>CM034079.1:40081796-41404296 GCA_019845555.1 Aristolochia fimbriata | reverse complement strand
CCTAAACCCTAAACCCCCCTAAACCCTAAACCCTAAACCCCCTAAACCCTAAACCCTAAACCCTAAACCCTAAACCCTAAACCCTAAACCCTAAACCCTAAACCCTAAACCCTAAACCCTAAACCCTAAAAACCCTAAACCCTAAACCCTAAACCCTAAACCCTAAACCCTAAACCCTAAACCCTAACCCTAAAACCCTAAACCCTAAACCCTAAACCCTAAACCCTAAACCCTAAACCCTAAACCCTAAACCCTAAAACCCTAAACCCCTAAAACCCTAAACCCTAAAAAACCCTTAACCCTAAAACCCTAAAAAACCCTAAACCCTAAAACCCTAAAACCCTAAAACCCTAAACCCCTAAAACCCTAAACCCTAAACCCTAAACCCTAAACCCTAAACCCTAAACCCTAAACCCTAAACCCTAAACCCTAAACCCTAAACCCTAAACCCTAAAACCCTAAACCCTAAAACCCTAAAACCCTAAAACCCTAAACCCTAAACCCTAAACCCTAAACCCTAAACCCCTAAACCATAAACCATCCCTCCACCGCTTGGCCAGCCGGTGTGTGTGGATGGGCTCTTGCGTGACTTGTCCTGAATCACATTGACGGGTAGAGTGGGTTGTCCACGGCCGGTTGCAAGTTGAAAAGGGTGCTCCCGTTGACTCACTTCGCTGCAAATTGTAAGAGAATTGGGCCACGCCGAGTAGCTCGGGCCAATTTGTCTGATTTGCAGCCACGGCGTCGCAAAGTACTCCTCTAGAATTGCATTGATGCGTTCTGCTTGCCCGTCCGCCCGGGGGTGGAAACTTCGTGGAAAAGTTGAGCGTTGTGCCCAACAATTGGAAGAGTTCGGTCCAGAACTTACCCGCGGAAACGCGGATCTCGGTCACTTATAATGGTAGCCGCACGCCCGCTTGACTTGACGCGTTGGCCATGAATGCTTTAGCCGCTTCTTCTGGCAGGTACCAATAAACTGCAACTGCAGAAAGACTCCATACTTGGAAAAACGGTCCACCACGACCATGATGGAACCAAGGCCTCCGGTATGTCGTAGCCCGAGATAAAGTCCATGGAAACGGAGTCCCACGGGTGCTTGGGAATTGGTAGGGGATCCAGCAATCCCCCCGGCTTGACCCGCTCTACTTTATCTTGTTGGCATACATAGCAAGTTTTACAAATTGCTCGACATCTTCTTCCATACCTGGCCAATAGAAGTTGTGCTCCAATAATGCAAGGGTTCGTTCTGTCCAGGGGTGCCCGCCCATGGGGTATCATGATGCTTTCAAGCGAAAGCTCCCTCCATAAACCACCGTGCCGGGACATATACGCTAGCGCCTGCCCAGCGCACGCACAAGCCGTCATCGATCCAGAACTTGCGCGCCCACCAAGTGCTGCTGCCTCTACAACTTGTCGCGCTTTGGGGTCTTGTCGCAAGCCTTCCTTAATGCGGTCAGCTAGAGTGGTACTGACCTGAGTGATGGGAGCAATCACATGCAAAGCCGCAAGATCCGCTCTGCGACTTAAGGCATCAGCCACATTGTTGTTCGCCTGGCTTGTACTTTCGAGCATCATGTCGAACTCAGCGAAAAAATCTTGCCAACGGGCTTGTTTGGGACTGAGCTTTTGCTGCGTGAGGAAATAGCTTGAAGCCACATTGTCCGCGTGAAGACTACGAACCGCGAACCGAAAGTAGTAGTGTCGCCAAGTCGTGGGCAATGCACTATGGCCGTCATCTCGCCGGCTCTTGGGCGGTGTATCTCCGCTCCGCCTCGTTGAGTTTGTGACTCTCGTAGGCTATTGGGTGTCCATCTTGCTCAAGCACCCCACCTATGGCAAAATCTGAGGCATCAGTCAATACCTGGAAAGGCTTGTTGAAATCAGCAAGATGTAGCACACGTTTCTCCGCCGCTGCCCGCTTCAAATCGTCAAATGCCTTCTGGCATTTGGGTGACCAGCACCACTTCTCCTTCTTCTTCAGCAAGTCGGTGAGTGGTGCAGCTTTGGCTGAAAAACTCTTGATGAAGCGCCGGTAGTAGTTGACGAGTCCCAAAAAGCTTCTCAAGTCGGCCACCTTGGTCGGCTCGATCCAATCTGCAATGGCTTGGGTCTTCGCTTTGTCCATCCAAAGCTTGCCGCCTCCGATCCAGTGTCCAAGGAAGGACACTTCCTTCAAGCCAAACGAGCACTTCTCTTTCTTCACATAAAGAGAGTTCTCGCGCAACACCTCAAATACTTGCTGCAAGTGTTGCACATGCTTCTGCATGTCTCGGCTATATATGACAATGTCGTCTAAGTAGACGACAACGAATTTGTCCAAGAAAGGAGAGAATACTTTTTGCATGAGGGTACAAAAAGTTGCAGGTGCGTTGGTTAAGCCAAATGGCATCACCAAAAACTCGTACGACCCGTACCTTGTAACACACGCTGTCTTGGCTTCGTCTCCAGCTGCGATTCGGACTTGGTAGTATCCCGACCGCAAGTCCAATTTTGTGAAAACTCGGGCATCCTTTAACTGATCAAAGAGATCAGCGATGAGAGGGATTGGATACTTGTTTTTGATGGTCACCTTGTTCAGCGCGCGATAGTCTATGCATAGCCTCATAGACCCATCCTTCTTCCGCTGGAACAGCACAGGTGCACCATAGGGAGCCTTGGACGGCTGAATGAACCCCGCATCCATCAACTCCGTAAGTTGTTTGCGAAGCTCTTCCAACTCCTTCGGGGCCATTCGGTAAGGCGCTTTGGCAGGCGGCCTTGCTCCAGGCTCTAACTCGATCCGGTGGTCGATTTCTCTTCGCGGCGGCAAATGAGAGGGCAACTGTTGCGGCATCACATCTTTATACTGGTCCAACAACGGAATCATTTCCTTTGGCACCAGTGCGGATCCCTCCGGTTCTGCTACTAAGGCTGCAAGATAAGTAAATTCTCCATGCTTAAGGCCACGCTTAAGCTGGAGAGCGGTTATCACTTGGGTTTTTCCCATTACATTGTGGCGTTCAGCCTCAATCAAGGTACATGGACCATTCTCGTCCAAAATCCCGACCATCCCAAGGTACGGCATTACAAAGGCTTTACAATGAGAAAGGAAATCTATCCCCAAGATGACATTAAAGTCGTCCATCGGTACAATGGTGAAATTTACGATGCCTTCCCACTTACCGACTTTGACTCTTACATCTTGTGCTACTCCACAAACCGCCTTGGCTGCGGAATTAACAGCCTTCATGGTGCTTCCGTCTTTTGCCCAGCGTAGTCGCAAGCGCTTGGCCTCCTCTTCCGCCATGAAGTTGTGCGTCGCGCCAGTGTCAACCATTGCCTTCGCACTACCACCTAGCACTTGTATGTCGACAAAAAGAAGTTCTCGACGGGGTCTTACCGAAGAAGTTGCGGATTGCTTGATTTGAGAGTGCACGGCATTGAGCATCATCATGGAGCCCATACGAGTCTCTTCACCATGTGGTACTGCTTTGTCGCTCTCATTCATCAACGCATTCAACATCTTCTTTTTCGGGCAATCTTTGGCCATATGTTCTCCATCGCAAATGAAGCAACTTATCGGCTTAAAGAACTTGCCTTTGTCGCCCTTCTTCTTCTTGTCGTCAAACTTGCTGCTTTGGTTTGATTCCCTCTTCTCGGATTTCTTTTCAAATTTCTTCTTCTCTTGCTTCTTTGCGTCCTTCTCGCCGTTGGAGCTCTTGGAATTCCCCTCGGTCTTCCTCTCAAACTCCGTCAAGCGTTCGGCCATGGACATGGCTGAGGCCAAAGTCTTTACTTCGCGCCTCCGTAGCTCATTCTCCACCCACGGACGTACTCCAACAAGGAAAGAGAATAACTTGTCCTGGTCGGACATGTCAGGTATTTGTAGCATCAAAGAGTTGAATTTACTTACATACTCTTTGATCGTCCCGGTTTGTTTCAATGCTCTCAACTCCTTTCGAGCTTGGTAGTCCACATCCTCCGGATAGAACTGGGCTTTGAGTTCTTTCTTGAACTGCTCCCAAGTCTCTACGGATGCGGTGCCGGATTCCATATCCGCTTCTCTTCTCCTCCACCAAAGTGTGGCGTCATCGACTAGGAACAAAGATACAGTGCTTACCTTTTGTTCTTCGTCGGTGACTCTAGAAGTCTTGAAGTATTTCTCTAC
The DNA here is from genome assembly GCA_019845555.1 of Aristolochia fimbriata. Lineage (NCBI taxonomy): Eukaryota > Viridiplantae > Streptophyta > Magnoliopsida > Piperales > Aristolochiaceae > Aristolochia > Aristolochia fimbriata. Next base: position 41,400,149 of record CM034079.1, on the reverse strand, counting down.
TTGCCATAGAAAGTTATCTATGCGCTTGGGGTCTCGAGATCCATCAAACGGCTTTGGCTCAGGTACTTTGATCTTCGTCCCTTGTCCAAATGCGTTTGTTCCTCCATTATGGAAAGCACGTTCGATCATCCCAAAACGTACTTGAATCTCCTCCATGTCCCCCTTCAAAACATCAAGATCTCCTTTGTATTCCTCCAAGTCTTCCCGTAAGTTCCTCATTCCTTCGACCTGTTCATCCATGTTTGCCCGCAGCACGGCGAATGTGCTATGGACGTTCTCCCTCAATTCGTTCACAATGTCCGGATTGAAGTTGCTTACCTCCGAAGTGATGCGAGAGCTCTCTCTCTGCGCCGACTCCAACTTCTCCAGCCGCTCCTCAAGGGACAACAGACGTTGCTCAGCCCTCGTGAGCTTCTCCTTGCCCTTCGGCTGCCTTGTGTGGAGTTCGGTTTCAGCTTCAGATGACGCCATGGATGCTCGCTCTGATACCAGTTGTCACGCGGCTAGATTCGACTAGGCCGGTTACACAACGCAATGTCAATCTTCTGCAGCGCGCGGCCTAACTCCAAGCTTCTCCAAGGAGCTAGTCAGCCTAACAATGAAGGAAAGGCTCAAGAACACACAGTTCTAAGCTTCAAAGCCCTCTAGAATAGAGGCTCAAAGAGGGAACTGTAATGGAATTTAAAGAAAATAGTAATTGAATGTTGTATTGAGAGAATTTTAAAAAAATCAGAGCAGAAGTCTAAAGTTAGGAAATAATGTGAAAAATCTTAATTGAAGACTATAGTAAGGGAATTTGAATTACAATCTTAGCTGGAAGCAATTGTAAGATAATTTGAATAAAATGGTGGTTCAAGGCTATTGTAAAGCAATTGAAACAAAAATCATGGCGAGTGGCTGTCGTAAGGAATTCGAAGGGAAATCATGGTTAAAAGCTATAGTAAAGGAAGTTTGACAAAAAAATGGCAAAAGGCTGAAGTAAGAGAATTAGAAGAAATTCGTGGTACGAGACTATAGTTAGCGTATTTCAAGAAAAATATTGATTGAAGGCTATTGGATGGGAATTTTAAGAAAATTCATGGTTTAAAGCTATAGTATAGCATTTTAAATAAGAAATTTTGGCTGATGCCTTTAGTAAGAGAATTCTAAGAAAAAACACATCAGAAGGCTAGAGGAACGGAATTTTAAGAAAAAAATCAAAATTAAAGGCTATAGTAAGGGAATTTATGCAAAACTCATGGTTGAAGGCTATGGTAAAAGATTTTAAGAAAACTATGCATGAAGGCTATAGTAAGGGAATTTTAAAAAAATCATGGAAAAAGAAAAGAGTAAGAGAATTTGAAGAAAAATAATGGTTGAAGGCTATAGTAAGGGACTTTTTACAAAAATTATGACTAATGGCAATTGCAAGAGAATTTAATAAAATTCGTGGCACAAGGCTAGAGTTAGAGAATCTGAGGAAAAATCATGGCAGAAGGCTACAGTAAGAGAACTTTAAGAAAGATCATGGTTTAAGGTTATGGTTAGGGAATTTGAAGAAAATAGTACCTAGGGTATTTTACAAAAACTGATGTTTAAGGGCTATTGTAATGGAATTTAAAGAAAATAATAGTTGAATGTTGTATTGAGAAAATTTAAAAAAAATTAGAGTTGAAGACAATAGTTAGGTAATTATATGAAAAATTTTAATTGAAGACTATAGTAAGCGAATTTGAAATACAAACTTCGTTGGAAGCAATTGTAAGTGAATTTCAAGAAAATGGAAGTTCAAGGCTATAGTAAAGCATTTGAAACCAAAATCATGGGAAAAGGCTGTCATAAGGAATTTGAAGAGAAATCAATGATGAAGGCTATAGTAAAGGAAGTTTGGCAAAAAAATCACATAAGGCAATTCTTGGAGAATTTGAAGAAATTCGTGGTATGAGGATATAGTTAGGGATTTGAAGAAAAATATTGACTGAAGGCTATTGGAAGGAAATTTTAAGAAAATTCATGGTTTAAGCCTATATTAAAACATTTTAGATAAGAAAATTTGGCTGATGCTTGTAATAAGAGAATTTTAAGAAAAATCACTGCTATGGATATGGTAAGGGAATTTTAAGAAAAAAATTAAAATTGAAGGCTATAGAAAGGGAATTTGAATAAAACTCATGGTTGAAGGCTAAGGTAAAAGAATTTTAAGAAAACTATGCTTGAAGGCTATAGAAAAGAAATTTTTAAAAAATCATGGAAAATGGCTAGAGTAAGAGAATTTGAAGGAAAATAATGGTTGATGGCTATAGTAAGGGACTTTTGACAAAAATTATGACTAAAGGCTATTGTAAGATAATTTAATGAAATTCGTGGCACAAGGTTAGATTTAGGGAATCTGAGGTAAAATCATGGCAGAAGGCTACAGTAAGAAAATTTTAAGAAAACTCATGGTTTAAGGCTATGGTTAGGGAATTTGAATTACGAAAACAGATGTTTAAATGCTATTGTAATGGAATTTAAAGATAATAATAGCTTAATGTAGTATTGAGAGAATTTTAAAAAAACCAGAGCTGAAGGTTATAGTTAGGAAATTATATGAAAAATCATAATTGAAGACTATTGTAAGAGAATTTAAAATTTAATCATAGCTGGAAGCAGTTGAAAGATAATTTGAAGAAAATGGTGGTTCTAGGCTATAGTAAAGCAATTGAAACAAAAATCATGGGAAAAGGTTGTCGTAAGGAATTTGAAGAGAAATCAAGGTTGAAGGCTATAGTAAAGGAAGTTCGGCAAAAAAATCAAATTAGGCAATTGTAAGAGAATTTGAAGAAATTTGTGGTATGAGGATATAGTTACGGATTTGAAGAAAAATATTGACTAAATGCTATTGGATGAGAATTTTAAGAAAATTCTTGGTTTAAGCCTACATTAAAGCATTTTAAATAAGAAAACTTGGTTGATGCTTGTAATAAGAGAATTTTAAGAAAAATTACGGCAGAAGGATATAGTAAGGGAATTTGAAGAAAAAAATTAAAATTGAAGTTTATAGTAAAGGAATTTGAGCAAAACTAATGGTTGAAGGCTATGGTAAAAGAATTTTAAGAAAACTTTTCTTAAAGGTTATAGTAAGGGAATTTTTAAAAAATCATGGAAAAAGGCTAGAGTAAGAGAATTTGAAGGAAAATAATGGTTCAAGTCTATAGTAAGGGACTTTTGACAAAAATTATGATTAAAGGCTATAGTAAGAGAATTTGATGAAATTCGTGGCACAAGGCTAGAGTTAGGGAATCTGAGAAAAAATCATGGTTGCAGGCTACAATATGAGAATTTTAAGAAAAAACATGGTTTAAAGTTATGGTTAGAGAATTTGAAAAAAATAATACCTACGGAATTTTACGAAAGCTGACGTTTAAAGGATATTGTAATGGAATTTAAAGAAAATAATAGCTGATTATTGTATTGATAGAATTTTTCAAAATCAGAGCTGAAGGCTTTAGTTAGGAAATTATATGAAAAATCTTAATTGAAGACTACTGTAAGGGAATTTGAAATAAAATTATAGTAGGAAGCAATTGTAAGAGAATTTGAGGAACATGGTGGTTCAAGGCTTTAGTAGAGCAATTGAAACAAAAATCATATCGAATGGCTATCGTAAGAAATTTAAAGGCAAATCTTTGTCAAAAGCTATAGTAAAGGAAGTTTGACAAAAAAATAGCATAAGGCTAAAGTAACAGAATTTGAAATAATTTGTGGTACGATGCTATAGTTAGGGCATTTGAAAAAAAATATTGATTGAAGATATTGGAAGGGAATTTTAAAAAAATTTATGGTTTAAGGCTATAGTAAAGCATTTTAAATAAGAAAACTTGGTTGATGCTTGAATTAAGAGAATTTTAAGAAAAAACACAGTTGAAGGCTATACTAACGGAATTTTAAGAAAAAAATCTAAACTGAAGGCTATAGTAAAGGAATTTGAGAAAAACTCAAGGCTGAAGGGTACGGTAAAAGAATTTTAAGAAAACTATGGTTGAAGGCTATAGTGACGGAATTTTAAAAAAATCATCGAAAATGGTTAGAGTATGAGAATTTGAATGAAAATAATTGTTTGAAGGCTATCGTAAGGGACTTTTGACAAAACTTATGACTAAAGTCTATAGTAAGAAAATTTGAAGAAATTCGTGGCACAAGGCTAGAGTTAGGGAATTTGTGGAAAAATGATGGCTGAAGGCGTAGGAGAATTTTAAGAAAAATAATGGTTTAAGGCTATAGTTAGGGAATTTGAGGAAAATAATTCCTAGGGAATTTTTGGAAAACTTATGGTTAAAGGCTATTGTAATAGAATTTAAAGAAAATAATGGTCGAATGTTGTATTGAGAGAATTTTAAAAAAATCAGAGTTGAAGGCTGTAGTTAAGAAATTATATGAAAAATATTATTTAAAGACTATAATAATAGAATTTGAAGTAAAATCACAGTTGGACGCAATTGTAAGAGAATTTGAAGAAAATGGTGGTTCAAGGCAATAGTAAAGCAATTGAAACAAAAATTATGAGAAAAGGCTGTCGTAAGAAATTTGATGAGAAATCTTGGTTGAAGGCTATAGTAAATTAAGTTTGACAAAAAAATGACATAAGGCTATAGTAAGAGAATTTAAAGAAATTCGTGGTACGAGGCTATAGTTAGGGATTTGAAGAAAAATATTGATTGAAGGCTATTGGAAGGAATTTTAAAAAAATTCATGGTTTAAGGCTATAATAAAGCTTTTTAAATAAGAAAACTTGGCTGATGATTGTAGTAAGAGAATTTAAAGAAAAATCACAACGGAGTAATATAATTAGGGAATTTTAAGAAAAAAATTTAAATTAAATGTTATAGTAAGGGAATTTGAGCAAAACTCATGGTTGAAGGCTATGGTAAAAGAATTTTAAGAAAACTATGCTTGAAGGCTATAGCAAGGAAATTTTTAAAAAATCATGGAAAAATGCTTGAGTAAGAGAATTTGAAGAAAAATAATGGTAGAAGATTATAGTAAGGGACTTTTGACAGAAATTATGACTAAAGGCTATAGTAAGAGAATTTGATGAAATTCGTGGCACAAGGCTAGAGTTAGGGAATCTGAGAAAAAATCATGGTTAAAGGCTAGAGTAAGAGAATTTTAAGAAAAATCATGCTTTAAGGCTATGGTTAGGGAATTTGAAGTAAATAATACCTAGGGAATTTTACAAAAACTGATGTTTAAAGGCTATTGTAATAGAATTTAAATGAAATAATAGCTGAATGTTGTATTGAGAGAATTTTAAAAAAATCAGAGTTGAAGGTTTTAGTTAGAATATTATATGAAAAATCTTTATTGAAGACTATAGTAAGGGAATTTATAAACAAATTATAGGCTTTACATCTAATAAATTAAGCTTTCAAACTGCTCACAAATATTAACTCATATTAAAGAAATGAACCATCCATGCAACTTCTACTGGATCCACTTAAAGACTTGTAAATGGAAGAACAAATATATATATAATGTAGTCCCTTCATATGCTAGGAACAACTCCACTTTGCCGCATATTCTATATTTTCCATTGATTCAAACCCTATATATACATATATATATATATATATATATATATATACTCAATTCGGCAAGCAACGCCACGGTCTCCGTGGCCATCCAAATTCTTCCAAAAAAGCTAGAGCTACTCCATTTGTCCAGCCAAAGCCTGTCTACAGAACAAAAATTGCAAGCTACATCATCAATAGCATTGAGTACTCTTGTATAATCTTCAAGATGATTAGAATTACTAGCCCATTTGAACAAATATATCACCTGAATCTTCAGATGCCATAGGCATATATATTAGGCATAATGGAAAAAAAAGAAAAAAAGTCTACAAATTAAATAAATGGAATACATTACAACACTTATAATGAAATTCAATACAACGTTCAAAACCATATATAGTAAACAAATTATGAACTAGTTAGTTTATTTATCCTATATTCATTGAACACAAACTTATACAAAAACAACACTGCATATACTGAAATAACTCAAAAACACTTCTGAACATGTACAAGTTCATCCAAAAGTCTTTCTTGCTTATAAAAGAAAATTGAGCACCATTTAAAGACAATGAAGGTCCAGTAAACGAACAAATATTTCGATGTTAGCCTCTAGTTACTATAACTGAAAATCAGAATGAAGAGGTCAAGCTGTTATTTCTTATATGTATTAAACTTTGTTTTCAAATAAGAGCTTAACAATGTCAGTTTTCTCGTACGTAGTTGAATTTTTTAATGAAGAGAAGTAACATTCTTTCTCTCTTCTTTGCGGAGAGCATTACTTAAGATAGCAACCTGTTGTTTATGTTAAATTTCAGTTAGAAAATCAATTTCAGGCAGTAAGGTCATTTTTTTTTAAGGTTTGAGTCTTTGTTTCAAACTTATAAAACATAAAGTTCGTAACCCTGAAACAAAATCTGCTTTGATGTGTTTCTATGCCTATGTACACTGGCTTCATGTATAATAAGGAAAACATGTATCCATTTGAATGAAATTATTTGGATAAAATTACCCATTCCTTTTCTCTTTCTGATCACAATCTTTCTGCCCACTTCCCATGCAGTTTTACTAGACTGGAGTTCAGATTGTAGCTTCCATAGATGTATTAGGGATCTAGTTTACTCATATCTAAGAGGAAGTTTTCAGCTTCTTCACTCCTTAAATCCAAACCTCTGAACTACATCAGAATTCTACTCATCCACAACAAAACTTTCTCACAAAAGGTAGAGCACTTATCATTGATCAAAGGGATCACAGGACATGTAACTACCTGCGTTACATATTCACCACCTCCTCCAACCTTTCCACAACGTTGCACATCATATTTTTCATGCATCACACCAGTCTTTTTGTAAGCAGCATAGTTTGTTCTAATCCATCTCACAGCAATGTCTTCTGCAAGTAACCTTGCAGTCCTTGATCCAGATTTAGCAAGGCCGTCAATAATTAGATGTTGCAGGGGTGCCCACCCATTTGGAAAGTCCCTGCACAAGAAATAAGACAAGCAGTATAAAAACAAGAATTTCTCCACTTCCTGAAATACATCAACTTAGAAACTTTAAATACACAATCAAGATAATACAATATACCATTGTTGCCCAGAATTTGACAAAGAAGTTGCAATTCCAGCAGCATGAAGGAGACCTGAGCTCACAAAACTCTGCACAACTTCCTCAACCAGAGTGTTGTCTTTACATATATATACAGATTTGTAAGTAATAGTTCCACATATGCTTGATGTCATAAAAAAGGAAGTCAATAAATCATTGTCTACATGCAATTTTCTCAATTTTTGGTAAAAAGAGTCCTCATAAATGACTGAACTTACCTTTTAATACAATGACACTATCCTTTTTTTTATCATAATTAACATAAGAATAATAACAAGTTCTCAACAGTTTGAAGATGACTGCATAGAGAGTTAAAAAGAGTAAAGAGGACAAAATTAAAATTTAATCCTCTACATCTTTTATTTTGAAATGGCCCTACCTCTAAATTTAATTGCTAAATTCAACACAATGACACTATCCATTTCTTAACAGTTTGAAGATTACTGCATAAAGAGTTCAAAAGTGTAAAAGAGGACAGATTAAAATTTAAGTGCCTTCATCTTTTATTTTGAAATGGCCCTACCTCTAAATTTAATTGCTAAAATTGATACAATGACACTATCCATTTTATCATAAATAACAAAAAATAAAAAAGAAGTGTTTGAAGATACTGCATAGAGAGTTAAACGTGTAAAAGAGAACACATTAAAATTTAAGCCCCTACATCTTTTATTATGAAATGGCCCTACCTCTAAATTTAACTGCTAAAATTAATACAATGACACTATCCTTTTATCATAAGTAACAAAAGAATAACAAATAAGTTCTCAACGGTTTGAAGATGACTGCTTAGAGAGTTAAAAAGTGTACAAGAGGACAAATTAAAATTTAAGCCTCTACCTCTTTTATTTTGAAATGACCCTACCTCAAAATTTAATTGCTAAATTAGATGAAAGTACACCCAATTTAAACTGAATGCTATGCACCTTTTACCATTAAATATCCAAAGAAAAGTTTGGCATAAAAATTTCAGTATAGACCATTCAAAATCACAAACCTGAATGAAAAGAGTCTATCCACAAAGGGATGAAATTAGACGCAAAAATATTTTTGTTCTGGTTACAGCTTTTCCATTCATGAGCTTCCTGTTGGAAGAAATAGAAATTAAAGTGCTTTACAATAACTTGAATAAATAGCTGCTAGTATTAATTCCATTCCTGTATCACCTTGCATGTGCTGTTTGCTATAAGCCAGTAATCTAGCCATTGGGATTCTTTGGGATTCCAAAAGATGGATCGCATTGCTGATTGTCGAGATTGAGAAGCTCTCGAAAACTTTTGAGCTATAGACCTTTCTCCTACAACTCTTGCGAAGAAGGTAATCACCATTTCCATCTAAATTTAACAGAGTTGATAAGTTTCCTACCTAGCAGATTGAGTTTCACTTTCTAACCAAGATAAGAGTAACTTTGGCATGTGCACTGGCTGCTACGCAAAAATAACTAAAATTTTAAAAACTTGGATAAAAGCATACCTTAAGGATATAAACATTCAGGTCAACCGGTAGAATAGATGTTGTGGCCAATGTTGCAAGGTCAGATGCGTTTCTAGAACAATTTGAGTTAGCAAAAAAAAAAATGCATTGGACAAATAGTGTTCATCAAGCAAAGAAAGTTCCAACAGAAAAATTTTAAAATTTTAAATTTTAAATTTTAAAAAAAATTTAAAAAATAAAAAAACCTCCAACCCCCTTAAACAGAATTGGTTTCCATGCCTTAAGGCATGTGGATTGAACTTAGCCACCTTTACTTTGCCCATGGACAAACAAGAGTATACCTCTTAAATAAAGTCAGCCCCATTCCCAACTCTTCCCCACAAATTAAGGGGCCTTTAGGATAGAAATATGCTCGTCTTTCCATAGGAAAAAAATTTGGACTTGGGCAGTAGTGGTTCCATGGGAGTTATTGCTACGGGCTGTCTTGGGTTCTGGTCTCCACAACATCATTGAGTTTATTAAACTTTGAATTTGGGAGTTTGTATTTGCCAATGAAAAAAATTAAAAAAATTAAAAAAAAAAAAGAATTCTAGTTCCTCTTCAAATCCAGAATTTTGAATGAAGATTATGTGTTTGAACCCAAAAATACCTGCATTTCTGAACAAGCAGGATGCAATGTAGATGTTAGTTTCTCCTTAATGAACATATGAGAACAGAGAGAGGAGAGAGGGGAAGGAAACTGCATAAAGCAATATAACAAAAAAAAAAAGTTGTACATAAGTATACCTCAAGGAATGACACTAAATAGTGAATCAGAAGATCAAAATGCTACCTCATCCATCTTGTACTGAAGTCCCACCCAGATTCTGCTGTAGAAGCAATTTGCCGGAAAACATGTTTTCTCTCAGAAGCATCATGAAAACTTGAAGCCGTTTCCTCATCCTGAAAGCTCAAAATCAATGCTCTTGTTACTTTAACCAATATAAATGAATCTGAAAACTGTGGATAAAGATTTTGAAATTGAAACAATCAAAATTGAATTCCACATTGGTTTTCTGGCCCTACAATTGTAGCACTCTCAGGCCTGGCTTTGTTCCACATTGCATAATATCTACTCAAAGTATGTTTAACACCTTGAGCATCCGTTATGGTCACTTTGTGCCTTCCTACAATGACATGTGCAGGGTATTGTCAGGCAACAAATAAGTCCAAGTATTCATTATGAACCTAAAAGAACTCCGAGGCATCAATAATTGAAAGTAGCCAAACACTATATGCTAAAGGATTCAAAAGTACCTGAATTCCAAAAGTGGTGCTCTTTTAGTAGTGAAGGTAATGATTTTCTGACTAAATCTAGGTCTCCAGTCCTTTTGAATATATCAAAGACCATGGCACTAAGAAGTGGAGGTTGGCTGTGGCAAATTCCATTTTTCTGATACTTTAGTTAAGCATACACATGAATGTACATAAAAAATATTGGTGATAACAAAACCAAAAGGCAAAAAACAATATCAGGTTTTAATAAAAAACAGCTTTGTACATGGGAGAAAATCAGTTTCTGTGTCCAAAGGCTTGCGGAATGAAAGATACAAAAAGAGGCCTAAAAGCTGCTCATTGGCAGATAGTCCGTAGAATTTTATGGGCTAAATTAAGATAATGGAAGGAAAACATTAATAGTAAGCAAAGAGAAGGCATAGCCAATAACAAATCATACACCAGACTTTTCCCTTTCACTCGTGCAAAAAATAAACATGATAAACTTGGCAATATTTACTAGAATAGAAAACATCAGCCTTCCCAATGCCTGAAGTGCATTTAATTTTGTATATTCATGCCAGATGTTGAGGCCCTTTGAGGGAGAGCGCCATAACACCTAAAAGAAGTTCATAACCATGTAAAACCATGTATAAAGATGGTTACACAAACTGGGAATAGACTATAAGCAAACATTAACAATTTCAAGAGTTTAAAATATGATAGTCCATACAGTTTTTTCATTAAATAGGGTGTGTTCCGTAAGGAACCTTGCCCCATGCCCCCAGGGCAACTTGAACTCAAGACCTCCTACAAACAAACCCTCCCTCGCCTGTCACCCCGTATGACCACCGGACAAGACTGAATTCACATAATTTATACAGTAATAGTTGACCAAAGTTGTAAAAAAAACTTAGAATTGGTTCATTTTAATTTTATTTCATTGTTTGACCATTTAAATTGTGAATGCCAAGAAAATAGAAGTTGCACAAACCCTCCGGTTAGTTTGATTTTTCATAATGTGGAAACAGATCAATTTGACAACAGACAACCCAAACCAATCGAACTTAAAAAATGAAGTTCAAGGCATATGGGCAATCAAGATGAAATGAAGGACCTGCTCTACCAGAGAAGGGGCAAGCACCAATCATTGGAACCTCCATTTCCTATCAGTAGCATCAAATATTATACGAAAAGCCCTATATTTCTGGTTTGTAAAAAAATAAATTAACATTTAGTGAGTCAATCAGTTTGAATGTATGATTAGACCACATTCTATTGTTTGATATTTCAACTGTTCGATTCCAAGATCTGCCGCTTCTGAATACAACACTAGTGATTCTCTGTACTGGTGTGCAATCTTAAATTCCAAATATTTCAAGATCAGTATCTGAACTCTAATAAAGTGAAGTACGGACTCAAAAAAAGGGTACTTTGCAGCTACATTTCCATAACAGGTTTACATGTTGATCAAGTTATAAGTTCAAGAAAGAGTTAAATTACAAATTACCTATTTGAAAGAAGAATAGTGTATAAAATCTCATCTGCCCCTTAAACAAATTGCTATAGATTTATGTGTTTCATTTTTGGCAGGTAGGGAAAACTCAGCTTACATTTTATGGAGCCTTCCTGGAGCCAAGGTTTCCATTTTCAATGAGATTCCGATGTGATGGTGCAAAATAACTTTAACAAGCAACTAATGAAAATTTCAAATGGAATGAAGAAAGACATGTTTAAGGATAATGAGGGGAAGATAAGTTTTGAATAAATGGGAAGCCGAACCTGAAATTTTAAGAGGACAGGTTTTCTATCATGCTCTTAGTGTTGGGACCGGCATGCAGATTCAGGGTCAAGGCAGGTCTTCCCATCCCCACCCCGAACACAATGAGGTTTACTTTTTTGTTTAAATGCTTTAAGTTAATATTGAATGGTCAGAAGCTAAAGATGACGGATGGAGTAGAGACCAGGTTGAGAAGTAGAGCAACAGAATGATGGGTTTCAATTCCCAACCCTGTCATGGGTTTTTGCAACGATGAGTTTTCAGCAAAGGCTTATTCATTTGGCCATGGAAGCAAGTGAATGCAGATAGGTTTACAATAAAATTTGAGAAATCAAGCACCCAACTGGCTCGAATAGTCCTCTTGTAATAATTTTTGTAAACAGTTTGGTTCGTGCATATCTTAATAAAGGTAGCACGTCCTGAAAATATGTTAATCATTAATAGCAATTCATGCTATAACAACACAGGGTAAGCAAATTTCATAAGTTTACCAGGAGTATCTAATCATTTACACATTATTGAGATGAAACCAAGAGCAATGGAAAAAAGAATTCAATCCCCCTCAGAAAGGTCTAATGGCTATATGGTTGACAATGTCCTTACTGAGTAGCCCCATAAAAACAACAATAATATCGTGTGAAGGAGAATGTCTGCACCTTCGATTCGTACAATAGGTTCTTGCGCAATTCAGGACATGACCATATGCTTCAATGAGCGAGATAAGATTGTACACAATTGCCTTGGCAGTATTATACATTTTGCTTGCCAGCAAGCCCCTGGATAGCCAGAATAAAAATAACTCAGAAAAAAACGACTGGGGAAGACTACGAATTAAGCTATATATAATTTGCAGGTGAAAAAGGTTTGCAAACAATTAATCACTTAATGTCGAGTTGACCTGATGATCCAGTATGAATCCCAGTAGTACGTCTCCTTGAAACGCGACCCAGGAACGATGGTAGGTTCTGGCACGGGAAGAAGAGTATGTAGCTCGTGCTGTTTTTTCACTCCAGCGGAAACCCTCCTACTCAAATTCCTCCACAGTGAATGCACTTCCAAAGCCCAAACCCGAACCTCAGGATTCTCGACTTTGGGTAAGAAGTCTGCAGGTTCCCGCGCAAAATCTGCGGGTTCTACTGACACCAGATCACTTCCAGCCACTCCCAAGTACTCGTCCAGAAACATTTGCAATTTCTGACGAGGTACTGTTCCGTTAATTGATCTTTGCAGTTTTTCGAAGGCATCCTCCGTCGCCGAGAGATCATGCTTCAGAGGTAGATCAACATAAAGCTTCGGGTCGAAGCTGGAAGGACCAAAGGATCCGAGGGCAGCGGATTGTAATCGCTCAAGGAAGGAAATTAAAGGCGTGGTGGGTTCCAGAGGGCCGGAATCCGAGGAGTTGCAGAGATGAGAAGTAACGGACGCGGAAGTTGTAGAGAGAGAAAGGACGGTAAGGAAGGTGAGGATGATATAGAAAGCAGTATAGGGACTGCGAAAACCCGCCATTTTTTCAAGGACGGAAGCTTCCGGCGTTCAGTATAGCAGTATCCCCTGTACCAGTAAACAAGCTGCTTCAGAAAAGCCGAGCAATCCGGCCACGAGAGGAGAACATTCCATGCAGTTGACCGTTGCAGACGTTTTGGCTCCGAACGTCAGAGAATCGATTCGGATTTGGGATCCCCAGTTCGATTCAGGGGGTCGACTCGCAACAGTACCCCAAACTGCTGCTATTGAGAATCGAACGGTTCGGGGGTCGACTCGCAACAGTACCCCGAAGTGCCCTACACATTGAGTAGGGGTGTAAACGGGTAATAAACGAAACGGGTAAGGGGTATTCCGTTACCCGTTTCGCTTTCCATACCCGGTATTCCGTTACCCGTTTCACCCGAATAACAATTAGCTATTCCGTCACCCGAGTCTTTTACCCGATTACCCGCGGGTAACCGGGTAATCGGGTAAATAAAAAGATAAAGATATAAAGTTAATGTATTAAGGTATAAAGTTTTAAATATTTACCAAATTACCAAGAAAAAGTTACTCGGTTAATGTATCAAACAAATAAGGGCATAAAGTTTTATATATTTACCAAATTACCAAGGAAAATAAATTCGGTTTATGTTTCAAACAAATAAGGGCATAAAGTTTAAAATATTTACCAAATTACCAAGTGTAAGTAAACCTAATGGCATAAAGTTTTAAATATTTACCAAATTACCAAGGAAAAATAACTTAGTTAATGTATCAAATAAATAAGGGCATAAAGTTTTAAATAATTACCAAATTACCATCCAGGTAATCGGGTAACCGGGTAAGGAATACCCATTATCCATATCTGTTTCATTTAAGAGTCGGGTAATCGGGTAATTTTTTAATCAGGTAATGGGGTAATCGAAATACAATAAGTTTATACCTTATCCATCCGATTACCTTTCGGGTAACCAGGTAATCGGGTAATTGGGTAAAACTGCCACCCCTAACATTGAGAATCGAACGGTTCTGGGGTCGACTCGCAAAAGTACCCCGAACTGCCCTACATATTGAGTAGGGGTGGAAATAAGCCGATCCGAGCGGAATCTATACTAGCTCGAGCTCGGCTCAGCCATTTACACTTCAGCTCAAGCTCGAGCTCGGACTCGAGGCCATGGTTAGGCTCAAGTTCGAGCTCGAGCTCGATTCGAGCGGGCTCGATCCACTAATCGAGCCCCTAATTGAGGTGAAACTTTTAAGTATTTAATGACCTGAAACTACTTTACCAAGCTTCCTCTTCGTCGTCAGTGCTTCCCTCTGTTTGTGCGTCGTCCCCGATCTAAGTAGGTACCTTTGTTCTGTCTTATCTCTCCTTCTCTCGTCTTCTACTTCTCTCTCTCCCTTTTCCCTTCCTCTCTCAGCTCTATCATTCTGAGTGGTTGGCTTCTGGGACTCATCTCTGGATTGATCAACAACTTCGTATTGCATTGGCTCATTCAAGCTTCAATTTTCAAGGCTTCATCGTACTCGAAGACTTCAAGGGACCAAAGTAAAACCTAGAACTATGATATTCTGTTGGCGGAAGTTTTAGTGCTCAGAGTCCGGTTAATTTTACTCAGAGAGCCACAAGAAGGGTGTAAATATTTGAGGAGGACGATATCTAGAAGAAAAAATCGAAGAAGAGTAGAAATCTAGAAGAAAAGGGAAAGAGAAACGGGAGGAAAAAGGAAAGAGGTTTTTTAGTAGCCTAAGTAGGTTTCTAGATCCCCAAATCGTGGTTCTCTGGTTATTGAGTGGCTCGACGAGCTTTCGAACTGAGTCACGCGAAACTTGAGTTCGGCTCGGTTATATAAACGAGCTACACTACATAACCGAGTTCGGTCCGAGTTCGATTATTTTCGAGCCGAACCAAGCCAAACCCGAGCCGAGCCCGAGCTACTCGAGAGTCGGTTCAGTTCAGTGCCACCCCTAATATTGAGAATCGAACGGCTTGGGGGTCGACTCGCAACAGTACCCCAAAATGCCCTACACATTGAGAATCGAATGGTTCGGGGGTCGACTCGGCCAGCTTGGCCAAGTCATACTTCAACTCGGCTAAAACGTGGGTTGAAAATAAAAAACAATTCAGTTGTAAAAATTAAAAAGTTTCAAAATTTCTAAAAAATCAAATATTTAAAAAAATATTATAGATGCCAAAATCTGATTGCCCATCTACGATATCCATCATTCGACTGTCGCAACTATCATCTATTAAATTTTGGTCTGGAGACATCGTTCACAATCCATCCTTGGTATATGAACTTGTCACGTCACCGATACCATCGTCATCGTCATCATCAACACTTCATTGCCACATCGACGCAATCTCTTGCCTTGTCATCGGCTGCACACATCAAGATCCAAATCCAAATCAACCAAGTCTGGTCGCCGCCTACAAATAAGCCAGAAATAACAACTCTTTCATTGATCCCTTTCTTGAGGATAGATTGAGGAGAAATTGTAGAAAATAAAGCTTCTTGGGGAGTAATGAAAGCAGGATCCAAATCTCCTTTTTGAGGGTCGACCTCCAGCATTTCAACTCAGTTGGCTACAAATAGCCAGAAGCATTCCATTGAAAAAGTTTTCTCAAAAGAAAAACATTCTCGAACCAGAAGTTCCAACTACCTTAAGTTCGCCAAAGTTTACACAGTCCGTCCAAAGAAGCTTTACACGTTCACCGGTGACGTCAACATGCAGAAAACATGGAACACAAATACTTCTGTCCAGTCGACCTCATGTGTCGCCGTTCGTGCACACTCATTTGGAGACTCGAAATTCGTTGTCAACTCAAAGGAAGTAGCAACTTCATTAACTAACACACAGAGATCGAATCAGAGGAAAGCTAGGAGATTGCATCCCAACAATTTTCTAATTTGTAAACCAAATTGTAAATTTTTTTGTATTCTTGTCAAATTAATCAATCAGTCGTGACACTTCGCGGACTGGAGGACTTTCATCGCTACTGTAGGCACAAAAAATTGTATGGCCCATCTACGGAAAGCCCATCAGTCCATCAACTCGTTGTTCACTTGTTGCAGGCTTACCAACGCCCTGTCCACCTTGGAGCCATCATTTAGCAGCCCATTTTCGGGTCCAGTTCATCGCCACATCATCATCGTCGTCACCGCTAACGTGTCGTCACATCCGTTGTCATCAACACCAAATTAGCAGACCACCTGTCTGCCACCAGGATCGACAAAATCCTGGTCTGGCTCAACCACAGGAGCTAGAAAAGGAAATTCTCCTCAATTCCCTTCCAGATGATCGGTGGAGGAAAAAGAGGAGGAAAGTCCTCACTTCCCCTTCTGGGGAGCAGGATCAAGATCCTCACTTTAGGGATCAATCTCAAACAACTCAAACCTGGCTACAAATAGCTAGAGACTGAACGCCAAAGGGGTTCAGAAATTTGCACTCAAAGTCATTCGACTTAGAAACTTTCTCGAGCCTGAAGTTCATATGTCCTCCAGTTCGTCGAAATTCAGAGTCTACCAAAAAAAACTCTACATGTTCACCGGTGACATCAACACGCCAAAAACACGGAACACAAATACTTCTGTCCGGCCGACTACATTCGTCGTCGTTCATGCACACTCATTTAGAGGCTCGAAGTCAACTCACGGAAGTAACAACTTCTTCAACCAACCCACGGAGATCGAATCAAAGGAAAACTAGGAGAACACACCCGTAAAATTTTCCAATTCACACCCAACTTGTAAATTTCTCCCTATGTCAAATTAATCAATTGGTCGCGCTTCTTCGCATATAGGAGGATTTTTGCCAATACAGCTACAAATATATATATTAAATTTGATAAATAAGTAACATACTATAACTTTAAAATATTTTATATGTTTGGCAAGTATTAGTTACTATTATTAAATTTTAATATCCACTTTTCTTTTTGTTCGTTATACATTCAACTCCCTTTGATGATTGGCTGGTAATGTTATGCGGCGTCTGTCATTTTAATATTGGGTGCAGTTGTGGCAGTAAGTTGCATTTAAGGGGGTAAATGGGAAGGAATCGAAACTGGTAAAATGTGTTTCGTTATTCGTTTCAATAATTTGATTCATATTACCCGTTTTGGCCCGAAGTAAAAAAGGTTATTCCAAATCTGAACTTTTTACCTGATTACTTGCGGTTAAATAAGTATATGAATAAATATTTTTTATAAATTTTATCATTTAAATTTTAATAAATATTTTAAAAATCACAAAAAACTTGTAATTTTAAGAAAACAAATAGCACTAATGAAATTGTAAAAAAAAACTCTAATATAATGTTCATAATAACACTAAACACCTATAAAATTGCTTAAAACTTTATTAAAAAAAAAAAGAGATTGATTTAAAGAAAAAGTATATGTTTTGAAGAATTAATAGATTACGATTTAGGTAATCAAGTAATAGGGTACGGAATAGACATAATCTATATCTGTTTGAAATAAAAGTGGAGTAATAAGAAATTGAGTAATTAGGTAATCAAAATAAAAATAAATTATTTCTTATTCATCCAATTACCCTTAATAAGAAGATAATTGGGTAAAATTGACACCATTATTGCATTATTAGTTGCGAGGAGAATGTGATCAACGAAGGTGGCTCCCGAGTCCGGCATCTATTTTAATTGATGTGGGCGGTCGTCAAATATGTCGTGCAAGGAATTAAGTGATCAAGTGAAACGAAGGTGGGTGGGTCCTGCTCGGGTTTGCCACTACGTGATGATCGATGAGTCGTCTCTCAGTAGTAGTCATAGAGAAGCAAAGGTCGATTAGATTATTCTTGTCTCCATCGTCTTATATATATATATATACCCCTATATATATATATATATATTTATATTCGTGAATACAGAGATTATTGGTGTGGCCAACTATATTATATACCAATGTATAATAGTTGCCTTTTCTGGGGGATTCGTGGAGCTCGTGGGAATCTTACTCCTCATCTCGTAAATACTCACGAGACCGGAAGTTCGTGCGGCTGCACGTGGGCCGTCATGGGGAGTCGCGTGAGGTGAGGCGGGTTGGGTTCCCTTTGCTTTGTTTGTAAGCTTTATAGGCCTTTTATAATATAATTCATGCTTTCGCTCTAATCACTAGAACTACAGTACTCCACGGCACGGCGTGGGTGGATTGAACCTACTTAGCTTCCTTAGCATGCAATTGCATTTTATTCTAAAAATAAAATAAAATAAAATAATATATATATCATATTTTTAATTAATCAATTTCCAGGCCGTAGCGCTGGAAACGAGATCAGCTGCCCAATGCGCATTATTGCATAGTAAGAGAAAGGGAGGCATGCAACACGTGTGAAAAGGAGCAAGGGAGGGAGGCACGCGTACTACATGCTTCCCCAAAGCGCTGCGCATTGGGCAGCTGATCTCCTTTAGCTGCGCTGCATGCATGCCAAGATATTATTTAGTTCGTTCAAATTAATTAAAGTGGTCAGTTAAAAACCAAATAGGCCATCAAACCAGCATTATATCCGGTTTTGGTCGAACTTGGTTGGACCGGGTTGGACCAATGGTTCAACCATTAAATATTATACTTTATATTTTATATTTTCTTAATACTTCAATAGAAAAAAAGACACAAATAATTAATATTTTAAAAACCGAACCAGACTAACCCGTCCAACCCGGTTGAACCAGAACCGAAGGCCAATCCAATTTTTATTCTCAGCCCGGTTCACTATAATCAGTATTAATTTTGTTTTTTTACTTATAGAAATATAATATATTTATAAAGTATAGAGGATAATATTCAATAGTTGAACCTTTGTTCCAACCCGGTCTAACTGGGTTTGACCAAAACCGAACATACTGCCCGTTTGATGGCCGGTTCGGTTTTTAATTGACCTTCAATTCTGGTTCAATCGGGCAGACCGGCCGGTTCGGTTAGGTTTTTAAAACACTGAGAGTAGTACAAATTAATTAAATGAAGGCCTCAATTAATATTCATCCACTATTAGTTTAGTTAATTACCGTCCGCAGCAAATAGCAATTCGGCCGGCCGGCCGGCCGGTTGGTTTTTTCTTGGAATTAGTAACTAATTATATAAGTACTATTATTGGACCCCAAATATTGAATCGTACGTGTATCTCTTTTTCTAATAATACCGTTTTAGACTAACATTCGCCGGGTTGATGTTTGTCCTGTAAGTAGCAGATCACAAAAGACTAAATATTTTTTTCGTTTAGATCAGAAACGATCTGAAACTGAAAGATAGGATGCATTCCAAAAGGAGGCCGGGGGACATACATATTACATACACATATAAGGAATTACTAATTATTAATTAATAGCAAATAATTAAGTGCCACGCGCACGTATTCTTATTCTTCTAGGAAGATCGATCTCCAACGCGCGATTACTACAAGACGGAGTACAAGAAGTAAGCAGACGATCTGACATCATTAATTAATTAAAATGGCAGAAGAAATTATAATGAAATTAAGGAAATAGGTAGCTAGTTGTCCTTCCTTGGAATGATGTGAGCTCGTAAGGGTGTTTTCATGGAGTAGTCGATGTCGTTGTGCATGGTTTCGGTCAAGTCGACCTCTTCTCCGTCAACGGCGCTCCACTGGAATTGTTTGACTAGATTGGCGACCAAAAACTCGAGATGGAGAGTACCGATTCCGACACCGGGGCAGACTCTCCTCCCGGCGCCGAAAGGAATCATCTTGATCTCCCGGGTGCCGGTCAAATCGACGGGGGGGGCCTCATCTCCCCGGTGCAGGAACCTCTCCGGTCTGAAGGCCATGGGGTCCTCCCACACCTTGGGGTCCCGGCCCATGCTGACGAGCATGAAGTTGACGAAAGTGTCCTTGGGGATGCTGTACCCCTCCATCTCCATCTCCTCCGTCACACGGTGGGGGAGGAGAGTGTGGATCGGCGGGTGCTTGCGCAGGGTCTCAAGCACCACCGCCTTCACGTATGGCATCTTCTTCAGATCCTCCTCTTTGACAATGGTCCCTCCTTGATCTCCTCCTCCGCCGCCCACGGTCTTGTTGATCTCCTCGTACACCTTTGACTGAACCTCTGGGTGTTTGACCAGGTTCGCCATCGCCCACTGGAGAGAGGAGACCACCGTGGACACTCCCGCCGTCAAGAACTCGTAGCACAGGGTGGTGATCTCCGTCTCCTTCAGCTTCCCCCCCTCCGGAAGCTTTAGGGCTATCAGGGAGTCGGCGTAGCACTCGATTGCATGATTCTCCCTCTCCGCCATCTTCCGGATCCTGGCTTGGACCAGGGGGTGGAGGTTCCGGACCAGCCGCCTCCGGATGCCCATCATCTCCTTCCACATCTTCGGAAATAGGTACTTGCCCGACCTGGGAAAGACGTGGAAGACGAAGAACCTGCCCAGGTTCTGGTGACTCTCTCGCACCGCTGCCATCTGTTCCAGTACCATCTCCTCGTCCTCGTCAATATTAAGCAACTCCCCCCCGAAGCACATCGACATTCCCAGAGCGAATAGCACGAACCTGAATGTCTCCAGGGGACGAACCACGCCTCCCCCGGCGCCAGTACCCCCGGCGGCTTCCTTCCTCAGCATCCGGAACAGCTTCTGCACCACCTCTTCCCTCGCTCCCGCGAAGGAGGTGAGCTTCGCGGAGCTGAGAAGCTCGGTGTTGAGGTTCCGGCGGAAGGCCCTCCACAGGGGACCGCAGTCGGTGAAGCCGATGAACGGCTCCGACTCGTTGCCGCCGAAGAGCCGGAAGTTCTCCGGGGCTGCCGGGATGCGGTTCCCGAAGGCGGCCCCGTTCTTGACGAGGGCCATGTGAGCGGTCTCGTGGCCGGCAACGAAAACGTGCCGCTCCGTCCCCTGGTAGACGGTGATTATAGGCCCGTATTTGTCGTGGAGCTTCTGCAACTTAGGCTCCATCTCCTCCAGACCAATCTGGTGCAGGTTCCCGATGAGCGGCAGCGGCAGCGGCCCCGGTGGGAGTCTCCGCCTCACCTTCAACTCCCCGACGAAACCCACCACCACTTTGACGCCTAAACAAGCAAGTGCGGAGAAGACGAGCGTCCACACCCACTCCCACTCCCACACCATCGTCTCAAATCCAATCGGCCTCGCGAGTTTGGAGTTTTGGATAAGTTTGGACTGGGGTGGCGTGAGTGACCGATCGCCTGCTGTCTGCTGCTCATATACATAAAAGGATGGCAGTCCTCCGACGAAGTTTTCTACGCGCCAGTGTCGCCTATGTTGCTTTGACCAAGGTTGTTGATATTTTAAAAAAATAAATTTAAAACAATATTATTAATATAAATATTTTTTTATATATTATTTAAAAAAAAACTTCTCCTCCGAAATAAAATTCAAAGATGACGGCCACATATACATGTAAGGATGGCAGTCCTCCGACGGTAATAAATTTCAAAGATGACGGCTTTTTTATTTTCAAGGAATGTGGGATTTGGATTCGTTTTTCTATTTCTTTTCCGTATAGGCTATAGTATTTATTTACTAGAATACTGGTAGTGTCAGTGTAAGGGCGTCGCCATATACAAAATAGAACGGTGAAATTAATATTACGCCCTGTAATTAAATGGAGTGAAAAAGACTCCCTCCAACCAATACAACTGTTGACCGAGATCGGAGTTTCCAAAACTGAATTATTCATCGAACCGGTTGAGAGACCGACCGGTTTTGTTAAAATCGGGTTAAAAAAGGCTGAACCGATCGAGAGCATATATATATATATATATATATATATCTACAGGAGTGCCATTCATGTAAACGTCTCGAAATAATACCACCAACGGGGGGAAACGATTAACCAATGTTTTAAAAGCCGAAATTTGCCATAGATAGAGGCTGTGAATAGCGAAAACATCCAAAACTCGAGCACAAATCTAGGAAGCCTGGGCCCTGGAACGTACGTACGTGCCTATGTTTCAGCTCGGTTCCAACATAAAAACACAATTTTTCTCTTTTTTGTTTGATGATCTATATATTTTACGGACTTGGATTTATGTTTCCAATAAGAAAATTAGTAAATCAAGTGCCGGTCCTCCTCAATTACGTACTTATAAGGTCACGTAGAGAAGAAAATAGGCATCATGCATTCTTAAGTCGGCGCCTTAAAATATTAAAAATCAAGTGCCCGTCCTCCAAGACTACTTGTATGGTAACTTAGAGAAGAAAATGGGTGTCTCTGTTTAGGTCAGCTCTTCCCTAGTTCCTTCCCATGCATGGTGGACACCTGGTTTCAGAACCATTCACCTTATTATCAAAGTTTCTCCATCTCAAAGCATGCAACAGCGTTTTACTTCAAAATCGAAAGAGAAATTATAATTTCACAAGGAAGTATAAATCAGATCCTAAAAACATTGGACCAAGCAGAGCTGGTTGCGCATCAACAATATTATATATAAAGAAGCAAATACATTTATAAAGCCAAATCCCCACATAATTTAACTGAAAAAGATCTAGCCCCTGGACAACTTAAAGCATGCGAGAGTTAGAAAGAGACATACCCTGGACAAGAGATAGACGAGGTCAAGTATTGGAGTTACCAAATTCCATTACTTTCTATGTTAAGTTTTAGAGATCCTATCCATCTCTAGATTCTCTACTAACCCTAACCCTTTGTCACAGGATTGACGGAAACTCCACTCCTGTTTAAGGTCAAGAGTTCCACCAAAGATTACTAAGCAATTTCTAGTTATGTACATAAGAAAAATGTATAGGCCTCCCAAGTGAATGTATATTTATTCTATTGAGTACAAGGATAAAATGGTAAAATAAATAACTGTTTACCCCTTAAAAATATAAAACAATAAGCCGCCTGAGATTGGTCAGGTCCAGCCTCCTTTTTATAGTTTTCCTATCTTATACTGATAATCAATAAATACAATTAAATAATAAATCTAAAAAAAATCTAATGCTTTAAACTTCATTTGAATTTTTAACTTTGACATTTTAAATCATCAATATTTCAGAGTTTTGTTTGCAAATTTTCTAAAAAACATCCAAAATGTAATTTTAAGCTTCCCTTAAATTTTTCATATCATATGTTACTGTAAACAAAATTATTTTAGTTTCAAACGAGAGTCTATTCTTACAAGTAGAATATTCAAACAAACTGTCTATTCAATATTTACATGATTGTTTTGAGTTGGATATGTAACCAAAAACCAGTTAGGCAACAAAAATTATTAAAACAACCAGTTTTTATTGTACCAAAGAGCCAAACAGGATAGGCAAGAAATATCCTAAATCTCAAGGAAATTAATTGAAGAAAAAAGAAAACAATACAAAAAAAAAGAAGCTCCAATTTAGTAATTGCCTTTCTTTAGGCCCAGTTATGTTAGAAGTATCTGATAGACGAACATCAAACTATGATTGATAATCATGTCATTTATCCTGCGATTTACCTTTGTCAATGTCTGCAGAAATCATACCCTCAGTCGAAGATGAAAATAAATCATTTGTCTTTGCTTTTCCATCCACTTCACAATCATCTTCTTCATCATCTGATGTAAGGGACCCCTTTTCTTGGAGCTCTTTCACCTTTAGGTATTCATCATAATGAGCCTTCCGGTGTTCCATAAAACTCAATCTCTCTCTATCCTCATCAAAATCTGAAAGAAAGCATCTCAAGGATTTTGATCCCAAATAATAAATCATAGACAAAAACCAAAATCCAAACTATCACGGAATCTCAATGATGCTTAGAATTCAACACCTTAATCTACTACATACTTTCATCAATTTGGAAGAATCGCAAGGCACACCAAAACAGACAGAGTTTACGATCAATACGAGACAAGCATTGCAAACATTGAAATGTCGGTAAACATACTACCATTCCCTTATTTTTTATGTTTGTTGGACACTTCTTGTCCTGTCCACTCATTCAAGGATAAGAGGATCACAAATCGAAGGCATTGATGGGCCCTCCATACAACAAGGATAGAAGAAAAGAAACAACACATTTTCTTTGAAAATAAAAGTGCAGCAGTTATATCTTCTACACATATACATTAAGAGATCTCATAGTTTATGATACACGAGAGCTTAGTCAGAAGCTTACTATATGAAAATTTGAAAAATTGGTGCAAGTTATAAGGCAAAACAAAAGGCCATAGTTCCCATGCTTTTGTGATATTTCGTTAAAAAATAATGAATTACCCACTGATGTTAATAGAGTTAGGATTTAAGTTTGTATCTTAAACAAATGACATGATTTTTCTTTTGGAAGAAGGCACGAAAAAAATAGTTCTCAAAAAATGATGAGAATTTTGAAACTTAGATATCTTATATGAAATATGTATGGAAAGCCTACATATGGCGCCCACGTAACCCTCAAATCTCGAAGAGGGTTCAACAATCTGCAAGAATCCTGTGAGACAATAAACCCACCTAAAAGTCCACTACCATCCCGAAATTTCAATTATCATAAAATTTGACAGATTTCTAAAAGCCACTGTCATTTAAACATGAATTGCAACCATAAAAAGTTTTGCAAAATGCTAAAACTCCCTACCATTCAAACCAGAACTTTACCATCCATAAAACTTGACAAATTGCTATATCCTACAACCATCCAAACAATTACATCACAACATTCATAAACTTTGAAAGAAGTACATTTTATATTCTAAGGGATTGCCAAAGTCATGCCAGAGTAGAGCACAAAATTAGAGAACTTTTCCTGAACTAAGAGGACAGAGTTCTAATGCACATTCTCCATGTTATTAGTGTAAAAGCAAAATATTGTACCTTCATCATCATTATCTTGTTCCATGAAATCTGCTTCATCTTCAGATGATGTCCAGCCTCCTGGACTCATAGAATGTTTTCTACTCGAAGATGCCACATCAGTCAAAGCACTTCGAATAGCTTCCGCATGTGAATCAATGCATTCATCAAAAGTCCGCACAGGTGACATAGAACCTAAAAATCACATTGCTAATATATCAAACATAATTCACAAAAAAAAAGATAAAAAAGAATAAGGAATCTTCGAACACACCATCGTCATCAGTCATTCGATGGTACGGAGTTTTAGGCTCAGTTATTTTCTGCCTAACAGGCTTATTTGCCTCTATCTCATTCAAGTTAGCCTCATTCCATCTAACACGTCCCCTGGTGGCAAAATGGGTTTAATAAAAGAGAAAGTAAGTAAAACTATCACTTTCAGAAGCACGAGTATAGACAAAAACCTTTTACAAGACTTATGTTTCAACACATTAAACAGGATTCAGATAAATTGTTTTGAAGTATTTACCATAAAGTCAACATGCATATTGTCAAATCTAAAGCACAACACCCAAAAGTGGATTCAAACATTCCCCAAAATTTTCTAGTTGGCCATTGAATTGAGTTCAATAAAATACAAAAAAATCTTGCTAAACTCTGTGTATTGATTTCGTAAAACAAGTAATAGAAAAGATGAATCTTGTCATAAACTCTACAGAAATGATAATTAAGACACTATGAAGAGAACAAAAGCAGGATCACCTTTTCAGGATACAAACTTTGATAAATTTAATCGTGCAATATGCATAAAAGGGAAGGGAAAACACTTGGTAAGATCATTTATCATTGCACCAAACTTTCATTATCAAACTATACCACACCGTCAGTAGTATTAATCATTGCATTGTCGACCTCCATAAAAAGGTCAAATTGTACAAAGATATTTCCACGTTAGATCCAAAATCATAAAAAGAAAAAAGGTCAGCAAACACAACTTAAAATACCTCATTTTTTAGTTTAGACCTCACCAACAACTAATCATTCATACACCTGAATAGAAAAAAAACAAAAGAAATGTAGTCAGAAATCTGGCACTATAAAGTTAAATACTTCAACAGCTTTAATTCACAAATTTCTCAGGATCGTATCAGAGTAAGTGAGCCCACCTCCAACACCTATAAAGGAAAATGCAGAAGAAGATGAATATTGATCACCAATTACCTAATTTGAGAATAATTAAACACAAAAGCTGAGAACTATGAAGGAGCATAACGTAAAGCAAGATAATGACATAACATTCAATGTGAAGATGACTATCATAACCAAAGTTAATTAAAGAAAAAATGAAAGCTATCAGTGGCCAGAAGAATATAATCAACAAGAGTTAAAAGAACAAAAGAAATAGCAGCACAACACAAAAGCCTGACACATGGAAATGGATTAGGGGTCGTCATGCAATATGCAGATAAAGCGAGACCTGTTCATGAAAAAACTATTGTACTAATTCTGGTCATCAGTATCAAAGACTAAAACAACAGACAAAAAAATAATATCAAATAAAAATAACTGCAATGTATTCTTAAGACCTGGGAAAACCTTATAATTAGTACAACATCAATAATCAGAAACCATACGAGAAAAAGAAAAAACTATAAAATTAAAAAAAAAAATTGTATATCATAAGGTATATTTCTATCTTGGGGTGTATAAGGTTGGTCAATCGATCAGGCCCTGAACCTAGGGGTGGCAAGGGATCAAATTTTTATTGGAATCTGATCTGATCTAATTCAAATACAATTTTCAAATGAAAACAGATTTTTTTCCAAATTTCTGGATCTAAAATAACCCCTATCGAGTATGGATTTGGAAAGTCCGGATCAACTAAAGAACCTCACTCTTATTATCCATAAAACCTTCCAATACTCCATTTATATCTTAATTTTTCAAAAATCTATATCCCACATGATTCTTCTTTTATCTCTCCTGCCACTCTCCTGTTCTCTCTCTTATAGTATAGAATCCAGTATAGCCGAGCTCAAGCTGGAACGTGCCTATGTTTGAGCTCGGCTCGAACATAAAACGATGGTTCAAGCTCGCGCCCGACTTTGGAATCGAGCTAAAAAATGTGTTCGGACTCGTCCGAGAAAACCGAGCTCGAGCTAGCTTGCTTGCTATGAGTAACAAGGGAAAAAAAGTCAAAC
The DNA here is from genome assembly GCA_019845555.1 of Aristolochia fimbriata. NCBI lineage: Eukaryota > Viridiplantae > Streptophyta > Magnoliopsida > Piperales > Aristolochiaceae > Aristolochia > Aristolochia fimbriata. The sequence continues at coordinate 41,373,120 of CM034079.1, read as the reverse complement.
AAGGCGAGAAAATCAAAACCCTGAGGGAAAAAGATCAAACTATGAAAGGGGAAAGATCAAACGACCAAAAGGGAGTCAAAAGAAGAAAAACGAAGAAAAGAATAATAAGAGAATAAGGAGCACAGAATGGAAGAGAATAAGGATACTAATCGAATTAAATAAGAATCACATACCCCTTTTAGCTTCCGTCTAACATCTGAATATTTGTCTGCCCTATAGATAAATTGAAATGCACAGAGGAGGGGCTTTGGCCAAAATAAGGGAAACAATGAAAAAAGAACCAAAATTGAACTTAAAGTCTAGAGGTGACTTATAAGAGGCTATCTATCTTTGAGGCAAACCTACATAAACTCTCGACTTTACATCTTGTCAGATCACAGGAAATATAGAACATCAAGGAAGGTGAGCCAGATGCTTCTCTGTCCACTGCCTTGAGGAGGGGAGGGAGGGGGGGAGGGGGAGGGAGAGAGAGGAGAGGGAGGAGGAGGAGGGAGGGAGGAGGGGAGGGGAGGGAGAGAGGAGAGGGAGGGGGAGGAGATTATATATTTTATATATTATTATTATATATTTTATTTAGATATATTATTTATATATTTTACTATTTACTACTACCAATACATTTTTTTTTAATATTACTTATTTACTAATATTACTATTTAATAATAATATATTTTTATTTTAATAATACTAATACTTACTTAATTACTACTAATTAATAATACTAATAATACTAATAATACTAATATTTTTATTATTACTTTTACTATTATTTTTAATATTAATAATTTCTTTAATATATTATTTAATTTAATATTATCATTTTTAATAATACTATTATTTTACTAATACTAATATTTAATATTACTATTGTTTTTTTTACTAATATTTTTAATATTAATATCATTTTAATATTATTTATTTTACTAATATTTTTTATAATTATACTATTACTAATTTTAATACTTTTAATACTATTATTACTAATAATACTTACATTTTCACTAATACTATTTTTAATAATACTAATATTTTAATAATACTACTAATTACTAATAATACTTTTCATCATTTTTACTAATATATTTTTTCAATACTTTACTTTTTTTACTAATATTACTTTTAATTTTACACATAATAATACTAATAATATCATTACTATTATTAATAATACTAACAATTTAATAATACTTATACTTTACCAATAATAATACTTTCAATAATACTAATATTAATACATTTTACTAATTACTAATATTTTAATAATACTATTACTTTTTTTTACACTACTAATATTTTTAATAATACTAATACTTTTTAATATTACTTTTAATAATACTTTACTAATATTTTAATTTAATATTTCATTACTTATTACTAATATTATTATTATTACTATTATTAATACATTTATTATTTTAATTTACTAATTTTTTTACTACTAATATTTTATTAATACTAATTTTACTAATACTTTTAATATTACTTTAAAATAATATTAATACTTTTTTTTATTATTATTTTTTTTTTACATTTTAATTTTTTTTTTAATATTTTTAATACTATTTTTACTAATACTATTTTTTTTTTTTCAATACTTTTTATTAATATTTACTATCATTTTATTTTTTTTTAATATTATTTTTTTATTATTTAATATTTTTTTTTATTTATTTTTTTTTTTTTATTATTTTTTATTACTTTTTTTTATGCATATTTCCTAATATTTTTATTTATTATTTAATTATTATTATTACTATTACTTTTATTATTATTTATTATTACATTATATTAATATTATTTATTATTACATTTTTATTATTTTTTTATTATTTTAATTTATTTATTAATATTTAATTTTATTATTATTATTTTTATTATTTTTTTTAATATTATTATTTACTATTATTTACATATTTATTATTTTTATTTATTATATTTACATATTATATATCATTTAATATTATTTTAGATATTATTAGAGAGGAGAGGGAGAGGAGAGAGGAGAGAGGAGAGAGGGAGAGGGAGAGGAGAGAGGGAGACCAAAGGGTGAGAGCCCTCGAGTGAATTAAATAAAAAATAAAAATTAGCGGTAAAGTTTCACTTTAGAGTTTTCTAAATATAGAAAATTTTGAGAACATGTCAATGAATAAAATATAAAAGAAAATCGCATTAATTAGAACAAATAAAGAGGTTAAACAGTTAAATTTATTAACATGAAGGGCATAATTGTTGAAGTAAACAGGCAAAGCCCGATAAAAAAAAAAAAAAGTAAGCATTAAAGTACACAAGAAACATGAAGTATAAACAATATACCTGATTGTTCTTTTAATTCTGCTTTACAAAACTAAAGCTTGCATTAAAAGGAATCAAGCCAAGTATGTGTCACACTGTCACCACAGGAGAAAAGGTTGGACACCACTGGGACCTGGGTGTGGTACCCGCCATAGTGGGGGAATTAAATAAAAGTGGGGGGTTTAGGATTAAAGATCAGGTTTCTTTCGGAAGTATGCTACCCACCGGTTTCATATTTGGTTTCTGATTACTGAGGAAAGTCCAAGAGTCAAGAGAGGCCGGTTTGTTAACATTTAGATAAAGCTTCCTCTTGATGAAGTTCATCAGATAGAGCAGCTTTCTCTAAGGCAACTGCATCTTGTAACAGTATGTTTGGTAATCCATATGCCTTTCTTTAAAGAGGACAAGGAAATCCAAGTACTACTATGACTATTGTTAAGAAATGACAAAGTGAGCACAGGAAAAGATCGTTCAGAAAAATACACTATTTTATTCTTCTTAAAGGTCAAGAGACATGACAAATTCTAATGTAGATTCTTGAAATTTACTAGCTCGCTTATACAAAAGACAATCCAAGAAAAAAAAAGAGAAATAATACCTCAATGAGAAAGCAATTCAACTCACCTACCACTTCAACCTTGAAGGTGAATCACCTCACCCATCATTAGAACCTCAGGCAAATCACCTCAGGCAAATCACACCTCAGGCAAATCACACCTCAGGCAAATCACACCTCAGGCAAATCACCTCAGGCAAATCACCTCAGGCAAATCATTTACATCGGTTTATCTTGGGACTGTAATTCAGGATGCTTACTGAAATCCAAGCTAACTAAGAAAAATAAAAGTGCAGCTTCTGTTGTAAAGCATAATGATATCATTGTAACTTTGTAAGTGTGCAGAACAGAACGTAAACATAAAGGGTGGTAATCACAAGGTGCTCCATCAACATAGAACAAAACCAATTCTCTCCATATCAGTCATATCCAAGACATTTTCTTAAATTCAATAGCATATAAAACAAACAACGTTCATCAATAAACCAAACCATAGGCAATTAAAATATTGAAGTTACGCTCCTTAGAAAAATATTAAAGCTACACTATTCAGGCACTGAAATTTTGAGAGAAGGAGATGGCAAGTTAGGAGAATAGCAGAATATGAAGGCTCCGAATCGTGAGAGAACGAGAGAGCCCGAGAAGATGAATATGTTCTAAAAAACAAAAAATTAAAAGAAAAAAAAAGTAAGGGGAAGGGCACAATCGCGAGAGAAGAGAATGCGAGGGGCAGAAATTTACGGAAGCATACCGAGAGAGCGAAGGAAACGCTACGGACAACGATTCCGACCGAGAGAGATTTCGATTCACCAAGAGAGATTTCGATTCCCACCGAGAGATTTCGATTCCCACCGAGAGAGATTTTGATTCCCACCGAGAGAGATTTCGATTCCCACCGAGAGAGATTTCCGATTCCCACCGAGAAAGTTTGGTCTTTCTTCAGTTCCAAATCAAGTGGGGGGAGCCGGGAGGGGGAGCCGGGAGGGGGAGCCGGGAGGGGGAGCCGGGAGGGGGAGCCGGGAGGGGGAGCCGGGAGGGGAGCCGGGAGGGGGGAGCCGGGAGGGGGAGCCGGGAGGGGGGAGCCGGGAGGGGAGCCGGGAGGGGGAGCCGGGAGGGGGAGCCGGGAGGGTTCCTAAGTGGCGCATTAAAATATTTAAAATCAAGTGTGTCCTCCAAGATTACTTATACAATATCATAACTTCGAATTTTATTTTATTTGTTGTTTTAATTTAAAAAAATTTAGGCCGTCTGATTTGCTATCGCCTGAAGTAAATTTGAACTATTATATTTTATTTATTTATTTATTTATTTATTTAGTTATTTATTTATTTAGTTATTTATTTATTTATTTACATATATTTTTTGTGTATTTTGAATTTTTAGTAAATATTTTGTGTTGGTCACATGAAATGTATATATTTTCTGGAAGTGAAAATTACCACTCATGGACTGTGAAATATCATGTCATGATATATAGAGCTGAAATATTATTTTTGTTTTTTTTTATAAAATTATTAAGAAAGTATAAAGTATAAAGTATAATATTTAATGGTTGAACCATTAGTCCAATCCGATCTAACCAGGTTCAACCAAAACTAGACATAGTGCCCTTTGATGGCCGGTTCAATTTTTAAAACACTGATTACAATGACTAAAATAGAATACCTCTCATGTTAATTAATGCTCCATAACATAATACTATGTTTGAGCGTAATATGTTTTCCCATTTGGTATAACATATTAGACAAGTATAATTTCATATGGCTAGGGATGTTTGACACTATGATGCTAACCTAACATATTACTTTGTAGTTCATAACTTATTATTATGTTTGCGCATCCTATATTTTTCTATTGGCCATAATATACTAGCCAATTAATATATATTTGTTAGAGGAGATTTCCATAAGGGATTTGACCAACTTACTAGCCAATAATTTGACCAACAAATACGCAAAATTTAAATTTTTGATTGTTATTGGGACATCAATAACGTACTAGCCAACTTATAATTTCAAGTAGACGAGGGTATTTTACCCATCTAATCTTACCCTCGATCATTTTTTGGAACTTTAGGAGTTTGACTCCTGATGGGTTTTGGCTCGAAAAAAACTCAGTTCAGCTCGTTATTTATCAAAACGTGAGCTCTATTTCCAGTTCTGTAAGATAAATGAGCTGAACCCAGGAATTTTAGGCTTTGGTTAATAAGTTTGCAAGGTCGTGTTTTAAGTTCGAGTCTTTCTCTTAAGACCAACTCTTTGAGGAGGCACTTGACTCTTCTATATGCATGACCACGGTTTGGTTTTCGGTTCTTCCCTGTGCTTCTTCTTCTCTTTTTCTCCTATTTGCTATCTCCCTCCCTTCTTCTCCTTTTATTTATTTATTATTTATTGTATTATTCTCCTTTTTTTTCTTTTCGAGTTCGATCTAGGGATGTTGGGCTTGGCTCGGCTTGATTCCAACCCTAAGTCCCTTGTTCAACTTAGCCAACTCTGAAAAAACATGACTGCAATTGAGTTAATTGTTCCACAAAATTCCCTTAGGGAACTTATATGATCTTGATAAGTTGTACAATTTACGATTGTTAATTGTTTAAATAATTTTTATTATTTTCCTATTAAATACGAATGGTCCGAATCACTTTTTTAAAAAAAAAAATTATTAAACATGCGTGATATTGAATAACTTTCGGCACAATTAATTTATTACGTACATACACCCTTGGACATAGTTGTGATGGAGAAGTGAAAGTGGTTTACCAAGGTGTATTTGGAATTGTAATTCACATTATATATATATATATATATATATATATATATATATATATGAGAAAAAAATCTCCTACAACTACTTTTTAAACAAAAAAAAGAGTTATCTTAATAAATGTGGATATATTTTTATAAAAATAAATAAAATTACAAATTACTTTTACAAAATGACCATAATTCGTTATTTAAAACTTTTATATTAATTATACAAGATAGACGACCTGATCTATTGCTTTGGCCTCGGCCTTTCGGGGGTTGTTACTACTGGGAGCGGGTTGGCGGATTTTCTTGTTCGTTCTCAGCAAATCCAGCGCCCTAATGTTTGTCTCAGCTCCACAAGACTCTCAACCCCATGCCATCCCTGCTTTGCTCAATGACAACAAAAAGGTTTAATGAATTAAGGATAATTAATTACCAAATACTAAATTGAGCAGGCGATGAGCCGATGAGTATAACCTATATACAACATGGAAGAAAAGTAGATGATACTTAATTATATTATACGGAGTATCTTCTTTTCATACTTTAAATTTACCATTTCATCCTTCGTTTCGTTCACCCTTGGCCCTTGTGCCTCGACATAATTGTGTTTGTTTGAGAGATGAGAATCCTTCCCGACCAAACAAGGTCTAAAGTCGAGGCGGCGGAGCTGCCTATGGGATTGGGGACACGGCGGTCACTCTTCACCCATTACACACAGCTTCATCATCCAGAGCTTACATACTTTCAGAAGCCGAAAGGACTCTTGCCTCCTCCGTTTCGCTGCATTATATCTTCTCAAAAAGGTACAAGTGCCTTCGTTTTCTCCATGACTAGTCTCACAGCCAGAAGATGAAAGCCGACCTCATGATTCCTTATCAGAATCTCTTCTTCCATGCCTTATTCTCACTCTGTATCGCTTTCATCATCACCACATTGGGCATTCCTGTCCGGTGGCTACAAGGATTGCACACGTATGTCCACCCTGAGAATCTCGGCAACGATGGACCCCGAGGAAATGTCCGCGCTGCGATCCGACCTCCGTCTTCGTCTGACATGGGGGATTTAGGTGCCAACGCTTTCCATACCTTCTCCGATCACAAGAGGCGGAGCAGCCGATCTAAAGAAAAATTCGAGTTTGATGAAACCAATGCGCAAATCTACCGGTTACGATTAGTAGACGCCCATCTTCGATCTCGCCTCTTCTTTGGTGACTTTAATCTTGCCACGATTTATTCCATCGCTGCCTCACTTAACCTCCTACTTCATCATTTTCTGCCGGCTCCGGAAAACAACGATAGATTTCTTTCGGGGGGTTCTGCGGTTCCAGTCGGTTTGGGGCTTCTTGCGATTTCCAAAATTGTGGTGATTTGGGCTAAAATATCGTTTGACAAGTCAGCATCCAAGAGATCAGACAAGCAGCTCAGTATTTTGCTCGCTCTGCTTGGATTTCTAACCGTGCTTTTGGTGATTCTGGTCGCTGCACCCTCTTGTTTCGATTTCGAATTCCATTCACTCCATGGCTCCCCAGTCCTTATTCTGGCTATTTGCGCGGGTGCTGTTACAAGTTTCTTGTCCCTGGCGGCGGGTAAGATTGCTAGATCGTTCTGGCTCGGGACCGATCAGCTCCGCTGGAATTTATCCGTAATTTCTTGCGGCACATTCAGTCGAATACTTCTCTACACGAGTATTTTTATGGCTGTATTTGCTTCATCGCTTTGGGTTAACCCGGTCGTGGAAATCTTCGTAAGGAAGGAAGGCAGTCCTGCTGGATGGCCAACTACCGAGGTCTTGTCTGGGCGCATGGGCATGGTCCGACCAGATTTTATGAAATTTAGAGTTTGGTGCTTGTTGGTTTCAGCCATTTTGCAGCTGCTGGTGCTTCGTCCGATGCTGCAGATGTATCTAAACGAGGCTGTGCTGTCTTGGTACCAGAGGCTCCACTCTAGTAAGGTCCCAGACTTGGACTACAGTCGAGCTAAGATGTTCTTGCACAATTACTACTTTTGCCTGGTAGTTTTGCAGTTTTTTGCCGCTCCAATGTTGGTTTTGTTGTTTACTGGCCTATCGGTAATGCGAGGTAACTTATTCCAAGATTTTCCTTTTATCCGTAGTTTGACACATTTATCTTCTGCGACCAAAGAAGTTGCATTGTTTATGGCATGGTGGGTTCTGTTTGTCTGGACTGCTTTCACCTCTGGAAGCCTCCTGCTTTATCGTCTTGGGTTTTCTTTTGTTTCATAGTGTATTTTTGCAGTTGCAGAATAGGCTTCATGGCTGTGATGTTTCACTTCTTGCCATGCTTTTTCTTTTGCCATCTCTTGCTTGGTTGCATCTCATGTGTTTCCTTGCAGGGGTTTTCTGTCAGACTTTATCATAAACTATGACAAATTTTACGTTTTCATAGCAGGAAAAAAATTCAAGGATCAAGGTTATCAGTAGGAGAAACGTTTGAAGATATACAAGTTTGATCCAAATGTGAATTGAAGTATAAAGCCCTCTGATCCCCTCCTTTTATCTCTGCTCCCATTTATTGCCAGTTAAGAATAACAAAGAACCAATGGGATAATAGAAAACAATTTTCCTCTTCATTCCAAAGGAATACTGTTTACTGCCCTGATCTTTCACTCAAGATGCTTGGTATCATCTTGTGAACTGTGGTAGCATTTCTTTTCTGTTCCCCATTTATGGTCAGTTAAGAAGAAGAAAGAACCAATGTGATAACAGAAGGCGATTTTCCTCTTCATTGCGAAGGAATACCGTTTGTCGATCTGATCTTTCCCTCCAAAGGCTTGGCATCATCTTGTGACTGTGGTAGCGTTACTTTTTTTGAAGGTGCTAAACAAACTTCTCATTGAAGTATTTCAATAGAGGAGTTCCTCGTTGAGACAGTCTAATGACTGTTGGTTGGAATTTCTTACTTCATCAAGGCATCAGAGATGATTAGTCATGCCTTAGGGACTGTCTGATATGATTGGTCTACATTATATTTGAAAGGTCTGCGTCTGGTGTTACTGTCACAACTAGGGGTAGGCATCGGGTCGGGTTTTTTGGGAACCCGACCCGACCCGAAAAAAGCGGGTTTGGATTCCCAAATCCAACCCGTGGGTTGGGTTCGGGTTTGGGAATTCAAATCCAATGTCGGGTCGGGTTCGGGTTTAGCCAAACCCGACCCGCAGGTTTTGGTTTTTAATTTGTTATGTGTTTTTTAGTTATTTAAAAAATAGTGTAAAAAATTAGGGATTAATCGGGTCGGGTTCGGGTTTTGTTCAAACCGTCGTGGTTTTATTCAGGTCGGATTTGGGTTTGGGAAAAATAGTTCGCTTTGGGTTTGGGTTTGATTTTTAAAACCCATTTGGGTTTCTGGTGGGTTCAGGTTTAGGGTTACTTAAGTTGGGTCGGGTTTGGGCTTTTTAAAAACCCAACCCGCCCCTAGTCACTACACTTAGTAGTTACAACGGTGGTATGGTTACAACTTACTTTCTCTTTGATGAATATACACAAGGACACACTCTTCAATCTCTCTGCCTCTCTACCAAGGAGGACCAAGGCTCCTCCTTGGTAACAGCTCTCCTCCAGAGAGCAAAATACTCATTTGTGTTTACTCGTGTTCTTAGAGACGTTTCACCTGAACTCTCTAAAACGCTTTACTCCTCCCTCTAGAATACTCTCGACTGTAAAGCTTCCCTTTTATAGCTGTAATGAGAGTAAGTGAGGTTCCTGAAATTCAGCCACTTTATCCATGAAAACTTTACCCGTTGCAGCAGTTGGTTGTTGCAACGACGACTTCCAGCAACAACTCCGGATCTATCTCAGACCCATTTTTCCAGAGCCATTATATGCACTATTTAGGGTGTGTTTGATCAGACATCGAGGGTGTTATGTAAATAGAACATGTAAGAGAGCATTATAGCCGTACAGAGTGTAAACTTGATCCTGCTTTTTAGGTTAGTTTGTAAATCTACATTTTGCTCTCTTGGGCAAAAAAGATGGCCAAACATCATGGGACTTAACCATATTTTTTGTTTTAATTTTATGGGATTGAAAAATATTAGAAATAGTTCGGACGTGTATGTGGTAGGAAGGAGCAGCCTTGAGTGCAAGACCTAAACTCTTGTAGAATCTGATATAAAAGAGTGAGAGTGCATTGGTCGCATTTAGGATTCTCATGGGATTTTCTTTTATTGAAAATAGTCTCATAGGTTTTTCTACAAAAATGAATTCATCACCGTTATGCTCATATAATGTTGCAATTATCTCTATTTTTCCATCAGCTTTATAATGGAAAACAGATAAGCTGCAAACGAGAGTAGGTAAGGAAAGAAATTGATTGTTAAGGTGCTTTAGAACCGTGCATATATCAGGTTCGGTGTTTTCTGAGACAGAATAGGAGTTTGTGGCCTTAACGAGATAATGGGTCGTCATCGTTTTCACTGGGCAGTGCAGACTGTAGGCTCTGCACATACATGTTCACTCGTGCAAGTTATAGGATTCGATATTTGAAAGAACATTATGGATGCCCATATAAAAGTTATGACGATTCAACTTGCAAAACATTATAACCAGATGACCCTTTCAGCTACAGCAGACTTGATTGGTTCAATGCAAGTTGAAAGTTATGGAGGTAAGAAATATGTTTTCGTATGTATGGATGATTTTAAGAGGTTTACACGGGTGGACTTCCTTCAAAGAAAGTTTGACACCTTTGCTATCTTGACGAAATTATGTGTTTAATTGATGAAAGAGAAAGGGTGCCAAATCAGAAAGAACTTGAAGCGACCACGGGAAAGAGATTGAGAACAAAGATTTTTCTTTCTTTGATAATAGTACAAAGATTTCTCTTTCTTTGATAATAGAACAAATATTTCTCTTTTTTCGATAATGATGGAATTGCGCGTGAGATTTTTGCACCCAACACTCAATACAGCAGAAGGCGGCTTGTAGGGCTGAAAATGAGCCGAGCCGAGTTGGATCCAAGCTGGCCTGAGCTCGGCTCGGCCAGTACAGCATAAGCTCAGGCTTGGGCTCGAGCTTGGACTCAAGCCAACTGTTGGGCTCAAGTTCGAGCTCGAGTGACTCGTACGAACTCGAGCTCGAATTCGAGTAGGCTCGAGCAGGGAATTAAGCCTTAGTCGAGCTCGAGCCTCTCGAGGTTGAGCCAAGTTTGAAAGATGAATAGATGATGAAGAAAAGATAAATTGCAAGACGAGCAGCATTTTGAAGTCTTATCTTTGGGAAGCACTCAACATTAGAAAATAATATCAAGGTGTTAAGACAGTATAAAAACAGAACAAAACCTAATAAAATAAGAGGGGAAATAAACTTACTTGTGCAACTCTGTTTTTGCAACTTATCGAGCGATTTTAGCTCAGCTAATATTGCAATAACATAAAATCAGGAAAAAATAAAAATTATATAAGAAAAAAGAAATGAACCAACCACTTAGGGAAAAAAACACGAACTTCACACGAAAGAAACATGCAATAAAAAGAGAGTTTTTATTAAAAATCCAATACACCAAGAAATTTTGGTAAAGCAGAACGAATTAAAAAATCTTTAAAATAAAAAGACAAAACCCCTAGAGAAACGATCAAGTTTTCAAAGAGATCCATGGTTAGAAACTTTAGGAAAAAAGTGAAAAAAACAAGAGTTTAAAAATTAAAGAGAACCCACTAAATAATAGATGATAAGATCATGTTTCAATAGTAGGCGAAGAAGCCGCAATGGGTTCTTTTGTCGTAGTAGCCTTGTCCTAAAATCCTTTACCTTGATCGGCTCTTCTTTGAATCACTTCGGAAAGCCAGCCGCAGCGTCACTCCCCCAAATGCCGTGACACAGTGAAAGATTTGGGAAAGAATCGGGGTTTAAAATAGAAAAGGGAAAGAGGGTTTAGGACTTTGGGTTGACATAGCGAGTGGGCTCGTGAGTTTACGAGCCGAACCAACAAAAACTCAGGTTCGGCTCATATATATTGACGAGTCGAACTCAAGTTACTCGCGAGCTGATTCGGTTCAGTGCCACCCCTAGCCGCATGGGACATTCTACGAATAGTAAGACCTTTCGAGTGTACAACCAACATACAAAAGTAATCATCGATTTTGTAAACGTTATTGTATCAAATGGCAAGACAAAAAGCTAAGAATTGCTAACGGATGAAATTCTTTGTACTAATGAAAATCTGGTTGAAAGTCAGGAGCCGAAGTGTCACTAGGAGAAGATGTTACAACTCCCAATGAACCACCACAGGTCACCGTAGTCCGTGAACATTCAGCTAAAGTCAGAAGAGACCCTCTAGTTAGATGTCATTTGGAATCTTCACAATGGGATTTACACCGGAGACAAGATTAAGATTAACTATAAAACATGATCCCTTTTGCTTGTTACACCTCACCATATAACAAAAAAAGGTTAAAAAACATTGAAGGATGAATGGTGGATTAAAGCCATGCTGGAAGAGTTAGAGCAATTTATCTAGAAATCAGGTATGGACACTTATCCCAAGATCTAGTAATTGTAATGTAATTGACACGAAATGACTCTTCAAGAAAAAAACTGAATATGGCTATATCATTTAGCAGCAAAGCTCAACTAGTTGCACAAAGATATTTACAGATGAAATTGGTTAGACCATTCACCTTTTAAATATTTTTAAAGACAAAAGAGTTTTCTTTATTAATGATTTTTGTCTTTATTTTTCTATTAGATTTTTCAAGTTTTTTCAAATTTATTGAATTGGATGAGAAGTGTTTTAAATGGGTCAAGTTTGGGCAGTCAAATTGGGTCAGGTCAGATTTTACAAAGGGATCTGTCAAATTCAAAGTGGGTTTTTCACTGATTTGGGTTTCGGGTTGTACATGTCGGGTGGTGTGTGGGTTTTACAAAACTCAACCCAAACCCAAACAGTGCACACCCCTAATTCATCTATACTAGGATGGATCTAAAAGTGTTGAATGATGAAGTTTTTATGGAGCAAGCCAACAGGTTAAATTGATCCCGAATATCCTAATGTTGTTCGCTAAACATGATCACTCTCTATTAAATGAAGCTACTCTAGCACACAATTGTATGTGAGGGACAAGTAATAAAATAGACTAGAGTCCAGATGTCGAACCCTCATGCACCATGTATAGACTAAATACTAAACGAATATCCTAATAGCTATTTCTAACCAATTGAAAGGATGATAAGTGAAAATAACATAAATATAAACAATACTATGACCTAGACAAAGGATAAAGGAGGAAAATTTACTTAAGTTAGAGGTAGGAGTGTAATTTTACGTCTCCATGCTCAATATTGAACCTATTCTAGCATTCGACTATTTCATCAAACACTTGGTGGACTCAAGATTTTGGCACGTACAACTTTCCCGAGTGTACCACAATCGTATTTCTTATTATGACTCTCTAATCTTCCAATTGAGAGTCTAAAAAAGGGAGCCCATTGCACATAGCCTATAGGCCACGTACACTAGTGAGTTATCCCTAACCTCACCTAGGAATCCTTTACCTAGACTTCAAACCAAGTAGAACGTACGTTACCTAATGCAAGTTTACTCGACCTACTTCATAAGATTAGATCGGGTTACTAAATCTCAACTAAACGCTAGCTAGGTAATTAATCAAGCAGTAAGCATGCATAAGACATAATATAACATGGAATCATGCTCGAAATAGTAAATAACCTAATATCACATGAGTACGCTACATTACTCTCCCAAACGGGGGACTAAATATACATCATATTAAAATACAACATAAATCCCAAATCTATACACACATCTATGCCCAAAATATACGTAAACGGAAGAAAATGACAAAGAAAGGCAAACTCAGTGTGTAAAACACTTTTTGATGGTTCAATCCTCCTCCAAATAAAAATCTTGTAAAGGAGTGACCCCAAAATCCTCTATTTAAGCTCTAATGCGACCCCTAGATGAGTCTAGGTAGACTCTCCCTCGCACAAGTCCAAAAGAATGAATTTTTTCCCCCTTAAAAAATAGGTATTTATAGAGTGAAGTTAAGTGACTAGGCGTGATATGGCGCCAGGTGAAGCGCACCATGGTGCTTAGACACTTAATCTTTGAAAAATGACCTAGAAAGCCCCAATTCCCTATGTTGCAGGGCACTTTCATGGAGCCCACACACAGGGTGTTGCATCGTTGAATTCCAACTTAGGAGTGTTGACTTGCGCACTTAGGTGTGGTGGCTCTCGCGACGACGTTGTGGACTTGGTGCCATAAGGCACCCAACATCCTCTCATGGCACCCAAGTTCTTACGTGCCATCCGCACGTGAGTCTTCATCTCACACTTCACTCGTGCACCCTACTTCACGTGACCGATGCCATATGGTACCAGGACTAGCTTCATGGCGCTGAGATATGAGCGCCATGAGTCTCCCTGGCATCGTATGGCACCCGACTTCTGCATTTCCTCCAAAATGGGCTAAAATACTAATTTTTCGCCCAATTTGCTTGGGACTTATTATATTTTATTCATGTTCCCTGTAATAAATAAGCAAGAATAAGTCAAAGTGCCATAAAATGGGGCAATTTTTGGTGTACAAAATTATGGTATAATACATGCAATCACCTAACCATGTATATCACCTTACCAAAGCTTTGTATAATCTTAAACAGGCTCAATGAGCTTGGTATGAAAGGCTAACAATTTTATTGTACGAGAAATAATATTATAGTGGAAGTGTTAATAAAACTTTGTTCATAAGGAATAGGAAAGAAACAAGTTTTGCACAGTCTTTGGATCTACATCAAATAAGGCGAGCAAAAAATTTGTCCAAGCTATGAAACATAATTAGAAATGGGAATGGTTAGTAAATTAATATTCTTTCTTTATTTTCAAATTCATCAAATTTTTATCTCAAGAAAAGTATGTTGGATAAAAAGGTTAGGCCTTGAAAATTCTCATGTGATAAAAACTCCCATGGAAACCTTTGACAAAATCAGTAAAGAAGACACTGGTGTTGCAAAATATATGTAGGAGTATGTGTCTCGTAACAATCCAATCATAACTAATATAAATAATAACCTGAAAAATACTTTTAACCACGAAATTAGAACTTTCGTGGTTAAAAAATAAATAGTTTTATCCACGAAATGACACTTTCGTGGCTAAATGGACACTGTTTTTACCCATGAATTTAATAATTTTGTTGCTAAATAAGGTATAGTTTTAGCCACGAAATTGATTTCGTGGCTAAAAAAGACCACTTTTAACCACGAAATTGCATAATTCGTTGCTACATGTAACGTAGTTTTTGCCACAAAATTTTATGTTTCGTGGCAAAAAGTGGCTTATTTAGCCACGAAACATAAAATTTCGTGGCTAATTCATTTAGCTATGCTTTAGTTGCTACGAACTTTTAACCACGAAATTTCGTGGTTAAAAGATTTAACCACGAAATGGAGACTTTTAGCCATGAAAAATTTCGTGGTTAAAAATCTTATTTCTTGTAGTGATGTAAGAGTATGTGTCTCGTAACAATCCAATCATAAGAGTCGCACCTAAAGGCAATCAAGCGAATTACGTGTTATGTTACCAGTTCTATGAGTCTGGAATTTGGTTAACTAATCTTGCCGGCCTATACTCATTAGCTAGTACATTAAGAGGATGTCTTTGTCTTGGAAATAATCGTATATCTTGGTATATGATTAGTAATATTTATACATATTTGTTAGTGCCCTAAATTGCGCAAATTTGGGGCAATTAACTGATTCTTGCTTTTATTTTGCAGAAAAAAAAAATATAAAATACAAAAAGAAGAGCAACGGAAGGAGTCTGAAGCAAAACAGGCGAAACATAAAGCTTTTACCCTATTTTGAGGAAATGCATAAGTTGGATGTCATACGATGCAAGGGGAAATTCATGGCGCCCAGTTCTGTTCTAGCGCCATATGGTGCTAGGTGCACAGAGTTGGGCTTTAAAGCGTTACAAGAGTTTTTCGACGTACATAAGGCTGACACATGCAAACCTAGGCGCCATATGGCTCTGGACCCTCAGTGCCACGGCGAAAACCGTGGCAAAAAAGTGTGCAACTCAACACCTCAGTGTCGTATTTCAGCGCTACGACGCCAGAAAACTAGGCGCCATGAAAGTGCCCGGTGCCATATTGCGCCGGGGCATTTTCTGCATTTTATTGCTCTTTAAATGACTGGGCACCACGGCGCTTCATCCAGGGCTATATGACGGCCGATCACTTATTAAGCTTAGGGATTCAGACTTGATAGTTGGAGAGTCTACCTAAACTCATCTAAGGTTCATGTCAGAGCTCAAAAGAAGGATTGAACCACCAAAAGTGCATTATACATTGAATTTGTCTTTCTTTCTCATTTTCTTTCATTTATGATTGAGTTTTGTTTTGTATTTTGACTTCATGTGTATTTAAACCCCTATTAGGGAGTGTAATGTAGCGTACTTATGTGATGTATGAAGTTATTTTAGTATTTTGAACATGATTTTGTGATTTTGTGTGACTAATACATGCTTAGTATTCGATTAAATACCGAGCTAATAGTTAATCGAGATTTAGGAACCCGATTCGATCTTGAATGGGTAGATTTGAGTAGACTTGAATTAGGCAATGTACATTCCACTTAGTTAGAGGTCTACCTAGGGGATTCGTGGGTGAGGTTAAGGATAACCCACCCCCGTTCACGACCTATTGGCTATGTGCTTTGGGGTTATCTTTCCCAGACCTTCAATTGGGAGATTAGGGGGTCAAGAAATAGAACACGGTTATGGTACACTTGGGAGAGGGCTATATGTACCAAATTCTTTAGTTCGCCAAGTGTTTGATGAAATGCTCAAATATTAGAATAAGTTCAATACTGAGAATGGGAACGTGAAATCACACTCCTACCTCTATCTTAAGTAGATTCTCCTATTTATCCCTTGTCTGGGTCTTAGTTAGTGTTTATATTTTTGTATTTTCACTAATTATCTTTTGTTTGGTTAGATATAGCTATTATGATGCATGTTTAGTACTTAGACTACATCTAGTTCTTATGGGTTCGATATTTGAACTCTCAGTCCACTTCATTACTTGTGCAACACGTGCACTTACATGCTAAAGTAACTTTCTTTAATTAAAAAGGACTCACATTTAACAAGCAACAGTATAACGGTAAACAAAATTTTATCAACCTTTCAAATGAAGTAATGGAGTATATTGCAGTTGGAAGCTACTGTTCTCAAATTGGATGAAGCAATGGTAGAAGACTATTCCTTTATTTAACACCACTTCATTCAGGTGTTGGGAGGGTCGGGGGGACACAAGAAAAGAAGGGAAGATGTTGCGCTATCTTTAATTTTCTGGTACAACGTCTATCGGTCTAACCTGATTTTTCTCCCAACACTCTACATTTCACTCCAACAAACTAATTACTTCACTCCCAAAATCCTTAATTTGTCTCCCCTCTTCATTCTTAGTTCACCCTCTTTGCCATATATCTTTGACCATTACCTCTCTCCCAAAACCTTTGATTCGTCTTACCTCTTCATTCATCTTCTTTGCCCTATATCTCTCACCATCTTCTTTGCCCTATATCTCTCACCATCTTCTTTGCCCTATATCTCTCACCATCTTCTTTGCCCTATATCTCTCACCATCTTCTTTGCCCTTGAACCTTCACAACATTCAATATCGACTTTTTTAGGGACCTTGACACCAATTTAGAAATATACATCCTATGTTCCTCTCTTGCGACTTCCGTGGCATGACAATCTTGCAGGGTTTCAAAACGAACCTCGAGATATTAAGTTTCATCCATTATAAGGGGAAAACCCTTTGATCGACCCTCCAACCGACCCTGAATTTGGTTTGATGGCAACAAAGATCGATGGGGAAGATTATAATCTTTCGAATGTGAAATGAAGAAACCGTAAGAGATGTAATCCAATCTATAGAAGGTTTTGGGTTTAGAGAGGAGGAGTCAGTTGCTCTGAGAGTAAAAAGAAAAAAGTTTAGTGAAAGTCGAAAGAAGAAAATAGCTAAGAAAGCACTATCAGGTCCCTTTGTTGCAACATCTATTTGCAAGAGAATGCAAGCCACATAAATTGCACAACACAGACCTTGTGGATCATGATCTTTTGTCCGCAGTTTCTGGCTGTTTTTCTTCACTTAACTTTATCCATAACGGGGAAGAGTCCCTGTGTTAAAATGAACCTAGTTCGATGAGTTTCTTTTTCCTCTTAATAAATTGTTTCAAAAACTTTACTGTCTTAATCCCTTGGACATCGACTGCGGGCGAATTACACAGAGTAGATGAAGGGGGTCGTACAAGAAGATTACTTCAACAGATATAGGTTTAAAAATATGGAGGGACCGAGCTAGAGAGGGACGAATGGAGGAGAGAAAGCGAAAGAGGATGAGCAGAGAGCGGACGAATCGTTCGTGGACAGCGGTCCACCGTGTTATCCAGAAATCAATGGCCTTGTTGAGTACGTCGCCGTCAGGAATTCAGGTTAGGGAGCTAGGTAGGAAGGGGCGAAAGTACTCTTGATGGCCGATATTTTTGAGCTCCGAATCGAAGGATGGGAGATCGCTACGGCGACGGTGGGACGTGACCATACATGAAAATATCTGAAAGCTCCACCGCTCCGAATGGAAGGCCGTACTTGATGATATTTCTCTTCTTCCCCTGACACCGGCCGGGGAATTGAAACAAAAACAAACGACATAAAAGCGAATAATTAATGAAGCAGCCGTCAGGCTCGCCACCCGGTCCCAGTCACCCACCGAGGAAATAAAAGGTTCTACGGACGGAATTGAAGCTGCGAAAATAGTTCCAACCAAAGATATTAAAAGTTCAGCCTCCGCCGCCGACGCCCCGACAATATCGGCCATGGCCGCAGCCGATTCCAACGGTGGGTTTTGGACGGACGAGAAGCACGTCTCCTTCCTCAACCGTTTGGAGGCTTCCTTCGTCAAGACAATGCTCCAGCGGAGCGATCTAAGCCACCCTTGGCATTCGCTCCCCCTCCACCGTTTCGGCCTCTCGGACTTTGCCGAGTCTACCCTCCGTACTAGATGTCCCACCCGCCTCCAGATCATCAGAAGCGGCCATACGCAATATTCAGACAGTGGTACTTGATCTAAAATCTCCTTCAATTATTCTCAGCCGATCCATAAATTATGAAACAATTAACGACGTTCAATATGAATTCTTCTTTATAATCAAATTACTGAAATTAATCCCGGTTTTTACAACAGTTGCGTTCTTCTTCCATGCAAGAAGAATACTAAAGGCTTCCTGCATCTGGCTACCTCTACATTTATCTTCTTCTCTTGATCATTCTTCTCTGTTCCAAATCATGTGATTTCAGAGGTAGCAGCGAAGAAGAACACCCAAAGACACCACGATAGGAGAAAGGCGGACGGAAAAATCACTTTCACGTCGTCTACTGACGATAATAATGCCTCGCAAGATCAGGTGGGTTGGGTACTTACGTAGTACCATTTTACGAGTCATTAATTATATATATATGTATTTACTATCACGGAATTCCCATCTTAATATTTCTCCATCTCATTCTTCCACGTACTTAACATCCAGTTAGTTTTCTCATCAAAACCAATTAATTTTCCTCTTCTGAAATTAATTTACTAATCATCTGGATCCCTGTTCATTTTTGTGTTCTTTCATAATGAGCAGGTGGTTCCTGAACTAGCTCGTAATAAAGGAAGCTGGTCATAAGTACTGGTCATAAAGAGTTGAGGGTGAATGAAAGGAACGTACAGATCATTGTGCAGGAGGGCTAAACTATCGATCGTTAATTAGGCCATAATATTGAGGATTAGAGTTAGACAAAACTCCCTGGGATCGAGGACAATTAGAGTAAGATATTTTTGTTAAGTGAGATTGCTGTTTGGAATATCTGAATAAGTGAGACAAGCAGGGAAGAAACACATACAGATCGACCTGTATGAACTACAAAGTAACTACGGTCCAAAGCATAATAGATTGATGGAGAATAATTCCAGAATTTCTCTCTTCTATTCCTAGCTACTACTCTTGAAAAGGGATTGGTTTTGATGAAGATTTTTTCATTTTTTATTTATTACATACGCGTTCATACATATACCTTAGGTCTTGAAAATAATATATTCATGTAATTAATAATTTTGTGTTTGTGAGGGCAATTTCATCATATAAATAAATTATATACCTCTAACATTAGAGGGTTGGCTTTTACATTATTATACATCGGTATTTGTATTGTTCCATGCGTATCACCTTTTCTTTTTAGGTTTTTTTTGTTTATTGTTTATCAATTTTCATATTTCATTTACATTTTACCCTTTATAATAAAAAGTTATGGGACGGAGAAAACGGGAAATTTTTTTCTTAATTACGAGACAAGGTTATGTTATCCACCTAGTCCCAGATTTTTAAAGATATGGGGTTGATGATCAAGATATAAAATCGGGGTTGGATTTTAAGAGACCACTAGTAGAAACCCTCACCAAAAGCCATAGAAATACTTGCCATAGGAGCGTTACATCAGCAAACCTCATCATAAGTATAAAGCAAGGGGAAGAACTGTCGCCAATTTTTTTTTTTTTTAATAACGAGGTTTAAGAACCCTTGCCAAAAAGGCTATTGACCAAAGTTCAAAACCGTCGCCGTATGGTAATATAGTGATCGTTTCAACCCTCACCATATGTAATTTGTATACATTATATTTAAATTCTATGACGATGATCATAACCGTCACCATATATTTATTTATCTTTTTTTTTTCTTTTTAGATCGATGTTGTATATTAAAACCAAACTAAATCATAACATAAAAATATAAAAATATTCTTAAAAATAAAATCTCACAATTATATTATACAAAAAGGTAATAAAATATTAAAGATACAAAATTATACATTCATTATTTTTTACTACAGTCACTATCTCCTCAAGCCGATTGAACTTCATTTGTCGTGCAAGTTTAATAACTGCACAAATAGCTCAGTTAAGTAAAACAATAATAAAATATTAATAGAATTTTCTACCAATCCATGAAGATAAAAATAAGTGAGAGCAACTCAAACTTAGTTTTAAATTCACAATACAAAGCCAGAGCTTAATTGTAGATTCAAAATCCAAAGTCAGAGCTTACTCTCACTAGTCCATGGCATTCATTTCAATCAACTACTCATTAAATGATTAAAAGAATGAGACTTTAACCAAGGAAAACAAAAAAGTTGGGTCAAACCTGTCATAAAGTCCAGCACCTGCATACCCTCCTAAATCCTCACTCTGACCTGAAGATAATTCATCATCTTATAAAGAGGACAATCGGTTTGCTTGGGTAACCCAATATCTGACAAACAACCATAGAATTAATTATTTAAGCATTTCATACTCCATCTAATAGTTACAACAACATCTTAGATCTATAACATAGGTATTACATTATATGAAACTGCACATAAATCATTGGATTTCAGTACCTATTAGCCTTTTATTGAAGGGTGAATATAATGCAGTAAAAACCATAATTTTCTAACTCCATAATTTGCTCTATTTGATTTGAAATAGTTTCCTAAATTTCCCATGATCTAAAAACTTAAATTTATAAGGAGAGGGATAATAAAAAGTAATGACAATAGAATAAAGGAATCAGTAGAAGCATCTCTCTACACTACAAAAAACTGAAACAGAGCAACATGATCAACTACTCACCGTGTTGCTTACTGCTTCAGCAGCAAGAGTATCCAAGTCCATTTCCACTTCAATTTCAAACATTGATGATATCTGACAATGCCCTGTCCATCAAAGTAAATATTGAGACAATGAGAGATCCTATTTAAAATATTGTAATTGGATCCATACTGGATACTTAACTACCTTTGTGTAGCTGTCAATAAGTTCAATCCTCCCTAAAAGTGAAGCTTCTAAGCTTTCTTTGAATTTTGTTCAATTCAAATACAGTTTCGTCTTCAAAGATGAATATTACATTTAGAAATGATTAGCTTGGAGATGTTCCTTTGAAAAAGTCAAGTGCACTATTACCGATATGATGGTTCTCCCACTGCTACAATTTTGTTTTCTAACTGGCACATCCGTGCCAACATCCATACCTTAAAAAGAAAAACAATTTTACAAATCAAATCAGGCTAAACTTTCTATCAGTACTCACACGAAAAATGATATTCCAGAAGCCACCATTGGTTCAATACTCAGTTCTTCTATTAAATGAAACTAATGATGAGTCAAACTATCTTCATACAGAATGCAAGTAGGTTACAACAATTTCTTTTTGACATAATTTTTTTACATAGACCTCTTTCGTCCATATAAAACGTATAGAGGATATTCTGAACAAAGACATCTACGCTTTAGCTATGTGATAGCAGAAAGAAAGAAAAAGGAGAACACAAACACATCTACCATCATGTGGTGGTTTAATTAGTCATATCTTGGAAATTTTCTTGCTTTAGTCTGCGCTGCTTGATATTCCCTGGCCAATTGAGAAGTCTCTAAGGACATATGAGATTCCGCAAGACATGCTCAATATACAGATGAAGTAACTATTAATAGATAGCTGTCACTATCCTCATGGATGTACCTCTTTCTCTGCAGCTTGACGTAAATCTCCGATCCAGTTGGAGCAAGTCATATTGAGATAGAAGCTGTTGTTTGAGAGAAATTACATCCACCAGCTTTTGTGGCAGCTGTAGTAAAACAAGACCAAATGACTTTAATAGAATGAAGTAACTTGGAGTGTCAAAAATAATACTTGTTAGGTAAAACCTCACATAATGTACATAACCAGCATTGTTCCAAGAATTGTCAGTGGCAAATCAGTGTCATCTAGTTTTACATACTGAAAAATGCGCCAGCATAAGCCTCTCAATTGAGGTGCTAATGGCTAAAACTAGAAGAAAGTGTGGACTCTCATCAAGAACTAAAATTTACTAATGGCTAAAACTTATCCTTTAAAACAATAACAACAAGAACCACTGCACTACAATAGAGTCCACAAACAAGTCCATAGAACAACATATGATTTTTTAAAGATTTAGGGGCTGCTAATAAAAAAAAAAAAGAATTAAGAAGAGTCAAATATATGAAGAATAAAGAGCTGCTCACCACTTGAAGTTTCTATAGCTCAAAGTTGTTTTCAACAAGTGCACGGTGTTGAGCAGGTAGCTGATTAGGATTGCCTTCAGGCTTTTCTGTCTCTTCCAGAAGTTGCACAGGACTTAGCTTAGGATTGCCTATGGAACAAACACAAAATCAAAAGTTAATTCAGATCGCGAATCTAAATCAAAAGTAATAAAGTTCTAAACGAAATGAGAATGCATAGATCATGAAATGCGTTTTACTGTTATGACTTCAGATCATGTTTTGAATCCTCTCCATTAGGATTTGCCAGATTTTTAGAGGACAACATCCGGGGCATGGTAGCAAGCATGCTAAAACTCGTGAAGAAAATGACCTTGAGTTTATATGATTCACAGTCAACACAACCCACAACACAAAAGCAAAATAAAACTTCAATTTAGAGCCCTTATTTCAAATATTGGTAAGAGATGCCACTCGGCCAAGTTCAAATTCATAATCGGTGTAGCATTTGAATTGCTTTAGTAGAATATGCTGAAATAAAAACTAGAGGATTCGAGCGGGACACGAAGCTGAGAAATAGAAGGTAACAAAGTACACAAGAAACCATAACCGTCACCATATATCTATTTATCTTTTTTTTTCTTTTTAGATCCATGTTGGATATTAAAACCAAACTAAATCATAACATAAAAATATAAAAATATTCTTAAAAACGAAATCTAACAATTTTATTATTCAAAAAGTCTTAAAAATTCAATTATACAAAAAGGTCATAAAAATTAAAATTACAAAATTATACATTCATCATCTTTGACTACAGTCACTCAAGCCAATTGAACTTCATTTGTCGTGCGAGTTTAAGGAATGCACAAACAGCCCAGTTAAGTTTCCAATAGCGACTTGGATTGGCTTGCATTCAATTTCGAAATCCTGAAACCACTGCAAGTCTAAAAGAAATCCACCGATAAAGAGCATGTAACAGGATTTTCAACCGATCCACAAACATACAAACAAGTGAAAGAAATTCAAACTTATGCAAATAAACATAATTCAAACAATGTGTTCTCTCCTTCCATTTTGAAGCCCAAACCTACAAGATTCAAACAATGTAGCACCAAAATTAACATGATTGTTCACAAGCAGCTATCCTGAACATTGCCATCAGCAGCTGCAACTGCTGCAATGTGCAAGTGTGTGACATGAACCCTATACATCATCCAATTAAGCAAATAAACCTCTGTGTTTAGTATTGAGACTATTTTATTATTCCCAGTTCAGAAAAAAGTTATGCCCAAATTTCAAAAACACAAGCAGCTTCATCATAACTTTTACCCTGCAGAGGTGTCAAGTATGCTTCATTTTTCATAACCCAGAAATGGAACTACATGGTTGGCAAGTTAGGGACTCTTTTAGCATCAAGAAATTTTGGCAGAAAAACATGGAGGATTAAGAACAACTCCCAAATCTCCTCCTTTTACTTTTTCTTTCAACATGATCCACGTCTCCTCTTTGATAGTAACAACTTTAGAAGAAAAAGACATATGCTAATGTTTCCTCATGTTCTCCTTTGTTCCAGTTAGCCTTTCAAATAGTTATAGAGCAAGTTTCAGGTCATATTGACAAGAGAACTACAAATCTAACAATCATGACTAATGGAATTGCCTGCTTACGCAGTGAGTAACATTTTCACATCATCTTAGCAACAAACCAACCTGCCTAGATGAGCTGTCTCCTGAAGAAAAGGGTCAAGCCAGTTGAGAAGAGAAGACAAAGAAGCAGCTGACCCAGCTCGAATGATTTCTTCAGTAAATATGTTTACCTGCAATACAAGTTCACAATGACATGTAAGTGGAAAGACAACGACATTTTAATGAATGAAACATGGATTGTATTTGAAATAATTAAATAAATTTCCTCGAAAAAGATAACAAATACATACAACCCATTGTTCAACTCCAAGCAGGCCTCCAAGGTATTTTGTTGAGGCCTCCAAGGTGGTAGTGCTCTGACTTGCTTGAAAGTATTAGGCGGGTCCGATCAAGAACTGATTTTGTGTATAATGCCCACTGGTCCTTTTTACTTTCGTAGATGTCTGGAGCACGATTCATCCCTTCATTAACAGCACAAATTTCAGAAGCAAACAGAGATGTAATGATCATTGTATGACCATCCAAACTAGCACCGGAAGAGGTATAACTAGGTCCTCAATCATAAGAAGTTCATCATCCTACAAAAGCATACTTTACTAGCAATTTCAATTATCTTCACTCTTTTTAGCTTTCTAACAATATCCTATGCACATTCTTTTTGTCCTCAAATCCCGGCCCCCTTGTGCCGCCTCCTAATGAAAGCCACATGGGCGACATTAATTTTGACAAGACAATGACAAGAATCAGAAGTATTTTAGTGAAGTACCTATAAGCAGTAGATTAGTTCTTCATTGTCATCCGATGAGAGTACAAGATTCTCAAGAACAAGGGTGATGACTTTCTGCAAGAAAAAGCAATTGATATTGGATATACTGAAAGCACAGGTATGCCTATCAGAAGGATAATCAATTGAAATTACATTGAAGGGTAACGACATCAATGTAAACGCACCTCTGCCCCAGAGTTGTTTAGGTCTTCGTAACCCCTTTCGATGACTGTTTTAACTGTCGAATCCAATGCTATATAAAAAAAAAAAAGATCCTTCAACCTCTCGTGAGATCTATGAAGCAGCGGTTGAAGCTCTGTGCAAGCTTCCAACAAACTCTGTTTCATGTTCAGAGAACACACTTTAGTATGACTGAGTGTCTCTTCAATGGATGAACAGAAATACAGGAAGCATTACCCACCTCCAGCAGAGGTTCATGTGTTCTAGAATGAATTGAAGGAGCTCCTGCAACACAGGTCATATGTGTATGGATTCAACTCGGCCATTGAGGCCTCGTGAAGTTTTTATCAAACCATAGATTTCTATATAAAGTTGAGAATAGTTACTGGAAATCCAAATGGCAAGCCTGAAACAAGATTGATGTGAACCCCGACCATGAAACCTTGGCCCTAAAAGAAATTAGGAATCATAAATCAGAAAAAGGAATTTTATACTCAGACATGCAAACGAAAATTTAGGGAATTACCACTGACTTGTAACCCAAGCAAGTGGAGATTGATGACTCAAGACCTGCCCCCTGAATGAACTGCCTAGAAAATAATAATTTCAAAGATGACAATTTAAATTGCTAATGTGAAAAGGGAAAAACAACAGAAAAGAGAAATCATAGATTCTATAACCTACCAAGTCCTCTAGTAGCTCCCAAGATCTCCGAAAAGCAAAGATTTTCATATTGCATCCTAACATCTGATAATATTCAATATACTTCCATACAGAAAAGGAAAAGTAAAAGCAGCCAGTATTTTGGAGGTTTCCACTGCAGCGAGTCTCCTCAACTTAACATATTGTCGAGGGAGGGAGACCCATGGTGTCACTATATGTCTTACATGCTTACATATGGTGTCACTATATCTCAAAAAAGTGATTTATGTCATTTAAAACCCAAACACAAAAAAGGTGTCACTATATGTCACTAGAGTAAAAAATTTTTCAAAAAAGTGATTTATGTCACCATTGCAAATGGGGGGTGACAGAACTGAGTCATCCTCACTATCATCATTGCACAAGCCCACGATCATGTTGGTAAGAACCAGGTTAAAATTAGAATAAAGCATATGATGAGTAACAGAAAATTTAGCATGTTCATTACCTCGAGATGTAGCATCTCGCAAAGTAGCGTTGAGTAAGGTGCAACACTTGGTCCTTCAACCATTGGATTTCTTCTGCACTTTGCCTCTCACGCTCATCCCTCTCTTGATCTTGATCTTTCAAGGCCGTGATCTCCTCATGTGCTTGCTAAAGTTTGGTGTAAAGTGTATTAACCTTCTTATTGGAGATAGCAACTGTCTTTTCCCTCCTCCACGACCAGAGGATTCACTTCAAAAGGGCAGAGTTGTACAAATTGGCAAAAACAAGATTGTGACCATCATTTCATCAATTCAATAACAAAACAATGACAATAAGAAACAAGCTCAAATAGAAAATTATGCAGTTAAATTAAATTGTAGTTGGGAGTTACAAGCCAAAATTATTTCGTTACAGTTTTTTTTTTTTTGAAATGGCGAATAGGAGCTATGAGGAACAAATTTTTGGGGAACAAATTGGCGTCCATGCAGGTTCCAATAATCTTGAGGACTTTCAGCCTCGTAGAACTAAAGGACATACAACAATCTGAATGACAAACTGACCTATCTCAACCTGATTTATGCAAGAAGGGCTCATAAAACACCAGTTAATTGTAGATAGGGGAAAAAATACACCAATAGCAGCTGAAATCCTGCAGATTTGATCTCAATAGAGTAAACTACAATTTCATCAAAACGAATCTAATGGTTTATTTCATCGAAAGACATGATATCTGAGGCAGCTAATGTAAGTGACAGTATTCAGATGGAACTGACAGGTTAAAAAATCTCTCAAGATAATAAATTATCCCCAGGTTAAAAAATCCTCCTGTTAACCAAAATGAGAAAAACCATTCTCTCACTACATACTACTAACAGTGTGCTTGCCTTGTTCGTACCTGCTTAATTTTTCTTCCGAAGTCTCTAATTTGAAGAATCAACGCGAGCAGAGCTCTATTCTCGTAAGTAAGAAGTCACAAATGACCACAACGAGAGAATAAGAAGCACAAACAACTTATCCAATGACCTGAAGAATCAACGCAGCCTCTGTTTCGCGGTCAAAGTAGGAGGTAAGAAGCACAACCGGGAGTGATTATTGGATAATGCTTCAGGTAATGAACATCAGCATCTTAGGGTCAGGGCTGCAATTGAACGCAATTGCGGCTGGTGATGTGGTGAAAGAAGAAATGGAAGATCAGCAAGAGGAATGTACGGTAGATCTCTGCGGCCACTGGTAGCAGATCTCAGCGAGAGGCATGTGGTACTGCATAGCTGCTTGATAAACTCTCTGTCGCGGAGAGTGGGAGCAGCTGGAGAAAGTAACGGCCAGGAAGAAGAAGAAGCGAGATTGTAGATGATTGGGGCTGCAATTGCAATTGATCGAACTAAACTGAAATTTTCGCGCACACCGGTTTGGGGATCGTATGGAGTCGACGTTAGAACTCCCGCAATTAATGAGTCTGTATATATGGCGAAAGGTAAATACGGAATCACAAATGAATATATTATAAGTTTGAAATATTAGCGATGGTAACCCATGTAGAAGCTGGACTCGACTCCAGCCAAAATTGGATGCACTCAGTTTTTCCTTCATTTAAAAAGTTAGTATGTTTATAAAACCACCAACTAGTATATTGCATTTACAATTGTACCATTAGGTCCATTACCTCAAATTAATTTAGCATCAAACATATAAAACAAAAAAAAAATAAATGGACATCGAACTTAGTACAACAATAACAAACACGTATGAAAACATGTTCTATATCCTACGTAGGCTTTTGCTCACAAATAGGGGAATAAATGACTCACTCCATTCAAAGTTTAGAGATAGCCGAGGAGCTGTAGAAGGTACACTTTGCTGTATAAACGAGTAGACTAGTCTTCTTGTTCCTGAATTCAACCATGGTTACAGCTACGCTTCTTCCATGTCGCAGAATATATGCTATTACCTCCACTTCCACCTGCAGAAAAATTGCCCTCTGGGTTACATAGTTCAAATATTAGCATGTACCACGCTCTGGGAAAAACCTGAAGGTTCTGAAAATAGATGGATTCTAGTGTCTAATCTTCCACTCTTCTAGTGATTTGTTACTCAGATAAACTAAGAATCCCCTTTGGCATTTGATGAATTTCTGCAATCCAGTCTCATAACTATAAGCATAACAAACATCAAGGCACAAGTGCAAATAGCAATTCAGCAACTTCTGAACTTCAGCAGTGCTAGCAACAAAAAGAAATGGAAGTAAAAGTAATCAATTGTGCCATGCCATCCAAAATGAATGGGAAGATGCATGGCTAGAAACATTGGAATGTGACTCCTTTTTCTGGTAGTCGATCGAGAACAACTAGAGAACGTGTGTACTATTCGCATTTAGTCGATGGTACGAATCAGGAATTTCTATTTTATTTTTTTCTCAAACAAACCCTAAAGGGACGAGCTTTCGCTATTTTAGATAGATAGAAAAATTAAAATTATCATGATCTGATGAAAAACTCGGACCGTATTGGTTTTCTTGAATCATGAATCGATGAAGAAGAACTCAGACCATAGGTTTTCTTGAATCATGAATCGATGAAGAAGAACTCAGACCGTACTCGTTTTTTTTTCTTTCCGTCGACAAGAGGAAAGGCAACAGGCAGAGGAGAATTTGGAAGCTACTCAAAATAGAAAACTTTAATTTCATCGAGGCATAAATAGACAACTTATTCTAATCGAAGCGTCCAAATCTGGGTTACCCAAACCGCATTCATGGCGGCCGCTGGCGAGAACATCACTTGCCGTTTTAAAAACAGTAAGTTTTGCCGTAAACATGGAAGGCGTTTTGAGGGTTGCAAGGATAAAGAGATTTTGGATCAGAGAACTTACATTGAGCTTGGCCGCCGAAAGATAACTCACGGCCAACTCCCCCAGGAAGAACTCCGCATCTCCAGCAACTGTTTTCAAACAAGTAGCCGACACCTCTTCGACAAGAGACGCCACTGCTCCACCGTGTAAGACGTCAAAATGATTCTGGAAGAAAAACCAAAGAATTGGAGAAAGCACAAAAGGAAATCGACTCCAAAATAGGAAGACGCTCAGAAAGTAAAACCGCTTGCCCTGAAAGGGGCATCGACAGTGAAGAAGAAGGAGACTCTGCCGCGCTCGACCCGATCGACGTTGAGGAGTTCAGTGAGCAGATTAGAATGGGCGCCCTTCTTCGCCTGCGAATCCGGAAAGCTACTCCGGTGCCCCAATCTCCGGAAGAAACCCTCGGTTGCGGATAACCACTGCGGATCAGCTGAGGGCTCGTCCATCTCGGTGAAGCTGAACGTCGGCGCGGAGAGCAGATCGTTCTCTTCTCTCCAACGAAATTGGATTAATCTCCCTACGCTCTTTTAAATAAATCAAGACGCTTTCTCCTCGGTCCTCCCAAGTATTTCCAGGGACCAGGCAGGAATAGGATTCATCTCAATATAAATTGATGGGAAAAAAAGGACACTTCCAAGTGATATTTCAACTTTTGGGGGCTTTTATTGCAAAAACCCGAAAAAAGTGAGACCGGTTATTTTCGTAATTCCACGTCTTTTCCCTGGCCGGGAACTGGAAAGAAGATGATGAGGCTACTGTCTACTGAGAACTGCGCAGAGCTACGCGGCTACGCCAACTCTCAAAATCCTCACCAGGTCACCAAATTTCCATGGCTTCTCCCGTGTCCTTTCTGTCGCCGTCTCCCGCCGTCACTTCTCCCCCCAAACACTCCTTTGAAACCGTCTCGCGAGCTCTCATCCGGTCACAAGTGCCGACTCCGGCTCGAATTGGCTCTGCCCGCTTCAGATGCTCCGCCGGTCAGACAGGTTTCTTCACTCGTCTTGGCCGTTTGATAAAGGAGAAAGCGAAAAGTGACGTGGAGAAGCTCTTTTCGGGCTTCTCCAAAACAAGGGACAATCTCGCCGTCATCGACGAGCTCTTCCTATACTGGAATTTGGCTGAGACGGATCGTGTCCTTGACGAGCTTGAAGAGGTTTGCCTTTGGTGGTTCATTTGTGCTTCAAAGCTGTTTCTTTTATTTTTTCTCAGTTGGGTTTTCGTTTTGCGAGTTCAATGGTGTCCGTGGGATCTTGGTGATTCTGCAGGTGTTACTAGTGTCTGATTTTGGGCCGAAGATTTCGATCAAGATCGTGGAGAGCTTGAGAAGTGACATTTTAGCTGGAAAACTGAAGTCAGGATCTGAAATTAAGGTGCCGGCTTAAAAGTAATATGCTTTTGGACGCGTGTTTTTTTTTTTTTTTTTATGTTGTTTATGGAGTCGGTTTGGTGATTGGTCTCCTCTCAGGACGCTTTGAAGAAATGTGTTCTGGATTTATTAACTGCCAAAGCTAAGAAGACAGAGCTCCAACTAGGCTTCAGGTTTGGTTCGACGGAGCTCTCCCTGTTGCCTCACTCTTTTCTTCTTTAGCTTTTGGGCATGGTCTTCTCTAATTTATAGTGCCTGGCGCATTTCGTTCCGTTTGTTCTATCAGGAAGCCGGCCGTGATCATGATAGTTGGAGTTAATGGAGGAGGGAAGACGACATCCCTCGGTAATATGCTGGCACAAACACCTCTATCGTCATTATATGAGAATGTGAACATTTTTCTTAGCTCCACTTCGGGGGTGATGGGGTTGGACCGTATTTCTGTGTATGGTGGAATATCTTATCGTATTTCCTTTCCGTAAGTGTTTGACGGCTTGTTGCTAAGATATGCGGCCAGCTCGATGACACTCCTCCCAATGGATTACCCAGTCACCAGGTAATATCAAGCTTAATTTGGACAGGTGTTCAAAAAGCAATCCCAGTTCTGTGCGATTCAGGGGTGTGTTTAGGTATCTTTCCGGAGTCCTTTAGGTATTTGGCCTCGTGAACTGATGGGACCTGGTTTCTACTGTTGTTTTACATGGTTCATGTGAACGAATGTGATGATTTTTTCTATCAAGAATGCTATAGAGGGGGTCAATCAGCGACTTTCATCGTTATGATCTTCCCCCATATATATATGAAGTTGTTGCATTCTTGCTGCTTTGACGTATGGCCCTTAAATGAAGTTCAAAAGAAAAGAAAAAATGAAATATCAAGATAGATTTCAGAGGAAGACCTTTATTAAACAATGAAATTTGAAAGTTTATTTTATCTCAAATAAGGGAGATATTTATTATTAAATGAATGTTTCTTATTTCCTTGCAGGAAAACTTGCATATAGGTTGAAAAATGAAGAAGTAAAGGTACAACTCTTCCTGAATGCATAAAAATAATAATGAGAGAGTGGATATTTCCATAACGCAGACTGACTTGCAAGTTTGTATTTTGAGTCACGAAACTCAACCCATTGTCTGGTCTTATCAGATGTTATAAAAAGGAGTATTTTGAGTCTTTTTAAATCATTTCAGATCGCATATTTATTCCTAGAAATTGGTCCAAAATGGATTAACATCTTCAAGACTTCTAAAGATTGGGCAATACTATGTATGAATCTTTCTTTCTTGACCATGTACAACTTTTATCTTGACGGCAGTGAACCCCAAATACATGGAAAATATGATGAGACACAATATTGGGGATTGGTGGAAACAGAACAAAAATGTTGATTTCTTCAGTCCATGAATTACTTGGAATAGTGATGCACTTAGTTCTCAGCCTAGCTACTTATTCAGTTTGTGTTGGACTATTCTGTTACACTTTCTTGCACAAGGTTTATTATCTGGTTTTATTTTTAGTTATTTTACAAGTCTTTTGGTTTGCTGTAGCAGTTCGAGATATACAGTCACTAGGTGTGCTGTAGTCAGATGAGATGATTACTTTCAGTACAGTTTAAAGAAACTAAGCAAACTAGGTGTTTATTAGATCCAGTGGAAGTATTTTAGAATTCATTTTCATTGGTCAGATTAGCTACTTATTCAGTTTGTTCTGGATTATGTTGTTATACTTTCTTGGGCATAAGTCTTATTTATCAGGTTGCTTTTTTAGTTATTTACAAGTTCTTTAATTCATGTGTTGTTCTAGGTATACTGTCACTAGATGTGCTGTGATCAGATGAGTTAATTACTTTCAAATGCAGTTTAAAGAAACTATGCAAACTATATCTAGACTTTTTCTGTTATTGTTCTTTGCAATCTTTCTGATCAGAATTTGTGACAGGTATTAATGGCTGCAGGTGATACGTTTCGGGCTGCTGCAAGTGACCAACTGGAAATATGGGCTGAGAGGACCGATTCTGAGATAGTTGTGGGAGAAGGAGAGAAGGTGAAAGCATCATCAGGTACATAGAAATTAATTATTTCTAGTCATACCATATAATTTCATTTCTCCGCTATTTTGCTATCTTAAATTGGTCTCTCGACTAGTTCTTTCACAGGCAGTAAAGAGAGGTAAAGAAGAAGGCTTTGATGTCGTCTTGTGTGACACATCTGGACGTGAGTACTGAAAATAGCAAAAACTGCTATACTAGTCACTTAGTTATTCCTGCTTTTTCCATTGTCATGTCTCGAATACTCAGTAATATGACTTTTGCAGGTCTTCACACCAACTACAGCCTAATGGAAGAATTGATTGCCTGCAAAAAGGCAGTGGCTAAAGTTATTTCTGGTGCACCTAATGTATGTCAGCTTTTTTCTCTTTTTCCACTTCCTCTTCTTTTTCTTCAGTGAGTTTTTTATTATTATTATTATTATTATTATTATTATTATTATTATTACGGAAAATTGGATTTGCTTAGCATATTGAAAACCTGATATGTATCGGACACCCAAAAATCCGATAGGTATCAGGCATGTCTGGATACGTCTAGGCCTGTTATTGGTCATGTAATGCAAAACACAAGGTTAAAATTTTTTAAAAATTTAAAATATTTCTATAATTCAATTTGCTTAATTTATTTTAGAGTTTTTTCATCGAAAGAACTTAACCATAAACCAAAAATCCAAATATACCTAATTTTGTACATGCTGAGAATGAGATTTTGCATAATCAAAACTTAAAATTTTTAATGAAATATTGAATTAATTGTTAAAAATATTGTACATTTGAATATTTTATACATACATATGTAAAATTTGATTATAATAATATTTGGGAGAGAAAATACAAAAAATACTTGGGTCTTGGGCAATAGCTTAGTGGTCCTATGGGATTAATTAGCTGTGGGAGGTCTTGGGTTCGGATCTCCCATACAGCATTGGGAGTAAAGATTTGTAATTGGGAGTAAAACCAGTAATTGAGTAAAAATGTATTTGTCGTTTACAAAAAAATACAAAAAATACTTGACATAGAAGATATCTATACTTCCCGACTTTCAAGTAGCAATTCTCCTCCATATGGTGACTAAAATAGATAAAAGTACATGCAAACTGTGTGAAATTGACATTGCTTCACCTGCCTAAAATTTCATCTTAAAATTCTCTTTAGTTTAGAAGATATAAGTTTGGTAAGTAAGTTGTTGTGTATCGGCTGATGCGGGGCCTAACCTGTAACGGTAGCCTGGAAATCTGATTCGGATCATTTGATACATTACCATAGCAGCCTATATGGGTAACCATGGTTGGGCTCCTTCCCTACTTAAGTATCGGCCATAGAGTTGGCCGAATGTGGAATTCCAACCAAGTTACAAAGAGAAAATGAGAGAGCAAATGGGAGAGAGAGGAGTAGGGCTCTATCTCCTGTTCCAACCAATTATTTTTATTGAATGCCCCTCTGCCTCTAATGCATCGAGTGTCTCTGCTTGAAAATACGTACCCCATGTAGCACTCTTTTGACCTCCTTTGCTGTTTAGTCAGAGATCCCCAATAGTCCCACATATGTGAGGAGCAGAGTTTCTAAAGACTCCAGCATAACTGGGAGGACCAAGGTTTCCTAGTGAAGAACCTCCAAATTTCGTCTTAATTGTTCCAGTTATGAGAAGGGACTGTTGCAGTAGTCGAGGTGACCTGCTTGGGTGAGTCAGCTCAACAATTTTGGCCCATGAGCTGCAGATTTTTCCACCAATGATACCTCCATACTCTTTCTTCACAACCATTGCACCACCCTGTCTAAGATCCTCTAGTTGGATTTGTTGGTAAAGACTGGACAGGTGCATTCTGCCCACAAGCTCCATGGTAGTAGGAATATTACCTCCTTGAGCATAAGTTTGCCTCTTTTGGCAGAGGAGATTTTCTTCAACTGGATGATAGTATTAGGGAGATCTTCCGGTAAGAAAGTGATGAGCTCAAATAGAGATAGGAAGATGTCCATACCTGCTAAGAAAACCGGCAATGTAGGAGAAAGTGGCTGATCAGCTTGAAGTCGTTGTTGCGAAGTAGACAGAGGAGTGACAAGATGACTATTCCTGGAAGATGGAGATTATCTCTAGAGAAGATCTCCTAGTGAAGGACGCTCCAGAGAAGAATTGGCATTTTGTGGGTTTAGACAGCTTCCACAGCGATTTGTTGTGAACGAGTAGGGTGCTTCATAAGTTGAAAAGATTGTAAACTCTCCCGTAGAGTTTGGCTTCTAAGCAAGTTGGTCCTCTTGTACAACAAGATGTACTCCACGTAGTGCTTGATCCAATTTATCGAGGTCCACAGCCTCAGTGTTGTTAAGTTCATGGCGAAAAATTTGACTCGTCTGTGTTTGTCCATCCATGATCACCGTGAACTTACACTATTGTGGTCTCCAGTTGGTGCACAGCTAGAACTCAACTTTGCCTGGGAGGTAGCCAATGTGGTTTCTATGCATTGCCAGGTCGGAGAGAGCAGCCAATAAGTGTTCCAGCCCATGACCCAATCTTCCTCATTGATTCCCAGCTTGTCATATACCAACTCAGCCCACTGAGGATTGGATTTCAAATTATTCCTCCATTACCAATTAAGAAGCAGTGCGATGATTTCTTTGATGTGCCATTTTCCCTACTCAGCACAATTGTTGGTTTTACGAGATTAAATGGTGCTTAAAATTTTTTCGTGGTACATCTTTGGAGAAATCACTGCATCAGCCTCTCCTACTTGTTTGTGACCTTTCCTACCATGATAATTAGAATTTCTTTCTTAATGTGAGTACCAAACAGAGGATATTTCTCCCAGTTAATCCTTTGCCCTGAAGTGATTTTGAGTAAGTCGATCACTGCCTCAGGTGTTGATTTTTTCTTCATATTACCATCCCTTCGGATGATCATGTCATCAGCAAATTGAAACATAGGCAGAAGGTGATCCAGGAGTGGGTTTCACATCCAATCTCCACCAGTCTTTGATGGTAACTTCTGAATCCTTTATCGACTATACTGAATAACAAGTGTGAGAATGGCTTGCCTTGCCATAATCAGTGAACCAGTGAAGTATTTGAATAGACCACAGAGATGGATTGTAGGAGAAGATCCATTGCTACCACGTTATTCTGAAGTGCATGGCCTGCATGACCAGGTATAAATACCTCTATTGCACGCTGTCAATCTCTCTCTCTCTCTCTCTCTTTCTATATATCTATCTATCTATCTATCTATCAATCTATCTCTTTTCTGAAGTGCATGGCCTGCATGAGCATATTTTTGTTTGTATCTCCCTTCCTCCTTTAGGAAAATAACCCACTACCTCGTAAACAAGCTTCACTAAATCCATTATCTGTCTTGAAGAGATGAAGGCATTTTATTCCATTTGGATAATGCTGGACCTCACTATTTTGAGCTAGTTAATAGCACAAAGAGAATAATTGTGTGGAACAGAGATCAAACTAGTTGGTCTGGAGTCTTTGATCCTTTCAACACCTTTTTCGGGAATGAGAGGGACAATCAAAGATCCTAAACTCTCATAGATAGACTGTTCAGGCAGAAGTGCATGAACATTATCAACAAATCCCTTTAATAAACTCTAACACTTTTCTGAAAAATTCTCTGTTGAACTTGTTCGATCGTGGAGATAGTGATGCCTGTTCAATTTCTCCCTCTTCAAACACCCGTTCTAGTTCATCCCACTGAAGTGAGTCGTGTCTTTGAAAAGGTTGTCTTGCCACAACATAGTCCTGCAAAAAACTCGACTTGTGCATTAGTAATCCAGGATGGTGCATTAGTAATCCAGGATGGTGCAGAGAACAGATATCCGGCAATTAACTGTGAGCTGATTCTGCTACTCAGCCTCCTTGAGGATGTGATTGCTTAGAAGCTCCTACTTTAGTAACAAGTTAGATGCTGAATTTTTATCTTGGGTCTTTGCTCCAAGCAATATACCATTCTAATGAGGTCGGAAATTTCATAAAAAAAACCTACTTTATGCTCCAGGAAGCAGGGTTTTTCTCACTGGCGAGCTTGTAACCTAGGCAGTGTCTTTCCACCTCTAACAGATCTCAATCTCTAGCTTGAATAGCTTAATCCCTGCTTGGAGTGTTTGTGTTTCAGCTGATAGGACACGTGGAGCTTTCTACTGGCCTGGAGAATGCAAGTAGGATTTCACTAACACTATCTCTTATAATTCCATTCGTGCTAGCGAGTCCTTGGTCCCCATTGAATAGCCATAAATAATTCAGTACGGAGAATAGAGTTCAGTAAGTATTACTGGAACCTAAATTTTGGAATCTTGTTATGGGCCATAAAGAGAAACTTCAAGAAAATCTGGATATGGATTTCTGAGAAACTCATAATCTGAAAAAGAATACGAGATCTCCTACCTCACAATGGAATTGGACATCACTTGTACCAAGGAACCGAGATCAACTTAGCAGTAAACCTCCCGGCTAAATCTAGTGGCTCTAAAGCTGCCTGATGGGGGACTGCAGGACCTACCTTGATCTCTAGATTTGCTCGATCTCTGTGTTTTTTCAAGAAAGGCCATTTGCCATTGAAAAACAAAAATCTGAATAGCTAATACTAACCATCTTCCTTTGTTTAAATTGACCAATCTTTCTCAGAAAGTTGGAAGACTTCATCTGAACCCAACTCTGGCCTTATGTGACTATTTGTCCATTAACAACCCTTCTCATGCTTACATAGCCAGCTGGAGGTGTAGAGTGCATGTACAGGACATAGAATTAAGCTTTTACTTTCTGATACGCTCCTTTATGTACCAGCATAAGATGTATAATATATGCTCAAGCAATGAAAAGATGTAGCGTTTACCAATCCGATCTATCCTCTTCTTCTTGGTTCTTTTCACAACATATATGCCTAGGATCATATCCTGTGGGTTTGTGCTGCCATTGATGACCCCTTCATACCTAGTTGGCCAGTTTCGACAGAGCTATTGGCCCAATGGCCACATGGGGAGTGGGGTTTCCTTATGTGAGGCATAGTCTTACTAAGATAAAGGGTGTCTTGTACTTCTGTAATCCACATTCAGAGAAAAAAAAATCTGATCTGCGATGGCATGTAAATTTACTCAAAAAGTTGGGGCTTTTGCCTTCCAATGATGCGTAACAAATAAACAGCGAGTAGGAGTTGTGAGGATCCTAACCCAAGATCTTCCACAGCAATAACTCCCATGGGACCACTGAGCTACTGCCCAAGTTCCCAATGCATTCCTTAACAAATTTACTTTTACTAGTACAATACATCTTTTTGGAATGGTGGAGCTCTTTACCCCCAAATATTTTGTGCTTTTATTATTGCCTTCTCTTTTGAAATGACTAGTATAATATCATCTTTTATCACTCGTATGAAGCAGGAAAAGGAAAGAAAAACAAAGTAAATAAAAATTGACTAGTCCAACAGTCACACTGTCTTGAGAGGGATGGTGGGAGAGAACCCACTATTGGGAATGCAAGGATTTAGCCATAGAAGGGTTGAGAGCATGGTTGTACGACTAGGGAGTCTAATTCTTTTTTTTTATTATCTGGTCGCGTGTGGGGTGAACAAGTCAGGGACTTAACCCTTCCCACTAGGGCCCGGTTTGGCAAAGTCCAAGTTCGATTGGACCCACTCAAGCGATTCGATTGGACTCACTCGGGCGATTCAATTAGACCCACTCAGGCGATTCGATTGGACCCACTCGGCGATTTGATTAGCATTTTCAGGAATCTAAGACAGTTCCATGTTGGAGTCACACAACCATGTGTGAGAGGGAGGTTGTTCTTTATATGTTTAATCAGTTGAGATAATGTTTGACTTTTGTACAGGAAATCCTTCTTGTTTTGGATGGTACAACAGGGCTGAACATGCTTCCACAGGCTAGAGAATTTAATGAGGTATAGTGAAATACAATTTATTATGTAATGATTTCTGATGAAGAGGACACCATTCATCCTTAAAAAATTATTAATATTTTTTTAAACTGTCTGTCATATGTGCTATTATATGATTGCCTTTGTAGTTGCTAAAGAATTAGTAATTGTTCTGCTGTTAAGGAGTAGACGCTGGTGATTTAAGAAGCTAGAAGAGACGTGAATTGCGATAGTGTATATGTTTCAAATTTCTAATTCATAATTTCTTTTATATTGATCTTCTCAGCCACTAGCTTCTTCTAAATTATCAACTTGATTAGCAATCATTTTTCTTTTAAAGAGTTGCATTCATCTTAAAAAATTTGTGTTAACTCGGGTACTTTTTTTTTGAGGATAATGATCTCTTTTTTGTATTCATTGCAAAGAATGTTACAATGGTACCATGTTACAATATTCTTTCTGTCTTGAAAATAATTCTTGGTTACAACTTGAAATCAGCTTACATATTACTTCCAATCTGTAGAGGTAAGTGTTGCCTTGTTGCTGTAGTTGTTCTTTCAACTCCATCTTTTGCTAATTGATCTGCAATTGTATTAGATGATCTTGGACTTGATGTCCATGCGATGCGCCATTCCAAGGTGATATCCTTGATTTCATCAAAAATTTGTTTGAACTTCCATGGAATGTTTGCCTTTTGTGTTACCCATTTGATGGTAAGGGCTGAATCTCCTTCAATGATTATAGGTTTTGTTGACAATGGTTTTAGCATGTTGACTCCTTTGAAGAGGGATTCAACCTCAGCTTCATTTGATGTAGCAATACCTAGGGGACCCAAGTAAGCTAGTAGTATACTCCCATTGTGATCCCTTACCACTCCACTAATTCCAGCTTGACCCGGATTTCCTTTTGATGATCCATCAAAATTTAGTTTGATCCAGCCATTAGGGGGTTTGACCATTCTACCATGGTAGGGGGTTTATGGAGTTTGAAATGGATGATGGTTTACCAATGTCTTGTGGTCTGGATTAAGTAGTTTAATAGTCTTGTGATGGTGTTGGTCTTGTTGTTGAAGGTTCTATTGTTCCTTTCCTTCTAAAGTATCAAGGAATGACAGCCATTGAAGCCTTCCATAGGGTTTTTCCTATTTTTGGTAGTGGCCAATATGAGCCTGATTGAATTAGCTGAGAGTAAGTGTTAGACACTGTGAAGGATATGTTAAATTTCTGTAAAGTGGCTGCCCAAAGCTCTCTACTGAAGGGGCAATGTAGTAAGATATGATCACTGGTTTCCTCTTGCTGCCCACAAAATTTGCAAAGTGAGTCAATTATCATTTGACCCCTTTTGGCTAATTCATCACACGTTAGTATTTTTTCGTGAGTTGCTGTCCATAGAAATTGTTTGACTCTGTTTGTGGTTGGCAGGGCCCATATTAATCTAGCTCGGTGTTGTTGCATGGCCTTGGTTTTGGTTAGAAGACTATAGCATGAGGAGACTGTAAAGGAACCCGAGGAGGTCACCATATGATTTCATCCTCTCCCGTTCTAGGGATATATTTAGAGTCTAAGAGTGCTTTTAGGGAGGCTGCCTCTTGGTTTTGACTGGCGGATAATCTTCTTCTTAAATTTATGTTCCAACTTCTTTCCTCAAGTTGGTATATTTGGTGAGCAGTAGCTTGTTAGTCTCGTGCCATAAGGTAGAGGTTGGGATATTGATTTCTAAGTGAGTGATTCCCTATCCAGCAGTCATCCCAAAATTTAACTAGGCTTCCGTTCCTCACATGGAACCTTAAGTATTGATCTATTATAGGTTTCCTCTTCATGATGGTTTTCCATATACTCGAGTAGTGGATGCTAGTGGCTGTTTTTGGAAGCCAACTATGGGATGAAATTCCGTATTTGGCTTCAATTAATCTTCTCCATAGAGCTTCTTTCTCATTTGCATACCTCCAT
This sequence comes from Aristolochia fimbriata, assembly GCA_019845555.1. Taxonomy (NCBI): domain Eukaryota; kingdom Viridiplantae; phylum Streptophyta; class Magnoliopsida; order Piperales; family Aristolochiaceae; genus Aristolochia; species Aristolochia fimbriata. The sequence goes on along the minus strand of CM034079.1, from coordinate 41,332,643 downwards.
ATCCACTTTATGAGCATTGCTGAGTTAACTTCATGGAGCTTTCGTATGCCAAAGCCACCATTCTCTTTGGGTTCACAAACTTGCTTCCATTTGACTAGAGGATATTTGAATTTATCGGTTGTGCCACACCATAGAAATTTTCTTTGGAGTCCTTCTGATCTATTCGATATGGCTTTTAGGCATGCAAGTAAGGATAGAAGGTAGTTAGGAATTCCAGCTAGAGTGGACTTGATTAATACTACTCTACCAGCCTGGGAAAGAAGTTGGCCTTTCCATGAATCCAATCTATTTTGACATTTTTCTACAATTAGGTGTCATAGGTGTTTGGTTGTTCTTCCCATGTAAATTGGGAATCCTAGGTAGGAGAATGGGGTCGATATAGGGCTACAACCTAGAATATGGAGCATCACTTGTTGGTCTATCTCTTCATAATTTAAGCTAAGCAAGCCTGGTTTTTCCCAATTAATGTTTTGTCCCGAGATGGCTTCAAATAGCTGAAGTAGTGCTTTAATAGCAATGGTTTGGCTTTGTTCTCCTTTGCTTAAGATGATGATATCATCTGCAAATTGCAGTATGGGTATTTGAATGTGATTTACTGTAAAACCCGTGATCCATCCTTGCTCTTGACTCTTATGAATTAGAGAGTTTAAAGCTTCTCCCACTATTAGGAACAATAGAGGAGAGAGTGGATCTCCTTGCCTTAATCCTCTCTGACTTTGAAAGAAACCATTAGTTGTGCCATTGATGAATAAGGAGAATTTGGCTGATGATGTTAACTCGGGTACTTCACTACTAGATCTCATTAAGAGCAAGCCAAGTATACGAAGGATGATCGTCAATAAACTCACAAAATAACTACAACAATGTACGGAATTAATATCATAGTATTCGTTTATTAGAATGAAAATGATGGTTATGCCTATTTCCAAAAAAAAAAATGACGGTTATGATTTTGTTTGGCAATTTCAAAAATCTGACAGTGTAAATAAATAAAAAATAAAGATGGAGGCATATGGTCCAATCTTCAATGCTATAACCCTGCATCTTGCCACTCAGATTGATCCAAAAAAAAGTTCAACCAAGAGATGCAGATCAATCAATAACATATTAAAAAAAATAAAAAATAAAAACTGCAATTGCCCTTGTGAAAAACTGAATGTCAGAAAACTGTCTCAACCCAAAATTTGCCTTGAAGAAAACAACGAAGTCAAACTCATTCTGTTAAAAATTCAAGGCTGTAAGTGGAATACTCTCCAGCTTTCCGCTTGATTGGAATCCCATCAAACTCAATCAGGAACCTATGAAAAACTGCAGCAGCACTATGGCAGTTCAAATAGAATAATTTTCTTTTTTCTGAAATTGCGAAGATTTTTACTCGTAATTGAAAGAATGAAAGTACAATAGTGACTGCCTAAACATCAATTTCCTCAAAAAAAAATAGTGACTGCTTAAATCTGGCCCATTACAAAGCTTTCTCTCAGCACTTTTTTGCTAGTTTATCTGAGAAAGAGTTGGCAGATCTAGGTATTTTTTACCGTACAACAGAAATTAAATGTAAGACCAAATAATTCATCGAAGATATGCTTTAGTCTCCATGCTGGTGTTGATGTCTTCCTAGCCCAAGTTATGACCAGAGCTGAATCTCCCTCCACAATCAGAGGTGAATTTTCCTGCTGCAAGCATATTTTAACCCACTCCAATAGAGCTTGAGCCTCAGCCTCATTAGAGGTACGGCAACTTATGGGTCCAGAGAAACTGATGATACTAGTACCTTCCGAATCCCTTATTATACCCCCAATTCCAGCTCTTCCCTGGTGGCCTATAGAGGAGCCATCAAAATTGCGCTTTATTGATATCTCGGGAGGTGGTGTCCAAGCTTCCATGACTGGGAATTTGTGTGATTTGGAGTAATGCTTCCGTATAACAGTTCTGAGAAAGGTGGCAGTTTTTGAGTACTGGCAGCCCAAAGCAGGGTACTACGTATTGTTTTTTCAATGATTCCACCTAAAGAGGTGGTCTTTCCTCGAATTTGACAAAAATCCATAAATCAGCAGAAATGTACATCAGCCTCCAGAAAATTTCTTCACCCATAATTACAGTAATACATTCACCAAATAACATCCTTGAGCAGCAACACAGCATTAAAATTAAACTTTGAAATAGGCAACCCATAAAAAAAAAACAACATACTTCTATAATCCATGATTTCAACCATAACCGTTGCAGTTAAACAATCTTACTGATAGAATACGGTACCTGGTGTAGGCTATACCTGACTTTTACCCAAAGATCAGATCTAATCCATTAGGTACTTAACATTTTGGTACTTCCACCAGAACTCTAAACCCTTAACCCTAATTCATGAGAGAAACAGAACTCTGTTACTTACATGCAGCAACCCTGAGTTGCACATTTCAAAATTGTACACAGCAACCCTTGTGAACCCCAATCCCTTTTATTGGAAAAAAAACAAACATTACTCAGAACTTGACATTTTGGTCTGATACCATGAAGGACTTCCAGAGCTTTTACAAGCAATAACAAAGAAGACAGGTAGAAAGAAGGAATGAATCAGTGAGCGGAAGAGTTTGAGTAAGACAGGAGAAAGGAAATAGAGAGAGAAGGAGATGAAGAGATACAGGCAAGGGACCCCGTTCAACAGTCTCCTCTAAAACTATTCCTTTTATTTGTTTCTTCACATGTAAATAAGTACAAGTAAAGACATATTTAATTAAAAAAAAACGGAAACAAACACTTGGCTAAGTGAAGAAAAGTAAAAGGAGTACTCTCCTCAACATTTTGGATGTTGACACCCTCAAAGAAGCTTTTGAATTTAATCTTCATTTGGCTCTTCCCAATGCCGTATTACCTTTGATGCAAGATTTATATTCTAACCCAGTGCTAAGTTTTTTATGCTCATATCAAGAAAATTCTGATGATCAAATCCTATTTTGCAATAGGTGGTTGGAATAACTGGTTTAATCCTGACAAAACTTGATGGCTCAGCTCGTGGTGGTTGTGTGGTAAGGCTGGAAATATCGTTTTGCTCTTTAGTTTTATTTTTCTTTCATTGGTGACACTCAAGTTAGACAACCAAATTAGGAAAATGAATGTATTCACTTGCAGGTGAGTGTAGTGGATGAACTAGGCATCCCTGTTAAATTTGTGGGCATTGGGGAAGGGGTGAATGACCTCCAGCCATTTGATGCAGAGGCCTTTGTCAATGCTATCTTCTCGTGACAACCTTAAATGAGTCAATTATGGTGAAATTGGTTATTCTTTCTTCACCTGGTTTTCCTCTCCTGCTTTCTGAGGTTCGATGGTGATGAATTCTAGTGGAAGATTTTGTGGTTCCACTAATAACTGTTGAACTGGTTTGAGCTTGGGGAAGAATAGTGACCAGTTCTAGTGCAGGGATGCTAAGAGCTCAAAGCTGAACGGTTCAATAGAAACTTGGGTTGGGTTCAATTCATATTAATTTTTGTTTGCCACAGTGATACGGTTGCAGACATGTATGTAGAAATCAGAGTCACCTCAAAAGGATGCTTTGGATATCTGCCTTATCTTCTGGAGTGATGACACCAGGTGCCTTCTTGTAGGCACCCTAGCGACAATGGACAAAGATGATTGTTTCTTCTTTAATGATGCAAACAATCTAGAAATTGTAGAAAACACTTCAATCTCACTAGGCAACAGCTTCTAATATCAATGAATGGTTAATCCCCATGCTTATTCCGAGCTTTTTACGGTAAAACATGAGAGATGGGAAGACAATTGGTTCAACAGAGTTGGTGACAAGTCTGCCAACAACTTCATGATGCCACAATGTTTTTGGAGAAATCCTGTAAAAGAAAACGAGCATTGTCAGTGATTTTCCTGTGAAAAATTTGTGAAAGAATTTTCTGAAGGGATTAACATACCGTCACCTACTAATGAAAATAGGTTGAAAGTCGAACTGGCCACATTCAAAAGATTCTGCAGTTGCAAATAGAAAGACTAAATCAGTTTTTTAGAAGCAACTCATGGATGTCTGACGTAAAACCAGAAAAAAGGTGGCTTGGAGCATTATCCTGTTACTGAATAGGCACCATTATCAATTTGAAAGTCAGTATACGGAGTGGGTGAAATTTAAACGGGTGAGATAATATATGGTATACGGAATAATCCTATTTTGTTCCAATTATATATCGTTTGCAGCCCTAGTCAAGCTGGATTAGATTCATACTTCTGCAAATGGACCGAGTCCACTTTAACTCGAGATTAGTCTATGCAGATTTTAATAAGAGCTAGTCAGGTCTCTCACGTTGGGGTTAGAAAACCGGCCTAGGTGAACCGTGAACGCATCTTCGTTTCCACCTCTTGTGCCTTACTTTCGTTTACAACTAAACAATAGATTAGACCCAACATCTGTTGTTTTCAGTTGTTCTATTATACGAACAATAACACCATATCCAGCGAGTGATAAGTAATTAACAGTCAATATTATGTCATAGATATGTTATAAGCTATTGAAAACATTTTCAAAGGAATCTTAAGTGTCTTTAGGTCTCTATTTGGAACTAAATTACCTCTTATCGTTCTTGAACTTGGGAATTACTAACGATAACAAAATCAAATCACCTAGCAGAACATTTTTATGCAGAGTTCACATATTATGCAAGGTTACAGGAGGTTTAGACCATTTGCGGAGGATATATGTACGCATCGGTCCACTAAAAAAGAAGGAGAAATAATGGGTGCCCCTCTCGTCTTCTCTTTGAAGGAAAGGATGTTTGAGGATTGAGGAGAGAGGCAGTCATCTTCCTGCCTGACAAAAGAAGAGGGCCCCGCAACCCAAACTTGAAGACTTTCTGGAAAAAGGGACCCAATTCTACGACTTTAAATTTTAACCGAAGAAACACCCATAAAAGTTTCGTGATATCCCAAATATTCATAATTTCTAAATATATGGCTGTGATCAACTTCTCAGGTGAAAGGCAACCCACCCATTATTTTGTCTGCAATAATTGAAGGACCAGAAGGGCAAGGGCCGACTTACTAATAAAATCAACCAATGCTACAACACGGACAGCCTTTAGGTACACAGCCCAAGAGTCCTATCAAAAGAACTGCACAGAGTGGACTTGATCAAGAAACTTCTCTTATGAATGAAAACTTAATTTTTTTACACTTTTGTTATTCCTTTCGGTTGGCACTTTCCAGAACTGGGAAATGACGATTGATAGATACCTGCTGTGATCAGATGGAGGGATCATCAACCTTCAAAGTGGCATCTCATACAAAGAAGAAAAAAAAATCGTTAAGTGAAGCAGAAATACAGACTACTGTCACTGCAAGGAAAATGACGATTTGTTTTCTCTGCTTTCATGAAAAATCAGACAAAGTTACGCAAGCAATGTATTATGAAGACGAAAAATACATTATGTGGTGCATCCTACCTACTGAAGTCTGAAATCCTCAGTACAGCAGCATGGACTACAGTAGCATTACAAAGACATCTTTCCCCTGTCAATATGACCACTTGCTGAAAGCAGTGTTTAAAACCAGCTAAGCTCACATTCACAATCAACAAGTCAGTAATCACTAGCTTCGTAACTCAAATGCACATCAATGGCTTCGTAGCGCAAATGCCCATCAGTACAATATAATTCTGCCCATAGTAAATGACATAAGTTATTAATATGGCAAGCTTTAATTTAAGAAATACGTGAGAATAGCATGTGAGAACATGACACAACAACAACACCCAGAGGAAACAAGACGGTTCTTTGACAATGATGAGGGCAACTCCGGATACTTATATACAACTTCATTATTAAAAAGTATATAGTCAAACCTCCTTGTAGAGATTGATTTTGTTACGCAAATCTTCAGCAATTTGAATTGACGAAACAGCTTGAGCTGCAATTAGCCCTGCTGATACCTCGCCTCCTCTGCCTCTTTCTTCAAAAATGGGTGCCTGAAAATCTCTTCCTATAAAACCAGAGGTCAAGGACAAACCTATTCCACGATCGTTCCATTTGCATGCAGAACCATGAACATCAGAAATCCAACCCATCCTCTCAAGTGAATGCTTGGTGAATCCTTGATAAGCAGGTCCTGCTCTCAAACCCCCCATAACTAGGCCAATGTTGGCAGCATGGTCCCATTTGTTGCAGTTGATGCCATGGTCATTGTTCAAGACAATCTGACATTGATCAGAGTCATCACAGAGGACATGTAGGGCCACAGCTTCAGCTATTGCTGCCCCTTCTTCATCAAGCCTTTGTTGTTCTTCTTTCTTTTTCTGTTTCTTTTTTTCTAGTTCAGATCTAATTGCAGCTGAAGTAGCCAAAGCTTTTTCCAACCGTCTCTTTTTCTTTTCAGCCTGTTTGATTCGATCTAGCTCATCTTTCACCTGTTTCTTTTTTTCTTTTCTCAGCACTGTCGGCACTTGCACACACCTAATATTATCCATGGAGCCTAAAAATCTATATAAATTTTCTTTTCTCAAACTTCACAGAAAGCCACAAAAAAAAGAGTTTATTATCCTAAAATATTTTTTGCCATGAGGTCAACCATTTCTTTGAAGTTCAATCCTATGTTGTTCGTAAGAGTACTAAGTCCAGAGTTTGTATTAAACTAATATACCATGCATGCACCAGCAACTACACCCACTCAGGTCTGAATGAGTATCTCATTTTACGAACAATACACTCCCAAACTGAAACCACTGGAGAAAGCAAAAATGCAAAACGGTATGCACTGATACATGTGTCCCTTGGACCCATCTTTCCCACCTTTCCAACTCCCTCGGGCTTTCCCATAACAGTATTTCAGTAATTCACTTTGCCTTGATTATCAATAGATAATAATCCAATCTTCAATAAGCAACTCACATTGTCTCCTATTGCAAATCAATTAAAAGAAAAAAAAAAGTCAAGAGAAGGAACCACGAAAGGGAAATAATATGCTCACACACGAATTCATAAACAAGTTTAAGCAGATCCAACAGCATAAAGAAGAAATGGTTTCTAAATTATAGGGCAAAGAAAGGAAGAAATATAGATAGACAAGATTAATCGAAAAAATATCCAGCTGGAGCTTACCAACAAAAAGAAAATTAAGCTACTCCCATTTCAGCATCTTTTCTCTCACTCTTTTTAACTAAGAAGTTACTATGCTATGGCGTTTAAGTGAGACCACTCAGGAACCAAAACCCTCTATAACTAAAAGTGCTTCCTAGTGGAACGGATAAGGATGTCCACAACAAACATGCAGAGGAAAAATTCCTAGAAGTATAAATAGTTATAAAAACACGTAACATTACCAGAAAAATAGGCTAGAACAGCGAACATAAATCCCAAAACAACATTTTTACTAAAACGAAATTCAACCGTGCACCCTAAATAACGACCACCTGAACAAATTAAACTAAAGGACAATTAGAATACCAGTTAGATCCTTCGTCCTCATTCCGAACAATTTAAAAAAAAAAAAAAAAAAAAGGAAGAAGAAGAAGAAGAAGATTAGGCTTGCAGTTAAACTAGTCTTTCTGTCGCCAATAATTCCCCCGCCTCAAAACGATAAACATGACTCATTCACCCGATACACGAATCCAGGCCGGCATTTTCGACCTAACAACGTCCGCATAACCGAATTCCACGCAGAAACCTTGACTCTATTATCCAAAACCAGTTCGTAAAAACGCGATACCGAAACCACAGCAATTAAATTAGATCCCACCTACCTACACCGGATCTCGAAATCGGATTCATCAATCGACCAAAAAAATATAGGAGATTAACTTACAGATCGAATTACGAACCATCATATCGCCAAAAAAACAGAACGCTAAAAAGGAAACAAAGAGCAACAGATCGAAGACAGCGTACCTGACGGAAATGGCGGACCGACGAGGGGCTTCGCACCTTGGCCAACATATCACGGCAGACCAGTATAGAAGTATGGATCGTATGGATCGTATACTCGGAGAAAGGGAGAGAGATGAGAGAGAGAGGGAAGAGCGAAGAGAGAGAGGGAAGAGCGAAGAGAGAGAGGGAAGAGCGAAGAGAGAGAGGGAAGAGCGAAGAGAGAGAGGGAGAGAGATGAGAGAGAGAGGGAAGAGCGAAGAGAGAGAGGGAAGAGCGAAGAGAGAGAGGGAAGAGCGACTGAGTGTTTAATTGGGAATCTGGGATCAAAGCGGGGGCGGTGATTCCGGTGAACGGTGAACTGGGCCAAGCAGACAAAAAAAGGGCATTTTCGTCAAACGCCTGAACTCTCATCGATCAATAGGAGATTAATCTTTATTTGAGTATAGAACGGCGTGGAATGGAACAGTTTAAAACCGGCAAAAGGTTAAATTTCTTTAATTGGACTTAAAAAAAAAAAAAAAAAAAAAAAAGGTCGGAGACTCGGAGTCATGGTCTTTGATTTATTTTTTTCGTTAGTCTGCCAATCTACAACTACAAAGTCCACTCCCACCGAAGCCCGTAAATATTGTATAATCTTCTTCACTAAGATATTTCCACAGGCGTTTCTATGGATTTAAGTTATTCTAAGTATAAGTGACTCGATTGAGTAAAAAATGGGAAAAGAACGGTTCAAGAACAATTATTACAAAAATACTGATTCATATATTTTATAAGGAATTTTTTTCCGTCCCTTGCCCCCTATCTCTAGGAAAGTCGGAATACACTGCTTAAAAGTTAAAACAGTAGTCCGTTGCTTCTACTCTAATGAGAAAGTTACAAGAAGTTACAAGTAGTTCCTCCCTTCCTTTTTTTAGTAGTCGTGATTCTATGAGAAAGATTTCCTCTAAAGGGGGAGTAGGGGTGGATTTGAGCCCAGCCGAGCCCGAACGTATGCATGTTCGAGCTCGGGCTCGAGTTCGGCCACGAGCTTGTAAGCAGAGCTCGAGCTCGAATGGTTCGTAAAAAAAAACAAAAAAAAAAAAAACGCTCTATGCTTGAAAGAAAATAAAAAGAAGATGGAGGGTAAAGACAGAAGATGAAGAACAATATGAAACAAAAGTTGTCTTCTTGAAAATAATAAAATATTAAATAAAATAAAGATTTTTTAAAAACTATTTACATTTGTCTGATTTTTTATATAATAAAATATTTAATAAAAAAATATTAAATTAAAGAGACGAACCGACGAGCCGAATTCTTGAGAAAACGAATTCGACTCGAAAAACTCAACTAACTTTTTTATCCCTTCGAGTTCGGCTCAGGCTTGTAATTAACGAGCTCGAGCCGAGCCCGAGCTACTCGCGAGTTGGCTCGGCTCAAAGCCACCCCTTAGGGGGAGAATCATTTTCGTCAAAATGTCAACTCGCATCCATGGGAAATGAACAACCTGAATGTTTGCCCCTTCCATCTTGAACTAGATATATGTTGATTGGCATGTTTAGACATCAAAAACCACTTTCAGATAATGCTTACGCATGACCTTTGCATCAATTAACTCTTACAACATGGCCATGTTAGTTGAAACGTAGACAATTTTTGGGGAGGCATTATGCAGGGTTCAAATATGTTGTAAGCTGGCTACAAAAAAAAAAAAAAAATTTGTTGTAACCATCGATTACGGCAGTTTTTTACTGTAGACAACTACAGCAAATCTGAACCCCACGAAAGAGCGGCATATTAACTGCTATCAAGGGGGAGCCTTAGTGAAGGAAAGGAGTTAAAGATTATAGTCTCAACCTCAAGAGTGGAATCTTGTGATTGGTTGCTGTAATATCTTGCAATAGTTAAAAAATAATTTTTTGCCTTGCTAAAAGCCTAAAATGCCCATAGTATAAATACATTGTAATACTTTACTACGTTAAAAGTCACATATTGTGTTACACTTCTTATTTTGTTCTTGTTGGTTGTTCCTCATTTGAGATTATTGTACGTGTACGACCATTGTAACAACTGACGAGTAGTAAAAGTAGCACAAGACCAACCTTAGAGGATATAAATCACAATCGCATAACCAAAAAAAATACGTAAATTTTACATGATTAATAAATATTATTTATTGATGCATTAATTTGTTGTCAATGGATTTCATCATTTTTTACATTGGATCACTAGGAGATAGGTGTTTTTATGACATTTTGTCATGAGTTTTGTGCTTAGAATTCGTCTAAATATTTAAATAAAAATTTGGAGCAGTTCACTTCAAAATTTTGTATGTTTAGATGACTATATATGGTGTGTTGGGCGTATGTTATGTACTAACTTGATACAGTATTATGCATGTCACACAAAGGACCAGTGACCATCAATCTGGTGAACAGGGTTTGACCCTATATGACTCATCACCTTCGATTCTAGTTCCTTTGATTTTGAGAATTGACCCAATTTATGTTGGAGTGTATAATTCTTTTAAAGTGAAATTAATAACATTTGTTGTATATTGATACATCAAACCACTCGAGGATTAGTATTTTTAATATTACTAGGGGATTTTTCATTGTAAGAGATTCTCAATCAGGAGTAAAATCGTAATACCAAATCATGAATTCTATGATGAAAAATACAAAATTAACCAAACTGGCCTGCATATTAATTTAATAATTTTTAATATATAATCATAAATCATTGAATATTAAGGTACAAAAAATTAAACTAAATTTCCATCCACAATGCGAAAGGATAATCGTTATTTTATCCATTTTTGTTTGTTAGATATCCTAGATTTTTTACATGGTTACAATTAGAGCATTTCACTGTTCATGTGTGAAATAGGTTATAAGGTTTGGGTTTTTCTTGATCATCGTTTTGGATCATCGAGACTCCTAACTCCTTTTTAACTCCTAATATGTAATAAAACCCGATGTGGTCCTGATAGACGACGAGGCTGGTTGGCTTGGGATCTTTCATGATTGGACCTAGGGGATTTGGATCAATTAAAAACTAAGACCCCTAAACTTTTATAACAAACCATTTAGAGTGAATTACCCGATTAATATGAAAATATTGAACACATGTTAAAATATTGAGTCATGAATTTTATGACAAAAATACCCCTTATTTTAACAATTTTGTAAGTGTATCCACATTGTAACATGTTAGTAGCTGGTCAATAACATACAATTATTTTTAATTAATAGACTAATTTATGTAATATAACATACTAAATATATTTGGTCTCTGACATACAAATCACACTGACATTATATGTAAGTTAATAGTTTATAACATACTATTTGTAAGTGTATCCACATTGTAACATGTTAGTAGCTGGTCAATAACATATAATTATTTTTTAATTAATAGACTAATTTATGTAATATAACATACTAAATATATTTGGTATCTGACATACAAATCACACTGACATTATATGTAAGTTAATAGTTTATAACATACTATTTGTAAGTGTATCCACATTGTAACATGTTAGTAGCTGGTCAATAACATACAATTATTTTTTAATTAATAGACTAATTTATGCAATATAACATACTAAATAAATTCGGTCTCCGACATATAAATCACACTGACATTATATGTAAGTTAATAGTCTATAACATACTATTTTGTTATCATGTAACATACTTTTCAATTTGGTATAATATAGTAGACATTATAATTTCATGTGGTTGAGGAAATTAATAATTTCACATGGATGAGAAATATTTAGCATTATGAGCATGGCAAAACGTGTGAGTTTGTGGTTTGTAATATCTTATTATGTTTGTAGGTAACATACTTGTGCGCTGGGCTTAACAAGTTATAATCATGTAAAATTAAACATAGAAGAACATTTTTGTTATAAAATTCATGACTTATATTTAATCAACAATTGTCCATGACTCTATATTTTCACATAAATTGACCAATGATTAAGTTATTTATCATAAATTCTCCAAAAAATAACGTAATCCTGGAATATCATAAATTGATTAAGTTATTTATCACCATCGTCTCTTTCTACGAGGAAGGCAAGCGGGGAGAACATCCGAAATTCGGACTAAAGACTTCATTTTCTCCTTGTGGTTACTGAAAAGGCTATTGCTATTTGCATTTACGAGTACGAGTCCCACCACTTGTTAGGAACTAGGAAGTGCAACGGGCGCGCTTTCTTTTTTCTGGTAAATCTTGTCAGAATTGAGGGCAATACGATCTCATTTTTGCTGTTGGGAAAGACGGTACGGCATCGTGCAAATCTAAGCTAAGCAGATTTAAGCACCCCCAGAGCCTGCACCCAAGTGCAACTGTGCAAGCAACTGCGAAGTGCGGAGTCGCGTACTGCGAAATCTAAAAACACACGGAGCTATTTTTCTTTCTCTGGCTCTGAAACTATCTATCGCTTTACAGTTTCCCTACGACTTAAATTTTACAAATAGCGAGGCAAAGTGCGTCGGGAAAAGCAGAAAGGAGGTGGAATCCCCGCCATCTTTGAGTGCGGTTCTCATAAATATCCGGGGTTTAGCACCGAGTTGAGTGAAGAAAGAGAATCGAACCGGGGAGGGAATAGATTCAACGGGAGGAGAGGGAAGCAGAAGACGAAGAAGATGACGGAGGTGATCCTCCATATCTATGACGTGACGAATAGCTCTTCTCCCAAGACGAACAACACCATCGTCCAGATCAATAAGATCTTCAAGGACGGAATTGGGCTAGGAGGGATCTTTCATAGCGCTGTTCAGGTTAGTTTTGTTGTTTTCGTTGCTTATGTTTTGAAAGCTGTCTTTTTAGTCGGGTTTTGGTGAGGAATTGGAAATAGTAAAGGGTTCGATCTGCATATCATGGGGTTTCAGAAATTGAGATTACTACCAAGGGAAGGAATGGGGCTTTTTATGCCGACAGACTACCGCAGCGCCGGGTATTGTGAGAACGTTCATGTTTTAGTTTTCTTATCCGATGTTCATGCTATGAATTTCAGGTCCCTCTGAATTTGGTTCCTGTATTTCATTTCCTGTACAGACTAAATTTCGAAAAGTTTTTACTTTACGAGGTTTATAAGATCGAAAAATCCTTTGACTGGCATGTCCAATTACTAAAATGCTAACACGGTGCGTTCAGATCATGGAAAAAGGTTTTTTGGGGCTTAAACCCTGGATTTAGAAAGTAGAAGAGTAACGCCGGGGCCTTATCAAAATGTTGTGTGAAAGTGGATCCGGACTTAACTCAGTGAGCACATGGGAATTTTGAGAGTGAGCTTTCGAGCTAAAATTAAGCCAAGGGTATCTTTTGTGGTTCGTATGTGCAGTTAATATCCTCAAAATTCCCAAAAAAAGAAAGTGTAGGAAACATATTCTGAAGCTCAATATAAGATTGAAAATGAACTATAGAGATGTTTGTTAGACTTGTCATGTGAAAGTAGCATCTGGGTGTACTACCTGACTAACCAAACCTGCTGTATGCCATGCTTCGTGAGGGGGGTACATGGGATTATTTCTTCACAAATATATAGTTACAAGTTGGAGAGAGTGAGAAGTATATGATGCAAATTTAGGCTCTAGCAAGGGGCCCTCATTACCATCTATAGTTTGCATCCTATCTGTTGGTTTAAATCTTTGATTGTTTAATCATAGTGGGATTAGCAGGTTTGCCATGTTTGCAATTAGTGTAAAACCACCACTATAAATATCAATATGAGAATCTAAATCCTCCTTTTCTCAGCATGCAATGTTTTTGTCAACATTAGTTAATGGACCAGCATGGAGTAGAGGTAGGCCAAAAGCAAAGTTGATGGTAATGGTGGGAAAACTAAGCAAGAGTGAGGGAAGGTCGGCCAATACTGAAATTTTTGGAGACAAATTGAATGGTCAAAGAGGACATCTGTTACTCCACTTAGCATTGTTGTGACAATACTCTGAATTTTGATGACAATGACGATTGTTTTGTGCCAGTAAGACCTATTTGAAGGCATCTGAAACATAAGTTTATCCTAATTAAATCATGACAGGTCTATGGTGATGATGAATGGTCTTTTGGGTTTTGTGAGAATGGCTCTGGGGTTTTCAGCTGTCCTTCTGGCAAAAATCCCATGTATACATACCGGGAGCGGATTGTTCTTGGAGTAACTCGGTGCTCAATTTTCAAGGTTAATCAGATTTTGAGAGAGCTTAGCAGAGAATGGCCTGGAAATTCTTATGACTTGCTAGCTAAAAATTGCAATCACTTTTGTGATGAATTCTGTGAGAGGCTTGACGTCCCGAAACTTCCAGGTGGTCTTTAACTTCTTATTTTCAATCCAAAGTTTTAATAATTGATGATTTTTTTTTTTAATGATTCGTATATGATATATTCTCTGTCTGATGAGTGTTATGTATTGTTACAATAACTGAGTTTGTTTTTCATCTAATTACTGCTGCAATGCAAAAGATAACCTGTTCTCAGTAAGCAAAGAAAAAGAAGATACTCTAACCCCATGAGAATTGAACCAATCAAGAATACCCCCACTCCATCCTTCGATTATTTGGTGGCACTTTTAAAAACTTTGGATAAGTAATTTTACCTTGCAAGCCGTGAAACTCAGATCTGAGGGAAGAGAGATCCCCAGTCGGCCAGAACCCCAAACGAGCCAATTGACATATCTTATTCCCTTGTTCTTTCTCATACATTCTTTCTGAAATTTAAAGCGGAGTCACCATGCAGGCTTCCCCTTTTAACCTGTTATTATCAGCTGCTTATAAGTTGTTAAGTTTACCAATGCATTGTATCTTTTGATCAGCCTCAAGAAGTGCCTAGATCCCTAATGCTTGTCTATCAGTGCTGAATGGTGTATTTTAAGGAGAGGGTAATAAACCTCTTCATTCTTAAACTACTCTGTCTTTCTCTCTCTCATTCATTGGGAGTTAAGCTACTAGTATTGCTCTATCTAAAGCTTGAGTATTTCAATTTTTTATGGCAAAGTAGGTAGTAATCTGTTTCTGAACTGGGCTTCAATGATTCAAAGAAAGCAGTCTGTCCTCTGTCTTTTCTGAGGATTACAGAATTATTTATTCTTTTTTATTTTTATATTTTTTTGGCTACAATTGTATGGTTCTACTGGGCTTCTATGATTCAACTGGATCCTCTTTCCTGATGTGTTATTTGAGGTTGTAGTACTTGAAAGTATCTTTTTTTATTGAGTGCTGTATTGAATTGCCAGCCATAGCCTGGCCTCTCTCCATGCATGCATGCGCGTGCACACGTGTGTGCATATTTAATGACAAGAAAGATTCCCTTGAGATGACCCTTGGGGGAGGCACCAGTACATAATCTAGGAACACAAATAAGAGCTAAGAAAAAGAAAAATTCTGAATCTCCTTTAAAGATTAACCTATGAGTGGTGTTAGAGAGGGAGTCTCCCAAGTGACGTGTTACCAGGAAAACCCCTGCTTAGTGAGAATGTGTGTGATGCTGTTGGCACGTTGGGGTTGGGCTCCCAGCAAAAATTCATATTTCTACATAGTCAAACAATGTTGTTGAAAGGCTCTACAAATCTTGGGAGGCTTTTTTCCCCACTTGCTAGAAGATGATGACCAAAGATTCCCTTGTCTACAGTTGACGGGAAGAGTGAGGACTATAGTGCTTCAACTCTTACTTGGCAGCATTCAACAACCATAGGAGAAGAGTGAACAGGATTACTTGCCCATAATGTCACACAGTGGCTTGCCACCTGAAAGAGACCACCAACTGATTTTTGCTTCTCTTACGGGGTTTAGTCGTCAAAGAAAGTGAAGTTAGAGAATATAAATTCCTAGGAAACAGAACTTTCTCAGGTTAGTCACAGTAAATTCCCAATCACTTTCAATTTTCCTAAAAATAGGAGAGAAATCAGAGTTTCAGGGACAACGTAAATTTAGAGGCGTTCTGAGAATTCAATTTCTCACTTCAAGACATGGAATTTTAACTGCCGCCAATTCTCTGCCTGGACAACCTTCTACAATCAAGGGAGCAAACACAAAAATCAAAAAAATCTTCTTGTAAATTTAAAATTAATTTCTTGTCTTTTTATTCTTTTTAAAAAATCAATGACTAATTTTCAAACTTGTGAAAAACTTATTTATTTATATATTTATTTCTTCAAATAAAATTTAAAATAGTTTAAATGTTTATACGATTACCTCTTTTTATGTTTTGAATTCCCTTTCAATAAAATTATAATTAAAATTTTATTTTATTTAAAAATATATAAAAACTTATATAATCTTTGCATGAGAAAAAATAATATAAAAATCATGGATCCTTTCTTTAGAACCTATTTTTTCTATTACCATTTAAAATATATAAAATACTTATAATAAGAAATTATAATAAAATTAATTTAAATATTTTATAATATTTTAATTAAAGTGATATGTACTAAATTAAATCATTCAAAAGAAAAAAAAAAAATGTTTATAGGTAATAAATGAATAAATATTTAATAAATTTGGTTAATGAGTAAATCAATCAAATAGTAAGAACATTGTATAAAAACATAAAATTATGCTTACTAAATAAATATTTATCATCTAATGCATTATATAAAAATTATTCATATAGAGAAAATATAAATTCTTTGTATTTATATAAAAAAATAATAATTTTATTTTCTCTTTTTAGAACAATTCAACAATAACTTGAAATAAAATAATTATTTATCAACTAGAAGAATTCATTAATTACTTTGTCCATATAGCAAAGTCTCCCAAATTCTCAATGTTTTAAACCAATGGTAGATTTGAAACTCTCAGTGTCAACCACTAACAAGAGAGTTTTCCCTAGAAGTTCACTTTTGAGATAAATCATTGTCTATGACTTCAAATTCTCCATAAACATCGAAATCTCTATGCACTAAACCCCCATTAAAAAAACTTGTCTAGTTCTTTTTGGTTTTGGATATTCAAATAAATGCAGCAAAAAGTGGATTGTAAAAGATTTTCCTAGTATTCCCTTTGTTGAGTAAACTTTTTTTTTGAGGAGATAGCTAGTATATGGAAGAGATATGGGCATTCTAACGTTGGTAGAAAGTAAAGGCCTCGACTTGTTGTCCCTCATAGCTACCTTCACTTTGGCGTGCATCCAAAGGTTGAATCATAAGGGGGACCAACTCTATAAGGAGAGGGCAATTCATAGAAAACTGTACATGCTAGTTGTGGTTTTGACCACTCGTCTATAGCCCACCTATTGCTATATTGCAGTTTCATAATTTTTTTTGAAATGGACAGTTTCACAAATTAAATCTGGAGCTTCTTTCTCCAAAAATTTGGGCTTCACACTTCCCAGTCTCCCTCTCTGCTAATATCCGAAACCACCCGAAGGTGTCAAGTAGGCTAAGCTTTTGGGGCATAACACTTGTTGCAATCACTTGGAACATCTGGAATGAGCGCAATTGCAGAATATATGAAGCTAAGTCAAAATGAGTGTATTAGTAGAATATACGAAGCTAATAAAAATGAGCGTAATCACGGATCATATGAAGCTAAGTCAAAACCTTCGGAAAAAATAGATTATATGAAGCTAAGTCAAAACTTTGGGAGAAATCATTGATATGTAGGCACATCGCACACCTATAACGCGATAATTAGAGAGAAATCATTGATACAATTCTAACCCATAACGGCGAAAGAATGAAGAAGAATTGGAGTTTAGAGGGAAATTGAGGAAGAAGAAGAGAATTAGGGTTTAGAAAAGAGGAAGAGAGGAGTAGAGATAGAGATTAGGGTTTCTGATTAATTCTGGCCTAATTGGTCCAGGGGGAGACCTGTTATTTATAATAATCTGAAAGATACAATATTGCAGTTTAGTCCATCCCAACATGGATTTATAAATAAATACCAAAAGACTAATGAATAAGGATAAAGTCCCTAAGCTAAGGATACCTATAATTAGGTCCACTAAGGCCCATAATCCTAATACATCTGTATCATTCCACCCCCCTTGAAATGAACCTTGCCCTCAAGGTTCACAACTAAAAGGAAAAACAATAAACCATGCAATTAACCATGGCATGTCGCGATCGTTGGGCAACAAGTCCGAATCAGAAATAAAGATGGTATGGGACATGCAGATGAAAATCTTTCCAGTGTGGCATGAAGCAAGCTGGAGGGCACCTGAATTGTGGCAGATTGCGGACAGCTGGGGGTAGGATAAAAAATGCAGTGGTAGAGAAATATCCATAGAATACAGTAGGGCTGCCCACATCAAAGCTTGTCGATGGTCGATCATCTTTCTTCGATAATGCTGGAGGAGAACACAAAACTGACAAAGGATGTGAGTCAAGTATGTCCGGCATGGTAACTGTAGCACATGGGGCCGGAGGAGGAAAATCTGGTCGATGTGGTTGAAAAGAGCCATCAAAAGGCTAACGATGGATAATCAGATGTGGAGAAGTCGAAACAACATCTGAGGTAGGGGAGTCTATCTGAGGAACTGGTTGAGAAGCAACCGGCTGAATCAGTGGCGGTGAATGGTCCGATAGAGGTGGAACAATGAGAAGAGCCTCAAAGGGGTCGTCCATTGCATAAAGGTGTGACACTGCATATGGTGGAGAAAAATGTCTGAGAGGAGTCAGCAATGGAAGCGGCGGAAAATGTTGTAAATCTGAGAGTGGTGATGGTGGTGGGGGTGATGGGTCCTCGGCTATGGAAGAATACGACTGGACTTGCAATGAGGATGACACATGTGACTCCTCTATTGGTGGCGACTGGAGAAGAACCTCTAGTTCTGCTTGCTCTTGTGCGATCAGATGAAAATACCCCAAAGCAATCAAGGTTTGAACTCTTTGGATGGCAGCAGCTGAAGCTTGGAGAGCGTACATTTCAGCCTCGAGGTGGTCCATACGTGCAGAAACATCACTCATATTGCCCGACAAATTGTAGCACATGAAAAAAAAATTTGGCCGAGAATCGACTTCTCTGATGCCACTTGATACGATTCTAACCCATAACGGCGAAGGAATGAAGAAGAATTAGAGTTTAGAGGGAAATTGAGGAAGAAGAAGAGAATTAGGGTTTAGAGAAGAGGAAGAGAGGAGTAGAGAGAGATTAGGGTTTCTGATTAATTTTGGCCTAATCAGCCCAGGGGGAGACCTGTTATTTATAATAATCTGAAAGATATAATATTGCAGTTTAGTCCATCCCAACATGGACTTACAAATAAATACCAAAAGACTAATGAATAAGGATAAAATCCCTAAGCTAAGAATACCTATAATTAGGCCCACTAAGGGACATAATCCTAATACATCCGTATCATAGTAGAATATACGAAGCTAATAAAAATGGGCGCAATCACGGATTTTATGAAGCTAAGTCAAAACCTTGGGAAAAAACAGATTATATGAAGCTAAGTCAAAACCTTGGGAGAAATCATTGATATGTAGGCACATCGCACACCTATAACGCGATAATTAGAGAGAATTGGTACGCAGGTCGTTCAGTATATCCTCCAGAGTATCACTCTACTCTCTGAGTGGGCTTCTTCTCTAGTGAAGTAGCTCAAGCTTAATTTGATGGCAATTTGATGGGAGCCTAGGTCTAGCAAGCGAAGAGGGAGGGTAGGGGTTGGTAAGAGATCAGATAGGGGCACTGCTCTGCCACTCATTCCACCATAGTTGATCTCAGAGCACTTCTACAGGGCATTCAACTACTATTTTTCAGCACCTTTGGTTATTGTGGGGACTCTAGTGGGATTCTATCCTGGGTTTTAGGGCATGAAATCCCCTCCTAGGAGGCACTTTTAGTTCTCATTGTCGAGATCATGGACATCAACGGCAGTATTTAGTTACATTGGCAGCATACTCTTAGGAGTGCGAACTCCTTACTCTAGTTAGTGAGGGTTTTATGTACTGTGTGGTACTGCTTCCCCCCCCCAAAAAAAAAAAAAAAAAAATTTTGTAATTTTGTCTTTGTGAATAACACTCATTTACTTTTTCTAAAAAAACAGTATTTATGGAAGGATATGAGTTCCTAAAGCCCACAAAGACCATGTTGTGTTTCATTGCTGCCTTAATAATGAGGAATGATCCAGCATCCTAGTGGGTTCCTATTGTGCCTTATATATGCATACTCCTACCTACGGTAGTTAGTCCCCAGGACCATGGCTTATTGGTTTGTGTCATTCTATTTTATCTCTTTATGCCTGTGGGACTTGTTTTATTTTTTCCCCCTAATAGACCTCAATTATTTAGTGCAATTCATTCCTCTTTTATCTATTGTCTAGAGAACAAGAGAAAATCTACCTGATAATGGGGCAAAAAATCTGCTTGTGCCTTGTACCTAATTGATAGTACTTGAGGAAGGCATTAGATCGTCTCCTGCAAGATCATTTTGCTCAAGCGTGGCAATTGAGTTAGGTGATTCAAAAAGCTTAGCAAACATATTTTGGTGCTCAATATATATTTGACAAATTGATCATTTGTTTGCATGTAATAATTTCTTTACCTTATTTGGTTAAATCTATTGTCAAAATATCATTTCCTTTATCTTGTTGGGCTGAATGTGGGAGAATATGTAGGACCTGTAAAAACCGTAGAGGGAGGTAGGGGGAATCCATAATTTCTTACTCCCGTTGCTTTTCTATCTAACTATTTAAAATAATGAATCAAAGACGAAACATGTTTATATTTTTCTGAACAGAGAGCAAGCTGTCTTTTAACCTGCTTGAAATGGATGGCGGCCAATTATAAATAGTTGGATTTAAATATGGGTAAATGTTCATTTGTTACTCTGTTACATGCCATATTTTTGTGAGGGAAGTTATTTTCAGAACTAATGTATAATGTTATTACTACATTTTGACCTCGTGCTTTCTACTTGTAATTTTAAATTTATCAATTGCTTTCTTGCAAGGTGGGATAAATGGGGGAACCCGATGTCTCTCAATTTGCTTGTAACGGGGATGAGGTTTAGATTTATATATATGGGAAAAGATCTCCTACACTTATGTATAAGAAACTTTTCCCTACAAGTACTTCTTAAAGAAGAAAAGGGAAGTCATTGTCATAAATGTGAACGATATTTTTGTAAAAATGAATAAAGTTGCAAATCACTTTTACAAAAGTACCCCTCATTCCTTCTTTAAAAAGTAAATGTAGAAAAAAATTTCTTACACATACGTGTAGGCTAGCCATCCTCCAATGAGAAAAGATCTCTTACACTTACGTGTTGGAAAGTTTTCTCTACATACTTTTTAAAGAAGAAAAAGTAAGGTATTGTCATAAATGTGAGGGATATTTTTGTAAAAGTGAATAAAGTTGCAAATCATTTTTATAAAAATTCCCTTCATTCCCCTTCTTTAAAAAGTGTGTGTTGGCTAGCTGCCCTAATATCACATACACTTTTGAAAAGTTTCCTACTCTAAAAATTTAAAGAAGAAACGAGGGGCATGTTTATAAATGTGAATAAAGTTTCAATTCACATTTACAAGATGCCCTTCTTTCTTCTTTAAATTTTGCCCATAAGAAACTTTTTCCTACACTTAAGTGTAGGGTACCCTTCCTCATATATCTGTGTCTGTGTGTGTGTGTTTAGGGTTTAGGGGTGTGTGTGTTTAGGGTTTAGGCGTGTGTGTGTGTCTTTATGTATGGCTGTATATATCTATGTATGTATATGTATGTATGTTTATGAGAAAAGGAATATGTAGTAACATATTGGAAATTACCTGTATGTGAGGCCCTTTTCACCATTAAATTCAGATCTTACTGGATAAATGTTCCCTCTTTGTTTCTCTCTCACTTTCTCTCTCTCGCTTTATCTCTCTCACTCTATCTCTCGCTGTATCTCTCTCGCTTTATCTCTCTCTCACTCTATCTCTCTCGCTGTATCTCTCTCTCTCGCTGTATCTCTCTCTCGCTTTATCTCTCTCTCACTTTATCTCTCTCTTCCTCTTTGTCACATTCTCTCTCACTTTATCTCTCTCTTGCTCTTTGTCACATTCTCTCTCACTCACTTTATCTC
This sequence comes from Aristolochia fimbriata, assembly GCA_019845555.1. Classification (NCBI taxonomy): domain Eukaryota; kingdom Viridiplantae; phylum Streptophyta; class Magnoliopsida; order Piperales; family Aristolochiaceae; genus Aristolochia; species Aristolochia fimbriata. Next base: position 41,310,790 of record CM034079.1, on the reverse strand, counting down.
TCTCTTGCGTTTGTTCATTTCTATATCTTTTTCCTGAAATAATAACGTCATCTCTTTTTGCTCGGTTTGTCACGTTCTTTCTCTATATAATTTTTTGCGTTTCTTTATTCTATTATATTCTTTTGATGCGTTTTTTATATATATGTCTTAATCTTTGCGGTCTATATCTGGCGTTGCTTTTTTGTTTTGATGTCTATATGTCTCGGTTTGATGTTTTTGTCTCTCTCTTGCTTTTTTAAAGCTTTTGTCCTCCTCTCTGATTTTTTAATGCCCTCCTCTGACTTTGTCACCCTCCCTCTCTCACTGTTTCCCTCCCTTTCTCACTTTCTTTCCCTCCCTCTCTCATGTTATCTCCCTTCGTCCTTCCCTCTGTCACTTTATCTCCCTCCCTTCCTCCTTCCCTCTCTCACTTTAGGTCCCTCCCTTCCTCTCCCTCGCACTTTATCTGCCTCTCTCCATCTCTCCCTCTCTCCCTCCCTCTCTCCCCCTCTCCCTCCCTCCCTCCCTCCCCCCCTCCCCCCTTTCTCCTTCCTCTCTCTCTCTCTCTCTTTATATATACAGAGAAAAGATCACCTACATACATGTCGGTAAAAGTCTCCTACACTCAAATTTTAGAAAAGAAAATAAGGGTTTTTTTAAATGTAAGGGGTATTTTTGTAAATGTGAATGATGTAACTCACATTTACAAAAATGTCCCGCCTTTCTTCTTTAAAAGTTGAGTGTTAGAAACTTTTTCCTACACGTAAGTGTAGACTAGTATTTATATATATTGGGAAAAGATCACCTACACTTAAGTGTTGGAAAAATTTTTTAGACTAAAAAAAATGTTGATATATACTCAAATTTACAAAAATATCTCTCTTTTATTTGAGTGTAGGAAACATTTCTGTACACTTAAGTGTTGGCTAGCCTTCCTCATACATATTAGAAGGTCTACTTAAAGAAAACTTTGTTAAATGACCATTCTTTACCCTAAACCCTAAATGTGAGGGATATTTTTGTAAATGTGAATAAAGTTCCTACTCACATTTGCAAAAATGCCCCTCTCTTGTTTATTTGAGTGTAGGAAAAAGCTTCCTACACTTAGTGTAGGCTTTCCTTCCTCATACATATAGGAAGGCCTACTTGAAGAAGAATTGTTGGTCCTTTCTTCTTGGACATTTACTCGTTGAGAAACTTTTTCCTTCATGTACCTGTAGAAGATCTTTTCTCATCTGGCTATCTGTCAGTCTATCTTATCTATCTATCTACCTTTCCTACATGCAAAATTTAAAGAAGAAAGGAGGGACACTTTTGTACATGTACTTGTTCTTTTCTTTACCTTATTTTTCCAATGAGAAATGCAAAAGATCCTACCTTTTGTCCCCTCCTCCATCCCTCAAAATACCTACCTCTGTACCTAAAGTTTGCTTTTGAGGAGTTTCCCAAAGCTGTCATTTGGCTAAGGTCCAATCCATCAGTTACTGGTGTTTATTTGTAGTTGCTGTTATTTCAGTTGGTTGCTTTCATTTTGCACCTGTCTGATCCCTTTGCTTTGACCTCTTTCACATTTTCATACTTCTTGAAAGGGGTTCTCATGTCATTTTGTCATTTGCAGCTTGGGTGAACAGATTTGCTAATGCTGGAGATGCTGCTATGGGGGTTGCTGGAACTACAGCAGTAAAAGTACGTTTCTCATCAATGAAGGATACTGTTTGTTTGGTTTCTCATTTATTTTTATTTTGTCCAATAGGTTGATGAAGCAGGTGAAATGTCATTTTTTAAAGGAAAGAAAACAGGTGAAATGCCAACAGACTTCTCTGTACACCTTAACAGACACCTTATTAAAAAAGATAGCTTCCCTTAACAGACACCTGATTATACTAGAAGCTTTGTTCATTTCAGGGTTCTGGGCTATGATGTGTTTTGCACCATAATTTTTGTGATGACTGTGGTAATACCCATTATTGAGACTTGCGCATTTCATGCTTATGTTATTCATCCAAGATGGGACTTATGAAAGAATAAAGAGGGGAGTTTCACTCAATTGTAGTTGTCCCCACATAGTACTCGTGATGTAGCAAGATGAAAGCAGCAGGGAAGAGGAGCAAAAGGATTTTCAATTACCATGACAAAGAAACCATGATTCACAGCAAATGGAGTTTGCAAACTTGAAGAGGAATCTTTTTATGAAAATTTTCTGTCTGATAATGCACTACTACATTTTTTATCCAACACAACCTTTTCTGTACGAAGAATATATATATATGTATATATATATATATATATATATATATATATAATTTTTTTATAAAAATATTTATATATATTTTTAAAAGAGATCCCGTTTCAAGCAAAAAACAGGGGAGTTAAGGGTGCCTATCTATATTCAGCAAGGTGACTGTCAGTCTCTTTTTATCCTCATAAAACAAAATCTTTACTTGTAATACCTCTTTGACACATGGATGAAGCAAAATGTAAATTGGAACTGCGGGTAGTCATATGGCATTATGAAATGTTACGAGTAAACATTTATCTAAAATAAGCCTGTAGTTTATTTTGTGTGAAATGTTATTTTGTTTGGCAGCTCGTGCTTTGTGATGTCTAGGCTTTGCTTGACTTCAATTTTTCAATAATTTGCTTATCATTTAGTCAATCTCATGTTGAGATAAACTAGGAACGCAAGGGTGATGACATTGTTGAGAACTGCAACTCTTTTTAGTGAAACTTGCTCCACATTCAGAATGGTTTGATCCATTGGTCTGGTTTGGAGATTCTTCATACTTTTGGCCATTGACTGGTAGCCCTGGAATGGAGCCTTAGTATTTGCGTCATCTGCTGAAAAATGTATTTCATAGTTGTTCTTTTGCTGGTCATAGTCATGTGTGTCCTTATAGAATTTCTGAATGGCATGTTTGTATTATTTTGCAGTTTAGGCAAGCTAAGACCGAAATTGTATCGGCCAGCAAAGTGGCATACAATTTCCTTGTTGGAGTAACTTCTAACTCCCAGGCACAGATCACTCCCGAGTCTCCAAGCAACTCTAACAGAGGCGGCAGCTCCAGATTTCAAGGTGCTTGGCTGAAAAGCCTGGTGGCTATTGGTGCCAAACCACTTAATGTTTCAGAGGTTTCAAATCAGAATGAAGTTACAAACCAACAGCGACAAAAGCAGTCAATGGAAGAAACGACCACGTAGTTGATGTTGATATTTGCAGAAGTTGCTGTGGCAACTGCTACTCTGTTGTACTAGTGACAAGTTCATCTGGATTCATCCTATAAAATTTTATTCATGCTAAGACATGTTGAATTGGAACTGGAGATCCACACAGGAAGTGCTATGTAAGCAAACCCGTTGGTTGCTTTTTTCTCTAAGTCTTCCTCAATCCATTGTTACTATGTGTTTCATTTCAAGCCTGCAGTGCATGTGCTGCCTCTTCTGTTCTCCCTCGAATATTTCCTTAAACCTGTATGCTGTTGATGTGAAGTAGCTCTTGAAAGCACGGAGACGATCGATTGCAAAGCATTGGCAGCGATTCTGGACTTGATCTGGCCTCTCTTTGGGATAGGCCTTCTGGTGATGAAACCTCCAACCCCAAAAGCTGCAGCTGGAATGGTGCTTGCCTTGCCGTTGCTCATTCTGCTGATTTGGAGGAGCACCACAGAAATGCAGAGTCTTCTAAACCTACAGAAATCCTCAGATGATTTGACTGCTCATGGTTCTACGGGGCGTATTTATAGCTGGCTTTTGAGGAAACAGGGCTTTGTTATTATAAGTGCCAGACTGATCCACAGGACTGAAAATTGTGACGGGCACTTGGGAGAGGGAACATGCCAGCTAAAGTTGTTTCTGTCAAGAGATTCCTGAAACGGATTCTGTATGTTTTTGTTAGATTGTATTTAAACCAGGCCAACAGATCGGAGGCGTTCATGCATCCTCTGACGCCTGTTGAAGTTGCGACTTGGGGAAGTTCTGCAAATCATTGGGTCGCGTTAGAATTCATGAGTAAGTATTTCTACGGATGCAGGAGGGTCAAGGACGATGGGCTACACTTGTTTATTCACAGCTGGAGATATAGTTTAGCTTTAAAATGGTTACTGCTGGAGGTCACTTGAAAATGTCAAACCTTGAATTAAAAGTTATTAGGAAGTTGGTGACGAATTAGTAAAGAAACGTCGAAACTTTTACATAAATGTCGTGAAAATAGTGGAAGCAGTAAAATTTCTCCTCGACCAGGAACACGAAATTAAAATGTCTATCCCGCTTTATGATTGCCTACTAAAGAACAGTATCATTGTTCAACACATGGCTGGGATTATCAGATGTTCAAACTAATTCCAGGAATCCAACTAAATTTTATGTTTAATGGCATAGATTGGATCAGGATGCAATCATGACCCATGGGTGCTAACGATTCAATGTCGGTTGTTATGAAGCATTTTGTAAGCCTATAACTAGATTTATGTAGCCTAACAATAATGTAGAGAATCAGCTAATCCAGGTCTCAAAACAGTCGGCAAAACAAGGTGCGGCAGGTGCCTGCAGGCTGGAACGTATATTACTAGCACTAGTATTGAGATATGAACACAACAACCAAAGTTTAAAAAAATGGATAAAGAGTAAAGGTGGCGCGACTGGAATTGGGATCTTTGTTTTCAGCTGTGTATTATATTCAGAGTGCTGCTTTCCGTCATTTTTTATTCAAAAATAAAATGAAGTTCCAGCTAAGAGACTTTGATGTTTCCATAATCAATTTTGCACATGTTGCCTATAATTTTACCTATTTTTATTTCCAAATGAAGGATAATTTCTCCTTGAAAGATTACGTATCAGCCAATACAGTTCGATTAGCTCAAAATGTTAATTACTCCTAAATTACAAGGAATTTTCAGCTAAAATTTTATAGGTATAAAATTGAATCAATTTTGCACATTTTGCCTATAGTTTTACCTATTTTAGTTTCCAAATGAAGATAATATCTTCTTGAAATAGTACGAATCAGCCGATGATAGATTAGCTTAAAATTTTAATTACTCCTAAATTATAAGAAATTTTCAGCTGAAATTTTCTAGGTATAAAATTGTATCAATTATGTACATTTTACCTATAAGTTTACCTATTTTCGTTTCCAAATGAAGGATAATTTCTCCTTCAAAGATTACAAATCAGCCGATACAGTTCTATTAGGTTAAAATGTTAATTACTCCTAAATTACAAGGAATTTTCAGCTGAAATTTTCTAGGTATAAATTTGAATCAATTTTGCACAATTTACCAACTAGCAAAAAGCTCGTGCTACGCACAAAAAAAAATAAAGAAAGTATAAAATGTTAAAAATATAAAAATATAAAATTTATTATTTGAAAAACACATGTTTATCAAGACATAAGTTTTTTTTAAATATTATTATAAAAAAATTATTATTTGAAATATATATTTCCAAATATTAGATTTATTTGTAATTGATTAAGTAAAATTAAATTTAATAAGGAATGTCCTAAATTTTTTAAATGAGAGTGTATCTTTTAAAATTAGCACAAAGGATGTAATAATAAAATAATAAATTATTAAAAATAATTTATTTATTTTGTTAATAAAGTCTGTAGGTTATTCTAACCATATGTTTTGATTTATTTTTCATTTGAATAATTGGTCATTATATGTTCTTCATTATATGTAGGAAATTGATATTAATATTTATTTTTTTAATTATTTCATTAAATATATATTCTCAAAAATTTATCCAGTACTATTATAATAAAAAATATGATTCTATTTAATATAAATTTTACTAAATAAATTCTGCTAATACTTTTCATATAGATTCCATTAGTTTGTATGAAAATTTCAATAATCATCATTATCCATAATCTTCAATCCCAAATAAATCCCAATTAACTGGGCCCAATATCCTATTAACTTGTCCCAATATTCTATACCCACCCAATATGTAACCTACAATGTCTGGCCTGGTCCCACTAACAAACAATCCCGTGATATGCCTGACCCGATCCCATGACAGGCTCAACTCAGCCCCACTGACATGTCTGACTGGGCCTCACTAACAAGCCCGACTCAATCTCACTAATAGGTTTGATCGTTCCCCATTAATAGGCCTGACTCGACCCACTCACAAGCCTGTCTCGACCCACTTACAGGCTTGTCTCGACCCACTTACAGGCCTGTCTTGACCCACATACAGGCCTATCTCGACCCCCTTGAGAGGCTTGACCCGACCCCATTGACAGGCCCGACCTATCTGCACTGACAATCTCAACCTAGCCCCACTAATAGCTCTACCCGGCCCTAATGACAACTCGACCTAACCCCACTCACAAGCCTGACTTAGCCCCATTAATAGGCCCAACCCAGCCTAACAGGTAGGCCCATAAGAAAATTAAAATTCTATTTAATTTTTGAATTAATATATTTAAAAATATAAGAAGCTATTTATTTGGAGAATAATTAAGAAAATTTAATATTTAATAATGTATAATTTAAATTTAATTATTTTCATTATTATTTATAAAAATATTTTCCAAAAAAAATGGTTTAGTTTTTACTAATTGTATACAATAAATTTAATAACTACTATCAAATTTGTTAATGTTGGTGCTTAAGCCTAAAGGAAATAAAAATAATTATAAAAAGTATAATATTAAATAATAAAGATAGTTAAAATGTTTGACAATAATAAGGAAAAAATATTTATCTAAATGTAAAAGAAAAAAAAAGATTAATAAAATAATTTATTAAATATATATGATAGTGTTTACATTTTATTAATAATCCTTTATATTGATGAGTAAAATATTATTAATCTATATCTAAAAACATAAATAAATAAATATCAACAAAAATTTAGAATTCTAAATAAATCAAATAAATATAAACTTGATTATTTTTATTAGTATAATGATTAATATGCTTATTAAAAATAACTAATGTGCATATCAAATAATAATATTATCTATTTTTAGTTAATTAAATAAAATACAATATAATTATTAAAATAATTATCTATATCTAAGTAAAATATTATTAATCTATATATAGAGGTAAGATAGATTTGAATAATTTTGAACTGTTTGTACAAAGAAAAAATGCAGTATCTTAAATAATTATATAAGCTTTTGTACACGAGAAAAGGAAAAAATAAATTATGTTTCATGTAAGTAACTTGGAACTTCATACCCATAAATAGACTATAAAAAAAAAATAACTTACACAATAATTATTAATTTTTTTTTTTTTTTTAAATAACTTAATTATCTATTATTAGTATCTAATAATATTATTAATCTATATAGAGGTAAGACAGATTGAATAATTTTGAAGTGTCGTGAACGTACATATGAAGAAAAATGTAGTATATTAAATTATTATATAACCTTTTATACCCAAAGTATCTAATAATATTATTAATCTATATATAAAGATAAGACAGATTGAATAATTTTAAAAATATTAACATAATTATCTATTATCAGCAATGTTTTTGTATGCACCAAAATGTGCATAGCCCAAATTCGATGAGTCCAACAACCCACCGATCCATTACACAACGATCATGGACATGCCTCGTCGATCTTTGAAATCACTTGCAGCCCATCGCTAAGTCCAGCCAGTGTGTCGTCACGTCATCGACACGGTCGACGTCTTCGTCAGCAGAAACCGCCGAAGTCAGCACTTTCGTCGCATGCTTCATCGATCACCGCCCACCTCAAAGAACCAACGGCCGGTCTGGGTCTTCAAATGAAGGAGAGAAAGAGGGGCCACGTTCTGGTCTCCCTCTTCCCCTCTTCTTCCTCAAATTCACAGCAGAATGAGGATCGTGATCCCCATTCCCGAACAACGCCTCTCAATAGCTACACGCCGGCTACAAATAGCCAAAAGTTCCCTGTCCCGCGGGGGTGAAGAAATTGATTACGAAAGACATCCCGACGAGTGAAGAACTCTCTCCTGCCTCAAACCGAAGGACTCAAATTCCTTCTCGGAGGAGAAGCTCTCGCTCACAGAGGTTCTATCAAACCATCGAAGCCAAGCAATTCGTCGTTCATCGCTCTACAGTTCAACCAGAGCAGCTCTACACGTTCGTCGGCAGCGTCACAAGTCGATACACACGGAGCATAAAACATCTCTGTCCGATCGACCAAAGCCACAACAGATCGTGCACACTTGCTCTCGCAACTTGAGTTCGACGTTCGTTCGTTCACAGAAGCTTCAACTTCATCAATAAACATACGGAGATCGAATCAGAGGAAGTATAGGAGACTGTACTCGCATCCCTTGATACAAAATACACAAATTGTAACACGAAAATTCTCTGTTATAATTGAAATACTCTCTCGGTCGCGCCTCTTCAAGGGACGGGCAGATTTTTCGTGAAACAGATTTGGCATACCGGTGGGACATTTCCTACATCTCATCTCCTCCTCCGTTTGAAAAAAAAAAAACCTTCAACCACAGCCATGGCCAACAACGCCAACAACGGCAACAACAACAACAACACCAACAACAACGGGGGCAAACAAATCGCCTCCTCGAGCTCGCTTTTAGCCACGCCCCTTTGTGTGGATCGCAAGCTCGACCACCGGAGCTCGAGGATCGACAGCCGCATCTCCGGCCAACCTCCGCGCTCCGACATGTCCTCCACCTGCCACACGCCCACTTACAAGGGCTTTGGTCAGAAGTTTGTCCACCGGACAAGCTCCATTTATGTGCGACGCACGTCGCCCAACTTCCGCGTTCGTGCCTCAGGCTACCGCGGCCTCAGTCAAACCAACTGCGGCCAAACTGATGCCGGCGATGGCCAAGCCAACATATCTGGCTGTCGCCGCTTCACCTCCTCGCAGCCCTATTACCAGCCTGACGCAGTCACCGCCGTCGCGAAGAAGTTCCATCGTTCCCATGTTGGTGCAGCGATACGAACAAAGCGGGGGCATCTCCTCTCTCTCCGCGGAAAGGACACACTTTGTGCCGGCTTTCTCCATGCAGAGAACATCATCCACAGATAATTCACCAGTCGTCATGGTCTCCCATGACCTTTTGGCCGCACTCAATGCAGCAGCTGGTCCACCACCCCTCCGCTCACCTCGCCGACAGGCATCAGCGATCTCCCCTCCTGCCACATCGCCCATCCCACCTCGCCGATTTTCACCAACGGTTGCTACCGCAAGCCAGTCACCTCCCAGAGCCACTCTCCGCAATCAACATGCGACCGGTCTTTCTGACCGGTCCCCCACAGCGACCATCTCCCCGATGAAGTCACCAACGACGGCTTCATATCTTCAAGTTGCGTCAGGGACAAATACTCCAACGCAAACCGCCAAGGTGGCCGCAATGACTACTTCGGCTAAGACGATTGAAGAACAACTTGCCGAAATGCAGGCTGCACTGAAGGAGCAAAGTGAACAACTGCGTATAAAAGATGCGCAACTGGCTGCTCGCGATGCTCAACTTCGCGCAGCTCGCAATGATCAAATTCGCGAAGATGTTTGAACGGCTTGAAATGGGCACAACCACCAATAACACCGGTGGCGTCTCTCAAGAAGTCGACCGAAATCGATCGACTACCAGCCTCAATAGAAGCTGCCGCAAGAAGATTCTTCTTCGACGACGAAGCTGCCGCCTGCCGCTCTCCAAAGCCATCCGCAGAGGCCGACCAGAACTGGATCCGTCTGCTCTCACTTGATGCTATTACAGAGCTCATCAACCGTGCGGACGAAAAGCGGCGCCCGGCGACCACAAATCGGTCCGCCTACAAGAGACCGTACACACAGAGGATTTAGAACATCCCGATGCCGATCGGCTATCACCCTCCCAAGTTTCAACAATTTAATGGCGACGGCCACCCAAAGCAACACGTCGCCCACTTCATAGAGACGTGCAACAACGCCGGCACCGACGACGACCTGTTGGTGAAACAATTCGGCCGGTCGTTGAAAGGAAACGCTTTCGACTGGTACATCGAGCTCCCCCAGGAGTTTATTGACAGCTGGGAACAATTGGAGCGAGAGTTCCTCAGCCGATTCTACAGTACTCGGCGCACTGTAACACTGGTCGAAATCGCCAACCTCAAACAGAAAAAGGGCGAAAAAGTGGTCGACTACATCAACCGATGGAGGAACCTGAGCTTAAATTGCAAAGAAAGCTCAAATCTTTCTCTCGAAGCCGAAATAGAAATGTGTTCACGGGGAATGCGATGGGATCTCCTCTCGCTACATACAGAGCCGAAGGCCGAAAGATTTCCAAGAGCTTGCGACATAAGCTCACAATATGGAAAACTTGATAGAAGAACGAGGAGAAGAAGGATCCTCTTCCGCCGACCCTCGCAAAAAGGGGAAGGCACCTGCCGCGACCACACCCCAAAGAAACGAAAGAGAAATCAAAATCCTCTTTAAGTGACAAACACCGTCGAATCGATCAAGGTCGGAAGTAAAGTCAAGCCGACCTACCTCCCCACGACAACCGACGGGAGGCTTCAAGAAGTCACCACTCGAGGAACGACAGGCAAAGATATATCCCTTTGCCGATGCAGACGTTCCTATCATGCTCGATCAACTCCTTGACAACCGGTTCTTTGAGGCTGCCGTAAATCAAAAGACCTGGCGACCAATCCAAAAGCAAAGATCCAAATTTTTGCAAATACCATCGACTGGTTGGGCACTCGGCGGAGAAATGCTTCGTCTTGAAGGACCGTATCATGGAGCTCATGGGCGCAAGGCAGATTGAAATCGAAGGAGCTGAAAACACAGCCTCCTCATATGCCATCTCCATCCGAGCCGAAGTCGAACCAGCTAACTTCGGCCAAATAAGAAGCAGGCCACGAAGAAGGAGTACCGACCAAAGCCCGGTTCCTCCAGCCGACCTCAAAACAATAAACGACCACCGGCTAAGGTCGCACTAAAACTGGCACCCTGCGAACAAGCTGCAGTCGACGCAGAGGGGTGGATCTTGGTCACCCGAAGAAAGAAGCCTATTCGAGAAATCGAACCGGCACCGGCGACCATCAAAACAAAAGCAAAGCGGCCAAACAAAAGAGCCGCAAAATGCCAAAGAAAAACTCCCAGGACTGATGTCCAGGGGCAAACAAAAAGAAAAGAAGACCCATCACATTGGCGGAGTTCTTCTCGGAGGAGTTCCTCGCGCCTCCTGCAATGGTGGCAACCTGTTTGACAGCTCCTCCCTAGCAGGCGGCGCACAAAGACAAAGGCAAACGACCGGTCGTCGAATGCGATGACCTCGAAATGTCGCTAAAACAGATCTCGCCGCTGAACAAGATAGAAGATGATCTCGACTTGGAAATTCGGTCGAGAAAAGCCTTGATTCGAATCCTCGACAAACCTGAGGAACTCGAAGCCGAGCTCGAGATGCTGCTCATGAGGAAGCATGACTTGCCAAAGGTCGGGCTGACTCCACCTTACAGAAAGGAGGAGGAAGATGCATTATCTCTACCGCAACTTGCAAAAGCAGAACAAGCACTCGCGGTGACATGCCCTCCGTGCATTACATTCCGAGAGGAGGACATACAATTGGGGACGAAAAATCACAATAGACCTAGGGATGGCAATGGGTACGGGTTAGCGGGGAACCCGCCCCGACCCGACCCGCTTAAAGCGGGTTTGGGTTTATGTTTTTACCCCGCGGGTCGGGTTCGGGTTTTGGGAGCAGAACCCGTCACGGGTTCGGGGTGGGGACGGGTTTTGGCCCAAAAACCCGACCCGACCCGCTTAATTCTTATGTAAAAAAAAAGTTTTAGAGGGTATTTAAATAATACAAAGTAAAACCCTACTTTTTTAAGTTCTCCCCTTATGTTTGACAATATGTTTAGGTATTTATATGTTTATATTATTTATTTTAATTTATTTTATATTTTTCAATTTTTTAATATTAAACATAGCGGTCGGTCGGGTACCCCAGGGGCGGGCGGTTTTTTGGGGTTCGGGCGGGGTTTTTTTTTTGCAGGGGGACGGTTAGAAATCAAACCAGCGGGGCGGGTTTTCGCGGGATGGGTTTTCCCAGTTTTTTTGGGGCGGGATGGGTTTCAAAAAACCCCCGCCCGCCCCTGCCATCCCTAAATAGACCGTTGTTCGCCTCCTCCGGTTACATCGAGACCAGAAAATCAATCGTATCCTCATTGACTGTGGATCCGCAGTTAACATTCTGCCGATTCGCACCATGAAAGACGTCGGTATCTCTGATGGGGACCTCTCTCCAAGCTCCCTTCTCATCCAAGGTTTCAATCAGGAGGGCCAGAAAACGCTCGGAATGATCAGTGTCAAGTTGCACATAGGCGATATGGAGGCCGAAACTCCCTTTCAAGTTATAGACTGGAGAACCTCATACAACCTGCTCTTGGGTCGACCGTGGCTTCACTCTAATGGAGTTGCCATCCACACTCCATCAATGCTTCAAATACTGGGACAACGGCGAATAAAAGACGGTGCACGCCGACGAAAGTCCGTTCATGGAGGCTGAAGCATCGTTCGCAGATGCCAAATATTATCTAACAACCAAACCGTCACTTTGGTCGAACCAGGCAACGAACATCGAGGACACTCCGACGCAGGCTACATCGTCAAAGTCACCAATACTAGCCGTGGCGCCTAAACAGCCATCACAAAATACAACTTCAAAGCAAACTCCGACGCAAGTTGCGTCCACCAAACGGAACACGACCCAAGTCGTGTCTCCAAAGCAGCTGACGCGCGACAGCCAACCGGCACAAGGCCACAAATCGGCCGCAGTCAATCCAATACTGAAGCAACGCGGTATACCCATCTAACGGTACATCCTGCAATCACAAAGGAAGAAAGGCGAAGCTCCTCTGGTCGCCTGCCACAAAAGTCAGCCGACCCCTTTGCCGGAAAAAGTCACAGTTCCTCTGCCAAAACTGGAGGAACGAAGCATCGTGAAGCAGTTCCCAAGCCAACAGCAATTGCCGGCTACACACTCAAATGAAGGCTTTGACCCCAACGCTTATCGACTGATGGCCAGAGCCGGGGGCAACCTTACAAAGGATGAAATTCACGCAAAACCACCCGTCACTCTACCAGTTCTCACTCCAAAACAGGAGAAGTTGAGAAACGAAGGCCAACGGATCAACCAAGGTCGTGCAGGTCTCAACTATCAGAAACAGAAGCCAGTCAAAATCTACACTAGCCGGGCGAAACCAGTCAAAATCTCAAGAAAGGTTTCGACGGATGTACATCAAGTTTCTACCGACCAAACTCCGACCAAAAAGCGAGACGCGCCGAAACCGGTGGTCATTTATACCCTAAGAGCAGCCATCGCACGAGCTCGTGCATACAATTCGGTCATGGTGAACCACATCTCTGTCACCGACGATGATCAAGAGGATGAGGAATTCGTCTTAAAGGAGGCTCCGGCTGAATTCGAAGAAGGAGGCCAGTCGACCGTCGACGAATTAAAGAAAGTCGACTTGGGCATAGCAGAGGACCCAAGGCCGACATTTCTCAGTGCTTCACTGACGGTCGAAGAAGAAGCCGAATACATGGTGTTGCTTCGCGAATATTGTGACATCTTCGCCTGGAACTATACAGAGATGCCCGGCCTTGACCCGCGAGTTGCAGTCCATAAATTGGCAGTTCACCCCTCTGTCCGGCCGGTCAAACAGTCGCAACGATGGTTCCGACCAGAATTAGTACCAGAAATTGAAAAGGAGGTCGACAAACTGATCGCGGCTAATTTCATCAGAGAAGTGAAGTACCCGTCCTGGATCGCGAATATAGTGCCTGTCAAGAAGACTGGCCAAATCCGGGTCTGCGTCGACTTTCGCGACCTGAACAAGGCATGCCCAAAGGACGACTTCCCTCTGCCAATAACCGAGCTCATGGTCGACGCGATGACAGGTCATGAAGCTTTATCTTTCATGGACGGCTCTTCCCGCTACAATCAAATCGGATGGACCCAAAAGACGAAGAGCTCATCATTGCGTTCATCCGCCGAAAGGCATCTTCGTTACAAAGTGATGCCATTCGGACTCAAAAAATGCCGGTCGCGACATACCGTAGAGCAATGCAGAATATCTTCAATGACTTCTTGCACAAACGCCGTCGAATGCTATGTTGACGACCTGGTGGTATAGACAAAACAGAGGTCGGACCATCTTCTCGACCTTAGAGCAGTATTCGAAATGCTGCGGCGGTTTCAACTCAAAATGAATCCGTTAAAGTGTGCTTTCGGCGTCACTTCGGGTAAATTCTTGGGTTTCATTGTGCATCACAGAGGGATCGAAATAGACCAGTCAAAGATCGATGCCATCCAGAAAATTCCAGAGCCCAGAAACGTCTCCGAGTTCAAGAGTTTTCAAGGCCATTTGGCTTATATTCGACGTTTCATATCCAATCTTGCCGGGAGATGCCAGCCCTTCAGTCGACTGCTAAAGAAAGAGACGCCATTCGAATGGAATGAGTCATGCCGAAATGCCTTTAACAACATAAAGGCATACCTTACCAAACCACCTGTGCTTGTTGCACCGATCGTCGGCCGACCACTGTTGCTCTACATCGCAGCACAAAAGGGATCCATCGGCGCTCTGTTGGCTCAATGCGACGAAGATAGCAAGGAACGTTCCCTCTATTACTTGAGTCGAACGTTGGTGGGTGCTGAACTAAACTATACACCGATCGAGAAGACATGTCTGGGGCTTGTCTTTGCTGTTCAAAAGCTTCGTCACTATCTTCTGGCACATTCGACGAAACTCATCTCGAGAGCCGACCCGCTAAAGTACATAATGTCACGGCCAATCCTCTCTGGTCGACTGGCAAAATGGGCGCTGCTCCTCTCCGAATTTGAAATCAATTTCGTGCCGCAACGAGCAATCAAAGGCCAAGCATTGGCCAATTTCCTGGCAGACCATCCGATGCCGGCCGAATGGGAGTTATCAGAGGAATTTCCGGATGAGGAAATCTTCCTGGTCGAGGTGCTCCCTCCTTGGGAGATGTATTTCGACGGTGCAGCACGAAGAAGTGGAGCCGGGCCCGGGTCCTGTTCGTTTAAGAAGGACCTACTCCCATACTGCTTAGGTGCTTACTCAAGCTTGCTCGAACAACGGCAGCGAGTACCAAGCCATCCTTCGGGCTCGGCATAGCGGTCGAGATGCGGTTGCCGCAGATTAAACATTTACTGGCGACTTCGGCTCGGGTCATCAAACAACTCACATACTGAATTTGAAGTAAAGAAACCTGAACTCGAGCCATTTTGGTGACAAAGCTAGAGAACTTCTGCCCAAATCCCGGAATCATCACTCCACTACGTCCCTCGCTCCGAGAATGGGCCAGCCGACGCATTAACCGGCATCGCAGCCAGTCTGGCACAATTCGACCAGCGGCCAAGCCAAATCCCCATTTGCGAACGCTGGGTAATTCCTCCCCCGACAGAGGATGGAACAGAGGAAGAGCAAACAAAAAAGATAGAGGAATCCCTTCCTATCTCAGCCAGCCAAAACGAAGTTCGAGACTGGCGTGAACCCATCGTGAACTTCCTTTGCCACGACACACTTCCTATCGACCTGCGAGAACGAGTCCAGATTCGGCGAGCAACTCCAAAGTATGTTTTCATCCACGACATACTTTACCGGAGGTCGTATGAAGGTCTGCTTCTTCGTTGCCTGTCAAAGGAAGAGGGGTCGCAAGTCCTCAAAGAGACACACAGTGGAATCTGTGGCGCGCACTAAGCCGGTCCGAAGCTCCACTTTCAAGTCAAAAGACTAGGCTATTACTGGCCGTCGATGCTCAGGGACGCCATCGAAATGGCTCGAACCTGCAAAACGATTACCCAGCTCCATGCCGATTACATACACCAGGCGCCGGAACCGCTTCACCCGACTGTCGCATCATGGCCATTCGAGGCTTGGGGGATGGACATCATTGGTCCCATCTCTCCTAAGTCCGACTTCGACCGGCAGTACATTCTGGCTACCACCGACTACTTCTCAAAATGGGCCGAAGCTGCCGCCTACTGAGAAGTGAAGGCTGCAACCATCGTCGACTTCATTCGAATAAAAATCATCTATCGATATGGAGTTCCTCGATACATAATGACAGACAACGGCACACCGTTCAAAAACAAAGTCATGGACCATTTTTGTGAAAAATTTTGCATACAACAATGGACCTCAACGGCTTACAATCCGACAGCCAACGGACTCGCAGAAGCTTTCAACAAAACGCTCTGCAAAATCTTAAAGAAGACCATTGGCGCCAACAAAAGGAGTTGGGACGAAAAACTTGGTGAAACCTTATGGGCTTACAGGACGTCGTTCCGAACGCCGACACAATCGACCCCGTTTTCGCTGGTTTATGGCACCGAAGCAGTGCTGCCCCTCGAAGTACAACTCCCTTCTCTGCGAATTGCAATGAGAGAAGGACTAACGACGGAGGAATGCGCTCAACTGCAATTGGCAGAACTCGAGTCACTCGATGAACAATGACTCGAAGCGCAACAACGACTCGAGTGTTTCAATCCAGAATGACCAGAGCCTTCAACAAAAAGGTACGACTCAGGTCATTCGAGAAAGGCGACCTCATGTTAGCAGTTCGACGGCCAATGCTCTTCACGAGCAAAACCCGGGGAAAATTCACGCCAAAATGGGAAGGACACTACATCGTGCAAGAAGCCTATACGAATGGCGCCTACAAGCTCATCACTGCAAATGGGTCGGAGCTGCCAATAACAAACGGTAAATTCCTTAAACGATTTTACCCATGAAGGCAGCCAAAAAAGAAAAGGAGAGAACCTCGAAAAAAAAATGTGGGTACTTCTCATTGCAAAAAAAAATATTGTAATGGGGACAGTGCAAGCTTCGCAACAAAAAGTGAAGCTACAAAAAAAAAGAGAAAAAGGAATTCTCAAACAAAAAAAAGAGAAGCACATCAGACTGATGGAAACTCGAAGTCAGCTACTCTCTGCCGTAGTCGCCCCACTCCGGCTTCAACTTCAGCCAACGCCTGTGTCTCGGCCTTGTCAAGGACAGGCCGTGTACGAAGAGAAACAAGCTGACCCTCCAACGCAGCAGCTTCCTCCTCAGTAGCATCAAGACTGGTACGAATACTCATAGAGCCCGGCGTTTTCTCACGATCGGCCCAGGTATCTGTTATATGCTGCAACACCGGTAAGCAAACATAGAGGCTCGAACCGCATGAGTTAAGTCAGCCTGGGCCAGCAGCTCAGGACAAGTGTGGAGGACAACGCCTACCCACTCGAAGTAGAAAGGCAGAAGTGAAGGACTCATGCATACACATTGCCGACCATCCCAAACATCAAATCCTTCATGGTCGATAGAAAGCTTTGGTTGGAGAAACGAACTTGATGGTCGTCGGCAAATGGCTCAGCAAGATGTGGCCTACCACCCGATCGCGGAGATGATGGAGCTTCATTGACCCCGGGGAGATAACAAACTTGATCATCTTTGTCGACAACAGGGCGACTCCATAGCTCGTGAAACAGACTTGACTGGGGGCACCTCTATATCGCAACCACCATAAGTCGACGGTCCTCCGAGAGGTAATGACAACGCCGCTGTTTTTTCTTCAAGATCACAAATCCATAAGCAATGGCGAAGAGTACCTTTCAGATATCCTTTACAGCTCGCAAAAGGGTCAAACCGAGGAAGGAGATGGACTCAAAGGAGTAGACATCTCCAGAAGAGAACATAGAGGTCATCAGCCAAACCAAAATCAGGTACGCATTCTTCCCTCCACAAAAAAAAAAAAAAAAAAAAAAAAAGTCTCCCTCGGCCAAAAGCAAAGTCGCACAAAAAAAAGAGGAGACAGAAACTTGCGAAAAAAAAATTCGAAGTCGCAAGCAAAGAAACAAAGGGGCAACAAAAAGAACCAGTCGCCGGTCAAAAAAAAAAATGGAGAAACAAAAAAAAAAGAGAGTGGGCAAACCGAAGAGGTATACCAATCCTCTTCGACCGATCAAGAAACAAATCTCGTGCCCGGCTACAGAGCCAAGCACGATCAGATAGGAGTTTTTTCACCCGGCGATCAAGCTGGACAGAGCATATCTCCAAATTCGCAGCCAACTACAAAACCGGCTGGAGTCGATCACAACACCCGGCGACCGAGCCGGGTGCGACCAAAACAACAACAATTATTCTCGGAGACCCAAACCGAGAACATTCCCAAAGTCTCGCGCACGGCAACAGAGCTTAGCGCGACCGAATCAAGCACCTCGCTGCCAGCAAAAACGGAGGCGAACAAAATCGAAGTTCTCTAGTGCTTTCGGCGACCAAGCTCAGCACACCAAAAGAAGAATTCAACATCCGGGCGACAGAGCCATATGTCGCGACACCGATCCTAGTGCGGACGATTGAGTCGGACAGGAAAAAGACGCTGCGAAACAAAAAGAAAGTACCTGGCGACCAAGCCGAACACCCCCGAAACCCCGCGACCAGCCACAGGTCTAGCCGCGATCAAGGCAAATACCCGGTGACCGACCCGGGCATCATTCAAACCTTCGGAACCAGCCATATGACCTGGCCGCGATCAAGGCAAATACCCGGTGACCGAGCCGAGTACAATTCAAAACCGCGCGACTAAAAACAAAGATGGACGCGACTAAAGCAACACTCGGCAACCGAGCCGTGTGTCGTGCAACAAATTCCTGCAACCGGCAATCAACCCGGACGCAGCTAGACAGAGTCGGTAAGTAAATCTTCTCCGAACAAAAAAAAAGGAAAAGGTCACGACAAAAAAGAAGCCGTCCGCAAAAAAAAAAGGAGGCTGCGACAAAAAAGAAGCCGTCACTGGGGAAAAGCAAGCGACAAAGAAGAAGCAAAGCGATATAAAAAAAAAAAAAAGGAAAGGGTGTGACAAAAAAGAAGCCATCGCAACAAAAAAAAGGTTGTGACAAAAAGAAGTCACACCAAAAAAGTCATGACAAAAAAGAAGCAAATCCAAAAAAAAAAATAGGGGAGACACAAAACACACCTAGCAACCCCGTTAGCCGCAACTTACCCCGCCAACGGCTACCAAAACAAAATTGCTATCTCCCTAAGAATGAGCCGCCAAAGCCGAGAACAAAAAATAGCACCCGGCGACCGAGCCGGATGCGACAACACGTAAAGGCAACACCCCGACGACCCAGTCGGGCTCATTCGAAACAAGTTGCCCACACCCAGCAAACCGGAGGCAATTACAGCATCCTGGCGACCATGCCGGAGGCAATCGCAGCACCTCGGCGATCAAGCCAAGCTGCACAACAGAATTTTGTGTCCCGGCGACCGAGCCGGACGCAGCAGCCGAAGCACAACTTCAGCACCCGACGACCGAGCCGGGTGCGGCCAAAGCAGAATCCAGCATTCGGCAATCGAGTCGAATGCGACTTGGATTCAACTCCAGCACGCATACACAAAGAATTGTCAGTTTTGTCGCATTAACAAAATGACAGACACTTAGAGTGCGAGAGAAAAGAAACGTGAGACAGAGAGGAAATTCAAGAAAAAAATAGAGAATGAGAGAGAGAGAGAGACTGAGGGAGGAGTTGAAAATGAGAGGAGAGAAAAAGAAGAAGAAAGAGGGAGGAAGAGAAGAAAAAAAAAAAGAGAGTGGGGTCAACACTGACTGACTCGAATCCAATCCGAGGCTGGCGGGGAAAGAAAATTATACAGTACCTTTGAATTCTTGTTTGCTGAGGAATTCTGACGCGAGCCGGGAGGATTGCAGAATCAAATTACCAACAACAACAAGCAGCAGGTCGCACCCTTTCTCTCCAGTCGTAGTCAACCAATTCGCAGACAGAGATAGTCCTCCGGGTCGCTGTCGCAGATGGTCCCCAAATCCGTAAGCCAATTCAAATCGCAGTCTGACAGAGAAGTTGAAGTCGCAGACTGACAAATTGCTCAAAATTGCAGACCAGAAAAAAAAAAAAAAATAGTCTCTTTCAAGCCGCACTCCCTCTCAACCCGTAATCCT
This sequence comes from Aristolochia fimbriata, assembly GCA_019845555.1. Lineage (NCBI taxonomy): Eukaryota > Viridiplantae > Streptophyta > Magnoliopsida > Piperales > Aristolochiaceae > Aristolochia > Aristolochia fimbriata. The sequence continues at coordinate 41,290,869 of CM034079.1, read as the reverse complement.
CTTGAGTCGCGATATTCCTAACAACAGGCTGCAGAGAAATTAAGAACGAGAAGAGGAAAGAGGTTCGATGTTATTAGGCTTAAGGAAGGATAAAGAGTCATATTCAAATTATGATTCGGTTTGGGAAGCCCGCAGAAAGGGGCGCTAATTGGAGACATGGGACCCACTCCTTCCCAAGCCTTATTTTCTTCGACCTTCACCAATTTAGGACGGAAAGCGCGAGCACCAATTTGAGACGAAAGATGTGAACACCGTATCGAAGTAGAGGACGCGAAAAAAAAAAATTTCATCCAGAAGGAGGATGCAGAGCTACCGGGTTAAAGCGAAGATCGTCGACGTTCAAAAAAAAAATGTTCGATTCAGTTTTGAAACTACAAAACCGATCGATCCGAAGTTGAGCAGCTTCAACATAAGCCACAGTTCAAAAGATTTCACGCATCGTCGAGAGATCGTCCAAATCGAAATAGAACTTCGAGTTCTTTGTTCTGGTGCGTGCCTCATCCATGGCGCCATTTGGGCTCGACGAAACTAGTTTCTCTCTTCTGTTTCACTTCCCCTTCTCTCCCTTCCGCTTCGCTTCTCTCTCTTCCCCTTCCGCTTTGCTTCTCTTTTCTGCTTCGATTCTTCTCCATCTCTCTTTCCCTTCCGCCTCAATGCTCCTCTCCCCCTTCCTTCTGTTTCGCTTCCCCCTCTCTCCCTTCCGCTTTGCTTCTCCCTCCCTCCCGTCCGCTTCACTTCTCTTCCCCTTTCGCCTCAATCCTCCTTTCCTTTCCTCCTTCGACAGAAACAGCAGCAGTCGACCTTCCGCGTCGACTCTCCCTCTTTCTCCTTCGGCGACAGCAGCAGTTCACTCGACGTTTCGCTTCGACTCTCTGTCTTTCCCCTTCAACAGCAGCAGCCCAGTTGACGGCCTTGAAATCTTCAACGGTCGCAGTGGCCGCAGTCGTCCCCCGCTCCGGCAGCTCAACGCTCTTCTCAGATTCAGCGGTTGTACGCGAGAAGGTCGATCATCCCGACCTTTGCTGCTCCTTGATAAGCACATCTTCAATACCCTCAACACCAGCCGAAGTTCACAAAAGCTATGATACCCGTGATGAAAGTGGTAGATTAATTGAAGGTCCGACCTAAAATTACAGAAGGCAAGGCACCGGAGATCCCAAACCCACCGTGGCTATTATTGACAAGTTCGAGTGTAGTCAAACCCAAAGCAAAACCTCTGTGTTTCACTACCGTTCGTGCTTCCTCTCGCACAATGACCAAGTCGTCGGAGCTACATTGCTCTTCATTGCGATTGGCTCTATTCTCCACACCAGAATTCGATAAATCTTTGGGTCGTTTGGTCACTAAATTCAAGCTAGACGAAATAGAAGGGTCACGGCCTACCTCAATTCGCAATACGCCGGGACTTGCAGAAACCGTCACGCTTCGGTTACATTCAAACAACTCCTCTGTTCAGGTATTCACCATAATTCTCCATACCGTGCATACTCTGTATGTTCGCATATAAAAAATAAAAAATAAAAAAAAATAAACAGCTCTAAAACAGTAAGAGAGCCAAAAAAATTTTAGATACAAGTGTACAGAAAATATACACTGTCCTAAAAAAGTAAGAGGACAGAAGATACGATACACAAAAAGATAAACGATCCTAAAAGAGTAAGAGGATCAACAAGAAAAAAAAAAAGAGAAAAAGAGAAAAGCGTGCATGCGTTGTGTTCTTCAGTTTCGAAACTCGCTCGTTCTCCCTGAACGATCAAATCTTGAAGGGGGCAATCTGTATGCACTAAAATGTGCATATCCCAAATTCGATGAGTGCAACAACCCACCGATCCATTACACAACGATCATGGACATGCCTCGTCGATCTTTGAAATTCGTCACTGCAGCCCATCGCGAAGTCCAACCTTGTCGTAACGTCATCGACACAGTCGACGTCTTCGTCAACACTGTCGAGTCAGCACTCGTCAGCATGCTTCATCAGATCACCGCCCACCTCAGCAACCAACAGCCAGTCTCGGTCTTCAACAGAAGGAGAGAAAGAGGGGCCACGTTCCTGGTCTCCCTCTTCCCCTCTTCTTCCTCAAATTCACAGCAGAATGAGGATCGTGATCCCCATTCCCAGGCAACCTCTCTCAATAGCTACGCAGACCGGCTACAAATAGCCAGAAGTTCCCTGTCCACAGGGGTGAAGAAATTGATTCTGAAAGACATCCCGACGAGTGAAGAACTCTCTCCCTGTCTCAAACCGAAGGACTCAAATTCCTTCTAGGAGGAGAAGCTCTCGCTCACAGAGGTTCTATCAAACCATCGAAGCCAAGCAATTGCCGCTTCATCGCTTCTACTAGTTCAACCAGAGCAGCTCTACACGTTCACGGCGGCGTCACAAAGTCGATACACACGGAGCACAAAACACCTCCGTCCGGAGGCCGACCAAAGCCACAATAGATCGTGCACACTCGCTCTCGCAACTTGAGTTTGACGTTCGTTCGTTCGCAGAAGCTTCAACTTCATCAACAAACATACGGAGATCAAATCAGAGGAAGTATAGGAGACTGTACTCGCATCCCTTGATACAAAATACACAAATTGTAACACAAAAATTCTCTGTTATAATTGAAATACTCTCTCGGTCGCGCCTCTTCGCGGACTGGCAAATTTTTGGTGAAACAGTTTTAAAAACTGAACCGGCCATCCTACCGGTGCTATGTCCGATTTTGGTTGAACCGGGTTGGACCTGTATGTATTATACACCATACGGTATATATATGTTATATCTTTATAAGAAAATAGGCAAAAATAAAAGTGGTTAAAGTGAACCGGGCCGAGTCAATAAGAACAGGACTGGCCTTCGGTTCTAGTTCAATCGGGTTGAACCGGCCAATTCGGTTCAGTTTTTAAAACACTGATTATTAGTATCTAATAACATTATTAATCTATATATAGAGGTAAGATAGATTGAATTATTTTGAAGTGTCATGAACGTGCATATGAAGAAAAATGCGGTATCATAAATAATTATATAACCTTTTATACTCGAAGTATCTAATAATATTATTAATCTATATATAGAGGTAAGATAGATTGAATAATTTTGAACTATTATGAACATACATAGAAAGAAAAATGCAGTATTTTAAATAATTATATAATCTTTTGTACCAGAGAAAAAGAAAAAAAATTATTTCAATATCAAATCAGTTTAAGAAGAAGTGAGAGGAATTTAAAATTTTCCCCAGATAACATAATCAGGTTTCTTTAAAGTAGCTTCGATCTCCATAACCATAAACAGACTATTAAAAAATAACTTACACAATAATTATTGAAATAAAAAAATATAATAAATAATGAAATGAATATAAATAAATGTAAAATACAGAATTATTCAGATCTTAAATAAATAGATATAAACAATAAAAATTTAGAATCTTAAATAATGAAAGAAATGTAACATATAGAATACGAAAAAAAATTACCTGATTGGAATTATATAAAATCCCGATCCCTTTTCCACTTTCTCTGACGGTTGCCAGATCCGTCTCCCAAATCTAAAGTTGCCTTATGTTTTTTTTTTCTCCCTTTAAATTTTTCCTTTTTTTTTCTCCCTCCAGAAGAAGTCACGTCAGTTTTTTTGCCCCTATTTTCACTCAACCCCCGTTCCTATAATATATATACTAGCAGAGAAGCTTGTGCTACGCACGGGAAAAAAATAAGAAAAAATATTTTGGTTTAATATATTTTAGAAATAAAAGTATATGTTTATTATTTTAAAAGCATTTGGTTACCAATAATATTTTTTCAAAATTTAATTTTGAGCATCTTATTTTAAATAAATATTTTTCAAAAATAAAATTGTTTAATTTTTAATTGATAATGTAAAATTAAATTTAATAAAGAAAATTGTCTCACACATTTTAAAGGGAATGTATTTTTTAAAATTAATATGAAAAACTTAATAATAAAATATTAAAGACAATTTATATACTTTTATGACAAAATATGTAGGTTATTTCAAAATATACATATTTGATCTATATACTCTATCCTATATATTTTAATATGTTATTCTAAAGTGAAACATAAAAGAAATTGAAACAAATTTCACAGTTTACTATTAATAAAAGTTAAGCGTTTAACAAATGTAGTATGTGTAGCTCATTATGATCATATGTTTCCCTTTCATTTTCATTTGAATAATTGATTATTTATTGATTATTCAAGTAAGTGATATTCAATTAATTGTTGTTGGATAATCATGTTTTAATTTTTTAGATGGTTTATATTTGATCTATGATATTCTACTCCGTTTGTGCAATTACTTCTCCACTGCAAAAAAAGGTAAAACTTATCTAGTATGATGTAATATAAATTATACCATAAATGCAACTATAGTATGTCAGCTCACCTTGTGTTATTTTTAATTACTTCTAATAAGTGAGTCAGTAAACGATGGTCTTCTTCTTTTACTCTGTTACAAAAAATATGTTATTAAAATATAAGTGTATTAGATAAAAGCAATAAATAATATTTTATCAAGTAAAAATACATACCCAATTTGTTGTTGACACTATGTGCCAGATTGATTTTGCTTTAAATATGATTATTTTTATTAGTAAAATTATTAATATGCTTATTAAAAGAAGAAATGTACAAAAATTTATCTTCTAAAACATAATAATATTTACCATATAAATTTTAACTAAAATATATCAAAGTAAGTTTCCTAATCTTAAGTAATCAAATAAATATAATTAAATGTAAAATATAGTATAATTATTAACATGAATATCTATTATTAGATAAGATAAATTAATATATATCAATGATAATTAATAATATTAAATAATTAAATAAAATACAATATAACTATTAACATGATTATCTACTATTAGTATCTAATAAAACCTTTTTCTAAGTAAAATATTATTAATCTATATATTGAGCTAAGACAGATTGAATAATTTTGAACTGTCATGAACGTACATATGAAGAAAAATACAATATTAAACAATGATATAACTTTTTGTACAGGAAAAAAATAAATAAAGGAATTTTAATATATTAAATGAATAACTAAATATAATTCTCAACCATGTCCCTTTTTCTTTCTTTTTTTCTTTTGTGGGCCACCTCTTGCTCTAATGCACATTTATGTCTGTGTAATTGTGTTTGTGTAATTGTGTTTGTGTAATTGTGTATGTGTATGTGTAATTATGTATGTGTAATTGTGTATATATGTAGCATGGCCCACATCCATATGAGGATTGCCCAAAAAAATGATAATATATAAAAAACTAAAGAATTTAAATAGAATAATCATTAACATGGTTATCTATTATTAGTAAGCATAAATCAATAGATATCAACGACAATTCAGAATCTTCAATAATGAAATAAATAAATATAAAAAGTAATATACAGTATAATTATTATCAATATAATTTTAAAATAACTTACTCATTACACGCTTTGTGCGACATATCAAATAACTAATGTATGTATCAAATAAAAATATACAAAATTAACATGGTTATGTATTATTAGTATCATAAATTTAGTTATTAACATGGTTATCTATTAGTATATATTAATTTAATAAATAGAAAAATAAAAGAAATCAGACATATAATTTTTTAAATAAATAAGTAACACGAAAAAATAAAAAAAAAAACAATTGAGATCAGACATATAATTTATTAAATAAATAAATAACTAATAATTATTTACGTGGTTATTAACAAAAGGAATGTACGACATATCAAATAACGAATAAATTGTACAATAATTATTAACATGGTTATCTATCTATTATTAGTATATATTATATTAGCATGGGATAAAGATAGTAAAAATAAGGAATGTATAGTATCAAATAAAAAGGAAAACAATCAATTAAGTACAAAAAATTAACTACAAAATCTAATTAAGATATAATTAGAAAATAAAAGGGCTTGGTATGGATTATCGTTCCTTTTATATATGAAAAATAAAAAAAAATAGAATTAGAATCTGGTTGTTGCTACAAGGAAAAAATGTTGTAGCTTCGATCGCATTAAGAAGTGAGAGGGAGAGAGAGAGGGGAGTTAAGAAAATGATTTGTTTAAAGCCACCATTGAATAAATGTAAAATACATAATTATTCAGATATTAAATAAATAATAGATATAATTACGAAAAAAATTACCTGATTGGAATGGGTAGCTTTTCCTTTTATACCTGAAACAAAAAAAAAATAGTATTAGATAGTTAAAAATTAAACACATATCTCTGTCATTTTATACCAATTGATAGCTTTTCCTTTCAAATAAATTATCACCAATGGATAGATTTTCCTTTTAAATAAATTATCATTGATCGGCTTCGCTCAAGGGAGGGAGCAAGGAGTCGGGTAAAAAAAAAAAAAAATCGGCTTCGCTCAAGGGAGAGGGATCCCGAGAAAGTCGAAGAAAAAAAAAAAAAAGCCAACTTCGCTTGAGGGAGAGGGAACATAGATTGGAGTGTCGTTCGGCTTCGCTTGAGGGAGAGGGAGAAGCGAGGAGTCAAGGAACAAAAAAAAAAATTGGCTTTGCTTGAGGTAGAGGGAACACTGATGAGAGCGTTAACATCGTCGATTCACTGACCCTCTTTGACGGGAGAGGCAGGAGCAACGACAAGCCATGGAAGAGGACAAGGCAGAGAGGAGGGATCAACTTAGTTTTTCTAGTGGCAACATTGTCACACGTAATCGCAGCTTCGCCGAAGGGGGTCATGAGTTACTGAGGAGTAGAAGGGGCACGCAGGAAAGAGGGAGGAAGAACAGATAAGATGAAGGAGAAGACGAAGAAAGGCTAAAATAAAAGCAGAAACTAAAAGAGAGTAGATGAGTACTCACCTAGAATAATCTGAATCTTTGAGCATATGTGAAATCCTTGGGAGGAGTTGGATTAATATAGCAAACTTTTTTCTCCCTAAAAAATTTTTATGGTTTTTCTCGAAGAAGCCACATCAGCCTTTTTGTTCCTATTTTTACTCAACCCCCATTGTTATAATATATATAGATTGATTTTTCTCCCTCCAGAAGAAGCCACATCAGCACTTTTCTCCCTATTTTGTCTCAACCCCCATTCCTATAATATATATATAGATATATATATAATTTTTCCTAAAGGATAAGATTATCGATACAGTTCGATTAACTTAAAATATTAATTACTCCTAAATTATAAGGAATTTTTAGCTGAAATTTTCTAGGTATAAGATTGAATCAATTTTGCATATTTTGACTATAATTTTACCTATTTTCGTTTCCAAATGAAGGAGAATTTTTCCTTGAAAGATTACGTTTCATGTGATACAATTCGATTAGCTTAAAATGTTAATTACTCCTAAATTACATGGAATTTTCAGTAGAAATTTTATAGGTATAAAATTGAATCAATTTTGCACATTTTCCAATAATTTTACCTGTTTTTTTTCCAAATGAAGGAGAATTTCTCCTTGAAAGATTATGTATGAGCTGATATAGTTTGATTACCTTAAAATGTTAATTAATCTTAAATTACAAGGAATTTTTTGCTGAAATTTTCCAGGTACAAAATTGACTCTATTTTGCACTTTTCGCCTATACTTCTACCTATTTTTGTTTCCAAATGAAGGAGAATTTGTCCTTCAAAGATTACGTATGAGTTGATACAGTTTGATTACCTTAAAATGTTAATTAATCCTAAATTACAAGGAATTTTCTGCTGAAATTTTCCAGGTATAAAATTGACTCAATTTTGCACTTTTCGCCTATACTTCTACCTATTTTTGTTTCCAAATGAAGGAGAATTTCTTCTTGTAAGATTACGTATCAATCAATACAGTTCGATTAGCTTAAAATGTTAATTACTCCTAAATTACAAGAAATTCTCAGCTAAAATTTTCTAGGTATAAATTGAATCAATTTTGCACATTTTGCCTATACTTTTACCTATTTTCATTTTCAAATGAAGGAGAATTTCTCCTTGAAAGATTACGTATCAACCGATACAGTTCGATTAGCTTACAATGTTAATTACTCCTAAATTACAAGAAATTTTTAGCAAGAATTTTCTAGGTATAAATTGAATCAATTTTGCACATTTCGCCTATACTCTTACCTATTTTCGTTTTCAAATGAAGGAGAATTTATCCTTGAAAGATTACGTCGATTAGCTTAAAATGTTAATTACTCATAAATTACTAGGAATTTTAAGCTGAAAATTTCTAGGTATAAAATTGAATCAATTTTGCACATTTCCCTATACTTTTACCTATTTTTGTTTCCAAATGAAGGAGAATTTCTCCTTTAAAGATTACGTATCAGCCAATATGTTCAATTAACTTAAAAAGTTAATAACTCTTAAATTACAAGGAAACTTAAGCTATATTTTAATAATATTTTACATGAACTTGTATAAAATTAACTGAACCAAATTATAGTAATTTTTTTATATTTATTTTTAATTTTTTTAGGCCCGTATCGGCCCATAATTGTAGGTTTTGTGTTACGGGCCGATACATTTGATATATATCGGGCGTATCGGTGATACATATCGGATTTTTGCCTGCCCGATATGGTTCGGATTGGTCCATTCGAGATATTAAACTCCGACTATATAAATATCCTCGAAAAGTGAACGAAACCCTACCACTATTCACCTTCATGATTCTTTTATCATATTAGTCCTCTCCGTCTCTACGCATTCGATGCTGAGCCGCGAAGTGCAGCAGTTGAAGAACAATCCTTGGAAATCTAAAATCAAAAGTATATTCGAAATTCAAAATTAAAATTAAAATGTTGACGGGGTGTAAATGAGTACAATATGTGGACCGTAAAATACGTGTCTAATGTACAGTGTACAAAATAATTTGGTAATTTCAAGGTAATTGTGTGGGTGCGACTTCTAATACTCCTTTGATTCGATCTCCGAATAAGCACAAATAGTATCCGAATTAGATACGAACAATCAACGTACGCCTTTTTCACGAACGAATGAAACGAACTTAAATTTCGCCTAAGCTTGACGAAAAATTTGATATTCCGATTGGCTCACGACAATTTGATTGCGAGACAGCGGCAGGAATGCTTGTTACTCTCTTAGATTTGAAGATGTGATTTAGGATTTCTTGGAATTTGGCGTACACTTTTGTATTTCTCTGTCTGTTCTTCCCTCAGGATGTCTGTTTGTCTGTGTATATATGTGTATATCTTTTTCTCGTGGCCTGAGCCTATAGTTTTATAGGCTTCTTGGACTCCAACTGCATGGTCCAAGTTTATCGGAGTGGTTGTAACCTACATTGACTTTTTCTGCGTAACGTTTCTCAGCCGTTGCTTGATCGAGGCTTGATCGACGACTTAATTTCATCGGTTGACTGTGGTCAATAGTTGACTTGTTGACCTGGGCCACGCAGCGCTAATTTGGACCGTACTTGTCGTTTAACTATCGTCAACTGGTTTAACTATCGTCAACTAGCGCTGCGATGTATAATTAGGGTTTAGGGTCTCTCTACTTTCTCTCCGCGACCTCGGCACTCCGCTGCCCTTCCCCTTCACCCAGCGTCTTTCTTCTCCTCGCCTACCCTTCCCTATATTCCACTTCCTCTTTTTTTGCTTTCCCCCTTCTCTCCTTCTCCCTCACTTACGTGCCGTTTCCTCTACAACTTTCCCCTTCCCATCCAATCCTCTCTGTTTGTTGTTTATCGACAGAAAGGGATTGCTTGGCTGACTCCCTTTCTTTTTTTCCGCTTTATCTCGATTTTCCATCTTTTCTCTCTTCTTCGACAGTGTAGCTTCCTTCCCTGTCTTTCTGGACCCCCTTTCTTACGCCCGCTCTTCCTTTACACCTTTCACTTCATCCTTCGTTTGCTGCCTCGCGACCCATTCACAGCGTGAAAAATGGGTTAATTGGCTCGTCGTTATTCCTCTGTTCTTGCTAGAATTGTTTGGGGTTTTATTCCGCTGCGCGATGGTAAGCCGTCCTGATTTTTTATCTTTCTTTTTCAGTTGCCATTCTATTTATGGATTATCTGAATATTTGCCATTTAATCTTGGTTACTGGGTTTTTATTACTCTAGTTGGATGCAGATCCCATTTTACTTTAATTCCTGAAGGAAGTATCATTGATCGCGGTTTTGTCTGTTTGTAGTTTTATCCTTGACCTATATTCGTGCCTTTTGTGGTCTCTGTTATTTTCCGGCTGTCATCTCGGATTATTTTCTTAGTTGACTATTCTTATTTTCTCTATTTAATTTAATTTAATTTTTTTAGACTCCGAAGAATAATGTTTTGAACGTTCTACTTCTCGTCGTTTTGAGCGGGGATCTTCTCTGCGGAATTTATTCATTGTTGTTTTGATTTCAGATCAATTATGTTTGAGCTGTGTAAATTCTCCTGCTGAGCTTGTCTTAAATCTTTGTCGGTTTTTTATGCATTTGTTAGTTTTGGTTTCTGATGTAGCAGCTCAAAAGCATTGTGTTTTCCTGCACAGAGACTGTTATTCTTTCTGATTCTTTCTCTTTCCTTTTTCAGGGTGCCTTGTTGTCCGGTGATTTTCTTGAGATTTCGATCTGAGATTCTTTTGAAGGCTATTGTACAGTGGTCGTTACTGAGGTAGGGTCTAGCACCTTTTTCTTTTATAGATTTATTGTCAAATCCTTTTTTTGGTTGAAGCGAAAGTTAGTTTTTTCTTGTAAAATTGAATTTGTTATACTGTCGATTTAGGGTGGTTAGGGGATTTTAGAGAGGTTAGGGGATTTTAGAGAGGTTAGGGGGTTTTAGAGAGGTTAGGGGGTTTTAGAGAGGTTAGGGGTTTTAGAGAGGTTAGGGGTTTTAGAGAGGTTAGGGGTTTTAGAGAGGTTAGGGGGTTTTAGAGGGTTAGGGGTTTTAGAGAGGTTAGGGGGTTTTTAGAGGGTCGGGGGTTCGGAGAGGTCGAGGGGTTTTGGAGAGGTTAGGGGTTTTGGAGAGGTCGAGGGTTCTTAAAGAGAGGTTCGGGGTTTTTCGAAAGTTCGGGGTTCGAGGGTTCAGGGGTTTTAGAGAGGTTAGGGGTTTTTTAGAGGGTTAGGGGTTTTTAGGGTGGTTAGGGGGTTTAGAGAGGTTTGAGGGGTTTAAAGAGGTTTGAGGGTTTTAAAGAGGTTTGGGGGTTTTAGAGAGGTTTGGGGGTTTTAGAGAGGTTTGGGGGTTTTAGAGAGGTTTGGGGGTTTTAGAGAGGTTAGTGGGTTTTTTAGAGGTTAGTGGGTTTTTTAGAGGTTAGTGGGTTTTAGAGAGGTTAGTGGGTTTTAGAGAGGTTGTGGGTTTAGGGCCTCAAGCTTGCTCATAGTTCTGTAATTTGATCCAGAAGTGCATTCTAGTTGCAATAAGTATGGTGGAAAGGGAATATGGTAGCAAAAAACACAGTCAAAAAAATAATTACCTGGCTTTGCACAAAGGAGTTTGCGGACATGAGTGGTAACGTGATTAGACAACATTGGAAAGAGACGGCAGACCTCTCCATTCCGGGCAGGCCGAAGGACCAACAGCAATGTGTGCCTCCACAAAGTGGGACCATAAAGCTTAACACAGACGGATCATCGTTGGGTAATCCCTGAAGGGCAGGGATAGGCGGTATCTTTCGTGACCACAATGGCAACATCCTGTTGACATACTCGGGCCCGATTGGAATCATTGACTCCACTGATGCAGAAGTCAAAGCTATCCTAGAGGGAATGAGGATATACAACACCACTTTTCTAGAGCCCCTAGAAGTGGAAGGTGACTCGCAAAATGTAATTGATTGGTGCTGCCAAGGGAAAAACCCACCATGGAGATTCCTCTTGCACATGCGTGAGATCTGGGAGCCCTCTTCCAACGTCACAAGCTGGAAGAGAATTCCTAGATCGGCAAACCACCATGCAGATCGTTTGGCGAAAGATGGAGTTTCCCTGTTGAGTCTGAATGTGACAAATGGATGATGTAACAAACATGTAGTATTCACAAAATGTAATATTTGCTCTTTGGCACAAGTAATAATATTCATCAATTTCCTCAAAAAAATAAGTATGGTGGCAAGCAGCAGTCACACTGGGAAAAAAAATTGACTCCTATAGTAAACCCTATAGTTTTCAGAAAACTTGATGTAATAAATGGTAACACCTCAACCCAGTGGCTTGCATTGATAATCCTTTTCAAGCTACTAATACAACTATATCTCTTCCATAAGATCATTGTTTGAATGATCAAACACCTTTATGTGAAATGTAAAAACCATGTAGTACTTTGAACTTTAAGCAACAGCTTAGTGGTCACATATGGGAGTTACAATGGGAGGTCTTGAGTTCAAGTCCCTTTGGAGGTATTGGGGGTATTGGGTTTAATTGTAGTTATATATGCACACTTTCCTCAAAAATTAAAAGAACCACATAACAATGCTGGAGTTGCATGGCAATAGAACTTCAACAGTTTGAAATAAAAGATAGGAAAACAAGCTAAATTCACGGGCACATTTTGGTTGGGGTGGCTATTATTGGACGAAATGATGGAGTAAAATGCCAGCACATTAAAAAAGGCCATGTTCCTTGGTGAACATATGGTGAACCCTGTATCAAGGTCCGTATTTAACCAGACAAGACTAGCATATCCGTACTGCAGAGGCTTGCTGCTGTTTATACATGGATCAACGAATTGCTTTCTTAACAAAGTTATAAATAGATACCTGCCAGTATTTATTTTTGCCTCATTACTTCTCACAACTTGCAATCGCTTTTCAGTAAATCAAGAAGTACCACGAACAATCTCTCATTCACCTAAAGAAATTACCATTTTCACAAAAATCCAAACATTGACGTTACATAGAAGAGCACACAAATTGACGTGTAAGTTTCTGTTTTGTTCTTTCATTCTACGAGGCATGCATTGTGTTTTGAAGGTGATGACAGTTTTAATCTTGTTTTATTGCAAAATTCAATTGTTAGTTGACCATGTTTATCTTGAATGCATTTATGCAATGCAGTAAAAGAAACAAGCCTTAACATCTCAATGAGCAATGAGCCTTACTCAAACAAGCTGGAAAGAGCCTTTGTCAAACAAGGTGGATTAGTGCTTTACTCAAACAAATGGGAAACAACGTTAGGATCTAGATTACCAATAATCCTTAGAAAAACAAGATCGAAATCCATCTCTACCTTCAGTCTTGATTGACCTCTATCGCAGTTGTCACTCAGAAGGAGACCTTTTCGGTGTGAGACAGATTAAAAGGATGATAAAGGTCAGCGGAAAAGAGTTCGAAGAATGATAAACGAAAAGTTCCAAACTTCTTCACCCTCAAGAATAGCTGAAAAAGGACAAACTAAGGCTTTCCCATTGAATCGTTTACAATAGGGAGAGGGCGACAAACACGAATGAAGGAACTTAACCATGTTTCAAATACCGAGTTGGAAAGAATTGATCTAGGGTGCTTACAGAGTCCCGAACTGAGAGGAACCTTAGTCCTAACCTGGAAGGGCTGCACTTGCAACTTAAAAATAAATTGATTAAAAAGAAGACGCAAACCACATTAAAAAGAATAATTAAAAAAATTAGTAAAAATAGGGGTGAGTTGTGTGAACAAACAAAAAAAAGAATCATGGGAATTAATGCAATATCACTTTGTACATGAATTAAAACTAAAAGCTTTATCTCAAAATAAAGGAAGAGCCAAAGACAGATAAAATACTAAACCTCGCGAATAAACACTGAGAAATGGAAAAGACCGACTAGTGAGGCAAACTAGCAGTCCTCATTCACCAAAACAGCTCCAAGAGAAGATTCAAAAAAGCAAGGCAATCAAAAACCATAAATTTTCCACGACTACCATAAATACCAAATGTGAGTTAGACATTAAATAAAAAAGAAAAAAAAAGGTATCAAAGGTAGTAAGAGAAAGAGAAGACTATGAGTTAGATGGAGATGGCGTCATAGGATAGAAGCAATCGCTTACCTTTCATTCTTGCGGCGATGGGAAAAAATGTCTCACCAAGGCTGAAAATGAAACTTATTTGATAAACACTAACAGAGGAAGTTCTGAATCGAGAGCTGCAGGACTACACTCAACAGGGAGAGGAAGTGGCGACTCGCGAGTGGGCGTGAGTCGAGAAGATAACCCTCAGCTGTCAAATTGTCGTTGAAGGTCATTTGACGGTCCAAAATCAATTGGAGGCGGAAAAATGAGGAGACGTTGCGCACACGTGGACTTTCGTACTTTGGCAGGCGGGTAACCTAGTGTACACAATAAAAGGCCTGTGACTTAAAAAAAAGAAAAACAAAAACCCGGAGCAAAACTTCTCTCACCAACGCTAATTAGTGACGCTATACAAATTTGCCAATGGGATCAAATAAGGATAAAAATAAAAAGAGAACGGCACAAAGAAAAGAGAACATCAATGGAGACTGGAGAAAAAAGGTTGACCCATATAATAATGTTTCCATAGTGTAGATGTCAAAATTTGTACGGTCCATCTACGGTAAGCACACCGGTCCATCAGCCTGTCGTCTGCTCGTCGCAGGCTTACCAACGGTCTGTCCACCAATTCTTGAACCCATCAATCAGCAGCCCATCGGGCCCGTCTTTTCACTACGTCATCAGCCATGTCATTGGCACCATCATCATTGTCATTACCAACTCACCAATTGTCGTTGTCAGTACCAAATCAGCAAACCACCTATCTGCCACCAGGATCGACCAAGTCCTGGTCTGGCTCAACCAAAGGAGCAAGAAAAGGAAAGTCTCCTCAATCCCCTTCCTGAGGATCGATGTAAGAGAGAGGAGGAAGTCACCAAGTCTTCCCTTCCTGGGGTGCAGCAAACGGAGCAAGATCCTTATTCCAAGCATCAACACACCAACTCACCAACACTGGCTCCAAATAGCCAGAAAAACTTCACCCAAGGGGAGATCGAGAAGGGGAGAAAAGTTCAGTCCAGAGAAGGCACCAACTAAAGATCCTTTCGACCATACTCAGCTTGTCGAAGAGCTCTGCACGACTTCGAAAACGTCAACAAGCCGAATACACGGGGTACCAAATTCTCCATCCGGCCGACTAAATCCGTCGCAACTTGTTTACACTTTCTCGAAGGCTTGTGATTTGCCTAGGCGCTAGGAAGCCTTACCTTCCACCCAAAAAAGAAAAGGGTTCAAAAAATCTGCACGCCAAAAGTTACTCTCAAACCAGAAGTTCACTCAAGCCACCTGAAGATTCATCGGAGTTCGCAGTTCACCGAAGCAACTCTGCACAACCACCGATAACGTCAACAAGCTGAAACACACAAAACACATACTTTTGTCCAGTTGACTAAGTCTGTCGCTTGTTCATGTACACTCGAAGTTCTCGACTCGCCGTTGAATTGTCAAAAGATTAACTTCACCAACAACGGAGATCGAGTCAGAGGAAAGCTAGAAGAATGCACCCGCAAAATTTTCCAATTCACACCCAACTTGTAATTTTCTTTGTAATTTTGTCGATTAATCAAACGGTCGCGCCGTTTCGAGGATTGGAGTTTTTTCGTCGCTACAAATTTGGCATGCCCCGTGGGACATCTCCTACCTCTCATCTCTTTCTTCGTCAACAAAAATAAACCCAAATTCAACCTAATGGAATGCAACAACAACAACAACACCGACAAGAAAGTCATCCCACTA
Source organism: Aristolochia fimbriata (assembly GCA_019845555.1). NCBI lineage: Eukaryota > Viridiplantae > Streptophyta > Magnoliopsida > Piperales > Aristolochiaceae > Aristolochia > Aristolochia fimbriata. The sequence goes on along the minus strand of CM034079.1, from coordinate 41,275,226 downwards.
GCTCCGCTTACCTGTGACTCGTTGCAGGTACGAGTTCAACCGCCGCACCTGGAGTTCGCTGACCAACAGCTCGTCTCCAACATCTCCACCAGCAACTTGCGTCGGCCCAGCGACGCGAGCCATGGCGAGGGTTCTGTCGATCGAACATGCTCCGTTTATAAAGGACGCTCGATGCTCGAGCGCCGTCTTCTAGCTGCAAGCCTCCGCGGCACCCACCAAAGCCTCCACGATGTTCGCCAAACCCACTGCGGCACCAATCAAGTTTGTTCTTGCAACAGTAAAGCAAAGCTTCTTGGCTGTTGCGACCACGCCATCAGCATGCAGCCCGGTGGTCAGCCCGGCGAAGTCGCCCAAAGCATGGAGGGTTATGCTTGTTACCGCCATGAGCAAACACTTCGAGCAACACGGCTTCTCATCCCTTTCCACTTCGGCCATGAAGACGCAGTCACTGGTCGGAGCCTCTCCTTACCGACTAGGGGCAGCAGTTCAATCATAGATCGCTGCCTCTCCTCGTCAACTCGCACCGGCGGTCACCTATCCAGCTCAGTTGCTGAATGCGGTCTCGCCGCGTAAATTCACATCGATGGTCTCTCCAATTTGGTCACTCACCGCGGCCTCGCCGCACCAAGTCACTCCGATGACGACCCCATCAGCACTGTTGCCTGTCAAAATCTTTCCCTACCGACTGGGTTCGGCTGGGTCACCGGACTGTAGGAGGCTTGGCGGATTGGCGTTGAGTTCGCCAAGATCGAACTTTATTTTTTTGTGTATCCATTTTTGCAATTTAGAGGGCAAACTTTGTTGAGTACGTCAAGATCGAATATTTTCTTTTGTGGTTGATTATCAAATTCAGTTGTGTTCTTGTTATACTGACAGAGGAAAATGTTCAGTTCACAAAGTTATTTAGTGGGATGTGATCTAGTGTTAGTGTCTTTGTAACCATTTGTCTCTTACTTTTTTATATTATACACTTTTGATATGCATTTCCAGAGTATTGCCTTTATTTCATATTTTTTTCACAAGCAACTTTTATATGTGTATTTTCTACTTGGTATATGCTAGTTGATCTTAAATAGATCTCATCTGAAGTTTTACTATTTTCAGGTTTTCCTTTCACTAACAGTCCCTTGAAATCATAACAGAAGCCTAGCAAACACATTGTGCAATGTCTGGAGTTTTAATTGAAGATGGATTTCCAGCAAACAGACTCTTCAATCAAGGCTATTCCCACACCTATGATGACGTGATATTCCTCCCTCACTACATAGATTTCCCAACTGATGCTGTGGATCTCACAACAAAACTTACCAAAAATATCAACCTCTCAATCCCAATAGTGTCCTCCCCGATGGACACCGTGACAGAGTCTGCAATGGCTGTCAGCATTGCCTCCCTTGGGGGTATAGGGATTGTCCACTACAACAACACTGCAGTAGAACAGGCTGCACTCATCAAGACTGCCAAGTCCCGACGTGTCCCATTTGTATCCGATCTCACTTTCAAGTCTCCTAGTGATTCAGTTGAATCTGTTTCTGAATTCTACTCTTCTCCCTACATTCTTGTTACTTCCGCTGGTACCTCAAAATCTAAACTTCTTGGGTTCATCTCAAAATTCCAATGGGAAGCTTTATCTGACAAGGATTCACCAGTGTCATCATATATGAAAGCAATTCCTTGCTCTGTGTCCTCAAATTATGATTTAGAGCAAGTTGCTGCATTTTTGGCTGAGAAAAGTTTGGAATTTGTTCCATTAGTTTCTGATAGTGAAGAGATTGTTGATATAGCTTCCAAGGATGATGTGCAAAGAATTAGCGCGTTTCCTAAATTTGGAATTCCATCAGTGGGTGCAGATGGAAAGTTCATGGTTGGAGCTGCTGTGGGCACTAGGGAACAGGATAAAGAACGGTTGGAACATTTGGTGAAGGAGGGGGTGAATGTTGTGGTACTAGATAGCTCACAGGGGAATTCTATTTATCAGATAGACATGATTAAGCATGTGAAGAGGACATACCCTGAGGTAGATGTGATTGGAGGGAATGTGGTCACAGCTTATCAGGCAGACAATCTGATTAAAGCAGGCGTTGATGGGTTGAGAGTAGGAATGGGTTCTGGATCTATCTGTACAACACAGGAGGTTTGTGCTGTAGGCAGGGGACAGGTAATATGTCGTGCACTTCTTTAAATTTGTTTGGTTGTTGCCTGATAAATTTGATTTTTGTGGAGATGGGTATATTAATGTTCTATTTGAGTTTCCACTTTTCACTTTCTGATTAGTTTAAATCATTCTTTATTTTTTTTCATTTACTTGATTATTTTTCCAGCTTTATGCACTTCACATGCTGGTACAATTTTTTATTGTTTTCTTTAGTAAAAAATTCAGTATGTTTTGTTGTGGAAGTTTCTTTCCTCTCTATGTTCTCTAGGGATGAAGATCTAGCTTTTTAGCTACACCATTTATATCCCACATTGTATGCTTGATCTTTTAAAAATGCCTTTTTTCAGGCTACAGCTGTTTATAAGGTTGCTTCTGTTGCAAATCTAAGCGGTGTTCCAGTCATTGCTGATGGTGGCATTGCAAATTCTGGACACGTTGTTAAAGCTTTGGTTCTAGGAGCGTCTACCGTGATGATGGGAAGTTTCTTAGCTGGTAGTCATGAGGCTCCTGGGGTGTATTTGTATCAGGTATATTTCGTTAGATATCAAGTTATTCATTATTTGGTGTTTGGTCAATTAACTTGCCCTTGATGAGCAACTTCCAACTAGTGCTAAAAAGTATGAGGAGATAATTATATTTTGTGTTTCTTCATCTACCATTGTTTTTTCTTTGTTTAGCACAGAGGTTGTCTTCAGATCCTTATTTCAAGACATCGATTCTAGTTTGTGTTCTCTATGTCAAACTTTGTTCGCTCATCGATTGTTGTTTTTACAGAGTTTTGTCATTTAGAAGCGTTTTCTCAAGGAACTTTGTTTGAGAAGAAAAGTTGATAAAACATAGTATCTATTAAAAATTCAGCGCTAATGCTCTTACAGCTGAGACTGTTCCCTTTCTAAACAAATTCCTCCATGCCCTTCTGTTCTCCTTGCTCTCTACTTTATTCTGCTCTCCCTATTAACAAGCCACCATGTGGTATATTCCCATCGGATCTTTAGCAGCTTTTTTACTATTAAGCCCCATGTTTTCCACCATTTCGTAGCCTTCTAGTATACACCAAAAGCGGGGGTTTTTCCTGCTGCCTGTCCCTCTGGTGGTTCCCCCTGTAATTTGTCCCTAACAAACTTCACTGCTGCAGAAGTCATCATTTACATCAGATGTCATCAGGCCATACAATATATTTTCTGTGGTAGAGGCTTTAGATTTTCTTATAAGCCTTTTTAATCATCAATATGGTCATCAGAATGCTAACAAGTTGAGTCCAGCTAGCTGGATACAATGGTTTATTGGCGTAAAATTTTTCATTTTTTTATGTTTTTTAATGATCCAAACCAGTTAATTTTCTCTTTTGCTGCATCGGGGACCTGATCATCTCTTTTGCTACATCTGAGACGTCCTGTAATGGGCCATATTATTTCATTTACCCTTTTCTATATATTGATCTATAACAACTCTTGCTTTGCCAGGGTGATCGCAAGGTGAAAAAGTACAGAGGCATGGGCTCCCTCGAAGCTATGACTAAAGGGAGTGATGCTCGATATTTAGGAGATAAATCTAAGTTAAAGGTTGCTCAGGGGGTCGTGGGGGCTGTAGCTGATAAAGGTTCAGTTTTGAAGTTCTTACCCTACACAATGCATGCTGTCAAACAAGGATTCCAAGATCTTGGTGCATCCTCTTTGCAGTCTGCGCATGACCTTTTAAGATCTGAGGTTCTAAGGCTAGAAGTAAGCTTATATCTCTAATCACCAATATTATAGGGTTTTGGCTCCCCTGTCTGTTGGTTTTTATTTTTTCTTAATGTTGATTTATGTGTTCTTTTATTCTGTTGGTTGGTATGTCTGGACTATTTTCTGAACAAAGAAAAGAAAAAAGTTCTGGAGGGCAACTGGCCTACAAGTACCTGTGGGAAAAAGTCATCTACACCTACATTTTAAAGAAGAAAGGAGGGGTATTTTTGTAAAAGTGAATAAAACTCCAACAAAAATACCCCTCACATTTATGACAGTCCCCTTTTCTTCATTAAAAAAGTACTTGTAGAGAAAAGTTTCATACATGTACAGGAGATCTGAATATATATGTTGAACGATGATTAACCTTTTTGCACAGATATACCTTTGTAAATCCTTCCAGCATAAACTCGAAATTTTCCCGAACATATATTGTTATTTAAGCTTAAAGCATGAGTGCTTTCATTTTCCGTTGGTCTTCTTGGTGACTGATAATGAATGAGAAACAGTCTATTTTTCATGATTGAACACCCAAGAAATCATATGATGTGAATTACTTGTCATTCTTTATATAGTCCAGAAAATCTTCTAGCACATTAAATGATCTTGAGGATTCAGTGGCTGATGCCATTTCCTTATTTTCTTGACAGTCACATGGACGCCTCAATTTTTGCTCCATCTTTATGTTTTTACAGGTAAGAACAGGAGCTGCACAAGCTGAGGGTGGTATTCATGACTTACTTATGTATGAGAAGAAACCCTTCTGAGGCTACACGCTATTACTTCATTTTTTTTATCAATCAGAAGATTTCCGGACCTATGTTGAAGGTCTCAAAACTAGGAGGCAATTAATGGACATTAGTTAGCATCTTTGGCGAATTCAGAATGTATTTCATTTTCCTTAGTTATTTTGTCCTTCAGTGATATGCTATAAGTTCCACATACTTGATACATAATATATTCGAGTCATATAATGTCTACACTTTGGCAACCCTGATTTTTTCTTTCATTTTTTTGTGTCCAACCTGATCTGGCTCTCAAAGGTACTGAAGTTACATCAAAACTCTTGCTTGTCGTTTGTTTATTCCATCAGACTCTGATGTGAAATCAACATTCATTCATACGGCAACATCTTGAAACTACTTAATGCCATAGCGCGCTGAACGATCTTTTCGTTGTGATGGTGAACAAATCCAGTCCCTTAACATGTTTTTGTTTCGTTCATGTTGGATCATGATAAAAAGAAAGTTCCATTCATGTTGGATCAAGATAAAAAGAAGAAAGGTCCATTCATGTAACTATTAGAATTTCTGCATCGAATTACTGCTACTGTCGGTTCCCTAGAGGGGATTCCAGTAAATTTGTGGGCAACTCGAGTTTTGGATAAGACTAGTACATTTTCTCTTCAACATGATTTTTAACAATTTCAAGAATGGAAACTTTGCTTCTCTTCAATATTCCTTCTCCTCCTCCCCTACAATGTGAAGAACACATGAAGTGTTCGCAACTTATCCTTCTTTCTTCATCCTCTCCAATAATTCCTCTAAGAAACCATGGAGCCTAGCACTCTGATTATGCGACCCATCCCCTGCCGTAAACTTACGCACTTCATCTCCCATTTCAATCCAACTGCAGCCAGGTTCTTTTCTCACACCTATCTCCTTCATCTTCCTCCTGACCTCCATTGATTGGTTCCACAGCCCTGCCGATGAGTATATGTTTGAAAGCAAAACATAGTGACTAGCCACATTAGGCTCCAAAACAAGTAGATTCTTGGCTGCAATCTCCCCTAACTTAACATTTCCATGTATTCTGCATGCCCCTAGTAGACTGCTCCAGGCACCAGCTTGGTCAGGTCCTGTAGACATGGAGTTGACAATTTGATATGCATCCTCCAGTTTTCCAGCTCGACCTAGCAAATCCACCACACATGCATAATGATCAGGTGTTGGTTCTATTCCATGGTTCTCTTTCATCTTGTAGAATATTTCTAGACCTTCATCAACCAACCCAGAATGGCTACATGCGGCAAAAAGTGCAATAAATGTAACTTCATTTGGTCTGACACTATCTTGAGACTCCATATCTTTGAAAAGCTTTAATGCCTCTTCGCCATACCCATGCATGCCATAAGCCATTATAAGAACATTCCAAGTAATGACATTCCTTTTTGGCATCCGATTGAACACCTCTCTAGACAATTTCAAACATCCACATTTTGAATACATATCCACTAGTGCACTGCCTACTGTGACTTCCTTCACAAGATTGTGCCGAACTGCATATGTATGTATCTCTTTTCCTTTAGCTAGTGCTGCTAATGCTGCACAACCAGGAAGAACAGTCATAAGGGTTATAGTATTGGGCTTAAACACAATGTTAGCTGTGTAATCTGGCTTTTTCTCTGGGTGTTTTTTGTTCTGCATCTCAGCCATTAGATGTAGAGCAGCATCATGAAGGCCATTAATAACATAACCAGTGATTATGGTATTCCAAGAAATCAAATCTCGATTTTCCATTATTGCATCAAATATCTTCAGTGATAAATCCACCTTCCCTAATCTAGAGTACATGTCCATGAGTGCATTTTGCACATATAGGTCACCATCATAACCTAGCTTAACTACATACCCATGAATATCTTCCTTACGTCGGAACGCTTTACATCTTACACAAGCTGTTACCACAATAGCTAGTGTGGTGGCATTTGGAATCAAACCTGCAACTTCTTCCATCTTAAGGAAGAGCTTCAATGCCTCTTCGTTGAGTCCATTTAAAGTGTACCCACCCATCATAGCATTCAAGAGTCCAATTCTCAACTCTGAGACCCTATCAAATACTCTCCTACCACTCCCAACTTGTTTACAATTGCAATACATGTCAACTAGAGCACTAGAAACAAAAGGATTCTCAAAAGGCTATCGTTTCTGTATACATAAGCATGAATTTCCTTTCCACATCTCAAGATTTCTAAATAAGCAGAAGCAGGTAGAGCACTCGAAATAGTGACTCCATCAGGCTTCAAGTAAGCAAGAACCATTCTCCTCAGGAGATCCAGTGCTTCCAGTAAATGCTCATTTTGAGCAAAAGAGCTAATCATTGTGTTCCATGACACTTTATCACGGTTCTGAAACTACTGCTCAAACAAGCTATAAGAGTCGTGCACTCTCCCCAATTTAGCATACAATGCCATCAACGAATTCAGGGTGTACGTTTTATCATAGTAAAGACCCAGACGCGCGTAATCCATGCCCATGAACCGCTTTTCCCAGCCGCGACCCTTCCCGTCGATTCAACTGTGAACACGCAAGAGTCACGCTTACAAGCGTAAACGAACTGGGTTCCACCCCTTGAGATACTATTATGCGGAACGCCTCTAGGGCAAACATCCATTCTTCAAAGTGGCACAAGGCTGCAACAAAGGAATTCCACGAAACCTGGTCTCTATCAGAAATTCTATCGAACACCCGAAAAACATCACCCAGTTCGCCACACTTCGCGTACATAGTGAGAAGAGTATTGGCAACAGTAACGGAGGACACATGGTATCCAAACTTGACGACGGCAGCATGGAGCTGCTTCCCGATGTTTAAATCGTGGAGGGCAGTGACGCATTTGAGAACCGCCGGGAAGGCGAAGTTGTCCGGTGGGATTCCGGCGCTGGTCATGGCAATGTGTAGGCGGAGATGGCGTCTTCGTATATCTCTGAGCGCGTGTGGCCCCGAAGGGTCTCGACCCATGAGGCTTGCGATCTGGGGGAGGACACTGGAGGGGTATGGAGAGGAAGCTTCTGGTTAGTGGGCGGGAGTTGAATTTGGCGGGAAGGGTTTGAATAAGGAAAGAGAGAAACGGGAGAAACCGGCAGAGCCGAAGCCATGGGGTTGGACAGATAAGATTACGGAGCCCCGGATCCGGTGGCCAAATTGTAGGTGGCCAAAGCGAATTAGGGGGCGCCAACTGAGCGCTGCACGGGGTCCCATGTATTTGGCGCCCTGTGATTCGCTTTGGCTACCTACAATTTGGCCACCGGATCCTGGCTCAAGATTACGCACTTTTTTGGACTCTTTTAACGGTAAACTGCTGAAAGTGATTATATAATATTTCAGCCGTCAAAAAATGTAATCAGATCAGAGCCGTCAATCCCCAAATCATATCTTAGCCGTCAATCTCTAAATCATATATCAACTGTCAAAATATGAGATCAGATCTCAGCCGTCAAAACACGAATTCTTTCAGATCTCAGCCATCACAACATGAATTCTTTCAGATCTCAGCCGTCAAAACACAAATTCTTTCAGATCTCAGCCGTTAAAGCACAAATTCTTTTAGATCTCAGCCGTGGAAAAACCAAATCCGTTCAGAGCCGTCTGATCTCAGATTCCAGCAACTGACCAAAAATCCTCAAAGAACAGAATGGGCAGCAGGTGGTCGTAAGCTACTTAATTTTTTAATGTAAAAAATAATAATTGTATAATTCGAGTTAGTTGTAAGCTACTTAAATAAAGCCTGGGTGTAATCGGGTAACAATTAAAACGGGTAAAATGTATTTCGTTACTTGTTTCAATTACCTTGTCCATTACCTATTACCCGTTTTGCCCGAATAACCAAGTAAATGGGTAAACAGGTAATTGGGTAAATATATGGGTAACTATTATTTTTATTAATTTTACAATCTAAACTTTAATAAAAATTTCAAAAACCACAAAAAATATAATTTATATAAAACAAAAATAGTACCTGTGAAATTCTAAAGAATAATTCTAATATCATGTTCATAATTACAATAAGTGCCAAAAAATTACTTAAAATTCTATTAAGAAAAAATAAGTGAGATAAATTAAAAAAAGATTATATGTATTAAATAAGTTACTAAATTATCATTTGGGTAATCAGGTAATTGGGTATGAAATAAACATTATCCATATCCGTTTCAAACAAAAGACGTGTAATCCAGTACTTGAGAAATTGGATAATCTGGTAAACAAAAAAAAAAAAAAATCATTCTTTATCGATCCAATTAGCATTTAGAAGAATGGGTAATCAGATGAAATTGACATCCTTAATCCGTCTAAATAAGAAACCTTTCATATCGTCACTGCATTCATCTAAAACCAGAAAACAAAATTTAATTAATATCGATTTAACCAACAAAAATAATTAATATAAAAAATTTAAATTTTTTTATACCTAATGGCACTTTTTAATGTGCTCATTCATATACTTTTCAGTCAAAAAAAATTGAAGTGCACTAGGTACACTTCACTTGGGTAGACAAAATGAAAATGGACTTGTGGGAATTTCGAATGTGTTCATCCACGTCCGAATAGTCCTATACACTTCCTCACATAGGTTACAATCAAGGCAAATCTAGGTGTGTCGTTCTTGGCCTTGAGATTTCTTTTTGTAGTCAGTTTTAAACTTCTCATCACATCTATAGCGTTTGTGTTTGAATGACTTGGAGGATGAACCTTTCTTGGAGGAGGAAGTTGAGGAAGATTTCTTAGGAAGACGAATATTTACCAGTAATTGTCAATTTCCTGAACAAAATAACTACAATTAATTTGGTGAAATGATTAGTGATAATGGTTATATTTATGTTATTTTATAGTGTTATTTTGTTAGTTTTATGCGTAGATTCAGGTTGAATAAATGTGTTTTCGTGCTAATTATGGTTAATTTTAGGTTTGGGATAAGAAATGAGCAAAAAAGATAAAAAATTACAATTTCAGAGAAAAGTGAAGGAATTTCGCCCACACAAAGTGGAGTGTTCACCTTGGCAAATTCGATAGTTAATTCAGTTAATCGCACGCAAGGACAGAAGCAAAAAATGTTAAGTAAATTCACCCCCTGAGCTCACGACGAATTTTAATCGGGAGCCCAAAACTGAGTGGCGCCGCGACGAAGTCACTGTGGGCCTTGGATCAAATTTTGAGAGAATGAAGAGTCGAAGACTCATCACGGCAAATCACAGAACATGTCCCAGCTGAGATTCCAAAATTCGTCTTGGCAAGCACCATTTCGTTGAGGAAATTCGCCGCGACAAAGTCAAAGCGAGCCTCAAAGTGAAGTTAAGTCAGACTTTTAATTCCAAAAATTCTTCTTCCATTCTAATTCTAATGAATTGGGATTCCACCCAATAGCTAGGAAACACGTGCCAAGACGAAAATAAGAGGTTTCTTAAAGAAAGAGGGAGAGATCAGATTTGTTTGGAGAAATGGGAAATTGAAGAGGAGAGAGAGCCTTTGGGGAGAGTAGAGGGGAAAATTGTAGATCTAGCTCGGTCCAATGGAGAATTGGAGATCTCTGAACTTCTAGGACCGAAAGGGAAGCTAGGAAGATCCTGGCCAAGGCTAAAGGAAGGATTAACTCGAAGTCGCTCGAATCGAAAGGAGAAAGAGTTTGAAACGATCAATTACTTGTTTCTTCTCATTTTCCTTTGTTTCATGGCTTGTTATTTGAATTCAGTGCTGTGTGTTGTATTTTATCTTAGCATGGAGTAGTTTTCCTTATTGGGGAGTCATGAACTCTTAGTTAAGACTATGTATGAATTTTGAGTTCATTTGAGAAATAGAGTATTTGTCTTTGTTTTAGAATCAGTGTTTAATGCTTACTCTTATTCTAGAATTTGATTGAAGCCAATAGAGGAACAAATTGTGAAGTGAAGTCAGGATTTGATGGATCGTTCTGGATTGTGATGGAGACTAGTGAGCTTGATGTAACTTTTTATAAATCTTGTTCTGAATAAGAGAGGGTTCGTCATTAAGCCTCTACATATATGCACTTAGGTCTCGAAGGTTCCGAATTGCGAAGGAATTCGAGGCCTAAGTGATAGCTATTACCTGTATATGGGTGGTTGGGTATACAAAGGCTAGCCAAGATGAAATGCTTGAGTTAATAAGAATCAGAATTCTTCATAGTGTTAACTAAAAGGATCAACAACCTTCCCCAACGTTTTATTTACAAAGAAAGATCCCAATCAATTTTCTTTGCGTTAGTTTAATTTCTGCATTGCGTTGTTTAGTTTAGTTTTCATCACACAACAATCTTATTGCTTATCCACTCAGTCATTAGATAAATTTGGCTTCAACTTACAATCTTATTGCTTATCCACTCAGTCATTAGATAAATTTTGCTTCAACTTACAATCTTAAACTTGGTCCTTGTGGATACGATATCTGGACTCTCCGAGTCTATATTACTTGTCGACCTAGTGCACTTGCTATTAGCGTAATTGGGGCAATCGGTAAATAGGCCAACAATTAGTTAATATAAAAATCCTTTATAAAATTTAGACAATATAAAAGTTAGACTATATAAAAATTAAAAAATAAAAACAGTGAAAGACACTGTGAATAAAGTGGTGAGAGTAGGAATAGTTGCCAATTCTGGTACATAAAAAAAAAAACATGAGGGGCACGTGAGATGCTCTGATACCATAAAGGGGGTTACTACAATAATTCAAATAACAAGAATACACAAAGTGCTACACAAATAATTTTCTTATAGCCAGAGATAGGAGAAAATCGGCATAGATCAGGTTTCGTTATGGTATTGCGAAAGAGCATAAATGCAAGAATGTAGATAACAAATAATCCAAAAAACTCTTAAAGTAAAGATTATACTGATAGAAAAATATACCGATTATAAATCATTATGGGATGTGAAATCTAGATGTGTTCATCCACCTCGTGCATGTACCTAGATACCTCTCCACATACGTAACATCTATGCCAAAAGGATGAACCCTTCTAGGATGAACCCTGCAATGAAACCTTCTTAGATGGACCCTTATGTGAAGAACCCTTTTGGGAGGAACCTGCCACCTTGGATTGAAGAAATTACCAAATTACCATTCAGGTTATTGGGTAATTGGGTACGAAATAAACATTATCCATATCCTTTTCAAATAGAAGACGAGTAATTGGGTAACTGAGAAATCGGATAATCAGGTAACTGAAATAAAAATAAATCATTCCTTATCCATCCGATTAGCATTCGAAAGAATGGTTGACCAAGAGAAATTGACAACCTTAATCTATCTAAATGAGATACCTTTCATATCGTCACTGCATCCATCTAAAATCAGAAAACAAAATTTAATTAATATCAATTTAACCAAAAAAATTAGTATAGAAAAAAATTAATTTTTTTTACCTAATGACACTTTTTGATGAGCTCATTCAGATACTTTTCAGTTGAAAAAATTGAAGTGCACTGGGTACACTTCACTTGGGTAGACAAAATGAAAATGGACTTGTGGGAAGTCCGAATGTGTTTATCCACATCCAGAATGGTCCTGTACACTTGCATACGTACGTAGAGAGCTTTAGCTGCTTCGACGGATGGTCAACAATTCTGCATGCAGCATTGTAGCTGATGGATCTCTAGAGAGTTGGAGATTTTTACTTTCTTTCTCAAAAATTTTGCAGCAGAAACCAGAACTTGTAACTAATGGCATCTAGGAGGAGCGCTCTGCAGGGGATTTTGGGAGGTACGGATGAAGTTTACATAAGGATCGGCGAAAGCAGACATGAGAATAGGCAAGTGACCCAGCAAACTGCAGATACTGATGGCTAGACCCGCTGTTCGGAGGGGACGGAAGCCAAATGTTGGCCAACTAAGGAAGAGGGATCGCGTTTCTTCCCATGATATGACCTGGAACAAGACCCTGGTGACCATCCAAAACCAACACTGGTCTTTTCACTATAGGAGAGCGACAAGACGAGTCGCCTTAAAATGGAAAGCTCTACATGTGAGAAATCTTCTTTCATCATTTTCCCTAAAACAATTGCTCCCATGCTATATCAAGCCTTTGTCTCTCTTGAATCTTCCTTGGAGGGTGATATCACCAAGGAGGTGAGTTGGAGGATTTTTTATATTGTTCTCTCGAACTATGCACACCAGAGGTCTGAATGTAATGTGGTGCTTTACCATGAAAAAAGACCTACGCGAGAATATACCTCCAAATATGACGAGGGATCGGTGTGGGTGGGATTATTAAAAGCTTAGAGTAAGTTCAGGAAAACGCAGCCTGTTGAAGGACAATCTTCGGTTGAAGAAAGACCTATTCGGGGGATAGGAGGTTGGTCCTGGGCATCAGTAGTGGAACCTTCAAATCAGTCGTTAACCTATCCAAATTACCACCAGTTTAGATTGGTCGTTAACCTTTCACTCCTTCCTGAGAAGCGAAATGATTTGTGTGTTTGGATAAAGGATCGTTGGATGTTGCACAACACTCCATCTGCATCTTTCCAATCGAATACCCAGTGGATTGTTGGATTTGATACAGAGACAGATATGAGAATGGTTTCATTAAGTTGGTTGCCACATGAGCTCTTTTAGTGTTGGCAAATGGCCGAATGAAAAATTACTAGGAGGAACCCGGTGAAGGTCTGGGTAAAATTCACAAGGTTACCCATTAATCTATGAGACTTAGAATCTTTTAGGAGGATAGAGGATGTATGGGGTGATCTAGATGAGGTGCATAAGGATACCAAAGAGATGTTTTGAGTAAATTTTGGTATATTAAGCGTTACTTAGAGATGTCTGATTCCAAACCCTCAATGGATAAATTTTGTTTTGAAAGGAGAACTAGTTCCGTTGTACATTGAGCAGGTTGCAGTTCCCCCGGTAAACTTTGTCGAATATTCGTCGCCAGAGAAGACGGTGCCGAAAGGACTGTTAGTAGAGGATTTTAATTTTCCTTCATTTGATGCATGGAAATCACAAACCCCAAGGGTTTTTTAAATTTGAATTTGGAAAACATAAATTCTCCGGTACTTGCAGTAATGCCTGATTTGTTAGCCACCATACATGTGCTGCAACTGAAGTGATTGAGAGGCAGAAGGTCATATTATCACCGACGGTGTCGGGTGAGATCTTAACTCTGTTATCCAGTACCGAGATTGCAGCTTTATTGACTCCCGAACCTTCCCTTTCCCATTCGCCTCTTGAATGCAATCCCTCCCCAGTTCAATCTATATCCCCTCCAACACTTATACATATAGCCCACTCTCCCAACCTGTTTGCCATCACTTCTTCTCACTCAAACCTTTCACCTTCCTTTTCACCCCCTGGTTGCCGCATGAAAACTTTTCTCCCACAAGTTCATCGAACAATCGATTTGCATCCGGAATGAAAGGACAGAGGAGTTACAAGTGGCGGATAATTTTGAACAGTTTGCTGCAAGGGCCCCAAAATGGAGTACTTGGTTGGCTACTTTCGAAGCTGACTATGATTGGATCCCCCAGACGTTTACGAGCGCTAGTATGAGGTTTTGGAGGATCTTGATTTGGCGGTCAAAGAGGAAGTTAAGAGGAGGGAGAAGGCGAACAATCAGAAGTGCAAACAGTTCAATGTTTTTGCCAAAAATCCGTCTAGGAAGGGAAAGGCGCCAGCGAGTCTCTGAAGTTCGTCATGAGGAGCAGTTGTTCAGTCAACAGTTTTTTGTTCAGTTTTTTGTAAATCAGTTATCTTATGAATATATTATCATGGGATGTGAGGGGTCTTAATTCCGCCTCAAAAGTTTTGAATGTTAAAGAAATTATCTGGAAGTGTGGAGCTCATCTAGTGGTTTTGCTAGAAACTAAATTGTCCTCAATTTCAGACATCAATAGTGGTAGTTTATAACTGTTTCCAAATCCCCTTTTGTTACATCTGGACGCAATTGGATCATCTGTGGGCATTTTAGTGGCAGGCAACCCTAGTTTAGAAAGTTTCGAAGAATTTGAAATGGGAGGTTTCATTGCTAGGGTTAGAGTAAAGGACTTGAATGAAAATAAGTAGTGGGTCATTGCGGTGATTTATGGACCGCCTAGATATGGTGACAGAGAACAGTTCTTGTCAGAACTAATAGATATGCATGGTTGATGGTCGAAACCATTTTTATTTGGGGGAGACTTTAATCACATTCATTATATGAATGAAAAGAAGCCAAATGCTAGAAGTATCACTGCATCTATACGAAACTTCAATGATGTTATCGGAGTCATTGAATTTGGAAGAGATTCCTATGACGGGGAAAAAGTACACGTGGTCAATCAACCAATCAACTCCTACCATGTCAAAATTAGATCGCTTCCTACCGTCACCATCCTGGTTGCAAATGTATAAAGATGTCTCAGGGGCTGTATTAAACAAGCACATTTCTGACCATAGGCCAATCCTTTTAGACACATGAATGGAGATTTGGGGAAGAAATCAATTCGGATTTGAGAATACGTGGCTTAAGTATGAAGATTTCTATCCAATCATGAAGAACTGGTGGGTCAGCTTGGAAGGACATGAAAATTCGGGACTCAACCTTTCAATTAAACTGCAAAATTTAAAAGGGAAGATAAAGGAGTGGTTAAAAGCCAAGGGTCTAGCTAGGGGGGACACCAAAGCCTAACATCTCGAATTGATTTACTGGATTTTCAGGAAGAAAAAGATCCATTGACTGGTGATCAATTTCAGCAGAGACATATGGTAAGAAGGGAATTGCAAAGTAAAACAACTGAAGCATGCGCCAAGTGAAAACAAAGGGCAAGGTTTGAATGGCTAATCGAAGCTGATGCAAATACTCAATTTTTCCATAATATAGCCTCTGCTAGAAGAAGGACAAATCGAATCAATGCCCTCATGATTAGCGATCATTTGACTGATGATAAGGAGGAGATAGTGACACATGTCACTAGTGTTTTTGCTAACCTTTTTTCCTGTGATGGGACTCAACATCCTTCCATGCAGGGACTTCCTTTCAACACTCTGTCAGAAGCAGACCGTGTGGCACTGATCCAACCTTTTCGGGATGAGGAAATTGACGATGTCATAAAAAAGATGTCGGATGATCGAGCTCCAGGACTTGATGGTTACAATGCTGAATTTTATAAAGCTACTTGGTCGTTCATCAAGGGAGACATTTTACAACGGGAGCATGCGACCTGCATTCCTACGAGGCAAAATCTAGATGCAGCTATGACAGTGCATGAAGTTATTGATACCTTACAAAAGTCCAGACAACCAACCTTTCTGTTGAAACTTGATCTGGAAAAGGCTTTTGATAGGACAAACTGGTCAGTTTTATTTCATATTATAGAGCTTATGAAATTTCTTGTGCAATGGAGGAAGTGGATGCGATAGTATGTTATGTCAGCACGATATTTAGTAATGATGAATGGTGGGAATTTTGGTTTTTTCAAAGGTTCCCGAGGTCTTCGTCAAGGAGACCCCCTATCTCCTAGTTTGTTCTATATCATGGTAGAAGGCCTCATTGCTCTGATAAAATGGGCTTACAACTCTGGCCGATTGGATAATCTTATGACAGAAGGAAATATGTTGATTTCCCAGTTTGCTGATGATACTATCCTTTTTTTTAGAGTAGAGGAGAATCAAATTCATACCATAAAGTGTTTGATATATGCATTTGAACTCAGTTCGGGGCAGAGAGTAAATTGGAGAAAATCATCGATCTTTGGAATTAATGTAGACCATACTGAAACCGACAGAGTGGCGAGTATTTTGGGCTGCTCAATTGGGAAATTTTCTGACACATACCTAGGACTTCCACTTTTTCATAATGGTATTACCAAATCATTGTGGGACTTAGTGGTTGAGAAGATGCAGTGACACTTGACCTCATGGAAAGGGAAATTTCTATCTAAGGCAGGCCGTTTAGTTTTGCTAAAATCATGCCTTGCTGATATTCCATCATACCATTTGTCTTTCCTCCATTGTCCAGATACAATGGAAAAAATTATGCGGAAGTTTCTATGAAGTGGGAATAATGGTGAGGCTAAGATATCCTTAGTCAGCTGGAACCAAGTATGCCTAAACAAGCAAGAAGGTGGCTTGGGAATCCAAAAAATATCTTTAGTAAATCAGGCCATGTTGTTGAAATGGATATGGAAACTCAATCAATCTTACCAAGCTCCCTGGATAAATATGGTCAAAAGGAAGCTAGGCCTAAGTCAAAGAGTATGGTTTACGGATAAAAAAATAAACTCGAATTTGTCACTATTATGGCGTAAGATGGTTCCACTTTTCTTGACTTTCAAAAATCTTATCAGATTTATCCCAGGGAAAGGAGACAATGTTAGTTTTTGGAAGGATAAATGGCTATCAAGCAATAGTTTTGAAGTGACCTATCCAGATTTATATGCAGAGGCACGTCCAAAATCTATTGCGCTGCACAAAGATTTGAATTTCTGGGAGAATAACTTAATGAACTGGCAATGTCTGGTGGGGATGCGATTGAATGCTCAGGAAGCAATCCAAGTTCACAAACTTGATGAGAAATTTCAACATTTCAAATTATTTGGTAAATATGTGGATGAATTGATTTGGACATTAGAGCCAAGTGGTATCTTTTGTGTTAAATCAGCGTAAGACAACATCAAGGGTTTTAAGGCAAGCCACGTTACAGTAAAGGCATGGAAACTAGTGGGCCCACCAAAGGTCTTGTTTCATGCCTGGTTGAGTTTGCATCATAAATTATTAACACGTGGTGCTCTTCGAAGGAAGGGTATTGTAATACAGTCGCAACTCTGTCCATTGTGTGTTGTGAAAGATGAAACACTGGATCACGTCCTTTTGCAATGTCGATACTCTTGGTCCATATGTTCTTATTAATTTAGGCACTTTCATTTGGATATAGTCATACTCGCTCTATTATTGGTCCAATTGGGCAATTTCAGTCCAGGTTCTAGGGGTGCGATCCTAATGAAAGCATTCCTAGCTTTTATCCCGTGAAGTTTATGGTATGAATGAAATCAACGTATTTTCAAAGGCTCACAGAAGGCTATAGCGCAGGTTTGCCATGCTCTGGAACAAAAGATTGTGGAATGGGTCTCCAATTAGAAGGATTTTTCTGAATTCCAACCAGGCCAGATTCAAGCGCAGTGGTGGAAATATCAAACTCTAGATTACCAGTGAAATAACCAACATGGTCGCCTCCACCAAGTGGTTTTCTGAAGTTAAATTTTGATGGAGCCTCTTAAGGGTTCCCCTTGACCTTCGGGTTTGGGGGGCGTAGTGCGTAATCATGAAGGAGAGATAATTTTTGACTATGATGGTCCTCTGTTACCCATGGATTCTACTGAAGCAAAAGTTCAGGCGCTCCTACATGGTATTCGCCTCTCTAGGAGTAAAGGGATTCAACCACTGATTATTGAGGGTGATTCATCCAACATCATCAAATGGGGAAGTGAAGGAAGTCATTTGTCATGGAAATTTTAAAATTTCTTTAGAGAGATTTGGTGTGAAACCAAACCAAGAAATGTAATTTGGAAACACGTTTTGTGGTCGCCCAACACCATGGTCGATCAGCTAGCAAACCAAGGGGTCTCAACGCAACTTCTTGTTGTCTGAGACCTCTAGAAAAGATGTATTTTATTTCATGATATAAATACATCCTTAGCCTTTATAAAGAAATGGTCATCTACACTTCCCCACATAGGTTACAATGAGGCAAATCTAGCTAGATGTGTTGTTCTTGGCGTGGGATTTCTTTCGGTAGTCAATTTTAAACTTCTCATCACGTCTGTAGCATTTGTGTTTGAATGACTTGGAGTATGAACCTTTCTTGGAGGATGAAGCTGAGGAAAATTTCTTAAATGAAGACGAATATTTACCAGCAATTGTCAATTTTGTGAACAAAATAACTACAATTAATTTGGTGAAATGATTATTTAATATAAAAATCCAATATAAAATTTAGACAATATAAAAGTTAGACTATATAAAAGTTAAAAAATAAAAACAGTGGAAGACACTGTGAATAAAGCAGTGGGAGTAGGAAAAGTAGCCAAAACTGAGACAAAAAAAAAAACATGAGAGGCTCTGATACCATAAAGGGGGTTACTACAATAATTCAAATAACAAGAATACACAAAGTGCTACACAAATAATTCGTCTTATATCCAAAGATAGGAGAAAATTGACCTAGATCAGGTTTCATTATGGAGTTGTGAAAGTGCGTAAATGCAAGAACGTAGATAACAAATAATCCAAAAAACTCTGAAAGTAAAACTTATATGGATAGTAAAATATACCGATTATAAATCATTAAGGGATGTGAAATCAGGATGTGTTTGAGCCATTCTAAGATAATCCTGCGATGAAACCTTCTTTAATGAACCCTTATGTGAAGAACCCTTTTGGAAGGAACAAACTACTTCCTTGGATTAAATAAATTAACAAATTACCATTCGGGTAATCAGGTAATTGGGTACGAAATACACTTTATCTATATCCATTTTAAATAAAATATGGGTATCCATATCCATTTCAAATAGAAGACGGGTATCCATATCCATTTAAAATTCTCTCAATACAACATTCATCTATTATTTTCTTTAAATTCTATTACAATAGCCTATAAACATCAGTTTTCATAAAATTCCCTAACCATAGCCTTAAACCATGATTTTTCTAAAAAATCTCTCACTGAAGCCTTCAGCCTTGATTTTTCCTTAGATTCCCCAACTCTAGCCTTGAGCCACGAATTACATTAAATTATCTTACAATATCCTTTAGTCATAATTTTTCTCTAAAGTCCCTTACTATAGCCTTCAACCATTATTTTCCTACAAATTCTCTTACTCTAGCCTTTTTCCATGATTTTTTAAATATTCCCTTAAAATAGCCTTCAAAGATAGTTTTCTTAAAATTCATTGACCATAGCATTGAACCAGCAATTTGGCTCAAATTCCCTTACTATAGTCTTCAATTTTAATTTTTTTCTTAAAATTCCCTTACAATATCCTTCAGCTGTGATTTTTATTAAAATTCTCTTACTACAAGAATCAGGCAAGTTTGCTTATTTAAAATGCTTTAATATAGCCTTAAACTATGAATTTCCCTAAAATTCCCTTCCAATAGCCTTCAGTCAATATTTTTCTTCAAATCCTTAACTATAGCCTCGTACCACGAATTTGTTCAAATTCTCTTACTATAGCCTTATGTCATTTTTTTGTCTAACTTCCTATAGTAAAGCCTTCAACCATGATTTCTCTTTAAATTCCTTACGACAGCCTTTTTGCATGATTTTTTTTTAAATTGCTTTACTCTAGCCTTGAAGCACCAAGTTCTTTAAATTCTCTTACAATTTCTTCCAGCTATGATTTTATTTCAACTCCCTTGCTATAGTCTTCAATTAAGATTTTTCATATAATTTCCTGACTAAAGCCTTCGCTCTGATTTTTTGAATATTCTCTCAATACAACAATCTGCTTTTATTTTCTTTAAATTCTATTACAATAGCCTCTAAACGTCAGTTTTCGTATAATTCCCTATGTATTATTTTTTTCAAATTCCCTAACCATAGCCTTAAACCATGATTTTTCTTAAAATTCTCATGTTGTAGCCTTCAGCCATTATTTTTCCGTAGATTCCCTAACTCTAGCCTTGTGCCACGAATTTCATCAAATTCTCTTACAATATCCTTTAGTCATAATTTTTGTCATAAGTCCCTTACTATAGCCTTCAACCTCTATTTTCCTTTAAATTCTCTTACTTTAGCCTTTTCCAAAGATTTTTTTAAAATTCCCTTACTAAAGCCTTCAAGCATAGTTTTCTTAAAATTCTTTTACCATAGCCTTCAACCATTACTTTTGCTCAAATTCCCTTACTATAGCCTTCAATTTTAATTTTTATCTAAAAATTCCCTTACTATATCCTTCAGCTGTGATTTTTCTTAAAATTCTCTTGCTACAAGCATCAGCCAAGTTTTCTTATTTAAAATGCTTTAATATAGGCTTAAACCATAAATTTTCTTAAAATTCCCTTCCAATAGCCTTCAGTCAATATTTTTCTTCAAATCCTTAACTATAGCCTCGTACCACGAATTTCTTTAAATTCTCATACTATAGACTTATGTCATTTTTTTGTCAAACTTCCTTTACTATAGCCTTCAACCAAGATTTCACTTTAAATTCCTTACGACAGCCTTTTTCCATGGTTTTTGTTTCAATTACTTTACAATACCCTTGAACCACAGTTTGATTCAAATTCTCTTACAATTGCTTCCAGCTAAGATTGTAATTCGAATTCCATTACTATAGTCTTCAATTAAGGATTTTCAAATAATTTCCTAACAATAGACTTTAGCTCTGATTTTTTTAAAATTCTCTCAATACAACATTCAACTATTATTTTCTTCAAATTTCATTACAATAGCCTTTGAACATCAGTTGACGTAAAATTCTCTAGGTGTTATTTTCTTCAAATTCCCTAACCATTGCCTTAAACAATGATTTTTCTTCAAATTCTCTTACAGTAGCCTTCAGCCTTGATTTTATTCCCGAACTCTAGCCTTGTGCCACGAATTTCATTAAATTATCTTACAATAGCCTTTAGTCATAATTTTTGTCAAAAGTCCCTTACTATAGCCTTCAACCATTATTTTCCTTCAAATTCTCTTACTCTAGCCTTTTTCCATGATTTTATTAAAATTCCCTTACAATAGCCTTCAAGGATAGATTTCTTAAAATTCTTTTACCATAGCCGTCAACCATGAGTTTTGCTCAAATTCCATTACTATAGCCTTCAATTTTAATTTTTTTCTCAAAATTCCATTAAATATCCTTTAGCTGTGATTTTTCTTAAAATTCTCTTACTACAAGTATCAGGAAAATTTTCTTATTTAAAATGCTATAATATAGAATTAAACCTTGAATTTTCTTAAAATTCCCTTCCAGTAGCCTTCAATCAATATTTTTTTTTAAATCCTTAACTATAGCCTCGTCCCACGAATTTCTTCAAATTCACCAACTACAGCCTTTTATCATTTTTTTGTCAAACTTCCTTTACTATAGACTTCAACCATGATTTCTCTTTAAATTCCTTACGACGACCTTTTCGCATGATTTTTATTTCAATTGCTTTACTCTAGCCTTGAACCACCATGTTCATCAAATTCTCTTACAAATGCTTCCAGCTATGATTTTATTTAAAATTCTCAAACTATAGTCTTCAATTAAGGATTTTCAAATAATTGCCTAATAATAGACTTCAGCTCTGATTTTTTTTAAATTCTCTCAATACAACATTCAGCTATTATGTTCTTTAAATTTCATTACAATAGCCTATAAACATCAGTTTTCGTAAAATTCCCTAGGTGTTATTTTCTTCAAATTCCCTAACCATTGCCGTAAACCATGATTTTTCTTCAAATTCTCTTACTGTAGCCTTCAGCCTTGATTTTTCCTCAGATTCCCGAACTCTAACCTTGTGCCACGAATTTCATTAAATTATCTTACAATAGCCTTTAGTCATAATTTTTGTCAAAAGTCCCTTACTATAGCCTTCAACCATTATTTTCCTTCAAATTCTCTTACTATATCTTTTTTCCATGATTTTATTAATATTCTCATACAATAGCCTTCATGGATAGATTTCTTAAAATTATTTTACCATAGCCTTCAACCATGAGTTTTGCTCAAATTCCCTTACTATAGCCTTCAATTTTAATTTTTTTCTTAAAATTCCCTTACAATATCCTTCAGCTGTGATTTTTCTTAAAATTGTCTTACTTCAAGCATCAGGCAAATTTGCTTATTTAAAATGCTATAATATAGGCTTAAACTATGAATTTTCTTAAAATTCCATTCCTACAACCTTCAGTCAATATTTTTCTTCAAATCCTTAACTATAGCCTCGACCCACGAATTTTTTCAAATTCTCCAACTATAGACTTTTATCATTTTTTTGCCAAACTTCCTTTACTATAGACTTCAACCATGATTTCTCTTTAAATTCCTAACGACAGCCCTTTCGCATGATTTTTGTTTCAATTGCTTTACTCTAGCCTTGAACCACCATGTTCATCAAATTCTCTTACAAATACTTCCTGCTATGATTTCATTTCAAATTCCCTTACTAGAGTATTCAATTAAGATTTTCATTTAATTTCCTAACTAAAGCATTCCCTCTAATTTTTTGAAAATTCTCTCAATACAACAATCTGCTATTATTTTTTTAAAATTCCATTACAATAACCTTTAAACGTCAGTTTCCATAAAATTCCCTAGGTATTTATTTTTTCAAATTCCCTAACCATAGCCTTAAACCATGATTTTTCTTAAAATTCTCGTACTGTAGCCTTCAGCCATGATTTTTTCTCAGATTCCCTAACTCTAGCCTTGTGCCACGAATTTCATCAAATTCTCTTACTATAGCCTTTAGTCATAATTTTTGTCAAAAGTCCCTTCTATAGCCTTCAACCATTATTTTCCTTCAAATTCTCTTACTCTAGCCTTTTTCCAAGATTTTTTTAAAATTCCGTTACTATAGCCTTCAAGCATAGTTTTCTTAAAATTCTTTTACCATAGCCTTCAACCATGAGTTTTGCTCAAAATCCCTTTCTACAGCCTTCAATTTTATTTTTTTTCTTAAAATTCCATTACAATATCCTTCAGCTGTGATTTTTTTAAAAATTCTCTTACTACAAGCATCAGGCAAACTTGCTTATTTAAAATGCTATTATATAGGCTTAAACCATTAATTTTCTTAAAATTCCCATCCAATAACCTTCAATCAATATTTTTCTTCAAATCTCTAACTATTGCCTCGTCCCACGAATTTATTCAAATTCTCCTACTATAGCCTTTTATCATTTTTTTGTCAAACTTCCTTTACTATAGACTTCAACCATGATTTCTCTTTAAATTCCTTACGACAGCCTTTTCGCATATTTTTTTTTCCATTGCTTTACACTAGCCTTGAACCACCATGTTCATCAAATTCACTTACAAATGCTTCCAGCTATGATTTTATTTAAAATTCCCTTACTATAGCCTTCAATTAAGATTTTCATTTAATTTCCTAACTAAAGCATACCCTCTGATTTTTTGAAAATTCTCTCAACACAACTATCTGCTATTATTTTTTTAAAATTCCATTACAATAGCCTTTAAACGCCAGTGTTAGTAAAATTCCCTAGGTATTATTTTTTTTTAATTCCCTAAGCATAGACTTAAACCATGATTTTTCTTAAAATTCTCATACTATAGCCTTCAGCCATTATTTTTCCTTAGATTCCCTAACTCTACCCTTGTGCCACAAATTTCATCAAATTCTCTTACAATAGCCTTTAGTCATAATTTTTGTCAAAAGTCCCTTACTATAGCCTTCAACCATTATTTTCCTTCAAATTCTCTTACTCTAGCCTTTTTCCATGATTTTATTAAAGTTCCCTAGCCTTCAAGGATAGATTTCTTAAAATTCTTTTACCATAGCCTTCAACCATGAGTTTTGCTCAAATTCCCTTACTATAGCCTTCTATTTTAATTTTTTTCTTAAAATTCCCATACAATATCCTTCAAGTGTGATTTTTCTTAAAATTCTCTTACTACAAGCATCAGGCAAATTTCCTTTTTTAAAATGCTATAATATAGGCTTAAACCATGAATTTTCTTAAAATTCCCTTCCAATAGCCTTCAGTCAATATTTTTCTTCAAATCCTTAACTATAGCCTCGTCCCACAAATTTCTTCAAATTCTCCTACAACAGCCTTATATCATTTTTTTGTCAAACTTCCTTTACTATAGACTTCAACCATGATTTCTCTTTAAATTCCTTACGACAGCCTTTTCGCATGATTTTTGTTTCAATTACTTTACTCTAGCCTTGAACCACCAAGTTCTTCAAATTCTCTTACAAATGCTTCCAGCTATGATTTTATTTCAAATTCCATTACTATAGTATTCAATTAAAATTTTCATTTAATTTCCTAACTAAAGCATTCCCCCTAATTTTTTGAAAATTCTCTCAATACAACAATCTGCTATTATTTTTTTAAAATTCCATTACAATAGCCTTTAAACGCCAGTGTTCATAAAATTCCCTAGGTATTATTTTTTTAAAATTCCCTAAGCATAGACTTAAACCATAATTTTTCTTAAAATTCTCAAACTGTAGCCTTCAGCCATTATTTTTCCTTAGATTCCCTAACTCTATCCTTGTGCCACAAATTTCATCAAATTCTCTTACAATAGCCTTTAGTCATATTTTTTGTCAAAAGTCCCTTACTATAGCCTTCAACCATTATTTTCCTTCAAATTCTCTTACTCTAGCCTTTTTCCATGATTTTATTAAAGTTCCCTTACAATAGCCTTCAAGGATAGATTTCTTAAAATTCTTTTACCATATAGCCTTCAACCATGAGTATTGCTCAAATTGCCTTACTATAGCCTTCTATTTTAATTTTTTCTTAAAATTCCCATACAATATCCTTCAACTGTGATTTTTCTTAAAATTCTCTTACTACAAGCATCAGGCAAATTTACTTATTTAAAATGCTATAATATAGGCTTAAACCATGAATTTTCTTAAAACTCCCTTCCAATATCCTTCAGTCAATATTTTTCATCAAATCCTTAACTATAGCCACGTCCCACGAATTTCTTCAAATTCTCCTACTATAGTCTTTTATCATTTTTTTGTCAAACTTCTTTTACTATAGACTTCAACCATGATTTCTCTTTAAATTCCTTACGACAGCCTTTTCGTATGATTTTTGTTTCAATTGCTTTACTATAGCCTTTAATTACCATTTTCTTCAAATTCTCTTACAATTGCTTCCAGCTATGATTGTATTTCAAATTCCTTTACTATAGTCTTCAATTAATATTTTTCATATAATTTCCTAACAATAGTCTTCAACTTTGATTTTTTTTAAATTCTCTCAATACAACATTCAGCTATTATTTTGTTTAAATTCTTTTCCAATAGCCTATAAACTTCTGTTTTCGTAAAATTTCCTAGGTATTATTTTCTTCAAATTCCCTAACCATAGCCTTAAACCATGATTTTTCTTAAAATTCTCTTACTGAAGCCTTCAGCCATGATTCTTCCTTAGATTCCCTAACTCTAGCCTTGTGCCACGAATTACATTAAATTATCTTACAATAACCTTTAGTCAAAATTTTTCTCAAAAGTCCCTTATTATAGCCTTCAACCATTATTTTCCTTCAAATTCTCTTACTCTATCCTTTTTCCAGGATTTTTTAAATATTCCCTTAGAATAGCCTTCAAGGATAGTTTTCTTAAAATTCATTTACCATAGCATTGAACCAGGAGTTTTGCTCAAATTCCCTTACTATTGTCTTCAATTTAAATTTTTTCTTAAAATTCCCTTACAATATGCTTCTGCTGTGATTTTTCTTAAAATTCTCTTACTACTAGCATCAGGCAAGTTTACTTATTTAAAATACTTTAATATAGCCTTAAACTATGAATTTTCCTAAAATTCCCTTCCAATAGCATTCAGTCAATATTTTTCTTCAAATCCTTAACTATAGCCTCGTACCACGAATTTCTTCAAATTCTCTTACTATAGCCTTGTGTCATTTTTTTGTCAAACTTCCTTTACTATAGCCTTCAACATTGATGTCTCTTTAAATTCCTTACGATAGCCTTTTCCCATGATTTTTATTTCAATTGCATTACTGAACCCTTGAACCACTATTGTATTCAAATTCTCAAACAATTGCTTCCAGCTAAGATAGTAATTCGAAGTCCATTACTATAGTCTTCAATTAAGCATTTTCAAATAATTTCCTAACCATAGAGTTCAGCTCTGATTTTTTTAAAATTCTCTCAATCCAACATTCAGCTATTATTTTCTTTAAATTTCATTACAATAGCCTTTAAACATCAGTTTTCGTAAAATTCTCTAGGTGTTATTTTCTTCAAATTCCCTAACCATAGCCTTAAACCATGATTTTTCTTCAAATTCTCTAACTGTAGCCTTCAGCTTTGATTTTTTCTCAAATTCCCGAACTCTAGCCTTGTGCCACGAATTTCATTAAATTATCTTACAATAGCCTTTAGTCATAACTTTTGTCAAAAGTCCCTTACTATAGCCTTCAACCACTATTTTCCTTCAAATTCTCTTACTCTAGCCTTTTTCCACTATTTTTTTAAAATTCCCATACTAAATCCATCAAGCATAGTTTTCTTGAAATTCTTTTACCATAGCCTTCAACCATGAGTTTTGCAAAAATTGCCTTACTATAGCCTTCACTTTTGATTTTTTTCTTCAAATTTCATTCCAATAGCCTTTTGCTGTGATTTTTCCTAAAATTATCTTACTACATGCAACAGCCAAAATTTCTAACTTAAAATGCTATACTATAGCCTTAAACCATGAATTTTCTTAAAATTCCCTCCCTTCTAATAGCATTCAGTCAATATTTTTCTTCAAATCCTTAACTATAACCTTGTACCACAAATTTCTTAAAATTCTCTTACTATACCCTTATGCCATTTTTTTGTCAAACTTCCTTTACTATAGACTTCAACCATGATTTTTCCTTAAATTCCTTACGACAGCCTTTTCCCATGATTTTTGTTTCAATTACTTTACTAATGCCTTGAACCACCATTTTCTTCAAATTCTCTTACAATTGCTTCGGGCTATGATTGTATTTTGAATTCCCTTACTATAGTCTTCACTTAAGATTTTTCAAATAATTTCTAAACAAAGGCCTTCCCTCTGATTTTTTGAAAATTCTCTCAATACAACATTCAGCTATTATTTTCTTTAAATTCCATTACAATAGCCTATAAACATCAATTTTCGTAAAATTCTGAGTGTATTATTTTCTTCAAATTCCCTAACCGTAGCCTTAAACCATGATTTTTCTTTAAATTCTCTTATTGTAGCTATCAGCCATGATTTTTCCTTAGATTCCCTAACTCTAGCCTTGTGCCACGAATTTCATTAAATTATCTTACAATAGCCTTTTGTCAAAAAAAATTTCAAAAGTCCCATACTATAGCCTTCAACCATAATTTTCCTTCAAATTCTCTTACTCTATCCTTTTTCCATGATTTAATTAAAATTCCCTTACAATAACCTTCAAGGATAGATTTCTTAAAATTCTTTTACCATAGCCTTCAACCATGAGTTCTGCTCAAATTCCCTTACTATGGCCTTCAATTTTAATTTTTTTCTTAAAATTCCCTTACAATATCCTTCAACTGTGATTTTTCTTGAAATTCTCTTACTACAAGCTTATGGCAATTTTCTTTTTTTAAAATGCTATAATATAGGCTTAAACCATGACTTTTCTTAAAATTCCATTCCAATAGCCTTCAGTCAATATTTTTCTTCAAATCCTTAACTATAGCCTCGTCCCACGAATTTCTTCAAATTCTCCTACAATAGCCTTGTATCATTTTTTTGTCAAACTTCCTTTACTATAGACTTCAACCATGATTTCTCTTTAAATTCCTTACGACAGCCTTTTTGCATGATTTGTGTTTCAATTACTTTACTCTAGCATTGAACCACCATGTTCTACAAATTCTCTTACAAATGCTTCCAGCTATGATTTTATTTCAAATTCCATTACTATAGTATTCAATTAAAATTTTCATTTAATTTCCTAACTAAAGCATTCCCTCTAATTTTTTGGAAATTCTCTCAATACAACAATCTGCTATTATTTTTTAAAAATTCCATTACAATAGCCTTTAAACGCCAGTGTTCATAAAATTCCCTAGGTATTATGTTTTTTAAATTCCCTAAGCATAGACTTAAACCATGATTTTTCTTAAAATTCTCATACTGTAGCCTTCAGCCATTATTTTTCCTTAGATTCCATAACTCTACCCTTGTGCGACAAATTTCATCAAATTCTCTTACAATAGCCTTTAGTCATAATTTTTGTCAAAAGTCCTTTACTATAGCCTTCAACCATTATTTTCCTTCAAATTCTCTTACTCTAGCCTTTTTCCATGATTTAATTAAAGTTCCCTTACAATAGCCTTCAAGGATAGATTTCTTAAAATTCTTTTACCATAGCCTTCAACCATGAGTTTTGCTCAAATTCCCTTACTATAGCCTTCTATTTTAATTTTTTTCTTAAAATTCCCATACAATATCCTTCAACTGTGATTTTTCTTAAAATTCTCTTACTACAAGCTTCTGGCAAATTTACTTATTTAAAATGCTATAATATAGGCTTAAACCATGAATTTCTTAAAACTCCCTTCCAATATCCTTCAGTCAATATTTTTCATCAAATCCTTAACTATAGCCTCGTCCCACGAATTTCTTCAAATTCTCCTACTATAGCCTTTTATCATTTTTTTGTCAAACTTCTTTTACTATAGACTTCAACCATGATTTCTCTTTACATTCCTTACAACAGCCTTTTCGTATGATTTTTGTTTCAATTGCTTTACTATAGCCTTTAATTACCATTTTCTTCAAATTCTCTTACAATTGCTTCCAGCTATGAATGTATTTCAAATTCCCTTACTATAGTCTTCAATTAATATTTTTCATATAATTTCCTAACAATAGTCTTCAACTTTGATTTTTTTCAAATTCTCTCAATACAACATTCAGCTATTATTTTGTTTAAATTCCTTTCCAATAGCCTATAAACTTCTATTTTCGTAAAATTTCCTAGGTATTATTTTCTTCAAATTCCCTAACCATAGCCTTAAACCATGATTTTTCTTAAAATTCTCTTACTGAAGCCTTCAGCCATGATTTTTCCTTAGATTACCTAACTCTAGCCTTGTGCCACGAATTACATTAAATTATCTTACAATAACCTTTAGTCAAAATTTTTCTCAAAAGTCCCTTATTATAGCCTTCAACCATTATTTTCTTTCAAATTCTCTTACTCTATCCTTTTTCCAGGATTTTTTAAATATTCCCTTAGAATAGCCTTCAAGGATAGTTTTCTTAAAATTCATTTACCATAGCATTGAACCAGGAGTTTTGCTCAAATTCCCTTACTATTGTCTTCAATTTTAATTTTTTTCTTAAAATTCCCTTACAATATCCTTCTGCTGCGATTTTTCTTAAAATTCTCTTACTACTAGCATCAGGCAAGTTTACTTATTTAAAATGCTTTAATATAGGCTTAAACCATGAATTTTCTTAAAATTCCCTTCCAATAGCCTTCAGTCAATATTTTTCTTCAAATCATTAACTATAGCCTCATCCCAAGAATTTCTTCAAATTCTCCTACAATAGCCTTATATCATTTTTTTGTCAAACTTCCTTTACTATAGACTTCAACCATGATTTCTCTTTAAATTCCTTATGACAGCCTTTTCGGATGATTTTTGTTTCAATTACTTTATTCTAGCCTTGAACCACCATGTTCTTCAAATTCTCTTACAAATGCTTCCAGCTATGATTTTTATTTCAAATTCCATTACTATAGTATTCAATTAAAATTTTCATTTAATTTCCTAACTAAAGCATTCCCTCTAATTTTTTGAAAATTCTCTCAATACAACAACCTACTATTATTTTTTTAAAATTCCATTACATAGCCTTTAATCGTCAGATTTCGTAAAATTCCCTAGGTATTATTTTTTTCAAATTCTCTAACCATAGCCTTAAAACATGATTTTTTCTTAAAATTCCATTACAATAGCCTTTAAACGCCAGTGTTCGTAAAATTCCCTAGGTATTATTTTTTTTAAATTCGCTAACCATAGCCTTAAAACATGTTTTTTCTTAAAATTCTCATATTGTAGCCTTCAGCCATTATTTTTCCTCAGATTCCATTACTCTATCCTTGTGCCACGAATTTCATCAAATTCTCTTTCTATAGCCTTTAGTCATAATTTTTGTCAAAAGTCCCTTACTATAGCCTTCAACCATAATTTTCCTTCTAATTCTCTTACTCTAGCCTTTTTCTATGATTTTTTTAAAATTCCCTTACTATAGCCATCAATCATAGTCTTCTTAAAATTCTTTTAGCATTGCCTTCAACCATGACTTTTGCTCAAATTCCCTTACTATAGCCTTCAATTTTAATTTTTTTCTTAAAATTCCTTAACTATATCCTTCAGCTGTGATTTTTCTTAAAATTCTCTTACTACAAGCATCAGCCAAGATTTCTTATTTAAAATGCTTTAATATAGGCTTAAACCATGAATTTTCTTGGAATTCCCTTCCAATAGCTTTCAGTCAATATTTTTCTTCATATCCTTAACTATAGCCTCGTACCACGAATTTCTTTAAATTCTCTTACTATCGCCTTATGTCATTTTTTTGTCAAACTTCCTTTACTGTAGCCTTCAACCATGATTTTTATTTAAATTCCTGACGACAACTTTTTCCCATGATTTTTGTTTCAATTGCTTTACTATAGCCTTGAAACAGCATTTTCTTCAAATTCTCTTACAATTGCTTCCAGCTATGATTGTGTTTCAAATTCCCTTACTATAGTCTTCAATTAAGATTTTTCATATAATTTCCTAACAATAGTCTTCAGCTCAGATTTTTTTCAGATTCTTTCAATACAACATTCATCTATTATTTTCTTTAAATTCCATTACAATAGCCTATAAACATCAATTTTCATAAAATTCTCTAGGTATTATTTTCTTCAAATTCCCTAACCATAGCCTTAAACCAAGATTTTTCTTAAAATTCTCTTACTGAAGCCTTCAGCCTTGATTTTTCCTTAGATTCCCTAACTCTAGCCTTGATCCACGAATTACATTAAATTATCTTACAATATCCTTTAGTCATAATTTTTCTCAAAAGTCCCTTAGTATAGCCTTCAACCATTATTTTCCTACAAATTCTCTTACTCTGGCCTTTTTCAATGATTTTTTAAATATTCCCTTCAAATTGCCTTCAAAGAAAGTTTTCTTAAAATTCATTGACCATAGCATTGAACCAGCAATTTTGCTCAAATTCCCTTACTATAGTCTTCAATTTTAATTTTTTTCTTAAAATTCCCTTACAATATCCTTCAGCTGTGATTTTTATTAAAATTCTCTTACTACAAGAATCAGGCAAGTTTGCTTATTTAAAATGCTTTAATATAGCCTTAAACTATGAATTTCCCTAAAATTCCCTTCCAATAGCCTTGAGTCAATATTTTTCTTCAAATCCTTAACTATAGCCTCGTACCACGAATTTGTTCAATTTCTCTTACTATAGCCTTATGTCATTTTTTTGTCTAACTTCCTATAGTAAAGCCTTCAACTATGATTTCTCTTTAAATTCCTTACGACAGCCTTTTCGCATGATTTTTTTTTAAATTGGTTTACTCTAGCCTTGAAGCACCATGTTCTTTAAATTCTCTTACAATTTCTTCCAGCTATGATTTTATTTCAAATCCCTTGCTATAGTCTTCAATTAAGATTTTTCATATAATTTCCTGACTAAAGCCTCGCTCTGATTTTTTGAATATTCTCTCAATACAACAATCTGCTTTTATTTTCTTTAAATTCCATTACAATAGCCTCTAAACGTCAATTTTCGTAAAATTCCCTATGTATTATTTTTTTCAAATTCCCTAACCATAGCCTTAAACCATGATTTTTCTTAAAATTCTCATGTTGTAGCCTTCAGCCATTATTTTTCTTTAGATTCCCTAACTCTAGCCTTGTGCCACGAATTTCATCAAATTCTCTTACAATAGCCTTTAGTCATAATTTTTGTCCTAAGTCCCTTCAACCTCTATTTTCCTTTAAATTCTATTACTTTAGCCTTTTCCGAAGATTTTTTTAAAATTCCCTTACTAAAGCCTTCAAGCATAGTTTTCTTAAAATTCTTTTACCGTAGCCTTCAACCATTACTTTTGCTCAAATTTCCTTACTATAGCCTTCAATTTTAATTTTTATCTAAAAATTCCCTTACTATATCCTTCAGCAGTGATTTTTCTTAAAATTCTCTTACTACAAGCATCAGCCAAGTTTTCTTATTTAAAATGCTTTAATATAGGCTTAAACCAAAAATTTTCTTAAAATTCCCTTCCAATAGCCTTCAGTCAATATTTTTCTTCAAATCCTTAACTATAGCCTCGTACCACGAATTTCTTTAAATTCTCATACTATAGACTTATGTCATTTTTTTGTCAAACTTCCTTTACTATAACCTTCAACCATGATTTCTTTTTAAATTCCTTACGACATCCTTTTCCCATGATTTTTGTTTCAATTGCCTTACTATAGCCTTGAAACACCATTTTTTTAAAATTCTCTTACAATTGCTTCCAGCTATGATTATATTTCAAATTCCCTTACAATAGTCTTCAATTAAGATTTTTCATATAATTTCCTAACAATAGTCTTCAGCTCTGATTTTTTTTAAATTCTCTCTATACCACATTCAGCTATTATTTTCTTTAAATTTCATTACAATAATCTTTAAACATCAGTTTTCATAAAATTCCATAGGTATTATTTTCTTCAAATTCCCTAACCATAGCCTGAAACCATGATTTTTCTTAAAATTCTCTTACTGTAGCCTTCAGCCATGATTTTTCCTCCGATTCCCTAACTCTAGCCTAGTGCCACGTATTTCATTAAATTATCTTACAATAACCTTTAGTCATATTTTTGTCAAAAGTCCCGTACTATAGCCTTCAACCATTATTTTCCCTCAAATTCTCTTACTCTAGCCTTTTTCCATAATTTTGTTTAAAATTCCCATACTACAGCCTTCAAGCATAGCTTTCTTAAAATTCTTTTACCATAGCCTTCAACCATGACTTTTGCTCAAATTCCCTTACTATAGCCTTCAATTTTAATTTGTTTCTTAAAATTCCCTTACTATATCCTTCAGCTGTGATTTTTCTTAAAATTCTCTTACTACAAGCATCAGCCAAGTTTTCTTATTTAAAATGCTTTAATATTGGCTTAAACCATGAATTTTCTTAAATTTCCCTTTGAATAGCCTTCAACCAATATTTTTCTTCAAATCCTCAACTATAGCCTCGTACCAAGAATTTCTTCAAATTCTCTTACTATAGCCTTATGTCATTATTTTTTAAATCTTCCTTTACTATAGGTTTCAACCATGATTTCTCTTTAAATTCCTTTCGACCGCCTTTTCCCATGATTTTTGTTTCAATTGCTTTACTATACTCTTGAACCACTATTTTATTCAAATTCTCTTACAAATGCTTCCAGCTAAGATTGTAATTCAAATTCCCTTACTATAGCCTTAAACCATGATTTTTCTTTAAATTCTCATACTGTAGCCTTCAACCATGATTTTACCTCAGATTCCCTAACTCTACCCGTACCACTAATTTCATCAAATTCTCTTACTTCTGCCTTTTGCCATTTTTTTGTCAAACTTCCTTTACTATAGCTTTAAACCATTATTTCTCTTCAAATTCCTTACGACAGCCTTTTCCCATAATTTTTGTTTCAATTGCTTTACTATAGCCTTGAACCACCATTTTCTTCAATTTTTCTTACAACTACTTCCAGCTATGATTTAATCTCAAATTCCCTTACTATAGTCTTCAATTAAGATTTTTCATATAATTTCCTATCTATTGCCTTCAGCTCAGATTTTTTAAAAATTATCTAAATACAACATTCTGCCATTATTTTTTTAAAATTTCATTACAATAACCTTTAACCACATAAGTTTTCCAAAAATTCCCTAGGAAATATTTTCTTCAAATTCCCTAACTATAGCGTTAAACCATGATTTTTCTTAAAATCCTCTTACTATAGCCTTATCCCATCATTTTTCCACAAATTCCTTAACACTAGCCTTGTGCCACGAATTTCTTCTAATTCTCTTACTATAGCCTTTAGTCATAAGTTTTGTTGAAAGACCCTTACGATAACCTTCAAACAATTATTTTCATTCAAATTCTGTTACTCTTGCCTTTTTCCATTATTTTTTAAAAACTCCCATACTATAGCCTTCAACCAAAGTTTATTTAAAATTCTTTTAGCATTGCCTTCAGCCATAAGGTTTGCTTATATTCCCTTACTATAGCCTTCAGTTTGGATTTTTTTCTTAAAATTCCATTAGTATAGCCTTCGACTGTGATTTTTCTTAAAAGTCTCTTACTACAAGCATCAGCCAAGTTTTCTTATTTTAAATGCTTTGCTATGGGTTTAAACCATGATTTTTCTTAAAATTCCCTTCCTATAGCCTTCAGTCAATATTTTTCATGGAATGCCCTAACTATAGCCTCGTACCACGAATTTCTTCAAATTCTCTTACTTCAGCCTTATGCCATTTTTTTGTCAAACTTCCTTTACTATAGCTTTTAACCATGATTTCTCTTCATATTCTTTTCGACATCTTTTTCCCATGATTTTTCTTTCAATTGCTTTACTATAGCCTTGAACCACCATTTTCTTCAAATTCTCTTACAATTGCTTCCAGCTATGATTTCATTTCAAATTCCCTTACTATAGTCTTTAATTAAGATTTTTCATATAATTTCCTAACAATAGCCTTCAGCTCTGATTTTTTTAAAATTCTCTGAATACAACATTGAGCCATTATTTTCTTTAAATTCCATTACAATAGCCTTTAACCATAAGTTTTCCTAAAATTTCCTAGGAATTATTTTCTTCAAATTCCCTAACTATAGCCTTAAATCGTGATTTTTCTTAAAATTCTCTTATTATAGCCATCAGCCATCATTTTTCCTCAAATTCCCTAACTCTAGCCTTATGCCACGAATTTCTTCAAATTCTCTTACTATAGTCTTTGCGTATAAGTTTTGTCAAAAGTCCCTTACGATAGCCTTCAAACAATTGTTTTCATTCAAATTCTCTTACTCTAGCCTTTTTCCATGATTTTTTAAAAATTCTCTTACTATAGTCTTCAACTATAGTTTTTTAAAAATTCTTTTACCATTGCCTTCAGCCATGAGTTTTGTTCAAATTCCTTTACTATAGAAAAGCATTTTAAATAAGAAAACTTGGCTCACACTTGTAAGAGAATTTTAAGAAAAATCACAGCTCAACGATATAGTATGGGAATTTAAAAAAAAAAAATAAAACTGAAGGCTATATTAAGGGAATTTGAGCAAAACTCATGGTTCAAGGCTATGGTAAAAGAATTTTAAGAAAACTATGCTTGAAGGCTATAGTAAGGTAATTTTAAAAAAAAATCATGGAAAAAGACTAGAGTAAGAGAATTTGAAGGAAAATAATGGTTGAAGACTATAGTAAGCCATTTTTTACAAAAATTATGCCTAAAGACTATAGTAAGAGGATTTGCAGGGAATCCATGGCATAAGGCTAGAGTAAGGGAATTTGAGGAAAAATTATGGCTGGAGGCTATAGTAAGAGAATTTTAAGAAAAATAATGGTTTAAGGCAATAGTTAGGGAATTTGAAGAAAATAATTCCTAGGGAATTTTTGGAAAACTTATTGTTAAAGGCTATTGTAATGGAATTTAAAGAAAATAATGGTTGATTGTTGTATTGAGAGAATTTTAAAAAAATCAGAGCTGATGGCTATAATTAAGAAATTATATGACAAATATTAATTGAAGACTATAGTAAGGGAATTTGAAGTAAAATCATAGTTGGATGCAATAGTAATAGAATTTGAAGAAAATGGTGGTTCAAGGCTATAGTAAAGCAATTGAAACAAAAATTATGGCAAAAGGTTGTCGTAAGGAATTTGAAAAGAAATCACGGTTGAAGGTTATAGTAAACGGAGTTTGACGAAAAAATGACATAAGGCAGTAAGAGAATTTGAAGAAATTCGTGGAACGAGGCTATAGTTAGGGATTTGAAAAGAAATATTGACTGAAGGCTATTGGAAGAGAATTTTCAAAAAATTCATGGTTTAAGGCTATAGTAAAGCATTTAAAATAAGAAAACTTAGCTGACGCTTGTAGTAAGAGAGTTTTAAGAAAAATCACAGCTGGAGGATATAGTAAGGGAATTTTAAGAAAAAAATTAAAACTAAAGGCTATAGTAAGGGAATTTGAACAAAACTCATGGTTGAAGGCTATGGTAAAAGAATTTTAAGAAACCTATGCTTGAAGGCTATAGTTAGGCAATTTTAAAAAAATCATGGAAAAAGGCTAGAGTAAGAGAACTTTTGACAAAAATTATGACTAAAGGCTATAGTAAGAGGATTGGCAGGGAATTCGTGGCACAAGGCTAGAGTTAGGGAATTTGAGGAATAATCATGGCTGGAGGCTATTGTAAGAGAATTTTAAGAAAAATCATGTTTTAAAGCTATAGTTAGGGAATTGGAAGAAAATAATTCCTAGGGAATTTTAGGAAAACTCAAGGTTAAAGGCTATTGTTATGGAATTTTAAGAAAATAATGGTTGAATGTCGTATTGGGAGAATTTTAAAAAAATCAGAGCTGAAGGCTATAGTTAGGAGATTATATGAAAAATCTTAATTGAAGACTATAGTAAAGGAATTTGAAGTAAAATCATAGCTGGAAGCAATTGTATGATAATTTGAAGAAAATGGTGGTTCAAGGCGTATAGTAAAGTAATTGAAACAAAAATCATGGCGAATGGCTGTCGTAAGGCATTTGAAGAGAAATCATGGTTTAAAGCATAGTAAAGGAAGTTTGAAAAAAAAATGGCATAAGGCTATAGTAAGAGAATTTGAAGAAATTCGTGGTACGAGGCAATAGTTAGGCCTTTTTAAGAAATATATTGACTGAAGGCTATTTGAATGGAATTTTAAAAAAATTCATGGTTTAAGGCTATAGTAAAGCATTTTAAATAGGAAATCTTGGCTGATGCTTGTCGTAAAAGAATTTTAAGAAAAATCATAGTTGAAGGCTATTGTAAGGGAATTTTAAGAAAAAAGTCCAAATTGAAGGGTATAGTAATGGAATTTGAGCAAAACTCATGGGTGAAGGCTATGGCAAAAGAATTTTAAGAAAACTATGGTTGAAGGCTATAGTAAGTGAATTTTAAAAAAATCATGGAAAAAGACTAGAGTAAGAGAATTTGAAGAAAAATAATTGTTTTAAGGCTATAGTAAGGGACTTTTGACAAAAATAATGACTAAAGGCAATAGTAAGAGAATTTGAAGAAATTCGTGGCACAAGGCTAGAGTTAGGGAATTTTAGGAAAAATCATGGCTAAAGGCTATAGTAAGAGAATTTTAAGAAAAATCAAAACTCATGGTTAAAGGCTATTGTTATGGAATTTAAGGAAAAGAATGGTTGAATGTTGTATTGGGAGAATTTTTAAAAACTCAGAGCTGAAGGCTATAGTTAGGAGATTATATAAAAAATCTTAATTAAAAACTATAATAAGGGAATTTGCAGTAAAATCTTAGCTGTAAACAATTGTAAGGGAATTTGAAGAAAATTCTGGTTCAACGCTATAGTAAAGCAATTGAAACAAAAATCATGGCAAATGGGAGTCGTAAGGAATTTGAAGAGAAATCATGGTTGAAGGCTATAGTAAAGGAATTTTGAAAAAAAATGACTTAAGGCTATAGTAAGATAATTTGAAGAAATTTGTGGTCCGAGCCAATAGTTAGGGCATTTGAAGAAAATATTGACTGAAGGCTATAGGAAGGGAATTTTAAGAAAATTCATTGTTTAAGGATATAGTAAAGCATTTTAAATAAGAAAACATGGCTGATTCTTGTAGTAAGAGAATTTTAAGAAAAAGCACTGCAGGAGGATATAGAAAGGGAATTTTAAGAAAAAAATTAAAACTGAAGGCTATAATAAGGGAATTTGAGCAAAACTCATGGTTGAAGGCTATGGTAAAAAAATTTTAAGAAAACTATGCTTGAAGGCTATAGTAAGGCAATTTTAAAAAAATCATGGAAAAAGGCTAGAGTAAGAGAATTTGAAGAAAAATAATGGTTGAAGGCTATAGTAAGGGACTTTTGACAAAAATTATGACTAAAGGCTATAGTAAGAGAATTGGGAGGGAATTCGTGGCACAAGACTAGAGTTAGGGAATTTGAGGAAAAACCATGGTTGAAGGCTATAGTAAGAGAATTTTAAGAAAAATCATGGTTTAAGGCTATAGTTAGGGAATTTGAAGAAAATAATTCCTAGGGAATTTTTGGAAAACTTATTGTTAAAGGCTATTGTAATGGAATTTAAGGAAAATAATGGTTGATTGTTGTATTGAGAGAATTTTAAAAAAATCAAAGCTGAATGCTATAGTTAGGAGATTATATGAAAAAAACTTAACTGAAGATTATAGTAAAGGAATTTGAAGTAAAATCATAGCTGGAAGCAATTGTGAGAGAATTTGAAGAAAATGGTGGTTCAAGGCTATAGTAAAGCAATAAAAACAAAAATCATGGCAAAAGACTGTAGTAAGGAATTTGAAAAAAATCATAGTTGAAAGCTATAGTAAAGAAAGTTTCACAAAAAAATGACATAAGGCTATAGTAATAGAATTTGAATAAATACGTGTTACGAGGCTATAGTTAGGGATTTGAAGAAAAATATTGATTGAAGGCTATTGGAAGGGTATTTTAAGAAAATTCATGGTTTAAGGCTATAGTAAAGCATTTTAAATAAGAAAACTTGGCTGACGCTTGCAGTAAGAGAATTTTAAGAAAAATCACAGCAGGAGGATATAGTAAGGGAATTTTAAGAAAAAAAATTAAACTGAAGGCTATTGTAAGGGAATTTGAGCAAAACTCATGTTTGAAGGTTTTGGTAAAAGAATTTTAAGAAAACTATGCTTGAAGGCTATAGTAAGGGAATTTTAAAAAAATTATGGAAAAAGGCTAGAGCAAAAGAATTTGTAAGGAAATAATGGTTGAAGGCTATAGTAAGGGACTTTTGACAAAAATTATGACTAAAGGCTATAGTAAGAGAATTTGCAAGGAATTCGTGGCACAAGGCTAGAGTGAGGGAATTTGAGGAAAAATCATTGTTGAAGGCTATAGTAAGAGAATTTTAATAAAAATCATGGTTTAAGGCTATAGTTAGGGAATTTGAAGAAAATAATTCCTAGAGAATTTTAGGAAAACTCATGGTTAAAGGCTATGTTATGGAATTTAAAGAAAATAATGGTTTAATGTCATATTGGGAGAATTTTAAATAAATCAGAGCTGAAGGCTATAGTTAGGTGATTATATGAAAAATCTTTATTGAAGACTATATTAAAGGAATTTGAAGTAAAATCATAGCTGGAAGCAATTGTAAGAGAATTTGAAGAAAATGGTGGTTCAAGGCTATAGTAAAGCAATTGAAACAAAAATCATGGCGAATGGCTGTCGTAAGGAATTTGAAGATAAATCAAGGTTGAAAGCTATAGTAAAGTAAGTTTGAAAAAAAATGACATAAGGCTATAATAAGAGAACTTGAAGAAATTCGTGGTACGAGGCTATAGTTAGGGCATTTGACAAAAAATGTTGACTGAAGACTATAGGAAGGGAATTTTTAGAAAATTCAAGGTTTAAGGCTATCGTAAACCATTTTAAATAAGAAAACTTGGTTGATGCTAGTAGTAAGTGAATTTTAAGAAAAATCACAGCTGAAGGCTATAGTAAGAGAATTTTAAGAAAAAAATCCAAACTGAACGGTATAGTAAGGGAATTTGAGCAAAACTCATGGCTGAAGGTTATGTTAAAAAATTTTAAGAAAACTATGGTTGAAGGCTATAGTAAGGGAATTTTAAAAAAACGATGGAAAAGGGCTAGAGTAAGAGAATTTGAAGGAAAATAATTGTTTGAAGGCTATCGTAAGGGACTTTTGACAAAACTTATGACTAAAGACTAAAGTAAGAGAATTTGAAGTAATTCGTGGCACAAGGCTAGAGTTAGGGAATTTGAGGAAAAATGATGGCTGATGGCTATAGTAAGAGAATTTTAAGAAAAATCATGGTTTAAAGCTATAGTTAGAGAATTTGATGGAAATAATTCCTAGTGAATTTTAGGGAAACTTATGGTTAAAGGCTATATTAATGGAATTTAAAGAAAATAATGGTTGAATGTTGTATTGAGAGAATTTTAAAAAAATCAGTTTGCTAGTAAGAATTGATCATAATCCTACTCGATCGTTTTGTTAACTAATTATATATATAATAGGGTCTTGGTTTTCCTGGAAAACTTTTGCTTGTTTATATATACATGCATGCATGAAAGATATATTCATCGATCTCTTACTAGGAACAAGTAAATAACTTAAGAATCAGATCCTTGGGTTGGAGTACTCGTCGTTTCTAATATTCCAGCTCGATCGATCGTAGACGACCTACGTACATTACCTGATTCTTGGCAATTAAATGTGGAGGCATGTTTGTATGACCCGAAAAGGTTCAATTTATTCAAAGGCAATTAATTCATAAAAATTAATTCCTTAATTTTGTGATAATATTAATTAATATTTAATACCGATCGACCTCGTCTACTTCCTTCTATCTTAAACTTAAAATTTGGATTTGATCTGTTGAGTTGTATATATTATTGATCACTGACAAAAAGATTTCTGCAAAGTAAACATATAACGTTGATCCGTGTTTTAAATTTCCATCCTGTCAAGATAAAACACTAATTATATAAGCAGGGAGAATCAACGGAAGCTTAATTAATTGAACATTCTCACACGTACGTACCTCACAGTTGATAACAACGTACCCTAGATAGCTAATTAATTGGATTCTCTATTAATGATATATAGGGAACTCATGCTTAGCTTCGGCAATTGCATATATATTATAACAGGACTAATTAAGTGATCGATCTAATTTATGAAGGTGGACTTGTAAATCACATGCAAATGACACCATCAAAACTTACATATATATTATATGATCACTTAATTTAATAATATCAATTGAACCCCAAGCTTGAGGAAATAAAGAGGTTCACAGAGGGATTCATGGGAGTAATCGATCGATCAATCGATCCGGGCCCACAAACTCTTCAATCATTCAACAATTAATAAAAGAAGGCTGCACTACTGGTTGATTTATTTCTTAAAGGAGAGCACTTTCATTTGAAAAAAGAAAAGACGAAATGAAAATAAAGCTTAATTAATAAATATATTTAGCGACGTACTAATTAATTAACTGGAGAGAAAAAACAATGTTTATGTTCATTGATTGGGGTATCAAGCGTGGAATTAGTCAAATCTAGTTGGGTGGGTGGGCGCAACAAGAGATGATTAATTATAATGACTGATCAGGATAGATATGTATATAATATGTAAACAAATTAATCCTCGATCACCAATTAAATATAAAATCCTTGTTGTGAATTATTAATATATCTAAGATATATAATTAGGACGTGGGCTTTTTCTCTTTAGCTTGCATCTATCTATGTAAAAGACAAGTGAAGATCGACTAGTAGTGACCGGAAAAGGAACTTTTCCCCTTGACATGCATTAATTGAATTAATGATCCAGTTTGGTTCTATATATTAATTAATTAATTAATTAATTAATGGGTATCATTATATTTATAATCCAGTAAGTTTACTCCATGCATCTATATATTTCTATTGTCTACAGTAGTACTCTCTTTGCTTTTAATTTTATCAAACATTAATTAATCGTGTCCATTAAATTTTATATATAGGGGGAATAATAATAGTATTGGAGCCTCTTGTTTCAGAAGCAATTAATTAATAAGAGCTAGCTAGTGATCAGCAGGAAGAGTAGTACTATAGTACTATAGTCTCATAAATTAACTTCACTGATAGGGTTTAGGGTTAAATTAATGAATGCATGGGGCAGGTCTGATCATTTGCTTTCCCCCCAGCTAGCTAGGTGTGACAAAATATCGTTGGTGCTTTGATGTGAGGTAGATATCCATGATCCATCCATATATAAAGAGTAGTACTGATGAACACAAAAGAATTAATTGTTCAGAGAAAGCCAAGGCCGATTAATTTCCATCCTCTTCATATATATATACATGTACATAAAGAATAATTAAGGAAGAGTGATGCCTTAATTTCCATCTCCTCTATTTAATTTTTCCTCATTAATAATTGGTACGTATAATATAGAACGTACTTACATTAGGTACAACAAGTAAATATATAAATACCCAAATTCATTACCATATATCTGCTCCGTCCTAGCTAGCTAGTTAGTCACAGTACGTGAGAAATTAATTAGATCCAAACAAAGCTTAGTAATTAAGGTCTCATGACTTCTTCCCTAGCTTAATTAGCTGCGTAATTACATGCCCTTACGTACGACTGGTCAAGGTTAATTAGTCCAAAATTAGTAAAAAAGAAGTCCCAAGATTTCATCCCCATATTACTGTATGTCACTTTAAATTAATGAGATATCTCGTTTGGACATTAATGGTGTTTAATGCGCGTGCGTTTCCGTTTCTTAATTAATTATATAGGACTCGCTAGCTAGTACTGTCGTCGTCGTAGATCTCTCGCCTCTTGCTTCATCGTTCACGTACGAGCTACAAGCAGCAGATCGAAGAAAGAAAATCCTCTGTGGAATATCGTAACGTACGTGATAGCTGGAGTTAAGACGCACGGAGATCGACTTACGTATATATGTTTTACCGATTAATGGATTTCTGATCCTTAATTTGTTTGAGAATATATATATATCATCGATCGACATCGACATCGACATCGACATCGCCATCGTCTGCGAGAGAGGAGGATCGATCGATTTATATATAGATATAGATATAACGCGCTGCATGTGCTGAATCTGCTGATGATGATCATTTATATACATTTTGGTGAGTATTAATATAATTTTACCGGCCTCTTTCCGACCGGTTCTTAATTATATATTTTTCTTTTTCTCCATATATAGATATTATTGTTCTGTGTTTAGATTTTATTTTTTCCAATTAATTTTTTT
This sequence comes from Aristolochia fimbriata, assembly GCA_019845555.1. NCBI lineage: Eukaryota > Viridiplantae > Streptophyta > Magnoliopsida > Piperales > Aristolochiaceae > Aristolochia > Aristolochia fimbriata. Next base: position 41,231,861 of record CM034079.1, on the reverse strand, counting down.
TAGGAAAAAACTAGTTTTAAACTGATGGATGATGGAGTTTTTAATTAATTATTAAGATGATATTAGAAGATAAAATAAATTAAGCCACCGCTGATTTTTGCAGAAGCTGCTAGAAAATCACATAAAATCAGTTAGCTTCCTTAATAATTTTATTTAAAAATTTAAATTGGGTACTGTGTTATATTTTCTAAATTTGCTTAATTATAATATATATATATATATATATATATATATATATATATATATATCTGGTTCCTTTGGGAGTCCGTTGTGTTCCGTTCGGTTCGGTTGTGGCCTTGGTAATATTAGAAATGAAGTGGCAATAATCATGCAATCGCTGTCCTGAGTCTGCAGGGATCGATCGATGTTGAATTAATAATGAATATCGTTAAGAAAAGATCAAATGCACTTTTTTTCTTCTCTTTGACGGATCCACCACATCAAAATTACAAGAGATCTGTAATTAATTCATTAATTAATAGAGGGAAAAAAATTAAGGAACTGGCAGGATCAGTGAGAGTGGGGAATGCAGGCTATGCAGCTAGCATCAGAATGTAGGGAGTCGACGGAGCAAAATTAGAAAAAGGGTAGATAGCTCGAGAAGGCGATCGATATATGGAGGACCCTTAAATATTTAATATTAGTTACAAATATTTTACAGTTTTACTTTGCTTTCCACCTGCAGAAAGGCAGGAAACCGGAAATCCAACATCATATATCGTCGGTGAGTGACTGATCCCTGACTGAGTTGCATATGTATAGATATATATATATATATATATATATGGTGGTGTGGTGTGGTGTGGTTAGTTACGTTTGTTTGTTCCTCCGAGAGGGCGAGGTGTGAGACAGAGGGAGAGGGAGACCCGGCCGTCCGTTTGATTATTAGTCGTACGTGTTTCTTTCCTCACAGTCTTAATTTTAACCTTGTAATTGGTAGGATCAATATCGCCACAGCAGATCGATCGGGAAGTCCAGCTCATCTGTTCTCTTCTGTCCGAGAGCAATCGAGCCTTAATTAGAGAATAAATTAACAACCGGAGGAGAAGAAGGCGGAGGCGGAGGAGGAGGAGGAGGATCGTGGGCGACTGTGGCTTTGGGAAGAAGGACGACGCCGCCGGAGTCGAAGAAGTTTAATTCATATTTGTGGGTAATATACTTAGTTAGTTATTGATTGATAAAAAGAAGAAATGCTGGAATCGATGAAGTATTTGATGGGGGCTGCCGGGCCGAGCGGTTACGGGTCGAAGACGACGGCGGAGGAGGTGACGGAAGCGTGTCCCGATCTCACTTCCATCACCGCTATAATCACCGGTGAGTAGAAATATTTTAATTTAATTTAATACGCGTAATCGTGTCTTTAAACTTTAACGAATGAATGAATGAATGAATTAGCTAAGGAATATATGTATATATCTATCTATCTATTCTATCTATCTATCTATCTTTGCAGGTGGTACTTCGGGCATCGGAGCGGAGACGGCGAGGGTGTTGGCGATGCGCGGGGCTAGGGTGGTTCTTCCCTCCCGGAACCTCAAAGCCGCCGAAGATACCAAGGCTCGAATCTCCGCAGAGTTCCCCACAGCCGACATCATCCTCATGTTTCTCGACCTCAGCTCCCTCGCCTCCGTCAAGGCCTTCGTCGCCGACTTCCACTCCCGAAATCTCCCTCTCAACCTTCTCATGTAATTATTTTTGGGTTTATTTATTTATTTATTTATTTTTACGAACTCTCCCATCCATTCAGCTTCTTCTCATCTCCTTCTTATATCCCTAACCCCAAATTTGAAAAAAAAAAAAAAAGTTTTTATTTTTATTTTTAATATAAAGTTATAAACTGATAAATTAGAAAAAGAGAAGAAAAAAAAAAATAGTTTTATTTTTTTTTGCTAATTTTTTTAAAATATGTTTCTTCAGAAACAATGCAGGAAAGTTCTCCTATGAGCACGCTCTGTCAGAGGATGGAATCGAGATGACTTTTGCCACCAATTATCTAGGTATGTAATAAACTGCAGTCTCCGATCACTCAGACTCAGTCAGTACGTTAGTCAAACGAAGGTACTTTTTAATTTAAGTTCATCCATCTATTCTATTTGATCTATCCTCTTCGGCGAGAGCTATTTATTATTAGCTAACCCTGGCCTAGCTACCTTCTCTCTCATTAATTAATTCTGACTCCATATATCCGTCATTAATCTTCTCCTTTCCTCTCCGGTAACTAGCAGTAACTACTCAAAATCAAAAGGTACTTGCAACTAATTAATTAGTCACTACTGATCGATCATCCCAATGTTCATATATATATATATATATATATATATATATATATAACAGGGCATTTCCTTCTGACCAAGCTACTCTTGACCAAAATGATCGAGACGGCGGAAGCCACCGGCTTGGAAGGCCGCATTGTAAGCGTCACCTCCAGCGTCTACTCCTGGGTTCCCGCCGACGGTATTTCCTACCTCGCCCACGCCACCACCAAAAAAAGGTATTTAAATTCTGTTCTAGCTGCCTCATGATACCACAAACAAATTATCTATATTTTGCTTCTACTTAATTAAATCGTTAATAACAATATACAATTATACATGCATATGATTAACTAACTAACTTTGGGTACGCATTTTTTCCTGGTTCGATATGTATATATAAAAGTCTTTACGACCCAACAAGAGCCTACTGTCTCTCCAAGCTCGCCATCGTTCTCCATACCAAGGAATTAGCAGAGAGATTACGGGTAATACTTTTTTTTTTTTTTTTAAAAAAAATTTATTTATCCACTACTCTCTTTTATATAATTATTAATCGATCTCCTCGATCCTTAATTATTTCATCTCTTCTTTTTCATTAGCTAGCTATTAGCTATATATATAGTATTTTTTTTTCTTGTTTGCTAATTAATTAATAATAACATTCAGTAAATTTATATTATTAATTTAACTTCCCTGAGGGCTGAGGCTGGAGTGGGTCAATATATTATTCAGAGAATGAAGGCCAATGTCACTATTAACTGCGTCCATCCGGGGGTGGTCAGAACGAGACTGACGAGGGAACGAGAAGGCTTCCTCACCGGTGAGATCGACTATCAGAGGAGTCGTCGCGCGACGCTAGCTCGTCGTCAGACATTCAGACTCCCTTTTCTTTTTTTCTTTTCTTTTTTTATTTAATTCTTTGGCCTTAATAATTAAAAATAAAATAACGCGCAGATCTGATATTCTTCGTGGCGTCGAAGCTGGTAAAGACGATCCCCGAGGCAGCTGCGACGACTTGCTACGTGGCGACGCATCCGAGGGTGTCGGGGGTGTCTGGGAAATACTTCTGTGACTGCAACGAGGGCAGGGTTAGGAGTAAGGCAGCTGCTGAGAGCAACGTCGACGAAGCCGCTCGACTCTGGTCCGCCTCCGAAGCTCTCACCCTCCACACGCCACTCCGCACCGGATTCGACCACGACACCTTCCCAGCTTATTATTATTCATGACGAATCTCGCGCGATCACCTTCTCACCGCCCACTACTACCACCCTCCTCACCACCCCTCCACAAGAGTCCACAGATCACATGCATGCATAGATGCATGTTGAGCCAACACGTACCGCGCGGTACCACCACTCACTACTACCCATCGTCAGCGGAAAAATAATATACATGAATACCAGAATATTATACATATTTATATAGTTATGTAATGTATGTAAAATAGATCAGATAGTGGTTAATTTAGAGATGATCGAGATGCTTGGAGTAAGACGACATGTTAGATGATCGGTTTGTGATTGTACAAATACAATATTAATGACACATATTAATTATATAATTAGAGATTGAGAGAGAAAGAGAGAAGATATATGCATGGAATATTGAAAAATGATGAAGTGGATCGAGTACTTGTTTATCGAATATGAACTATTTGCTTAATTTAGTCGATCGGTTCGTAATTAAATTAGAAGGAACGTGGTTTGGCGCCGCGCGTGTTTCGCGGGGTTAAAAATAAAGGTATATATATAAATATATGATGGGGGAAATCATGCTCGTGATGTGGAGGGGTAGTATATATGGTGGGGAATTAAATTAATTAAAGATTCTAAAAGAAATGGGCCAATTAATTAATTAATAATTAATCTGGAAGGAAGAGCAAATTAAATGGGGCCATGCTAGCTACGATCGAGTTGGGTACTTGGATTAATGAGTACTTAATTGGGTGTGTTTGAATATGATTAATTAGACCGGAATATTCACCAGGGAGTTGAAGTGTTGACTTTCTTTCTTTTCTTTAATTTATAGGAGGAAAAGAGAAAGAAAGGCCGGCCAGCCTTTATTTTTTTATTTTTTTATTTTTTTTATTTTTTATAAAGCTTTTATTCGTCTTCGTTTTTCTTTCTGCACTTTTAAAGCGGCGAATCCCAAGTCGAAGATTTAGTTATTAGTTATTAGCTAGGGTGCATATTAATATTATATTTGTAGAGACTAGAGAGACTTAAAAGAGATCGAAGTGAAGAAGGTCCAAAGGAGGAGGAGAGTGGATGAAGTTGGAGTGGGGGCCGGGAAGAAGAACTGAACTGAACGAGGGTTGTTAGGTCGGGAAGCGTGCGAGGGTTGATGGGCTTCATCGAGTGGCGGGCTCACGGCACGAATTCTTTTGGCGGAAAAAGGGAGAAGGTTGCGTTGAATCGAGGAAGAGAGAGAGAGAGAGAGAGACGTGTGATGTGACGAATTAAGAAAAACTTGACTAGAGCGGTTGGTTACGTACGTACGCGTGAGGTTGCAATGCACGTGCGGCGTCGTTATTCTCGTTAGTTTCCCATGCAGCTGACGTCCCTGCACACGTAGGATCGACTTAGTCTGCACTCACTCTGCTGGGTGGGTAGAACGGTTACTCGGTTAGATTTTTTTTTTTGAAAAAAAAAATAAAATTTAAACGGCGAATAATATATTATTTATTACTTATAATAATGATATATGAAGAAGAATTTTCTTCAAGGGAGTCTAACAACAAACTGTTGACTAGATTCTAAGCATTAGCATAGCGCGGCGGTACACGGGGCCATAAAATTTCTAGTCATGAAATGGCTTCAAAACTAATTGGCAGTTGAATATTTTTGCTAAGCCCATTTGATTACATTTAATTAATGAAGGCTCCGTAGATTGTTTGTTTTGATACCTTATAGCAATGCTTTAATCTCCGCATCCATTAGTTAAAAGTCAGTCCTCAACAAATAATTTACTAAAGACGCCCGAATTGAAATATTGAATCATGCACACCGCCGGCCGGACAAGGCAGGCAGGCAGGCAGGCAGGCAGGCATATATTCGCTCGCTCAACCCTCCCCTTCTATTTCTATTGTTTTTAATTACCCTTTTTATATTAACAAACAAACAAAGAAACTAACAAACAAATAAATAAAATAATAAATAAACAAACAAAAACAACTTGACTTTTGCCTAATATATATATATATATATAATTAGTGACTTAATGAGGGTTACATCTTGAGAAGATCGACAAGTAGTAGTCGTTCCACGTAAAGAGGAAATTAAGAGGAGGAAATTAACTCACTACTGCGGAAGCCGGGAAGGAACTGATCAGACCACTAGTGCTAGTACTACTCTTGCAAGTAGCAAATCCTCCCCAAAATGGATCGACGAATACTATAATTTATTCATATACTACTACTGCATTATATATTATTATATTATCATCATCGAGATTCGAGACTCGATTCCATCGAGAGATTATAATTATATGAAATTTTTCATTTCTGAAAATTATCTGAAAAAAAAAAAAAAAAAAAAAAAAGTGTTAAAAAAATTTACATTTGTAACATAATGAGTTTTAGGGATTATTTAAATATAACCGCCAAAAGAAATTAACTGTAGCTTTTGTGGCTCGCGCCGCGCGGTATGCTACTCCAGCTGTTTTAGCACTGTATCATAATTAAAGAGGAGAGTTCCTGATCCAACAGCGCTGAGTTTAATTTCTTCTCGAAACACTATGTATAAGCAACGACCTATGTTTAGATACATTTATTATCGATTTATACCATCTAATCACGAAATGAATTAAAAATACACAAGATTAAGCGATCAATTTTCCCATTTTTCTCAATACACCTTTATACTATTTAGTAGGTGGAAAACTAAACTCATGAACAGATGGAGCTCTTGGCTCAGTAAAAACACAATGCGGCTCAAATTATTTCAACCTGTATTTAGATCCTTAATCAGGCAAAACCAGTTTTAACCCTAGGATCACATCATTCAATACAACTCAAAGCATAGTTGAACCAACAAGTAAAAACCAATATCACACTCAAGAAGGGCTGAGCACGAGTCGGGTTTGGGTAGGATTTTTGTAAACCCGAACCTGACCCAACATATATAACTCAAAATCCGAACCCATAAGGTTTAAAAACTCCAACCCAAAACTAACCCGAATTCTAATTTTACAAATCCGAACCCATCCCAACCTGACTAAAACCTGACCCGACTATTGAGAGCAAAACAAATTAATTCACAGAAGGCGTTGAGAACAATGACTGGACCGACAGAGAAAGATTTCGGCCTGTCACAGACTCTACACCGAGATCTGGAAATGTGTACAGTAGCGGACTCTGTGAAACGAAGACCGCACAGAGATGGAAGAAACATCGCCTCCTTCCTGACATGGCAAGAGAGAGAGAGAGAGAGATCTACGGGATGGGATGAAGATGGAGAGAGATATCGGACGAAATCTAGGCAAAGAACCCAAGGAAAAACATTTATTTGAATTTCCATTATAAACCTCGTGAAAAGTAAAAATCCGAATCCGACCAACCAGCCATCCGGTTTGCATTTTCAAAAACCCATATCCGAGTCTCCGACCCGCGGATTGTACTCAAGAATCCAAACCAGGAATTTTTGGATTGGATCGGGTTACCAGAAAACATACCCAGCCCTACATTCCAGTAGCAAGAAAACAATAACATCTAGTTAATTACGAAAACTGATTCATTTAATTCGGGAGAAAGAATTAGAGTAGATAATCCTTGCACATTCCCAACAAGGATGACACAAGCATAAACGAGAAACAAAATGTAAGGAATTTCCAGAACGAGAGAAACGAGAAACAACTGCTTTCTTAACACAAGAAAAGGTGATTACATATTTTGCTCGGACTCAACTCATACACAAGTTTCCCAATCTCGCTGAAGCCTCTAATTACGACATCCAGCACAAAATAAACTGGCAACATTATCGCAGGGAAATGGACTAATTGTCAAAATTGAAGAAACAATAAAAAAAACAAAAATACCTACCACAGAGCTAAGAAATTTTTTCATAATGACACACCCTTGTCACTCCAAACAAATCAATTTATGTGTATGTATCTATTCTTCACTGGAATGAAAAACAGAAAAACAGATTAACCTACAATCAAAACTCGGTTTCGCCGGGTTTCACTCTCAGTAAAGCAATATGGATCCAGATTAGAACACACGGACAGGCTTTCCCATTGTACTTTTCAGATACAAGCACCTAACCTGGCATACAAACAAAATACACAATGAGACCTTCAACAAGATCTCCTAACAATATGCAGAGCTTACCAACTGATTAATGTTCATATAATCAAGTGGTTCAGACAACAAAGTGGACTTATTTCGAAGAATACTTACATTCTGCCAGTTCTTTTTAAGGAGAGAAACAAGGAAGTTGACACTGAGCTGCACATTCTGGAAAACTTGTTTCTCCTCCATTCCACAATTGCCAACAGCAACACCCATGCACAGCACCTTCTTAAGCTGAAACTTAACCATTGCTTTGGTCTCATTTACCTTTGACTCCAGAGACTCCTGGTGAGAGACCAGAGTAGGGAACTTTCCAGCTTTGTTAAGACCAGGACCAAGAAGCCTTGGAATCTGCTTAATAATTGCCTCAGAAGCAAGGAAAGCATGGTACTTCTTTGCAAGCTTTTTCACTAGCTTCTTATTCTTGTTCATTTTCTTCAGTGCTTCAACATCCATATAATCTAAACCTATCTTCTCAGCCTGCAGTAGTGCTACAATGAATCAAACACTCGTATGACATAATGCTACGACACCAATCAGATTGTTTACTTGAACAATTAGTTCTAAAGAACGAGATGAGATTATGTAATATGTCAGTCTATATTTTGTATGAAATGAAACTAATCTCTCACTCACTTTACTGTAGTACTACTACATACCTCTTCAACATGCTGTGCATCACCAAGCATGCAAACTTTCATTTTTGGCCTAGGAATATGAGGCAGTTTCACAGAGCCACTGAAACGCTTGTCCTTCTGTGGGTCATAGTTCTTGAGTCCAATTTGGAGCTCAATAGTCTCGGTAAAGTTACGGTTTTTATCCTTTGCAACATCCATGACCTGACCAATGGCCTCCCTCAAGACATCACTCTGAAGCTTACTGAAAGATCAGAGAAATAAAAAATGAGTACCACAGACCAAACAGGGCTTTTGTGCTAACTTACACTACATTACTATGAGTCTTTCACTAATCAGTTAATAGATGAGAAACACAGAGAGCACAACAAAAATCGGATAAAACAAATACAACATCCACAGCGCTTTCTATAGACTAACAAAATGGTTAGGACAGCTGAAAAATGTGGCTCAACAAGATTCAGCACATGCTTGTGCCCAGTAGAATTACACAAAGATCAGGATCAATTAGATTCTGAACTGGTCATTTGCCCAGTAAAATACACTAAGTGTCTGGTCTACACCATTCAGAACCGGGTCTTATGCCCGATATAACTACACAAAGTTCGAGGTCCATTACACCTCACTCAGATACTGTGACCACAAGAAATGTACTGCTACAGTACTTAGCAGAGGTCGACATTTCAAATTGTGTCAATAATGAAATGTGCGGGAAGATACTATTGAGACACTTCGAGAAGCAAAAAGTGCCATCAGCGAAACTTCCAAAGTCACTATAGGCCTCCCATGAATCAAACGAACACAAAAGAAAATCCGTTTGGGATTATGAAGGCCCGGCAGCTTAATTTAAATTAAAAGACTGAGAGCAGTCGAACAGTGGGGAAAAAATAAATAAATAAATAAATATATAAAAACCTCAGATTGTAAAGTTTCACAATGACTGCATATATTTGGCGTCTTTTATTATACAAACCAGATCCTCAACCAAAATGAAAGTACTAAAGCTTTAGAGACGCAAACCTCATCGTTGCTCCAAGTATATATTTCACTACAAAATAGCGGTGCTAAACTCCCTGCACAGACAAAATAAGAAAATTTTTCTCATGAGTTCGGTACAAGGAAACGATCTCCAAGATGCAAAGTCACATATGTGATCCATAAAGCCACAAAATCTTTTACATAAAACCAAAACCAAGGAAAAACAAAATAGATGATTTTTTTTCGGCAGAGAAGAGAAAATGAGAGGCATGTTTTTGAAAAGATGTATCGACTTCTCAATCAATCTCGAAATGCACTGGACATCTTCATAATCACTAGTGCCGGAAAGTAATTTCATATGAAGGGGAAAAGACAAAATCAAGACGAAAATCCAGCAAATGAAACCGAGTAAAGAGTGTGAGGAGATTGAGCAGGAGGCAGGGTACCGGAGCAGGGGTGCTTCAGAGCCGATGCGGCGGCGTCACAAGAGTGCAAAGAGAGAATGTAGGGTTTGGGGACAAGTTGCGCTTAAGAAGAAATTTTTTAAGGGTACCCCGTACCAGCGCCCGCGGGCGGGTTTCCGTTCCGTTGAAGCGATTTGGGTTGGATATCCGCTTTACTGAATTATATAGATGGGGTCCAGTTAAATTCTCAATAAGGCCCATTAGAAAGCCCACAAATTTGAAATCGAAACACCATCCATATTATGATCAGTACAGTAATCTTTTTGTTCAATATTGATGGAAGTACTTGCAGCGGTTTCCCGGTACTACACCGAGCTTTGTACTTCGAGCAGTACGTACGTACTCACCAACTTCAGTTTGTAGTAGATGTTATATATATATATACTTGTCTTGGTTTTCTCTTCTTTTTATATACTTGATGGTCTTCAATTCGGATCCCCGAAATTGCCTTGCAACTTAATTTCAGTGCATTGAAACTAACTTCTTAGAGCTAGCATTGAAGAATGATATACCTGCTCTTTAATTCAGGTATCAAATTTGTCTTCCTCGAAGTTTTGGCTGAATGGGTGAGTGATGGACGACGATGAGGGAGCAGCATGCAGCAGCATCAGCAGAAGCAAGAGCTCGGAGAGATCTGTTGCATATATATGGTATGTATATGTACCTCTATGAACCAAAATTCAGATATTCGTGGTTTTTTTTTTTTTTTTTCTCAGTTTAAATACAATACATAAAACACAAGCAGCAATGTGGCGTTAGTTCAACGCCCAACGGCTGAGGGAAAACTATAAAGAAAATTAATTAGGAAAGTGTCTCAATAATATCTATCTATTTACCTGTTTATTTATCTATCTATATACCGATAAGTGTAGAAAGTTTTTCTCTATAAGTACTTTTTAAAGAAGAAAATGAGAGTCGCTATCATAAAGGTGAAGGGTATTTTTTTAAAAGTGACTAAAATTACAAAACACTTTGCCCCTCATTCCTTCTTTAAAAAAAATGTGTAGAAAATAATTTCCTACATGTAAGTGTAGGGTAGCCGCCATCTAAAGCCAAAAAACATCTTCTACACGTATATATGTGTAGAAAACTATTCCCTACACTCACTTATTAAAGAGAAAAATAAAAAACATTGTGATAAATATGAAGGGAATGTTAATATATATACTAACCCTCTCATTTATGGGTTAATGAGGATATGGCGAAGGTTCAACGCTGATCGCATTTTCACAGTCCAATAAATATTTAAATAGGTAAATGAATAGTATATAAAATAAAACATAAATATTTATACATTATATAAATGGTTAAATATTAGCACCCAGCTTGTTGTCCTTCTCCCCTCTCGAGGAGTTGTGTTTCAATGAACATCTAAGAGCAGCTGGGAATTAGTTACGAATTGAATAATATTGCTACAAATTTAGGGAGAAATAATATTATTGTATCCTCAGTACTTGATCTCCTTCTTGGTGATTATCAAGAGCTAGCCTTACTATATAGTGTCATGCATGTGCATGGATAAAAAATTAAGGATCTATATCATTTTAATTTTATGTACTCTCTACAAACACTTTTTAAAGAAGAAAAGTGATGTCATTATCATAAATGTGATTGATATTTTTATAAAAATAATATAAAGTTATAAATCACTTTTATAAAAATGCCCCTCATTACTTTTTTAAAAAGTGTGTATAAGTCCTCCTAAGAGTATGTGTATAGGGCAGCAGCCCTCTATGTATATAATTAATTAGAACTTGTGTATAATTTACCAATTACAGTACTACTGAAACACCGTTGAATTTTACCACTAAATTAATGGGTAATATTAACGAAGTTGCTTTTAGTTAATTTATCAAAATAATGGTGGTTTGGTACTTGTCTCCAAAATTTATATAATCACTTAAAGACTAATCCCATAGAGATTAATTAGTTGGGGCCAACTCCATCCGTTAGCCACTCCGGCCGGTTTCCCACTCGAATCCGATTAAGAATATTTAAGAGTCAAGCAGGAAGCTGACCATTTCGTTTCTGCACTCAATTAATTAATTAATTTGTTGAGATGTAGCTGTCGTATATATATATATATATATATATATATCATGCATGCATGGCTAGCTCCTATTTTCCTCATGATCGAGTACCGTTATCGGATTGGAATTTATAACAAGTTTTTTTGTGAGGAAGTGTACATATATATATCCTGCATTCATGCATGCATGCATGAACAAAATATTTAAGATGAGTGATGTGAGAACGAGCAGTTTAATTAAGATGCAGGAGAATTAAATTAATTAATTAAGATGAGTGATGTGAGATCGAGCAGTTGAGGGAGGTAGTGCATATATGTAGGGGGGATGGTGGGAAGTATATATATATATATATATATATATATCCTCTTCTGACGCGATCTTTACTTGGTATAGAATGCAGTTTAATTAGGTCAACTGCTCTCTGAGCATGCATATATTGATGCTTCTTCTTCTTCAATTCCCCGATCGACCTGCCTCGCGAGTAGGTACTAATTTGGGAACGCACGCAATGGGTTTGAATTTTGATCAGGATGATACAACTAACTCCTTAAATAGTGGAGAAGGTTGGACTTCTATAGTCACACACACACACATATATATATATATATATACATACTAGCCATGCATGTTAGAAATTGATATATGAACCAATTAATTAATGTACACCATGCATATACATATAATTAATTTGGCGATAATTAATTAAGTTGGACTTGGATTTGTTGTGCCTTGACTTCTCCATTCTTATATAAATTAAGGTGATCATGTGATTAGCTCCAACGGAAAGGTGTTAATTAACAGTTTTCTTATATATGATTAGTTGGGGAGAATATTAAGGGTACGCCATGGCAAGAAATTAGAAAACAAAGCATGCATCGACGTGTCACACTGTCACCTTCCCTTGGAAGAAAAACACTTGTTTAATTAAGGCAGAAGGAGTACTAGCTACCACGTACGTACGTATAGTATACTATATATAGCATGTCACTATTATCAATTAATTAATAATCCCTTGTAGTACTCTTCTTAATTTCCTGTCGGGACTCATATATCTATGTTTATTAATATATATATCATGACAAAGAAAAAATATTGTAAATTTTCCTACTCCTGGGATATCAGTGAGAATGATCACTTAAATACCCATCATGCATCTTCTCTCTCTCGCAAACCGTAGACAACACAAAGCAGAGTAAGATGGCGAAGGAAACTACATGCCTTCTTCTCTGGCTTACCTTCTTTTCCTTCGCAACCTCCTTCGCTATGGCCAATCCTTGGCCTGTGGGAACCTCCACTAGGTTTTATGACTTCAAGGTTCTCTCTCTCTCTCTCTCTCTCTCTCTCTCTCTCTCTCTCTCTCTCTCTCTCTCTCTCTCTCTCTCTCTCATCTTCGATCTTTTTCTTATTTCTCATCTCTCTAACATTGAACTAGTACTGGCATAATATATTATGTGTTCACAGGTTCAAAAGACGAGAATCACAAAGCTATGTAAGAGCAAAGACATAGTGACCATCAACGGCATGCTGCCAGGGCCTGTAGTTTATGCCCAAGAGGATGATAGAGTTATCGTCAAAGTGACCAACGAGACACCATACAATGCCACAATACACTGGTAGGTTTTGCCACTGCAGTTTGAATCAGGCAACATACATTAATGCAAGCCTTCCATTTAATTTCTACCCAAATCCAATCCTCCAATATATATTAACTGTTCTATCAGCAGCTAGCTAGCGAGCCTTGCATACACAATTGAACAGGTTCATGACGGACTTGTGCTGCTGCATGTTCATTACTGCATATCTAGCTAATCATGCTACGTAAAGATCGACCTTGATTATAAATATATACATATATATGGTCCTTAATTGGCTTTAATTCCACAGGCACGGTGTCCGGCAGATGTTAACGTGTTGGTCTGATGGCCCCTCCTACATTACCCAGTGCCCAATTCAAGCAGGCCAAACCTTCACATATGAGTTCACGTTGGTGAAACAGAAGGGCACTCTCTTGTGGCATGCCCATGTTTCATGGCTCCGTGCTACCGTCTATGGTGCCATCGTCATCTACCCGAAAACAGGAGTTCCTTATCCATTCCCTTACCCTTATGAAGAACACATCCTAATCTTTGGTATATATATATGCAGGGCTAATTAATATTCCCTATTGTTAATTTTTCAATTGATAAAGTATTTTTTCATTTACAATTTTTAATTAATTTGATGATGAAACAGCTGAATATTGGCACAAGGACGTCGTTAAACTTGAGCGGCAGGTGATAGCCAGCGGCGGAGCTCCGCCACCTGCTGATGCTTACCTCATCAATGGCCACCCTGGTCCTCTCTACAACTGCTCTAGCAATGGTAATAATTAATTAATCCCTACTTAATCAATTAATTATCAAAATTTAAGTTGAATTCAATTATATAAAATAATAATATATTCCTAATTAACGTACAGCTGACTAGTCAGCTAGCTAGCCACATATATAGAAAGATATTTAATTATATATAGTTTTTTATTATTTTTTATTTTTTATTTTTAATAATGCATGCTTGTTACTACAATATTTTTTAACACTTAATTAGTAGTACTGTACGTTAGATAGTAGTTAATTAATTTATTAATTAGTTATCATATATCTAATTGACATCTTAATTTAATTCAGTAACGCATGCAACCGGTTAATAAAATTATGCATATACGTGACAGTAGTAATTAATTAAACCCAATTTAACGCAGATGTTTACAAGATTGAGGTGGTCCCTGGGAAGACATATCTGTTGAGGTTGATTAACGCGGCTCTAAATGTTGAACAATTCTTCGCCATTGCTGGGCACAAGTTAACAGTGGTTGAAGCTGATGGGGACTACGTGAAACCGTTCAGAGTGGACCAGCTAATGCTGGCACCAGGACAGACCGCCAACGTACTTGTGACGGCAAATAAGGCCATCGGCAGGTACTCCATGGCTGTGGGAACTTACATGTCCGCCAGGAACGTTTCCTTCCAAAAGGTTCCTGCAGTGGCACACTTACAATATCTGGGGGCAACACCCAGCAGTCTCACCCTCCCCGCCCAGCTCCCTCGCTTCAACGACAATCTTCTGGTCAAATCAAACATGGCGGCCATGAGAAGCTTAAACGCCCCCCGCAATCTCCCACTGGAGATTGACACCAGTCTTTTTGTCACCGTTGGACTAAACGTCCAGAAATGCAATTCAACCAAACCCAAGAAGCGCTGCCAGGGCCCAAACAACGGTACTTTCGCCGCATCCATGAACAATGTCACCTTCGTTAAGCCAAATATTTCGCTTCTGCAAGCTTATTACGACAAGATTGATGGTCACTACACCGAGGACTTCCCTGGCGTGCCCCTCAGGAAATACGACTTCGTTAATGGGGCACCAAACAACATTCCCAATGACACTCAGTCGCTTGTTGGGACAAGAGTCTTTGTTCTTGATTATGGATCCAGGGTTCAGGTCATCTTGCAGGATACTGGCACAGTTACACTAGAGAATCATCCAATTCACTTGCATGGCTACAGCTTCTATGTTGTGGGATTCGGAACGGGAAACTATAACCCCATGACTGCAGCATTCAACTTGGTCGACCCGCCATACATGAACACCATTGGAGTACCCGTTGGCGGATGGGCAGCCATTAGATTCGTCGCCGATAATCCAGGTGATATATCTGTTATTATAACTAAATATATTCATGATCACCAGAGTATGCATGTACGACTAGCTAGCTAGTAACAATAATATATATACGATAGTTAATAATTTATAATAACATGCAGCACTGATCGATTGTGGTTTTTGTGCAGGTGTTTGGTTCATGCATTGCCATCTAGACATACATCAGTCTTGGGGCCTTGACTTGGTTTTCATTGTGAAGAATGGGGAGGGAGAATTGGAGACCCTTCCTCATCCTCCTGCGGATATGCCCCAATGCTAGGCAGAATAATCCAAGGAGGCTTTCAATTCTTTGGGTTTAGAATAATCCGAGGAGGCTTTCTGCAATTGAATTAATGTGGTGTACAAGGAAAAAGAAACGAAAATCAAGTGGGATGTGTTAGTAATATTGTCAGTTTATAGAGTAGATTTTTCAAACTTGAGCATGAAGCCACAAGCTTTCGCAAACTGTTCATCTGCAGCATGCTTAATTGCTGCATTCTACGCTGGTCTCCAAAAGCAGAGAACCATTGTTCCTTCCTCTTTCTGTACTGTGTTGTTTCACTGTCCTGATTTATAGAGAAAAGCAGCTTGTTTTTTTATCATCCATTCTTATCTGTAACCTGTAAGTAGGGTACATATATGCGTGTCTTAGCAATTTAATGTGCATCAAGAGAAAGAAAAACATCATAAATTTCATTGTCAGATTAAATTATAACCAAATAAAAAAATCTATAAACAACACAAATTAAAGAAGAGGTAAGAAGCAAGGGGACAACAGAACAAGGATCAGTTTAATGATTTTAGTTCTTTTTTCTCAATTTTTTTACTGTTTTATTAAAGTAATAGCAAATTTACATTTTGAAGGACAACAAGAATCTTGAAGAAAATTCTCTAATTTTAGACTACTCTATTTCCTGTAGTTGAGGAGTTATCTATAGCTCTCTGCTTCGCCCTTCTCTAACTTGTTGCAGGTTAAGACCTTCAGCTCTCAGAGGGCTGCTAGTTCGATACTTTGGAGAGAACACAGACAGTTTACATAGTTCGATCTGTTTTCATGAACTTTTTTCCTTCTCCTATTCTGTAACTTGATCCTTAATATGATTATTCTTAGATAAATGAAACACAACCTTTTCTGAATTAAGATATATTCAGCGAAACTGATGTCAAATTCTTTTACAGTTTCAAAAAGCTCACTTTCGATACAGGGTTTGCAACAAGTACTGGTGCAAATTGTTGGTAAACAATTTACTAGAAAGTTCTCAATATCTGATGGAGTATGATTCTCAAGGATTGACTACCTCCTCCACCCAACAATAATTACTTTCATCAGTTTGACGTGATATAAATATCAACCTCTTATTGCTCTTCAAATTCAAGTAATCAACCTGAGAATGGATTCAACATCTAGGTATTAAGAACTAGTATAATTAGATCGACTTACCAACATTAACCCTTATTGACAGTTTACCTGTTCTGGGTCCAGTAATAAAAGGCAAAATGCAGGAACAGGACCAGTAGACTGGTCCAAAAGAGGTTCCTCGTGTCGCTCCTCATTCAGATGTGGAAGGCCAGGGCTAGGTCCTAAGTACTGATTCCTAGACTTTAAAGAACTGGAGAACCAACTTTTCTCCCTAAGCTGTGTGAAAAATGAACTTGTCAGCAATTAGAATGTCAGCGCAAGTATACTAGAATAATCAGAAGAAAAAAATGTATGTGCAAAGAACACTCAAAAGGAAGATAACTCCAACAAACAAAACAAATTGCAAACAAAAGTAGAACGTAAAAGAATTCTGTTGATTTCAGAATTTTGTAATGGTAAATGATGAATCAGCATATTATTCAAAACATTTATCAGGGAACTTGCTTTTACTTTTTATGTTTTCTGCTAGGACAATTGAGAATAGTGAAGTCATAGAAATCAGTGGTTAACAACACTTAACAGCCAACTTTTTATTTACAATCTGAACTGCTCTATCAGGCAGAACATTCATTAGATAAGTGAATGAGCAGTTCAGATGAGTTAGTAAGACCACATGGCTCAATCCCAGAATTTTAACAAACATACTAAATTAAAAAAAAATCAAAGTAATGAACTAATCTCTTCTTGCCCAGTCTAAGTTGCCGAAGCCTCAGTAGAATGATTCTCTGGGATTGGTATGGTCATTAAATCCAGGACACAAGAATATATATAGACCATCTAACGTGTTCAGGTCTTAATTCTACAACTAAAAACATCATAAAACATTTCACTGCCATCAGTTTCTTATTCAGGGCCCACTATGTGACAGCAAAATCAAGTAAAATATTGAACGTGCAGCAGAATCCAAAAACTCCCAAACCCTCCACCCAAAATGTCCAGGTGCAAACGACCTCCAATTTCCATGTAAGGAAAAAAGAGAGAAAAGTATATTTCTAATACACCGAAGCAGTAAATACAATATTGAGCTTCTTAAACAGTTAAATTATTTTCATGTGTATTCCACAAAGAAAGGGGTTCAAATAGGTATGTGTTATTTGACTAACCTCACTCACTCAGCATCACAATTGCTTTTACACAGTTTTCTGAAAGACAAAGAAACATGACTTGAAACAATACTCTAACAAGGTGCTTGCGAAAGAATACATAAATTAATTCGCCTAAGATGTGGATGTGGCCAGCTTATCTAACATCTTATAACTTGGTTACATACTAACTTTGCTGCCTATAGCTACATAGTAAGGCTTAAACATACGTAAGTAACATATTTGGCAAGATTTTAGCCATCTGCTCCAACATAAATTTATAGTGGCAGCAGCATCCTAGGCCAGCCAATAGCATTTTAGATTCCTTAGCTAGAGATGGTGTTTCGAGATCTTCTCTAATTGTGAGAAACCTTTTTCCTTTTTAATCTGAGGCTTGCGGACTTCCTCACCCTGTTCTTCTTCTACGTGTTCCATGTATTTGTTTATCTTTCAACCATTTCAAGCCAAGATTTTCATCTTCTCCTCTTTTTTAAAAAGAAAAAAAGAAATTTCACATTCCTCAACCTCAGTGTAAAGTGTACATTTATAAACTGTGCAAAATAAACGACAAAAAACAGGTTTCATAGTGGGAAAAAAAAAAAAAAAACTTCTCGGCAGTCGAGAGGATCATTCTCCTCTTGTTAAAGGAGAACATGTTCCCCAAATTGAAGGTGCTGATCATTTTCATCATGCTCCCACAGCATCATATCCGCTCTTTCTGGCAGTTATTTTTCTTTCACGTGCAATGTTAGATTGTTTAATTGGCTTTAGTGTCCTTCATCATTTGTAGCAATTTAACTTTTCGAACCAAGTATCAAACTTTCATCTTATTCAAGTTGTTAAGCATCAATTACAGGCAAACGAACACCTCATCATGGAAATCTAAAGCTCGGTAACAAATTAGCAGCATTCAAATGGCTACATCTATGTAGATGGTGATTGGTGGTGATAGACAAAAAGGTCTTACTTGAAGCTTCAGAGGGTCGGTATTCGACCCATCAACTATCTCTATTTTACCACTGAGACGAAACTGTTCCCACGATTCCGTAAAGTACCAGCAGACCTACAAAGAACAAATATTTTCGGAAGCTGAACAAGAACTTGGTAACAGACAAGGAACTGAAAGGCAACAATTTGATCACTTTACAAACTAAAACAAAATAGAAGTGCCTATCTAAATCGAAGTCACATTACCTCTCCATAGGGGCAAAGTCTTATCTCTTCAATCTGCATAAATAAACAGGTGAAAACTGTTGTTCCGAAGGTGTTTAGTTAGCCTATTCCTAAAAAAACAAGTAACAACCATGCATTTTAAGGTAAAAACCTTGCGAGTCCGGCTATCCGTATTGATCTGAATCGTATCGGAGCCGTGTCGGAACCCCCTGAGAAAGCAAGAGTTGAAACCCAAGTTAATTAGTTGAGCGCAAGGAGGCAGGATGTCCATATGAAAAGTTTGAAATTAAGATGCAGTGACGACCTGAAGACCACAGTGCGATTTGACGGCCTGCCATTCGCGGCTACAGTTGCCTGAAACTCATCGAATTAATAACCATCAGAAGAAAGAAATGCGAAATTAATGTTTCAATATATATCAAGACTTTGTTTAATTAGTTTGTAGTGAAGCTCCATGCGACTTACGAGCTGAAAGTAGGAAGCGTGCCTGATGTGGGAATTCGACTGCAATGCGGAATGAAGCAGCGGCCTCCAAGGTGCTGCTGCCACCAATATTTCGGCCATCTCTGACTACAGCGATCGTCGAATGCCTGGAGTATTTAATATTGTAGATGTCACTTTGGCAATCAGTAAATTAACTTGGAAATATGCACCTTTTTTACCTTCGATCTCTTCCGATAAATTAAGCGCCAGAAATTGAGTAACATACATGCGTTACTTAGCCGGTTTCATAAACTAAAGCCTGTGCTGTCACTAAAAAGCCAGTGCGGTGCGATTCGGCCGGTCCGACAAAATTGGTTCGGACCATGTATTTTTTGGGCTAAAAAACTAAAAAGACAGGGAGACGCATGCATGCAGAATTAATTCTACGAAAACCAGCCTGACACATGCAACAGCCCCCAGGCGGGCAGGACCGAGGGGATTAAGAGAGAGCGAGGTAGAGACCCGATTCGATGGTATGAGGCAATATTAATCCCGGCCTGTTAAACCTTTTTTACCCGATCGAGTAGTAGTAGTAGTAGTAGTAGTAGTAGTAGTACTGTACTGACCAGTATTTTGATTTCAAAGTGGCCAGGGTACTAATTAATTATATTATTGGGTACTATATAAAGTAGTAAGGATATTTTATAATATTAATTGTCTCTTACTTGGTAATGTTGAAAAATGTTAGTGAAGCGGCCCATATTATATATATATATATATATATATATATATATATATATATATATATATATATATATATATATATATATATATATATATATATCTATGGAGACTACTTGACCCGAGATCGACCTCCATTACAAATCCCTCGTATATATGATTGACACTACCACGTACTTAATTAAGTACATTTTCTGTAATTATTCCATTTTTAGAAATAAAGTACAAATTAATAAACAAGAAACAAGACTTGAAGAATATGCAATTATGCATGCATGTTAATTCGAATTATAAATTAACTAATATTTATATATTGTTGCAATATTGGGGGGAGTTTCCCATGAAATATTTAAGACTGGGGATTCGAATCACGCACGTACGTACATACATCTTTTGTTTCCATTCAGATTCAATTGTACGTACGCGCGATATATATATATATATATATACGTAGGTACTAGCTAATCTTAATTTGGGAAAGAAGGACGATAATTAGATTAATTCAATAAATATATCTTAGATAGTTACACAAGATCGGTTCCAGATTCAAGGAAAAAATTGAGGGAGCAGGATCCTCTCCTTAATTTGTCAGACGATAATCTAGGAATGAAATCTATTTATATATATCACCTTACAAGTTGCAGAGGATCCAGCAGCTAGGAGAGATCAAAAGGAGGAGAGGGAGGGAATTGAAGGAAGGAAGCGGTGGAGGGAGCGATCGATCGATCGATCGATCGTGACTTCACTGACTTGCATTGGTGAGCGATCGATCGATGGATCGTGACTTGCAATATCGGTGAGA
This sequence comes from Aristolochia fimbriata, assembly GCA_019845555.1. Lineage (NCBI taxonomy): Eukaryota > Viridiplantae > Streptophyta > Magnoliopsida > Piperales > Aristolochiaceae > Aristolochia > Aristolochia fimbriata. The sequence goes on along the minus strand of CM034079.1, from coordinate 41,210,887 downwards.
TAGGTAGATCAGATCGAGCAAGGGAGATAGGAGATAGAGACCGAATTCTAGCTTGTAAGGTGATATATATAAATATATATATCGATGGAGGCCAGTGGGGGAAAGAGATTTGGTCGAGCGGCGATTGCAGTGTTGATTGGAGTGGTGTTTATCGGATGGATGCTTCAGTGGGCGATGATACCCACCAACGCTCACTTGCACATATGGCAACCCAATGTTGCTGCTCGAACCAATTCTAAGTATTTTGGAGCACAAGGTGTAGTTCAGATCGATTCATTCTTCTTAGTAATTTATACATACATGCATGCATATATTTTCGAACCAAATTATATAAGTTGCTTGCTTGCTGTTTCAATTAATTAATATATATTATAAAGCTTTAATTACTTAATTGCCGCGGTGCATTTATATATATTTGCAGGTGCGAACCTTTTGACCTCCACCTTCCCCATTCTCTTCATCTCCGTTTTGGGCTGCATTTTCCTTCATCTTGGCAAGTCCGAAGAACCTTCCCAGGAGAAGATCAGGTACTACTATATATAATTTCTTTGTTAATTATATATATGCACGATGTTCTAGCTAATTAATTAATTAATTAATGCAGTGATCATATGCGGAAACCCAAGCCGCTTGCCGAATGGAGACGACCGATCCTGGTGAAGGGTCCACTGGGTATCGTTTCTGGATTAGAGCTGGCCTTCTTGGCCATGTTCGTGGCATTACTACTCTGGGCTTTGGCAAGCTTTCTCTACACCGGCTTCGCCAAGATAAATGCTCAATCTGTTCACCAGCTGGGCGAGAAATTGTACGTGCGTACGTACGTACGTAATAAGAAATATTAATTAAAACGTACATCATGCATCTTAATTATATATCTTAATTAGTTATTTGATTAATTCTAACGATTAATTAATATCATTAAGTAGTTTAAATTATTAATCTTGGATTATTAATTCATTCAGTTGTGATATTAATTTATATATATTATTGATCGAGATTAATTGTATATATATGTGCATGATCGATCAGGTGGCAAGTGAGGGTAAACAGTGCAGGTCTCTGGTTAGGCCGTGTGGGTGCCATCAGTTTCGCCTTTCTCTTCTTCCCTGTAACTCGGGGGTCGTCTCTGCTGAGGATAGTGGGACTGACATCGGAAGGCAGTGTCAAATATCACATGTGGTTAGGGCATATTGCCATGATCTTTTTCACAGCTCATAGTCTGTGTTACGTAGTATTTTGGGCTTCCAAAAATCAAATGTATTACCAGGTAGGTAGGTATATATATATATATATATATATATATATATATATATATATATATATACGCACTTAATTACTTATATATATAAATTACTATATAAATAATTAAAAAAAAAATTTCATGAATTACTGAAAATTTAACATGCATGATATATATGCAGTTTCTGAGGTGGGATAAGATCGGCGTGGCAAAAATTACGGGAAAGTTAGGTTTCGTTTGTGGATTGCTCATGTGGGGTACAAGTATGAGACGGTTGAGGCGAAGCAAGTTCGAGGTTTTCTACTACACGCACCATCTCTATCTCCTCTTCGTCCCTCTCTTCGTCCTCCATGTCGGCATCTCCTACATTGGCCTCGTTCTTCCTGCCTTTTACCTCTTCTTGATCGATCGATACTTGCGATTCCTGCACTCCCAAAGACGAGTCCGATTGATTTCCTCGCGTCTCCTCATCTCCTGTCAAGCCCTCGAGCTGAATTTCTCCAAGAGTCCAGGTAATTAAATTAATTAATTATTTTTACTTTCTTCTCTAATTGCATGAATGCATGTTTATATATAAATGATGATACTATTAAATATTAATTCATGACGCAGAGTTGAGCTACTCGCCGACGAGCGTGTTGTTCGTTAATGTGCCGAGCATTTCACGCTTGCAGTGGCACCCTTTCACCGTCGTCTCCAACAGCAGCTTGGAAAAAAATCGGGTGAGTGTTGTGATCAAGGGTGAAGGAAGTTGGTCGCGGAAACTGTATGATCAGATGCTCTCCTCCTCGTCTGATCCCTTGCAGCAACTGGACGTTTCAGTTGAAGGCCCATATGGACCTGCTTCAACCAACTTCCTAAGGTAAACTAAATTAACTAACTTATTAATTAATTTTTACATACTCAATTAAATATTGCATATTAATTAATGTAGCTGATCTAGCTAATTATTTTTTAAACGACATTAATTAAATATTAATGCATATGTTATATATATATATATATATACACATATATATCAGGTATGAGAGGCTTGTTCTGGTGAGCGGTGGGAGTGGCATCACTCCTTTCATATCCATCATCCGAGAACTAATCTTCCTGAGCTCAACCGATCCCAACCTAAAGACACCCAAAATACAACTCGTTTGCATGTTCAGAAACTCGGAACAGCTCACCATGATCGACCTCCTTCTTCCTGATCAAAACTGTACTGATTCTGGCCACGACATGATCAATATCATGTCCGGCCGGTTGCAGCTCCAAATTGACGCCTACTTGACAAGAGAAGAAGGACCCAATAATAATATTCCTAATACTAATACTAGTACTAGTACTGGTGGTGGCGCAGCTAATAGTGATCATATTGATCATGATGATCATGAAACAACGCAGCTGCTTATGAAAACATTGTGGTTCAAACCAAAGGCATCAGCTTTACCAGTCTCACCCATTCTGGGACCCAACAGTTGGCTCTGCCTCGCCGCAATCATCTCAACCTCCTTCCTCATCTTTCTCCTTTTGCTCGCCATCCTTTCTCGTTTCCTTATTCATCCCATTGAAGACGCTAACCGCCATTTTTTCATATCCTCCTTTTTAAGATCGTTGGTGAACATTTTCTTGATATGCGTTTCCATTGCGGTGCCCTCCACTTCTGTGGTTCTTTGGAATAATAAGATGATGATGAGAGCAAAGCAACCGATTGAGAATAACGAGGAAGATATCATCATAAGCCCGACGTCGACGTCACATGCATCATCATCAAATAATGTCATTAATAGAGAATTGGAGAGCGGCCTTCCTCATCATCAATCACTCATCAGACAAATCGTCCAAGTTCACTTCAAAGCCAGACCTGATCTTAAAAGTAAGAATAATATTTTTATTCTTTCTTTTCCTAGCTCTTATATTATTTATCATTTCATAACATTATTAATTTAAAATTAATTAATTAATTAATTATTAATTTATTCCGGTCGATTTTGATCCATCGGTACTGCATGCAGAAATACTGTTGGAATGTGAGGAATCAAGTGTAGGAGTCTTAGCGAGCGGGCCCAAGGGGATGCGGCACGATGTAGCAGCCATTTGTTCCTCTGGTTTGGCGGATAATTTGCATTTCGAGTCGATCAGCTTCAGTTGGTAGCAACGGAATTGAATATATCCATCATATATATCAATATATATGATGAGGAGATAAAAGTTTTGTACGCTTCTAGGGTACGTGCGAGTACGTCGAAACAATATTGTACATAGTTACATATATACCATTTGTATCTTCAAAAGAAAATCAAAACTCAATTAATTATTCGGACTGACTTAGGAGGATATATATTATTCATAAATGGAAATTACATGATCAGTAGTTTAGTATTTCTATCCTACCTAGCTAAATCATTTAATGCATGCACGCGCGACTTCTGACCTCGCTCCTTGTCGATCATGTATATTAATAAATTTCACATAATCTCAACTCAAGTTAATATTGAATTTTAATTTAACATGCAGCGCGCAGCTGGGAAAAAATTCTTAATTAGTTAGTATTGATAACTTTCTTAAAAATTAGCTAGTCTTCAAATTTTAAAATTACACCTGCATGGTATTAATATTTTTTTGTTTAATTTCCAACTTAATTAATATATACAAGAATTAAGTAGCGATTTCTCCAATTAAATTTTGTGAATATATAGCTAGCTAGTCCCTAGCTTCTTATTGAAAATTAAGAAACATGCAGTAGCAGTACGTAATATATATCGTATTAATTTGCACTAGTACTGATGCATGCATGTTCTCGATCTCCTCTGCGGCTAGCCTTTGACGTGCGACTTGTCTTAATTTCGTGGTACGTGATCAGAAACTGAAGCTGATAGATTCATAATGGAGGTTATCTGCCAACCCAGATGCACAAATTTTTGCAACTTCTTGACGCATCGACGCGGGTCCACAGACCAAAACTCCAGTTCCGGGCTCGTCATACTCCAGCAGCATCTCTGTAGGGCGGGCGGGCCGGCCGGCAATTAATCAATCGATTAATTAATATATAGAAAAAATTAATTAATTAATTAAGGAAAGGAGCACTCACTTTTGAGGTTTGGCCTTGAACCGTAGTGAACTCTTGTATTTTGAATGATAGTTTGGTGATTTTCTGCAGGTAGGCGGCTCTCTAGTTCTTGGTCGACATAATACCGATGATGACGATGATGATGAGCTTGAACATCGGCATTACTGCTGCTACTACTCATGATCTGTACTTGGGCATAATTCGGCGAGACGTTGGTGGACATGGGCATTACAACTCTTTTCCCATCTGCTGCTTCATAATTGGCGTAAGATGATGATCTTCTCTTGTTCCACGCGACGACAGTGGTAGCGGTTGTGATTATGGATACACACAAGGAGAGGGCGTTAAGACAAGTCCTGGCGGTCCATGAGTAGACCATGTTGCTGTTCTTGTCTTTGGGGTAAAAATAATAACGGCCCAGCAATCCAGTTATTAGGAGAAACATGGCAAAGGAAGCGAAGATTATGGAGCCAAGCCAGAACCAAGCGTGAGGACCTAAGGTCGGGGACAGGGGACCGGGCGGCTCCCGATCCTCATCATCTCCACCACCACCTTCCCGCCCTCCTCCTCCTCCTCTGAACCAGATCGTCTTAATTACATGATTGTAATTAGTTATATATTTATGATGATGATCAGCCGCCGCCGCCGCCACTGCATCAATATTATCGACTGATCTGGCCGTAACAAAAGCTTCGATCTGGATATGATCAATTATAAGCTGGGAAATAATTAGCCGCTGCCCTTTGCCGCCATTATTCAAATTAGGGAGGATAAGATTGAGCATTGTTAGGTCTTCCGGTTGCTTGAAGGCGCATATGAGGATGATATGAGGAATATTATAATTAATACTCCTCCTCCTCCTCCCGGGGCTCCCCACGTAACTACAACGACTACCCTGATCCCGAAAGATAATCTCGCGAATGATGGAAATGATGGGAGAAATGCCACTGCCTCCTGCAACCATCACCATTGTCTTGTACCTGCATGCATGTATCCACCACATGAATTAGCTAGTTACTATATTTTTTATAACTTAATTAATTATTACATGACTTAATAATTAATATTATTTTCGTATATTTTCGATATATATATATATATATATATATATATATATATATATGCACCTCAGAAAATCAGCCGAAGCAGGTCCATAGGGCCCTTGGATGGCAACTTCCAGACGGTCAACAGGAGAGAGAGACGTAAGCGTCTCATAAAGCTTCTGAGACCAATTTCCCTTCTCCTTGATGATCACACTAAGTACATCCGGTTCTAGGCTGCTGCTGGAGCTCACAGAAAATGGATGCCATTGCATGGAAGAAATGGATGGCACATTGATACTCACAAAACTCGTCGGGGTGTAATGTAGCGCTGCATGCATGCATATATGCATGTGATGGGGATAAAAAATTAATTAAGATATATAAAAACCGGCCGGCCATATATGAACGAATATAAATTAATTAATGATAAATATTAATTATAACTATGATCTGAATTGAATTAATTAAATTAATGGAATAATGTAATTAAGCTAGCTTACTTGGGCTCTTGGAGAAGTTGAGCTCGACGGTTTGGCATGGTAAAATCCGAGCGGAAAGCAGCCGGACCTTCCGACGGGACTGTAAAAACCTCAAACATCGATCGACCAAGAAGAGGTAAAAACCGGGAAGAATCATACAGAAGAAAGCAAAGCCGGTGTGTAACATGTAGAAGAACATAAAGGGAATGTAGAGGTGATGCGTATAGAAGAATAGCTCGAACGTCTTGCGCCTCACGCGAGGGTGAACCGTCACCCACATGGCGACTCCCAACAACGCAGCAATCTCTCCTGGTACGTTTGCAACCGAGTGCATATCCCACTTGAGCATCTGAACCATCAAAATTGCAACATACATACATATATATATATAGATATATGTTTTAATTAATTATCATCGAAGGGTACGTACGTAGGTGCATATATATATATATATATATATCTCACCTCGACCAAGTCATTTGTGAGAGCCCAGTATAGGATGAAAGTGGCTCCATGGGTAGTGAAGAAGAACATTGCGAGATTCCCCAGCCACATATGATATTTGATGGTCCCGTCTGGGGTAAGTCCCACAAGTGGTAGAATCGACGAACCTCTGGTGACTGGATAGAAGAGCAACGCGGTGCACAGGTTGCCCGAAGTCGCCATATAAAAACCAGTTGTCCGTAACTTCTTCTGCCATCTGCATGCAAGCCAATTAATTAATTAAGTAATTAAGTAATTCATGATTTGATAATATATATATATATATATATATATAAAAAAAGCATACATTGTATCGTTAACGTGTCTGCGGGTCTGGCGGGGGTTCATATTCTGGACGATGGGGATGTGGGTGTTGATATAGGCGATGGACCAGATGAGGAGTGTTATGAAGAAGAGGAGGAAGACGATCTCCGTGGCTGAAAGTACTCCAAGAGGCCCTCTAACGATCGTCGGCTTTCTCATTACTATTCCTGCACCAACTACTTCATCGCTCCCTTTCACTACAGCTGATCTGTTAATAAATATTTAAGCGCAGCCAAAAATAAATATAATGTTGCATCAATTTATTTGTAGCAATAATATTATATATCTTGAGTTTTTGTGATTTAACAGCAGGCCTCCATCAGATGAGGCGCGGGAGAAAAATGGGACTGTAAAATTAATGGGAGAAAAATGGGTCGAATTGATGCATATATAGTATACTTAAGAGAGTTGATGGGGTGGCCGCGCGCGTGGTTCTTCATCAGATGAAGATACACACATCCTAAAACAGCGATGATGATGACTGGCACCGTAAAAATCAGCATAAAACTTCCTGCAGGCAGTTACAGATAACATAATTAAGAATCAACTGACCAAATATTAATTTGAATTCGAAAAAAAAAAAAAAAAAAAAAAAAATCTCCTACGTTTACCTTGTAGTCCAAAATATTTGGTATTAGTTTTGATGGAGAGAAAAACGAACCACCCATACCACCAGAAACCTGTCGGTACAAAACACCAGAGGATGAAGTACCCGAGAAAGAGCATAGCAGCCAACGAAAGAACGATTCTAGGTATGATCAGCAGCGCCATCGTGTAATATAATTCTTCGATCTCTCGAATGACTAGTGAGTAGTATATATATATATATATATATATATATATATATAGAGAGAGAGAGAGAGAGAGAGAGAGAGAGAGAGAGAGAGAGATTAGAGAGAACGAGAGAGACGAATATATAATTAACTAAGCCGCGGTGCTTGTTTATATATGTCTCTAGCTACTAGGGTGATGATGGCCGGAGTTAATTTCAGGGAAGATTCCCATTTTATTTTTAATAATGTTATCTTGAATGTATGTCATTTATCCACGCTTATTTTCGCATGAAACAGAGCGTGAAGTGAACCCATCTCACTGCTGTTAATTAAGAGGTTTCCCGAGTCTTTCGCTCCTTCTATTATTATTTAATTTAAAACAATTAGTTGTCCAATTCCAATATATATTAATTGTGCCTAACTAAACTTAACTACCTGATGAATTCAGGACTGAGCGATCCAAGTACTCGTGGCTCTAAATTAATAATTCAAAAAAAATTCTAGTCATGCATCTTCCTGTCGCAATTATCTAATTAAACAGTTGTATAGTACAATTGATCTGTAGATCAATTAAACCAACCATACTGGTACGTAATCGGAATTAATTATAAGCCCAAAAACACATAGGGGATGGATCGATTAAGTTTTTTCTTCATTAATCAGGTATACGTACGTAGCAGTCATTTTCAGGGCATGCTCTTGATCATTTCGAACGATCGAGAAACTTACAATTTTATTTTATTTATTTGAAAAGAGAAACTTACAATTAATTTCTTGGAAAAGATCCTATGATCATTACAAGCTAGGGATCGATGAATACAGAGGCAAAGCGGCGGAGGGAAACGTACCAAGTAATTTCGTTCACGTACATATATATATATATACTATTTTCTTTGGTTTTACCATCGATCGACTGAATTATTAAGGTACGGATTCCAAGTTTCCTCGACCATATCAAATAAACTATCCACATGCATGTAGATCGTCGACTACGTACAACCTAGCTAGCTAACCTAGCTAGGAATCCTTCGTATATGAGTTCCAATTTAATTATTTTTTTCCGAATTAACATAATTATATAAGGTCATTTTTATTTAATTTCCAATTAATGTCGATCCATTCCGATGATTCCTTATTTTCTCGCTTAATTATACATATATACACAACTCAATATATATGTTAGAGGGTGAAACGACGAGAGGTTTCACGGCCTTCTGCACTAGTGTGCAAAATTAATGGGGCTACCTAGGTCTTCTCCAATAGTGCATGGCCAGCTTACTACGGAGCATATATGGGTAGTCAAGAACCATGCCGCCGGTTAGTGGCAGATTATTAAAGAAAAATGGCCAAATTAAAATTCTAAGATAGCATGCTCTATCCTAATCGCATGACCTTAATTAAACTGCACGAGATGTGGCATTGAAGCCCGAAATATACACCTCCGCAGACTGCTGCAAGCAACGCCTTCTCAGCTGATCGATCACCACTCAATATATGTTTTGTACCAATTAAGTAGCAACTATATATAGGTAATACATTATTTTGGGTTGTACAATCGTAATTAATTAATGAAACAACCTAGCTATATATATAGCTAGCTAATTGACAAGAGTACTCTTAACGGTTTATTGGATTAATTATCAATGACGTAAGAACCTAATTTTGTATAATAAGGTAAAATATATTGATTTTTGTACAAGCTACTATCTCTATACTTTAATTCAATTACCTATTAGAACTGGAACTAGAAATAGAAATATTAATTTAACTGATCAGCTGTAACCCTCTAATCAATACATGCATGTATACGCAGAAACCACCGATGAGTACTTCCTGTTGTAAGTACTTAATTAGGGAGAAAAACGAAAAAGGAAGTTGAGATTATAGCGCCATTAATTAAGCTAATTAAAGACAACGGTAGGAATATTAATTCCAAGGTAGCTAGGACGTAGATGAGAAGGGTTGGTCTGATCTGAATTCTGATGGGTGAGGCCCGTCTGAACCAGATTGTTCTAGCTAGCTAATAATTACTTCTAATTAATTACATGGTTGCTCCTGCAGCTGGGACTAACCTTAAAAAGTAGTCAGCTAACTGAAGTGGGTCCCTTAATTCCATAAGGCCCTTAATTCAATGTGTGTGTGTATATATATATATACACCTCAAAATTAAGGGGCTTTGTGACAGACCGAACCGGTCAGCTGGTTTATCAAAATTAACCCAGTTCAGTTGGTCAATCGAGTTGGGTGATCAGGGTCTTGTACTAGCTTGACCCGTTGCACTTGGACCGGCCGGGTCAGATGTCAAGACTCACCCCAAAATAGAAGATAAGGCGAGCCATGCATGCATATCTCTTGATCCAGGCACACACACACACACACACATCTCTCTCTCTCTCTCTCTCTCTCTCTCTCTCTCTCTCTCTCTCTCTCTCTCTCTATATATATATATATATATATATATATATATATATATATATATATATATATATATGTGTGTGTGTGTGTGTGTGGTGCGTTGACTTCCTGTAGCACGGTCAGCAAACTATGCATGTACTAATTGGGTTCGATGATAGATCTCTATATTAATATATATTTCTGAAAGTCCCTAGCTTAATTGGAAAGACGAATGTCACCCATCTAGTGTAGCTCGCAGTTTTCGTGCATGGTCTAGTCTGCGGCGGGAGCTAGAAGAAGAGCATGCAGTCTCATTCCATTTGATGATATAGTCAAAAGGAACCAGAAAAGCTTGCTTCTTCAGGGCACGATCGATGAATTAGTATAGATGATAAACAAATTGTCGTTAATTTATATGTTTTATGTCGTCCACTGAGAGAAAAAAAAAAAAAAAAATTAGTAAAAGAGGTTTGAAAGTGATCTAGCTAGACGCGCAAATTAAGAATTAAGGAGGGTTTCAATCCTATCAGTAGTAGTAGAATACGCGCATACGTGTATATATATATATATTAATTAATTAATTAATTTGTCCAAAGTCAAATTAATACAGCTTGGATCTTAATGGTACGTTACGAGCCGTACGTGAACCTGTGGTGAGCTAGCCGTTGAATTAATAGAGGATATATATACATATATGTATAGCTACCTCTGCCAATTCCTTAATTGTTTCTCACCAGCTATTTCGATCTGTCCCAATTTAATTAAGAGTATACGTTGCAATGTTCAAATTAGCAGGTGGAAGCTCCATCTCCCGTTTCTGATCACAAGTGTACATGCAGCTTGCAAGGTGTGTAATTAAGTACCGCATCCATACACAAGGATCAATCCAACTGCATGCAGACGCTTCTAAAGTAGTAACTAGTTCAGGTCTGTCCTCGATCGATCTCTTCAAAAAGTACGTAGTCCACATTAGTGAAGTACTATATATGGGGAATTATATGCTGCTTCCGAGGGCGATATTGTTTCTGGTAGTCCTCATCTCTCTAGGGTATTTGATGATTTGGATTGTTATGCCTACGAGGGTATGGTTGAACACATGGCTCTTTACCATGCTGATAAGAACCGATACAAATGAGTTTGGAACACAAGGTGAGATCCGCAATATATAACAGCTTCAACTTCAACTACTACCTACTACATATATATATATAGTACTGAACTCGATCTTTAATTTAATTAAATTTCTCTCTTTTCTTCATTAAAAGAAATTTTACGCAAGCATATATTTGATGAATTAATTAGTGCATTAATTAATATTTCGTTAGTTAATTTTTCACGATATGCATGCAGGAACTTTCATGCTGATTTTCACGGTTCCAATTCTCCTAATGGCTGTCTTAGGCTGTCTTTACCTATTTCTGACGGGGACTAATGTCCGCAACTATATAGTATAAGACGAACTATATATTGCATATATGTATGAATATTTAGAGTTCGTAGAGTAGTAATAATAAATGAATGAATTAATTAATTAATTAATCTGATCCGTTCATGACATTAATTATTTTAAAACTGTTTTGGATGCAAGCATCATGTAATTAATTAATTAATTAATTACAGGATTGTCAAAGGAAGAAGGCTGGCAGCAGAGCAGAGAAAACCAATGCTAGTGAGAGGACTCCTGGGAGTAGTTTCATCCCTGGAGCTCATCTTCTTCTTCTTGTTCATTGCACTCATCGTATGGACCTTCGTTTATGTTAACATCATAACCCCGGTGATGAGCAACATGAATGCCCGTCAAAACAGCAGACACGCCCACGATAAAATGTATCATATTTTATATCTTCCTTCTACTTAATTATTTATTACTTTACAAGTACTGTATATGTATACCATCGATAATTTATCTCATGCATCCTAGCTAATTAACTAGCTAGTTGTTTATTGTTAATTAATTTGCTCACGTATATATAGATATATATATATATGTAAATATCATGTACATCATATTGTATTGTACGTACAGGTGGCAGCAGAAGTTTCGTAGCACGGGTTTCTATTTCGCGGTTGCAGGGAACATCTGCTCAGCGCTCCTCTTCTTCCCGGTCACAAGAGTGTCGTCGATTCTTCCGCTTCTGGGGCTTACTTCGGACGGGAGCATCAAATATCACATGTTGATATATAGGGCATTTGGCCATGTTCTTCTTCACCATGCACGGTCTAACGTTCATTGTCTATTGGGCTGTAACAAACGATCTGGGGGAGGTACGTATAAATTATTAATTTTATTAATTAATATATTTATTAAATAGACGTACTATATTAATTACTATTAATTGATTGATTTTTAGATGCTGAAATGGGATGGGCATTCGGTCTCAAACGTACACGGGGAGCTTGCGTTGCTCTTCGGACTTGTGTTGTGGGTCACTTCTCATCCTCGAATAAGGCGCAAATCATACGAGCTCTTCTTCTACGCGCATCACCTCTACATTCCATTTATGTTCTTCTACATGCTACACACTGGCATCCATTTCTTCTGCATGATTCTTCCTGGTTTATACCTCTTCTTGGTCGATCGGTACTTGAGGTTCTTACAGTCTCGTCGAAAGGTCCGACTAATTTCTGCCCGTGTTTTGCCCTGTGAAGCCGTTGAGCTCAACTTCTCAAAGAGCCCGGGTACGTAGGTATAATTAAATACGTTCAGATGCATGTATATGTATATGCTTAATTTGTTCTACGTACATATATATCGACTTATATATTAATCACGCATGCATGCATGATATGTACATGCAGCATTAGAGTACAGTTGCACAAGTTTCATGAGCATCAACGTGCCTTCCATTTCATTTATGCAATGGCACCCTTTCACCGTCAGCTCCAACAGCAGATTGGAACCCGATAGAATTAGTGTTATCATCAAGAAGAATGGGGATTGGTCAGAAAAGCTGTATCAGAAACTTGCTTCTTCAACTCATCCCGGCCTTGATTGTCATTTGGAGGTTTCAATTGAAGGGCCCTATGGACCCATTTCAGCCGACTTCCTAAGGTATGAAACACTGGTGATGGTGGCAGGAGGCAGTGGCATTTCACCCATGATCTCCATCATTCGGGAACTCATCTTCAGGAAGGTTGATCATCATCACAATGATATAAATATAACTGGTACTAATTGCCACACGCCTCGAGTCGTCCTCATATGTGCCTTCAAGCACTCACTCGACCTCACCCTGCTCAACCTCATCCTCCCCTAATCTATGAAGGCAACTACTAGTGCTGCTACTAGCAGTAGTATTGAAATTAGTTTCTCACAACAACAGCAGCAGCAGCAGCAACAGCAGCAGCTGGATTATAATATTGTTTCCCAAGTACTCCAGAATATTGAGATCAAAGCATTTGTCACCAGAGACGACGACAAAGGCGGCGAGCACCCCATGATCAGCGACGGCGCCGAGTTGATCAAGACGATTTGGTTCCAACGTCACCCATCGGATCGGCCCTTGTCGGCGACTCTGCAGGGTCCCTACGCTTGGCTCTGGCTCGCACTCATTATCGTCACCTCCTTCGTTTTGTTTCTCCTCTTGACGGGCCTCCTCGGTCGTTTCTACATATACCCCAGTGACAAGAACACCAACACGTCCTACTCCTGGACCTCCAGGGCTTCTCTCAATGCCCTCTTCCTCTGTGTCTCCATCATCGCAACTGCCACCCTCGTCCTTCTCTGGAACAGGAGATATTATTCATCAAGGCCAGGTCGCGGTGAACCATGCGTCAGTCGTCGTCGCGTCCAAAGCATATACGAGCACTACTTACATGACGATGGTGATGATAATGATGATCACATGATCAGTCCCACCGCCGGCGTCTCTCCACCATCTGCAGCTGCTGCTGCCGCCACCTGCCCCTACCAATATTCATATGATGCCGAAACAGATCTGGAAATAAGCCTCCCTCGTCCCGATCAATATTATTCCATCATCGACAACGTTAACACCCTGCAGGTTCAGTACGGTGAAAGGCCAAACCACCGAAGTAAGTTAATATTAATTACCTTCATCATCAATATATTGAATTAATTAATTGATTTTTATTATTTTATTTATACATGATATATATGCTGGAGCGCATGCAGAGATTTTACTGGAATACGAAGGATCAAGCACCGGTGTCCTTGTTTGTGGTCCCGCGATGATGCGTCGTGAGGTAGCAAAAATTTGTTCCTCCGGTCTCTACAATCTCCACTACGAGTACACACTTAATTCTTAGTTTATTTATCAATTTGGAGCATTCACGTACATCGATCCATATATATATATGATCAGTACTCTCCCGTAATATATATATGTAATCAATGTACTAATTTATTCAAGTATAATTTTTCTATCGATTAATTTTTAATCTAATTACATACACATTTGTCTAGTGCAACATCTAGACCAATTAATGTGCTTTGTGGAAATAAATCCTACACGATTTTTTTCTAAGCAAATATCTTTTTGGTTGTGTTAGCAATTTCGTTGTGTGGCTCTCACCAACCAAATGCATGAAAATTTTTATCCCATTTAATGAATAATATTTGTTGGGAGGTACCGGTTGTCTTATATATTGATATTAATTGTGTCATTCGGGTCATTGATCTTGGATGTCACATCACAATAGGATCTTATATATATATATATATATATAATTAAGTCACACATAGCTAGGATAGTTGATCATTTGATCTGGTGATCAACGTACTTAAAGCCATGAGACAGCCAGTTGATTACCTTTTAATTTATTTCCTTTGATTAATTTATTGTATAAAATATTAATGTGATATATTGTACGTTTTGGAGTATGGGCTACGCCAGTCCCCAAAATTAAGCCAAGTATGTACTAGTGTGTATAAAATTAAAGTAATATTTATGCATAACCAGCCAATAAAATATATATAAGTCCGTACGTGGTTGTTTCTGATCACTAGCTTGGACAAAATTAATTTGTAACAAATTCAGAATATATCTTTGTTAATTATCAAGTACAGTTTACATTTACAGATAAATAAATAAATGGGAAAATACCATAATGTACATTTATTTTGTTCAAATATTCCTGTTCGAAAAAATGGCTTCTCTTTTGATGAGGGAGTATATACGTAGACCGATTAATAATGTTCGTGGTTCCGCGCCGAAGATAAGAAGATTTTAATTGGCTTATGAACTGTAGCTGATGGACTCGTACTGAATGTTGTGTACGCCAGATGCACAAATTCTTGCAACCTCCCGACGCATCGTTGCCGGACCACACACCAGGACACCTGTACTAGTGGATCCTTGGAATTCGAGTAGCATCTCTGTATATAACAGGTTTAAATTAATTAGTGGCTGATATGAATGGGAAATTGATAATAAATAATAAATGAATAAAACTCATAAAATAATTAAATTAAAGAAAAAGAGGGTGCATATATATATATATATATATATATATATATATATATATGTATGTATACTTACTTTCTAGGTTGGGTCTCGCGCCGTAGTGAACCTTAGTGTTCTCAAGAATGGATCGATCGGGGAGGCTCTCCAGCTCTCTGCCGGCCGCGTCGTGAAAGCAGTCGGAGCTAATTGTGGGACTCCCAAATTCGATGCTCTGGACCCTACCGGCTTGGCGAGCGTGTCTTCTCTTGGTGAAGAGGACGGCGAGTGTGGCAGCCGTGAGTACAGAGACGCAGGCAAAGAGCGCGTTAAATGATGCTCTGTAGGTCCAGGAGTAGATCTTCCCGGTGTTCTTGTCTCTGGGATAGATGTAGTAATGGCCGAGGAGTCCGGCCGTGATGACAAACATCGCGAAGGAACTCAGGATGATGGCTCCCAGCCAGAGCCAGCCGTGTGAACCCAAGGTGGCGGAGAAGGCCTCGTCTGACGGATCATGTTTGAACCAGATGGTCTTGACGTTGTTCTCGCCGGCCGCCGCCGCCGCCGCCGCGGGCCCACCTGCTTGGTCTTCTCTTGTAACAAACGCTTCAATTTGGAGGTCCACTTGAGAAATAATGTCCAGAGACTTTCCGTTCACTGGGAGGATGAGATCCAGTAAGGCGAGGTCCGCGGAGTGCTTGAAGGCGCATATGAGGACCAGACGAGGCGTAGTACTGACACCGCTAATATTTGTGTTATTATTATTCGCTTTCCTGAACATCATCTCTCGAATGATGGAGATCATGGGTGAAATTCCACTGCCTCCCACCACCATCACCAGGGTTTCATACCTGCACTCGATCATCAATATATATATATATATTAATTAGTAATATATCGTCAATATAACTATAGTCTCATATATTGAAAAGCCAATTATAAACAAATAGGCCATGCACCTGGGATATAAAATAAGCTATATGTACAAACCTTAAGAAGTCAACCGAAGCCGGTCCGTAGGGCCCTTCCATTGAAACCTCCAAGCGATCAAGTGAAGCCGAAGAAGCAAGTTTGTCGTACAGCTTCCGTGTCCAGTTACCATTCCTCTTGATGATAACACTAATCCTATCCGGCTCCAGGTTGCTGTTAGAGTTAACAGAGAAAGGGTGCCATTGCATGGAAGAAATTGAAGGCACCTTGATGTTCACCACACTTGTGGTAGTGTATTCCAATGCTGTATACGACCAAAAAAAACAAAAAAAGTACTTAATTAATTTGGGGGTTTCATGCACATATTCATGTTATAATATATACGGATGGGTCACTAATGCTTGAAATTAATGCTTGAAATTGATGAGAAGGTAAGTATATAGAAAGCTAGCTTAATTAATTACCCAGGCTCTTAGAGAAATTGAGCTCCACGGTTTCGCAGGGCAAAATACGAGCAGAGACTAGTCGGACCTTTTGACGAGATTGTAAGAACCTCAAGTAACGGTCGATCAAGAAAAGGTAGAAGCCAGGAAAAATCATGAAGATGAAGTAGAATCCGGTGTGAAGCATGTAGAAGAACATGAAGGGAATGTAGAGCTGATGCGCGTAATAGAAGAGCTCAAACATTTTGCGCCTTATCCGAGGATGCACCGTCACCCAGATAACCAATCCCAACACCATACCTATCTCCCCCGGCACGTTCGAGTTAGAATTGTGATCCCATATCAGCATCTGGTCGATCATAAAAAATTCAGCAAGCAATACTTTAATTAATTAATATATAGAAGTTTAAGATCATATATATCGATCGAAATAGGAAGCTAGCCATACGCTACGTACCTCCTTGAGGTCTTTGACAATAGCCCAATAGACAACGAAGAGTAAACTGTGCATGGTGAAGAAGAACATAGCTAAGTGCCCAAGCCATGTGTGGTATTTGACGCTTCCTTCGGATGTAAGCCCCAAGAGCGGCAGAATAGACGAGCCTCTTGTCACCGGGAAGAAGAGGAAGGCACAGCAGAAGTTGCCCGCGATGGAGAAGTAGAAAGCCGTGCTACGAAGCTTCTGCTGCCACCTGCGCGCATATTAATTATATAAGTGCAAATTAAATTCATGAGCAAACAAATTAATTAATATCGTAGATATTAATATTATAGTATATATATATATATATATATATATATATATATATATATATATATATAAGCTAATTAGATAATAAATTAAGCAGTAGTACTTAAGCAAGTCGAGGGATTATTTGAAGTGAAGACAATTAATACATTTTATCGTCGGCGTGTCTGCTGTTTTGACGGGCGTTCATGTTACCCACGACTGGCACCAGAATGTTGGCGTAGACGAATATCCACAAAACAAGTGCAATGAAGAAGAAAATAAAGATGAGCTCCATAGCCGAAATTACTCCAAGAGGTCCTCTAACCAGCATCGGCCTTCTCAATATGGCCATCGGACCATTAATGCCTTTGGTGATTCTGTTACAGCACGTATAATATATTAATCATAAATATTAATGTAAGTTAATTACTATATATAATTTAGATAGATAGAGAGATAACCGATCGAAAAGATAATTAATGAAGAGAATTGAACAAGGAATTGGAGCGTACTTGTCCGGATGATTAACCTTGCGAGAGTTCCTTGTGAGATGAAGGTAAAGGCAACCTAAAAGGGCGATAAGAAGAATCGGGGCCGTATAGATCAACATGAAAGTTCCTGCAATTATCACACAGAGAAGGACGATATATTTATGGATCATGCATATTGCATATATATAATTATAGGAAACTAATTAACTTAATTGGATCGGCAGGAATATATTAGCTAGTAGCTAGTAGTCCTCACCTTGTGTTCCGAAGGCATTGGTAGTGGTTTTCATAAGCAAGGTAGGGAGCCACAAACTCAACCATTGCTTCATTGGCAGAAGAATCCAGGTGACCATGTACCCAAGAAAGATGAGGGTGACTAGCACCAATATCGCCCTCGCAACCACCATTCTACCCATCATCGTCATAATATAATTGGGATAAAATCGAAACCGGCCGCTTAATTGCCTCTCTCTTTCTCTCTCGATCTGCTGAACTCTCTCTTTCTCTCTCGATCTGCTGAAATCTCTCTTTCTCTCTCGATCTGCTGAACTCTCTCTTTCTCTCTCGATCTGCTGAACTCTCTCTTTCTCTCTCGATCTGCTGAACTCTCTCTTTCTCTCTCGATCTGCGGCTCTCTCTGTTTCTGTCAAAAGACTCAGAACTGCTGCTTCAGCTGGTTGTGGAGCCTGCACTGCAGTTCTGGAGTTAAAGACTTTGGAATGAATGCTGAATGGGAGGTAGCTTTTGCTCGCTGCAAATTTATACATGATATCCACTGCCAATAATTCATAATATTATAGAGTAGTATTTAAGACTGGAATGTAAGAAACCAAGTCGTGGTCCTCATTTTGATTTGACCAGCTGGTTGGCGTTCCAATTGGTGCCAATTACTACTGTTTAATTCTCTACCTATCTATCTGTCTCTCTGGATCGAAGGGTTTGACTTCAGAAAGGCATCTGAATAATTAATATAAAGGGGTCCGTTCATGAGTGGAGCCTAATAATTACTAATTAGTGACCATTGAGTAACTCGATTAGCCCCGTTTCCGCGGGGATTCCTCTTAATCTGTTCTGACGACTTGTGCGTTTACGGAGAATGAACACTTTTTCCTTCCTGGAAGGACGAAGCTGTATGGCCTTTCCAATAAGTTTTGACTTAACAAGACATATAGAGATGAGAAAAAATATTACAAATGAATGGAGCCGCCGGGACAGACTTGAGACTAATTGGGGAGCCGACACTACAGCCGTGCTAATTTTACCTTTTCCACTTTCCATTTTCCAGTTTCCACTTTCCACTACGAGCAGACTTGATGAGAAGAAACCTGAAAAAGAGGATCATACTTAATTTCCCGGCCATTTCGATTTTCGGGCAAACAAACATACACGCACCAATACGGAGAGTAAGAGACGTCGTAATAGTTAGCTGTAACTCGTAAGAAAAAATTATATTAAAACAATAAATAAATAAATAACTTTTGACGTATATTATATGATATCTCTAGCTAGCTGAAACGAATTCATCAAGGAGTCGGTTATGGTGGATTAATTCCCGTCTAGGGTCAACCTCTACAGTTGAGTCAACATCATGGACGTGGCTTAAATATTGGGATCGGAAGACGGAAGGATTCCATCCCGCGTATCATATACTGATATACATATACCGCAGAAAACGAAAGGCAGACGCGCGTGATTGACTTTGAGACATGTCCTTGTAGGAGAAAGAAGAAATATTCATCCATCTGTTGAGACTTGAGACTTGAGGATCAACGTCCCTTTGAAGCTTTGATGTACCATCAGCCGTCGCATTTGACCATCCTGAAGAAAAAAAAATTAAAATTAAGACAAGTTTTAAGTTTTAACAAACCCCAATTAATTTATTCATACTTCATAGATAAAAATAAAAATAAAAATAAAACAAATTTGTTCTTGGATTAAAAGAAAAACAATTTGTTCTTGGATTAAAAAAAAATCTCAAATTGTTCTTAATTGGATAAAAAAAAACACCCAATTTGTTCTTGCTTAGAAAAGAAAGCCAGTTTGTTTTTGGATAAAAACAAAAAGGCAATTTGTTCTTGGATTATTAAAAAAAAAAAAAACAATTTGTTGATATATCAGTGCTAGCTGTTTTAATTAAAAACCAAACCATGCAGTTGTGAAACCGGTAGTATGTTCGGTTTTGGTCAAACCCAGTGAGCTACACCTGAATATTTTTGTGTGTTCAATTTCTGAATAAATTTCGATCCGCTACCTTCATTGATTTCAGAGAAAAAGTATTTAACATTATTAGAGAAAGTACCATGCATGCATGTATATATATATATATAATAGCTAGCCTATATAGTTTCCATTAATTAATTTCATCTGGCGGGGTCAATATTTAATTTGTGTAGGGACTGATCGACTACTCTCAACTGATTAATTGAGTACGTTAAGTAGTGTACTTAATTATTAACAGGGGGAAATTGATTTTTTGCTCGTAAGTACTAATTACCAGCTGTAAGAAAACAACAGTATTTAACCACTGATCAAGTCGGCATCCATGCGGGCCCCATATCTGCTGCGAACAAGGCTTGTGCGAATCGGTGCGCACAGCCAATAGCTGTTCGCAGACACACGTGGGGCACATGTGATTGGAGCATAAATGTTATTTTCGGGTGAATGGTCGGCCCCGGATCTCCTACACGCATCCACAAGCAATTAATTACCGACTGTTTTTTTTTTTATCCGAATTAATTACAGAGTGTGATGTCGCTCTCGCAAGTCCCAACACCCACCCAGTTGCTTCATGTATATATATATATATATATATATATATATAACACTTTTTTTCTATGAAGTACGAAAAAAAAAAAAAAAAAAAAAAAAAAAAAAAAATCGGTTTCGTGGACAGATTTTTGTTTAAGTGATCGTTATTATTATTGTAACCCACAACACGACACACGAATTTATATATGGTTATTAATCTGTCATTTTACAAATATATACTTTATATATAGGTAATTATTGTATTAAAATTCTCCAGTATATATGAATAGTTGACTTTTTTGCAAGTGGGAGGCGATGCGCGTGGGACGACCAACTTATATAATTGATATTAATTAATTATTTATATATATTATCCATATCAGCTCTTGGAATGCATGTTTTCTAATTTATCCATCCATCCTTTGCTCTTAATTAATTAATTAATCAATTAATTAATTGCGTTCGATCATGTGAAGAAATTAAACGGCCGATCGACCGACAAGGACGAAGGTGCCATGCCATGCTTTTCCAAGTTAATTTTCTTTTCTTTTTTCTTCCAAGTTGAGAGTACTTTACAAGTACGTACACAATAACATCGATCGAGTGTGCCATGTGCATGCATATTGGAATTAACTGTCTGCAAGTTATGTATATTTATACGAACATGGAAGTCGATCAGTTTCATATATGAGGAAGACTGGGTAGCTAGCTAGCTAGTTCATGCATTCACCCATGACGCGACCCACTCACCCTGTTGCATGCATACCCATAAAAGGGGAAAGAAGACCAGATCAAACAGCTAGTACGCTCCTTAATAGTGAATGATAAATAGTGAAAGATATAATTAGATACTTGACAATATTAATGGAACCTTAATGATTAATTAGTACGTGCAGCCGAGTTAGATTCGATTGGGACAATGATGCCCGCTCCGTCGAATTAGCGGGTCTTATGTCCTTATCAGATTCATATTTTTCTTTGATTCCGGTCCTCGAGTCTATCTGCGTAAAACCAATGAGCGACCAACGAAATTAAAAGATATATAAAATCGATCGATTGACGCACACGCGAGAATTCTCCATTAATGTTTACTGATCTGTCGTAATATAAAAGACACAATTTATATAATTAAAGTACAGTGAAAAATGAATTTAGACTAGATATTATATCTCTTCTTTTGTTTTATTCATATATATATGTATTTGTATTTCTGTAATTATGTATGTCATATAATGTACAGATCGTCAGCTGAAAAACTATCAGGAAACGTGATTCGATTCCCTTTGATCATCTTCTGGACGCCGCCTCATATAAAGTAGTGTAGGTTAATTTTGTTGGCTTTCTGCTGCTCGATCAGGTAATAAATAATAATTGTTCAGAAAAAAAAATATAATAATATAATATATATATATATATATAGTATAATTATATAGTACTATATATATATATATACCTCCTCCGAGGATGATTAATTCGAGATGCATTTTCTGGACATCTGATGGAGTATCGTAGCAGCTTCCGTGGAAAGAGGTTCCATATAGTATATATATATATATACTGCTGCAGCGCCAACATAGCTTGACCAGACCGGGACCAGTCAAAGACTCAAAGCAATTGGCCTATTCCCCCATCAACCACTGAAACAAGAGCGCGAACGTAATACTCTGTGTCTGGGTAAATATTGGATCTCATCGTTAATTCTCAAGAGTCATAAATCAAAACACTGGCCTCCAGTCCTCGCGACCAAGACTAATTCATTAATGATCACTCTTTCAATAATTGAACGCGCTTCTTAATTTCTACACCCATTCCCAAGTTCCATTCCCTTATTAATTAGTCCCATCATCGCTATATATGATCAGCTGCCCGGGAACAGATCGATCTATATACCTGCAGGACAGGAGGATTTCACTATTAATTAATACATACATATGCATTTAAATGTCCGAGATAATTAATTTAATTACTTATTACCGGCGAGTAGGATATATTTTCACGATCGAGTTAACTGATCAGCTCGAACCATGCACCTCGTCCGTCCGTTCGTCCGTTCGTCCGTTCGTTGACGTGTTTTAAAGGCGCGTGTAATAAGTAAAATGAACTAGTAATTAATGTGGTCTTTAATCACGCATATATCATCGTTAGGTTAACATATCGATTGTCGATATCCCAAGTTGACGACGTTTGAATGCGAAGCTAACTTTGGTCCCTGCCGTATAATTAATACATACAGATATATATATATATCGATTGCCGACAAGCTGCAGGGGTTTTGGGCCTTTTGGCAACAGGCCGAGGAAATATTGTGAGGCGGAGTAGTCTTCTCCGGGCGCGCCTATAAATGATCAATCATTAATTCACAAATCAGTAAATGAGAAGCTAAGATAGCCAGATAGGTAGGGTGCTTTCATGGTTGGTTGACCCGTGAAGTGGCGTAGACCGGCCGGAGGGGCTAGGGCGCGCGAGAGAACGTGCCCTGTTTATAGTGTATACATGCATACGCATATATTATATATCTGTCTTACTGTTACTTCAATTCATCATTTTGTTGTGGGAGGTGGGAGGAGGTAAGCGGTATATGGTATACGGTATACGGTGGGCGCTCAACCCGTGTCTGCCGGAGATGTCTATGGCAAGCCACCATCCTGGACACGCGCAAATTAATGCATGTGGCTCGATGGCTTGGTTGATGTATACTATGTATATATACGTATTCTAATTTCTAAGTTCTAACTAACTGATCAGTATATCACTCCCCTCCCGTGTCCCGTCGTCTGGCCGTCTCCCCTGTGCGGCGAAAGGGCAGACCGAGAAGTACGTAACTTCACGTGGGTGGGTGATGGGACTCATGGGACTCATATTCGGGTGGACTAGGCGTCCTCCACCCATCCCACTCATCAATTACTTACAACTTACATGAAGAGTAGCCAAAGTCAAAAGCAATATACGGATAGTTGTCCATCAATAAATACCCTGCTCGCCTCCCCCGCCAACCCACTACCCCCCCACTCTTATTCATCATAAGGCGCGCGGGGAAGTGGAGGAGCCACTACTACTCTTCTCCGGGCGAACAGTCTAGCTAGCAGATTATATATTTCATTTCACACGGAGGGAGGGAGGGAGGGAGGGAAGGAAGGAGGAGTACTGAGGAGTGAGGAGGCGATCTATAATATATAACAGGCTGTAGGCCCAAAAGGGGCTGCTCGATCGATCTGCTCCACCGCACCCGCCCTTCCTTCTCCATCGGATCCCTCCCAGAATTATATTCATCATGATCAGCAGATTAATATTAATGCTGCTGCTTCCGAGGGCGATATTACTCCTAACTGCCCTCATCTTTCTTGGCTATATCGTCACCTGGATTCTTCTACCATTCAAGAAATGGTTGGGTATATGGCTCTTTACCCTCTTGATCAAAACTAATACCAAGGAATTTGGCACACAAGGTATGCTACCTACGACTACGTACAACTAGTTTTCTCTAAATTTTTGTATTCATATAATTTGCTAATTGCCTGCAGGAACTTTCATGTTGATCTATACTGCCCCGATTCTTCTCATCGCCCTTTTAGGTTGCCTTTATCTTCATCTCATCACAAGGAATATTTCTCCCAAACACCATTCGGACAAGTACGACTCATCACAAGGAATATCTCCTTGATTAAATATGTACTCTTCGTTGTATATTAATTAACTAATTAATGAAAATGTCATTAATTATCTCACCGATCCAGTTACGTACCCTTGTTTAATATTCTAATAAATTAAGATGCATGCGTGCTTTAATTTGGTTGTAACAGAATCTGCAGAGGCACCAGCTTTACTACTGATAATGGTCCGATTGCGAGATTGAGAAGGCCGATGCTGGTAAGGGGGCCTCTCGGAGTGGTTTCAGTCATCGAACTCCTCTTCTTCTTATCCTTCGTTGCCCTCATGATATGGATCTTCGCCTATGGCAACGGTATAATGCCAGTCGTCGGCAACATGAACGCCCGCCAGAACACCAGACACGCCAACGACAAAATGTATGTATATATTTATATTAATAACATTATTCATCGATCAATATTTTTTACGAAGATTAATTAACTAATAGTTGATGTTAATTGTTCGCATGCAGGTGGCAGAAAAAGCTGCGCAGCACGGCTTTCTACTTCGCTGTTGCCGGGAACTTCTGCTGTTCCTTCCTCTTCTACCCTGTCACGCGAGGATCGTCCATTCTGCCACTTCTAGGCCTTACTTCCGAAGGGAGCATCAAATACCACACATGGATTGGGCATATGGCCATGTTCTTCTTCACCATCCACAGTCTGCTCTTCGTTGTCTACTGGGCAATTGTCAATGACCTCAAGGAGGTACATGTACAACATATTTTCCAAAAGTGCTTCATTTTAAAATTAATTAATTACCACCAATTAATTCTGATATAGATATATATGCTGATCTTCTCTCGCCGCAGCTTAATTGGATCAATCCTTCTAGCTAGTTAATAAACATGATTAGATCACTTTAATTAGTTGATTATCAAATTTCCAATAATTAATACTGTTGATCAGATGCTGATATGGGATCACAACTCCAACTCAAACGTTCCTGGAGAGATCGCCATTCTCTTCGGACTTATTATGTGGGCTACGGTGCATCCTCGCATAAGGCGGAAAATGTACGAGCTGTTCTTTTACACACATCAGCTCTACATTTCTTTCATGTTCTTCTACATCCTGCACACCGGCTTCTATTTCATCTTCATGCTTTTCCCCGGATTTTACCTCTTCTTGATCGATCGGTTCCTGAGGTTCTTGCAATGTCGTCGAAAGGTTCGATTGGTTTCCGCTCGTCTTTTGCCATGCGAAACCGTTGAGCTCAACTTCTCAAAGAGCTTGGGTACGTAATTAGCTACCTTTCCCGGCCGGCTAGTCTACAATATATGTACGCGTAAAGAAAATTTCTCTACACTCAAGTTTTATATATGTTCGATTAAGTTTTATATATGTTCGATTACTTATAAACCAAAGGAATTGTCTGTGTTTTGATCGTATGTATATACATGCAGGATTAGATTACACGGCCACGAGTTACGTGAACATCAACGTGCCCTCCATATCTTCCCTGCAGTGGCACCCTTTCTCTGTTAGCTCCAACAGCAGCCTGGAGCCCGATAGGATCAGTGTTATAGTGAAGAGAGACGGAAATTGGACGCGAAAGTTGATCCAGAAACTTGCTTCTTCCTCTGACCCACTCGATCGTTTAGAGGTTTCAATGGAAGGACCCTACGGACCCACTTCCACCGACTTCCTAAGGTAATTCGAATGTACGAATATGCATGCATGGTAGTACCTATATATGATCGCGCGACTGTTGTATTATTGGTAGTACAACTACGTATTAATATATAATTGATTTATTACTATATATATATGTATGTATGTATGTATATGCATGCAGGTATGAAACATTGGTCCTGGTGGCCGGTGGCAGTGGGATTGTACCTATGATCTCCATCATCCGGGAGCTCATTGCCCTTAATAAGAACAATAACCGCCCCAGCAGTACTCTTCCTCGTCTCGTCCTCATCTGCGCCTTCAAGCACTCTGCGGACCTCGCCTTACTGAATCTCATCCTCCCAGTGAATAACGGGACCTCTCATCTGGATAATATTTGTTCTCAACTACTGGACATCCAGATTGAAGCGTTTGTCACAAGAGAAGACAATTCAGAGAACAAAAACAACAACAACAACCATATAAATATTGTTGGGACGATGATCAAGACAATCTGGTTCAAACCTGAGCCGTCTGACGAGCCCTTCTCTGCGACCTTGGGACCTTCTTCCTACGCTTGGCTCTGGCTGGGAGCCATCATCCTAAGCTCCTTCGCCGTCTTCCTCATCTTAAGTGGACTGGTGGGTCGTTTCTACGTGTACCCGAAAGACAAGGGAAGTAATATGGTATTCTCATGGACCACCAGAGCTGCTCTCAACGCCCTATTCATCTGCTTCTCCATTATAACCACGGCCACCTGCGCAGTTGTTCTCAGCAAGAGGAGATACGCTCGGCACGCCATGACTACTACTCGGGTCCAAAGCTGCATCGAGCTCTCGTCCAACAATAATAATGATAGCACCACCATCGACAGTACAAGCGCACCAATATTCTACACAGATCTGGAGAGCCACTCCTATCAATCCATTATCGAACGCACCAACGTTCACTACGGTGAAAGGCCAAATCTACCGAGTAAGTAGTTAATTATATATAAATATTTTTCTTAATTATTCTCTTAATTTAATTAATTTCCCCGGCTTGCATGCATGCATGGTGGTATGTATATATATATATATATAATTAATTAATTAATCTGCTTAATTGATTAATTTATATTCTCCTACTATATGTACAGATATACTGCTCCAGTTTGAAGGATCGAGGAGTACCGGAGTGGTGGTGTGTGGTCCAGCGGCGATGCGTCACGAGGTCGCAAATATCTGCGCGTCCGGCTCCGTCGATGGTCTTCATTACGAGTCAATCAGCTACAATTCTTGACCGGCAGGAGCTATATATTTGTGCACCTACCTCTTCGTCGTCTTCGTCTGCTTGGATCAACAAATGAATATCTTTATTAATTCTCTGCAGTCTGCACAAAGTAAAAGCTCGCTAGTGGGAAGTGGGAACGGATCGAATTTTCCGATCGAGGAGGAATTATAAAGGGACTGCTACCTGCATTCTCTCTCAGCTGCCTAGCAACTCTCGCACTCTCTCGGATCTGCAGCCTTTATTGACAGAATTAAAAACATATTTTTTGTTCTATATCATCGTGAATAGATTAATTACCAACGCAAATGTACAATATTATGTAAATTATTATTTGACAATTGCAAATAAAACGATGCCCTACCTAGCTATTGCAAATTAATGCCCTACACGTACTATATATACGATCGATCACTTGCATGCATGATTACATGCATCTACGAGATGTGCATATATGTAACCATAAAATTAATTTGATCTACATGCATCTACGAGATGTGCATATATAAAATTAATTTGATCAGTGTGCGTGCGTGCTTCTCGATTTTCAGTACATTAGATACTCTAACATCCACGATTTTCAGTACATTAGACGCTAACATCTACGAGATGTACATTAATTAACATTTCCACCAAAAATAAAAAACTTCCCGGCCGACAACGGCACATGCATGAGAGCGTTAGTACTCCTTTAATGAACAAAAACATACATACATATATATATATATATATATATATATATATATATATATATATATGAAGTCATGACTTGAAAAAATCCACTGGTATTAAAAAATGGCGGCCGACGTACAGTATCTAGTACTGCTGAAGCGAAGACTTTTAGCAAAAGGAACAAATATTTTTTTTCTAGTCTTTCCCTTTAGCAACATTTGGCTGGCGCCGTACGTGACCACTGACCAGGCTTCTCAACGTTGGCGTTTCATCAAATGGATGACCATATCGTCGATCGGAACTTTAGAATAAAACAGTTAATTCCTCCAGTCCAGACTGATACTACGTACGTACCCTATCATTAATTTTTTGTCCAGGGTTTCGTAAAGACAAATTAATTAATATATTTATTTTCTCAAAAACTTTTATCGAATGAAAAAATTAATTAATGAAATATTAAATCACTGAGATCAATTGAATTTGTTTTGTTTTTTTTGTTTTTTTTTAACATGCATATATAATTGATTTTAATTAACTGATTACTCCATATATATATATACTGGGCACGTATAATATTTTAAAATTTTTATCAGTGGACGAAACTGACAGTTTTGACATGCATGCATTAATTTTGGTCAGATTCGATCAACATTAATTAATTAGGTTGTTTATCAATTGATTGACATTGAGATCGTATGTACATAAATTTATTTTTCCTCTATTTGTGGGCTTGTTATAATTTCTTGGTCATGAGATCGTTGGCCAATTAATCAATGAGGCCCATTAATAAGTAGTGGGCTCACCATATATCTCACGCAATTCTGGCCAATTAAGAAGCCATATTGGCATGTAATTAAAGAAGTTTCAGGGACGAGTGAGGAATTCTGATTGTGAAGTTGGGCTTTCACTAATTAAACTTCTCCCGCCTGTAACCCGCGTGCGTCCACCATTAATTTTTAACATGTGAATCGAGGTGCACGGAAACAAGAAACGAGGCCCATGACGATCCGAATAACTACGTCCGGAACTGCGAAAATGGTTGTTCCTTCTTCTGTTTGTTGAAGCTCCGAAAACATCCATTTCTCAGATCCCTCTCCCTGGATCCGGTGTGTCTCACCGCCTGAATTCGCCATGTACATGGCCTACGGATGGCCGCAGGCCATCCCTCTGCAGCGCGGCCTTTGCCCCGCTTCCGAGCACATCATTTATCTCAAAGTCATCGATCGATTCCTCCTCCTTGTGGCCCCGACTCATCTTGAGCTCTGGAGCTCATCGCAGGTACTCTCCCTTTCCCCTCACTTTCTCTCCTATCTATTTCTTCGTTTTTGCCGAATGATGTGAATTTTTTCACCATTAGCACAAAGTGAGGCTGGGAAAGTATATGAGGGATTCGGAATCGGTACAGAAGGAAGGAGAGAATTTGCAGGCTGCCTGGAGTCCAGACACCAAAAAAGTCGCCGTCGTCGTAAGTGTTTTTTTCTTTGTGGCCCGATTAGCTACATTTTAAAAGCTGTTCAATTTTTTTGCGTCTCGTTGATAGCTGTAAGTGGCGTATAAGAGTGAGATTAATGTAAATTGACAGAATTGAGGTAGTGGAAATCTTTACAGTTACTTCTTCATCGACAAATTAGCAGCTCTATCTCCTCTCATTCTAGTATACCGGCACTCCTTTGTTCTTCTTTCCTCCAAATCGTTGGCAGTACTTATATGCCTTTGAACCTTCTTTTGCAGACCTCTTCGTTTTTTCTTCACATTTTTACTGTCCAGAGTACCAAAAAGAAACTATCAGTTGGAGGGAAGCAATCTTCTGGACTGTTCAGTGCAATTATATCTTTAGACTTCAATGAGAAAGCGCCGTTTCCAGACTTGAGCCTTCTGACGTATGAATTTCTTATTTGAACCTTAATGCTTACCAAATCTTCCTTTTTATTGTCTTTCCTCTTTTCATTTCTCTTGAATTTTCAGGAGCAATCTTGTATGTGACGCCAAGTATCTATTTTTTGGACTTTCAAGTGGGTCTCTGCTTCTTGTGTCCTGGAAGGGAGAGGTATGTATGCATTTTACTTTTCTGTATCACTGAGGATTTTTTATATTTTCCTTCTAATCCCATTAATTCTGCATATTCTTGGAAGCATTCAATGTTGAGTATAGAAAAGTTTGGTGGTGCATTTGAGATGTTCGTGAAAGTAAAGGATCTCAATTTTTTTTTTTATAACACCACTCATTCTGTTGAATACATTTGTTCTTATCTAAACTTTTTAAAATGCCTTGGCATTTTTGTCTTTGTCCAGTTGTCCTACACTTTTGAAGTTAAGAGCCATTCTGGGGACAATGGTGAAGTGGCTGCAGCCCATCGTTCCTTGGAGAACGGATCGTTTGCATCTGAAGCCATTTCAGGATTGTCAAATTTGAATAGGAAGTTGTTGAATTGCAGTGCTGATTCTGCCATTATTCAACTTGAACTTTCCTTGCCATTGAGGTTGCTAATTGTTGTATATTCCAATGGAAAAGTTGCTATTTGTTCCATAAGTAAGAAAGTATTGCGGCAGACTGATTCTATTAGAGCTGAAAGCTGGTTGGATTGTGGGGATGCTGTGTATGCATCCATAGCATCAGATCAACAAATCCTAGCAATTGGTTGCAAAAGAGGTGAAGTTGAATTGTACAGCTTAGCAGAGAATATGCCACTTCTTCGAACTGTATCCCTGTATGACTGGGGGTTAGTCATGACAGTCCCTATCACATTTTTTTTTAATTTGTTTTATTTTATTTTATTTTCTATGTAGTATTTCAGTTGGGTTTACTAAGTATATATCAGTTCATTTTCCAACTATAAGCATTCATGTCTGAGCTGATCATTATATTGCTTGGTTTTCTTTTTGGGGCATCTTGGCAGGTACTCTGTGGATGATACTGGTTCTGTAAGTTGTATAGCATGGACACCTGATAACACTGCTTTTGCAGTTGGATGGAAGTGTAGGGGCCTTGCTGTTTGGTCTGTATCTGGTTGTCGTTTGATGTCCACTATCCGCCAAATTGGAATCAGCTCTGCCACTTCCCCTGTGGTGAAACCAAACCAGGATTTTAAGTATGAGCCTTTGATGGGTGGAACATCATTGCTGCAATGGGATGAATATGGTTATAGGCTTTATACTGCCGAGGAAAGGTCTGCAGAGAGAATTCTTTCTTTCTCCTTTGGAAAATGCTCTCTTAACAGAGGTGTTTCAGGGGCAACTTATATCCGTCAATTAATTTATGGAGAGGACAGGGTGCTAATAGTGCAGTCGGAAGATACGGATGAACTTAAAATAGTTCATCTTAACCTTCCAGTTAAGCCATCTTTTTTTGACACCTTTGATTTTTATTATTTAAAAATGTTATGTTTTTTTTGTTGATTTTTTTTTTTCCAACATTTATGGCCAGGTATCTTATATCTCACAGAATTGGCCCATTTTGCATACTGCTGCTAGTGAAGATGGTGACTACTTAGCAATAGCTGGGTCTCATGGGCTGATTCTATATAATGTACGGTACAAAAAGTGGCGTGTCTTTGGAGATCTTACCCAGGAACAAATGATTGAGTGTAAAGGATTGCTATGGTTAGGAAAGATTATCATTGTTTGCAACTATATTGATTCTTCCAATAGGTAAATTTTCCCATCCTATTTTGTATGTGGGATATATGTAATTCCTATCATGGTTATATTCTTGAGCTCAATCTTTTTAATATCTTCAATCATATTTCAACCTGGCTTTCTCTCAAAAGAAAATGTAGCCTCCTGGCTTTTCTCTAGAAAAAGAAATGTTGCACTCTTGCTGAACTCACTTCTTAATGATTTATTTCTTAACATCCTCATTTGTTTCCCAAAAGTTTTATTTAAAGATGATACTGGTTAGCTGAAAAACTAAAGCTATGGATTTCTTGCAGTTACGAGTTGCTTTTTTATCCAAGATATCATCTCGATCGAAGCTCTTTACTCTGTCGGAAAACATTGCTTGGGAAGCCAATTGTCATGGATGTTTTCCAAGATTATATACTTGTTACTTATAGGCCATTTGATGTTCACATTTTTCATGTTAAGATATTGGGTGAATTATCACCTTCAGAAAAGCCAATCATACAGGTAAAAAGTGTTTATTATGATTTGTATTTATTTTTCTTTTCTCTGAGTTTCTGGCCTGTAAAATTTATATTTTAAGTGGCATGAAATGGTACAAATTTTTTACTAAGTTCTGATATGAAATGGTATAAAGTTTTTGCTAAGTTCTGATAGTTTCTTTACATTCGTTAGTAATAAAATGACAAAGGTACAAAATTTTTGCTAAGCTCTCTGATAGCTTCTTTACATTTGTAAGTAATAAAATGACAAACAGCTTTCCACAGTACGGGAGCTTTCAATTATGAGTCCGAAGAGCCATCCTGTAGCAATGCGTTTCATTCCTGATCTCTCAATGAGGAAATGTATTTCAAGAAAGAACTATATAACTTCATCAGATTCATTATGCAGACAACCAACAAGGTATTAATTCATTAAATCATCTTTGATCACCTGAAATGTTTGTTTATATGAAAACATCAATTTAAAGTATATTGCCGTATCCATTTTTAATTGAAAATAATGTGCTTATAATGGTATACAGATGTTTAATATTGCGAATAACTGGGGAACTATCCTTGCTTGATTTGGATGAAGGGCGTGAACAAGAGCTCACTGACTCTGTTGAACTGTTTTGGGTAATCTGTGGACATTCTGATGAAAGTGAGAACCTTATAGAGGAAGTCTCTTGGTTAGATTATGGTCATCGTGGAATGCAGGTAACACGTCGTGTCAGATGAGGAGCATCTTTATTATAAGACTATCAATTTTTTATAGCGAAAAAAAGTGACAGCCATTTGAACATCAATAAGATTATTTTATTCATGCTAAGCTGTGTTATTTCTGGTTCATTGGATACTCCTTTTGATATAAGTTTTGCTTGGAAGCTTATCATTGCAGGTTTGGTATCCGTCTCTTGGAGCAAATCCCTTTAGGCAGGAGGACTTCTTACAGGTGCTTTAACAAATGTGGATATCATTAATCTTTTCTTTTATTCGCTTGTGCTTGAAGGGTTCCAATTGTCGTTTTAAAAAAAAGAGTTCCATTGTATGTTTTGTTGTTATAAAATTATATTGTTAATAACACAATCCATTTGGACACTCCTTAATTGTTACTTTATCCTTCTGGTGTTAGAAGATTACCTGCACATTGGCTTTTATTATAGGTGATGTGCATTCACAACCATAAATTGGATATTTGTTTTTCTTGTTACCAATCTCTTGATCCAATCAAACATTTCCCATGGTGTTGATTGCAGAATTTAATTTCAGCCATCAATTTATATAAGTATTTTCCAGCCTGACTGTCTAACTACTTTCATTTATGAGCGTAGCTGGACCCAGAACTGGAATTTGACCATGAGGTTTATCCTCTTGGCCTTCTTCAGAATGCTGGAATTGTGGTTGGCGTTTCCCAGAGAATGTCGTTTTCAGCATGTTTGGAGTTTCCATGTTTTGAGCCATCTCCTCAAGCTCAAACAATACTTCATTGCCTACTGAGACATCTTCTTCAGGTACATATTGCTCTGCTATTTAATGTTGAACACCTAAATTCTTATACTACTATATGTAGCAATGAAGACTAAAAATACATGGAGTCACTGTGTTATTTATCAATCCCATTAGCTATCTGGATAGTGGGACTTTGTTTTGGTTCAATGAGCACTCTATTCCTGTGGAAATGGTGATTTTGATTATTTCAGAATTATTTCCTGAACTTTCAAAAAAACAGATAACTGAGATTTTTATTTTTTTTATTTTTTTTATTTTTTTTTGAGGAAATAACCGAGATCATTTTGTCGTCCACCACAAGAAATATTGCTGCTAGATATTTCACAATGATTTTTGAAGATTATTTTCTTGTTGAATGTTATGGTTGATTATGTTGTGTTAAGTTCCATTGGAAGGATTCCTAATATAATATGTATTCCTTTTATGTAGAGGGATAAAAGGGAGGAAGCTTTACGTTTAGCACATTTATCTGCAAAGAAGCCTCATTTTTCTCACTGCTTGGAGTGGCTCCTTTTTACAGTATTTGATGCTGAAATATCAAGGTAATGGTGCAAAAAGTTAAGAATCGCCCATCATGCACAATGCAGTACAAACGTGAATGCCTTTTGATATCTTTTTTTTTGAGGAAGATGCTTTTTGATATCTTGGTCAACACGCTTATACTTTAGGTTTTAAAATTTATGGTCTACATACCAACCTCGAGGTTCTCTCTCTCTATCTCTCTCTCTCTCTCTCTCTCTCTCTCTCTTTTTGAGAAAAATGAGAAGAGAGAATTTCTCAAGAGAATGGAAAGTGGTAAAATACAAAGGAGATGGGGCAAGACCCCAAAGATACAAAATAGACAAGCCAAAAGACATAGTACTGGCCATAGACTACAAATCAACCTAAGACAACCGTGCTAGATGGGAGTGATGAGCTGAAGCCAAGGTCTTAATGCACCATTTCTTCCCTAGCTAGCTTGTTTGCCAAATCATTTGCCAAATCATGATGCCAGCTAAATTGCCTGGTATATTTGTAGTTTCAATATAATCAGGATATTCTAGTTGGCCAAAAGGGTCTTCTATCCAGATGCCTAGGGGATGATCGCTTTTGAATCTCCCTCCATGAGGGAAAAAAGAGTATCTTGAGCTGTATGATTTGACCTCCTGAAGAAGCGTGCTAAGCTGTGCAGTGGTGGGATCACAATGCAACAGGAAAAAATTCAAAAGAAGCATTGCCCTTTTGGGATCTCTTAATCCTTCCCCTTGTGTGCATGCCCTTGTTTGACCCAACTTTGTTATTGAGCTGATGTCAAAATTGAGCTTGAGACAATCCTCTGCCTTTCAGAGGTGGTAACCAAGAGATTAATTGCACAATACTCTTAAGGAATTAGGTGGGTGACAAATCTCCATTTTCTCCTAATTACTACACTGAATGTGTGAAGATCTTTCAATTTGCTTGCGGAAAAAAGAGTGTTATGCATTTTTTTTTTTTTTTTTTTTTTTGAGAATCGGTGTTTTTATTGATATTTGGAAAGAATGTATTACATCAATATCAGTACATCTGATTAGCTAAGCAGTATTGAGCAGAGGTCCCATTACAAATTCAGCTTATGCATTTTCTTTTCAATGTTATTTTCCAACAAAGTGGATTTACTTTCACATTGTTTTATTGTGTTCATTCCCAAGGTTCCATGAGCCTACTGCTACTGTTAGCTGCCAAAGGCTCTCACTCACATCCCCCTATAGGAATGAAAGTGAAGGGAAGCAAGAGTACTTTCCTTTTTTTTCCCTTAAAAAAAAGCTGCTTAAATTTGGCAAGATATCTGATGGTGGGGTAGGATGTGGTCAACTAATTCAAGTAGTTGCACACGTACTTTGCTATTTTGGAATGGGAAATCCTCAGTTGAAAATTTGTCTAAGAGAGTTATGGAGGACTCAAAGCTGTAAACCTTGTGGGAACCAGCCGAATCAGTAGACACGATCTTCCTTCACTGCTTGGTCTTGTGGCTTATTTTTTACAAGTTTACAACAATTTCATTTCATTGTTTTTTTCATTAAAACTCGATAAAGATAGCATAATATTCCACAAGAATTCATCTCTTATCTTGCCAGAAAAAAATCAATTGGACATTAACTTGAATGTAGTGGATAATAAATGTGTAGAGTTAGCAAAATCAAATTTTAAGTCGTTCAATTCAATTTTGATAGCAAAATGAAAATTCGATGCATCTAAGCTTGTACTGAGTAATGTTCTTATAGTTTTTCCTCATTTCTAGTCCATATTCAACTGAAATTAGAACTAGTCATTGGCTGCATTAGCTCTCTCTCTCTCTCTCTCTCATTTGCTCTCTCTCTCTCTCACTCTCTCCTTTGCTCTCTCTCTCTCTCTCTCTCTCTCTCGTCCTCGGTATCATTTGAAAATAGATTAGGTGGCTCTCTATGAGAGCATTATGGAGCTCCTTTTATGCGTGAGTAGTGCACTAATTTGAGCTTTCATGTCTTTCTCACATGGAAAGACCTATTTGGCAGGTTTATGAGCAGTGTTAATATGCTGCTCTCAGTATTGGTGCATTATTTTTTATTTTCTATATTTAGTGATGATTGAGCTCAAAAAAGATACTTGACAAACAAGGTTTAAAACAGAATTATATAATGAATTAGCAGAGGAGTTTTATATTTAGAACTTAATAAAAGTGTAGTCTCTAGCTGCAATAACTCTTCTGTGGATCTGATTTTAAGCATATCCAGATACCTAATTTTCGAATTTATTTTCTATTATTATTGTTTTATTTTGGCTCATTGTTTCTACCTGACATAATTATTAATCGTGTAACAGACAAAATGGCAACAAGAATCAGACTCCAGTTTCAGCTAGATCTGTTGAATTCTCTCTTTTAGAGAAGGCTTGTGATCTGATCAGAAACTTCCCTGAATATCTTGATGTTGTTGTAAGTGTTGCAAGGAAAACTGATGCAAGACACTGGGCTGATCTGTTCTCTGCAGCTGGAAGATCCACCGAGTATGTCTTCTCATTTCATCTCTGCTTTCTCATTTGAGTAGACTTTATACCTGTTTATGGTTAGTGTTTTCATGTGATTCATTATGTTTTACTAGTATTTTTTAGATTGATTATTGGATTATGTCACTTGTTTGTTAGTGAAGCTACCTGTTTGGGAAGGGTATGAGTTGGGTTGGGACTTAGGAAACCCAAACGTGACACCAAGGAAAAAAAACACACCTAGAAACTTGAACCCTGAAACTCGTTACTGCCCTGTTTCCTGTCCCTCCCCATTTCCCATCGCTAGAGCCCTGTCCCTACCCCTTTTCCATCCTTGCCCCCTTGCCAATGTGCAGTTTCTATCGTTGCAACTCTTATATCTCCCCTGTTGCTATAACCTTGACATATCCCTCTTTGGTTGTGCAGAGGGGGAAGTTGTTTGCATTTTCAGGCAGACAGGGAGCAGAGACTCCCTCCTTGGCCTGTCTTTATTTTCTGCATGCTAGTGGGGGGTGGGAGACTTGGCACCATCCCGTTCTGTCCCTGAGTCCCATCCCCATGCTCTCCATCCCTAAACCATCCTCAAATGAACCTGATTGGATTACTATCTTTTGAAATTTTAAAATGAATAGAATAATGGGTGATCCAGCTTTGGTAATGCCCGAACCTGACCAGAAACCCGATAGGGTTCTTTCCTGCCTCATCCTCGACCTGCTGGGACAAGACCTCACACTATCCCCATATTCTTTGGTTGGGTCAAATCGGCTACTCATGAAACCCCCAACCCGATCCCCACCCCTACTCTGAATATTTGGAATGGATCTCATTCATGGCATTAACATTCTCGGCTCATAACATGCTTGAGTGACAGTTACCGTCTTGATACAGATTTATTTTTTAT
Source organism: Aristolochia fimbriata (assembly GCA_019845555.1). Lineage (NCBI taxonomy): Eukaryota > Viridiplantae > Streptophyta > Magnoliopsida > Piperales > Aristolochiaceae > Aristolochia > Aristolochia fimbriata. The sequence continues at coordinate 41,173,659 of CM034079.1, read as the reverse complement.
TTAAACCTAAATTTTTTTTATATTTACATACTGCTAGGTTGTTTGAAGATTGTATCCAACGGAGATGGTACCGTACTGCTGCTTGCTACATATTGGTAAGTTGACCTTATGCTCCCTCTCACTCTCTTTCACGGTCTCATCTCACTCCCTCTCCCTCACCCTTTCCCGCCCCCAAAAAAAAAAAAAAAAATCTTCAGAAGGCAGCTGACTATAATTATCTGCATGAGTTTTTGACTGTCCTGGGCCTTCAAAACAATAGTGGAAGCTCATGTTAGCTCCAACATCAACAGAAGTATTTAAGACCTACTGATCATAGGGATCCAAGTCATCACCATTCACCCATGTTCACTTTTCCAATTTATGTTTAAGATTGGGATATTTTCAACCAATAAGCCATAGGTTTCTAGTGCCATCCATGTGACAACTTAGTGTCTTAAACCGCACATGCATTCTTTAGGCTCTTTAAGCATACTAATTAGCTTATTGCTGTTAATCGTCCTTTGGCATCATGGTTCCAGAATTTCTGTTCATGGCAAAGAAAGATGTGTAAAGAGCCCGCGAAGCCCCAAAGCCAACATTCTTTAATGGCTTTTGAGAAGGCTTAGCATCTAAAGGCTACAATCTCTTTATTTCCGCAGGTAATTTTTGTCACTAACCTGATGATGATGCAGGTGATCGCTAAACTCGAGGGCCCTGCTGTCAGTCAATATTGTGCTCTACGCCTACTCCAAGTAAGCGTTTTTATGTTCATTTCCCTTCTGCGCATGTTGTGTGTCTACTTAAGAACATGACTAATAACACGTCCAATACTATGCAGGCTACACTTGATGAGTCTTTATATGAACTTGCAGGAGAACTGGTACGTCTTTTCTTGCAATAAGTCTCCCTAGGGGTATGTTGTATGTTTGAAATTACAGATGGTTTTGTCTGCTACCAGGTAAGATTCTTGCTTAGATCTGGACGAGATTTTGAACCCAACACTGCAGACTCCGACAAACTTCCTCCAAGATTCTTGGGTTATTTCCTTTTCCGTTCCAGTTTCAGAAGACAATCTCTTGACCTGAAAAGGTTGATGCTTTTTACCTTCTCATTTTTGGAAGCATTCTTTATTAACAGTTGCATGATAAAGGTTTTGTGTGAAAGTTTTCATTGGCTTTTTCTTTTTTAATTTGTGTATATCACATATAATTTTCTAATTAAGGAGTTTTTGTTGGACCAGTCCTTCTTTCAAAGAACAAAGTGCACATATTGCTTCTGTAAAGAACATTCTTGAGAGCCATGCAGGCTACCTGATGTCTGGGAAAGAACTTTCCAAGCTTGTCGCATTTGTTAAGGGCACTCAGTTTGATCTAGTGGTAAGAGCAATTTCTGTAGGCTGCGGTAGGCTTTCATTCTCTTCCCAGTTGTTTGGGATTTCCAGCTTGTTTGTAACGTAAATGCCTCAGGAATATTTGCAAAGGGAAAGAAGTGGATCTGCTCGTTTGGAGAATTTTGCTTCTGGGCTTGAGCTTATTGGACAAAAAGTATGTACTTGAAGTCATCAAAATTATTGCGGATTAACATGAGCTCATTGCTTGCTTTTGAGCTTTGGTTTAATTATTTTGCTGTTTATGTGACTTCAACTAAATTTGTGGTGCAGCTTCAAATGGGTACTCTGCAAAGTCGGTTGGATGCTGAATTTTTATTGGCACATATGTGTTCAGTCAAGTTCAAAGAATGGATTGTGGTCCTGGCTACTCTTCTAAGGCGCTCTGAGGTGTTATTTCCCTTTTTATTACCCCTATTGGTTCCTTCTCAAACAGCTCACCCCCCTTAATTATGTTCGGTTCTCCTCTCTATGATATTTATAGCTGAAGTGCTACTTTCATTCATATTTTGTTTTTTTTTTCAAAGAGGGAGATTCGCCAATGTCGGTGTTGTAGCATGAAGCTGTAGTCCTTTTAGATTCTTTTTTTTTTTTAAATAATTTTATTAATTTTATTTTTTTCCTCCAGAAGGGATAGTAGTAGGTCGATCTGATTATTGTTTGTGGATCTGCAGGTTTTAGTTGATCTATTTCGGCATGATATGCGTCTGTGGAAAGCATACAGCACTACACTATTGGTACGTTTCATTTTTCAGTGCTTAGGAGTCGCCCTTTTTTAAGAGTGGTACCTTGAAAGGCGTAAGCAGTTTCCACAGCGTCCTTAACGCCCAAAGTTCATTGTTCATGAATTGCAGTGTCAACCCTCATTTGCTGAATACTACGAACTCTTGAAGATTTTGGAAGAGCAGCTTTCATCTGCCCCAGCTTCAGAGGAAAGGCTCATCCCTCCCGGTGAATGTTAGTTAGCTACATCATGTCATTTTTGTAGATGTTTTGAGATTCGTAAATGATAGTGTTTTGGACGGGACAAGTTTGCAGCCTGCAAGCTAAAAAATAAGAGCAGAGAATTGCGGAGCCTGTTACCAACGTCTTGCTTGCACATCATCGTGATGTTGAAGGTGCTGTTATAGTATCTATAGAACAATTCGAAATTCTCATCTTTAAAAGAGTAGATATGCCAATAAACCTCTGTTCACCAAATGCATTTTACATAGTATTCTTCCTACCTTCAAATCCCGTTTAATTATAAATTAAGTCCAGGATTCGAGTTTTTGATAGACCAACTCTAATGTTAGTTTTTTTTGCACTATACTAACGGCTAAAAAAACCAAGTAAAAACTTGTTTCTAATTAAAAGTTATTAACTTTAAAATGACGAAGTAGTCGTATACAAGTCTTCAACGATAATTTAAAAAAAAAAACAAAAAAAAAAAAACAAACAAACAATTTTTTTAATTTTTATTAGTCAAGATAGATATCGAGTAAGTTGGATTACTGAAAAGTTCTTGTAGTGATTAAATGAATATGTTTAAACCTTAGTACTCATTTATTACATAAAACAATAAGAAAACTTATGTCTAACGAAATGCAAAAAGCATAATTGCTTTTAGTAGTACAAAGACGCGCATTCTTGTTAATTAGCTGCAGAGGAGGCATTTAATTATTTACTAGTATCTCATAAGTGGACTAGTTTTGGTTCCTTCTTTTTATATAGGAGTTTCTTTCTATTTTAACAACTTGACTTGATGAGTTGTACAGGACTTTAAAGAGTTGTAGTTGAACTACTAATATTTATAGTGACTAATTCGATACAAATAAATTAATTAATTAATTAATTAATTAAGTGTGTTACATTCATTAAACTCTATAAACGCCTGACGAGTTTTTGGTTTTTATTTTTTTGGCTTTTGAAATTATAATTGGACGATTATGATTTATGATGACAACAATAGTTAGGGACACGACTAGAGCTTGGCAGCTTGCAAATGTATGTATGATGTCGTATATTGAGAATTAAAAAAGTTATAACATGTCCTACGCATCTACGCTCCTACTTGAGTTAGTTACAGTGACCTTGCTGCGCTCGTTTACGTGAGAACTCAACGACCCCTCTGGCTGTGGTCGACTGGCCGTGGGTGTGGCGGGAAGGATGAAGGAGGTAGGAGTTGCTTTCGGTCGCTATTCTTTTACTAATTAATTTCCCTGATAATGCCGACCGTTGGGGTGCCGGTGGAGCGGATTAGCGGACCGTTGCGTAATTAGCTTTGTTGATTCAGCTGCGTCACCTCAGCGAGTGAGCATCACTGAGCAGTGAGCAGTCTTGCATTTCTTTATTAATGGCGCCCTTCTCAGTTCTGCATTCGCCCTCGGATTCCTCTGCTCTTGCCTCGCCTCTGTCTTCGTTTAATTAATCAATACTCGTTTTAATACTGGAGATAGCTACTCCCTGTCTGAGTTGGGTTTGTCGACAGTCGAAATCCTAGGGCTTCTCAATGGCTTGGAGGGCAATTGATGGGATCGCATTGTCGTCGCAGGGCCTCATTCACGCGGTCCTCGAAGGCGACGCACCATGGGTGGGGCAGATTCTGAGAGACACCATGGTGGATGTGAATTACGTTGGTGTAGCGAATTTGAGGTTGAGACGTGCGGAGATTGTTCTTCGCGAGGAGGAAGCGAATGAGGTGAAGTTCGAGCACCCAGAGTTCAGAATGGATGTCACTGCTCTTTTCGCTGCGGCACATAACGGGAGCTCTGAAATTGCTCGGAAGTTGCTGGTAAGTGGTAATCACTTCCGTTTGTGGCTGTTTGATTATGATTGCCTTTTGTTCTGAACCTTGAATTGCTTGTCCTAAACTTATACTTACCTGCAAATTTTGGATATAGAACAGTGGGTTGGTTATTGATTCACCGATGGTCGTCTCTGATTCTAAAGGTTGGTTATTAGCTGATGATACTAAAACCATTGGAGAGAAGAAAATTCTAAACTCTTTGACCTGAATGTTGATTGGTTCTGTAGACCGATCGTGCATGCACTGATTAAACCATTTACAGAAAACATATCCATCAAATCTCCTGTTTGTTAGATCAATGATCTCCATAACATTCGTCCGCTCATTTGAAAAATACAATGACATTATGCCTCTGCTTTCTGCCATATTCTTATCAGTTGAATAACCAAGCTATCACGCGCAGTTAGATTCATTTACTCTTCAACTTTTGTTGTTTAGACAGGGAGGTTTCCGTGGTATTATGCAAGACGAGAAATGCAGAGCTAAACTTATGCTTCAGTTTGGATCCTTCAATTGCTTAACTTCCATATTTTTGCATCTCATATTTGATTATATTTCACACCCTGAAATAGTTGCTCAAGAAAGCACCAAAATGACTGCCTTTTTCATATTTCACATGTAAAATACAAATGCATGTAAATTTATGTGTGTTGAATTCTGTGAACTTGCTTATGATATGAGTTCCAAGAATGTCCAGTGCCAGGGGCTCTGCTTTACAAGCTACATGCATAAATTTTGGTTGCACAAAACGATATTATGTGGTGTTGGCTTACTGCTGCTAGTCAAACCACTACCTTCTGGAGTTTAAGGACTTTTATGCATATCTTAATGAAAATAAGTTGAGCAACTAAGAGTGCATGTTCACTGTCCAGATGCACAGATGGTGTAGTGAAACAATAATGTGGTTTCTTAATTTTTGTAAATGTGGCTAAAACATCTGATCCTAACGTTTCTTAGAAAACAATAAAATACTTCCACTACATCCATGTTAACTTTTCATGCAGTTAGCTGGAGCTGATGTTAACCAGAAACTATTTCGGGGCTTTGCAATAACGGCTGCTGCTTGTGAAGGCAACAAGAGTGTTCTTGACATGCTCGTGAAAGCTGGGGCATCTCAACCTGCCTGTGAAGAAGCTTTGTTTGAAGCTAGCCTTTGCGGTCAAGCTCAAGCTGTGGAAATTCTCACCCAATCAGAAATGATAAGGCCCAATGCTTTGGTGCATGCAGTCATGTCTGCAAGCTGCAGAGGCTTTGTTGATGTAATCACTACCTTAATTAAGGTTTGTTATTTTCATTCATCAATAATTGTTTCATGATACCCGGATTTAATCTCCGATTGTTTACTGAAATCATATTATCTCTTAGAGTGGGGTAGATGTAAATTGCAAAGACAGGATCCTCTTGGACTCATTGAAGCCAATGTTACACGCGAATGTGGATTGCACACCTTTGGTTGCATCAATTGTCAGCCGCCAAGTTGCTGTTGTCAAAACTTTGTTGGAGGTGATTGTTTTACCTTTCTTTCATGAGCATTCTGAACATGTTTTCATTGTTATACATAACAATGTACTTCGAAGTTTGAGAAGATGCTCTGAAGGATCTGAATTTGCCTCAAGTACTTGGCATATGTCTGACGTTTGTGTTTTTAACGCCCTTCTTATTTCTACCAAGTAATTCCAAACAGTTCCTCCCAAGATCCACTTCCAAAAATTGAGGGAAGATAAATCTCTCATGAACATTTTTTAAAAAATTTGAACTGTCTGCTGTCTGTAATTCTTTTTCCTCTCTTTGTTTTTCTTCAACATTATGTTTATGTAGATGCTTCATAAACCCCAATTTTAGCTTTGAAGCCAAAGAATATGCATCATCAATCCTAGTTACTGACAGATGTAATCGTGTTTTTGGTTCTGAAATTTATTCGGGCATGGTGGATGTAAATTGAAGTCTTGTGCTGTATAATTAGCGAAACTGTCATGCTTACTTATGCTTTGAGTGTTCTTCCTCTAAATTTTTGTTTGTATAAATGCTGAACCTTACAGTTATCAGGTCTGGCTGCTTCACTTCCTAATCTGCATCATGTGCTTTGCAAATTTATTCACATCCAGTATGGTTTCAGTGGGTAACTGAGATGTGCAGTGTATAAATGTGATTTTGTTATGTTAGTATTGCTGAACGTGTCTACTAATATCAATCATATTAAGTCTGATTGCAGAATGGTGCTAAGCTAGGGTCCCAGTTTCAGTTAGGTGCCTGGTCCTGGGATAAAATATCAGGTGAAGAATTAAGAGTGGGCCCATGCATGGGAGAGCCTTACTCTGAAGGATGGTGTGCAGTTGAGTATTATGAATCAAGTGGTGAGATTTTAAAACAGTTGATTCAACATCAACCCTCGGTTGTTGAAATCCAGCATTGTGGCCGAACCCTTCTCTGTCATGCCATTCTCTGTCACAACTCTGAAGCGCTGCGTATTCTACTTGATAACGGAGCTAATGCAAACTTCCCTATAAGGACCAATGATGGACGACATGAATATTTTCCAATTCACTTGGCTGCAAGACTGGGTTGCCTTCCTAGTTTGCAACAACTGATTCTGCACGGATGTGAAATTGATGCGAGGAATGTATCTGGTGAGACTGCATTGATGGTGGGTGCCATAGCTGGCAAGTGTGATTGTTTTGTTGAGCTAGTTGCTGCAGGTGCTGACTTGGGTCTCACCAATAACTCCGGAGAAAATGCTTTCCAACTGGCAAAGAGAAGTTCTTTTGGGTCTTATCTTGATGATATTCTTTCTAGGGCCATTATCTCCAGGAAAGACATTTTCTCCAGCAATCTTGATGTTTTCTCTCCATTACATTTTGCTTCGAGTGTCGAAACCGCTGAACCTCTACAAATACTTCTCCAGAAAAAAGAAGTGTATTCTTCTTATCTAAATAAGAAAGATGCATCAGGTTTCACTTCTGTAATGCTTGCAGCGAAAGCCGGTAACACCAAAACCTTCAAGCTTCTTGTCATGGCTGGAGCAGATATTAGCGTAAATGGTGGAGATGGAGAAACAGTAGGTTCCATCATACAGTTTCAAGCCTCTGAAAATGATCGAGATGAACTCCAACAAATCTTACTTGATGCCGTGTTGGCCAACATACTTACAGACGAATCACAGTTTAGGGCACTTCACTTTGCAGCCAAGAAAGGAGATTTGCACGCTATAGTCCGGCTTCTGAAAATGGGACGTCAGGCCAATTTTGTAGATGAAGATGATTATTCTCCTCTGATGGTTGCAGCCAGAGAAGGTCATGCCGATGCTTGCAGACTTCTATTACTACGGGGAGGTGCTAACTGCGGACAATCTAACAGCCGAGGAGAGACGGCATTGTCATTGGCTAAGAGTAGTAACCTCAAGTTTAAGGCTGCAGAAGGTGTCATACTCGATTACTTGGCTCGATCCCATGTGTTATCAGGAGAGAGGGTGAGGAAGCATACGCGTGGGGGTCGAGGTATGGCTCACATGAAGATGTTACAGATGCTCAAATCTGGGGTGTTGACATGGGGCAAGTCAAAGAGGAAGAATGTGGTCTGCAGAGAAGCGGTGGTTGGGTCTAGTGCTGCTTTCTGCAGAAATCAGAGGAGAGGTAAGAAGGGAGAGGGCGTTATTTTCAGGGTGGTGACTTTGTCAGGAAGAGAAGTACATTTTGAAGTCCGATCTGCTTCTAGTTTGGAACTTTGGGTTCGCGGTATAAATCTGTTGGTGAAGGAGGCGGCGGAGACTGGTGCTTATTACTGAATTTGTAGATTCTTTCTTACGTCCCCAATGATATATATCTCACATCATGATGGGGTTCGGGGGGTATATAATTAGGAGGATTGTATATTAGATTCATTTTACCTTGTAAGAAAATAAATAAATGGCGTCGCGGGAGAAAATTTGATGATTCCTTTCGAGTGCTCCCTTGAAATTCTTTGATACAAGCCTGGCCTGCAATTTCCCACCGTATTGAAGAGCAGCATTGTGCCCTTCTCTCTTCTTGTCTCCTTTATTGTTATGCATATGACATGATACAAAGTGAAAAAAAAATCTCTCTTGATAATGCACAATGGTAACATAAATATATATATATATATATATATATTCTGTTAATAGGAAGAGATGACTGTTTTATATTTATATGCCAAAATTTCTGAAAATATGAGATTCAATTCAATTCATTTCGTGTGATTCTTTTTAATTTTTGAGTTAATGAGAGTCACATGTACTAGTAACTAGTAATATATAAGTCACCACCAGTCCGTATATAATTATTAATAAATACTCTAACCCGAAGGTTGGGAACCTTTGACTGATTAATTACCATCAATAATCTGATTTTTGTGATTGACAAAGCTGCAGTTTCGTAGAGTTGCGCCCTCGAATTTTCGAGCCCGGATCCGCTGACCAAATTGCGCGTGCTAAAGCGAATCATGGGGTGCCACCTAAGCCCTGCACGGGCGGATCCGTGTCTAGGCTCCCCGTGATTCGCTTTGGCTACGCTGCAATTTGGCTAGACTGAAGCCTCCTCGTCTTCAGTTCACGGACTCGGATCCGCTGGCCATAGATGGCTAGCGTACGCAGGGCCAATGGCGGAACGCCCAGGCACGAGGTGCCCGTGCGGCGCTCCACCATGCGCGGATCCGGGTCTCAACTGGGTTGTTCAACAGACAAAAAAAAAAAAATATTAAATTGGCCAAAAATCCGGTTGGACGCAAGACCGCGCCAAAGGATGGCGCTACCTTAGGCGCATGCGCGCTGCAGTTGTTGCCTTAAAATGGTATATAGTTATACGAATGTTAGTACAAAGTTGTGTACCAACATAGTATATAGTTGTCCAAAAGGCTGGTATAGAGTTGGTCTTAAACGTAGTATATAGTTGGTAGACCACAAAAAAAAATGCTCCAATGGTATAGAGTTGTTTAAAGGATGGTACAGAGTTGTAACTAAAAGTAGTAAAGGGTTGTTAGACTACACAAAAAAAATGCTCCAATGGTATAGAGTTGTGAAAAGGATGGTACAGAGTTGTAACTATACGTAGTAAAGGGTTGTTAGATCGCACAAAAAAAATGCTCCAATAGTATAGAGTTGTGCAAAGGATGGTACAGAGTTGTAACTATACGTAGTATATAGTTGTTAGACCACAAAAAAAATTAGACAAAAAAAAAAAAAAAATAATGGTATATAGTTATCCAAAGGCTGGTACAGAGTTGTTACTAATCGTAGTAAAGGGTTGTTAGACCACACAAAAAAAATGCTCCAATGGTATAGAGTTGTGCAAAGGATGGTACAGAGTTGTAACTATACGTAGTATAGGGTTAGAGGATGATAAGTGTCAGGACGTGCGCCGAACCGGATTTTTGGCCGGTTTAAATTGTTTTTTTTTTTTTGTCTGTTGAACGACCCGGTTGAGACCCGGATCCGCGCATGGTGGAGCGCCGCACGGGCACCTCGTGCCTGGGCGCTCCGCCATTGGCCCTGCGTACGCTGGCCATAAATGGCTGTGGCCAGCGGATCCGGGTCCTCAGTTCACTCTCTTGTACAAAGTCCGCCGGCCTTTGGAGAGAGAACAAGCTCCCACCCTGTTCGAGCTTCGACAACAGAGAAGCCGAGTTCCGATGGGCAGCGAGTGCAAGTACGATATTCGGCAGAACGCCTACATAAAGCTCGTCCTTCATGCGCTCAAGCACAAGACTTCGTCCGTCAATGGCATCCTCGTCGGTCGTCTTCTCGGTGACAACTTGGTTGAGATCTCCGATTCCATCCCTCTCTCCCATACCCAAATCCCTCTTCTCCCTACTCTTGAAATCGCACTTCTCCAGGTCCGTCTTTCATTCTTTCCCCCTTTTATTAGGTTAAATATGGTTCAGAGGTCTTCGCTAACTGCTTCTGAAGTCCACCAGGTGGAGGAGTATTTCAAGTCGGAGGGTCTCGGCGTCGTCGGGTACTATCATGCTAATGAAAGGTACGATGACTCCGACCTCGGCAACGTCTCCAAGAAGATTGGGGATCAAATTTCCCGTTACTTCCCGCAGGCCGCTATCCTTCTGGTTCGTTCTGAAAAGTTTCCTTTTTAATAGTTCTTAGTTACACTTCTATTTTTCATTATAATCCTTACAGTTTGTATTTTGTGTTAAAAATCTTATTTTTATGCAGTTAGACAACAAGAAGCTTGAAGCCTTGCAGAAAGGAAATGACACAAGTCCCGCAGTGCAGGTCGGTACTTCTATTATCTCAATTTACTAACCGCGTTGTTTGATTGGCTCTTGTTTCTTAGCCTTGGCCTTTGTTCTGTCTGAAGATTGGGCCGTAAAGATTTCATTGGCTGTTTTGTTATACTTTAGTTTCTTAATGTGAGAGTAGTGCCATCCGCTGTTACTGTATATCGAAGTTTCAAAATTGAAACGTTGTTCTCTTGTTCACGCTGGAGATGTGTGTTAAGGCTTTCTTTCACAGATGCAGATGTTGTCGCTTTGGAAATGCTTAGGTGATTAGTGTCAAAATATTAGTATTATAAGAAACTCTAACAAAGTTGCTTGGTACTTGGTGGAATGTTTTGCCCTTGTGCTTGGCTGGAGTTTTTTGGTCACGGAGTAATATTGCCAGCAGAAATTGGTTAGGACCAACATATGTTCTATGCCAGTTTCTGTGATTATTCAGTAAAATTTTCTGTTAAACTTGCTTATGGCACTGATAGTGATTGTTTAGATTGGACTTATTCATAATGAGCTTTTATTGTCAGTTTGCTGCATTCTGAACTATGTATGACAAAAACTGTCAAACCTAAACTTCATCATTTTACTGTTTCATGGCATGACAGTTTTCTGTTCCACTAGGATGCACAAGCATTGCACACGCCTGGTTTTAGCTTATAGTTTTGTTTTCTTCTCAAAAAAGAATGCATAAGCGTAGCTGGAGAAAGTAAACCCGTTTGATAAGAGACAATATTGAAGAGTATTCCAATTTCACAGCTAGACGTCAATGTGCTTTTGACCTGTTACGCACTGCATGCAAGCCGATGATTCTTGTGAAGATCACAGTAACTATCTTATGCCGTGTTCTTTGAAAAGTATGTCCTGAAAAATCATGTCTGTATAAGCTAGTTGATCACAATTAAGAACCATCTCAATTCTGTTGATATATAGTTTCTCTCTTCATTGCAAGAAATACAGATAAAGGGAATGCACAGGAAAAAATTACTGGAGAAGCTTCTGAAAATTATCTCCTTGCTTATGAAACGTTGGTGATATTCATATGCATTCAGCAGTCTAGTTGCAAATATGGAGTATAATATGTACTCACAATTGACAAATGTATCCCAGTATGGACTGCCTGTTTGCAGACAAACTGGTTTCAGGCATCATCTAATCCATTTCCAGATATTTGGATACACAATATTTGAAGTTGGACATCCAAATCTCTGATCTGTTGAATAATATCCAGATTTGAGAACCTCTGACAAACAAGAAAGGAAAGTAGTAAAGAATTGGAAAATCTCTAACTAAAATGACTACAGGGGATGCCAAAAATAAAACAGATAAAATAAAAGGTGAAAATAATCACTTGATCCAGGCAAAGTACAAGGTTCACCTGATGGTACAGATATCTTTTGTATCAGTTAAAGAGGAGCTAGAGGGTGTGTCGGCACATCCAGAGCTGTGATTGTGTTACTTAAATTCAAAAAGGGAATTTGAATTTGAATAAAGGTGTTTGAATTTGAAAGAGGATTGGAGGATTTTTTAAGAGTGTCGAATTCAGAAGGGTGATTTAAGGCATTTGAAATGGTTTTGGATTCAAATTTAAGATGGGGTCTCTTTTGTGTTTGAAATAATATAGGTTTTGTAGGATCTCATCTTGTGGGATTTTTTTAGTCTTTTTGTATGCTAGAGGACGCCTCTAAAAATGGTGTACGCTAGCCATTTATACCATCTTGGATTTTGAGCTTTGAATAGCCATTCGATTGAGTTATAGAGAGAAAGTCTTTTTCCTCCAACCTTTTCTGATATAGAGAGAAAGTCTTTTCCGCCCAACCTTTTGTGTCCATGCCAATTTGAGCACAAATTTTGGTGTATTTGTTTTCGCAAACTCGTTTAAATCCGAAGGAAAGAGAGGCTGATTGGCAGCTAGACGGACTAGAAACTAGGTCACACGTCCGAGGACTAAGGAAGGTGCATGATGTGCCTTGCTAGAAGTAACCGTGTGAGAAACTTGACCAGTAGATTTGGGGCAATTCAGGGGGAATCACCAAAGTAGATGGGGATTCCCCTCCTGAACTAAACTGTTTTGCAATTTTGTGCGTCAACTTGGCGAATTCCCAAGTTGATTTGCCGAGGCATAGAAGTGCCAGCGTTGCTATTTTCTGAACAGGCTGGTTTGCTAGGAATTAACTCTTCTTCTTTGGTGATTGACATTTCCAGACGGGTCAGATAAGATGGTGAATCCTAGAACGCAGCATCTGTACTGGATCAGAAAAACATAGTAAAAAATGATGGGTAAAAGATCAAGTTCGATTGTTAATTGGCTTGCTCTCTTTTGTTCTGATTGCTTTCTGCTTTCTCTTCTTCTTTTTCTTTTTTCTCCCTTCATTGTGTATATGTATTGGGTGGGTGGGTTGGAGGAGAGGTGGGGGTGGGTGGGGGGTTGTGTGGTTCATCCTATTGTCCCTCATTTACTAAGATAGGGACTTTCAGATTTTGTTAGTTCATACTACATAGTTCCCACCTGAAACTGGAAAGGTTTTAGCAGCATCATTGTGAAACTCCAGGGCAATTTCGACCTGCTGTGAGTATCATTGGTATAATATTGGTCAATAGTCTGCTAGTAAGTTGAAGTTGTCTCAAATGCTTTACCTGTCAGTTTAATACTAGTCTCACTTTGCCAAAGGTGGCTGTGTCCGTGTATAATCAACAATAAAAAGAAATACTAATTGGAACACCAGCTCTTTGTAGAAGAGCTTGAGGAGATTCCTCTATCAAAGTAGTTTCTGGGCCATAAATTCGTATTTTAATGTGGTGCTTTTGCCAATTATAGCAAATTAATAAAGTCACAGAATGCTTATACCACAAAGTAGACATACACACATACACCTCATATTTCTAAAAGAATGAATTGGTTTATGTGTTACAGGTTTATGTGAGTTGTTTCAAATGATTTCTAGAAACTGTGTAATTCAACCAAAAGGTAGTAATGTGATTACTGTTTTTGTAAGATGGCTATCTTGGGATGACAAGATGGAATCTTGTTGAGAATAAGGACCATGGTATGTTGTAGTGGAAACCATGTGTAAGTTTGAGTATCTCCGATGCTTCAAGTTACATAACATACAAAATTATGTATCCAAGGCCCCTGATCATGTGCTATCAGATTTGTATTCTAGGAGCTCTTTTTTGCAGCATATACTAATCATGCTTCCGCTTATGGAACAGCTTTACACAAAGGATGCATCTAAAAGTTGGCGGCAAGCCGGAGCTGATTCAAGCAGTCAGTTATCCTTGAAAGAGCCATCAGCAAATGTGGTCTTATTGGACTATATCTCAACGGAGAAGGGGAAAGAAATAGTGGACTTTGATGATCACCTTGACGACATTAGCAAGTGAGTCTATTTAATCCCCTTATTGACTCCATTCATTCGCAGCAACACCCAGAATCTAATTACTTTTTTATTGGCAATAATTTCAGGGATTGGTTGAATGCAGATATTTTCAAGTAGGTTTTTCATTTTCTTAGTTTTTGTGTTTTGTGTGAGCGGCTGTCCATTTATTTGGTCCCCGGGTCTCCTCATGTCGGCCGAGTTGTCGAGGATCAAAAGGTGTCAGATTACTGTGTTACGAAACAGTTCATTACTCACATAAATGGTATCTCTCAAGGAGAAGGCCACCCCCCCCACTTGTTGAAGGTACGGTACTGCCGCGAGACGCTAGGACGCCTTTGATGGAAAATTTTCAGATTCGTTCGCTTTCAGTGTGTTGATGATTTTTAATAGTGTGAGGAATTTTGTTGCTCGTAGCAGTTTTATGTATCTTTGGTCTTCGCAAACTGCAAACGAGGTTTTGCGTTTGTTCTGCATCAATCTGTTTATGCCAACATCCGATTTCGTTGCATTTGTTTCCGACGATGTTCTTCGAAACAAACATATGTGGCAATATAACTTGTGGTATGGGCATCATAGGTGAACAAATCTGAGGTGGGTTTAGCAGTTCCCAGAAACGTATTTAATTCGAGTTTGATGAATATAGACCCTAATCCCAGCCGCTGGTCTCCGTTCACATCTGCTCTACAGAGTGCAGTGTTTAAGGTTTTTGTCGTTTTTGCCACGTTCGTGCACTCTCGCGAGCGTGGCCGAGACGTCGATGTCTGAAATTGCTGGGATATGGATGAGATGCCACGCCTGCAATATCCAAAGAGTGGAAAAACCGAAAAAGAGAGTGGATGGGGGGCGTATAAATAATAAATTATAAATTATAAATTATAAATTGTAAAACGCTCCCTCTCTCAGTTTGGGATAAAAATGATAAAAAATCTCACTCCCTCGTCGTCTCTCCGCCATCCTCCCAGTCCCACTTCCCCAGTTCCCACCATTATCCTCTTGAGTTAAAACCAGAGAGACTGAAATTGATCTTCTCAAACAAACCCGAATTCTCTCTACATCTCCCAGATTTTCTCTTTCTTTCTCTCTCAACTCTAAGCTTTGTTGAAGATGGTTACGGCGGTTTCATGGGCTGCTGTCCAAAGCCTCCTTCCCCCTCATCTCCCTTCTTCATCCTGTACTTCCACGTCGTCCACTTCGGCGTCCTCGTTTCAGCATCTTTCTACACCCACAACTCTGGGGCGTTCCACATTTCCTGCATATCGTTCTAATTTCCTCGGTCACTCGCTATCCCTATCCCTTTCCCTCTCCCTATCCTCTGCCGCCAGACCTAAAGATGCTCCGAACAACAGGTGTCTCGTCCGAATGTCTTGGGATGGCGCTCTATCGTCCGTTCGGCTGATCGTTCAGGGGAAAAACCTCGATGTAAGGATGCCATTGTGGAACTTGATATCAATCGTTGGTGCTGTTTATGATATATATGCTCTTTTTTTTTTTTTTTTTTTTTTTTCTCGTTTGTCGACAGTTGACGGACACGGTGAAAAAGCACGTCGAGGATAAGCTTGGGAAGGCAATACAGAAGCACAGTCATCTGGTGCGAGAGGTTGATGTTAGATTATCTGCTCGAGGCGGCGAGTTCGGGCTCAAAGGTCCTAACCTTCGCAGATGTGAGGTGGAACAGAATTGATCCTAGGTTTTATTTCTTTAGCGTACGAATTAGTTCTCCTTCCTATTCAATTGTTATTTTTTTTTTTTTAGAAAAAAAAGTTTTTTTTTGGTTAATTAACCTGAAGTGGTCTACTGTGTAGGTCACTCTCTTTACCAAAAAGCATGGGATTGTCCGTGCAGAAGAAGAAGCTGATACTCTCTATGGGAGCATAGATATGGTTTCTTCAATCATACAGAGGAAGTTGCGGAAAATTAAAGAGAAGGAATCCGACCACGGGCGGCATATGAAAGGTTTCAATCGACTTAAGGTTCGAGAAGCAGAGCTACCTGTTGAAGCCGCACCTATAGATGAGGAGCCGGAGCCGAAGCCGATCTCTGAATCAGGAGACTCAGACATTGTGGATGAGGTCCGTCTATTGGTTTTTATTTGCTTTTATCGGTACTGACTGCCGAGTTTTGACCCTAGTTGCTCTTCTTATTCTGTGCTGTGGGATCTTCTTCATTTTGATGCATCTCATGAAGTACTCGAACAACTACCTATTTCTCTTCACCTTGAGCCAATGTCTTTTGGGATAGTGTAGTTGTACATAGGTTTTTTATTAGATCTTTTAGAGCTTTGTGATTTTCTTAAGCATATGATACCTGTGAAAAGCCAAAGGGTAACGGGAGGTACAGTGCCATTTACATTCCGTTGCTGGTGGCAAGTCCTTAGAAGCCACCGAAAACTCGGCACTAGGTAGCTGCTGGTGTCAACTCCATTGAAGCAGGCACCAACTTAGAAGCCTCCCAAAGCACCGATTTGTCGCTTACCTGCAACAGGGCTACTTAATAGGTTCATATCCCTTGTCTTCCACGGCAGTGCTAATCATGTCTCCTATGAACACTGAACAGCCTGAGTGGCATCAAGAGTCCACTGAGCAGGTCTTATTATGGCTAATAGAATTCTGTTTCTATGTATATAGCCTGATGTCGCTAGGACTAATCAGAAAAACTGCACTATATGATGCAACATACCATATTTTCCAATAGAAGCATGTCTGTCTCAATAGCTTTACAGAGTTTTTTTTATCTGGTTTAAGTGCGTAAGTAGTAAAAGATATAGCAATTTTTTTTTCGTGATTTTTGCTCCTTTGTTAGTAGTTCTCATCCTTTATACTGGATTTATCTTAGATTGTTCGCACAAAGTACTTCGACATGCCACCGTTGACCGTCAGTGAAGCACTTGAGCAAATAGAGAATGTTGATCATGACTTCTATGGCTTTAGAAATGATGAAACTGGTAAAAGACTCTTGAAGCTTTTAGTTTGTTGTATTCAATTAAATTTGCGGTCATATAGCACTCTTTCATTGAGATTGAGATGTTTATTTCCTTATTATTGCAGGTGAGATAAATATCCTGTATAAGAGAAAAGGAGGAGGCTATGGACTGATAATTCCTAAGGGTGATGGCAAAGTGGAAAAGGTGGAACAATTAGTGGTGGATGCAGCGAAAGAAACATCTTTCGTAGAATAGATAGAGACTCGGAAGTTGATGCCATCTTTGTAGCATATCCTACCAATGGCTGGCATGTACGGCCTACAAAATGGCAAAGAATATCGCTTCTGATAAGAAATTAACTACATGCTTATTTGCTGCTGCATTTGGTTATACCTCTTCAAGCTTTGCTTCAATCTAGTTTGTCTGCTCGCCACCGAAATATGCAATCGTTATTGAGACGAATAGTTCATTTGAAAGCTGATTCTTTTCATTTCCTGGCTGAAGTCAAGAAGTGCAACGAATAGCCAACAAGTGGAACGACAGTCACTGCAACTCCCCCTGCTTCAGGGCTTAAAGGTATTCACAATGCGGTTGACTATGAATAAAAATGAAGAGAAGCAGAGTAGGAGAGAGTCCATCGAGTCTAGCCGAATAGTTGAAACTAAAAACAAATTGGCAGTTGATGATTTATGTTTCTTGTTTCTTGTTTCTTGTTGTGAACAAAATTTCTATGCAGCTTCATTGATTACAGTATGGGAAGAGCAGAGAATGAAACCCAAGACTTGAGCATCAATAAATCTGCAGAAAAATAAATTCCAAGTATCACAAACCACAATCGTCGTAGAGTTATGGAAGTTGCATTCAAGGATGCAAATAAAAGTATAAAAACTAGAGAAAACACAATGATCGTGATCATCCACAAATTAGAGACCTCAATTGAAGGCTCCGATCACAAACTATCCACATAAAGATCAAATTCAAAAGAGGAATTTTTACAAGCCATAAAAGGTGCATCTTCCTGCACATAAAAGATCAAATTCAAATTCTTTTATAGACGACATCCGCTTGTTCAAAAGTCAGCGAGATCTCGTATGTATGGACTATGGATCCTATATATACACGAAAAAAGGGGGGAAAACAAAAAAAAAAAAGAAAAATTACGAGATAGGATGAAACGGATCCATCATTCACCAGGTCTGATCCGGCGATGCCAACCGTGCGGCGATGGCGGAATGGTACATGGGATCGTGCCAGGTCTCCATGGCCCTCAGTTCCTTCCTTAGAAGTCGCGCCTTCTCAGCTGTGAGAGCGGATCTATTACCGGCCGGCTTCGGCTTCTCCGGCGACGGATCCTCGACTTTCCGCGCCCCGTCGCCTCTGAAAAGCGGGGCCCACCACGGGCGTTTGGTCTCGTCGGACACGAAGGCGCCGTTGACGATGTCGTCGCCGAAGGCGAAAGCGGCCTGACTGGATTTTCCACCGGCGGAGACGACGACGGGAGTACGCAGTTTGGAAGCAGCGGGATTCGGAGAGGGGAGAAACGGGTAGAGAGTCGCCATTGAAAGCCAGCCAAGGTATTCCTTTTTTTCTGAGACTTTAAAAAGTACGAAACGGACGGCGGCGTCGTGGCGAGGGGGTTAAAGGGGCGGAAGGGCGAAAAGATGGGCTGACGTGGAAAGAAAGAGGTTTCTGAAGTGGATGAGAACGTCGAAATGGTATATCCGACGTACGGTACAATTGAAGAACAGTCGATGCGAGAAAGATTCGTTTACCCTTTTAATAAGAATACAATGTATAATTATATGATTCAAAATAAATACAAAGAAATATATATATTTATATATTATAAATGCCTATATCGGAAAATTTTAGTTTTTTATCTTTTTATTATCTATATCTTGCAACTCGTAACTCTCTAACGATTGTAATTAGGAGTAACACGTACGATTGTAATTGGGATACTTAATTTGGAAGGTCTTGGGTTGGGATCCTCCTAGTTTTCATTTGCCATTTTTTTTTTTTTTAAAAAGGTAATTAATTAATAATATATACTTGTTGAATTAATCAAAATAAAAAAACTTAGAAAGTTCCTTTTAAAATTCAAGGTTTTGTTTGAGTTTTGATAAATAAAAGCGATTTTGATTAAAATGACTCTTTTAACTAAAACATTATGAAATTTTAATTGATCTTAATTTGTATAAAGTACCATGTTATGCATGTTTTAATGAAATAATGAAGGGGCCTAATTTATTCTTTTTCATGCGGTTACAAACAATATTCTAACTCTTGGATATTTAACGCGAAATTATTTCATAGGCGACCGACCGGCAACAAATTGGTGAGGGAGTGAGGGACAGGGACTTGAATTGGCGGCTGACGGATGGGAAGGGACCCACTCACCGGGACATTGCAGGCTGCGGACTGTAGTGTGTGTGTGTGTGTGTGCCGGGAATATAATTATAAAGTATGCATTAATGGGGGTCCTCGCTCCTCCTCCTCTTCCTCCTCCAACAAATGGACCGGTATCCTCTGTTAATTTGCTGTTATATGAAATTTAAGTGGAGGATTAAGATAAGATGGAAAATATATAGAAAGTAAGTAATTGCGACGACAAGGAGGACTTGCTCCTACTTCAATATTTCCTTCTGCTCGCGCGCAACTCGCTCGCTACTTCCTTCAATAAAAAATCCACGGACACCATGCAGGAGATTGATTGATTGCCTTTAAGGTTGGTGTTACATACTTACATCAACTTACTCTGTTACAGCCACCCTATAGACACGCACGCTACCGGCCTAAATAATATGCCCTTCCAAGCACCTAATTAATCGAGCCCTCTCTCTCTCTCATTTGCTCTCTCTCATTTGCTCTCTCTCTCATTTGCTCTCTCTCTCATTTGCTCTCTCTCATTTGCTCTCTCTCTCTCATTGCTCTCTCTCTCTCATTTATATATATTTATATATATATATATATATATATATATATATATATATATGTATATAATATATAATAATATATTATAAATCTATATGGATTTTATATATATGGAAATAATAATATGGTTTTGATATAATATATCTAATATCTTTTAATATATATAATAATATATATAATATATATAATATAATATGTATGGTTTTATATAATAATAATTTTTATATATATATATATGGTTTTGAAATATATAATATGGTTTGATATATATAATTGATATATATATGGAATATATAATAATAATATATATAATGCTATGGTTTGACAATATATATATATAATATGTATGGCGACATATATGGGTTTGATATGGAACATAATATATATATAATAATAATATAATATATAATAATAATAATATATATATATATAATAATAATATAATATTTTGTATATATTTTTTATAATATATAATATTTATGGTTTTATGGTTTTAATATATATATCATGTCGTTTTGATATATATATAATATATATATATAATAATATATTTTAAATATATAATATATATATCGTTTTTGTATATATATATTTTGCTATTCTTTTATTATATATTTCATTTTTTTCTCGATTTATTCTCATTTCTCTTTTTGTCTCTCATTTGTTCTCTCATTTGTTCTCTCATTTGCTCTCCCATTTGCTCTCTCGTTTGCTCTCTCATTTGTTCTCTCATTTGCTCTCTCATTTGTTCTCTCATTTGCTCTCTCATTTGTTCTCTCATTTGCTCTCTCATTTGTTCTCTCATTTGCTCTCTCATTTGTTCTCTCATTTGTTCTCTCATTTGTTCTCTCTCTCTCTCTCTCTCTCTCTCTCTCTCTCTCTCTTATTTTGCTCTCTTTAATTAGCATTATTTTTGTTTTTTTCTTATAAAAATATTAAAAATATGTAAAATATAATGTATAATATTCAAAAGTTCAACCCTGATTAACGGAGTTCAACTAAAACTGAACATAATGTAGGTTGGGTTTTTAAAACATGGGATGGGTGTCTAATATTCAAAATTTGTTTCAATTATTTTTTTTCAGGTAGGCTCTGTTGTTACCATCCTTGAGAGTATTTTAAAGTTTTTTTTAATTAGTACTCGTTTACTTATGTAATTCAAACAAGTTTTATTCATATTTTGTGTAATAAAGTTTTATTTATTTTTTATTTTTTTGCTTTTGGAATTTGGACAGAATGTAAGTAATATTTATTTTTATTTGTTTATCGGCAACCAGAAAGAAACCCGTTTTATTATGACAAACAAATAGATAATAAATAAAATAAAACATAAATAACGAAACTTTAACACTTTTAAGTTTTAACTTTTAACTTGTGCGGCCGTGGTGGGAAAATGAGACATCATCCATCCATATTATCAGCCAGCCATTGGGGTCCCGTCCAAAATTTAGGTGGCGGCGTGGGAGCGGGCGGTCGCCCTGGGATGCTTGAGGGCAACGTGGCCAAATCACTTTTCGCCAACTTGGACTGACATTTAGTAGCTGTAGCCTGTGAGAGTTTCCAAAAATATCTCTCCTTTTTCCCCATAAAAATCACAATAATGCGCCACGTGGCATACTTTCGACCTTCCAATACCCTAAAAAACGACACCATTAGACAGCACGCTATAATGCCTATTTGCCCACTGACCTTGCACTGGTTAGGAATAGGACACTTGTGAGAAGCAAAAAAATAAACAAAGATGTACTGCCTACCGCTACAGCCTGCTCTTCACCACTCATGCCTCGTCACTCGCGGCCCGGCCATTTAGCGCTCGCCAAATGCTTGACTTAATACGAGGTTCTATGAGCCACGTTTTGTCTCCATCGCTCGCTCAGATAATCTCCTGGCCATTGCCTTATTAATCCATTTACCTCCGATCTTTTTTAATTCATATCTTCTGCTCGATTTTATTTATTTTTCTAGGGAGCGACTGCATGCATTCCGCAAGTGGAGTTGGAGACTGCACAGGGCCGCAGGGCCACATGGCCGAGCCCCCGAGGGAGAGGAGTGGGGTCTTCTCATCTTTTTTAGTTTTTTCCATTCTTATCCGTCACACGTCATCACAATCGGAGTCGAGGAGTTTCTCCCTCCCTCACGACTCTCGAGTCTCCCCAATCGATTGCTCTCCGCTCCACACTCCCACTCTCCACTGCAGACTCCCGAGTCCCGAGTCCCGAGTCCATGATTCCAATCCCCTTGCCCCCCTCCCCTAAAAAAGAGAGGGCGGACAGTCAAAGCAATGTAAAATAAAAAATAAAAAATACGAACAACCTTCCAGAACGTGACAGGTGGAAAATCCCGGGACGCAGATCCACCCGCCAGTGCCCCTTTTCTCAGACACCCAGAAGGCCAGAACTCCCTCCCGGGGAAAAAAATAAAAATAAATAAAAAATATCTAACCGGCATCCCACTTGCAGCAAACACGTGTCCCGCTCTTTCTTCGTCGCCCCAAAATATCCAAACCAGAGGACAGCCCCCGTGCCACGTCAGCTTCGCAGCTGAGGGGTCCACTGGCGGATGCGCGGCGGTTGTAGGCCGAAGGTTTTGTCTTCTAGATATTTTGGTTGGTGGCTTCAGCCGTTGGCATCGCGAAGCGCGTAGGGTGACCGCTCGTTTGGCGCGAGTTACGGTCCCTCGCCGCCTCAGCATATTCGCGCTCGCTGCGCACTTTAGCGAAACAGATATTTTCATGGGAGAGATATAGAGAGAGAGAGAGAGAGAGAGAGAGAGAGAGAAAAAGAAAAAGAGAGAGGGAAGGCAGATATAGGAAATCGGATTTACGAGGAAGAGCTGAGAGCCATGCTTTTGAGTTTCTGTCCAGGACGATTTGAGGGATTTTAGAACGAAGACGGAGGAAAAAATGGGCGAAGTGGCTTCGAGCGTCGATGGAGTTGACGAACTGGAAGGAGGAAAATGGTCCGAGCCGCCGGCCGTGAGGTGGGAGAACTTTATGCGCCGGATGTTTCTCCGAGTCCTTCTCGTCGAGGGTGATGATTCCACCAGGCAGATCATTTCCGCGTTGTTGAGGAAATGTAATTACAAAGGTGAGCTCATGTTTTCGTTAGACTGGTAGTAATTTAACTGTATTTTGACCGGCTACGCATGAACTAAGATGCTTTCTTTTCTGCTTTCATCCTTTGCCTCTTTCTCCTCTTGCTGCAGTTTTCATTTTCTTCTAGATTCTTTCTTTAATTTTTGAACGAACTGTGACTCTTCCGATTCTCGCGACTACCCAAAGCTTTTCAACCCTTGTACTGGTGTAAAATTGCTATCAGTATTCTTTTGGCCCTTTGGGACTGTGAATTCTTGAAAATTTCCTTTCGTGTCTACTATATACTGGAAGGAGTTGGGAGGTTTGTTACTGGAATCGATATTTGAGTCCCTTTCGTTTGGATATTTCTCTGGCTTAAGAGGAAGAGGAGGAACCTCCTATCACGTTCGGCCTATTTTATGTCTATTATTTGTATCGTGTTCTGAAAAATTAAATCCAGGGGACGTCCGAAATACTTTAGCTACTGTGTACTGAATTGCTCCTCCCATAATTGTAGCTTTCTTCTGGATCCTTTCTTTCTATGCAACAGTAGAAAATCTGGTATTTTATTCTCTTTCTGAAAGTCCCCCTGGTATTTCTATCATGCTCTTGATTTTTTAGGTTGCTACTGGTCTGTTTTGTAAATTTGTTTAGTGTGTCTTTTCAGCAAAGCTTTTCTTCGTCAAAAGTTGCCGCAACTTCCTTTACAAACATTTAAATTTTCAAGTATCGACTAGTTCTTCCAAATCTCATACTTGCTTGTTCAGCTGGTAATATAATCTTTGATGATGCGTGGGTATGACCAAAGAATACAAAAAACAAACTAAATCAGTCTATAAGGTCAGAAAATTGGTTGTTTATGTGTCATGGTGCGAAAGAAAATGTGTGGATTGTGGGGAATTCTGGGAATTGGCTCTACCGCTGGGGTGGGTGTGTGCTGGCAAGTCATGTAGTTTGTGCTGTGGATGAATAAAACGGAGAGATGACTTTAAGATGAATCTTAAAAACAGTTTCCTTTTCCAAATATCATCAAAATCTTTGAGAAGAGAAGTAGCAGAAAACTACTTGGATGTGCAAGCTCTCGCTCAACCAAAGGTGCTTCTCCCAATTCATATATACATCACAAGAGAAATAAAATGCAACTCACTGTGTACACAGGTGTCAGTTTTATACTTTTTCTGCATTGTTGATTTAAGTGTATTGAGAGCAAAGACAATAAACAAGGAGAGCTTAGACACTAAAAGTTGGTAGCTGCGACTATATTTAGGTTGGATATTTTTGGTGAAGGCTGCATATTATGGACTCAGTTTGTTTTATGCTTTAGCAAAACTTGCTTAAATTTAATAGAGGACGGTTTTTATGACTTGTAATGTGATAATTTTATTCTGACGAGCTCTTCTGAAATATGTGAACAGTTGCAGCAGTGGCTGATGGCTTAAAAGCTTGGGAAACTCTACAAGAGAAAGCTTGTCAAATTGATCTTGTCTTGACTGAAGTTGAACTCCCCTCAGTCTCAGGGTTTTGCCTTTTAACCATGATAATGGAGCACGAGACATGCAAAAATATACCAGTCATAAGTATGTGCCATTGTGAGGAAATCTCTTCTGCTGCTTTTGAAATTTCTGGTAACCTGTATTTGTCTTACTGGCCATACAACACTCTTGTTCTTGCAGTGATGTCCTCACAAGATTGCATAAGTATGGTTTTCAAGTGCATGATGAAGGGCGCTGTGGACTTTCTTGTCAAACCTATTAGGAAAAATGAGCTCAGGAACTTGTGGCAGCATGTATGGAGGAGGCAATCAGTATGTCTTCTACTTTCTAACATAATATATGAATTTAATTTATATTTCTTGGTCCAAGCATTTCTAGAATATCCACATAAATGATCATCCTGTTATGCATCTTTCTGAGATTAAACTAGACATGTACTTTTTTCTACAGTCAACTGGAGCTATAAAAGAACAACAAGAGGTGAACCTCCCTCTACAAGAAAAGGTGGATGCCGTTTCTGAAAATAATGCTGCAAGTAACCACTCAAGTGATAATGCAGTCTGCAGGAAGAAGAAAATGGAAGGCAGTGACAAAAGGAGTGACAGTCAAGTAAGAATTTTAATGTTTCCCCTTTTGTCTCGTCATTTGCAAAATTTATGTCTGGTTCTATTTATGGGTTGATTACTTATATGTCTTCTATTAGATTTTGTTAGTAACTCTATTTTTAATTATAAAAGAGCACATATTTTTTTTATAATAACATTATAAGCTGTAGGTTGGTCACTCACAATCATGGGTCGATGCAAATTAGGCAGGACTCTAAAAACCTACATCAGCTTTTTGTGGTTGTTCCAATTCATTGTCTTTAATTTGGTCTTACATCATTGAAGTGGTCCCAGATTAAATACATTATAAGTTCGCAAGTCGTAATATCGGAATGGTTTATTCTGTGTGGACTTAACTCAAGAATCACTGAGGCTTGACATGCAGTGCACTTGTGTAATAAATAAATTGTAGAGATATGTAGGCGTAATTTGAAACCTAACAACCTGAAGGTATTTATACAATACTTGGGTAATTGTAGGAATCAATTCTTTATTTTGTGATAATATTTTGATGCTTCTGGTGATCAGCTTTTTTGGAGTGTGGGTAAACCAATCATGTTTGATATGAAAAATGTCAAAGTTTTAGTCATTGTAAGGAAAATTCTGTCCCCCAAGATCAAGATAGAAATTTAGGAGCATCCCTTCACAATTATACCTTAACGTCCTATGGTGAAGCATCTGATAGCACGATAGGTAAAAATCTTTTATAGAAGCCACTGCATGACACAAATTGCTGACAAGTTACCTGTATAGTGTAGAACGATTGGATGAAGTTTTACACACCACTTGTGCAGAGCTCATGTACAAAGCCGGACACAGATGCTGAGAGTACATGCCCTCAAAGTATCCAGGAGGATCTTCAGCCCCCTGCTCCTGACAAAGAAGAGCATAAAACTGAAGAGTGTGAGAAGTTGGATAGCACACTATCAGTATCTGAGAAGGCTGAGAAAGGTAAGCAACAATTATTGCCTCGTTTTAGTCATATTATTCTTTCCATGACCAGAGTCATATCAATCTTTGTATGTTCTCACAAAGAGTTGCCTTTCACTATATCAGTGAGGTTGCCAGGCGGAGCAGCTATTTGCAATCAAGTTACGGGTTCAAGTGAGATAATCATAGAAGGTAAACCGTTGGATAGGGGTGCTTCTGATGAGCATTTTAGAAAGTTTTCGGAACCCTGTAGAGAAGCCATCGACTTAATTGGAGCAATAGACAGTCGACCACAATGCAGTTATGTGCATTTGGAGCCAACTTATGTCCGAGACAATGACAATGTGCAGAATTGTGTGAATGCTGAGCATTTTTCTGTAGCACACAACTTAGATGCCAAATCAACTTCTTTGCCATATCTTGAACTTTCTTTGATGAGGCCCCAGCCAACTGCATCAGGAAACAACGAGGTTGAGCAGAAGCATCCTGATGCTGGAGGACCTTTCTGGAACCATTCGAATGCGTCAGCTTTTTCATGGTCAGTGTTTTCAAACCTTCTTCTTATATATATATATATATATATATATATATATATATATATTTGTGTCATTCTGAAAAAAATTTCTCTATTTTTTCTGAAGATCATTTGATTCACATGGTAGAGTGTTGTTATTCTGCAGGTACAACAATAAAACAACACCGCCACATAACAGGACTACGCAAAAGCAAGTTCAGTCAACAAATTATAACAGGGAACTAAGAGAATCCAGCTGTGCACCCCACAGTCCCCTGTCAAATAAAGATCCTGTTGATGTTTGTGATAGTCCTAGGATTGGAGCTACTCTTGTTCCTGTTCCCATCAGAGGCACGGGATATGGCACTTTACTACAACCAATGTTTTATGGACAGCCAAGCCCACCCTTATGGTCCGCGAATCCAATCAACAAGTCTGAGGGGTTTCATGAGAGCTCTAATCAATCTAATAGAAAATCTCACCATGCTGAGGAGACTCATCATGGACATGATCAAAACACCTGTAAATCTATCTACAAGCCTGTGCCGTGGACTGATCAGTTAGAATCAGATGATACGAGACATCCTACTTCTGTAAATGCTCAGAGTGGGAGCAGTGGATTATGCACTGGAAGTAAAAGCTATCTCAATAGTAGTGGATGTGGCAGTGTATGCAATGGCAGCAACAGGAATATAACTCCTGCAGCAGCTGCAGAAAGTGGGACTGATGAAGGTCCTCTCACAAATGATGGGGTCAGGGTTGTTGACTACAGATCATCACAAAGAGAGGCAGCCTTGACTAAGTTTCGGTTGAAGAGGAAGGATCGTTGCTTTGAAAAGAAGGTATGACTTTGTTATAAGCAAGCACTTGTTAATACTCCTTTTTAACTGTTCCAGGAAAAACACTCTGCAGGATAAATTATCTCTTTTGGTAAGAGCAATTCCTATCATGTGATGGACGCATACATATGTTTTGATTGTTTGGTCTATTAAGGAGCAAAAAGATTGTAGTAGTTCCCTGTGAGTGCCTCACAGAGATTCAGGGACTGTATAACTTCAAAAAGTAGTAGAAATGCCGATTCCTTTTCCACAAAATTATTATTATTTCTTACTTTCATAGTTTTGTAGCTCAAATGTGTTTTGTTTTCATTGTTTTTATTGTTGGGAGGAGGTTTGATGTAGAATTTCATGGCAGGTTCGATATCAGAGCAGGAAAAGACTGGCAGAGCAAAGACCTAGAGTGAAAGGGCAGTTTGTTCGTCAAGTACAATCTGATCCGTGACGTTGGAGTTTTTAAGGCACAGGTGTTTACTCGGCTGAAATACGAAGATAAGGATATCATTATTGAAATGAACTGACTTGGATGGAGATAGTAGACTACGAGTTCTTTAACCCACTGCCGTACAAAAAGCAGTCTACACAATATGGGATGAATCTCAGAAGAGTTACCCTTGATGATACGTCAGAGGCACCATTAACCTGTTGTTCATTTTTATTTTGTTATCAAATCCATATTCTGTAAATACCATGAAAGATTTTGTTACTGGTTACAGGCTAGAATGTGTTGATAGGGGATGCGTACCAGATACGAGGATGGCGTAATTTTTCTCTCTCTCTCTCTCTCTCTCTCTCTCTCTCTCTGTATCAGTTAAATAAACATACCTACACGAAAATGTGTGTACACGGTGTTGAAGCCCATAATGCTCTCCAGGTTGTTGCCGAATTTGGAAATGTTTGTTTGTTATACGAACGAACGAACGAACGGCTAATTAAGATATCATAGGCACAGATGATATTCCAACCTCGCTTTCCCCGGACAGGCTAACAGAGGAAAATCCTTCACAGAGTTGAATTATCTGGGCAGCGCACGCACAGTTGCATAGAGTATTGAGAAAAACAATTGAGACTTGTGGATCGTGGAACATAGCAACGCAAGGGCGACGGTTGAGGTTCCCCGGCAGCAAGCTACCGGTGGTGGGTAATATCGACCACGTACCAGATATTGAACTGATAAGAACAGACATTACATTTTATCTTAGCCGAAACGCATCTGATATTATATTTGCTTAAATATCTAAGCTTTCTTCTATATATCCTCACCTCTTCCCATATGGGACTAGACCATAAATGTCGTCGATCATATCCTGTCAAAATAAAGGTTATTATTTCGTCCGGTGTGTTGTGTTAACTCAGACGCAATAATTTACACATAAAAACTTAGTTAAAGAGGGCCTCTGTAGTCTGTACACTGTAATCTTTGGACTCTGAAAAGTAACGCCGTTACCGTCTTAGTTTAAGTGTTTAGATTTTTTGGTTCTATCAGCTCTAAAGTGTAGGTTTTTTAGATACTTTATTATTCTCTTAAGCTTTTAATATTTAACAAGGGGGTGAGAAATCAATAAATAACGGGAAATACTTATTTGCTCTCTCTCTCTCTCATTTGGTCTCTATCTAATTTACTCTCTCTCTCTAATTTGCTCTCTTTGCTCTCTCTCTCTCTCTCTCTAATTTGCTCTCTCTCTCTCTCTCTCTCTCTCTAATTTGCTCTCTTTCTCTCTCATTTCCTCTCTCATTTCCTCTCTTTTTCTCTCTCATTTCCTCTCTCTTTCTCTCTCATTTCCTCTCTTTTCACTCTCATTTCCTCTCTTTTCACTCTCATTTCATATCTCTCTCTTCATTGCAAATGCCTAACCCTACAATGTTTGGCGGGGCCATGGCCCCCCCTTGCCTCCCCCCCTCTCTCCGCCATTGAGTTAATACAGCAATTGTAATCATGCCAGTTAATTTTCAGGCCTCTCCCCGGTAGTGTTATATATATATATAATAATATTCTACTACAACTGTTGTCGCGAGTGTGTATATATATATGAGCTTCAACAGCATGAAACATAACTCACGAATTTGAAAAGAAAAGGAAAAAAAGAAAAGAAAAGGAAAATGTATAGTTGAAAGGCGGCAAAAGGGACCCAGGCAAAAGAGCCAAGTCAAGTCAGATTTCGATGAGTCAATCAGGGGGCCTACCTTTATTAATTAGGTCAAAAGTTTGAAAAAATGTATGCATGTTTTATTAAAGAATTTTCTGATTAATCTTCACGATTCATCATTTTTAATTTTCTTTTATATCTATCTGATCTTCACTTACATTAAATATTAATTTCACGATTTTAAAGAGTTTTTAATTACGTCGTAAGTAATTAACTATATATTTATTTATTTTCTTTAGTTTCATGATTAAAAAATTGTCATCAATTGCTCAATTTACCATTTTCAGTGTATATATATATATATATTTAAAAAAAAAAAAATGAAGCCTTTTAATTAGAAGAAAGAAGACAATGAAAGAAGTTGGGAGAAGAAGACAACAAAAGAAAAAGAAGAAAGGGAGAAAATCCAAAGGTAGTAGGGCCGTTTCACCAAGATTCTGACATGGCGAAAACGTGGCAGCGGGCACTCGGAGAAGCTCCCACGTCATTTTTGTTCATGCATGCAGGAGGAGGCAAAGTTCTTATCCGTTTGTTTGTCGGCGAGAAGCTCCATCCGCTTTTTTCTCCGACAATTTTATAATTTTATAATTTTACAATATATATATATATATAGAAGCAAAGATTAGAAGATGCTACTTTTGTTTAATTTTTTCTTTTTGTTTTTTAATTAAATATATAAATTATAAAGGCAGCAGAAAAGGAAAAGGGAAAAGTAGTATATATATCTGGAAAGACGAAAAAGAAAAGAAGGTAGCGGCCTAATATATACATATATATAATATATATTCTTCCAATTCGTCTGCTTGCTTTATCCTCTCCGTTCCATCCCTAACTTGTTCTTCCAAATGTCGAACAGATTCTGTGAAAATGAGCCATTTATCCGTGGAGCCTCCACCCACCTCTTCACTTTCCTGGACACCTTTCCTTTCCCCGGCCTCATGCAGGCGAACGCTCAGCTACTAAGCTAAGCTAGCCAAATTTGCTATATATATATATATGCTTCTTCAGTAGTAGGTAGTAGTAGTAGTAGTAATATATATATATACGAGAGATTGAAGAAGATCGATCATCAGCTAGCACACCCGCCGGCCGGCCAGGAAGGAGGAGCTAGGAAATAATTAGATCGACGAAGAAGAAGGAGAAAATTGATTATGACCGAGACGAGGAGGTCGAAGGAAGAGCATCATATACTTACAGAGACCAACAATAAAGGGGCGGACGGCGGCGACGTCTTCATGACTCATCACGATGACGTGCACTACCACTCGGGGCAACGTCGTCGACGGATGATCCTCATCTCCCTCACCATCTTCCTGCTTCTGGCGGGCGTCACCGTCCTCATCGTCTGGCTCGTGTACCGGCCCCACCGTCCCCGGTTCACCGTGGTGGGTGCCGCCATCTACGAGATGAACACCTCCTCCAGCGTGGCCGTCTCGACCACGATGCAATTCACCGTCCTGGTCCACAACCCCAACGACCGAGTCACCGTCTACTACGACCGACTCACCGCCTTCGTCTCGTACAGGAACCAGGCCATCACCCCTCCACTCCCGCTTCCCCCCTTGGTTCAGGGCCACCGGACCACGGTCTCGATGTCACCCCTCCTGGGTGGCGGCGGCGGCGTCCCCGTCGCACCCCACGTCTCCAACGGACTCACCACCGACCAGGCCTACGGGATGGTGGCCCTCAGGGTCGTCTTCCTCGGACGACTCCGTTGGAAGGCCGGAGCCATCAAAACCGGACCATACGGACTCTACGTCAAGTGCGATATCATGCTCGGTTTCAGGAAAGGCTTCGCAGGCCAAGTCCCCTTGCTAGCTGCGCCTGATTGCGACGTTGACGTTTGATCCATCCGATCCATCGGAGTGCTACCTTTAATTTGTCTCCGTCTTTTATATATAGTACTGTTTATTTATTTCTTTCTTCTTCTTCTTCTTCTTCTTCTTCTTAATATGTTTCTTCTCTCTCTAGTCTGATCTCTCTTTGTATTAAACAATGTGGGTAGCTTGCGATCATATATATATATATATCTTTTCTTCTTAATTATTTCATGCATCATCGATCATGTTTAATATTTACAGATGATATATATTGAAGGCACATGCATGCTCTCCGTTCCTTTCATGGTCATCACTCATCAGAAGGTGCGCACCTGTATTTTTTCCGGCCGGCGTCGCCGTCGATGATCTACCTCTTACCCAAAACGTCCGAAACCGAAACTGCATCTGGCCGTCCGGACATGTAATTAATTAATTAATTAATTAATTATGATCACCAGAAGCGGCTCCTGCACTTACTTCACAAGGGAACAAACGGAATTAAAAACCTCCACGGCCACTTGTACAATATATATTATGCTCGATCATATATGAGACGGCCTGAGAGAGAGAGAAAAAAAAAAAAAAAAAAAAAAAAAAGTTGTGGTCGGTCGTCGTCGGTGGGTCTTGAAAAAAAGAGCCTGGTTCCTTATCCAAGCACATATATCCTACAGCAGCCTTTTTAAGGCCCAATCAATAATATTTAAGCAGGAATCGAATTTTTAAAAAATAAAATAAAAGAAAAGAAAATAAAAGAAAAGCAATGTGATAATATTCTGACCATCAACTTCCTCAGTCCCGCATTTCCTAAATCAAATAAATGGGAGCAGATATAACTTGATGAGTAGGTACGTAGGAAGGTCGCTAGTGGTGGGACCTGCTGCATGCATGCGCACTAGTCTTTTTTACAATATATATATATATATATATTAAAAGGAAGAGAATCGAATATATTATATATATGGAGAAGAACGTACGCGCAATTGAGACCACTAGAAACTTAAGTTGAAAAGCAGCTGCCTGCCTGGGGAGGAATAAAGCATCTTCTTCTTTTTAATTTATGAGGAGACTACATATATTTATTATAATTACAAAACAAAAATCTTTTTATAATATTTAAAAATGCATGAGCTGTGAAACTACTCTTCAGTCCCTGCGTCTCTCACCCACCCATGCATCCAAATGGGGCGGGTTTTGATTCTTCCGTAACCCATGCATCTCTAGCTGTTTCAAGTTTCAACTTCGATCAAGTGGAATTATAAATTGCCATCCGGCTCATCATCGGATTTTCCAAGTAATTAACTCAACCCGACCCGACCAAAAAATATATATAAACCCGATCTCAGGTCGTCGGGTCAGGTTTTTCAGGTTTCGGATTTGATAAGTTGGGTTTGGGTTTTAAAAAAGGTATATATACATATCTGTAGCCAAGCTGTACTGGCCATATATCCGTCCAATATATCATATATATGTGATGGGCCTAACTTGATGACTACGTACTGTTCATTTTTGGAGGAGTCCGTACCTATGGTGGGCATATAAACACCAACCGCGCGTGCTCAACATCATCAATATCATTTCGCCCTTTCGGCTTAATCGAAAATGTTAACCCTAAACCCTAAACACTAAACTCTAACTCCAAGCCTTACGACATCCGAGCCTAACTCCAAGCCTTACAACATCCGAGCCTAACTCCTAGCCTTACAACATCCGAGCCTAAGTTCTAGCGCTAGAAGATGAGAAGATACACTGCGAGAAGACTGCAACAAACCATCACATGACCACTCGTTTGAAGCCCAACTGGCTATAGCATCGTGCATCAGTACTTTACTAGCTAGACTGTCAATTTTGTTGAAATTAAGGACACCAATTCCTGCAAATCCAATACTCTCTGCAGCATAAATTAATATGCCAATTAAGTTCGCCTTCCAAGGCTTTATTAATTCACGGTGTAATTGCAGCAGACTGAAATTGATCTCCTCAAATTAAGCACACAACGTGTCACTGGGGGTCCAACAAGATGGTTCAGTTGCCTGCAGATCAGCTTCATGTACCACAACCGGATCAAAACTGCCCATTATATCCTCCAGATGGCTGGATCAGCTGCACAAGTGTTTGTAGACAGCACTTATATATATATATATATATATATATATATATATATATATATATATATATATAGCAAATAGATGAAATTTTCATTCAAGTACTTTGACTTAATTTCCTCTAGAAGCCCTTCTAATCTGTCTGCATGAACTTTGGCATGATTTAGTTCAAATGCAATTGATCAGTCTGGTTAACTATCACCAATTGGTCACGGTTAAATGTAATCGCCAGTATAATATGAAATGGCTACTGTACGTATACCCACAAGTCATCTTATATATATTTTACTTGTAACGATTGACTGCAACAGAAAGAACAGTGGCTACATGAAACTAGTGGTGACGGATAATATTTTGTCAATCACTATTAAAAAAATCAATTACCAAAATTTTTCTTTTTGACTGACATAAATAAACCCGTGCCTATACAGTAAATCATCAGACGCTATATGTAACCTTTTGGGACTGGCTTTGAGAAACCAATCACCAAATGGGAGTTTTGTACTAGTGCATGTGATCCAGTACGTACTCTACGACTACTAATTCAAAATAGGAGAGATTCAAAAACGAGTTCTAAATGGTACATAAATACATACATACATATATATATATATATATATATATAAGGTAGGCCACTTTCCCTTCTCTCTACGTAAAAAAACAAGCCTGACCCACTTCCGTTCCAGAGCAAAGTAAATGAGAAAAGGTGGCTACCTTCTTCAATCAATCAAAGCAAAAGCAAACAAACCAATTGGATATCTTGATCACCACCCCGGCCGGCCACTGCCCCATATATATAAAACACTTCATCCCCTTAATATTTTCAAAACTGGATCAGGAAGAAGACAGGAAGCAGCCGAAAAGTTAAGGGATTATATATAGAGAGGCAGGAATTACGTACATCTCACAGCACAATTGCTAGCTAGCTAGCTAGCTAGGAAATCAATTAATATCAATCGGTGTCACCTTTTGAATTCTGAAAACCTTACCTTAGCTAGTCCATACACACTTTGTTTCCTCGTAATAATTAGTCTTTCCCTGTTTGAGGGCTCAACATATATATATATAATATATATATAACTTCCAAAAAACCTCCAAAGGGATCTGGATTTCAAAGCTTACTGCTTCACAGACTGTAATATTCTCCTGAAGATCCTAATATAAAGAGCCTCCCACCGCAACTTTATTCACCATGCACGAGAACCTTTAATTAATTTGAACCGCAGCCACACGGTATATATATATATATATATATATATATATATATATAGAGAGAGAGAGAGAGAGAGAGAGAGAGAGAAAAAATGAGAGAGAGAGAGAGATGAGGAGGAGGAGGAGGAGGAGGATTGAGGCCTAGGAAAGAAACAAACATTTGAAGATCTACATTAATAAAAGCGTTGGTCTCAGGAGCAGACAATACTGCAGATGAAAAAGTACTGAGGAGCTAGATTCTCCGTCTTTTGGCTTCTTCTATAAACAAAATCGATTAAAATTTTAAAAGAGAAGGGGACCCACATCTCATAATCAATAAACATAGAAGAGCAGTAGTACTTAAGTAGCTGTACATAAGGGGGATTAATTTCTCTCCCGATTCTGCATGGATTGGTTACCAAATTCATCAGTAAAACTAATCTCTAGAAGGTTATGGAGTGATCGAGTTAGCTAGATAGCTAGAGCCGTGCAATTAATATCCCTTCGCGGGGATGCCAATTTAACTTTAATTTCTCTCTCTCTCTCTCTCTCTCTCTCTCTCTCTCTCTCTCTCGCTTTTCTGCTCCATTTCTCTCCAATCTCTGTAAAGGCTGGTGATCATGCTACTCATGTTGCTGTCTCATGACTTTCTCCTCAATTATTCTAAAAGCTGTCCCTCCCATCCCTAATCTCCCTCAGCTGCCTCAGATATCCCCTGTATCTCTTCGTATAAACTAATTACTAATTTGATTCAATCTTTAAATATTCAATCAATATTATTATTCTTTATATTATCTGCCCCCAGCCGGTATAAACAAATGAATAATATATATTAAGCCCACGCCATATTCTTTAATTAATTTGTAACTGCATGCTTTATTCTGTAGATTAATATTTTAATACTAATAAAATTCATTATATTTTTAAATTAATGGACTAAATATATATTTTATAGGTTTCGATCCAATTAAACTAATTAATTAATTTAAGGCTTTACTCTTGTTTGTGGTTGTTAACTAATTATTACGGTAGTTTTTTTTTGCAGTTGGATCGATATCTAGCTAGCTAGCTTAATTAATAATAAGGTTGTTTAGTTTTAAATTAATATTACTAGGTAGAAAATTAAAGATCTAATTGCTTCAATTCAATGCGATGGTTAAAATGCATGCATGCTGATCACTTATATATATATATAAAATAAATTTATGAAGACGCTAGCTAGCCAGGTTTCAAACTAATTAATGAACGGGTAATTAGTGATCGTGGCTTTAGGACTAATCCCTCCACTCATGGTTGCCGGTCAAAAGGTAGAGCGAGTGCAGAAATAATTGCTGCTTTGTGCATGGAGTCATATATATGGATCGAGTCCGTCCTTCTTTTCTTATTAAACCCATCATCTAGCTAGCCCGCGCCCTTGTGTTTATATATATATATATATTCATCTAGCTCCAACTCCAGCGGCCTCGATCAAGTAGTACTACTTAATTATTAGCTTCTCTCTCTCAGCTAGCTCTCGGCTCTCTGATCTTCAATTCCCTTCAGAGATCGATCCCTGTTATTCCTGCTGCAAATGTCTCAGCTCCCCATAAGATCATCTCCAAAACACTGCGGCATCAAACAAGGTGGATATCTCAAGGGAGACAATTACAACTACTCAGCTTACAAGAAGTTATTCTACTTCATCTCCTCCCTGGTCCTCTCCCTCCTATCGCTGGCCTTTATTCTCTGGCTCATCTTCCGCCCCTCCAAGCCTCACTTCAACCTCAAAGAGTCTGATATTTACCAGCTCAACCTCTCCGCCTCCCCCCAGGGCCACCTCCTCAACTCCACCATCCAGATCACTGTGGTGTCTAACAACCCCAACCACAGGGTTGGGATATATTACGACCGGATTCGGGCTTACGCTTCCTACAAGGGGCAGCAGATAACGGTGGAGGCTGCTCTTCCTACCTTCTATCAGGGTCACGGAGAGACCAACCTTCTGACTGCTCTCTTGTCCGGTGACTGGGTCCCCGTCCCTCCTTCTTTCGGCGACCAACTACTCCTCCATGGCCAAATGGTGATTTTGAACATCAAGCTCAACGGCCGACTTCGCTGGAAGGTGGGGAGTTGGGTCTCCGGTCACTACCATTTCAATGTTGATTGCGCTGCGCCTATGCCTCTGGATCTCTACGCAGTACCCGTCTCACCACCTGCGGCTTCTTCCTTGCCTACCAGCACGTCTTCCAATTACCGAGGACTCCCCTGTTCTATTGACCTTTAATTTGATATCTGTACGTCTTCTTCGTTATATATAATTAATTGATGATTTGTAGTTACAGTAGTATAATTAGCTAGTCGATCCATCGATTGAATACTCAAGTAGTACTAGCTAGAGATGGTCGCCAATAATATTGAAATGAAAGAGAGTAGTCTGTTGCTTCGTTTTGTATTTGATATATATATTGAGACCAAATCAATTAATATATATATATATATATGTGTGTGTGTATGTGTGTGTGTGTGTGATCATATTAAGAGTGCAGAAATTAATTAAGCTGTGCATGCATGATCGATTTTTGCAACTTTAATTAAAGTGCATGTTTCCACCTTTCTTCTTTCTTCTCGATCAGCTTCCTTTTCAGTGAGAGGAGGATTGAGGACGCATCGGATCAGGATCGAGGCTGGCCTGTAATGTAGTACTGCAAGTCTATCTGAATTAATTCATATATATATATTTATGGTGGGAACTGAAGATGATCATCACGATGATGAGGATGAGACGTTTGTTGCTTTGGTATATATAGTGGATCGAGATCATGGAAGAGGATCTATGATGAGATTCCCAGCCAGGCGGTATGAAGAAAAATAAAGAGCTAACGGGGATTGTGGTGCAGTTGCTTTCATCAGCTCTAAGGAGAGTAAGGAATCTTCATGTTTCCATGTCACTCATCCTCTTTAATTATTGAGCTAGGGTAACACCCGATCTTTTCCCGGCCATCGTATCGCGGGGCCCTTCACTTTCAGCAGCTCGCAATTGGGATCTGCCCCACACACACACAATATATATATATATATATATATATATATATATATATCGCCCAACCCATGCATGAACTATAATATCCAAGTTTCACATTTTGCGGAGGTCAAATCAGCCTGGCGATGAGGTTGTCTATATCATATACAAGAATCTCTGTATAATGTCTGGCAGGCTGAAGAAGAAAGGTAAAAAAGCCACATCATAACCGAGTCGTGACTCGCCGCGTCCGCTCTAATGTATTCTCTCTCTCTCTCTCTCTCTCTCTCTCTCTCTCTCTCTCTCTCTCTCTCTCTCTCTCTCTCTCTCTCTCTCGATATATATATATATATATAGATATATATATCTTTTAATTGAACTAAGATGTTTTAGCTAAAACATAATATTAATTAATGTTTCTCTATATTTAAAAGGACAGATGGATCACCTTCGTATTGATGGTTGTATATATATATTAATCTTCAATATTAATTACGTACTTCAATTAAATACTTTTTATATGTAAAACAAAAAATTAATGAAGGAGAATAAATTAATAAATTTGGTAGGTCATGCAGGCAGGAGCTCGATGGCCAGATGATGATCATCAATTCAGTGGAGATCAAATTAAGTAGAAACCGGGCGGAAACCCTACATACCTTAATGGCCAAGTCTCTGTTGGGATGGGCTGGGCACCCTTTTGTCGATCGACTGAAAAGGGGCAAGTGGAGTGGGGGGATCGATCAGAGAGAGAAGGCACCAGCTGATCAAAATGCAAGGTTAATTACTTATAAGAGCTAGATATATATATATCATCAGGAGGAGATTATAATTCAAAAGAAGATCGGGTACGTCGCAAGTGGTGGAAGACAACTTTAGACTTTTTGAAACTCATTTTCGGACATGTCGTGGGAAAGTGAGATACTCATCAACCTCTTTCACATGCATTGATGTATCAGTACTTGTCACTACCCAAAAATTAGGCCACCTTTTTAACTTCCATCAGACCATCACCTCAAAATCCACTAAATATATAACGCCCCTTGGAAACTTGTTACATGTGACATGAAAGAAGTGATTATTCTACCTATTAATCAAATACCGCTATTTAAAATTAAGTTAGTTAAAACAATGGCAAAACTCAAAACATTTAGCCAGGTAAAAATAAAAACTTTTCTTAATATTCTCGGACATTTGAGGAAACCATATATATATAGCTATATATATAACTATATAGTTCAAACCATGGGCTTGGCTTATTGTCCTCACATTTCTTAAAATTTATCTTGTTTTCATTTTTATTTTTTTTATCGTGTTCTTCAATCGTAATATGGGCCTGGCTTATTGTCCCCATGGACCAATTCAGAAACCATTTCATTTTCCATGTCGACGACTACGAGGGAGCCCAGGTAGATCCCCATCGTCATGATTGGCCATCTCCGCCGCCGCGCACAGCTCCGGTGTTCCTCTCCCGCCTCCGGCTCCTCTGCAGCATCGTCCGCCCGATTTCTAGAGGAACAGGGACCTTCCCGCAGAGGAGAAACACCCACAAAGCCACGTCCCACCACCACCACCACCACGAAAGCTTCTAATAGAATATCTCGCCTCGTCAACAGCCACCACTCTTGGTCCCCTCGCCTGGAAGCGGCTCTGGCCCCCATCTCTGCCAATCTCTCCAAAACCACCTTCCTTCAAAGTATCCACCTCATAAAAAACCCTGAAAAATCACTTCTTTTCTTCAAATGGGCTCACCGTCGCCTTTCCTTTCCACACCTTCCCCAGTCCTACTCCGCCATGATCAACATCCTCACCCGCACCGGCAACCTCAACGCCGCCCGAAATTTCCTTCTTGCCGTTCCCAAATTCTCCTGCGGCGCCGTCGCCCTCCATGACCGCTTCTTCAACTCTCTCATCCGGGCCTACGGCCGCACTGGCTTGGTCAACGAGTCTATTAAGCTCTTCAGGAGTATGAAGGACCACGGACTGTCGCCCTCTGCCTACACGTTTAATTCTCTTATCTCGGTGCTCCTTACCCGAGGTTGGACAAACATGGCCAAGGATCTGTTCTATGACATGTGTGATTCTCCGGATGTATCACCGGATTTATGCACATTCAACACTCTGATCAGAGGATTTTGTCTCAACTCAATGGTGGACCAAGGATTCTGGTTTTTCAAAGAAATGTCGCGTTTCAGCTGCTCGCCGGATATAATCACCTACAATACACTCGTGGATGGTCTTTGTAGAGCTGGGAAGGTCATGATTGCTCATAATCTTGTAAAGGGTATGTTTAAGAAACACCCAGACTTGAAGCCTAATGTTGTTACTTACACAACTTTGATCAGAGGGTACTGTGAGAAATTGCTGGTTTCGAATGCTTTGTGTCTCTTTGAAGAGATGAATGCTTGTGGGCTAAAACCGAATAAGATTACATACAACACTCTCATTCAGGGTCTATGTGAAGCTCGAATGGTGGACAAGATTAAGGAAATTTTGCCGGGCAGTGGGGAATTCAAACCAGATACTTGCACTTTCAATACTCTCGTAAGTTCTCATTGCAATGCTGGAAATTCAGACGAAGCCATGAACATATTCGAGAAAATGTCAAACTTGGAGGTGGAACCCGATGCTGCAACCTATAGTCTCCTTATAAGAAGTCTATGCAGAAAAGGGAATTTTGAGAAGGCAGAGTTACTTTTCGATGATCTTGCAAAGAAGCAGATCCTTCTTAGAAACGAAGGGAGTGTACCCCTTGTTGCAGCTTATAATCCAATGTTTGACTACTTGTGCAAAGAAGGGAAGACCCAAAAGGCTGAGAAAATTTTTAGACAGCTCATGAAGAGAGGCACGCAGGATCCAACAGCATTCAAGACCCTGATCAAGGGGCACTGCAGAGAAGGCACATTTCAAGATGCGTTTGACATTTTGTTATTGATGTTGAGGAGAGAGTTTGTCCCAGATATAGAGGTATATATTGTTTTGATTGGTGGATTTTTGCACAAGGGAAACCCAGCTTTTGCTTATAAAACTTTGGACAAGATGTTGAAAAGTGGTCATACACCCAAAACCGTTTTGTTTCACTCCATTCTCGATGGACTCATAAATCATGGTTGTGCTCTGGATGCTGCAGGCCTTCTAACCCTGATGTTAGAGAAAAAGGTTCGTCAAAATACCAATCTTTCCACAGAGACTGTTATACTTCTTTTCAAGAATGGACTAAAGGATAACTCATTTGGGATTGTTCGGCTGATTTACAGTAATGGGTATTCAGTGAAAATGGAGAAAGTAATAGATTTTCTTTGCGAGAAACGAAAATTCTCGGAAGCACGAGAAGTAGTAGTGTTTGTAATGGCAAATGATCAAGACATAGACTTGCAACTTTGCAGCACAATCCTTTCAGGTCTTTGTGAAACCAGGAGGGCTGCAGAAGCTTTCTCACTCTATTACGAGCTGACAGACAGAGGACTCCAAGCTCCTTTAAATTGCTTGAAAGCTTTAAAACTTGCTCTTGAGTTGGATAAAAAACAGAGTTTTCAGAAAGAAGCAGAATTTGTTTCTAATCAGATGCAACGAAGGGCTCATGAGCTGTAGAGATGTGTGGAATTTCATTTGGTGAATAGTCATAACAAATTGATCCTACCTTGCCCCATAATTGGAGGCAAAGCTTAAGTGGCGCAACTTTTCAACCATTTGGAAGTAGGTGGTCATCAGGTTATGACTTTGGTAAGGTAAGAGTTTTGTCCAGTTTCCTTGTTCAAGGTGCTAAGTTCTGTTCAAGAATAGTTCAGTGATTCATCTGCACACTCAAGTGCTCCTAGGATTTTTGTTATATAAATAATTCTAGGATTTGGATTGCCTAAAAATTATCTCATAGGAGGTGTTTGCCTGATTTGAGTCTTGCCATGACTTTTTAATCTGGTCCAAGTACTGAGTATCTGGTAGAAAAGGAAAAATCATTCCATAGTTGATTCAATGGTCCTTAATTTCCGAATGTTCTTCCTTGCAGGTGGGTTCTAAATATTGTAC
The DNA here is from genome assembly GCA_019845555.1 of Aristolochia fimbriata. Lineage (NCBI taxonomy): Eukaryota > Viridiplantae > Streptophyta > Magnoliopsida > Piperales > Aristolochiaceae > Aristolochia > Aristolochia fimbriata. The sequence continues at coordinate 41,132,302 of CM034079.1, read as the reverse complement.
TCAAAGGCACCTTGCCGCCTGGGTAGTGTCAGAAAATTAGACTTGAATAAGGTTTGAGTGACTACTTTAAGCTGTAGATTGTGCATGGGATAGTCCCACTGCTGTTCACCTATTGTACTATGTTGTTGCAATATTTTCTTCTCTAGTTTCCTTTTCTTCCAATATCTCCCTCTGCCACATTTTTTATGTATGCTTTATCAAATTCTTTGCAATGTATTGTCAGGTTAATGTAAGATATTCTCATTTCGCAGCCAGTGCAGCATGTAATGTTTACTTTGAAATTTGTTGATCCCACAAAAACAACAGTCGGCAGGTAACAGCATCTCAATTTATGGCACAGGTTCTTGAATGAAGAAGCTCATGTTCGTGGGGTTTTGCAAATGATTTTAGATTGAGAAGCCCTGTCCCTGTAAAGTCTGGAAGCACAAACTGACAGTTAGCTCAACCGGCCGTGGATTTACAGTGAAGTTTTGTGTTGGAGAAACAGCATAGATTGTTCTCAGTACCTACCTCACCTGGCTCGGGTAAGTTGTACATGTGCACATTGCTCTAAATCCGTAGATGACTCAAGAGTAAATTTTAACAGATTGTAAACTTTTGTAACTTTTTGTTGTTTGAAATTTGAAAAGTTGGTCTCTTTTAACTTGTAAGAGCTATTGAAAGATTTCCCCTTGAATATGGTGCATTCTGTTCAAGTTTCAAGCTTCACAAGCAGTCTTCTAAACGAGCGTCCTCTAGCTAGGTGAAAGGTTTATTCTCGGATTTGCACAGAGCACAAAAAATAGGTATAAACAGAATTTACAGAGATTGCGTTTATATCTTGCATATCTCCAGGCAAAACTTTATTCACTTCAACAAATAAGAACTCAAGTTACAGCAGGGAGGATAGTATTCGTCTCTGCCCACAACAATTGCCGCGTATTATATATACTACTAGTGAAAGGTGGTAGTAGATGAAGAAGAAAGACACGGAAACGGGAACGAAATCGTATATATAGCAAAACCCCCAAAACTTGGAACTGGTGAGGCAAGTCCGAGATGTGCAGAGGCGCAAAATGGAGAGGCAAATCATCATCAAGGGGCAGCAGGATCATCGGCTCTGACCCACTTCCAGTAATGTTTCTTGACGAAAACAGCCTTATGTGCAGCTCTGACGTCTTCGGAATCCTCGTATTCGGCTGCCTCTTCGGTGGAGAAATCCCCGTCGGGGAGGCCATCGACCCAGGCATCGACGGAGTGCAAAAGGTAGCGCGCGGGGAGACCAGGGTAGGACGCGGAGAGCCTCTCCTCGACCCGCTCCGTATAGGATCCGGGCACGATCCTGACGCTTTGGTCGTCGTTGTTGTGGGGCACGAGGGATCCAAGCTCTTCACGGACGGCCCGTCGGACGGCTTGTTGGATACCCTCACCAGGCTTCATCTTCTCGGAGAGGGGTCGGCGGCGGTGGCGGAGGGAGCCGTCGGAGAGCTCCTGGTGAGACTCGATGAGGACACGGGTGGGGCTGGTGGGGGAGAGGATCCGGATGGTGGCGACGTGAACGGTGCGAGTGGGAGGGGAAGAGTCGTCGAGGGAGGTCTCCCCCTGGGAGACCTCGAGCCATAGGTTGTGGAGGTTTTTGGTGCCGGGGGATAGACCCCAGGCGGAGAGGGAGTCGGAGGGGAGACGGGGTTTGAGCCAATCGGAGAGGGATTGCGGGGAAGGGAAGTGGAGGGGCTTCTCCGACCCCCTTCCTATTCCGGGGGCCATCGTCATCGAGGTCGACGACACCACGGGGTTGGTCGTGTTCCCAAGGAAGAGGCGGCAACGGCGCGGCGACGTCGACGTCGACGTCGACGATGACGAGGGAAACTTGATGATGAGGAGACGAAAAGAGAGGGCGGCGAGGAAGAAGATATCGGGAAACTCAGGGCAAGAATTGACGGAGATGTTACTCGTCACGACGGGAAACATGGCGGCGCGGTGGGCATTGGGAAGGAAGAGAAGCGAAGAATCGATCCCTATTCTTATTATTAGTAATAAAAAGTATTATAAATAAATTCCCCTTTTGGATTTTGGTGTTCTTCGGTTGGGGAGGGGGCGGAGGGGCGTGGAAGAAGTAACAAGTAACAAGATGATTCAAAAGAAGTCGGAAGAAGTCTGAAGATGACTGAGTGGCTTCGATAAAAAATAAGAAAAAACAAAACAAAACGAAACAAAAGTGAGTGGTGATGCTGTGGAAATCCAGGTGGTGTGGCTCCCTACTCCTCCAAAGAGTCCAAACAACGGGAATCGCAGACTCCACCACTAGAATTCGAGTGGATTACAAAAATGTAATGCGATGTGAGTGGTCCATCTTCCCTCTTCCTCAAATCTTAAACGAAGAAGATGTGGAGATCGGAGCACAGGTTCCTTTCATTATCCAAAGCTAAGCTTTTTTTTTTTTTTTTTTTTTTTTTTTTTTTTTTTTTTTTTTAGAAGTTTTTTAGAACCCTGGCTTATCTTATCTGCATTCAAAAATCAAAATAGTCGTGGTCCATTCATCCACCTTTAATATCAATTTGAAATGCCCTTTTCTTTCGTCAATCGTCAATGTTGGGAAAGAGAAGACGGATCCAATTCAAAAGGGCATTTTCGATCCAACTACGCCGCCCCAGTCACCAGACTCATCACACGGCAAGGTCGTAGGACGGGATCCTTAATTACCTCTCTTTTGCCACACGCCATAATTAATATACGTGGAAGGTTAATCTGAAGTTTTTGAGAGAAGTAGGGTAAAACATTTAAAAAATAATAATAATAATTCACTTCTCCCTTCATTTATTTTAGTTCACGGGATTATCAACGTGCAAAAAACAAATTATAAAGTAAAAAAAATTAAGAAATGACAAAAATATGTCAAATGAATAAAAGAGTAGGGTACTACTACTAAATAAGCCCATCGTACGTCCATTAAGAAAAGATTGTTTAATTATATGTAAGAGGTAATACATTCGAATTGGGTGGTAGCCTATATATATAATTAAGAGAAAAAAAATGAAGACTCCTGGGGTGCTACCCTCACAGTGACCCCCAAGCCGAGTTAATTAATGGTAGGCCCATTAGAAAAGGAGTTAACCAGTGTGAGTCGCAGGAAGAAACGTGACTCGACTCGACTCGACTCGAGAGAGTCGAGAGGGCCTTTACGTGAAGATGGATGGATGGAGAGTGAGTGAAGGAGTGATGAAGTAGTTGCACCTGCTGATCACACACACGTCCGTATTATTGATTATACACGAACAATAAATAAAGAAAAGGGAAAAGAGGCATGCATGCTGAAATAATATTAATTGGTGCCTGGTGGGTACGTGGGTGGGTGGCAGGAGGAGGATCGATTCGAGGAGGAGTGGAGGAGGGAAGAGAAGAAATCTGGAGATCATACAATGGCAATGCCAACAAGGCATGCAACTTGAATTAATATATATTGAAAAGCAGTTGTAAATCCACATCCATCTTCATTTTTCTTTTTCCAAGTAATCACATGAATTTCAGAGTGGGCGGATTGAAAGTTGGCGGAAGAAGAAGAAGAAGAAGAAGATGATGATGATTTGTTACGTTGTTTGTTCGGCCATGGAAGGAAGACACGCGCGGCTCTCTCTCTCTCTCTCTCTCTCTCTCTCTCTCTCTCTCTCTCTCTCTCTCTCTCTCTCTCTCTCTCTCTCTCTCTCTCTCTCTCTCTCTCTCTCTCACCTGCAACATCGCCATCCGCTCATCTGTATCGCCACTCGACCCTCGTGAGCAGTGAGCAAAAGAAAGAAAAAGAAGCCAAATTAAAAAAGAAAACAAACAAAGAACAGCTGCTTAATTAGGGGGTACTGCGAGCAATTGGGTCGGGCGGGCATGCATCCACCCACTAGATCACGAGCAGTGTGGCGTCCCTTTCCCCGCGCGGCCAGGCCTTTATAATTTCCTATTTTCGTCGTCATACGATATTATTGTCACCGGCGGCGTCGTCGTCGGCGGTTGTCGACGGGGGCGACCCGGGAGGCGGGGAGGCTGGAGGGGTAATGAAAGGAGTTGTGCCGGTAGAGGGAGAGGGAGAGGGAGAGCCTCCAGTACTACCCGAGTCCTCCTGATCAGTACTTCTTCCTCCTCCGTAGGAGGATTTGGAGAAGCGGCCACTTCTGCTGCTGCGTCGTCGACTACGCTTCTGATCAGACGTCGTCTTGCCCCCTCCCCCCCCCAACTTGCCATCGTCCGACTCTGTCAACTCGTCTCCGCTTTCCTCTTTAATGGCGAAGAGCACCCCGAGGAGGCCCCAGTGAGTAGTGGTACTGCCCCTTCGCCAACTCAGCTCATCCGCCGCCGCTTCCATCTCATCATCACCTGCCCACCGCCGCCTTTTGCGCGTCCGACGCCCGACGCGGGACCGGACACCGTTCTCCTCATCATCATCAACATCATCATCATCCTCCTCCTCCGGCCGCCACTGTCTCGACCATAACAGGTACACCAGCTCCAACACCACCGCCACCAGGGCGACGCCGGATACCACCGCCAGCGCGATGGTTCCCCCTTTGCTCAACGAACCCATAGGATATGATATGTGATATTACGTACGCACGCACTGTCGCACTTGCCTCCCACAAAAAAATAATAATAATAATAACTATAAACCTGCTAGTTTGATCAGGTACGTACAGCTAGGTAGCGGAGAAGAAGATGGATGGATGTACGTATAGTACAGAGGGCGGCAGGTTGCAAGGGGGATGGAGCTAGCTAGTGACGACGGTTCCGATCGAGAAGGGAAACAGCTGAAACAGATAAATATTAATAAACAGTAAGTCAGGAGTAGTGTTGTGTACGTACGTGGAAGTTATAAACTTATAATACTGAGGAGGAGTCAGGACAACAGGAGTACTACTACTACTACTGGGGGAGAGAGAGGGAGAGGAGAGGAGGTTGGCGCTGCGAGCTCTGTTCCGAATAGCGAATTTGCGATTGCCCGTGTCAGTGACTAAGATCGTAGTTTATGTCCTTCTTATTTGAATTAGTAAATGTCTGTCTCCTCATGACTCATCAGTTACCTGGAAATTAAAAAAAGGTCGCGCCACGTCGTCTTCCCCGTAATTTCCTTCCTCGTGTTTTTCTCTCTCTATCTCGTCTATATATCTCTCTCACGCCCTCACTCACTCACGGCGTCCTTAATTTCTCGACACGCATTAATGGTTAACGCGTGGCACAGGCCGGGAACAGAGGACTGCATATCGGAGAAGACACCCTTCTCAACGAGACTATCAACTCAAGGGCTGCCCATAACTTCCATTATTACAGGTAAGTTTAACTGATCTAGCTGGAGAACAGATATGTACTCATTAATACTGATCGTAATGGTTAGCAAATTCTATAAGTTGTTAGTCCATAGAAACGATAAAATGGTAAAACTGTTGCAAGTTACTTGTTAGGAGTCGACTACTTAGGCCTTAACTAAGAGAATTTTTTTTTTTTATTAAAAAAAAACGAATGCCATTAATTAGTTCATCCTGTTTATCTGTCAAATCCAATTTTCACCCAAACAATTTAAGATACTGGTGTCGTGAGAGGCACATCGAGGGGTGGGGGTAGATGGGGAGCGAGTCTGCGATGATACTAATTTGGACGGACCACATTGGAGACATCAACACAAAATTATAAAAATAATAAAACAATGGAGATGCGGGGTATCGATCCCCGTACCTCTCGCATGCTAAGCGAGCGCTCTACCATCTGAGCTACATCCCCTTCGTAATTTATTTATTTTCAAAATATTTTTATTCAAATAACTTGCACAATGTACTTGATAAATCGAATCGCATCTTTTAGCCAGCGCAGCTAGAACGGTAGAACCTCTCCCCCCGAAGAATAATTTTGAGCACTTGTGGAGTTTTCCATTCTCCTAGCAAATCATTAAAGACTAAAAAAAGGGCAAATCTGACTGAACTCGGGCATTTGGCGAGTCAAATGATTCTTCCCGACCGAACGTGTTTGTAAGCTTCAAGCACGACCATGATGTTAGCCACAATCCCCGAAGAAGAAGAAGAAGAAGAAGGATGATTTGTTCATAGTCGTCATATTATGCGTGATTAAGCTCCCGGCAGAATAACCTCTCTTAGTTTTTCTTTAAAAAACCATTTTTATAGACGAAATGGTTGTCTTCTTTGTCTGCAGATTCTCCACATCTTATAATATTTACGATTTAATGGTCAAAACTCTCAACAGTTGTTACTCTTGCACTTAATTTTGTACCCACGTACATTACCAAATTCAGGCCATCTGAAATTCTGAATGATTATATTGAACTGAAATTTGCATTTATTCTTCGAGTCAAGCCGTCATGTTTTGAATCGAACTGGGTTTCATATTTCTTAATTTGTTTTTCACCCTTTGAAGGCTCCACACCTACCGATCTATATTATCCAAATTTTTCATTCTAGTTTCCGTACTAGCTTGAGTCCTTCCTTTTGCACTTCTCCGATTCCTCACGAGTAATGGCAGACTGTCCTCGCAGTTGGGGCGGAGGGGAGGACCCAACCCAAGACTGGCTTTAGAGCGTTATCATCACAGGCATCGGAATTTAACCATCTGAATTGAAAAATTGAAGTGAAATGCCTCCTCCCCCTTTTTATAAAGCCTGTTCTTTTCTCACTTATCAGAGATTGATCTGTTTCTTGCTTGCTGCAAATGGCAGGGCAGCTTGCCATGTGATCCCATGTGATTCTTGTCTGCTGAATCGCATCTACCGAGTTCGTCTTACAAAATGAAAAAAATAAAAGAGAAAAAGACGACGATGAAGAAAGGTTTGTGGTATTGTACAATGCAAGCACTTAATTAAAGAGCTGCAAATCTGTGAAAAAAACAAAAAAAAAACCATAATTAATTATATTATGTACAAAAGGCATGTTTATCAATTTCTGTACTCTCCCCCCTCCTTTTTCCTTGTTTGATGTTTCCCCTGTTTTCTATCTTGCTATCGGTGAAGTGCGAAGCAATTAAAAAATGGCAGGACGCCCTTGTCAATATCTCACCAAATCTTCCCCAAAAAGATAAGAAATCCTCTCGACGACCCAAGAATCTGCAGACCGCTTCCTCTCGTTTTCTGGCGACAGCAGCATAGATCTGCACATGGGGCAAGTAACCTGACCGAGGTCGACCCACTTATCCAAGCACCCGAGATGGAAAACATGGGAGCAACTTCCGAGCTCCCTGATCTGATGCCTCCCTTCCAAGTTGCACAAGCAGACGGCACAGACCGGCGCCTCCTCCTCGCTGTCCCCTGCTCCAGACCACCTGAGGAAATCCGCAAATTGTACAATAGGAAGACTCTTCTTGATCTCCTGGGGCGTGATTGACACAGAAGACGGCTGGACATCAACGGTGGAGCGACGAAGCCCATGATCCTCCCAATTCGCGCTCACATCGGTGGGATCGAAGAGACCAAGATAGAAGAAAGCGAGCCTCACCATGAGCTTGATATGGTTCCACAAGTCCGCGAGCTCCACCAGAGGTTTGGGCATTATAACCCCGTAACAAATCGAAGGAAACCCCATTTTCTGAAAACTAGGAGGTAGAATCGATCGTAGAAGAAAGCAGGAGCGCGAGAGTAGGAAGAAGAAGAAGAGAGAGAGAAAGAAAGAAAGCAGGACGACTGGCGTTTGTTGGCAGCCGAGACGCGGTTGAAGTTTCGTTTCAACTTTCAAGGGAATATGGTGCGAGACGGGGTCTCTTATTTATAGCCGTCTCCCTCGCGACTGGACAAGGGACATAATTAATAGGGGAGGAACAGACAATTAAACTAAGGCTGCTAAACGAAACGCTGGTCATCCAAAAAAGTTTCGGTAAAAAAGATGTGTATTTAATTAATACCCAGAGGAATTGAATTCCTCCTCCTTTTGTCTTTTCTAACTCGCCGCCAACTCAGTCAGATAATAAATAATAAGATAACCCAGAAAAGGAAAAGAGTTTAACCCACTCGGGATGACCACGTTACCCTCAACCGAGGTTATTAACTAAGTATTAAGGCAGCGTTGGTTTGGAATTGGGACCGCGCTTTTTCCTTCCGCTTTCCGATTTCCGTCATACACGTACGTGGACGGTCCCGGGGTTAAGCGCATTTACATTAGTTTGATTGAGACGTTTTTGTTTGTTTAATTAAGACCGGGTCCGCTGTTTTATGAGACGGAGGAGAATGAATGAGTCGGGAGGGAACTGGGAAGGTGGGTGGTAGAAGACTTGCAAGCGCTCGCCCAATGCAACGCGGCTGCTAAAACTCTTTTTTTATTTTTTTTATTTTTTTTATTTTTTATTTTTTATTTTAATTTCGTTGTTGTTGACGACTTATTCATCATTCATTTCGACTTTCGAGGAACCGTCCGCGACCCATTTCCATTTTGTCAGTCTGTCCAATTATTTCGGAGTAAAAGACGACCTAGTGTAGTGTAGTGTCGTGTCGTGTGCTGACGCGGTTACGAGAGCGAGTCGCGTGGGTTTTTCTTTCATTTTTCGTCAAAGTATTTGACTGACCCTATCTGTGGTGACCGTGAGTCGGTGACTCCTCGGAAGAAAGTGAACAAAGTCGTAAAGACGAAGAAGCTTCTTAGACTTACTGGGGTCTCCTGGAGTGTCCACCCTGGAGTCTCCACCCTGGAGTGTCCACCCTGGAGTGTCCACCCTGGAGTGTCCACCCTGGAGTGTCCACCCTGGAGTGTCCACCCTGGAGTGTCCACTCTGGAGTGTCTCTGGAGTCTGGAGAGGAGAGGAGGCTTTAATTGATTGCGGGGCCCCAGATTCAGCCACCTCGGGGGACCCACTGATCACCCATGTTTTTTTTTTTACTCTTTTTCACAAGAGAAAATACCCGATAGATTAGACGACCCACTGAACATCTAACCCTCGATTATACAGATTCCTTCCCAAGAACGCGGATGGACAGGTGGATCGCGTGCCGTTTCCGTCAAGAAAATCCGGTCAGTCGGGGCCGTCTCCTTCCTGGTCGCCCTCCGAATTTATTCAGGATTTTGACAGAGAGAAAAGGATTTCCAAAGGAGGAAAACTAAACAAAAGTAGGAATGCTTTTACTGCGGCCGAATACTCACTCAATACGTCGCCCGAAGAGACGCGTGGAAATGGAATGCTTTTACCGCGGAATGTGGATTACTTTGTTCGGTTCCCTTCCCTCTCAGGCTCTCAAGTAGTAGGAGAAGGACGAAACAGGAAGATATCATCAGATCACTGATTCGGAGGCATCACCTTCACCCGCCGGCTCTACGGGATTCGCCTCTTGAATCGAAAAGGAAAACGTGGTCGATGCGCATACTGTTACTTACAAGTACAACTAGTGATTTTGGACTTTTAGGCATGGGTTAATGACAAATTAAATTAGACAGAATGAGCTAGTGGTAATTCGGTCCAAGTTTGCAGAATTGCAGGGGTGGTGTTACGTGGGCCGCGCGGTTGCCATCAAAAAATCAAAATGCGAGGAGGTGCGTCACCGTCACCGTCACGTGGTGCATGCATATATATAGCTAGAGGCAGCCAAAGCATAAATGAGCTCTACATCCCGCTTGCGCTTGCAGCCGCCTCCGATAGATAAGGCTGACGCATTATTAGATAAAAGTAAAAATCCCAAATCGCCCAACCCAATCGGTTTAGAAAAATAATATTAATTAATTAAAAAATAATTGGACTTGTGATTCGTGCATTAGGCGAGTTATTAATATAATCAGCCATTGTTTGGCGCCCGTGATTCCTTAATTAATAGGAAGAAGCTAGGTTTGTTGGAATTAATATTGTTGGTCGGAATAACAAGCTAATTAAGCACGGTGAATTAAAAATAGGATAAACTTAATTTATTAATTGGAAATTTATTGAGAAGAAGGGCCTCTAATGACAATAACGAATTCTAATTAATTAGTTACGACTAAATTATTAACTCTAACAAAATAGGAAATTAGTCCCATACTACAATTTTTTCACTGAGAAAAGGAACGATACAATACCCACGAATGGAAGTAGGATACTCCAAGGGTGGAATTCGGTCATTATGAGATGTCTGTTTTTCTAGAGAGTGAGACTGAAGAGCCGATGGATGAGTAGTGGGAGTGGCACCACCAAATTGTTGCTCCATAAACCGGACGATTTCTTTCCAATCTGAAGGAGAGAATTGACGAGGGGATACCCAGTAGCGCTGGGGATCATACTTATACTTTATATATTCCCCCTCCTCCACCCTCCATGCGAGAGAGGTCATGAAGTCAAGTGCTCTATTACCAATGTGGACTTGATGGAATTTGAGACCGTGGAATGGCACGTGAGTAGACGACTGACTCGGCCATATTACCGGGAGAGAAATCCACTCGTCGCTCTCAACGTCATAAGCCCTGGTAGAGGGTAAATACTGACCAAAGTAATGAGTCCCACCTGCGATGAAGATTGTCCCAATTCCATCCGTCCCGCAAAAAAAGTTGTATCGAGTTAGCCCCGGCATGGGTGTGCCCTCTCGCCATTTTCCCTCTGAAAAATCATACACCAACACTGGTTGTTGTTCATCCTCGCTAGCCTTGTTGAGATTCGAACAGGGATAGCTCAACACTACCAACTTTTCTCGAATTAGAAACATTACTGCATTAGACGGAAACTGCGGCGGCGAATTTCCAGTCCCCGTCCCCGTCCCCGTCCCCGTCCCCGGAAGAGATACACAAGTACTCCACTTGCGTTTGATGAGGTCGTATGCGATCAGTCGGTAGCCCCTATCATCATCATCATCATCATCATCGTCATCATCGGCCGGATTTTCTCCCTCCTCTTTCCTATTTTCGTATAATATAACCAAGAACTCGCCCTTTTGCCCACATAATTTATCGTGATTAACACGTAATTGCAGACTTAGAAGATGACCAAAATAAGAGACTCTCAGTACCCGGTTCCACGATTTAGACACCTCTCGAAGCTTGTGTAACCGAGCTGAAGGAACGCGAACAAGGCACTCTAACGCCAAATCCCCCGGCAATCCGGGTATAATATCATTCAAGTATGCCTCCATCGCCTCCACAGACTGCCGGCCATGGAAATTCTTATTGTCCATATACATCCTCGGAATTTAATCAACGTAGCTGAGAAAAATCAGGGCTGCTGACAGTTTTAATTAAGGAGGAATCTGCAATTTAATTGTTTATCATATCCCTGCAACTAATTAATTTGGTGACTGAACGAGAAGTTAGAGAAAAATCAGGGCTGACAGTTTTACCCCGTCACAAAAATCGGGATAAGACTCTTGGCACGTGGTATATGAGATTGTTAACCGCTCGAATCATCATCACATTCACATCTGTCGAATAAAACCTTGACCTTTTCCACCATAGGTGTAAAGTAACTTAAATGATGCTTTTATTTATTTTTTATACTTTATTATTATTATTATTTTTGCTATTGTAACATTGTATGATTTTTTCACTGTGATGAAAACATCTGCATGCATGAACCCACGCATATCGCCAACATATATCTCTCCTTTACTGGATCTAGTGCGTGTAAAAACGAGAAGAATATTATATAAGAGAAATTAAAAGCTTGAAGAATATTATATAAGAAAAATTAATATGTGGTTATTAAGGGATCGAGTATGTAGCTAGGTTGCTCTCTCTCACCTTCATGAATATGGCCTCGCCAGTAGGAACGCCCTCAAACATGTCTATGGCGACGTGCTTCGCTCCTGCCATGCCATGCAAATCAGAAACTTCATCGTTTAATTATGCTTTTACGTTGGGTAAAATCCCCTTCGGCGTTTGAATTTTAGTGCCCATGAAAAGAATCTTTACAGCTTAATTAAATTACAGTTATCATAATTAATGATCACTTGAGTATATATAATGCTAAATTGAACTGATCAATGACATACAAGGAAGAAGAGGGCATGGAGGCGCCTCTGAAATAGCCTGGAGAAGATCGAAATTTGTGCCCTTGCCTGGTGATCAATATTCAAAGATGCTCCAATCCCTCCACCCACATCCACGATCTCTTCCAACCGTTCAAATTCTTTGTAATTCTCCAACACTTGTCTGAGGACGAGGGTGGAGTGATTGTAGGCCAAAGGTTAGCGTGGCCTCTTCTCTACTTTGGTACCCAAAGTGTTCATCTGATATTTTTTTCTAGTAGAGGACTTGTGTTTCTTCAAGTGGTTCAATAGATATTCGATAGCTTAATGGATAAAATCCGTATCCGGCACGTACGATAAGGAATATTGAATATCCATGTGAGTGAGTATGATATTGATTGATTTCCAATTGATATATGGATCGGATTTAGATCCATTAACAGGCCAAGTTTGTTGGAAATAAACGACTTAATTAATTTCACAGCGACGCCCCTCTCTCCCGCACCGCAGAGGAGGAACAGGAAAAGAGTCGTTCTTGAAAATATGGAATAAGTTACTTTGTAGGGAAACAAAGGCGGAGGGAACTACATAAATAAGTAAGACGTTCATTTAATAGTTACATAGAAATAATGGCCCATATATAGAGACGAACGAACCCAGGCAGGATCAATATATTTGATTTGTGTCATTATTAATGTAACGGAATTGAAGATTGAGATTGGCGATCAGCACGTGTTATATATGACCTCTACATCCCGCTTGCGCTTGCAGCCGCCTCCCATAGATACGGCTGACGCACTACATAATACTAAAAATCCCAAATCGCCAACCCAATCGGTTTAGAAAAATAATATTAATTAATTAATTAATTAAAAAATAATTGGACGACTTGTCATTCGTGCATTAGGCGAGTTATTAATATAATCAGCCATTATCCCGATAACGGTGTAGTCGTTTTGTGGTTCGGTGGTTATAATAATAAATAAAGCTTCATTTGGATTTTGGGTTGTCAAAATCACAAACGTGGGCTTTGGATTGGCCTTGTACTTTGTAGTGTAGGTGGTCCTGACTCGGAGTACTCTTTGGCGGCAGGTTTAATTTGCATCATTTGTGATTTGTGGGTAATTAGTTCTATAGTACGAGACAATGATTGGAGGGACGCCAAGATTTGAACATGGTTTTTCTCTTCATAATACAAACACGAAACCCATCTTTCTTCCTTCCCCGTCGCTTATTTCCATAAGAATACCAAATTCCGGTTCGACTCCTGCAATCTACAAAGAATACGAGTGGGAGGGTCTTTCTGCAATACACGATCGATACTATAGTTTCCAGAAACGAACCATTACTGACTTTGAACCAATCTGTCCAATACTAGTTTTTCAACACACGAGGAAAGAAGAAAGGACGGTATATATTTATTTAAATCTTCTAGTGCACATCCCAGCTGATGACAAATGATTCACGTTACAGGGTATAAACATCTTCTAATATATCACACAATATAATCACACTCTCATTTTTCAGTGTAATTGAGCCCTTCTTACCCTGAAACCATTCTTGCTTATGCTCCATTTTTGCAGCAGGTAGATTTAGAGGGGCAAATGCCTGCTTCATGAAGAGTCCACGTTAATATGGCGCATATCTTTCATTGCCTCGGAAGATGAGAAATCGAACGAAAAGAGCTGGACAGTCCGCATAACAATCACCAACACAGCATCGACAGTCTGCAATAGATTCTCAAATTTAAAGAACAAATCCAAATAATCCAAATAAGCTAAACAGACCCTATCCATCATAAACTAGCATGATTTTTCTAGTGCAAAAATGACTGCTAGGAATAACATTTCTACAACGGACTAAGGCAAAGGATAAGCAAATTCTTTCTGTCATGAGCCACATTAACGATTACCTCATTGATCGGTGTTCAATCGGGTTACAAACTACTTCGTCTCCTGGAAGTGTTTTCCAGGGCAGTGGAGCAAAGCATATTAACAAGAATGTTCAGATTCTCTGAAGCTGACGGAAAAACAGCTCGGCAGCTCCATCACATAAATAATTTCCTATAACTTTAAGCATACCATTAAGTCCATCCTTTGTCTTATACCAACATTATCATTACATCCTATCCTCTTCCAAACATTTACAACTAGTTTTATGATAATAATAAATAACGTGCAATTGATTCAATTGTCGACAACTATGCTGGGAAACATTAACACAACTCCACATACTGCATTAAATACAAACCCTTAGTTGCTTGAAGTAGCCAGATCTCCTACTACTATGACAACCACAAGACTAAGAATTAATTTCAGAAATTTCCATGACATATTGTTGAGAAGTTCCTTGAACTACTTCAGTGTTTGATTTGTTGTCCAGTGACAAATTATTTGTGAATTTTTAGGGTTATGGTTTAACCTTGAACAGTTACAAATTTGCAAAAAAAATTCAGTAGAGTTGAGAACCACAGTCAAGGGAAAATCTCTTCTTGTAACCCCAGTGATTTTGGCTCCTGTACTTGAACAACAATAGAGGGGATCTCTCACAATTAAGAAGGATCTCATTTAGTATCAAATTTGATGCTTTCACAATTAAGAAGGATCTCATTTAGTATCAAATTTGATGCTTTCACAATTAAGAAGGATCTCATTTAGTATCAAATTTGTTGCTTTCACAATTAAGAAGGATCTCATACAAAAACTTGGAAAAGAGAACAAGAAGCCAAGAGCCGCGATACAGGGGCATCTCCATGCAAGAATTTTGTCAACAGGGAATTCCTCTTCATTAGATAACCGCTAGTAAGTGCCAGCAAACCATTGGCACTGGTAAATGTTTTATAAACTTCTACGACAAATGTATTATAAATGTTTTTATGTTGGTCAAGATTTGATAATAACATGGAATAGAAAACTGCTAGTTGATAATGCATGCTTTGATTTTGTCACACTAAGGGGAAAGATCCCCAAACAATATCCAGATCACTAGAAATGCCTTCAACTTCATCAAAGAAACCAGGAACCAACAAGTAGAGAATTTTGCTCCTTTTGGTAACTAAAAAACTCTAGAGACACCATTTATGATTGCTGCTGGTATTTGTATTGGAGAAAGGCTTTAACATATGTGAAGGCCTTTGAAGCTTTATCTTCTTACTGTCCTGGATGCAACACTAGAGCCCCACTCTAGAACCACAAATTCTAGAAGTAGAACCTCACAGAATGAACCATGAGCTAATCCTTAAATGGCAAAAATTGAAAGAAAATTGCTTCTCCAAGGGCGTACAAAATGAGTTCATCTATACTTTTTATTTAAATTATTCGTAGTTGGTTTCAAACATTGGGGAAATTTATGATGCTTTTCAAAGCACTTCAAACAAGCATAGGAAATGATACGATCATCACTAGCATTTCTCTCTATTTAATTTAGCTAACTCTAACAGACAAAATAAGCACACAATAACCGCTAAAGAAGAGAGCTACTATATAGTATGAAAACACACAAAGCAAATGCTGTTGCAAAAATATCGAAGAAAGGGATACCTACTTTGGCCCAGTTGTTTTTCCAAATGCAAATTAAGGGCATATGAGGATAGCCCCGAAGGATGACATATCCAGGCGACAACACATTTTTATCTTAAATGGTAATAGCAAGTGAAAAGAAATGGATAAATCTTTTTCGGAAAAGTGGCAATATATATAAGGTTTCCTGTCTTGGAAACTCTCTACTAGTTCAAGAGATTTTTCTAAAGTCTAAGTCTTGGAACGTTTTTCATGCATAGAAGATGAGGAGAATATGAAAAAAAAAAAAAAAAAAATGATAAATCCAAAAAGTGGGCATGTTGGCTCAACATGAGCAGGCATGCCGGTTAATGACACAATCCTGAATTTAGTAGAGAATTACAGGAGTGAGGAGTGAGAAATAGGTAGATCTTCTAATAAGTCGAGCATAATCTGAAACCCAAAGAATCATGAAGAATTGGATTATCCAGGAATCCATGGCACATCGGACACATGACGATCGTGTTGAATCATTCTTAATATATAAATATAGAACTACGAAGTAATCCATTTCATAGAGTCTTATACTTTAGTTGTTGTGAGAATGGGACATTTTCAGTATCGTGTCAGTATAGATAGACAGGCATATGTCTCAACAATAGACAAGTGTCCAAAAATAAATTGCAAGTAAGAACTCTATATATCGAAATGGCAAACTGATGACAAGTATTGATAGCATAGTTTACAGTTTAGTCTTTCTAGCAGTAGTTTTCAGGTAACACGAAATCCCAAATATCAGGCACAACCCAGTGAGAAAGATAAGGCAGCAGGCACCGAATTAAGCATAATGCCGCAACTGATTTTTAGGATAAGTTATTGATATTATGTGATTCACACAATTCCACGGTCTATTAGCAACGTTAATATATAGCAGTGTATGAGGAGCGTGGAAGTTACCTCAGACTTTAAGAAGCTGAATCTTGTTTCCGAAGGCAATCGCAATCCAATCCGGTTGCGTTGCCGACCACTGTAACTGATTAATCTCGGAGCCGGCCGAGTATGCCAAGATGGGATCAATCCCGCTTGGATCTGCCACAGTTGGAAGCTCCCATATCAAGGCCTGCGAATCATCTCCGGCAGAACAAATGTGCCTGCAGCTCTGTGGGGCCCAAGAGATGGCGTTGACGCTAGCCCGGTGCCTCTGCAACTCGGCCACAGGCATGGTAGGCGAGCGGATATCCAAAATGACCACCTTATTGTTATCCATCAAAATGGTGGCCATGTACCTCAAATCCTGTTTGTTCCAGGCCAACCTAAGCAGAGGGGTGTCGGGTTGGGGACTCTCGTAGATGATGGTGGAATGCTCCTTGTCCCTCAAATCGAAAATCCTGACGGAGCCATCGGCGGAAACGGAAGCAAAAACCCCAGCTTCCCCCCAGGCGATGTCGTAGACCTCCTTGTCGTGGGCAATCAACTGGGTCTCCACCGCCCCGCGCTCGATGTCCCAGATGGTACAGGTTGTATCGATGCTGGAGGTCCCAATCCGGCGGGGCTCGGCTTCATTCCAATCGAAAGAGGTGAGAGGGGCGCAAAACTCGGAGGTCTTGCTGTTGTTGAGCACCGCGCGGGGCTCGACCGTGTTATTGGGATGGATTTCCCAGAGGCGGAGGAAGTCTCCGGAGGAGGCAAGAAGGTCGGGAGATTTGGAGGAGGTGGGATGAAACATGAGTTTGGTGGGAGGGTATGGATGGTCGAAGGAGAGAGAGGGATTGGAGTGGAAGTTGTGGGTCTCCTCGTCGAAGGCGACAATATCGACCTTGTTGGTGTACTCTTCCAAGAAGCTGCCGATGGCGAGGCGGGGAGAAGCGGAGGAGGAGGAGGAGGAGGCAAGGGCATAGATTGGGAAAGGGGACTCGTGGGTGAAGACGTTGGAGGCGGAGGGTTTAGGGTGGGAGTCAAGGGTTGAGCTCTCCATTGGAAGAAGCGAGGAGGAAGGAGGCGGGGGGGAGGGAGAGTCTGGAGACGAAGGCAGAGAGAAGAAGAGATGTATGGAACAGAAATACTTTTTCAAGTTTGAAACTTTGAATGGTTGGTGGGATATATATATATATATATATATACCTACTTTATAGTTCAGTGGACTGCAGTGTCGTCGTGAGGACTGAGGACCTCAAATGTTAGACTTTTCATCGTGCATGATGAACCATGACAGAGTAATTAGGTTAATAAAGGCGTTAAGGCGCGCGGCTTAACCTTAAGTAGTAACTTACTTAAGGGGGCCATGAAATTAAGAAAAACAAACCCCGTGCCATATACATTTTGATAACAAATTAATAAAACCCAAACCCAACAAAAAAGACCCAAAAGAAAAAAGGCCCATACACTAGCCCATTATACATGTTAATGGGCCGACTTACCTTCTAATATGTGCATGGAAAATAAGACTCCAGTTTTATTTTATTACATGTAAAATAAGGTATATATATAGATAGGTAATGGTTGGTTTTATCCGGAGACGGATATATATGTGAGTACGTGGTGAATGAGATGGATGGAGAGGGACACGTCGACCGACATAATATATATCCTATAGTCCTATCTGTTGGGTATCACGAATCAGGATTCAGAACCTCACGTTAAGCGGCGAGGAGGTAAGGCAGACGGATTCAGATCATCTTTTATTTACAAAATAAAAATTAAATGAACACGTACGTACAACGTGGTGATCCTCTGCGCGCGCTTTCCATCTCTCTCTTTGGCTGCACGCGCTCTCTCTCTTTTTTTCTCTCTCACACACATTTACAAACAAATGATATTAAAGAGGGCGAGAATGGATGACGATGACATGATAGACAGTGAACAAACGATCCATCAATGTGCATGATCAAATACATCTCTCACTTTCATTATATATGTATATATATATATATATATAAGTCAGAACAACGTATAATATGCATGCACTCATGCACTATTAACTATATTATATTAATCTCGATATCCAGAGGTAAGTTTACATGACATGCAGATAGAAACGCATGCAGGCAATATATGTAATTAATTAGACATGAGGATCTCTTCTCTTTCTTTAAGTAACTGAGTGACATCGTCTAATTAATTACTTAATTTGGGTTTTCAAACTGCCGGCTGGGGAACGCATGCATGCATGCAGTACTAACTGTTAAATTTTTCATATATTTACGTAGAAGATGAAGGAAAGTTGATGGTAGCAGGACTGGATACAAATTAAGCTGGCGAATTGAACACACCCCACCTAGTAGCACTATACGTACATTAATAAGATACATACATGTTTATAGTATTAATATCTCTCCTGCATTGTACGCACCATATATATATGATTAAGTGCTATAGCTAGCGACACACACACACACACACACATATATATATATATATATATATATATATATATATATATATATATATATCACATTCAGGCCGGTTGTCACGCTGGTGGCCCAAAAACATCAATATCACATTCAGTGCCTTAGAACAGAACTGCTCGAACTCCCATGTGGCTTTCCACGCGCTGGGTTTTTGTCCATATATACTTACACATGCATGCATGCATCTTCTCTTACCAAAATCGATCTCATTCCCAATAATTCAAAGGTACAGGGCTATTCCTCGAGGGGCCGGGCGCCAGGGTATCTTGCTATATATATATATAACGGTTTCAATTTCCGTCATTGAATAAAAGATTATGAGGCTTATATACAATATTTAAGGACTGGGGTTTTCTGAGAAAAATTATTTGCTTCAAATATTTCCCAACAGGAAACAATTAAAAATCAGGCTTATATAATTGTTTTCTGTATATATATATATTCTACT
Source organism: Aristolochia fimbriata (assembly GCA_019845555.1). Classification (NCBI taxonomy): domain Eukaryota; kingdom Viridiplantae; phylum Streptophyta; class Magnoliopsida; order Piperales; family Aristolochiaceae; genus Aristolochia; species Aristolochia fimbriata. Next base: position 41,113,087 of record CM034079.1, on the reverse strand, counting down.
GGATGCAAAGATATCCTACACGCATTTTTTTAAGAAGGAAAATAAGACATATTATCGTGCATAAATGCGAGGGGTATTTTTATAAAAATTAGTAAAAAATATTTCTCCTTTCTTCACATAATTAATTAGTAAACCATATATATATGACTCGAGGGGCCTAACAAAAAATTGTAATGAAATAATATTAGTCGTGCATGTGATGATCAGTTAACTTAATTATATTTATTTGTGAAGGTGTGTAGAGATATATGGATTAATTGAATGCTAGCAATTGATAAGGAAATTTGGAATCCTATGAGACCTTGATAAGTGGGGTAGTTGTAAATATTAAAGACCTTGATACATACTAGTTAAAAAAAAGGCAAAGCAATTGAGTGTCTGGGTTTTGTTAGATATGGTTTCCTTGGAGGAAGACAAGGAAGCGGCATCTTCCTCCCAATGATTTAAAAAAAGCATCTCCTCATGTGAACCCCTCGCTGTCTGCCCTCCTCCATACGCAATCTCTCTCTCTCTTTCTTACTACCTACGTAGTAGCCAAAAACACCCTCCCATGTCCCAACTCCCAACTTAATTACTCATCAACATCATCATTATCATTCATCATACAACGCCTCGTACGCCACTTTTTCTTGGATTGCAAATTTGTAATCTACCTAATAGCAAGATAGCTTTAGTATGGGCCTCACACGGGTCCACATGCCACTACGTGGCAGTCCTCGAGTGGTCAGTCGCTCTGGTCAAGCCGGCGCCAAAATGATGGACAGCAAGGATGGATGGATGGATGGATAGCTGGTCCCAATAATATTTATAGATAGGAAATCCTTAACGGATATGGATATAAATTAATCCTTATACCTTCCTTGATCATTGACTCCACTCCCTCTTTTATCTTCTACCATGCATTCTTATCACTAGATCATCTATATATATATATATATATGTACTCAGGAACTGCCCAGGAAGACTTTATTTTATTTTATTTTTTTTCATGTACGTTTTTCCGTTAATTTTGAGGAAGACATATTGTCTGTAAGTTTGCTTTGTTATATATAAGATTAGGATTAATAATTAATAGTTACAAGATGAAGCAGGTAGCTAGCTGGGTAAGGGCGGCTCAGGTTAGTAAAAGATATATCTTGAAAAGATAGAAAAGCAAGGATTGCCCTACAAGCCTCGTCCCAGCGAGTGGTTAAGATTAGACAGCCCAAATTCCAAGCCATAAACGGACAGGGGCGGGGAACAAGATGAGCAGCCCCTATCGCCATCAAACTTGTAGTCTTCTACTACGAACCCTTTTAATTAATTACAATACCCTGGCTAGAAATGGCAACAACATATCCATCCACCTCTCCATCCCCTCCCAGCTGCCATTTCCTCTGCTGCATGCTCTATCAACCTCAATTCTCATCCATCTTGACCAAGATGCGTCCATGCACGGGATCATTCATTAAGTAATTAATTAGTAAAAACCCACCGTAAAGTTAAATTACCGGCCTGATTTAATTAAAACTTAAAAGATAGAGGTAATTGGGCGGGGAAGGAAGAGCGGAGGAGCCTAGTAAACTGCATTTTGTGCTGCCTTATAGCTAGGCAGGACTCAGGTCAGGAGGACGAAAGCCAGGAAGACAATCACTTCAATAGTGCTGTGAGTCTAAGTTTCGCCAACTTCAAAGCTACCTTCTCACTTCGCAGCGCTCAGAGCTCGGAACTCGAAACTCGTACCAGCCAGCAGCTGGACGATCATCAGAAGAGGAATATTTGAGAATTAAAATATATATATATATATATATATATATATAAAGAAGAAGAGGCCGGAACGAACGAGAAGATCGCTGTCCAATCCCCGGCCGGGTAACTTCTTTCTTTCAATTAATGTTTCCAATGTTTCCATAGACGGAGATGCATTAAAATGATTTACACGTGACGTACTTTGGATGGAATTAGAAGCCATGCCATGCATTAAATTCAAGTCCTAATCATGTGGAGAAAGGGTTACCATGAATTAATTACCAACTAGCTAGCTAGGACAAATAATATTCTACGAAATGATCGGTAATCACGTCTCCTCGTTTCCCTCTTAAGTCGGGAATCGGGACTCGGGACTCGGGACTCGGGACTCGGGACTCGGGACTCGGGACTCGGGACTCGGGACTCGGGACTCGGGACTCGGGACTCGGGACTCGGGACTCGGGACTCGGGACTCGGGACTCGGGACTCGGGACTCGGGACTCGGGACTCGGGACTCGGGACTCGGGACTCGGGACTCGGGACTCGGGACTCGGGACTCGGGACTCGGGACTCGGGACTCGGGACTCGGGACTCAGGACGGCGGGCGGGCGGGCGGGCGGGCATCTCCGGCATCTGGTAAGGTAAGAGACCTTTTAGTTTTGGCCTTTGCATTTGTTGCCTTGTTGAGGACTCGACTGAGGAAGAGACGCGAGACAGCCTCGAGCCAGAGAGAGAAACGTACGGACACCCCTCCTCTTCTTTCTTTAATATTCTTTCTTCTTTCTACTTTCTTTCCAGTTTTTTGTCTTCCTGCAAATTAACATTTTAAACGGTCCCCTGTTGACCCGCTATTATATAGTCGATCGGGTCATTCTTCTACCCGTTTACTCTCGTGAATTGTCCACTTCTTTAAAGGAACTGAAACCAAAAGATTGGTTTATATTCTATTACTGTTTATAATAATCAATTTATATTCTAATAGTACTTAAGCACTAATGTTATATATGTATATCAATCATATATGCATGAGTGTATAGACTTGAGGAGATAGAATTCGATGCATTAAATTCATCTTCCCGCATGTATTATTAAGTATGTATATTTATTTCTATTACCTTGAAAATTATAATCATATAATTTTACTTTTTAAAAATGATTTTATTATTTTTAATTTCTCGTTTACATTCTTTACCCTAACGACAAACCATTAATAAACAGAAATCGAAAAATTAACCAGTCAAAAGTATATAACAGGAAAGAAGAAACATAAACAACACATTAATTAAGGTAATCAGAAAACCCAAAGTAAAATTTGTGTAAATTGCATTTAAATCGTGTTGGATTTTTATAATCTGTGAAATAGTGTGAATTCTGAGTGTCTCCTAGGAAAGGAAAATCCCCACCCAGACAAGATATTTTGATTTTTTTTTTAAAAAAAAATATTTATATATTTTTGGAAATTGTAGACGTGGTTGATGATTATTATACTTTTTAGAGGAACATGGTATGAGAGACCGAGGGAGGAAACTGGAGAGTGCATTTTAACAAACAGTAGAGAAAGACGGTGGCCTCTCCGTCCTTCTCTTTCTACCTCACACACGCTCTCTCTCTCTCTCTCTCTCTCTCCTGAACCTGATCGGAAGCGATGACACCATCAATGGCAGGATCCCCATAGACTTTCTTGCTGTACGTTTGGAGAGTCCCCACAACTGTCTGTCCCCGCTGCTGGACAAATCTGCCACGCCAATAATGCATGGGAGCTTGTAAACCAGACAAACCCTCTTTCGTTCTCTCTCTCTCTCTCTCTCTCTCTCTCTCTCCTTCGAACTCTGATGATCCCCTCTCTTGATTTTAGTCTTTACTTTCCCTCCCACAAGGCCACAACACTGAACACTCTCGACTCTCTAGTCTCTACCACTTGCAGACAACCGACCTATCTTCTTTTCAGGTCCAAGCTCTCGGCGGGGCGGGGTTTTTATTTGGGGATTTTATTTTTATTTTTTTTCACCACCCTTGTTTTCTTTGCCTTGTTACTCGGCAAATTAATTTCCACCCTTCATTCCTTACCCAAGGTTTCCGCATTTCAATAAGACCTCCTCTCAGTCTTCAGTCTTCACATCGTCTTCTCGTTTTCCATTTTCATCTCAGTTACTTTAAGCCCCGCATTAAATATTTTCCCTGTTTGAGGGCTTACATTGTTTTAGAAAGGAGGGAATATATGGGCATTTGCATTTATTGCCGCTGCCGCTGCTGCTCTACGCACATCGAATGTTGGCGCTTGCGGAAGACCACTTGAAGCCTGAAGAAGGGATAAGAGATTTGAGTTGGTGTGGAGTACGCCTTTCTACAATCTCTGCAGCTCCTGTTTTTGCCGCTGCCATGGAGAGCCTTCAAGGACCCATCAACCCCTCTGTAAGTTTCAATACTACTACTACTACTACTACTACTACTATACAGACCGACGCTGCAACCTGGGAAAGGAGAGACTCCGCAGGCGAGAAGGCTCAAAAGGGGGATTAAATACCCTTCCCCTCTCTGTCCCCCCTCCCTGAAATCCCCTGTTCAAGAACTTGCCTGCATTTACTCTGCATTCAATGCTTTTGTGTTTTAAACTCCACGGAACTGAAAATCCCTCTTCACATTCGACATTCCCTCTGCAATTTGAAACGACATTACGCCACCCATTTGATGGAGACCATTTTTCGAATTTTAATGGCTACCGTCATGAATTAACAGGGTTTGAGCTCTTTCGGGGGTGAAAATAAAAGGTGCAGGTTCTAATTAAGTTCTAACACATGTCTCTTACTAGTTTTTGTTTGATCTCTTGGAAATTTTCAGTTGTTGGGGGAACACCTGGGCGTCGAGTACTGCTTGGAGCAGCGCAGCGGTTTGGATTTTAGCTACGGAGCATTCCTCGCCGGCACGGATGGCTTGAAAGGCGACGACAGCTCCTTCGCCAATTTCTCCGTCGATGACAAAATACCATTTCTGCAAATGCTGGGACTAGAACCACCGACGATTCTCCCTTCGACGACGACGACGACGACGGAACCCAATTTTCAGCTCCTTTTGCGGCTGCAGGAGCAAAAGAAGCGGTGGAAATCCAGCTGTTTCCCGGAGTCGGACGCCCGAGTTCCGGCGTTGGAACTGGAGAGTTGTCTCACCCACGCGTCGGAATCCCATTCCCCGGTGAAGTCCGAGACGAAGGAGCACCACTGCCCGGTCTCTTCCTCCTGTCAAGAAGTCGCCAGCACCGCCTGTAATCCCGAACCCAATTCGCAGGAGAATTTCAAAGACGGCAACTCGGGTTCAAGGGCGAGGAACCGGACAGGTCCGTCGCCGTCGCCGCCGCCGACGACGACGCGGGAGAAGAGGAAGAGGAAGAGGACAAAGCCGTGTAAGAACAGGGAAGAGGTGGAAAGTCAACGTATGACCCACATTGCCGTTGAACGTAATAGGCGGAAGCAGATGAACGACCATCTCAACGCCCTCCGTTCCCTCATGCCCTCTTCCTTCATTCACAGGGTAAGACTAATTAGCAACCAAACCGACAATTTTTTTTATTTTCTCTTAATTTTACTCAGCCTTAATTAATTATTAATTAAAGAGGCACTCCCCAACCTCAGAGATTGTCATTAATTCATCGTTGTGAGTTTTCCCTTTTATTTTTTATTTTTTTTTGTTACCTTACTCATGTTTCCAATAATAATATTGCAGGGTGATCAAGCTTCCATTATCGGTGGTGCTATAGACTTCGTGAAAGAGCTAGAACAGCTCCTACAGTCCCTGCAAGCCCAGAAACGAAAGCAGCAAACAGAGGAAGAAGGAGACGACGACCGGGGCGGAAACTTCCACCCGCCCCCCTCTTCCACTCCTCCTTTCGACGGCTTCTTCACGTCTCCGCAGTACAGTTGCTACTCGGGGTGTGGCGGCTCTGGCTGTGCCTCTCCCAAATCGGACGTGAAATGCCTCATCGACAGCTACATAAACGGCGGGAAGTTCACGGCGGAGAACAAGACGGCGGTGGCCGACATCGAGGTCACGCTCATCCAAACCCACGTCAACCTCAAAGTCCTCTGCCAGAGGAGGGGCGGACAGCTTCTGAAAGCCATCCACGCCTTGGAACATCTCTCCCTCACCGTCTTACATCTCAATGTCACCTCTTTACACCCATCCGTTCTTTATTCTTTCAACCTCAAGGTAACTACTCATTAATTATACAAAACCAACCCATGATTCATCGGAATTTAGATCACACACACACTAGCTAGTACCTTACCTACATAGGAATTTAGAATCACAAACTACCGACTACTCCACCTTCCTTCTCCAGAATTTTTGTAATTAATTAACCGTGATCATCATCAGGTCATAAATTTCTAATTTCTTTTTGTTACGCGCGCAGATAGAAGAGGAGTGCAAGCTAAGTACCGCAGACGAGATTGCCACGGCAGTTTACCAGATATTCAGTTACATTAACAGCGACTGATCGGCGCGCGGTTCCATCCAATATTTCTCATCTGATCGATAATTTTTTCATTTTCTTAAGCCCATTAATTGTAGAGGTTACAACAATCATGTGTAAGGGAGGCCGGAGAAGAAGAAGATGGCATCAAAGTTTCAAAGACGAGTGAGAGAGAGGGAGAGAAAAAGAGCGTCTCGACACTCTCGACCGGGCGAGGCAGCAGCTAGCCAGTTGCTTCTTTCCATGCATATTGCATAGAGGGGGTTATTGTGGTCATGGGTCTCTCTCCTCTCTCTTTCAATTTGAAATCAATTTCAACCCCCCCTCCCCCCCCATTAATTATATTATACATGATGCTTCGCTTTCGCCGCATTGAGCTCTGCCGCCCCCCCTTCTTTCTTCTTTCTTTTCTATGTTTGGAGCCAATTCCTTTCTGTGGGATGGATGCACGATTCCATTTAATAATTCAAGGGATCGAATTTCTTCTTCCTGGATATCTGAATGTTCTGATAAACTTTAAACAGGGTTTTACACTTGGAAGTTTTTTAAGTTTTAAGGGTAGTAGAGAGGTAATATAGAGTACATGATTAGAAGAAGCCATGGCTGCAACAGCTAATTAAAGGTAGTCTGTACTTTGAAATTCTGAAATTGTGTGACCCGACCATCGTCTTCAATTTCAAAGGGACAATCGAATTAATTTATTACCGACAGAGCCAACCAAAAGTGGAGGATCTTTCCTTTCATGAAAATTCATTATCAGCTTTTTAATGTATAGATGAAGGACACGTACGTTGATGACCTTTTTAGGGTAGGATATTCATCTTTTCGCGTCGCCCCCATTGATCGATCGATCGATCGATGGATCGATGATCAGAAAGTAAGAAAGAAAGACGGAAATGAAAAGATGGTATAGTACTGGAGACAATGCGGTGAAAGATGGAAGTCCATGTTAAAGAGCCGTAGAAGCAGCAGTTAAAGGCAAAGAATAAAGATCCGAAACAGAGATCGCCCCCATATATCGAATATCGATCGTCGTCCTACCACGCCAGGCCATCGAAAGAAACGATTCAGGAGCTGCAACTCGGAAAGCAACATATAAAATAAAAGCATTTGAGAATAGAGAGAGACCCCCAAGTGGTGGGTCTGGGTGGGGTCTGGGTCATCTCACTTTACAATATATATATTGTCTTTATGGAATATGGATGGATCGTCGACCGGGAAAATAATTAAAAAGATCAAAAACAAAAAACAAAAAACAAAAGGATTGGGAGTGGGTTTGCACTTTGCAGGGGGGAAGAGGAAGGGAGAGGTACTACTAAAGAATACCAACTAACTAAGAATACCAACAAACTAAGAATACTAACTAACCAAGAATGGCCGGCGCCGCGGCGCGCAGATGACAAACCTGTCACTGTGCACTGTGCTGTGAAGCCCGAACGCTGATTTCGATTGGTGATGGACGAGAGTGTGAGCTCGCAGACGGAAGTCCTAGTAGTACACTACTTCGAGGGTGCTGTCTACTTGCGTTTTCTGACTCCTAACCAAGCGTTCAGTGGAGTAGAGACTGGAGTGGAGGAGGAGAAGTCCAGACTCTCCAGAGTCTACAGATTCCGAAGGGGCCGCCGGAGGAGAAGAAGGAATTAAGAAATAAACATTGAATTAGATTATGGGATAAGATGATGTAGATCGATGATGATGATGCATATATAATAGATGTGTTTATTCTATTCTATTTCCAGGAAGGAAAACAGTAAAAAAGAAATGAAACGCGCGCTTCTCGTCTCAAATTCAATTGTTCTTTCTCCTGTCGTCGTTTTGAAGCAAAAGAAGAGGCGACGCCAAAACAGTCGCAGCAGCTCCCATGTCAGGCTACTCTGGAGTCTGGTACAGTAGAAAATAAAAATCAAGACGGCGAATCTCAACGGCCTCCGTTCCGCGAGACGTCATCTTGTGCGCACTCAACAGTCGTGGTCCCCCTATATATTATGTAGTTTGCTAGCTTTCCCGTTCTTCCTCCGAAAGACTAGTAAAGGCGTCCCCTTCCGGTGGCTCTGCAGAGTCTCTCTCTCTTTTGTAGGAGTACTGTAGGACTGCAACCCGAAAGCCATGTCTCCGGCTACTTTATTTGATGACGTGCGATTAAAATTTGGGCAAGGCAAAGCTTTGACGGTAATGGGGAGGTCAAAAAGCTGTTCGATAGAATGCCGAAGAGAGAAGCGACAGATGACGGACCGGAAAAGAAGAAAGAGAAAAAGACAGAAAAAAAAGAAAGAAAGAAAGGGAGGGCATCCGGTGGGTTACTTCATTTAATTAAAACTTTAAACTTTAAAAAAAAAAGTAAAAAGGAAAGAAAGGGAAGATTGAGTGAAGAATTGAACTGAAGGTGTCTCCGTCTCTCTCCTCCTCTCCCTTCTTTGTTTTGCAGTGTCAGCAGGCAGCCCTAAGCAGAGGAGCAGTCAGCAGCAGCGAGCTGTGCAGAGACCATGTGCATTTACGAACCTGGCGAGCACCAATCGCCGTCGTCCTCGGTCGCAGTGTCCCGCTAAGCCCTAAAAAGATGTCTGGACTCTGGAGCGAAACTCCCTCAGTCCCTCTGACTTTTTCTCTCCCCCGCTGCTGCGATATTGACTGGGGGGAATTGATGGTTTTTGCAGGAAAAGAAACAGAGGATTCCCTCCCAGTCCCAATTAGCGATGTTGCAATTTGAGGAAAACGCCGGGAAAGTGGATCACTGGCATGGTGACAACCGTAATTAAGCCGTCTCAGACTCGCAGCCAGCCAGCGATCAGAATTCAGAAAAGAAAGCAGAGGTAGGTGTAAGCAGCTCCGAGATTGGGAGATTAAGACAGGAAGAAGAGAAAGAAAGACAAGCATCGAGTCTTATCTATTCTATTGTATTATATCGAATGACTTTGGGATTTCCTAAAATTTCTCTCTCTGTCTCTCTTTACTCTCTTTCTTAATTTCTCTTCTATCTTCCTAACTTGCTTTGACCTTCTACTAACTTTTTTGCTCCCGGGTCGGGTCAAGTCAGGTCAGAGAATCCCATCTGCTTCCCGAGCTTCCATCTCCAGCAGGGCAGCACTAGCTCAATAGCTCTCCAGCTCGCTCCAAAACTTCATTTTTCCTTCCATTTATCTTGCTTAATTAATTTGCACGTTTTCTTTTTAACTTTAACCCCTCAATGCCCTCGTATTTCTCACTCCTCAAATCTCAATCAGCGCTCAGTTCTCATCCTGACCTGGTGGTGCCTGGGACCGCCTGGGGGAGTGGGGATCAAGTGACTGGGGACCTCGTAAACAGTAACACTGATGCCGTTCGAACAGCCTCCACCTCCCAGTCTCCAACTCCAAAGTCCGAACGGCGCACTGTCTGGTGTCTATACTCTATCTACAGTACTACTACTCTATACTCTATGATTCTATGACCCTATACACACATACACAGTGGTGAGTGTGGTGGTGGTGGAGACGCACTGTCACGGAGTCTTCCGCGCTGTACGGACCGGGACCTTTGACTGGCACGAAGAGCCCTCCGGCGTTCCGCACGTAAATACTAAGCCACTAGTCTAGTTCTCTTAATTTCTTTCTCCTTTCACTCACGTCGTTAAAACTTAAGGCCGCTCAATATATTCTGGGTCCCCGCGCTGGGGTAGGCGGAGAACCGGAGAAGGTGCTGCCGCCTGCCGCTGCCTCCTGCCTGGGGAATAATTACAAGTTTGCGACACAAGATAAGACAAGGGTGTTATTGCACTGTACGTACGGTACGTGTACGTTGTGTCTACAAGCAAGTGAAATAGTTCGGGGCCAGACCACTGGGCCAGGGCATCAGCCAGACCTACAGAGTATAGGATATAGATAGGACTTAGTTAGGAGACCCATCACGATTCCGGAGTCCGGATCAATATTTGCTTTGGCACCGGCGGGGTGCAGGTCTAGCACACCTCCTTAAGACTCCTTACTTAGTCCTTACTCCTTACTAGTCCTCAGTAGTCCCCCTCCCTCGCTCCAGTCGCTCCACACTCGAAGGTTAATGAACCGTAACACATTTTTCACTAGTTAAAAGGAATTGGTTACACGATCAGAATCACTATCAATCCCGCCCAAAGAAAAATCTCGGGCATTCAACAAAAAATAATACTGTTACTGGTAGCTTATAACTTTCCGTATGTATTGCAAAACTCAAAACCTAAGAAATTCATACATTCATGATATGATAATCTTATACCAGTCACTAAAAAGTTATAGCTTAGGAATACCATATCTATTAAAATGATCACACCTGAAAGAGTTCTGAAGGCGGTCCAGCGGAAAGTTGCCCTCGAGAGTCAAAACAACTATGAGTGATCAAATAAAGAACATTTCTAGTAATTGAAGATCACCCCACAATTTTCTGTAGAATATATAAGCATTACCGTCGTCCAAAAGAATTGCATTAAGGAAAATAGGTCATTTCTAAATATTTCAATACTCTAGATAAATAACAAACTCACTGGCGTTCTATCTGTATAGTTACATGGCTAATGTTGTACTCTCTCCTGATATAATCCACAACCTTGTCCAAAATCAAATCTGCATCAGCATCCCTCGTGATAGTAACATGGCAAGCCAGTAGGACCTTGCCTACTGTAATGGCCCAAATGTGGAGTTCGTGCACTGCCACAACCCCTTCCATCTCACATAGTCCTTGCTCCAGTCTGGTGGCATCAATCTCCCTGGGTGTACTCTCCATCAGAACCTCCAAGATGTTGCGCAACATCTTTATGGTTGTACCTAAAACAATCAAAGAGAAGATGAGGGTGCATATCAGATCTATTATTTTCCATTCGGGCTTGTACCATATGATTCCCCCACCGATCATCACCCCAATACTCTGGATAGAGTCCCCCAGTACGTGCAGGTATGCCCCTTGCACATTGATATTCCACTGTTTGTTTTGTTTACCCTTTGGAGCGACTGACGCTTTGCACTCATCATCAGATGGCTTAAGCAGCGGTTCATGATGATCAATATCAACAACATGTGTGACGCTTGTTTGAACATGATTATGGCCATCCTTGAGCTTGGAATGTGCTGTATTATGGTGGTGGTGTGTTGTAATGCTTAGTCCATGCCCGTGTGCATGCTCGTGATCATGCTCACGCTCATGACTGTGGACTTGCTCTCCATGCTCGTGATCCCCATGACCATGGTGGTCATGATCACCATGACTATGACCATGGCCATGATCATGACCCAGCAAGACTGCCATTATGATGTTCACAACAAGCCCAAAAGCTGCAACCACGAACATTAGGAAACCCTGAACTTCACCTGTGTCATGGATGATCCTATTGATGGCCTCATAGACTAATATTCCAGCCAAAAGCCATATTAACTGGATTGAAAGCAATGCTCCAAGGATTTCAATACGGAAAAACCCATATGACTGACGTGGAGTTGCTTCCCACCCTGCAATCCATAGGGAAAATAATGAGATGGCAAATGCTGCCACATCCGAAAGGAGGTGTGCAGCATCCGTTAGGATAGCCAGACTGTTTGCTTTAATTCCACCCACCACTTCTATGCTCATGAAAACAACGCACAAACTGACAGCCATCAAAAGTTTCCGCATTGATGCAGATCGCTCTTTAGCATCTCTAGAGGCCGTCTCAGCATCAGAGAAACCACATGCAGCGCCAGCACATATTTTGCTACCACCAGAGTTTGGCATTTGTGAGAGCACATCACCACTTATTTCAACAATCTGCCCACGTTGTGAAGTTTGATCCTCCATCTGAAAGCTTTAGAGGTGTCAGTTCACACACACACACACACACACACACACACACACACACACACACACACACACACATATATATATATATATATATTTATATAGCATGAAGCACATAAAATCTATACAAAACAATATCAAAAGGGAATTTATAGCAAACAAAGTTTGAGTTCAAATCAAACATCTATTCATAACTAAAATGAACAAGGTTTAAGAGGATTCTGTTGGCTTCACTAACCAAAAAAAATATAATAAATAAAAAAAATAAAAATAAAATTAAAATGCAACCAGAGAACAAATAAAAAAAAAGGAACAGAGGCAGAAACATTTTCTTTTAGCAAATGCAGCCACAACATGAGTGCTCATTGGAACCTTTGGAAGCCACACAGAGGGAGAGGGAGAGATGCAATGAAGCAGAATTTTCATAGGCATCAATTTAATGATATTCACATTCTACCTAGTGATAGTAGTGACACCAATAAAGCTAACCTGTATCCAATAACAAAAGAACCTCCATTCAGTGGCTTTCTCAAATAATTGAGTTCTATATGAATGTGCAAAACATCCTGCTTTGTCCTATATTTTCCAAAATACTACTTACACCATTGATTTAGGCAAAATATATTTTAAAAATCATGTCACGTCCTTTAGTTGATTCTTCAGAATTTGCTCTTCCCCTGCTTTGATGATCTAGTGCAGTAGTGATTATTTATCAACATGACACCTCTAAATTTTAGAGATTAAATGAAATTTCTCAAACCTTAAGCAACGTGGAATTGATTTTCAGGTAAATCAAATTTCGAATTTCACTTCATTTAACAAAAGAGATGGAAAATTTTATAAAGTACCAAAGAAAGCAACAAAATGAGAAAAAAACAATAAAACGTGTAAAAGTGTCATCTGGAAAAATCTCTAGCAATTATTGCAGTTACAAAACTGCAAATTAAAGGCGAAGGCATTATTCATCTCAAATAACATCACAAAAGATTTAACATAGTTCCAGATCCTGAGCGAGGAGTTAAATCCAGAACAGAATTCCACTTGCAAGAACCCACTTGATCACTGTTTTAAAAGATTACTGGCCTAAGCCTGAGAACTACAACATCATAAAGACCTGCATTTGAGACTATAAACATTCACTCAGGAAACCATGTCGCACGTCAATTAACATGAGTATACCAGCATTTAAAAAAAAAAACAGACGGTAGTTCTAAACAATTGTGACATCCCTAAACAAACTAACAGCGGTCCCTGGCTCGCAGTAAAGTGTATCAAACTAGCAACTTAAAGAGCCGCATGAGTTATTGAAGGTATTTATCTATTAACTGATTTTGCAGCACTTAAATCCTAACCTGATACACTCCTAACCGTGGAAGAAACAAACAAGTGAGAGCAAGCAAAGCGACGTAGAAGGCGGCGGCAAGAACCCACAACAGAAAACAAAACCAAGTCAATATCTCCAACCCTAAGAATCGATATGCCGACATTACCTCTGAAGCAATAAAAAGGCCAGTGACCGCCTACTAGAGAAAATGCACTAACATAATAGAAACCGTGTAGAACCGAGGAAATAGGAAATATCAAGAGATTCTTACGGGAGGCGTCTCAAGCTATTATTAACAAAAGTTGAACGATTCCAGCCGAAGAGAGGATGATCCCAAATTCCAAGCACAGAGGAGAGGATAAAAAAGTATAAAACTTGGAAGTTACTTTCAGCAGACGCCAGCGGGACCCACCACCCACAGATGCCGGACAAAGGAAAACCGCGAGGAGGTTCCACAATTCCGCAAGACGCCGAAGACAAAATAACGAGAGGTGCGACTTCCGAGCAAGTTCAGAGATAACATACAAATGCGACAAATAAATTTCATGCACCGTAGATTCACGCGAATTTAATCTCAGTAGAAGAGAGAAACAGAGACAAATATACATTACCTTTTTGATCGAGATGAGGCAACGGCGCAGTTTCGTTCTCGGTGACAGATGTGAGAGACTGGCTATAAAAAGAAGGAAAAGCCCGTCGAGGTTTGGCGCACGATCGCAAAGACGTGTCTTCATACGGCGAGAGTCTTTTGGAAATTTATGAATTTGTGATGAATAGTCCTACTGTTGTAAAAACTTGTTTTCCTCTCTCGGAGTGGAGTCTCGACTCTCGACCGCCTCTCGGAGCCCGATCCGGAGTCTACGCCACTTGTCCTGCCTCCGTCATGCGTCTTAACGCTTAGGCCACAATGGACCATGCACGGGCATCTTGACGGGCCCACAGTGAATAACAACACAAATAATGGGCCTTTAGGTCTTGTCCGGTAGCCCATGAAAGAGCTGAAGAAAGACAAGAAAAGTGTGGTCCACTTGGAAAGGACACCTGGACGCACGGCTAGACGTGGCAGTGGTGCTTCCCGGTCAACGTCATAGCCTCATAGGCGAAGCAAGCGGCCAGCAGGACAGGGTACCGGTTCGACCGGGAAACAACAATTGACACATTTTACATAATTAAAAAATTTAAAATATCCACTGAAGTGAGAAATCTTCTGTATGTTCAAACTTGAAAAATCAAAACTCAGTTCAAATCAAAGTTCTTAAAAGTTCAAATTAGTTATGCAGCAGGGGAAAAAAAAAAAAAAAAAAAAAAAAAAAAAAGTTCAAATTAGTTATGCAGCAGGGGAAAAAAAAAAAAAAAAAAAAAGTTCAAATTAGTTCAAATTAGTTCAAACCTGAAACGTGTAAAAAATCGCGAGAGATTCACGAAACTGAAGTAAGAATGATCCCTTTCAAATCTCAACGATAGTATTGCGATCAGAACATCAGTAATTCATCGGCAGTCCGCAAGGGCAGGAGGTATGAATGAATAACAGTTACCACTCGAAATTCCGAATACGAATTGCGAATAGGTAAAGAGGGAATGGAGAGAGATGTTGTTAAAGGAATTACGAAATTCCTCCTTCGCCTTTCAGCAAAGTAACATCGAATCCACGAAAACAATAAACACATGCGCGGAACTCGCGGCAGAGACTGAGAAACTTCTTCGTCGTAGTCGATAGAGAAAATTCGAGGAAGAGAACGATTAAGAATTACACATTTACAGTGAAAGAAGAGAAAAAAGTAAATAAATAAAAAAGAGTTGGACTTACATAATTTATTCTGTTTACTTTATATGTGGAGCTGATCCATCCTTGCCTCCCTCCCTCCCTCTACGGCCTCTTTCGACTTTGGTGAAGCAAACGAAGGACTAAGCGGAGACCCTCTCTCCGATCCCCTCGTTTCCTTATTCTTCCGACTTTCCGATCGATTCAGCTGCTTTTCTGGTGCTTAAATGCTCTCTGTCGACTCGAAAAACATCAGAGCCAAATCCACCTGGCTGGGAATATTAAATAGACCACGCACACACACACACATCGCTTTGGAAGCTATTAATTACTTATGAGGTTGCACTATATAATATATAGTGGTATAAGATAAGGAGGATTTGTCTTATAATTGATGTCTTAAATTAATCCTTTAAAAAAAGAGGGCAGCCTCCGTTTTTTTTTTTATCTGGCTGGCTCCACCTCATGACCCCAGTCCCACCCTTATCCCTGGTCCTCTCACCCCTCTCTCTATCCTAACTCCCTTCCACGACCAGACCCCCCGCCCTGTCTCACTTCAACCCAATCCCACCCGAAACCCACATCAACCCGATCCCACTCCCGAATCCCGATCGCAATCCACCCTAACCCCCTCAGATTTTTTTTTTAAATTTTTTAATTTTTCTAAAAGAAAAATAATACAAATTTCAATAAAAAAGGGCAGAGGAGAATGTGATGGAAAATGGAAGCTTTGGTTGTGGGAACTAGAAAGTAGTGTACTCTTGGAAGTTTTGTCCATGGAATGACGCTGTTGTATCGTGACTCGGTCGAGGGCTTGGGAGAGCTCGATGGGCTTTGCTCTAAAAAACTAGAAGAACCAGAATCTGAATCATCGTAAAACCCGTGATTAATTACTGTAGCGAGTATAAGAAAAGAAAGGCTTCGATTACTAACAATTCATGTCAACCTTCCAGTCTACTCGTAACATGATCGCCAAACAAAAACATATAAACACTAGGTGAGTCAATGGTAAGTAAAAAGGACTGAAGAAGAAGAAATTGCTGAGACCGACTGCCATTTCCCTTAAATCTGATCTGAAAGTACTATGATACAACAATAACGTAAGTTAAAAGAATAACTACAAAATCAAACTACGAACTCCTCTCTTAGCCCTCACAAAACTACCTTCTTTTTCGGTTCGAGAATCGGAGGCTCAACATCAATGCCCATGTTAGCAGCTGTGCCAGCAATAATTCTCATGGCTGATTCAATCGTTGCGCAGTTCAAATCTGGAAGCTTTTCTTTTGCAATGGCTTGGACTTGGTCCGCTGTAACTTTACCCACTTTCTCTCTTTGCGGTTCTTTCGAGCCTTTCTCCACACCTGCACACCGTGAGCAAACGCAAGGGTGATACTCTTCGAAAGAGCTCCTTTTTTTTTAAGTAGATCAATATTTCACATGTTACCAAAAGATTAGATTTCCCTTCACATTTCACAACAACTAAATCGACAAGGTCAAACAAAACAAAACAAAACTTAAGCAACTATATTGATTGGTTGATGATTGATGTAAGAGCACCCCCCTTGCAGGAAGTGCAGATAAAAAATTAAAGAGTCTTGAACAGTAATCTTTTCATTGAAATTTTACTTTAACAGAAAATTAGTCGCTAGATATAAAATTTTCAGGGATTTGAGCAGCATGTCTAGCTGGCTTCTCTTATTATCAGGGACCCCCCATAGGCCCCTTAGCAGAGATGTCAGCGAATAGAGTTCATGGCTGTACAAAGCAAGAACCAGATCAGTACAAGATATAAAAGCCTCTCTACCAATGGTTCCATAATGTGGACAGCTAAACAGGGTCAAATTGGAAAAGGGAATGTGCATCGCTGCAAGCTACATGGTCCAGACTTTAGATTTCCATGTTATCTGTGACATCCGGTCTCACCCGAAACAAAATGGACATAAAAGAGGAGGAAAGCCCTAAAGGCAAAAACAATATGGAAAAGCCCTCTGGCATTGGGATCACTCTAACAGATGAAGAAATATAAGGGCAAAACAAGAATGGAGTAAAAGTATCAACAAACACTAGTCCACTAAGGATAAAGAAAAGGTACATATAAAGTAACTGGGTTTAATGAAAAGTGTTATAGAGCTCACAATTGGAAGAAAAAATTGATTTCATGCGAGCAAGAGTCCAATACAAGGCTCTTTGTTTCAAAAAGAAAACAGATAGAAACACAAACTAGATCCGTTTATTCATTTTAAAAAGTATCAATGATCAAGCCTCTCAGATATTAGCATGCCTTTCCTTTTCTTTATAAAAAAAAAAAAAAAAAAAAAAAAAAAAATAATAATAACATGCAAATAAGTGATAGAGGTTACTCTTTTTGAGTAAAAATCCAAATTCTCTTGGTTAAACATTATCAAGAAATCTCAGTGCTTTGTTACATCTTATGCTCTCTATTTATGGATATAGCTGGACAAAAAGCAGTCACTTTGTTCTACAGTCACCAGAGTACAAAAACAGGTAATCTATAAAAAATTATGGACGGGAGCAGGAAGATACAAAGATTAGTGACTTAAGAACAATGAACAAACCAAATTTATGATGTCATTCCAAATTCCAGCCAACACCATATGGGGTGAAACTAAGTTTGCCAAATTTTTTCAGATACAATGCAGCTGATCTTGAAAAACAAGGAGTCCTGGGGACAGAATTGATATAAAGTTTCAAAATTTCCATGGACCTGAGTAGGCTAGCAATGCCTTAGTGGTGGAAGTTTTGAGGGACTTCTTTATTTTAATCGACAATGATGTTACTTACGAATTGGCCTAGCATTTTTCTGAAGTGACTTGGATATAGTGTTAGCAAGCCTCAAAACCGGTGCATTGACTAGTTGCGATATCTTTCTTTAAGATGAAAAATTAGAAGGAAAGATCCTATTTTTTCCCTAGTAACATGAAAGCATGCCAATTTGAAATGCTAAAAAGTTAATTACAGATGGCAGAATGAAATGTGAAACTCTGCCTAAAGAGGGCGCAGTAGCAGTATGAAATCAACCTGCAAGCGCCATACAGGGATTACGATAAACTTTCGCCTAATTTAAGTTGGAAAGAAATCATCAGAACTTCTCAGTGGCAATTACTAATTGACAGGAAAGATAGAAAATTCCGACCAGAAACACAGTACAAGGACATTTAGAATTAAAGGAAATACTCATTCATGGACGAAAGATAATCGAAGGAACATGATTAGTATGAACAACTTATAATCAGGTACTGCTTTAGCCCAGACTATAGTTACGAAGTGACGAAATGCAAAATAATAAAGGGGAAGAGGAAAATGTACCTGCAGCCTTTAGGAGCAAAACAGAGGCTGGTGGAGTCTTCAACACAAAAGTGAAGCTCTTATCCTGCATCAAACAGATAATATGACATTTCTCCTGTTAGAGTGCCAGAAGGGAACGGAGCAAAATCCAAAGCCAGGATCCAGTCATAAAAACAAAGTTTATATCCATCCAAAGCAAATTCGTTAGGCTTCCACCATTTGGTAAGCTATCCACAAAGAGAAAGGAGAAGAGGTTACATCATAAACTGTGATTTCCACAGGAATAACGTAACCCGCTTTATCTGCAGTCTTCGCATTGTACTCCTTGCAGAAAGCCATAATGTTTACTCCCTTGGAACCAAGAGCAGGTCCCACAGGCGGCGCAGGCGTCGCCTTCCCAGCTTCCAGAGCCAGCTTGACCATACCAGTCACTGCAGAATCCCCAAAATTTCGTCGGATTACAAGGAAACCGGAGTACCCATTTGACGATAAGATAGCAAAGAAGGTAAATTACCTTTTTTCGCTTTTCCACCGGGCTTTGGCGGGGCCATGGATTTAACGGTGAGCTGTCTGGGCGTCGACACATTGAGAGATTGCTTTCTGAGGAGAAACGCGAGAGACGAATCGCAGTTAGCAGAGAAGCTAAGGGAAGAAGAAGAAGAAGAAGAAGAAGAAGAAGAAGGGGGGAAGAGAGAGGAAGAGAGGTTCGTAGTGGTCGGAGAAGCGGATAGAAAGAGCGAAGCGGAGAGGGCCATGTCAGAGGAAGAAAGGCTGATAATAGTTGGGGGAGGCGAAGGTGTGTGTACTCTAAGCCAGATAGCCCTTCCTTTTATTTGTTTCGCTTGGTTTGGTACCTTGAGAGTTGAGAGGGAGAACGTGACGACATAATGGGCTGACGTCCACCAGATGGATCGAGCTTGTTGTGCTTGTCATGGGCCAACCAAATGTATCCATGAAACTGAAAGACGATTTCATCACTCGTGCAGTACATTATTCTGCTTACGTATAGAACACGCAAGGAAGCCTCCTCGCCTTTAAAATCCAAGTATCAAGACTTAAATACACTCTACCCTTGTGACCTTGTCTCGCCCTCACTCATCATGCGTCTCTTAATTGCGAACAGTTAAATTAAAGCCCCGCTTCAGATTTTCGAGTAGTGAGTGCTCTTAACGATTGGGAGCTGCGTGGGCCTCAAACGCTTATAATTAATTAGTTAAACGTATATAACTAAAGGAAGTCACCCAAACATATATGTATATATATATATATATATGACTTTATTTTGCTTATATGACTCTTTTTTTCTTTTTTTTTCTTTCTTCCTTTCTTTCCAGTTATATATAGATCAGTACAATGGTCGTTCTTTATTTTTGCGAAATTACTTAATTTGCATGCAACCCTAGCTAGCATGCATATATATAAAAATATAGATCGGCCTGCAGATTATAAATTAGCAACCAAAGTAGGGGCGGCGAAATGAAGTGCTCATTAAACCGATCATCTCATCTGATCTTAAAGAGCTCCAAACAATGTTCGTCGTCTAAGTTTCTGCTCCAGAATTTTTTATAGTACTGATCGTACGTAAAATCTGTGTATATAGGGGGTGAGTCCTTGCCCTGGAGCTGCTTCGCCGGTCCGATGATCGCTCCGCTGCCTGGGCACAGGAATGAAGCCACTGAAACTCTCTCCTTATCGGAGTTAACTACGGCACGGTGCCATACACTTTTGTAACGCCCATTGCTTATCGCCTGCAATATTATTAATTAATTAGTACCATATAATATATATTTATATGCACTTTTGTAACGCTGTTGTTAATTAATAATATTTGTACCTGTATTTGGTCGCCAACATTGATGACGATGGCATCGGGGTGGGGATCGACGGCGATCCAGTTTCCGGCCCGGTAGACCTGTAAGCCTGCCACCTGTGGGTCTTGAAGAAGTAGAGTGAGGGTGTTTGGGTCGGTATGGCCCGGTAATCCGTAAGTTAGGTCGGGTTCGGGACAGGGTGGATAGAAGTTCATGGCCATGTGCTGCCCTTGTTCTCCCAGGACTGTCTCCATGTAGTTAGTTTCCAAGCCGAGGCTTTCGGATATGTACTCTAGCAAATTGAAGCCCACCTGTCGAACTTGTGTGCAGTACCTGCTCACGACTTCCCTGCGCGCGAGTATATAAATATAACACACGATTAATTAATAAATTAGAAAAGCTTGTTAAATGATTATTATATATATTTATATAATATAGCTAGATCAATCAATTGCATCCTAAATTAAAATTTCCACCCCCTTCTAACTGGTAATTTCAAAGTCCTACCCCTGGTTCTTTCCCAGATTTACATCCTTTTGACATTTGACATCATTGACACGGGCGTAGCAATCCCTAACCTGGCGTCACCGAGATGACGTCAACGGAATCCAATTTGCTTGTACCCTTTTTCTATTTATTTATTATCCAGCTCTTTTCTTATTATTTATGAGAAACTAATATCCGTGCGGGGTCCACACTGCAGTCGGTGCCTTGATGTGATTCGACGATGGTTAGCGCAGCTGGCTGGGTCCCGACACGTCTTCCATATCTGTGTCGACCTCATACCTCATTCTGATATATCCATATCTGTTTTTAATTATTAATAGTGTTCTAGTGTAGAAGAAAAAAGTTGCTGCTCTTTAACTAATTAAAAAAAATATTCATATAGCTCTCTTAATATATATTAGATAGTTAAAGTGGGACCGCGGTTGAGTTCAGTGAGGGGGCCCACTATAATATATGACTTTCACAAATTTGTGAAATATTAGGAAAGGAGATAAATAAATAAATAAATAAATAAATAAATAGGAATAAATAGGAATAAATGAATTAAATTCATTAATGAAAATTTAATAGACTGAGAAATAGACTTACTTGAAAGCAGGGGGTGAAGGCGGCCAGTCATGCACAAAGTCTTGGAGAGGGTAACAGTGGAGCCGAAGGTAGTCCCTCCAGTTGTGAACCGTCTCCTTCTTCACATTGAAACTCGTCGACAGCCTCGTCTTCTTCGCCGGGTCGTCCGAGTACAACTTCATCTTCTCCTCCATCGGCTGGTGGAAGAACTCCCGGGCTGTTCCCATGATCTCTTCCATCATTGCTCTGCTTATCCCATGATTGATAACCTACAAATTTTAACAAGAAGAAGAAGAAGAAGAAGAAGAAGATGAAGGAAAAGAAAAGATATTCTCTTACAATTAATTATTAGTTCGGAAATCAAAAATGGAAAAGCAGGGGCAACTCGATCGAGATTCGAGAATCGAAAGTAAAAGGGGACGGAGGGAAACTGATCACCTGAAAGAAGCCGTACGAGCGACAAGCTTCGCCGATTGAACGAACCATCTCCCTTCGATCGGAACAT
Source organism: Aristolochia fimbriata (assembly GCA_019845555.1). Taxonomy (NCBI): domain Eukaryota; kingdom Viridiplantae; phylum Streptophyta; class Magnoliopsida; order Piperales; family Aristolochiaceae; genus Aristolochia; species Aristolochia fimbriata. The sequence continues at coordinate 41,091,337 of CM034079.1, read as the reverse complement.
CCCAAATCGATCAACGGGATTTCTTCTTTTATGACTTGCGAAAGATTTGGCCTCTCGGCGAGCGGCCTCTTGTACCGTTCTGGAAGGGACTCGTACCGGTTTCCGCTGGAGATGAGTGTTTCCGCCATTTCTCTTCTCTGACGACAGAAATAAAAGCGATCTGGTGCAGGCGGGGGTGAAGCTTCCAGGAAAGAACCGGCCAACAGATATATATATACACATATGCGACGAAGCAGAGGAGAAACTGTGGTGGAGCCGTGGAGAAAACGGCGATAATAACCAATAAGCGCGTGGCGAACGCTAAATATATAAAAGAAAAAGAATAACGCGGATGAATGTATGAGGTCTACGCTTAATCCTGAGTTCCGGATCACTCAAAAGTCTCAAACTATAGACCCGTTGCAACAGCAAAGCACAACTGCTTGCCTCTTTTAATTTTCGGGAACTTGAAAACTTATGTTTTCTTGTATTTCTTTTGTAATTTTTTTTTTTTTTGAGACACATGGGCTCTTTTTTCACTATCCATTTTGAGATTTTTTTTTTTTTTTTTTTTTTTTTCTTAATCCAGATTTTTGAGATACATTGACAAGTCTCCTGCATTTATCTGCATTTCAGTTTTCTGCCATCTTGTTTGGAACTCGGAAGAGAGGAACGACATTAATTGAGCATACAAAAGTTAGGTGGAATGAAATTATTAATCAGCAATTGCGGTCCTATGCCGAAAGGCGGAGGGGACTCGACTCTCGAGCAGAGAGACCCACTGACTGATCTCTTACTTCTCTCGGCACTATATGAAACTAAACATTGTTGCTGCTGTGAGTTAATACTGATCAAGTTGTCATATATGTAGAGGAGAGGAGACTAGCAATAGATATTAGAGTTTAGATAGTGAGGAGTCTGCCTGTCTGAGCTTGTGCAGTTTATAAGACTAGCTAGATTAGAGACAAGTAGTCAAGATGCTGTTTATTCTGAAAAGTACGTATGGGTTTCAATTCAGACTCCGGCGGGCCCAACTTGTTTCAGCAATCTATCATTGCATGTATTCTATCTCTGACAAGTGGAACGACTTTTAACTTCATCCTCAAATCCTCAAAACAAAAGTCCTCTCATGCACCCTCCTCACTCATCTGGAAGTTTTTTAAATATCTTCCATCATATTACTAATGTCAATAATATATATGCATATATTTTCCCCCCAAATATTAATTCATTCCCACTTCAAATTTTAACTTATATAATTAAGAGAACGAGATGGACGTCCTTTGATCAGCATCTAAATAAATAATACTCGCGTGATTAATGTTATAATTAGAACTTGACTTGGTGAAAGATATATGGGATCTGATTGGACCGAATTGGCAGAACGAAGCAAAAAAAAAAAAGTCGAACTGTAGTTGACTTGACATAATCCTATTCTTAATTATTGTAATTAAAGGTTAAAGAATTATTGAAAAGGGCCTGTGTTACGCCAGTATAAATAATTAGCTAGGTATGACATATATATATGTATATGTATAATACTCTTGTATGAGAAGACTGAGAAGAGAAGAGAAGTAGGTGCTGTTTCCTGTTCTTTTTCCGGCTGTCCGTTTGGTGCTCTTAATTTCTCCTTTAATTGTTGCCTAGCTTAAAGAGATCAGAAGCGGCTGAGTCATGCATGCACTATGCGGGAATGATTCGATGATTCTGATAAGTTATATTTAGTATATATGTAGGCAGGATATGCAGAATCAAGAAGGATTCCCCGCGCAGGAAGAGCAACTAATTAAACAATTAAATAATTAATTATGCCCGTGGGGTGCTCTTATTTATTTAATTGCCAAATTAAGATGGCTTCTTAATTAAAGCGACACACACAATTATTAACTTTCATCTTCGAGTAGGTAATTCTTGGTTGGAGAGAGGTCGAAACAAGTTGGCTAATCGCCCGGCCTCTCTAATCGGGCTTTAGCTGCTGATATGTTCAACTCCGATTTTCTTAAATTTTATTAATTATCACAAAATATTGATCTGAAAAATAATGTCGTATGATGATGATGAGTCGCAGAACATAATATAATAGCATCTGCGGACGTCATCTGTGAATTTTCATGCAATGTATAATCAATGACTTCATTTTAATATTGTATCCAGAAAAAAGAAAAACAATTATTAATGATGATTAATGAAGTCCACCCCCCCCCTAAGAAGGGGCTGAGGGTCAGGTGAGCAGCGTGAAAAGTAGCTTCCCTGTTTTTTTTTTTTTTTTTTTATCTTTAAATGTTTCTTTCTTAGTTTGTAACTGAGAAGGGGCCGAGTTGGGGGCTCGGCCGGTCGGGAGAGAGCCGAGTCCGAGTCTCCGAGAGGCCGGCCGGGCGGGGGAGTTAATCTGGATGGACGATAATTATTAATTAGTGAAGGGGGTCAGTGCCTAAGTGCTTACGGGATGATGAGGTCACTCCTTAATATGGCCGTGACGCACGAGAGAGAAAGAATGAGAGAGACAATGAGAGTGAGAATCAGAGAGAGAGAGAATCAGAGAGAGAGTGTGTAGGGACAGCAGAGAGACAGCAGGGCCGTGGAAAAATAGGTCCGTGGAAAATCCAGTGCTTGATTACCGGCCGTCAAGTGGACCGGGTCCACACGCAAGTTACCGGCTAAGAACTGTAACAAGGGCCGGACCTGGATGTCGGATATATATATATATATATATATATCGAGAGTTAGAACAAATGAGGTAGGTACTGGTAATCAGTGCAGGTCCGTTTTATATCAACCGCGCGGAGTGCGCACCATCCATCACATTGCATATAGCTAAGCCCGGTACTATTCGTTGTCTGGTGAAGAGTGAGTAGAAAAGACGGTGGGAAGTGTTGGAAGTAATAAAGTAAAGAAAAATCCAAATTAAGAAAACCTATTTATTCGTTTATTTCACACTAGGATAATGAATATCCAAATTAATCACAAATGTGAAATATATTACGTTACTTGATCGATCTCTTGCACTATATACGAGGGTGACTGATGGAGCCTTTCCGCAAAATCCAAAACACAATACCAACTGCCGACAGAAAAATCAAAACCATTCGTTCGTTTCTTTTTCGATTAACATCATAACACGGGCGGCGCATTCAGATTTCCACAGACACAGACAATTTAAGGGTTCTATATATGAATGATCAGAAAGCAGTAGGAGTCGTCTCCGTCCTTAATTGCTTCCGTGCATACATGTGTGTATATATATATATATATATATATATACCACACCGCCGGCCTGCGAAGATAATGTTTCATGGATATGGACCATATGGTTAATTGATGGAGCCCGGGCGGGCGGTGGTACTGGATGGGTAAGTCGATGGATGGAGTTGACTGAGATACATATACGTGGCTTGTAAGCCTACCTCTTTAAACATAAGGCAGATGATATGTCTCGAGTCTCGATCCGTGCATGTGCGAGAGGCCACTTTCTTCGTTCATTTATGTAAGTTTGAGGTGATTGTTCTCAACTAGGTTCCATCAACCTAACGCACTGAATTAAATCTCCGTGGGCTCGTACGACGGTACGAGGGAGGGCCTTTTTCATTAATATTCATCCGGTTCTTAATTCGGACCCGGAATATTCTTAATTTCCTCCACTTTTAATTAAGTTTAAAAGTATGAAAGAGGGGTATTTTTGTAAAATTAAGTGTAAAAAAAATTTCTGTACACATAAGCGTAGAAGATATTTTCTTGGTTGTTTAATTAATTTATTTGTATTTTGAATTTTGGATTTGTATCTACGTACGTACGTAGGAGAGTATGACGAGTTACGGATGCAATTCCCTGACGTCAACACACTTGCGTCATACAGCACATGCATGAGATTAAACGATCTATATGACTATATTACTATATATAGATAATCGTATAGTACAGAAAATAAAGATTCCGTCTTGCATAAAAAGTATGATATACACTTACTTATATATATAGAGTCCAGTTACCTGGACGGCTATTTTATTCTATATTAATTAATTTGTTCACGAATCACTCCTTGGCTCCTAGCTAGCTGGAATTTCAGACTCCGAACCAGTTGAACGTGATGGATGAAGAAACGTCGATCGTCAGAGACGTATCCCCGTGATATATATATATATATATATAGAATAAGAGAGACGTCCTATCTGATCATCAATTTAATGCTTTTTTCTTTGTTGCAACCTTCCGCATCCATTCCAGAATCCAAAAGCCCGAGAACAAAAGGAAAATATATATCATGAAAAGAAAAAAAGAAGAAGAAAAAAAAAAAAAAAAAAAAAAAAAAAAGTGGAAAGCTGAGACAGAGTCCACGAATGCATGGTTAATTTATCTCGATCTTTAGCGCGCAGTGTGCCAATCAATCAAATCAGTAAGCCCACTTACGTCTTCGATCGTCAGTGCTGAGCTTCTTATATATATATATATAATTAGAATGCGTTACTTTCACCTTAATTTGTATGGCCGAATCATGAGATTCTCTGAACTGGGGCGTAAATTCTAACTAATACCACGTATGTACAGTGATCGATCGATGAGGGTTGAGGAACATGATGATCACAGCAGAGAATTAAAGGTAGCTAACTAGCGCAAGAGACACGTATGGGCCGGATAAGAAACTGTTTGTTGATGCTGAGTTTGATTTTATTTGATATATATATATATATATATATATATATATTTTTTTTTTTTTTCGCCTGGGTTCGTCTTAATTTCTCGGTGGGCTACGGCCTTGGAAATTTTTAATACAAAATTTTATTTAATTGAAAGTAATCCCGATTCGAAATTTGCTTCTCTCAGCGAAGCAGTAATCTAGATTCTGCACTTCGAGCTCGGATATGCCGGCCAAAATGCAGCGTAACCCAATATAATCGCAGAGCGTCCTATGCTGTATTTTGGCCACCGGATCAGAGCTCTTGCACTTTAGCTAGCCTACCAATGATCGACCTTTTTAATTAATTAATAAATATGCAGTTCTAAATTAATTATTATGCTTAGCTTACTGTGTAAGCATATATGCGTGTATGGCTCAAATATGTTATATTTATAAGGCCCTGGGTGATCGTTCAAGTGGTCTTATACAGGTCAGAGTTGGCTCTAAAAAAGTTATTTTAGATTTATTACGATAAGACTACCCCAATATACATTATATTCAAGGATTGAGTAAATGCATATATATATATATATATATATATATATATATATTTCCTCCTCCTGAATCGAATCCATTAAGCATCTTCTTTATGAAGTCCTTCTCAAGTCCCAGGCTCTTCGAAATGGCTTACAACAGCTTCTTCAGCGCCACTAAAAGTCTACAACTCCCCGGCTTGCAACAAATATATATTATATGGGTAGTTTGTTTATGCTATTTCATTGATAGGATACGTTTGAAACTGAAAGCGATATAATTGTAAAATAACTAAGTGGGTGACGTTTGATGCTGCCGTTGTTCTGCTATCGTCACTCGTCTAACGTCATATATATATATATAAATATTTATAGTAACAAACAGAACTGGCTACGGAAGCTGCAGGGACCAGCACTCCACAACCCATTAATTTCCATTTCTCCAACAAGAAATCTCCCAAAATTCTAAAACATTGATTATTATCTTCATGGTATTTCTCTTCAAGAAAAAAAAAAAAAAAAAAAAAAAAGATTATGTATTTTAAATATTAAAGTTTTATATAAAATAGAAAGACTTCATTTGCATAACCCATATTGAATAAAGCCTCAATTTGCGGAAAATTGATAATCTCGCGCGACTCCAAAAGGCTTATCGAATATCGACCGACTTCAAATTTGTTGAAATCTCCCAAATTCCCATGGCCTAGCTCGTCGCCGGTTCTCCTCCTGTTTTCACTTTATTATGTCGACAGATGTGATATCTGATGTGATGCATCGAGCGGTTTACATTTTATATAACACGTGCTCATCGCCACTGTCAATCATCCGTTCCGTCACACAATGACACGGATCAAATTGATCGAGCAACCAACCAAAATATAAAAAAAAAAAATATAAAAAATATAAAAAAATAAAAAATAAAAAAAATAAAAAATAAAAAATATAAAAATTAAAAATATAAAAATTAAAAATATAAAAAAAAAAAATATAAAAAAATAAAAAAAAAAAAAATAAAAAAAAAAAAAAAAATATAAAAAATAAAAAAAAAAAAAAAAAAAAAAAATAAAAAAATCGAGCCTGGGTTTTCGTCGTTATGGGCCTATAACCCATTATACCTATTTATAGTGAAGAGAAAAAGGGCTGTTTAATTCCTCTTTCTACTTACTCTCTCTCTAATTATTAATTATATCTAATCCATTTTTCTAGCTAATTTATTGTCCATATAATTTTTCTCTAATTTATCTCTCTGACTTCTATCTATGCTAATTTCTTTCCACCTTCTCTCTCTACTTTCTCTTCGATTGGACGGATTACCTAAATATTAAACTGTGGACGAAAGAGGACAAAGGATGCAGGGACGAAAATATCCTTCACTTTAACTCTTAATCAAGATTCGAATGACTTGTCATGAATCACGATTAGTAATTGTTTACTGACGGACGGCTTTAGAATTAATTCAATAGACCTGAGCTGGTCTCTTAATTATCCAAATACCCTACGGCCGATGCTCGGTGGGTTCGCCGTTCGCCTCTTTCCTCCGTCCTACTTCAGGCTTCAGCCTTGGAGATCAAAACCCCTTCTCCCTCCCTCGCTTCTCGCTTGCTTCCTCGCTCGCTCGCCGTCGTTTGAATATTCATCTAATGGAAGAAACAAATATGGGCTCAAAAGCCATCGATTTGGGACAACTTGCTGCTCTTCCCAATGACTCTGAAATCAGCCATCGAGCTGAATGTTACAGCCGCCGTAACTCTTGGAAAATTCTCAGCAATTCCGTTTTGACAAGCATGCACACGGAATGAAAAGGGAGAGATGTTATTAGGATTGAACCCCCCCGTTTGCGAGTACTTTTTTTCCTAACAAAGATGGGTCTCTTTAGCGCCATTAGTCATCACCTTTGCGAATCACGAGTTTCGAAGAAGCAGTTTTAATAGGAGATTTTCAGGAATAAAAAAAATTTAAAAGCTGTTGCGAGGACAGAGTTGAGTTCTGAAAATACAGTCCCAAGAAAAAGAAAAAGATGATTCTTCAAAATCCATCGAATCGTCTTCTATGACAAGTCAAGTCTGAAAACTCGAGAACTTAAAAAAAAATAAAAAGCTGTCGTCCCCCCTTTATAACTCTCTCACCGCCAATCCATACCTCCCCCGTCCTTAGTACTCCCTCCCCTCGGCTCGCTCTCTCCTACCCCTTGTTACGCCTAGGCTTAGCCCTGGCCGACGCCCGAGTTCCTTCTGCGCGACACGCAATCGCGCGTGGATCCGCCGGGCGGCTTCCCATTTCCCCGTTTCTCTTTTCTCCCCTATCCTCGTTCGGCTCGTTGCCGCCCCTTCTCCTCCCTCCTCCTCCTCCTTCCCCGGCCCCTCCCACTCCCCCTCCCCCTCCCATACTCGAGGCGCGGAGCTGAAAGATGAGGGGGAAATTCCCGTTTCACCTGAAAGTGTAGGCCCGGGCGGCCGGGCGGGCTCACATGCGACGGATGAAATTTGCTTCGCCCTGGTCTCACATAGGGTCATGGTGGGTCCCACCCGTGCCCAAAAACGTCTTGCAACCTGTCCAAGAACTTAAAACAAACTAGTCACACACACAGTACTATTCCCACAACAAACACAAAATTCATAGTGCTCTATGTGACTAGTTTGTTTTAAGTTTCTGTACAGGTTGTATGATTTAAGACGTTTTTGTTTGAAGTTCTTATATTTGACTTGTTTAAGTAGTTTATATAAGATTAGAGTACATGACAATTTTAGTTGTTTTTTTTTTTTTTTTTTTTTTTTTGCCATCAGTTTTGCGGTAAGATTGAGAAGTACGGTCAGCGGTAAGAATGTTTTGTATATTATTTTTTTTTAATTTATAATTTCATATATTATGTTAATGTTATTAAGTCTCACTGTATATAATTTAGATTTATTTCTTTCCGTCACTAATTTCATTATTTTTTGGTGCACAAGATTTATCTGTACTATTAAATGTACGTCTTACTTATTTAAAGTAGTTCCCTCCGCCGGGCTTCCAACCTGTTTCATATACTCGCTCACTCGCTCACTCAATGCATATCCAATATTCCTTATTGTACGTGTCGGATACGGACTTTATCCATTAAGCTATCGGATATTCATTGAGCATCTTGAAGAAGCACAAGTCCACCACTAGCGAATATCAGATGGTCTCTTTGGATACCAAAGTAGAGAAGAGGTCACGCTAACCTTTGGCCTACAAATCAGCCTGTTAGAGCCTAAAAATGCAAAATAGATTAATTCCCCTTTCTCTCTACTTTCTCTTCTACTCCATCTCTTTTTTCACTATATACTATTATTAATATTTATTTTAATGATTCGTCTTGCCGGCTATCCAAAATTGTAAATAGGATTGTGGATCATCATGAATCATATTTGTTTTAACGATGACACTGTCAAGAATCAAGATTAGTAAATAGTAATTGTTTACTGTCGCCTTTAGAATGAATTAGAAAGGCTTTAGCTGGACTCTTAATTATTCAAATACCCTTACGCCGTTGAGGGTTGGTACGCCTGCTTCCTCTGTCCTGCTCCAGGCTCTTCAGCCTTGGAGACCGCTTGAACAAATAAAAGCCCCTTTGCTCGCTTCCTCCTTCGCCGTAGTCTCCCGATATCATCTAATGGAAGAAACAAATGTGGGCTCAAGAGCCATGGATTTAGGACAACTTGCTGGTCTACCACTGGCTCTGAAAGCTGCCATCGAACTGCTCTCTTCGTCTCAGATCGTCGATCAGATTCCTGCTAGAAGTCCCAAGGCAGTCGCCGTAACTCTTGAAAGAGTTCTCCGTTTGTTGGCCAGCAATTCCGTTTTGACGAGCACTCGGAATGTAAAGGGGAGATGTTGTACGGATTGACCCCCGTTTCCGAGAACTTTCTTCCTAACAAAGATGGGTCTCTTTGGCGCTAATATAGGTAAAAATATAGCGGAAATATGCAAAAGTAAAAAATTGACTTAATTTCATGCCCCAAAATTTTAACTTAAAATCCATATTTTACGCGTAGTACCGAACAACTTTCTGGGTTGTTCAACTCATGATTGATTAATTGAAAGATATGGAATGAAAGATATGGAATGAAAAATCGAAGATGGCGAGTGATCACGGTAGGACACTACATCATCTTTTGGGACCTTGTTTCTCTTAAATTTTGGCAAAGATGCTCTAAATTTGCATAGCCGCACAAGGATAACTGAAAGTACATTATAATGAAATTAAACATTAAAATGTTGAAAAACTAAAAGTTATAACTTTAATCGCATTATAATTTTCAGTTTTATATTTTTATAAGGTTGTATTATCTGAGCTATGTATAATATCGTAGGTAGGTGTTATGGACAAAAAACAAGTAGATGCTAGCAAAGAATGGTAAAAGTGAAAAAACCTTTTTATGAACTACATAAATTTGGGTCAGTTCTTCAATCTCCTTTGCACACCGAAATATTTGATGGCCATTCAAGGTCATTTTCTTTTTCTTATTCTTCGTATTATTATTTTTTTTTTTCTTCTACTCGTGTTAATTTGTGTAGCCATGTATGTAGAAGAAACGGTGTTACTACGTGGTAGAGAGGCAAAGCGGTTTACAATATAGAATACGTAGTGCGAGGGGGTTTTAGGGTGGAGACAGTAGGACGATAGCATAAGGCGAAAGGAAATGATGAAAAATGATTGAAGAAGAACGATTTATATATTAAATTATACATTGATCATATGTTGTATACATATTACAAATTGAGAAAAAATATTATAAATTTTTAATGTTTCAAATTATTTTATTTAGTTGTAAAAATGATTCATTTCACCCAAAAGTTAGATACATGTAGACTAAAAGTTCAAATCTTCCGTTCCGTCACACTAACAATGACACAAATCAAATACATTGATCCGGCCTGGATTCGTTCGTATCTTTAGAAATATTATTTCTAAGTAACTATTAAATGTACGTCTTACTTTTTTATGTAGATTATGGGATTAGATGATGTAGATCGATGATGATGATGCATATATAATATGGGTTTATTCTATTCTATTTCCGGGAAGGAAAACAGTAAAAAAAAAAAAGAAACGCGCGCTTTTACTCTCAAATTCAATTGTTCTTTCTCCTGTCGTTTTGAAGCAAAAGAAGAGGCGACGCCAAAACAGTCGCAGCAGCTCCATGTCAGGCTACTTTGGAGTCTGGTACAGTAGAAAATAAAAATGAAGACGGCGAATCTCAACGGCCTCCGTTCCGCGAGACGTCATCTTGTGCGCTCTCCACAGTCGTGGTCCCCCCCCCCATGTAGGTTGCTTGCTTTCCCGTTCTTCGTCCGAAAGACTAGTAAAGGCGTCCCCTTCCGGTGGCTCTGCAGAGTCTATCTCTCTCTTTTTTAGGAGTACTGTAGGACTGCAACCCGAAAGTCATGTCTCCGGCTACTTTATTTGATGACGTACGATTAAAATTTAGGCAAGGAAAAGCTTTGACGGTAAAGGGAAGGTCAAAAAACTGTTCGATGGAATGCGGAAAAGAGAAGGGACAGACGAAGGACCGGAAAAGGAGGAAAGAGAAAATGACAGAAAAAACAAAGAAAGAAATAAAGAAATAAAGGGAAGGCGTCCGGTGGGTTACTTCATTAAATTAAAACTTAAAACTTAAAAAAAATAAAAAGGAAAGAAAGGGAAGATTGAGTGAAGTATTGAACTGAAGTGGTCTCCGTCTCTCTCCTCCTTTCCCTTCTTTGTCAGCATGCAGCCCTAAGCAGAGGAGCAGTCAGAAGCAGCGAGGTGTGCAGAGACCATGTATTTACGAACCTGGCGACACCAATCGCCGTAACTCCGTCAGTTCCTCTGACATTTTCTCCCCGCAGCTGCTGCGATATTGACTGGGGAGAATTGATGGTTTTTGCAGGAAAAGAAACAGAGGATTCCACTGGCATGGTGACAACCGTAATTAAGCCGTCTCAGACTCTCAGCCAGCCAGGGATCAGAATTCAGAACAGAAAGCAGAGGTTGGTGTAAGCAGCTCAGGGAGATTAATTGGGAGACAGGAAGAAGAGAAAGAAAGACAAGTATCGAGTCTGTTCTATTGTATTTTATCGAATGACTTTGGGATTTTCTAAAATTTCTCTGCTCAGAGATTCCCATCTGCGTCCCGAGCTCACATCCTCAACATGGCAGCACCAGCTCAGCAGCTACGAAACTTTATTTTTCCACTTGCTTAATTAATTTGCTCATTTTCTTTTTAACTTTAACCCCTCAATGCCTTCGTATTTCTCACTCCTCAAATCTCAATCAGCGCTCAGTTCTCATCTGACCTGGTGGTGCCTGGGACCGCCGGCCGGGAGTGGGGATCAAGTGACTGGGACCTTATAAACAGTAACACTGTGATGCCGTCGAACGGTCGAGACTTGTACGGTTCCTGTAAACGGCTCTTCGTCTTCTTCACCAACACTTCTCCGGTCATCTCAAAGATCCCACTTCTCAGTTCTTCGACCTATAAATTTGTTCGTGTAAATAGGAAAGAAACGAAAAGAATAATCCTGTTCGTTGTTTTCGGCCTCCTGCATTGATTCTATCCGAGGCTGGGGTTTATATATTTGCGGTCAGCCTTCTGGTATACTCTCTATCAGTTTGCTCTTTTCGTTACTTTTATCCTCTGGCTCTTTTCTCTCATCGAGCGACGATCTATCTGATCTTTTCAAATTAAGAAATGCACTTCTTTGCCCAATTTAAAAATTTCAGGGCCTCCTCGTTCCCTTGACATTCTGTTTTGTTCCTGCTGAATTAAAATGAAGGAGGGTGCTTCCGGGTTGAGCGTCGGAAGCTGGGAAGCGATCTCCGACAAGGGAGAGGTGGGTTCAGGGGCCGGTCTTGGCGATGATCTCCATGAACAGCTGTTGCGCACGCGAGGACAGAGTTATGCAGACGATACAGAGTTATTTTGGGTAAGTTTTTCATTTATTTCCCTTCTCTTCTCTCTGCTTTCTTTCTCATTTTTAGTACTCGGCCAATAAAAAAAAGTTATTCCTCGAATCGTCTTAAAAAAAAAAAAAAAAAATCCGAGCTCGTCCTCTATTTATACTCTCTCATTGCCTTCTACCCTACTCGCTCTCTTCCCTTTGTTTTTTACCTTTGCCTTTTAACGAGGTCTAAACAAGCTGCTGCATCTTCATAATCTTGGTACCACTTTGGCACGGAAACTCTTTACGAGTATGTTCATGAACATGAAATGTTTTTCATGTTCATGAACATCTCGTAAAGGGTTTCCGTCCTGACTACGGGTTCAGTTGTTAAGATGAACTTTTCCGTGAATACTTTTATAAAACGGCTCCTGCAGGTTTCTGATCCGGCGAAAATGAAGGTTTGCTTTTAATTTCCGTTTTGTTTTAGATCTAACATTTCATATTCCTTTAGCTTAACCAGCTTATGTGCTTCCAACAAAGCTGCCTTACTGATCTTGTTGATTGCTCTGTCTCAACTGCGTTGTTTGGCAGTTTTATCTCTGTTCTTGTAAACTTTAAGATTTATCGTTGCTTCAAATTTGGTAGTGCCTGATCATGTGTTCTGAGGGATTTACCTCCTTCCAGGTGACAGCAACGGAAACAAGGGCACCAGAACTGGCCAAGTTGCTATATTGGCTCATGGTGGTAGGTTATAGCATCAGGAATATTGAAGTACGTTTTGACATGGAGAGAGTTCTTGGCGCCCCTGTTAAGCTTGCAGAGTTACCACCAGGAGAGAACATATAGAAGCAGATGAAGCAACCTAGAAGAGGGCATGATTACTACAAGAAATGGCAGCACTAAGAAAAGTTGCAGCATAGGGTTATAACTCAAGGATATTACTGTTCAAGTCCCATCTTACTAAGAGGTGGAACCCTTGAATTGTTCTTGGTGGTGGAGGTTCAGATGGGGTTTCATTATCTTAACAATTGATTGAGAGGTCGACAGAGAAATTAGTATGCATAAACAAACAGCACAAATTATCTCAAATGTATAATACCATTTATTCTTATAAAATAATTTGGCAATGGGTGTGGATGAGAGCTGAATGGGCTCATGTTGATTTCAGATAGATAATGTAACAAGAAAATAAATATACAACTTTTCCGGAAATACTATGTACAAATATTTGATTGAGGGCTTGAAGAAGTAAGCCATAGAATGGTAAAATTGGTTGAAATTTTTAGTAGGTCAAGACTTCAAGATGTTATTGAGAATTAAAACGCCAATGCCAAATATCGTAAAACAGCAACTTGAATTAAAATATTTTTTTTCTGTATATTTTGTCGACTGACGTGATTGTGATGCGTCGACCGATTAAGAGTTTCATATAATACGCGTGTGCACCACTCCCAATCTTCAATTCCGTTACATTAACAATGACACGAATCAAATATATTGATTCGGCCTGGGTTCGTTCGTATCTTTAGTAATATTATTTCTTAGTAACTGTTAAATGTACGTTTTACTTATTTATGCGGAAAATAAAAATGAAGACGGCGAATCTCAATGGCCTCCGTTCCGCGAGACGTCATCTTGTGCGTACTCAACAGTCGCAGTCCCCCTATATATTATGTATGCTAGCTTTGCGTTCTTCGTCCGAAAGACTAGTAAAGGCGTCCCCTGTCGGTGGCTCTGCAGAGTCTATCTCTCTCTCTTTTGTAGGAGTAATGTAGGACTGCATCCCGAAAGCCAATGTTTCCGGTTACTTTATTTGGTGACGTGCGATTAAAATTTAGGCAAGGCAAAGCTTCGACGGTAATAAGTAGGTCAAAAAGCTGTTCGATGGAATGCCGAAAAGAGTAGGGACAGACGAGGGACCGGAAAAGGAAGAAAGAGAAAATGACAGAAAAAACAAAGAAAGAAATAAAGAAATAAAGGGAAGGCGTCCGGTGGGTTACTTCATTAAATTAAAACTTAAAACTTAAAAAAAAATAAAAAGGAAAGAAAGGGAAGATTGAGTGATGTATTGAACTGAAGGGGTCTCCGTCTCTCTCCGTCCTCTCCCTTCTTTGTTTTGCAGTGTCAGCATGCAGCCCTAAGCAGAGGAGCAGTGCTAGGGTGTGCAGAGACCATGTGCATTTACGAACCTGGCGACACCAATCGCCGTAACTCCCTCAGTTCCTCTGACATTTTCTCTCTCCTGCTGCTGCGATATTGACTCAAGAGAATTGATGGTTTTTGCAGGAAAAGAAACATTGGATTCCCTCCCTGTCCCAATTAGCGATGTCGCAATTTGAGGAAAACGCCGGGAAATTGGATCACTGGCATGGTGACAACCGTAATTAAGCCGTCTCAGACTCTCAGCCAGCCTGGGTATCCGAATTCAAAAAAAAAGAGAGATAGATGTAAGCAGCTCCGAGATCGGGAGATTAATTGGGAGACAGGAAGAAGAGAGAGACAAGTGTCGAGTCTACGAACTTTTTTGCTGCCGGGTCGGGTCAAGTCTAGTCAGAGATTCCTGTTGCTTCCCGAGCTCACATCCCCATCATGGCTCAGCAGCTCTGCAGCTCGCTCCAAAACTTCATTTTTCCTTCCATTTATCTTGCTTAATTAATTTGCACATTTTCTTTTTAACTTTAACCCGTCGATGCCCTCATATTTCTCACTCAAATCTCAATCAGCGCTCAGTTCTCATCTTGACCTGCTCCTACTCTTCGTCTTCTTCACCAACACTTCTCCCGTCATCTCAGAGATCCAGCTCCTCAGTTCTTCGCCTTGTAAATTGGAAAGAAACGAAAAGAATGATCCTGGTCGATGTTTTCGGCCTCCTGCATTGATTCTATCCGAGGTTGGGGTTTATATATTCACGGTAAACGATCTTTCTGATCTTTTCAAATTAAGAAAAAAACACATCTTTTGCCCAATTTAAAAAACACATCTTCCGGGTTGTGAGACGAGTACAAGTGTTTTTCTTTGGTAAGTTTTACATTTATTACCCTACTCCTCTCTTTGTTTTCTTTCTCATTTTTAGTATTCGGGGATTCCCGAAATAAAAAATAGGCTGATCCCACGAATCGTTGGTCTTAAAAAAAAAATAAAAATTATGTGATCGGCCTCTATAAATAGTTCTCTCACTTGATTTCCCTCCCACTACTTTGTACCTCACTCGCTCTCTTCCTTTGATGTCCATCTCTGTCTTTTTACGATGTCTAAACTGGCTGCCGCTTATTCTTCTTCTCTTCTTCAGCGTTCGGATAGCGGGAAGGATTTTGAAGAAAAGAATTTTTTGTTCTTGAATATGCTCGTAAAGTTTTTCTCGGCGGAAATTATCGCCGATTTTCTGAATAAACGCTGGGGTTGTAGGTAATGGTTGTTTTATATATATTATATTTTTTTTATTTACCGGTAAGTTCTATGTTTAAATACTAATAAGACGAGATTTTGTCCGTAGTTTTCGTTGAGGATGGCTTCGTATTTAACGAGAATAAATGTAAGTTTATTTTATTTATATATTCGTTTATTTATAATTTTTTTTTGTTTTTTTTTCTTTAGAATAATGTGAATTTGTATTAGCTAGCGGATGAGAATTGGCATGGTTAGTTGTTATATATATTTATTTATATGTATATATATAGCTTATTTTTCTTATTTTTACAGGTGATTCGGATGGTTCAATATGTGTAAATACTAACTAGAAGATTTTGTTTAGAACGATTATAAGTTCCTGTGGTTGCTACGGCGTATGAGAATCAGATCAATAATTTTTTTGAGTTTAGGAACATAGTTTTAAATCATGGGTATAAATTTTAAATTTTTTTTATTTATTTAGTTGTTAAATTTTTTTTTTTTTATATTTTTTTTTTTATTTTAGTTTGGAGATGGTGTTAACTGCTAATTTTGACTATCGGATACATAACTTGAGGACGGAGAAAGTGTTGAACCGCGGCGTGTCCACTAAAAAGTTGGAGATGGCAATGGGGTCGTTGCGGAATTGAGATCGATTTTCGTTTTCTTGTTTCTTGTCGACGCACCACTTTATGAGGATTTTAGATTGACATTTGTCGTGTTATAATGTCCTTATGATTTTACTCGATTTTATATAATATTAATATAAATAATATTTGTTATTATTTATTAAATTTCCTTGAGGAATAAAATGTTTTGTTTCCGATGAAATAAAACAATCTTAATATTAAAATTTTAAAGTTTATTTTTTAAAAGATTTATGTGACAAGCTGTTACAAATTTAAATATTTTTTAATTATTTTTTAATATTTTTTTGCTTAATGGACTTTTTTTTTTGGCCAAAAATATATTTAATTAAGTAATGTGATACATCTCTTCAAGGGTTTATCACAACAAGGAATTGTGATGTTACCCCGTGGTTTGCTACCTTATCTGCTTCACTATTAGCAGATCGTCCTGGGACATACGGCTTATAAAAAACATTTACTATCGTCCTGGGACCTGAAAGTCCGAGTCCACCCGTTCAGCGGAACTCACCTGACTCACCTTGTTCGGATCTCACTGTGAAGTTCGCTCAGTCGCAAACTCGCAATTCACCGTATTTTTGGAGATTCTGAAATTCTCTGCGACAGTTCGAGAGCGTTCCACACAGGACGGCTTGAGTCTTACAATAGTAATTCGGTCAGGAAATCTTGGGGAGGATTAAAGTAAACTGCGTTTGGTTACTTTCGGTAACGCTCTGCTAATTTGGCGGTGGATCGAGGGCGAATTACGTCTCTTGCGATTCTGACCCTCTCCCGACTCCCGCTCTCTAACAATGACACGAATCAAATATATTGATCCGGCCTGGCTTCGTTCGTCTTTAAATGAGCGTCTTACTTATTAAATAAAAAAGCTTCCAATGGAGTAAGCGAGGTTGTTAGCAAAAGACATTAAAATTTTAAGTTTTTTTATTTTAAATATTTAATATATTTTAAAAAATAAAATAAAAAATATTTTAAAAAAATATATAATAAATATATTAAATAAAAAAAAAGCTTAAAATGTATACCCATGATTCAAAATCTCCCTCTTTATCTCAAAGGCATCTTTGATGTTTTTCGTTTGCATGATAGCAACCGTGTATAATTATACTACCTTCACATAGTTTCTAAGAAAATAAAAAAAATCCTTAAAAAACAAATAAAGATAACAAATAATTATTAATAAATAAATAATGTTTCACCGAAAATTCGTCGGTCGCGAGAAGTTTTCTTTTACTTTAGAATAATTTGTGTTACAGGGTGTGTTTTGTATCAAGGAATGTAAGTTCACTCTCCTAAGCTTTCTCTGATTCGATCTCCGTGTGTTTTTGGTGAAGTTAGAGCTTTTGGCGAGTCGTCGTCGAGACTCGAGTTGCAGGAACGGGTGTGCACGATCTGGTGTGGCTTTGGTCGGTCGGACGGAGGTATTTGTGCTCCGCGTGTGTCGACTTATGACGTTGCCGGTGATCGTGTAGAGCTGCTCCGGTTGAACTGTTGAGTTGCGACAAACTGCAAGTTGCTTGACTTCTATGGTTCGAGAGAGCTTCTGTGTGTCGAGTTTCTTCTCGGTGAAGGGATTTTCAGACCTCCCCCACCCCTTGTGATTGAGAATTCTTTGGCTATTTGTAGCCTGTCCTGTGAAGTTGTTGTGATTTCTTCCTTGGAAAGGGGATCGCGATCCCCTTTCTGCTACCTCCCTTTGAGATGGGAAGAAGATCAAGAATTTCTCCTCCTCGATCCCACAAATGAGGATCGTGCTCCTCTTTCCTTGATTTTTTACCGTTGATGGGCGGACATGATCGTTGGTTGCTGAGTTGTGTAGCAACGTGGACGAGGCATCTTGACTAAAAGGCCGACGCTGACGGCTTCCTGGCGGCGACGGGCCAAACCGTGCGGATGCTGATGACCACGGACCGGACTTTGCGATGGGGGTGCGGCGATGAACTTCGAAGATCGACAGAGCCTACCCACGATCGTTCTTTGATGGATCGGTGGATTGATGGACTCATCGAATTTGGGCTATGCACATTTGTGTGCATCTGATTACTTCTTCGAGACTTGGATTTGTTCGGGAAGAACGAGCAAGTTTCGAATGTGAAGATGAATGAACACGATGCACACACACCACTTTTTTTTTTTTTTTTTTTTTATCCTCTTTCTTTTAGGATCGTTTATCTTTTGTGTATGCGTGATGCTTTTCTCGTCCTCTTGCTTTTTTTAGGGCCGGTGTATATTTTCTGTACACCTTGTATGCGTTTTTTTTTTCATTCTTTTCTTTTCTTTCTTTTTTTTTTGGCTCTCTTCTTTGTTTTAGAGCTATTTGCTTTTTTTTTTTTTTTTTTTTTGCATACTGGCATACATGTGGAGTATGTACGGTATAGAGAGATGATGGATACTGGCGAGATGTCGCCCGTGTTTGAGCAACAACGGCGAATTGGGGTTGAGTTTCTGGCCGGTTTGCTTTGAGTGTTGCCGAAAAGTTGTTTCAAACCTCCGAAGAAGGCCGACGCGATAGATTTTGCGAACTTCGCAAGTCTCGACGACTTTGGCTATCGCTACGGGGAAGAGGTGTCGGTCGGCGACTCTATGTCGCGTTACACTAGTGAGAGGTGCGATTTGGTAGCAGTTTGGTCGTCGGGACCAAAGGGAAAACTTCGAATATGAATAAGACCCGAAGGCAATTTGAAATTGATCGATGTCTCGGTGAGTTGCGCCCTTCTTGCCGAATTGTATTGGCCGACCGGGAAGAGGATTTTGAAAGGAGGTGTGTGTAGTGGGACCCCTCTTGGCTGAATCGATCCTCCCAAAAAATTGGGATATCTGTGTCGACGGTTTGGCTTCTGCGAGTTTGAAAGATAGTCTGCGCTCTGGGTGCTGCCCTCTGTCTGCGAATTTGGCCTACAAAGCAGACTGTTAGAGACTAAAAATGCAAAATTGATTAACTCCTCTTTCTCTCTCTACTTTCTCTTCTACTCCATCTCTCTCCACTTTTGCTACATCTTTTCTCACTATATACTATTATTAATATTTATTTTAATGATCCAAAATTCCAAATAGGATTGTGGATCATCATGAATGATATTTCTTTTAACGGTTGCGCTGTCAAGAATCAAGATTAGTAAATACTAATTGTTTACTGTCGCGTTTAGAATTAATTAGAAAGGCCTTAGCTGGACTCTTAATTATTGAAATAGGGGTGGGTTTATGGGTACGCCTGCTTCCTCTGTCCTGCTTCAGGCTCTTCAGCCTTGGAGACGGCTTGAACAAATAAAAACCCCTTTGCTTGCTTCCTCCTCCGCCGTAGAGTCTCGATATCATCTAATGGAAGAAACAAATGTGGGCTCAAAAGCCGTCGATTTAGGACAACTTGCTGGTCTTCCAATGGCTCTGGAAGCTGCCATCGAACTGAATGTTATAGAAATACTAGCAAATAGCGCCGGACGCGAATCGAAGCTGCTCTCTTCGTCTCAGATCGTCGAACAGATTCCTGCACGAAATCCCAAGGCAGCCGCCGTAACTCTTGAAAGAATTCTCCGTTTCTTGGCCAGCAATTCCGTTTTGACGAGCACTCGGAATGAAAAGGGGGAGATGTTGTACGGATTGACCCCCGTTTGCGAGTACTTTCTTCCTAACAAAGATGGGGTCTCTTTGGCGACATTAGTCACCTTCGCGAACGACAAGGTGATGATGCAGAGCTGGCATCATCTGAAAGAAGCAGTTTTAACAGAGGGAAGCGTCCCCCCTTTCAATATTGCTCACGACGGAATGAACGCCTTCGAATACAATGCGCGAGACGAGAGGTTCAACAAGTTATTTAACGATGCCATGTTCAATCACTCCACCCTGGTCCTCAGACAAGTGTTGGAGAATTACAAAGAATTTGAACGGTTGGAAGAGATCGTGGATGTGGGTGGAGGGATTGGAGCATCTTTGAAGATGATCACCAGCCGGTACCCACATATCAAGGGCACAAATTTCGATCTTCCCCATGTTATTGCAGAGGCGCCTCCATGCCCAGGTATATATATATATACACACTATCTGCCTTCTTCCCCCTTCTATGTCATTGATCAATTAAAATTTAGCAATTCATGATAACTGTATCTTATTATGTTTAATCATAATTGAAGCACTTGTAAATTCATTAAGCTGGAGATCGAGATTCTTTTCATGCATGGGCACTAACTTCCAAGTTAATTACGACGCCCAAGGGATTTTACCCCAAGAAAGAGCATAATTAAACGATGATGTTTCTGATTTGCATTGTAGGAGTGAAGCACGTCGCCGGAGACATGTTTGAGGGCGTTCCTACTGGCGAGGCCATATTCATGAAGGTGAGATTTAACCTAGATACTCCCTTACCACATATTAGTTTCTCTTAATATTCTTCTAGCTTTTAGGCGCGCCAGAGTAAACGAGAGATGGATAGGATCAGATGTTTTCATCACATCACAATGATAGCCGGATGGGAGGATCCATCGATGATCATGAACTACCAGTGTACCACCACCTCTCTCATGTAAAAATTAAAGGGCCCATCGACACCTTCTAATATTTGATTGCTCTAGTATTGAAAGAAGGGCAAGCAGATCTGTGGCCCAGATCATAATTAAGAGTGGGAGGAGGACGAACACAACTACCCTTCACCAAACAGGATTATGCTAATAATTAGTTTGTTTCATTAATATATTATTTTACGACCAGTTTCCAATATTCATGCATGCTTCATTGCTTAATATTTGGGTAGTGGATTCTTCATGACTGGGACGATGAGAGATGCAAAAGGGTGTTAAAGAACTGCTGGAGGGCACTTCCAGAGACTGGTAAAGTGATTTCGGTGGAGTTTATTCTTCCTGAAGATATCACCAATGATCCAATTTGCCGTCAGATTATGTATGCGGATCTGTTCATGTTAGCAGTCAACGAAGGAGGTAAGGAGAGGACTTTGGTGGAGTTTGAAGGTTTAGCCAAGGAATCTGGCTTTGCTGCAATAAGACCATTTCCTTGCTCTGGTGGGCTTTCAGTCTTAGAGTTTCACAAGAAACCTTTAGACGATTGAAGCAAATTAATAATTAACTTGAATTTGGTACTTGTTTTTCTCAAAGAAAGTTACTTGTTGTTGAGCAGGAAATAATTTAGGGTTGATTAATTATGCTTGAATAATTTAATTTTCTTTAAAGTTGTTTGATTTATATGGGTTCATCTTATCTTATGATAATTATTTCGGATACTTCTATATAGTCTATATACAATATAATCCCCCCCTTTCTAATATTTCGTGTGCATGCACTTTAATATATATGGATCCAAATCATGTAATTGTAATATATATTTGAAATCCCAATCGGCCACTTGGGAGTTGCGTGAGTTAGAAGCATATTAATATAAACCCCTTATAATTAATAACTGGAATGAATCATAGAGACAATCGCAGTCGCATCCATCCACGTGGAAACTAGGTCATATAAAGTCATCGTCTCCGTAACAAGTAACAACAACTAAATAAATTTAATATAAACCCCCTTAAAAAACCGGATAGTTTGGTGAAGTTTTGGTTGCGGTAGGCACTAATTAAGCACGAGTGGTTCAACAATTTGCTATTGCATTGATTGATCGATGAAGACTAATATTCAATGTTTGTCTGAATCGCTTACACATCCTCTTCCCATTTCATTAATTAGTATTTCGTAGTAAAATTCTGTAAAAAAGTAAGCAACCACGCAACAGACCCCATGGTAGCTATAATTCATTTGTGGAATTCCATGACCCAGGTGTTGTAAGCAGAGCACTGTAGTTTAAAACCAGTGAAGCCAGATGCGTTGGCCAACTCCTCGAACTCCTTCCTCGTCCTCTCTTTCCCGCCGGGGTTGTGGGCCAACATGATCATATCTACATGTAACACGCCGTTGGCTGCAAGGTTCGTCTCCGGAGCTTCTGGAAGAATGGACTCCGCGATGATTACTTTGCCCGTCTCCGGCAGCGCCTTGTGGCAGTTCTGTAAAAGTTTCAGGCAGTGCGCGTCGCTCCAGTCGTGGAGTATCCACTGCAAAAAAGAAAGAAAGAAAGAATTAATGGACTCACTCACTCTCACGGGGTCAAGTAATTGATCATTGTTTGCGAGACAAGTTGGGTATATACTCTTGTTGTTATGCTGGCTTATCATCAATATACTCGTGGTGTGCTGTCATATCTGATCAGTTTGTCGTCATTTTATAGGTATATATATATATATATATATATATATATGGTCCGATTTTTCCCAATTTCATAATTTCCAAAGGAAGAGACTGATTGGGTTGGTTACCTTCATAAAAATGGCCTCCGCACTCGGAACTTTGACAAACATGTCTCCACCTACGTGTTCGACTCCTGTCACAAGAGACATGTATGCACCACCCATATATTAGTGATCGTGAGCACCCTCCGAATCTCCGATCCGGGAGCAAAATTATTTTCTTAATTAAAGAAATTAAACCATGCATGGAGGGAGTAGTTTTAATTTGTAAGGAAGGAAGAGAGGAGACCTGGGTATGAAGGCGCATCTTCGATGACATGTTGCAGATCGAAATTGGTGCCTTTGATATGAGGGTACTTGGAAACGATGAGGTTGAGAGTGGCACCAACGCCACCACCAACGTCCACCAATTCTTTCAGGCCTTGGAACCCGCTGTAAGTTTCCAAAATCTTGTTCATCACCAGGGTGGAATGATCAGACATTCCCCTGTTGAAGACCTTGTTGAATCTGCCATCGGTTCCGTGGTACTCAAAAGCACTCATTCCGTAAGCCTTGTTGAAGGGGATTCCTCCATCAAGAACCGCGTCTTTCAGATAATACCTGATATAATATTAGAGAAGGTAATTAAAGAAGGCAGAAAGAGAGAGAGATAAATTATCATATATATATATATATATATATATATATATATATATATAGCTGGAGGAAAATTAGTATGGGATACGCTCTGCTTTTTTTTGTGTGGGTAACAAACAAACAAACAAATGAATGAATGAAAGAATGTTACTTACCAGCTCTCCATCAGGACCTTATCCTGGTTCATGAGGACCAAGGGGGAAATAGAGACACCGTCGCGGTTCTTCACCAGGAACTTACAGACGGGTGCGAGTCCGTAGCGCCTCTGGACGGCGCCGTCGGGTACATCGACGAGGGAGCAAGTGAGAACAGAGTAACTGGCGAGGAGGCGGAGGATGCGGTCGAGCATGGCGGGTGCTTCCGGGTTGCGCGTCGGAAGCTGGGAAGCGATCTCCGACGGGGAGAGGTGGGCTCCGGGGCCGGCCTTGGCGATGATCTCCAACACGTCGAGCTCAATGGCGGCCTTGAGACTCATGGGGAGGACCGAGAGACTGGCCAGCTGCATTGCGAACATGCAGGCTTCGTTGTCGTCGGAGCCCTTGACCTGGTTCAGAGTGGAACCCATATTAATTAATTGGCTGATCCACGGAATATTGGCTGGGATTTGAGAGCTAGTGAGCTTAGGGAAGAAAGAAAGACTCGATCGAGTTTTCCCCGGCTTTGGAGAGGAAAGAAAGCCCTTCGGGGGAGAGTATAAATGGAGGTGTGGCCTCTCTCACCAACCCCGGGCAGGCGCGATCATCGATTTGGGGGAGAGGGGGGGGGAGGGGGAGGGGGTCCCCCTTCCTTCCTTATCGATCTAGATAGAGGAAAGCCGTGTGGAACTGAGGTGGGTGGAAGTGGAACATCGCCATTTATTTATTTATTTATTTACTTTTTATTTTTTTTCTTTTCTTTTCTAACAAGAGGAGAGAAACTTCCGTTTAAGTTGGTGAACATGAACATCATCTCTAAAGTCTTGTCCAGTAATACTACTTTTTCCCCTCCCACACTTTCTTCCTGCTCCTCCTCCTGGTTCGTGAAAGGCAGCTGCGCGCCCAATCAGCATCCCACACGTACGACTTCTAGACTTCACTAGCAAAAAATACATAAAATGTGGTAAAAGTAATTCTTCTACTATATTAGTGACTTAAATTAAATACCTGCATGACATATTGACATGCATGTATCAATTTCTCCAATTTTTTTACTTGCGATGCATGCAATATTAGACTTAATTAAGACTAGTTAACCTCGCGCTGTCAATGTTGCCGAGCTTGCTGCTGATTGCATCCAAATCAATTTTCTAATGCATGTGGTACTATACAGCCCAGTCTTGTTGAGTGCGTCGAAATTATCAATTTTCTAGAGCATATGGAAGAGCTAGCCCTTCGGTAGTCAAGGATTAATTATCTCAAGTCAAGGATTAATTATCTCAAGTGATCGAATTGAAAATAGTATCTTGATCATTACTTACCTCCTCGACTTTCTCGGTGGATTCGAATTATAGGCCCAACTGGTAATAAATATTAATTAACCATGCATGCAGAATTACAGAGAATATGTAAGGGCAGCAGTGCAGATCGTTTTCCTTGTTTTGAAGCGAATAACATGCTAGGGACAAAGAGAGCGCAGCCACCGCTACGTATGTAACATTCCAATGTTCCATTAAGAATTGAAA
The DNA here is from genome assembly GCA_019845555.1 of Aristolochia fimbriata. Taxonomy (NCBI): domain Eukaryota; kingdom Viridiplantae; phylum Streptophyta; class Magnoliopsida; order Piperales; family Aristolochiaceae; genus Aristolochia; species Aristolochia fimbriata. The sequence goes on along the minus strand of CM034079.1, from coordinate 41,066,763 downwards.
AAAGCAAATGGCAGTGTGTGTTTGGTGGAGATGATCAGAGTCGACGCCCGGAGAATGGAGAGGAAGATCGCTTCCGTGTATGACTTTGCCTTCTCTAAATTAAAGAAATCCCCACTTCATCATCAAGTGCGATATTTCTTTATAATATGATTTTTTCAATGGGTTTAATAATCTGTAAAGCAAATGTCGCTGTGTGTAATTAGATTAAAATAGGATGATCATCTGATTTATTTATAATATGATTTCTTCATTCATCTTTAAAAATAATTTAACATCCATGCATGAAAGCAGCAGCTTAAACGTACGTACGTATTCCTTCCTCCGCTATCCTAGCTAGCATTAATTCCTATATTTATTTACTAATATTACTAAAGAAGTAAAATAAATAAATAAATATACTAATATAGTATACTATCATCACTATATATGTGGTAAAATAAAAATAAGAAAAAATCATACCATAGAAAAAAAATAACTATAAAAAATAAATAAAGCATCAATTATAAGTTACTTAATTTTAAAGAAACATGTTAAATTCAAGTTTACCTATGTGTGTGTACAAATTAAGGCTTTCTCTCAATTAATTATGAAGTCTGAACATACTGAATGGGGTGGAATATCATGAAGTAGAAGAAAACTTTCCGTAAACCGTAATTTTTTATATGTACATTTTGTTGATGAAGTACAAGTAGGCAATGCTGATTGAGGAAACATCTGTTTTGTCTCACTGCGCGTGTCACGAATCGCGATTGAGTTCCATCATCAATTCCACATGACCCAAAGTAATTAATTGAGCGTCTGAAAACAAGCGTTCGATGCAGTGACTCAAGGATTGGTGGCCAAGGTCAAGGATTGGAGGAAAAGGTCAGGGATTGGTGGAAACGGTCAGGGATTGGTGGAAAAGGTTGAGGTAGCAAATCCCATATTGTGTGATCCTCTTTTGCCCTCACCTACTCCATCGAAAAGGGACCCTCACCAGAGTCCGCAGTCCAGAGTCCATCGCCGGCCATCGTTTACTTTTTCTTTTCTTCTTGCTAACAGAGTCACAGAGACACGGGTACGGGGTACTGGGTACCCTTTTCCTTTGTCTTCCTTTTACCTAAAGGAAACAAGGACATGAATCAATCACGGGATGTTTCTTCTTCACCAAAACCATATCAAAAGTAGACTTCCCTCAGCTGGAAGATAATATATATTAATTAAGGCTTAAAAATCAATAAATGTTTTTAAAGGTGGAAGGTTATAGATAACTGAGCGCGGGTCACCTAACCAGGATATAATAATATGATTATGGAATATGGATTATGGCACCAGCCTAAAGGTCAAAGTTTTCACCAACCAAAACCATATTAATAGACTTTAATTGCTTCCTTCCTCCTTCGATCCTTCCCCCCCCTTTCCATCTGACGCCGACGGTTGAAGGGCTGCCACCCTTCCGCCAAGCGGTACCTTAACATCTTCACTTATCCCTCTTCCCTCCCAACCATTTTTTTTTTTTTTTTTTTTTTAATCTTTTTATTTTTTCAAAATTATAAACTCTAGGAGCTGGGATTCAATTGGTGGCTAGCTGGTTAAACCAGTTTAACTTATTTTTTAATTCAAAGTTTAATATTCAAATCAGTAGATTAATATATGGGTCAATTCAGTGTATAGAACTCACCATATATATATATATATAGTTAAACCATATAGAAAAAATTAGCGTATTAATGTCTCTAATATGCAAATTCGTGGATTCGTGCGTCAATTCAGCGTGACTAGATAAAGCATATAAAACTAATAAATACTTTTTCAGAGAAACATGGTGGGTAGAGTTGTGTTCATGCCTTACATCAGTGCCTATATGAGCGAGGCTGAGAAGAGTTGGCGTCCTAAAACCCCTTGTGGTCGTACTAAGTACTAACCCCCTAACTTGAAGAGGAGTGGGCATCGGGTTTTAGGGGTAACCGGATCCGACCCAAGAAACACAAGAAACCCAATAAACCCAAGAAACCCAGGTTGAGAATACAAACCCGATTTCGGGTTAGGTCAAGTTTGGGTTTATAAAATAGTGGTTTGAGTAGGGTTCGAGTTCGGGTTTTTTACAAGTTCCGGACCCTTGCCCACCCCTAAGCTTGAACGGACAGTACTTAATATATCCTTAATTTAGCGGTGAATCCTAATTACTTTGTGTAGGCGATCCTCCATGACTGGGATGATTAGGGGTGGGCATAGGTCGGGTTTGGGTCAGGTTTCTGAAAACCTCAACCCAACCCGATTTATATACCCGAAACTTGAACCTGTGAATCTGACCTGAACTATGATTTTACAAACCCGCACCCAACCCGACCCGACCAAAACCCCACGGTTTTGGCGACTCAAAAAATTTGACTTTTTTAAATAAATAAAAAAAAAATATAAAAATATATAAAAAAATAAAAATCCGTGGGTTTGGTTTAGGTAAACCTGAACTCGACCCGACCCGAGGTTGGGTTTGGATTCCCAAACCCGAACCCAACCCGCGGGTTGGATTTAGGAATCCAAACCCAAGTTTTTCAGGTTGGGTTAGGTCGAGTTATCCAGAAAACCCAACCCGATGCCCACCCCTAGGGATGATGAACGATGCAAACAGGTATTAAAGAAATGGTTCGGATCTGCTATGGTATTTTGACCTTAAATATAGTATTTTGGGGGTTTTTTAAATATTATATTTGACCACAAAATACCATAATTAGAGTCATCGGCAAAGTGATTATGGTCGAGTATATTTTTCCTGAAGATTGCACCAACGATCCATCTAGACATTGGGATATGTATGCTGATATGTTGATGTTAGCAGTTAACGAAGGGGGCAACTAAAGGAGCCCGGATCCGGTGGCCAAAATGTAGCGTGGCCAAAGCGAATCACGGGGCCAAAGCGGATCCGGGCTCCAAGGAGAGGACTTTTGTGGAGTTTGAAGGTCTAGCCAAGGAATCTGGCTTTGCTGCCATAACATCATTTCCGTGGCCTTCAGTCTTAGAGTTTCAGTAAAAGCCTTTACATGGTTGAAGGAAATAGTTGCCTTATATGATCTGAGATTTCTCGGTTTCTTTATTGAAATGAAATAGTCTACTCTTATCATATAACGGTAATTCTGAAATTAAATTCCATTTCACAAATATTCGTCGCATTGAAAGTGTTTTAATTAGAAAATTTCCTGTTCAGTCGCTGAAGAAATAAATACAAACCATTAACTATATGAACTAGTTCATGAGGAAGAGAAAATATCTCATAGCAGAACAAAGCAAGGAGACGATGATAACCAGAAAAAAGGCTTACTACCAAAAAAAAAAAAAAAAAAAAAAAAAAACTTAAATAAAGGGACCCACTTCTTGCAACCGAGCAAATCAAATTTCGCCAAACGAGCACTATCGAGATGGCTCGCGAGGAACGAGTGGTGGTGGAGCTCCCGGTTGTGGGAGGAGCAGATCGCAACCGTATCACCTTTCGGAAGGCACCTTAACCAGAGTTCCTCGATCTGCTGCACCTCCGCTCCGTGACACACACAAAAACACACACAGAGTCGGAAGTCAGTTCCATTTCTCTCGGTCATCCACACCCACCACATCGGAGCCATGGCCTCGACTTCTACCGCCGCCATTCATCTCTCCTCCTCGTCGACGCTCATCGACGGAAAGGCCCCGCGGCAGCAACCGGCCTCCCCCCATTGCATCACCCTCCCCACTCTCTCCCCGCGGTCCGTCGCACAGCCCCAGAGCCGCTCCCAGGGATGGAAAACCACTGCTTACTGTAAGTACTCTACATCAATACATGCTTTCACTTAAGATTAATTAATTAATTATTAATTATTTAATTGCGTATAGGACTGGTGCGTCAATTACTAATTGTAAAAGTCCGTTATTTAATATTAAATAGACGCCGTGACACTCAAAGAAAGGAAAGGGGGAATCGTAATATATAACAAATCGAGCGGAAATAGGGTTGTTGAATTCGGCGATAATTTATGTGGGTCTCGTCGATTTCCGCGGAAGTTCCATGCCAGGATTTCCATCCCTGCTAGAAATAGAATTACTGCCCTGGACTGACTGCTATTCTGGAGTTTGATTTCAGGTCGCCGGATTTCGAGGAATGTCATGGCCATGGCCACCGGGGACGTGCCCGCAGTAGCCACCAGTGATGCGCAGGTGGTGGCCACCTCCGATGCGCCAGAAACCTCTACGGAACTTCCTGATTTTGTGAAAACCGTTCAAGAAGCGGTAATATACGAAACCTTCACCTCTTCGATCTTAATCACTTGGGGATTTAAATAGTAAACTGTTTTGCTTTTCTTTAATAACTCGATTAGAGAACAAATTAAGAGCTCTTGATCAATTTCACGAGTGAAACAGTTGAAGTAGGAGAGAAATTATGACTCTTTCCACCTCTCTGAAGCAGTTAAATCGTTTAACTATGCAAAATCCTGTTTAACAACTATGCAAAATCCTGTTTAACAACTATGCAAAATCCTGTTTAACAACTATGCAAAATCCTGTTTAACAACTATGCGTCTACTTGCTAGCAAATATCTGATTGAGAAAATGTAGCTTAGAGAAGACTCTTGTAGGACTTGTATAAATATTTTTTGAACACTAATCGGTTCGACGAGATGATGGCATGATTGAACGGCGAGTTGCTTTCAGTGGGATAAAGTCGAAGACAGGTATGCAGTCGTGTCTCTTGGAGCTGCTGCGATCATCGCTCTTTGGGGTTCAACAGGGTTGGTCTCGGTGAGGATATATATCAATACCCAATCTCCTTTAATTTAACACCTTGGTTCTCATGACAGCCTCCACAGAATGAATTTGACTACACGATCTCATTACATGAAATTCTGTAACAGGCGATCGACAAGCTGCCTCTCGTTCCCGGAGTTCTTGAACTAGTGGGAATTGGTTACTCTGGGGTAAGTTAAATTAACTGTTTCTTCTGTCTCTATCTTAATTCCTGATTCATATCTGTTTTACAGTCTAGGATGGGGCCGGGTTATATCATAGTTCATTGATGTTTTAATTATGAAGTGCTCGAGTCTCTATATGTATATATATGTTCCTCTTTGCTGTACGCTGATAAAGGTGATAAAGGCTTCTTGCTCTCCTCTGCTTGCAGTGGTTTGCATACCGGAACCTGATTTTCAAGCCAGACAGGTGCAAATAATTTACAGTCTTCTCTCTCAACTTTTCGTTGAATTTTGCTAAACATAAGATGATGAATACTTCCATCCATTACCATTAAATTAAGAAAATGGTGATCGTTGCTCTGTAAATGCTCCAGTTGGACTCGAATTTGAATATCATAATTAATTCTACTGAATCTTATCGCAGGGAATCACTAATAAAGAAGATCACGGAAACGTACAACAACATCATCGGATCAAGCTGATGCAATCTGTAACATTATTGTCACTACGGGAGGCTGTTGATATGAGGTAAAGCTTATCGTACTTTGCGAGCAGCTATCTTTCGGGAGAGTGGGTTCCGGTATTTGAAGATATTGTAGTCAAGCATTAATTTTCTGGAAATTTCGTATAAGCTTTTAACCTCGAGAAGAATTCCCGTTAAATACTACCTCTCATCTGTGTATGAACTACTTGTATCTTAATATTATGTGTCTATTCCGTTCTGTCGTAACTTTGAAAATGGGCAGTACTGGATCGGTGTTGGTACAAAAAGGGCAAAAAAAAAAAAAGACGCCAATGAAATTAAGATCTGTAATAAATCCTAAAATGTTTACCACATTCAATGATACATCACAACTCACAAGGCCTATGTTTCAGAGGTTTTTAATTTATTTTTTTATTTTTTTAAATGACTAAGAGAAACTGTGAGGATCCGAACTCAAGACCGCCCGCAGGAATAACTCTCATCGGAACACTGAGCTAATGCTCTAAGGTTTTTAATTTGCTCTGTCTTGCTCTTTTATTTAATGTATCATAATCCATGAATTTTATTTTAATAAATCGTTTAATAAATCGATCAAGAAGGAAGGTATTGTGGTTCTGCTATTACCTAAGAACGCTACTTGCAGTACTCCCTAGGGCTGGCAACGAGCCGAACCTATGATGGCTCGAGCTCGGCTCAACCCATAATGCATGAGCTCAAGCTCGGGCTCGGACTCGAGCCCATGGCTGGGCTCAAGTTCTAGCTTGAGCTCGATTTGAGTGGGCTCAATCCTTAATCGAGCCCGAGCTCGAGCCCAACTCGAGCTTCAGCCCATGCCCAGGTCGAGTCTAGGTTGAGTTCTAGGACATACAAGCCCAGCGGGAGCTCTAGCCCATGCCCAACGGGTTTGCCAATTTGGGCTTTTTAATTATTTTAGTTAAATTTATCTACAATAATAGATATAGATTATTGATTATAAGCTGATTTCGTACCCAATTATCCAAAAACAAAAATTCACAGAACTTTAGAATTTTTTAGTTAATTATTAATTTTAGTTAATAGAATCAATGATAAAAATTTAAAAAGATACAATTTATGAAAGAACTTGAGACTCCCACTTCTTCAAAAAAACTAAAATATTATACCAAATTTTAAAAATATATAACTCAAAATACAACGAGCCGGCTCATCGAGCTTCGAGTCGAACTACCTAAAGCTCAACCTTGGCTCATTTAACTAAACGAGCCTTACTCAAGGCTCAAGTTTGATTCGAGCTGAATCGAGCTTTTACCGAGTCGAGCTCGAACTATTCACGAGCTAGCTCGGTTCAATGCCACCCCTAGTACTCGCTCATTCTTAATTTGATACAATATTATTCACTTTATTAATATAAAATTCTAGAGTGACAATTCACTAGAGAGACAAGGGGGCAATGAGTATGGACCCCTAAATCTAGCTAAAATTATTGTGTAGACGCTAAAATCTGAACAATCCATCTATGGCAAGCCCACCCATCCAATAGTTCATCATTCGCACATCGCAGACTCGCCATCGGCATACCCATCAACTAATGAAGTCGTCATCCAGGCCACCACTTGGCCCACCCTCGCTTTGCCACATCATTGCCATTGTCCAACACCAAATCAGCAGACCACCAAGATTGATCAAGTCCGAGTCTAGCTAAACTAAAGGAGCCAAAAAAAAAAGTCTCCTCCTTAATCCCCTTTATGAGGATCGATGGAGGAGAAAAAGGAGAAAAAGGATCACTCCCCCTCTAGGGGAGTAGCAAAAGGAGTGAGATCCTCATTCCAAAATCAACACACCAACAGTGGTTACAAATACCAAAAAAAGGGAGATCCAAGATGGGGAGAAAATTCGTAGTTCAGAGAAGGCAGCAACTAAATATCCTTCCTGTCGCACTCAACCGAGGAGTATAGAAGGTATCAAATTCTCCGTCCGGCCGATTAAATCCGTCGCAACTCATGTACACTTTCTCGAAGGCTCGTGATTCGCCAAGGATCGCCAAGAAGCCTTACCTCCCACCCAAAAAAGAAAAATTATCAGAAAATTTGCACGCTAGAAGTTACTCTCAAACCAGAAATTCACTCAAGCCACCTGAATATTCATTGGAGTTCGCCAGTTCACCGAAGCAGCTATGCATAACGGACGGTAATGTCAACAAGTTGAAACACACAGAACACAAATACTTCAGTCCAGCCAACTAAGTCCGTCGCTTGTTCGTGTACACTCAGTCAGAATTTTCGACTCGCCATCGAATTGTCTTGAAGCAATGAATTCCCTCCACACAGAGATCGAATTAGAGGAAGCATATGAGATCACACCCGCAAAATTTTTCAATCCAAAAGAAACTTGTAAATTTCTTTGTATTCTTGTTGATTTAATCAATCGATAGCGCTGCTAAGCAGATCGAAAGATTTTTTGTCGCTACACTATGCCATTAATAATTATATTATAGTTACATTGAATAATTTATAAATTAATTTGTTATTATCAGTGTTTTAAAAACCAAACCAAACCGACCGCTCCAACTCGGTTGAACCAAAATTGGAGGGCAGTCTGGTTCTTATTGACTCCACACGATTCACTGTAACCAGTATTATTTTTGTCTTTTTTCTTATAAAAATATTAAATATATGTAAAGTATAATGTATCATATTCAATGGTCCAACCCGATCTAATAATCAGACACAGTGGCATGCAGATGTCTGTTTCGGTTTTAAAACATTGGTTATTATTCTTTATATTAATTAATATTATTAATATTTATTTATTTCAAATAATTTTTTTAAAAGATAATGATAATTCTGTAATGAAATATCTTTTATAAAAGTAAAAGTTGGATGGGACTGACTTAATTAGACTGAAATTGATCAGGCTTATTAATTTTTTATAATATTTTAAAATAATATTGATACGGCCTATGCCGTCTTGATGGTTTGCAGCATGAAGATCTATCCACAAAGTTCATGGCCTTGTCCTGTACTAACAAGAAAATGCCATGGTCTCGGAACTCGGATATTAATAAAACTCCCTTTTTTCTATACGTCGACGATTGGTCATTTATGAAAAATGGGAGGACGTTTTAAGAAATTGACGAGGAAAAAGGGCGGGGCTTCCCTTATTTCTATCAACAAATACAGATAAAGGGGGAAGAAGGACCATGCTGCATGCAGTCACTCTTCCCCTTTCTTACTTCCACCAAGCCCCAACCCCTAAGGGGTCAAACACCACCTCTTTTATATGTCTTCAAAATTAGGAGGGGGATGGGAGGGCGGGCATCCCTTCCCTTCGTGCATGCCCTGACGAGTGACGAATTGACACAATGAAAGACAAATCTCAAATATTCTCCTCTCCTTCAAAATAATTAAGGTCGATCGACCTTAATTTGTGTCCGTAGGTGCCCAATCCCAACACCCACATGATCAGATTTTAAACTGTAAATAGTAGTAAATAATAATTAACATCCCTTTCTCTGTCCATTTATATTTATATTATTCAAGATAACGTTTTCATCCACCCATTTGTTCACTGTATATATTACATTATCCAGCTTGTCCAGTTCATACACAGGAACCCACTAGCTAGTGCAAACACCTGTCTTGATATGGACTTGAAAGTCATGTTAGAAAACAACAATTTGGCCCAGTTGCGACCGCATTCGAGAATAATGGTGCACCTGAGAAGTGGCCCCCTCTCACTCTACGGATACAACAACAAGTAATTGTTGTAACTTTAATTGTAACCGGCCGGAAATTCATTAGAGCCTACCGGCTACTACTACTATTTGCTCCACCACCGCCGAAATTAAGTGGCCCTGCATTTTTTGTTTCCTTTCTATAATTAAGGAGATCATTGAAATGTAATCTTAGGTTTAATTGTCGGAACTAAGTTCAAAACATATACCACTAGTGGGTATAGTTAAATCAAATAGAAAATTAGAAATTGGTAAATTAACTAGGTTTTGAATCTTTTGAGTTTTGACCCAGTCATGTGAGGGTTATTACAAAAAGAAAACTAAAGCTGCTAACTTTAGCTTATTATTAACTTTGGCTTATATATATATGGTAATATATATTAGTTAAATCCATGCAGCTAGCCTTACTGGATTAATTAACTTAATTAGCTTCCTCCCAAATGACAGTTTATTTATGAAAAATTATCCAGTGTATTACATTTTCTATATTATAATTATATGAATTCTATGTTAATAACTTAATATCATTAAGACATAAAAAAAGGAAAATAAAATAGCATAAATATAAAATAGTAAATAATATAAAATAAAAGTATTTGAAAATCATTCCACCTACACCTACTTTTCTCCTTTAGACATAATGATCCAATCTATTAATTGGACTCGAGAGAATTAAAAAAAAGCCCAAGTCAGGAATTGCATTGGATTTGGATGGTAGAAGCAGAACTCATAGTAAGAAAATGCATTCATCTTGGTTCATTTATATTGTCATCCATATACAGAGCTGCAAGGAGAATTCCTGACATGAATTAGACGAAAGAATTAAAAAGCCCTGACCACTCCCCAGACTCGCCACGCGAAAAAGGGAAAGGAAAAGAGCAGCGAGAAAATACCTTAAAAAAAGCCACGTGGCCTGTGGCTGGCCCCGGCCGCAAGGAAGGACTGGACCGTACGACCGGCTGACTGGCAATCATCGGTCATCTGCCACCTATGCGACGCCGGTTGTGGGCCAAGACACGTTCGAATCGCTTTTTCGCCCTTCCCTTCGCTTCCCCACCTCAAACCCGAGGCCCGCTATCTTTGTGGATGAGACAAGCCGTTTCTCTCTCCTCCGTGCCCCCAAAAAGCGCCGTGCGATCGATGCGCATAAAACTGGCCACTAACATTCTGACACTTGTCTTCATCTCGCGTGCCTTCGCCGAACTCCGGACATCTCCGCCTCTCTCAGCCTCAAATAAAACTCCGCGGTTTTTCGCCACCCAAAAAATCGAAAATGCGCAAGAAAAAATAGTGGCTGAGATTTGCTTTACTGGTCTCTCTCGTTCTTTCTCCCTTCGCCAAAGCTCCCTCAGCTTTTCGGGTTTCACTTTCGGACTTTTGCAGGAGGTTAGCAGCTGGTAGAGTCCTATATCCTCCATTGCAGAAGGAGATCCGACCTCCCTGCTGGAGTTGATCTTTAATGGCGAGCACACGAGGTGTGTTTCTTCTTTAGCTTTACAAACTTCCTCGATATTTAAGTTTTAAGCTCTTCTAGAATGATGCAGGTTCGGTGGATTGGTATCGGTTTACTAATTTAATGTCTTTTAGATTGTAAGGTTTGGGCGTCCACTTCATTACGGTGAGGATTCAAAAAAATCGGATTCAGGTAGTTGTTAAGTATGTCGGAAGGATGTCTGTTCTGGAACTTGTTTTTTCTTTGTTTTTTTGCAGTAAGTATGAGTTATGAAGTTTCTCAATTGGTCGCGCGATATAAGTCGAAGTTTGAAAATGGAACAAGGTCGGAATGGATGTCGATTAGGGAGAAGTGAAAGCGCTAGACGTGGCCCGTGAAGGCCGGAATTTGACGATGGAACCTTATTCCTCTGGAGAGGATTTTTTTATAAAGGTGACAGATTGCTCGAGTCATGCTTGATCATTTGGATTGCATTAAGCTGTTAGTTTTGAAACAACATTATGGTCTTATGCCAGACAAGAAAGCCATACACGATCACGAAGCAGAGGGAGAGATGGACTGAAGAGGAACATAACAGGTTTCTAGAAGCCTTAAAACTCTATGGGCGAGCTTGGCAACGGATTGAAGGTTATTTTTCTGACAGAGAAACTCTTATTTTCATTTTCTGATTTTGACATTAATTGGAAGTCTAATAGTTCTAGATATCATCGTGGTGAAAATTATGAATTCAGCATCTGTGGTTATCTTGGTTTATGCTGTTCACATGATGTATACAACTGCAACAGTTAGGCGTTTAAGCCATGAAATAAGTTGTTTAATTGAGCTATACGTTTTTAAATAGAGCAAGATTTTTTTTTTTTTTTTTTTTTTTTATTTATTTATTTTTTTTTCTGGAAAAAGAAATGAATTGTTTTCTTCTTCTTTACTTTAACATATGTCTAACATGATTATATAATTTGAGGGCTCTATTTAATTCCTGTAATCTTTCTATGGATCACGGAAGGAAGGTCATGTCACATAGTCAATATCCTGCAGACTGTCCCCGCAGATTGGCTTCTATCTGAAGATTCAAGGGATCCACATAAGAGATTTTCTTAAGAGAAAAAATGTCTTCCAAAACATTAGCATGATTACAAGAAGAATGAAAATAGGAATTGGTATAGGGTTGTTGACCAAGTGATGACTCCTTGGTCGAATTGTTGAATTTTTAGAAACAAAAAAAAGCATAAAGCACCTGAGTTAACAAAGTGATAAAAAAAGTGACTGAAGTAAGTTTAGTTTCATAAGTTTTGATTATTTGATTAGTTTTGGAGATTTTGGTGTATTATCCTATAGTAACAGAGTAGTTATCATGTCTTGTGTTTTAAATCTAAAAGAAGGTCGCCTCCCAAAAGGCCACTTGATACTAGAGTTAGAACCATCACAAATGTGAAAAGACTATGTAGTATGAGTGGAAGATGTCATGAAATGCAAAATAACCCTGAAGCAGCAATTTATGAAAAAAGACTGGTATTAAAGGGCAGAAAAGAGGATAACTCCTTGTTCTATAGTGAAAGTTGTTATGCATGGCATATTAAGCACAAAGGATGTTATGATCCTATCAAGTCCAACTTCAAGTATGGATGTTAGGTTGAGACTATCATTCTTGGATTTTTTAAAGGTTTAACTTTATCTTATTAGAGTGATAGACGATCCCTTTTTGACAATTCACATCCTTAAAGAAACTGATTAAAGAGGTTTACAAAAGAAATTTAACCAGCTGTACCATTTGGAAGAATAGCAACATATGGAGGGAGCACTGTGTTAGAGTACAGAAAATGACAATGTCCAAAAGCTCTGTGTCAGGAGAACTCTAGATTTTATATTCAGGAACAGGCTTGCATTCTAGTTTTTGTGTAAGAAGATGTTAAAGGTTGCTGTTCCCATCCAAAGTCTTATTTCGAGATAGATGTTAATTGTTTGTTCCCTTCACAAGTCTAATTTCAAGATAGATGTTAATTGTTGCTGTTGATTTCCTAAGTCTTATTTCGAGCAAGCTATTAATTGTTACTTTTCACTTTTTAAGGAGGGTCTCCCCTCTTTTCTTATCTCGATTTTTGTGCTCTGCCTAATAAAATCTAGTGCTTTCTCTGAAAAAACAATTGGTCTTATTTCTAGATAGTTAAAATGATTAACATTGGAGTACATTTACTCTTTAAATCTTTGCAACTCCTTTTCATAGTCAATGGTTTCCTGATAAAACTGCTAATAATGGTGGTCTACTATTTGTACGGCAACTTATTTCACAAATTGATTTTTCTTCTTTTTCTTTTTCGATTTTACTTTTATTTATATCTTGCTTTCTCTGATTTTCCTGCTTGTCTTCTTCTCAGTTATATTGCATTCGATTTTGGGCTCTGAATTCTCATTGTTTTCTCTTTCAGTTTCTTTAAAGGAAGGAGTGGAATTAAAACAGAAAAAAATGAATAGAAGCAAAAGAACACTATGGAAAAACAGGCATATGAGCAATCCTTTTTCTTTCTTGGTTTGTTTGTTTCTTTCCTCTTTTCTCTTCTTTCTATCCTTGAGTTTGTCTTTTCTCTTCTCCTTTCTTGTTGTTTTCAAGAATTTTTTTCCAAGGCTTTACCGGAAAACACCTTCAAAATTGGCAAGAATGACCTGAGCCAAATATGTTTTCAACCCAATCATCATTTCTTAGGTTTCTCATATTCCCAAATTATGCTATTTTATGAAAAACACCACAAATTTTGTGAGAACGACCTAGCCTATTATATTTTCAAACCATTCATCGTTTCTGAGTATTTTTTATGTCCTCTAGTTGTGGCTTTTGATAGAAAAAAAAGTTATCCTTTACCCTTTGTTCTGCATCTCTTTAGTACCTAGTCAAATCCTCCTTAAGGTAATTATCATTTAATCACCATTTTAATTTTAATTTTTTGGCACGTGTGGTTCATAACCATTTACAAAAATCTCAAGACTTATTTTAAATCTCAATTGACCTACTTCCTTTTTTTTTGGAAAAAATAAATATTTATTGCAAGTGCAAATGTTTACAAATCTAGGAGAGGTAACCTCAAGCTCAAGAGGGAGTCTGCATACAAAGATACAATCTCTTGAAAGTAGGGTAGCAAATGGATCAGGTCTGATCGAGCGATTGTCAGATCTACATATGATCCATTTAAGACTTCTACATTTTAACGCCCACATTATTTTGGATTGGGTCAGGTCAGGTTAATTCACAATGTTACCCAGGGGCCTTGGATTGGGTTCAGTAGCATTGAAATCTCCATGAACCATTTACACCGCAATAAAAAAATGTATAAACTATAACTTGTGATGTTCATGTGGTGAAGAACATATGATTTAAACACCTACAGGAAAAGAGAAAATCAGATAAGCCATGTGATGATCCTCAACCGCTAACTGTTCTGTTTCAACATCATCAAGCCTTTAGATATGAAAATATGTGGCTTTTGGCTTAGGTTTCTAAAGCAAGAAAGAACAAGAGAAATAATTTGGACATTGGGAGGGAGTTGGTGACAAATGCAAAACTGGTGAAGAAATTATTAAAATACCCAAAATTAAGATGTTTAATCATCTGTTAGTAAGAGGAGTTTGAAGTAGTTTTCTTGGAAATAAAGGGTTTTAATGCAAAAGTTTAAGAAAAAAGATGATATTAAATCGTTTATTCCAAACATAACACTCTCTATTTAGCTTTTACTTTTTTCTATGATCGTATTACATTCATGCATTAGATTGTAGTAATTTAAATAAATGAGCAAATTCTGATGCTACTAGTGAAGTGATTGATGGAGAAATGGCTAGGTGTGTGGTCCATTTCCTTATGTTCTAAGGGACCCAAATTAAGTTATTGGTGTATATATACAAACTATCATGAAGTAAGCTATTGCAGATGGGGTCAGATATCCACAGATTGGATTAAATTTAGAACTTTTAGATCCCCCAATCCATTTTAATATGTGAATAACATCAGTTTGATTTGGAGTCTATTGATGGCATTTAGTGTGGGTTAATGTTTATCCTTTTTGGTGTTGCATCTTGAGGATAGTTTAAACCATATGTATTTATAGTCCTACACAAATGTGGCTATCAGCCAACTTATCAGCTGATCTTATATAATATTTGAACATGACATGAAACCTTGTCAAATTCTCAATGGTTTCTATGCCACATGTAGTGTTAGGCACACCGAGTTGTTGGCCTAGGTGGAATCTTGGGGTGGGGTGGGGGGAGAGGCATAGAAGCACAATAACAATGGAATAAAACGATTTTTGTGTCATCAATGTCCCCCTAGTGGTAGTCAACTCCCAAAACTCGTAATTGGGAACTCTTCAAGTTTTCTTCCCAATAGATACAATAGGATTCTTGCTCTTGTGGGCCTTTAAAGTGCAGGCCCAAATTACACTACTTGATTCTCCTCAACAATGAATATTTCCTTTAATACGTAATTGCATGTTTCTATTTAGTCCAAGAGTAACGAGCTTGCTTCAAAATCCTCGAACTTTTTAGAAATTATTTTAAGGTCCTTCCTAACCCTTAAAAATAAAATTCAAAATAAAAGCTGAAAATCACAACTTACAACTTCAGAGAGATAGCTTTAAACCACATATAGCTCGGGTTTCACGTAAAAATGATGCCGCCGGAACTTGAAAAATGTGAAGAATAAAGATGGAAAGATAAAAACACTTCTTCCCAATGAAAAAGGGATGAAATAGGGTTTGATTGAGAAAATGATGAACAATGCTTTTCCTTGGGTTAGGTTTGCAATAAAAGCTTATATTTTTGTTAGAAAGCATGCCCCCCGACCTCTATTTATACTTTTACTTTGAAAGTATGTCATTTTCCTTAGGTTAGGTTTTCAAAAAGTTACTTGGAAACTGATAGTTGCTGCAAAGTTGTGCACCCACATCATAGACTGGGTGGGTTGATATCATTAGAACCCGAAGGCTCTCCCCCATCTGGAGAGAAATAGTTAAACTACCCTTCTTTAAGCAGCGAGTCTCCCTCCATCCTGGCAATGGAAATTCGGTACTATTAAGAACTGATCAGTGGATTGGGGAAAGCTCACTAAGCTGTTAGATACCAAGATTGTTTCTGCTGGCAAGGAATCCGAAGTGTATCGTTGAGGAAATGACACTTGAAGGGCAGGTATTTGTAGGGGTGGGCACGGGTCGGGCTTTTAAAAATCCAAACCCAACCTAACCTTAAATACCTGAAACACGAACCCGAAAAAAAACCTGACTGGACCCGATACACCAACCCCTACCGATATCCGAACAGAACTGATATTTTCCCACACCAAACGCGATCCAGCCCGCCCCAGCCCAATTTAACTTATGCATTTTTTAACCGATAAAAAATGAAAAATGTATTAAAAAAAAAAGGAGCAAAAGGGGCTTAAGAACCCATGGGTTGGGTTGGGTTTAAGGAACCTAAACCTGAATCCAACCTGACCAACATTGGGTTTTTTCCCCTCAACCCATCCCCTACCTCCACGGGGTGGAAGTGGGACCCCAAATCTGTTATTCGCGGTCAGGCTAGGTTGGTTACTTGAAAAATCCCACCTGGTGCCCACCCCTAGGTATCTAGAATTAATTGGAAACCTCATCTAAGGAGAAATTATTTTGAAGCACTTGAAATTTCTGAATTTGTCCAGGAGTTGGGCACAATGTATGAGACCATACTCAAAAGGATGCTACATGATTACCTAGAGGTATGTATGTATCACAAATTAAGGCAATAATCAGCATTTTGCCTCTGCTGTTTGGAACTTTTCCCAAATAAATAGAAGTTTTTCACATGGTGCTTCATGAGAGGGAGACTCCCTGCTCATGACCTATTAGAGAGAAAGGTAGTTCTGATACCAGCCAATACCTGTCCCTACTGTAACAATTTACCAAAAACAACAACTCATACACTCATCGAATGCCCCTACACTAGAATATTTGGAGATTCTTCCTTAATTTGGGAATGGCCTTCAGGATTTTATGGAAATCATTCAATTGGGTGCTAATCTGAGACTTGGCTCAATAGGTATTATTATGATCAAATGCTGGTTTGGATTCAATTCTTTGTCGGTATGGAAAAGAGGAACAGTGGAATTTTCAATGACCTATGACCTAGGAGAGATCGCCACCATATGCTTGTGCACCAAGTGGTTATCTGGCATAAATTACAGAAAGATTTTAAAAACTTCAATAGTGGAACAATCTGGACATCTTGGCAAGCTCTTGCTCTGGAGTCCAGCATGGTGGCAATTAAGAATTTAGCATGGATCTCTCCAACAGAACTCCTGTAAATCATGAATCCTCTATGAATGTTAGGTACCTAGGCAGTATGCCAAAAACTCTAGAGCTGATGGAACATGGAAAGCTAGACAACTTAAACTAGGGGTGGGCACATGTCGGGTTTGGGTCGGGTTTTTGAAAACCCGAATATAACCGGACTTATATCACCTGAAAGTCAAACCCACAAAAAACCCTGACGGATTTTAAAACCCTGACAGGTTTTAAAACCCTAACCCTAACCCAACCCCGACTGGGGTTTTCGTAAAACTTGAACTCGACCTAACTAAACACGACCATTTACTCTAATTTCTTAATGATTAAAAAATAAAATATAAACAAAATTATACTAAACCCACCCGACTTGCGATCGGGTTTGCATTCCCAAACCCAAACCCGATTTGTGGGTTGGATTTGGAAATCCAAACCCCGCATTTTCAGGTCAAGTCGGGTCGGGTACCCCGACAAACCCGACCTGACGCTCACCCCTAACTTAAAACAGGACCGTAACAATTCACCATACTTTCGGGACGATAACCTCGACGACCCACTCTATGACAACTTAAACTTTGGAGTAGGTAGCTCTTTTCATAGGTCGCCACCTCTGAGACCATCACAGTGACCCACTCTATAATGGCTTTCACTCTGGACTAGTAGCCCTTTTCAGCCTTGTAATGACTCTTACTCAGGTAGTCTTTTCCATAGGTTGCCTCATCCATAGGTCACTTCCTCTAGGATTTGAACATGTGACGTGGTGCCTACTCTATTATCAAATGTTAGGTACCTAATTGATATGCCAAAATTTCCAGAGCTGATGAAATACAAAAACTAGGCCCTTAAACCAGGATAGTAACAATCCACCACACTTCCGTGCCGACCTCAGCGGCCAACTCTATGACAACTTTCACTCTGGTGTAGGTTGCTCTTGTTCACTTTAGTGACGGTTCACACTCTAGCACCAGGTAGCCCTCTTTATAAGTTGACCCTTTCGCGACCTTCATTGCCGCCCACTCTATGACGAATATGTGATGCCTGCTATAATACCAAATGCTAGGTACCAAGCCAATATATCAAAAGGTCTAGAGCTGATGGAACATCAAAAGTTACACTTAAACTAGGAACATAACAAGGAATCTTGGGCTAGTAGGGGTGTGGGAGGATTGATAAAAGACGACAATGGACAAACCTTGGTTTCCTATAGAGGTCCAATTGGATAGCAGATTCAACAACTACGAAAATTAAAAATCCATTACAGGGCATCAAATGCCATGTGACTCCTCCCTCATTAGACCACTATATGTGGAAGGGGATTCCAAAGTCATAATTCATTGGTGTCAAAAGTAGCATACTCTCCCATGGAGGCGGCACTGGTCCACAATTAGTGAAATCCAAGATTTTGTTGAGTGTTGTCACATGTTGCATGTACTAAGAAGTGCAAACTGTAATGTTGATGAATTAGCTAGGAAAAGGGTCCACTAACAGAACTTAACTGTCTACCCCATAGAAGTTTGTATATTTCATTGTGTAATTCCTATTTCAATTGCCTGAGAAGCAATGAAAATTTTCGCAATTTTTTTAAGGATAAGTTGCTTGTTGCAACTGCTAACTTGCCATCAAAGGTAATTAGGCCGCCACAATGGTAGAGATCATAATTGAGCCTAACATTGATAGAATGAATAGCAAGTCTACATTTTTGCTCGTTGTTCTGTTGATGGATGCTTAGCTTCAATAAGCATTCGTAGGTGGTACATCATAGGTTTTACTATTTAGGATCAACTGGTTTTATCCGAAATTTTTGTCTCATTGATCAGGTGCTCTATCCTCATCAATAGAGGTTCTATGGCTTTGGTGCTTCACATTGTATTTGGCAAGGTGATCCCCTTTCAGCCTTGTCATTTGACATTGTGGCTATGGCGCTCATCAACAGTCAAGACATGGATTGGCTTCACTCTCCTCCCTAAAAGTAATTTGACAACTCTTGTGTTCAAGTTATTGATGACATTCACTTCTTTGGCTGCAATTCCTTAGAATCTGCTTTTGGTATCAAGGCGCTCCTTTGTCTCTTTGAGATGTTGTTTGTCAGAAGATTAATTGGGAGAAATACTTATTCAAAGAGATTCATTAGTTAGCCTCCTCATGTGCTTATGAGGTCTTGTATTCCTAGAGCCCCAAACTCTTTTACAGACTCCTTAGTTAAGGATGTGTGCTCCTTCCCTCTCTTGAGGTGTGAGTGACACCACCCTATTTAACTTGACTCTTGTAACTTTACTCTCATTTCATTAATAGAACAAAACATTTTCCTCAAAAAGAAAAAAAAAACTACATTATTGGCTTTATCATGTTCTCTTTGACCTTAGCCCTTTTGGTGGATATACAAGGTCGCAATGTACGCAAGTTACCTTGACCCTATCTTAACTTAGCGATATTTTCGATTTGATTAATCACTTTGGAATCCCATTGTAGTAAAAAAAGCAGACCTGCTTATCTTCTTGCAAGGGAAGGCTCGCCTCTGAGGCTGGCAGACTTGTTCTCTCTAGGGGTGGGCATGGGTCGGGTTTGACTCGGATTTTTGAAACCCGAACTCGACCTGGCTTATTTTACCTAAAACCCAAACCCATAAAAAACCTGATCGGGTTTCAAATCCCAACCCAAACCCGACCCGATCAAAACCTGATGGGTTTGGGAGAATTACAACTCATGGTTCAATTAATCCCTAAATATCGAACCATGAACGCTTAATTGCAAAATATCGAATCAGGGATAATAAGACCAAAATACCCTCACTTAAACACTAAACGGCCCTGGCCTGACCCTCCCCCCGGCCCTGGCCCGACCCTCCTCCCGCAGCCCTGGCCCGACCCTCCTCCCGCAGCCCTGGCCCGACCCTCCTCCCGCAGCCCTGGCCCGACCCTCCTCCCGCAGCCCTGGCCTGACCCTCCTCCCTCGGCCTGGCCCGACCCCCCCCTCCCGGACTCTACCACAGTGGTATCATGGAGTAAGGGGAAGTCGACTACCCCATGGAGGTTTTGTTTTATCATGAGGGAAGCTAGAAGCCTCCTCGTTGTTATTTGACACTCTGTAAATGGTGCACCGAGATAAGTCAATAGTGTAGGTGATGCATTAGCCAAACATGGAGTGAATTCATCTTCATTCACTTGTAATAGAGCCCCCTAACTATGTAATATGTGAGAAGTGTACAAGATAGCTATCTGGTAATTGCCATGCAGTAATAAAAACACTCTTTCCTTAAAAAAAAAAAGAACTTTAGACCCGGCTATTTGCCATTCTATGGTGTATGAAATCTCATCGTATAAGAGCTTAAAACTCCAAGGTGGCCTAGATGCATTGCTGGCCTAATTAATCACCAAGGCTAAGTCTCCTTCCATCAAAGTGTTGCATGGAATGGCTCGACTCCAGTTAGGAGAGCCCATGGCTCAGCTTCATTACTTCATTAGAAGTGCAATGCACTACTGGTCCAGAAAAGGCATAGAGAACTTGGCCAACATCATTTCTAAATACAACCCCCAACCCTCTGGCCTTGGATTTGGGGTGGGGGCACTTAGTCTTTTCTTAGTAATTTTCCAAATACTTCCTGATGACAGTAATAGGTAATGGTGGCATGTCTTTGAGGTTAGCTGTCCACATTAGAACGCTGTGCATGACTTTTTCTACCACAAGACCAACTGTGCAGGCTTTATTGTTGAAGGTTCTACTATTCCTTTCAGTCCTTATCTACCGAGGGATAGATGCATTTCTGATGACCATAGATCTTTCCATGGTGCGTAAAGGTGGAGTGTCACTGCAAACTTTATAGAGCTGCTGCAAAGTAGTAGTATGTGTCCACTCTCTTCTACCTCAGCACATAACTTTTATAGGATATTAATAAAAATCTGTCTTCTTTTGCTTAGTTTATCACATGCCAATATGTTAGAGTGGCGGCAGCCTAGAGGCAATGGAGGACAGCTTTGGGAGCAGGGAGGTTCCAAACTAGGTTAGCTGGGTGAATGATTTCAGAGCTGGCATCATAGGTGGTATAGAAAGAGGAGACTAAAAAGGACCCTGAGCTACCCTGATTCCTTATGATCTCATCACTTCCTCCTTGTGCTATGTAGGAGGATTCCAGGAATTTCAGAAGCCTAGCTTCTTCCTTAATTTCAAGTTCTCAAGCCCCTTCCGAAATTTAGATTCCATGATCATCTAAGGTGGTCTCTTGACTCAGCAATTGTTATTTTCTTATCTCTGGCCAACTCGTGGACCTCTGGAAATTTTTTTTTCAATGGTTCCTTCAATCCAGCAGTCCTCCCATAGCATGATCTTAGTGCCTTCTCTTACATGAAAATGGATTAAAGGAAGAATTCTAGTAATTTCTGCCATGATAGCCTTCCATGGCTCTGAACCCTCCTGCAATTCAGACTTGGGAAACCAGTACTGGAAGCCACTTCCATATTTGGATTCTATCAATTGCCTCCATAATGCTGGTTGTTCATTGCAGTACCTCCATATTTATTTTGCCATAAGAGCTGAATTCATCTTGTCGATTTTTCTGATTCCCAACCCACCTTTTTTTTATCTGCATACTTTCTACCACCTTACGAAAGGATAATTTAAGCTTGTCTTGTGTTCCACACCAGAAAAAATTGCGATGTAGTGTTTCTAAATCGTTATCTATGCTTGTTGGTAGGGGTGGGCATCGCGTCGGGTTTTCCAGGTAACCCGACCCAACCTGAAAATCCTGGGTTTGGATTCCCAAATCTAACTCGTGGGTCAGGTTCGAGTTTGAGAATATAAACCTGATCTTGGGTCGGTTTGGGTAAACGGGTTTTTATTTTTATTTTTTAATGTATTTTTATTGAGTTATTTAATTAAAAAAGGGGTTTTTACAGGTCGGGTTTGGGTTTTTCACAGGTTTGGGTTTCAGGTTTAATAAGTCGGGTCGGGTTCGGGCTTTAAGAAACCCAACCCAAACCCAACCCAAACCCGACCCGTGCCCACCCCTACTTGTTGGACATCTTAGAAGTGATAGGAAAATAATTTGGGACACCTACTAATGTGGATTTGATAAGGGTGACCCCTACCAGCCCTTGAGAGAAGTTGACCTTTCCATACATCAAAACCTTCTTTGACACTTCTCTAGAACTGGTTGCCATAGTGTCTTTGAGGTTGTCGATAAGAATAAGGGGAAACCAAGGTAGGATACTGGAAGAGTAGTTGTTTTACAGCCATGGAAATCAGATATTTGCATGAGAGCTTCACTGCTGTAATTAATACCAAGGAAACCAGATTTGTGCCAATTGATGTTAAGGCCCGAGACAGTTTCAAAGATAAGAAGTATAACTTTTGAGTTGAGCACCTGCTCATTTTGTCCTTCACAGCGGACAACTGTATCATCAGCAAACAGTAGTATTGTACCTCCAATTTCTTGTATCGAATCCTTCATTCCATCCTTGGGCTGTATAGAAGAGTCAGCATAAAGACTCACTAGCAATGTTAATGAGAAGTGTTGAGAGAGGGTCCCTGTCTTAGCCTCCATGAGCTTCTGAAATAAGTATGGAAAAGGATGCTGAAGTAATACTTCTGATCTCAATAGGACTCTTTTAACTAAATGATCCTGGAAATCAATACCCAATTATAGCTTTTGTGGGTCTCTTTTATGAAATTAAAACTCTACCCTTGTTCATTGGGTGCAGCAGCAGCTCTTTCGCCCACTCTCTCATAGGGAAGCTGAAGCCCCTATTCGTTGAAAATTCCACTATTTATCGGCAGGCAAATTGCCTATTGAAGGCCCCTAGATCTGCCAAATCTTTACCTGAGAGACTTTCAAAAGGGCTGCAGAGAGGAATTATCACCGAGCCTACGTGCCCCCTTTTAAAGCTGTTTCATCTTTTTTCTCCTCTAAATTGTACACTATGTTATACTATAGCTGATATATAGAATTAAATGTCAAAAAGTCGGTCCAATTTTCTTTAAAAAAAATAAAAATAAAAAAAAACTGATGGCACCTCTCTAATGGTTTGTGGATGGTACTAGGGCTCGACTCTCTCCTATCTAGAGTCAACATTGTCAAAAACTTCTCTTTTCAGCATTCATACCTGCTTCAGTGCTGGTAACTGGTCTCGTTTTTCTTTTTGGAAGAATCTCTTTGTTATCCGCCTTGCAAGGGACAAGGATATTACTCTTTTCATCTTGCTTCATTGCAGACCAATTTCTAGTATTAACTGGGAGTGTTTGCTGAGAAGAATTCTTAAGGATGGGGAGGCTATTGATGTCAGCACTTGCAAGAGCTGCTTTTTGGTGAATGACAACATCTTAAGCCTGATTGAAGGCGTGTCCTGGTTGCAATGGAACCTCTTTAGTTTCTTTGTGCTATTGTCTTCTTGTCCCTTTCAAGCGTCATCCACTCTATCGCATTGTCCGGAGCTTTTGTCTGCTCACAAAGCACAGTTCTTCCTCTAGCATGTTCATGGAAGAATTCTCACCAAGAACTTCCTGTGATTTGGTGTTCCTATTCTTTCACCAGTTTGTGTTATGTGCAAACAGTTTGATGAATTCCTTACCCTTTTATGCTTCATTGCCACTTCTTTAGCTCGGTTTGGAATTTTTCTCCAGCCTCTTGGTATTGTTTTTGCTGTCTTGAGCACTTTTGGACTTCACTATCTGAGCTTCAGCCTCTACCTTCTTTTGAGGGCTCTATAATCCAAAAGGTGGTCCTCCACATGGTTTTTTATATAATAGGTGTGAGTGCAACAAAATTTTCTGCAATAAGTCTCTACGTGGTGGCAAGTAGCTGATGGGATTTTCATCATTGTCAACTATCTCCTTCAATTCCTATAATGATATTGATCAAGGATCCCCTAAAAGCTCCTGGTGCTATGTTGCCTTGCTTCATTGGTTGTGAAAAGCTGTTGTGGTGGAACAGTCCTTGCCCCTTCTAATTGGCTCCATGAAGCTCAACTTTGATGGTTTATCTCATAACCTCAGCCCTTCAGGCAGGGGGGTTTAGGGGGATGAGAGATGCTGTGGGAGTAATTCTTCTCTTCATCGCCAATTGTCTTGGAAATTTGGACTCCAAGTAGCCCAAGCTGTTTGCTCTTTTGCAAGGTTTGAAGATTATCACTCTCTTTTAAAGGCTCCTTTAGATTCAGTTGTTGTGATTTCTTGATTCTTAAGCTAGAAGCTCTCTCCTCCTGCCCTCGCTCTGGTGGCATTGAGAGTTTTTGGCAGTTACTGCTGATCCTTATATCTCTTGTATTCTTCTTAGTTTTTTAATTCCAAGCAGTGGTAACTATGTTCCCATTGGCCTGCCTAAGGGGTTTCCCTCCAGCTTCTTGCTGTTCAGGTCCCTTCCCCTAGTAATTTTCTCTGCTTTGTGGCAATCCCACAATAAAATTTTCATCCATTTAAATGAAAGTGATGTGTTTACCACTTCTTTGTTACCATGTGAAGTTTGACTATTCTCAAACTTCAAGAAATAATTTAAGAAATGAGAGAGAAGAAGATACCAATATTTTGCCAAAAAAGCGGGGAGGAAAAGCTTAATAAATGACAGTCCATGATGTCTCCTCCTAATATCTTTCTCTAATTTTAAAATGCATGTTATATGACTAAAATGTCCTTTATCACTTCCAATTGCTTACATCATAATTAGAAGTAGATCACATACTACATACCAAGCTATTACTGCTTTTCTCTGGCTCCTTACACTTGTGCTCTGTAGTTTTTTTTTCTTTTTTTTATGAGGAAAGTGATTTGTTTGTATTGATTATATGTATGTCAAGATACTAAGGGCGGGGACACTCTCAACACATGTGAGGAGAGTTGAACCCCTTCTTTAGTTAAAGAGTCTGCCATAGAATTGGCTTCTCTAGGAATACATGACCATTCAGTAACACATGATGAAGCTAGAGAATAAATCTCTCTATACAATGAAGTAGCCGCCATGGAGGGGCTGATGTCTGCCGGCACCACCCAATAATATTCCTGGAATCCCCCTCCACTATCAATGGTTCACTGAAGTGCCCATGAAAGCATCTAAGCCCATGTAGAACTACGTGCGCTTCTGCGGATGTAGAATCATCAATGCCAAGTGGACCAGCAAATGAAAGAAGAATTTCCCCACTGTGGTTCCTAAATATACCACCATATCCCGCTGGGCCCGGATTGCCAAAGGAGGAGCCATCCGCATTCACCTTGAGCTTACCCCCGGGGAGGGGAGGGGGGAGTGACCCAATGTGTCGTCCTGATAAGGGTTATCGCCGGAATGACAGATGATGCCACTATAGTCCATGCTGATCGAAGTGTAGCCCCATCAAACCTGGCCAATACACATAGCAAGCCACTGTATAACCCTATTTTGTGCTCTGCAGTTACAAAAACACAATGACCAAAATAACCTTGATTATGTGTCTTAATATTTTTATCTATTTTTCTAACATACAAAGTAACATGTCAACTTCAAGTATTCAGTTGATGTTTCTTAGGTAATTCCAATGGTTATCATAAATCTCGCATAAACTGCTGTGATATTCAGATAATGATATGCTAGGCCAGGTTATTTTCTCTCTTTTCCCCATATGTTCAGCATGTTTCTTTTGAAGTTGGACAACAGTTTCTAATTCTTCTAACAAATCTTGTAATTTATTTTATGTTGTTTTTCCTTTAATGAATTTCTCGTAATAAAGTATAATAGAAAGTATAAAGACCGTTTGGGTTAATCTGGAGTATATCAAAGGGAAATTTCTAAGTTAATAAATGATGATGCTGTTTGTTGAAAGCTTGTGATCTGCATGGATTGGATACTTAGTTCGGTTGTGTGTTATCAGATGAAATAGTGCTGGCAAATCAATATTCGCATTTAAGCATATACTGCTTACATACTATAAAGTATAAAGTCCTTTTGCCTTTATCTGGAGTATATCTGCTCTGCTTGGTTAGTGTTGCTGCCACTATGTTTATGTATCTCATTGTTGAAGGTTGATCAATCCATTTTGTAATGTGGAAGGTTTTGTGATCCAAGGCAAAAACTGTGTTATAAATAATGATGCTGCTTGTGGAAGACTTGTGGTCTGTATGGATTGACATTTGGTTTGGTTAGAAATTATAAGATGAAAAAGCTAATAGTTCTATTTCTCTTAATAGAACAAAAAAAGCTGATATTAAAATTAAAAGAACAAAATGGCTGATATTTTGAAGGCATGTTTTACTTTTCTATGGGATGCAGAACATATTGGGACAAAGACGGCAGTGCAGATTAGAAGTCATGCCCAAAAGTTCTTCTCTAAGGTTGCTTGGTACCTTCTCACCTTATATATAAAATAAGGGGAAAAAGGAAAAAGACTCTCCCATTGATTTTTATCTGATTGACTGCCATAAAACTGTCAAAATAAGTTGGATACAGAAGCTTTTTTTGTTTCTGTGAAAATTTTTCTGAAAATCACCTAATGTTAGATTTAGGTAGAAACTTATTATGTATAAGAAAACTGTAAGATATTTTTTGTGATTCTTCCTTCATTTCACTTCCCACAATTTTTAATTAGCTGTAGGGTATGCATGTTAAGAGAGTAAAACTCAGTTTCATATCTTAGAATGACAGGCATTTCTCATTCACAATTCCTTTAGCACTTCATTTTTCTATCCAATTGGAGGAATAAAGTGTGTTCTCATTGTGCTACATTACACCCAGCTTCAGTCAACTGTTGTGATCACTTCTATGCCTTGTTAATTTATGCTACCCATACTTGACACCTCTCAGTTTTTCAAATGCTAAAGCAGCTTTGGGCATGCAAAGAGTATTTTTATCAATAAATAATCATGAAAGCGAGGATGTTAATGAAGTACCAGTCTTTCCACTATTACTTGGTTGACAGTAAGCTTCAATTACTTATTTGGGAAATGTTGGAAGGGCTAGAGGTTTGCTGTAACACTCACATCCATCCTGTGATTTCACTAATGTGATTCCCTTAAATAAGAAAAATTACAAAACTTACAACAAATGATCAAGTAGAAAACTCTAGAATGAAATTTCCTAACACCTAAATTTCATCAAGTTCCCCATGCAAGGAGACAGTATAAGTTGTCCAGGCTTCGCTTTCAAGGATATCAAACTCCAAGTACATAAATGCCTTTAAACCTATGAGAAATAACTAAGTGCTAGAAAACTCACACTGACAAACAACATTTGGATCAACCAGTTGCAGTTTCATTCACACAATCGATTGCAACTTAGCTATCTCTTGCAGTACTGTTTCTAAAATTGATTGAACCTTTCACACTCCCCCTAAAGCTAAAGCAGTGGTATGTCATAGCGGAAGGCTTGCACTTAAATATGAGGCTTGCATGCGATTAGGTCTTCACAAATTCTCTAACACCACTCCTCACTACTAGGCATCGACAAGACACTGTTTCTTGCTGTGCAAACTCTAAGCCTTCATGCAGAGGCATCAAGACCTCCCCCTTTCATGCATAGGGTTATATTTGAGTAGAGATCTGCTGTTGTGCCAATCAAAGAGGGCCATGTGGGTTATTTATAACATATCCCTTGTGTTAGTATAAAACTCGCTGCATTTATATCCGTAGGGCATGTGATAAATAACCCCTATCGTTCATAGATATGTGGTACAAAGGGGCAAGAAATGGACCACAAAGTATTTAGTTAAATGGAAGGAACTTCCCGGAGGCAAAGCTTTGTGGCATGAGTCAGCTGAATTTTGGAGGTACAACGAACAAATTGTCTAGTATCACCGGGCTCAGATGAGGTCATCTGCTTTATGGCAGTAGTGAAATGCGACAGCAGTCGATAGAGGTAGACAGCAATGCGTGCAACACCATGCACGCAGGCAGAAGCGCAAGCGCGCATGCAGTGTACGCGGGGTTGTTCGCGCACAGGCAGACAGACTCAAGGTATTCGAGGTTTCTGGTGCACGTATGCAGCAGTATGAAAGCAACATACGCACGAGCAGTGCATCGTGGCGTTACGGCCGGCACACAAAGGGAGGAATTATGTGAGTTTACGGAGGTTCCCCTGTGTGGTACCTGAGCGCACCCGCGTGCACGCACAGTAGGACCATGCACGTCCTCAACTGGGCCAAGCATTTGCATGCACATAACTGCACTACAACACTTTACTAGCTGCGAGACACTTGGACTTGTTTTACCTACAGGAGCTTCTGTGGACATTGTGGGCCCTCTAGATGGATTTGACTCAATGGATGATGTGGCAGCCAGAGATGACTTGCACCCTAGGAAAGGTTGAGTTTCAAATCAAATAGAGGTTGGAAGGCTGGGCAAACTCAAGGGGCCAGCGTAGTCCAAAGGGGGATTCAAAATTGAAGAGCCCATGCAGTGTGTTGAGGGGTTAGGGACACAATCCAGATCCTAAACCCAAGGTGTTGTTTCTATTTTTCTGTATATAAATACTTGTACATAGAGTCATTGAGGGAGGTTGGATTTGAGTAGTACAGAGTAAGATAGTTTTTCCCCTTAAACTATTGTTCTTGTCTTTTTTGTCTCCTTCCCTAATCTCTGCCTGAATTAAGCTTCCATATCAGTTCCCTTGGCCATTAGGGATCTTGGCTAAAGAGAAGAAGGCTAACTACACTTTGAAGGACTAAGATATAGGCCGCACGGGTAAGTCTTAGCAATTCATTTCTTAACTTAACCAATCTCAACCTGTTATATCCATCAATCCTTCTCACACGTGAATAATACTCAAACATTCATGCGTATCAAATTTAGAATATGCAGGTATCTTGTCCAATTCAGGTTAAATGATCGAGCAACATGAAGTAATATAACCCAATTTGTCAGAAAATAATTCTCAAGAAGATCTACCAAGCTCTCTCAAACTCAATATCAACAAGCTAAAGTTCAAAACTCTTCAATCCATACTAGGGCAAGTTTTCTCCATATGTCCAAATCCTTGGTTTCCAGGCATTGATGTTGCAAAAACTATCATGACATGTTTATTCTGCAGAGGTTTTATTGCCTGCTTCCAGCATGTGGAAGTTTCCTATGGAAGACCACGTTGGCAGAAATATCATGGCATATTTGGGAGGAAAGGGAAATGACAACCTTTTGAGAATAGAAGGTCCTCATCAAAGCTGGAACTGAAAATTGTTAGGAGAGCATTCTACTTTGGACATCTAGCACGTATAAATTGCCCTTCCCCCTCCGATGGACCTCTCTCAATTAGTCGGTCTTCCGAAGGAAACCCTGGGCCTGCTAGGGTTGGTGGGATTTTTTGAGACAACAATGGGCAAACTTGTTAAAGATTTTAAGGCTAGCGGGCTGCTGCACTTCTAAGGAAGCTGAATCAAGTGCACGTCTCACGGGTATAAGACTTTTCAAGTAGCATTAAGGGGAAACATTACAAATACAAGAAGACTCTACTCTGGCCATTAATTGGGGCAGCGAGGCCTCCCTTAAACTACCTTGGAGACTTGAGCATATATACAATGAAATTGGTGATGCTATAGTGGGATGGTGCATTGCATGGGTCAAAATTGCCAGGTTAGCTAATTCTTTGGCTGACAAGCTAGCAAACGAAGGGTCATTGAAAGCTGAATTAAATGTAGACCTATCATTGATGCTTTCCTAGCTTATTGGTAGATTGTCACCATGTGTTGTTTATGCACTCTATTGCTGTAACTCTTGTACATTTATTCCTGAATAACTAATAAAATGATAGGGCAAGTTCCAAAAAAAAAAAAAAAAAAAAAAAAAAAATCCCAGTATACAACCTCAGAAATCTACTCTTCCAATCAATAAGCCATTTTCACATTCCTGTTCAATAACATTTTTAGAAATCTACTCTTCCAATCAATAAGCCATTTTTGCACTCCTGTTCAATAACTCCTTCGAAAATAGTTGGCCAAAGGAATTATCCAAGTGCCAAGCAAATAACAAGCAACATCATGACCTCTTCCCAACACACAATGGATTATGAGTTATTGAGACAATAAAGGCAACTTCATGACCTCTTCTCTAGCATTCAAAAGCTCCCACCAATACCCAAGTGCTGTCATCCGTAAATACTGAGTAAGATTGCTAGCTTCAGGTTCTCAAGATTCCAGCCATGGACGAGTGGATGCCCCCCTTGACGGCTGGCTAGGCTCAATTTTGATGGCTCCTCTCAAGGGAATACAGGTCTTGCTAGCATCGAAGTAGTCAGAGATTGCGCAGGACAATGTGTATTCAGCTTCTCTAGTTCAGCTGGATGCTATACTGTAAATGAAGCTGAAGACAAAACTCTAATAGCTGGGGTCAAGATCTGTTTGCAACATGTGAACAAGCTTTTACAAATTGAAGGGAACTCTGCTCTTGTCATATCTTGGGCTAGCATGGCCTCAGCACCTACTTGAAGACTGCCATCTTTGTTTGATGAGCTCTTTGATTTAATATATAACGTGTATTGTATGGATTAAAGTTCCTTGAACAACCAACTCTAACCCTCTCTTAATTGTAATCTCATTCTTTAACTGTTTCAAATAAAAGTTTTCAGCATTTTTCTTTAAAGCAACACATGCAACTCTTTTCCAGTTGAAGTCATAGAGCAATGCGACACTTAATAACATCCCCATAGCAACAAGAATAAAAAGCTATAATGTTAATCCAACCAGCTAAAATATTTCACTGCAATAATAATCATGTAGTAGCTCTCAAGCATCACAGCATGTTGCATCCGCCCTCGGTTTGAACAAACACCATGGCATCGAATCCACTTAACAGTAATAATTAAGCAAAGTTAAAACCAGAAGACTGAACATAGCTTTCCACCGATGGACGAGATGATTCTTGGATGGAACAGAATGTGTTCAGCTCCTAGTGTACATCAATGCACCCATTGATGGAACAATGTTGTAGTCTACCACTTGAGTTCTAACAATGGGTCTATGGAAGTTTAAGCCTGTATTTTTGTTTTCACTTACTTTTCTTATAACACATTTCTATGAAGGCACCTATGTAATTACTACTTTGTTTAAAAGCATTTAGGAATTTATCTTACTTCCTTATGAGCCCTGCGTATCCTGATGGTCTCTCTCTCATTTACTCTCTCACATTTGCTCTCTCACACACATTTTCTCTTTCTCATTTGCTCTCTCATTTGCTCTCACACATGTACTCTCTCTCTCTCTCATTTGCTCTCTCACACATTTGCTCTCTCTCACACACATTTGCTCTCACAGACATTTGCTCTCACAGACATTTGCTCTCTCTCATTCACATTTGCTCTCTCACACACATTTGCTCTCTCTCACACATATTTTGCTCTCTCACACACATTTGCTCTCTCACACACATTTGCTCTCTCACACACATTTGCTCTCTCACACATTTGCTCTCTCACACACATTTGCTCTCTCACAGTTGCTTTCTCTCTCTCTCTCTCTATCTATCTATCTATTCACTCTTAGATGAATATCCCTGCAGATGAAACCTCTCGTTTCTTCTCTTGGACGAATATCCCTGCACATGAAACCTCTCTCGTTTCTTCACGCGTGAACGAATATCCCTGCACATGAAACCTCTCTCGTTTCTTCTTTCTTGGACGAATATCTCTGCATATGAAACCTCTCGTTTCTTCACTCTTGGGCGAATATCCCTGCTCATGAAACCTCTCTCGTTTCTTCACTCTTGGATGAATATCCCTACACATGAAACCTCTCTTGTTTCTTCACTCTTGGACGAATATCCCTGCACACTCATTTCTTCCCTCTTGGACGAATATCCCTGCACTTGAAACCTCTCTTGTTTCTTCACTCTTGGACGAATGTCATTGCGCACAAAACCTCTCTCGTTTCTTCACTCTTGGATGAATATCCCTGCGTATGAACTCACTAGGCATTACCAACTCAGCCAGCATAAGAGCAAGATTGGTAAGAATGCCAGGAAGAGAATGGGCGATAGCATGAACAACATTTTACCAGAATCTAGAAAACAATTTTTTTGAAACTGGAACCAAGCAGAAAAAAAAATAGCAGGATGAACTTCGACAACTACGAAGAGCAACCAATAACTTGGGCCTATCACACAAACAGATTGAAGACGTCAACCTGGAACTTGATACATACTTATGTTGTTTTGTCGTTGATAAGCCGCTGCAGTGGGTGAATTTTTTGGCATGACCTGAGTGGTCATATAACTCGGGCCTATCATTCGGCTATTCTTACCATTTCATGTTGTTTATGGTTGGATTCTACCATCGCTTCCACATTACATTTATGGCACTACTACATTGGCCGATTTTGAGGCAACATTTTAGGCCCGTGATGATTTGTTCCAATTCTTGCAGCACACGCTGGCCCAAAGTCATAATCGGATGAAACGATAGGCAGATAAAAAAAAGCTCAGATTGTGAATTTCAGGTGGGCAAACTTGTCTAATTAAAGTTGCAACCATACCATCAACAAACTGGTGAAGCATTGCAATTAAGAGCTTGCTCACAAATATTTCGGCCCCCTTCCGGTGATCGAGTGCCTTGGTAGGGCTGCTTATCAACTGGAACTCCCCCTTGGCTCCAACATCCTTCCAGTGTTTCATTTTATCACATTGAAACCACCTGTGGGTGATGCCATTTTGGCCTCGCCCACGCCCACCCTACCATCTTGGTCCGCTGACGACACTATTATTCATGAGCCAGAAACAATTTATTAGAATCAGCGGGTGCACATCCGAGGTCGACTATAGACGAAGGTCATTGTTAAGTGGCTTCACACGGCAGACAATGATGTAACATGAGAGACAAAACACAATTTGTTGAAGCGTTTTCCAGATTTTAAACCTTGAAATCAAGGTTTATTTCAAAGGAGATGGGATGTTGCGGCCCTTCACCATTTGGTTAGCTTTACTTGTTTGCATTCATTTTTAGTAGTGCCTTTACTATTCTATCTACACGTGATCATCTTATACTATTTATGAGAGGCATAATTGTAATTTGCTTGTGTGATATAAAAACAGTCGGACTCTACTAAAGAGGTAGGATGAATTACAATCAGAATTTGTTCTATCTCACTCTCTCCCCTTAATATTTCCTTTTCTATTCTCTGTTCTGCTTTTGACTCGCATTATTCATTGTTCGCGTACTAACACTTTCCCGACAGACGTTGCGCGTGACATTGTTCTGACACTAATTACACATTACAAGCATCAGGATCCAAGCACTGTCATATTGAGGCTGAATATAGAGCAACACCCCACTTTGTAAGTGAGCTTTTGTGGACAAAATCAATGTACCCTAGTCACCAACTATTGTAGGCTATAAATGCTCTTAGTGCCTCCAACAATCAATGGAAATCCTTTTGAAGAAGATTTTGCAAGGGGATAAGCAACATTTCCATAGTCATAGATGAATTATTTGTTGTATCCATTTAACCTGAGAAACCCCTGAACTCCTCGATGGACTGAGGGGTTGGCCATTCAAGTGGGGGTTGTACTTTTTGTGGGTTGATAGCTACTCCGATGCTAGAGGTGATGTGCCCCCAATGATCAACGGATTTCTATTGATCTAGCACTTCTTGTGTTCGCCATAAATTAATTCTATAATAGTGTTCCATCCTAAATGCTGCAATCGGTCCCAGGTCTAACTATATACGGCAATGTTGTCAAGAAGACTAATACAAACATGTGGAGATTTGGGCGAAAAGTGTCATTCGAGGCAGCCTAGAAGGTGGTTGGCACGTTCATCAACCCGAATGACATGCCTAGGAACTTTTAATGCCCTTGATATGTTGAAAAGGCTGTTTTTGGTATGTCTTCTTTTCGTATATGGATTTGGTGATACTCAGATCGCAAATCTACCAAAAAGGAAAAACACGCCGATGCAGCTAGGGGTGGAACCGAACCTGAACCGTTTGCAAACGGATCGAGTTCAGCTAAAAAAAGCTCGGCTTGGCTTGATTATTTACCGAACCCGTGCTCCATAGAGCTCGTGAAGATAAACGAGCCGAACCCAAGAATTTTAGGGTTCGGCTCGTAAGCTTGGAGCCAGGCTCCTTTAAGCATTAGGGTTTTGTGTTTTTTAAGACATCTGACAAAAGAAGCACTGCTCTCAATCGACTGCCAATAGGTACATTATGTTCTTCTCCTTCTTTTCTTCTCCTTCTCTTCTTCTCCTTCTCCTTCTCTTATTCTCCTTCTTCTTCCCTACTCCTTTTTCTCTTTTCTTTGTGCATTCTTTTCTTCTTCTCTTTTTCTTTCCATTTTCCTTTCTAATTTTTTGTTCTTCTCCCCTTTTTCTTCTATCTACCGGTTCTCTTTCTTCTTTTTCTCTTCTCTGTCCATCCTGCTCAAACATGTTCGAGCTTGAGCTCGATAACTTTGAGTGAGCTGGAGCTTGGTAACTTTGTGTGAGCTGGAGCTCGGTAACTTTGTGTGAGCTGGAGCTCGGTAACTTTGTGTGAGCTGGAGCTCGGTAACTTTGTGTGAGCTGGAGCTCGGTAACTTTGCGTGAGCTGGAGCTCGGTAACTTTGTGTGAGCTGGAGCTCGGTAACTTTGTGTGAGCTGGAGCTCGGTAACTTTGTGTGAGCTCGAGCTCGGTAACTTTGTGTGAGCTCGAGCTCGGTAACTTTGTGTGAGCTCGAACTCGAACCCATGTTTGAGCTCGAACCCGAGCCCAAGCTCAGCACGGGGTTCTGAGTTCGTGCCGAGCTCAAACCTAGGCATGTTTGGGCTCGGCTCGGCTCGATTCCAGCCCTACATGCAGCTTGTCAAATAATTCCTCTATCTCTAATGAAGCTTTGTAATCAACACAAATTCTCCAAGTGTCATCCTTCTTTTTTACTAAAATGATGAGGCTATCAGGTGCTATTGGTTGCATAATCCCCAAAATCAACATCTCATTTAGAAGCTTCTCCATCTTGTCCTTCTAGCGATGTGCATAACAGTATAGTTTGCACATTGCTTGACTTAGCACCCTCCTTTTTAGTGATGATATGCTCAATCGATCGAGGATGGTAGCTCAGGTAGGTCCCTGAAAAGCCAATCAATGTCAACCAGTAGACTACTCAGTTACGATTGCCATTGTCTAGTCAGCCCAATGTCCCTCTTACCCGCTTTCTCTTTCGTGTGTACCACCCTCAATAAGCTATAATTACCAACAATGGAATTAAGTTTTTTGTTTTTTAAGAATAGTGATCTCTGTTTTCCATTAATAAAGAATATTACAATGTGTAATTTTACATTTTGTGCAAAATAAGACTGTTCTTTGTATTGTTACATGCTAAACTGTAAATTTCTAGGAACAATCAAGTGGTAGGTGATCTTCAATTGCTGTCACGCTTTGGCTTGCTCCTTCTCATGCTAGTTGGTCAGCAATAGAGTTGGTTGATCTAGGTGCAGCATTCCAAGCTATGCACCAGTCTGAAGTCAAATATGAAATTTCATAAAAAATATTTCTGAATTTCCACGGGATGCTAGCTGTTTTCTTTGCCCAATTGATCGTAAGTGATGAATCACCTTCAATTACCATTGATCTTGAGGCGAGGGGCTTCAACAACTTGATTCCCTCGAGCAAGGCTTTAACTTCTGCTTCATTTGATGGTGTACAACCGAGGGGACTTCAGTATACCTTGATGATATGACCATTATGATCTCTTATGACACCACCAAGTCCAGCTAGTTCAGGGTTTCCTAGAGATGACCCGTCGAAGTTGAATTTTAGCCAATCAACTGGTGGTGGGGTCCACTCAGCCATGGTAGGGGGTTTGTGTACTTTGAAGAGGGCAATTATCTACCAATGCTATCTAAGGATAGCTCTAGGCAGGGGTGGCATTTTACTAAAGGTTTCAACCCATAGGAAGGTGTTTTGGATGAATATGTTGGCTAGTCTTTCTTTACGCTTAGGTTTGTCATTGAAGGTTCTATTGTTCCTTTCCATCCATATGGTCCAAGGAATAGCTGCCAAGGATACCTCCCATAAAGTTTTGCCAATTTTGGGGAGAGGCCAGGCTGAACCAAATTGAAGTAATATGACTGCTGGTTTTCTCCTCGCCATCACAAAGCTTGGAATTAAGTTTTAAGGTTCCACAATTGGCCTCCTAAATTGGCTAGTCATTTTAGGATGGAATAGGTTCAGTCCTTAACATGGTGTTTGGTCCAATTGTCTCCCTTGTTTGTATGTGGACTCAGTTTGTTTGTCGGCTCCAGGAGGGAAGACCCAATTGCTGGATGCTTCGCTAAGAGTTTTGTGTTCATGTCTCAAGCCTGTTATCTATAAGCCTAGAAATGAAGGGAGTGGGAGAAACTACCATGTGGAGAAGGTTTAAACTATGGTCTTAAGTTATAAGGTTGTATGATAGACCTCCTAAATTGGCTAGTCAATTGGGATGGAACTAAGCTTAATCTTCAACACCTGGGATGGGTCGAACTTACAACTACAATCCTATTTCTTCCCAAAAAAGTCAAGCCTCCCTCGAGTGCGATACCACTCATGTTGTTGTGGAAGTTGATTCCCTAGCTCCTCATAGACCTCCTCAAGATCTCTCCCCAAAGTCAACGGCGTAGCCGACATCGATTGGGTTTTGGGGTTTGATTTTCTAGAGGATGGCATCGTAAAGGCCGTTGAGAAAGTACCCTAAAGTTCGTTCTTTTGGGATTTGGGCTAACAACATCTCAAACTCCTCAATGTAGCTCTCAATGCTCCCTTTTTAGTGAATCATAGCCAGCCTCTCCTTTGAGTTTATTGTTTTCCGTGTGCAATTCCTCTTTTGCATTGCAGTCTTAACGTGCTACCATGATAAGTGCCTAAATTTCTTCTAATATACACCGAAATTAGTGAATCATGCTTCTATCCATGTTGACATTAGCTAGTTGAACCCTCACTTCTAGTGAGGTACCTTGCACCTCAAAATATTGTGCTTTTCTGGATATCTAGCCTGCAGAATGGATCTCAAAAAATTTTGGAGGTTCTATTTCCTTTACATCTAGATGGAGCTCATTGAGAGGTTGTTGTCTCTTGCAAGCCTATTGCAGGGCCTCTTAGGGGGTGCCCTTCTCTTCTGATCAACCGTGTGGTTCCCTTTCCTTTCCGGGGAATTCTCTCCTCTTGTGGAGCAATACCAATTCCCTCACAAGACATTCCTCTTGTACGCCCTCTCTTCGAGCCTTCTCTAATTTTATTTATGATCCTATTTACAAGCCTCCACGTGGCATCCCTTACTGGCCCCTATGGTTTCGCACCTTCCTTTCCTTGTCCGGACCTATAAGGGACCCCTTAATCCTTCAGAAATATACCCTAAATATAGGTGGTCTCCCAGAAATATAGTCCTTCACTGGGACCACCTTTCTTGGGTCCCCAACAACGCACAGAAAAAACTCTCGAAAGACTTCCAAATCTTCTAAACCAAATAGATATAAAGGCTCGTCCTTAAATCTTCCACAACAACTTTGTGCTCCTATTTGTTCTTTGAACTCAACCACCTCCAATAAATCTGCAAAAGTTGTTGGCATTGATACCAATTGATATATTTGAATGGATATGGTCTGAAAAGAAAGTATCCATTTGAGAAGGTACAATCTCCTAAATTTGAGGAACCAAACAATTTAGACTTGGATATTGCTCCCTCGAACATAAGCAAGCCTCCCTTATATTTTCTGTAAATCCCAACATTGGATGACGATTTATCCTTCCAAGAGTGACCCAATATGGACTTGTACTTCTCAAAACTCAGCCTATGTTCAGCAGATACCCTAATGTAAAGAGATCATATATCCCTGTCATTTGATATTGGATGTGGCCTTGTCATCAGATATTGAGGTTTCTAGGAATCATATGATATGCTATGTTAACCTTCTCATTTATGGGCTGGCTAAGTAGGTCCTTTCATGATCTTGT
Source organism: Aristolochia fimbriata (assembly GCA_019845555.1). Taxonomy (NCBI): domain Eukaryota; kingdom Viridiplantae; phylum Streptophyta; class Magnoliopsida; order Piperales; family Aristolochiaceae; genus Aristolochia; species Aristolochia fimbriata. The sequence continues at coordinate 41,029,068 of CM034079.1, read as the reverse complement.
TGGCTGTCGGGATTTATTTCTTCTTCTTGAAAGCTTTCTGCTCCTTTTGCATACTTTTCTTAAATCAGAGAAAGGAGAGTGGGTGTCCCACTTGTGGAACATGAAGAGGTAGGCCACCTACATTCCAGGTATATTCTGGATGGTGCAAGAGGGATGTTACTCATGGGGACCACAGCATGCTGGAGGGAGGAACATGGGATCCTCTAATGAAGTGCCACATGTTAGATTGTAGATAGGGTTTTGCATAGAATTGTAGGGGAAATGAAAAAATAAGGGTAAACTTTTCAGTTTATAAAATCCTCACCATTTTCTGAAAAATTAACAAACAAAATAGTCCAATGAACTGGAAGCCCCATTCCTGCTCTTGGGTAATATTCAAGTACTAAGATGAGGAAGCTCTTTAGAAAAATGAAGGAGAAAAAGTGAAAGCATGAATAGAGGGAAGGAAAAGGTTGGAATAGAATAGAAGAGAGCTTTGAGGTAGGACCATATACTCGCCAAATGGCTCACTGAAGTGAAGAGGTCTTCTACCACAAATAGATTAAGATTTCCTACTCTCAAATTAATTACGGGATCTTCCTATGCTCATACTAATGTAGGAGAATCCTCATAATAACTAGCTTGGAATGTGGCACTTATATACCAATGACAGGAGGAATTTTGGCTTACTAACGATTCATGTCCAAACTTAAACAAGCTATTAGTCAAAAATATGGAGGGCATCCACTCACGCAGAACTTAGAACACAAACACAGGTCACAAAGCAAGAAGTGCATGAATTCGCTCTTTTACTATGTTAAGAGATCTCTTCCTACATATGAGTGCATGAATATTCCTACCTGTACTTGATTTGGGCTGTTCTCCCATATAAACTCTCAAATAGTTAGCTAAAGATGCTAAGCACATGATTTAAAAAAAGCAAAAAATGCTAAGCAATGTACACTACAAAATAATATAACTTTTTTCTTTTAGTAAAGTGTTTTGTTTTTGTTGATAATATCAGAGAGTTTACTTAGGGTTAGGCCACCCTCACCATATGTGAAAAAAGGTGTATCCATCTCGAGCTAGTGAGTACACAACTTTGGCAGATCTAGGAATATAAGACCACTCATGAACACTAATAGAGTCACAGAGAAACAAGACTTCAGGCTTTCTATTACACTGAGTAAAGAGGCTAGAGCAATAGAAAGTTGTATATCCAGATACCTATCCTACTACAAAGCAACAAAAATTCCCAGAGCTTGCAGCTCCTCTCTCAGCCGACACCAGCTACAAAACTCCCTAAAAACCAGACTCCCTCTTCCCTTCTCTCTCTCCACTCTTCTATTCTCCTAACCTATTTACTAGGTGACATGTGGCACAACTATATTGGGGCCTTCCCCACTTCATTCGTCTGGTGTGCATCCCTGTTTTGTCTCCTTGTATACACCAAATGGGTGGTTTGCCAACTGTCTGCTCCTTAGCTGGCCCCCTCTGATTCTCATCTCTAACAAACACGTGGAATGTGAACTTGAATCTCACTAAACAAGTACAAGGATCTCCAAGGAGGGCTGAACTCTGCTGATACCACCCAATGATATTTCTTTAATCTCCTTCAACCACCAACTCACCATTGAAGGCATGGAAGCATCTAAGTGCCTGCAATGCCCATCCGGTGAGGACTTATTCTGAAAAGTTGTTATTCCTCTCCTCCCATAAGCACGATGGAAAGAAGGCAACAAGAGATCTACCTAACACCTTCCCCCTTGAGGATAGGTGTGCGGGTGAGAAACTAAAAAGAGATTTCAATGAACGTGGGACCCCAATGAGCAACCAAAGAAGTTGACAAACCTTGACCAAAGCCTCCACACATAATCACAATGAATGATTAGATGATTGGCAATTTCTAAATGGCCATCACATAGTGGATAAGTCAGAGAAGGAATCATGGTCCCTCTTCTTACCAAAACTTCCTTGGTGAGGATTCGGTCATGCATAGCACTCCAAATAAAGAATTACATCGAAGCAAAACAGGTAAATCCCATGCATATCAACTACCATGAGGAACTGAATGTTGAGGCACCAGAGACTTATAACTAGAGGCGATCGAGAAGTCTCCATCATTAGGGAGAATCCAGATCAATCTATCTGGCTTACTAGAGTCTCTGAAAACTTTGCCAAGTAGAGAACCATAGCCTCCTCATCCCTTATTTTCCTCCTAAAAGTCATGCTCCAATCTACATTTGAAGTATGATTGTCCGCAATTACCTTCCACACTGAAGATGAAGGGAGCCAAGTGATTATGTACAGATTAGAGAAGATAATTTTCAGTGAATCAGGGCCAAGGGTCTTCCCTAAAGGAAGTAAGCTTTCCATTACCAACATCCCATCTTATGTGTGATCTGACCACTTCAAACTGTTTGAAGATATCCTTATCACCTATAATAGTCTAAGGGAGTCCCAACCCAAAACCCATGTGTCTTCAGCCTCTCCAAAATTTTGTAAAACCAATTTACACCAAGAGGATGATCTATCCTTGTTGATTCTCCAACGCCACTTCCAAAGGAAGACTTTATTAACCAATGAGATTGTTGAAATTCTCAATCCTCTTCTATCCTTTAGCAAACAAACCGACTACCAATTTGGCAAATGTTATTTAAATTTTTCAGTGGAACCCTTCCACAAGAAGTTCCTAAATAACCTTTCCAAATCCTTTGCTGCTAATGTCCAACAAGTAAAAACACCTCCAGTGGGGCAGAAGCCCAAGCAATGGTAGAAGGCATTCAAATCTACAAAGAATATTTTACAGCTCCTCTCATAATAGAAGGAGATTCTACCCTAGCGATAGCCTGGGGAAGCAAGAAGATTTTCTCACCTTGGAAGTTAAAGAAGACCTTTGATGAGATTGAGGACATAATCAAAGTTTAGCAAATTGCATGGAGTAGAGTGCCCAGATCAGCAAATTCAGTCGCGGATTAATTGGCAAAAGAGGGAGTCAGTAGGGACTCACTTTTTGTACAATAGCATACCTTTTTGTAAAGCCAAGCGCAACTCACTGAACAAACTTTGTAAAAGCAAAGACTGCTCACTTGAGCAAACTTTTGTAAATACCACGATGAATGAAAGACACATTTTCAAAAAACAAAAAGGGGAATGAAGAAATGATAGATAATTTGCTAGAATGTCACTCGAGCATGATTGGATGAGAATCAATCTCCTTGCTTTGGAGAGTAATCTACCCTTCCAAAGCGATAAGCGCCTTATGAAATGAAATAAAAAGGAGATCATTATTCTAAAAACAAAAGCGATAAGAACCTTTGAAATTTCTTCGCCCTTGGGTTCCATAAAGGTCGGGATGCCCTCTCAAACCAAATAATTGTAGCTTTCCATCTCCTCATTTGATCAAGTGTCGCCTCTCCAAATATTATTGTGTCATAGACATATTGAACCAGTGGTAAGAGTTCCTCTAGAAGAATATTATTGAGCCAACCCAAGGATATGGTTGACTTCACTATCCTCACTATTCTTCTCCTACGATATTAAATAGAAGGGGAGAGAGGGAGTCCCTGCCTCAAAACCTCTAGTGCTACCCAAATGACCCTCCATTCACAAACAAGGAAAATGAGACACTTAAGACACACAACCTAATCCAAGCTATCTACTTGGAGCGAAAACCCATCTCGCACATCATGGTCACCAAGAAATCCGAATCAACTCTGTCAAATACCCTTTTTATATCTAACTTCATTGTGATATTGGGTTTTTCATATTTAGCTAACCAGTCAGTCACCTCATGGACAAACATAGCTGCATCTCATAGCTGCCTAGGTTGGATAAAACCACTTGCTCCTTGCTGATTAGACCAGGGAGCACTACCTTCAACCTTTTAGCTAGAATTGTTGCAATAATTTTATTTGGGCCCAAAATCAAGCTTATAGGTTTGAAATCTCGAACATTCTCCACTCCCTCTTTCCTTGGCACAAAGCTATAAAGGATGTGCCCTTTTATTTTTTGAAAATGGAGATGGTTTTATTTCATATGTTCAAAGAATGAGAGTACTTTAGCTGACCTATTACCAAAGAATTTCCTTGATGCCCCTTCCCTTGCTAGCTTATCAACCAAAGAGTTGGGCGAGCTAGGTACCTTATGGGTATGTTACATGCTTGATCAAGTAACTCATCAAATGCATGCTTTAGCCTCCACGTTGGTGGCCAGAGTTTGCCGGCCCAAGCTATGACAAGGGCTGAGGCCCCCTCCACGTGCAGGTGTGTGTGTGTGTGTGTGTGTGTGTGTGTGTGTGCAAGTAGATTTTGATGCCTTCCAATAGTGCTTGGGCTTGAGCTTCTTTTGAGGTACAACATCCCAGAGAGCCAAAGAAGCTTACAATATATTCTCCATTCAAGTCATAAATGGCTCTCCCAATGTCAGTCCTTTCTGGTTACCTTGTGAAGAACCATCAAAATTCAGTTTCACCCACCCTTCAAGTGGCAGCTCCCATGTCTCCATCATTGGGATTTTGTGACTCTTGAACTTGATGAGTTATCCCAATTTTTCTAATGACTACACCGGGAAAGGTGACATCTTCTCGGTGCTTGCTTGCCAAAGTAGAACGCTATGTATTTTTTTCGAAAATGTTGATGACTTTTTATTGATAAAGAATTGTAAAATTACAATGCAGAGTACATTTCTTTATGGGGTCTTTTTTTTTTTGTGGAAATTGAGTATATATTAATGCTAGGCAATTGCCATAATCATACAATTACATAATAGATTGTCTAGGGGGTTTTCCTCACAACGAGTGTTGTTGAGTGGACTCCCTCCTTTGCTAATTCATCTGCTAAACTGTTAGCCGATAGTTGAGGACCCATTACAAGTACATTTCTTTGTGTTCCCTGTTTAGCTAGCTCATCTGCTAATGAGTTTGCAGATCTAGGGGGTTAAATGTTGGAGCTAAAAGCCTTGCTAGATCTGTGTCCCCTTTACTAGTAATGAGGCTGTAAGCACCCTATGGTTGAAGGGGCCTACACAAGCTCATCTCTGCCACTTGGGTATATGTATTTGGCTTGGAGCTTGGTTAGAAGATTAGAGGCCTCTTCCACTACCATATCATTTAGGTTTTTTCATGTTGATAATGCTTCTACTATGGAAGTTGGTCATCATATCTACAACGTCTTCTTTCATGAACTTCAAAAGAAAATTTGAAAAACTCTTCATTGACTCTGTCTGTCTAAGGGGAATGTCTTCACTGCCATTTCAATTTCCTCAAGAGAACTTTTACCTTCTAACAAAGAGTAAGGAAGAGAAAACACTAAAGGAAGAAGTGAAGATTTCAATATATAAACTTTTTTTTACTATGTTTTATAAAATTTTAAATAAAATGAAGTTATATCACCATCATGTAAAATATATAACAGAATTAAGATAATGAATGGTGAAAGGTCACATACACCTAATACTTCAACAAAGTGTAGACCAGTGAGAAGACAAAAGCCAAATTCTAAAATTTATTTGCACTCTTGCACATAGAAGTTTCAACAAGAAAGCATTAAGAGGAAACAAGAAAGGGGAAGTTGCCTCAAAATTTGGTCCACTGTATTCTACTGAGGTAGAGGCCTGTGCGTTTTTGGTTCTCATCGGGTCTTAAGCTACATTGGAAGGCTTGCAATACATGAGAGGATTCTCTTTGTGCCATGACTTCATTTCACAATGTTACACTTGCAAATGGTTTGGCAGATAATTGGCATGGATAGGACTTTGCTCACAAAATTTGTTTTGGAATATGCTTACCCCATTTCATGTGGACTGATTCCATTATAATTTTCCTTTGTTCTTATAAAATTGGGCTCTATTTTAGGTTACTCTCAAAATTTCTCAAAATAAAAAATAAAAATAAATAAAAATAAAATAAATCCTGATATTGCAAACTGTGAATAAGTAGTTGTCCAATGGCAATCTGTGGTTTCTTTGTACTGTGTTGGCTTGCTTCTACTCCTAATATCATTCAAAGCAACTGTTGATTAAAAAGCTATAGAGCACGATTATTTTGACAACTAATAAATTGCTCAATGTACCTATTTAAAGTGAACTATGTATGAAGATTTGATGATCAATTTTAACTGAATAAAGTTCCTTCAAAACTTCCTCTTTGCTTTATTGTACTCATATACCTGTTTAACTATGAGCATCAATTTATGTTTTACTTGAAGTCATGTTGTATACCGAGTTTCTCTTCTCCATTTTACTCATAAATTTCTTGTAAGAATTTACTGGAAATTTTACCTAACATACAGCTATAAATAAAGAAACATGACAAGATGCTTGAGGACCTCTTCTTTTTCTATTATATTTTTCTTCTCTCTATCTACTCTTCTTTCCTCTCTTGGAACAATGTCATCTTTCTACTTATATGTCTTATCAGCGAATCCCTAAGAGACTCTAGGATGGTAATAGTTGGTAATAGTTACATTATGCGGCCTCTCATGAATTAACATTCAGTCGCATTTATTTTAAATTGCTTCACATGGTGATTAATATCAGATGATTAAAATCAGATGTTTTGCATTTATATGGTTTTTTACTTTTTCGCCCTTCTGTATGGTTTCTGTCTGCATGAATATGTGGTCTTCCATTTAGCTATCAAATATCAAATTTCATAAACTTAAAGAACTGGTTAATGCAGATAAGTCATACAACTAGCACATACTCCTCTTCATTTGCTTTTGTCAGATTTGCGTGACAGAAGTGAGTGGTTTCAAATTCATTTACCCTCTTGTATTGTTTCTGTTTGCATGAAATTGAGGTCTTGCACTTAGTTATCAAATCCCACATTGTGTAGACTCTAAAGAACTGATAATGCTGATACCTCAGAGAATAACACTTCTTTGAGTATCTAGTCTTTGACAAGTTTTATTCAGCTTAAGTAGCATAAAAGATGTGTCTCTTTGCACAGGTGCCCATGCGAGGGTTTTTGCACCCAGACTATCGGCAAAATGATATGCTTCTAGAAAGAATATTTTCCAACCTTTACTTATATGTATGCATGGTTCAGCAGTTTTGAGTACTATATATGTGTTATCTTCAATTGTTTAGTGATCTAAAAATAATTTCAAGTGCTAACTAATTGTTCATTGGTTTCAGTTGGAAAAAGAAGCAGTTATCAAAGGCATGCCACTAGGACAAGCACATGACATTGATATCCCTCCTCCACGCCCTAAAAGAAAACCAAGCAACCCATATCCTCGAAAGACTGGTACGGGGCCTCCTATATCTTCAGTTGGACCTAAGGAAGAGAAGTTGCCAAACAACAAAAAAGGATTGGACTTGGAACATGATCCTCCATCTGTGGTGTGTCTACAATATCCAGTCATTTTCTTGTATTACTAATTCTTCCTCTTTTGGACGAAGATGGAAAGCTGATCTAACATGTCTTAATCAGGAACCCACTGGCATTGGAACATCAGAAAGAACTAATGGAGGGTCCGAACAGCAAAAATGTTCGGAAGTTGTTAGCATCTTCCAAGAGGCTCCCTGTACTTCGGTATCTTCCGCTACTAAAACCTCTGGAATTACAAGCCAAAATACTTGCAAAGAATTCATGCCTCCAGCAAGAGGTAGACGCTCCCTGTTAACCGTAGATGAGTTCTCTCTGACTGGTAAGCCTAAGGGGAACAAAACACTTGAAAGATCTAGTGCTGTTTGGCCAATCCAAATTGGTGTACATGATAAACACCATACAGAAAATCATTGCCATGCTTCCAGGATGGAATTGGTCCCTGGAGAAGGGCCGACCGATGTAATGGAAGAAGAAAAACTGAAGCTGAATAATAGTGATACCCAAGGTGCTGGTAGCTGCCCAAGGTACATTCCTGTGCATGTCCTTGATGGAAATGTTGAAACAGGCATTCCTGTTCCTTCACCCAATGGAACAAATCATGTACCTGTAGTTAGCCAATCAGGTGGGAATACAAACTCCTTGGCAAATCCTACTGCATCTTCTATCAGTGAATCTACAAGGTCTTGCGCTCATCAATCAATGCCATTTGTCCATCCTCCCTTTTCCCCATTCCACAATTCAGATGTGTTTCGAACTCATTTGAACACCACATGCACATTTTCAAATGTTATAATATCCACTCTTTTACAGAATCCGTCGGCCCATGCAGCTGCCAGTATGGCAGCTTCTTTGTGGCCCTGCCCTGATGATTCTGCAGCTGATGTCCTTCTTGGAGGGTTTCCAGCAAGACGGATAAGCTCACCACCAAGTTTGGCAGCACTAGCTGGTACTACAGTGGCTGCTGCCTGTGCATGGTGGGCTTCTCAAGGGCTTCTCCCTTTTTGTCCTCCCATTCACCCTGCCTTCACCTTTACACCTCCAGCCACAACCACCATACCGACTACACAATCTACACAGGCACCAGAAGACAAAAAGGGACAAACTACTGGCAATGAAAAAGCTGTCCAGCAAGATCAGCGAATGCTGGATCCAGAATTCTCAGCAGCTCCAAAAACAAGGAGTCGTGGTTCTAAATCATCTCAGTCATCTTCATCTGATTCAGAGGACACAGGAGGGACTGGGTCTCCTGCTGTTCAACATGTAGCAGTTGAGCATGAGAAGAAACAAGAATCAACCACTCTGGATCCTGATAACGAGAAGAAGACCAGAAAACAAGTAGATCGATCTTCATGTGGGTCCAACACACCTTCTGGTAGTGATTTAGAAAATGACATGTTAGAGAACCATGGAGAAGAGAAAGAACTACCAAAAGAAGCTGAAATAAGTAATCCAGGTGATGAACCTTCCTCCCGTCGTGGAAGGACCACTGCAAATGCTAATGACTCGTGGAAGTCTGTCTCTGAAGAGGTTGTGGTTGGATAAACACATAGGTTATTTCTCTTATAATCATTGTAGACATGTCATTAATTCTATTTTATGCTGCTTTTAACTGTGTCAGGGACGGCTGGCCTTTCAAGCACTCTTCACTAGAGAAGTTCTGCCGCAAAGCTTTTCGCCACCACAGGACCTGAGGAACAATGAAGGCCCTAACAATTTTGAGAAAGAAAAGAAGCTGAAGTCATCGGATGAGGATGAAGAAGATAAGTTGGAGTTAGAGCTTAACAGCACAAATCATTCCCTTTCTCATGATGATCTTCCAGTTGCCCAGTTGGATGAATCATCAAGGAGCCACAATATCGCACAGAAGGAAGTGCTGATGAATGAGCTAGTTGGACAAGGAAAGCTGAAGGCTCGTCGAACAGGGTTCAAGCCTTACAAGAGGTGTTCAGTGGAGGCCAAGGAGAGTAAAGTAATGAATAGTTGTGGCCATGCTGAAGGGAAAGATGCAAAGAGAATACGATTAGAAGGCGAAGCTTCTACTTAATGATGCATGCAATAAGTGACTCTTTTCTAGTTGCCTGTAACTTTATCGTTTTTAAGTTATTGTTTGTCCCAGACACAAGTTATGAAACAGGTCATGGGGGGCGTACACTAGCATTAAGTTTGTTCTACGAGGACTACGTAAAATTTACCATAAGCAGTCCAAACTGTAGCTATGCAGACGAAATATATATGGTGCGTTCCTTTGCGATGAGTTGTTGAAATTGCCCACTGGTCAGGCTGTAGTTGCCAAGCGGACTCACTTCTAAACCTAATGCACCAAAAAGTTCAAAATTTATTAGTTTCGCCTTGGGGAACGGCTTCTTGGGATGGACAAGCCCCAAAATAACCGAGTTATCCATGGTTGTTGTAAAACAGCTTTCTGGAACACAGTTTGTCGGAAGCTTTAACACTTTTATGTCTCCCAGGTCCAACTCCCCCCCCCCATATGAAATCCGACTATCCGAGTATTGGGGGTTCCGATCACACCAGATTACAACACTGAAGACATGATTTACACATATTTACTCAAAAATAATATTTTAGATTCGAATTTAGTATTTTGAATAGGACTGATGTTTTAGTATATAATATAATATTTTAACCCCAAATTTATAATTTTTCCTCCTCTAGTATTTTATCCTTGTCACATATCACAATTCAGTTGGCAGAACGAGATGATCCGAAGTCCGAACCCCCAAGTATAATATACAACGTAATTCTGTCTCGTAAAATCTGCCCGGATAAGAACATTTCAACATTTAGAGCAAACTATCTACGTTCAAATGCGTGCAGTTCGTGATATTTTTCCAATGTTATTCAATCAATGACAGAAGTTTTGTACTGTATAATTACTCAGAAACAATTGACCCGGTATAAATAAGGATCTGATGCAATTGTCTCCACAACGATATTACGATCTACACAAGTTTCGAAATTTGGCTCTGACCCTATTTGAAGTTTAGCACATTCTAATTGATATCATGAACTCTAGACCCGTAAACACACTAAAACCTAAGATCCACATGTCCAACTCAGAACCAGCTTCTATTGAACCAACATTTGAAATATAACTTGGCAGTCGTAGTAGAGCACAAAGAAATGCCAATCTTTCATCGTTCGAAACTTCAAATTGTCAATAAATAAATTAGGACGTAATACACTGCTTCAACTAAAATATGATTATTTAAAAATGGGGACCCAAAAAAGCTATATTTCACTTTTTCAGGAAATGAGTCAATACCCGTTAGAATCAGTGGCTCAAGGTTAGGAGCTCTGCACAACATTGACCAACGTCAGAGGAACTGTAAGGCCACTAAGACTAGTTGTCCTTCTACACTTAAGACACTAGTTGTCCTTCTACAATCATATCTTTACAAAAAGCAAAGGAAAGAACACTAACACGCTCATCTCTTGAGTTGGATTTCCCAATTCTATTAAGATTCAACATGTTTGACGATACTCGTTCCTTTAACAAGTCTGTACAACTTCATGATGAGTCCTGCTTTACATCCACATAAATGAAAGAATAAGAAATGCAACTTATTTACATCAGCTTAACCTCGCATACAAAGAGGAGTTGCCCCTAAATAAGTTCGACTGCCTTTGAGCTGGTGGCGTAGTAGTAGCATAAGGTGTTAATTTTTGTTGATTGACTATATTGAAAGTCTCCCCTCATGGTCAGGTATCTTGGACTCTTAAACTAAAATAAAACTGGTGTGATCAAGGTTATGTGAACAGAGAGATTTGTCCGTTAGGAAACTATGAAGTTAAATATATTTTACTTGTTGGGCAGACCCCGAGTTTGACAAGATATATGATGCATCTCGGACCGACTTTGATGAGCCCTTAGATTTGCAATATATGTTTTGAGTCTCTGCTGATCTGCAACAGTTAGTGAAAATGGTGGATTTATAGGTAGAGAGGCAGCTTGCAGAATAAAGGAAAGTAGAAGTGTGGCCTTTGAATATGAAGCTGCAGCACGTATCCTGTTTCCCATAAGCTCATCCACCTAAAACAGGAGCAGAATCATAAGCCCAAAACAAAAAGAACTGAACTGCAGGCTCATAACCTAAATTACAAACCATAATCAGAGTATACTGCAATACAACTTTTTATGGTTCGCAGGACAAAAGGGCAAAAGAAAACCAAACTTTTAACTGGAGTTTTTCTCGTGACGAAATTTGACCCAGAATTTTTTTTAGAAAAAAAAGAAAAGAAGATATGAAAAAGCAATATGGAATGTAAAGACTTCTCCATAAATTCAATAATAAGTTTATAATTTGAAAATACACTTCCTAACTGCAGCAGGTCGTTTTAGAAAAAATTTAGACCCAACCTAGGAATAGTACGTAAGTAGGAGCTACAAGAAAAAGAGGAAATGTGTTACAAACAGACCCTCAAATGAATGAATTCAGGATCAAGAAGATCCTGTGTCTATTTCATAGGAAGAGAGTCCTAACTTTGACTAGTCCTCGGGGACTGTACTTGAACCCAACTTAACAAGAAATGTTTTCTGTTTGTTACTTTTTCCCTGAATGTTCCTCTTTTTACCAGAAAGCCATTTGAAAGAGGAAGCAAATACAGATAATGTAGCATGAAGTACCATCAACCACATAACTACTTGCATACAGTAATGATGGGAAATTAATCCTCTAAAAGGATAACTATTCCCATATGATTATAGGAAAAAGATGGACTGTCACAAACAGCAGGCCGCTCCATATCACAGCAGTGGCTAGGACTCAATGACTAAAAAAGGATGTGTTTGTTAGCTTCGATACAAAATTAGCAGATTATCAGCTAATAAACTAGAAAAGAGCAAGACAATTTACTTACAGCACCACTTTTCCCAGCTGCTAAGGCCGTCTGGAAAATAACATCCATGGCATTCGGCATCTGTGCAGTACCTGGAATATGATGAAAACCATCATCCCAGATATACTCAGAAAGAAAAAAATTGACGAAAAGAAAAAAAATAAATCCACATAAAATAGAGCTTCCTCATTTTCAGAGGTCTCACCATCCATGTCCTGAAGATAATTAGATATTCTCTCCGCCTGATCAAATGCACCAAGAAATCCTTGCTCAGCCCAACAGCGAACAGATGCTGGCCTGTTGAAATCCACTGTCCCAGCAAAAGTAACCATAGAAGAAGAACCTTTCTGGTCAAGTGCACTATCATTAGTTGAAGTACTTCCAGGTGTGTCTCTCACAGTATTACAGTTTAACCAAGAAAGAGACACACTAAGAGCTTCCTTCCAAACAGCTAGGGTCACCAATTCCACAGAAAATGATTCGAGATGCAATCCTGCATTAAACTGGAAAAACAAAAGCAGTTAAAGCATGGTGAACAAACTGAAGGAAGAGATAAACAAATTGTAAAGGCCGTAAAACACCTTTTCCACGGCAAGTTCTGCAAGAGCCTGTAGGTAATTGTGCAACAATTGCAGCCTCTGAGATGGACGAAAAGAAGACTGATCTTGTACTTCAAGTCCCTCAGTGGATGCAGGTGATGTAGGTAATGAGGCAGATCTATATGTTTGGAAATTTTCACTATTGCAAGTGGAATTGATGACTGTGTCCACAGGCTGTGGTGGAATAACTAAGCCTTCGGAGTTCTCAACAGCGAAGCCCTTGGACACCTCGAGCGAAGAAGGAACAGTGTCCACAAGTGCAGAGTGAGCATTTACAAGAACATATTCTAGTTCTATAGAGTCAAGCGAGTCAAGAACTGGCAGTAAAAAAAAAAAAAATTAATTATGAGAAAATATAACCAGCTTCAGCTACAACCTATTTGATATGGTGAAGAATCGTAGTGTTAAAAAATACCGTTCAAAGAAAATACTTTATTTCATAATTTGAAAGTGATTTTGTAAGCAAGTTATTGGTGGATAGAAGTTTATAATAATTATGTTTTAATAAAGTATCATTTCTTAAAAACAAATAATTATTTCCTATTCTGCATCAGTTTCTAAGTCAATGTTAATTTTAGGAATTATTTTAGCTTCGAGAGTCTTATTTATATTTTGTTAGTAAGGGTTCAAGCACTACTTTAGTACTGAACTTAAAGCAATAACTCTTCAACTACAAGTACATCTGCTGGTCACAAAATCCAGTTAGACATATTGTCTTTTCTCAAACTCTTACCTGTGATAACAACAAAACATGGACTAACCTTTGGGTCTAGATATGCTCAAGGGCTCTTGATCTTCTACATTTACAGTTGACTGGCTTGCTGGACCCATGGAAACTGATGCCTCAATGTATGCATTTTTACCTGTGAAACGTGTTTATATTATAAGTTTGGTTCTAAGGTCTCTGCATGTCATGGGATCATTACCATACACATCTTCAATTCTCGACAAACTAATAAGCAGCAGTGTAACAATGACTCTGTACCTGCTGATAAAGGCAGCTCTTGCACAAGTAAGGATCTTTTTTCTGTAACTAATGAAGAAAGCTCCAAACTTGCAGCTGGCCTACAATTAAAAGAAAGAGCACTTTAAGAGAGTTAGCTTTCTTTCATTAGAGCACAAATATAAAACATTTTGAAGAACTCAACCTTGATTCTGCCATAAACTTGTGGTCGAAAAACTCCTCAAATGTTAGTCGCTCAACTGCAAACAATCACGAGTTTAATGGACAAGAATCTTACTAAAAAAGTTATTTTGTGTTTTAGCACAAACAACATAAGACTGAAGACAACTTCATTAACACAGTAACTAGAGTGATTAAAGAGAGTAAAATAATGTAATGTCACATAGACAAGTTGCATAAAAGCAAGAAAGCAATTTGGTTGGTTTTAGTTTGAAATTTCAGCATTCATATCAGCTAATATGGCAGATGAGATATCATCCAAAATAAAGAATAAAAATAAAAATAACAACAGTAACCTGGGTTTCTCCGTAAAAGTCTTCTGCAAAGATCAACACAATCAGGGTGCAATTCTTCCATAATCCCATGAGGAAACTTGACCTCAGTAGATGTAAGAATGTTTTGAAAAAGCTGTACAAAGCAGCATGATAAAGTATTTTTAGATTCTCAAAAGAGATACATCAATATATATTTCGAAAGAAATTTCTCTTCATATACAAACCTGAAATTGGTTGTTTCCATCAAAGGGTGGCTTCCCTGTAACAAGCTGAAAAAGTATCGCTCCCACACTCCATAAGTCAGCCTGCATTGTTGAACTCACCAGATCAATAATATAGACAGATATTGCAAACATTGATAGAGTGAATATTACGCTTGGTAATAACACCTTAGCATCGTATTTTTGGTTTTGGATAATTTCTGGAGCCATGTATAATGGCGAGCCACATAAGGTGTCAGCCAAGCCTTGTGGTGTCAAGTATCTGGGGAAACCATATAAAGCTGATTGAATGAGAGACTACTGAGGACACAAGAAATAATTCATACCAGTACAAGTAAGCATAATTTTCCCTTGACTTAGCATTTACAAATGAAATGCATGTACTAGTTAATCCAAACAAATGACGAGGCATCAATGAAAACATCATCAGTCAAGCATTGTGGACACTAATTCATCAATTCATTACCTAGCAAAACCAAAATCTCCAATTTTCAGGACTGGATTTTCATGCATAGATGATAATAAAAGGTTCTGCAAAAGCATAAGCACATTGTGAGAATATTGCAAATGAAGATCCAAAAATTCTGAAATCAAACATCACTACAAGAATACAAAAAAATTAAAACATCGTGAATTAAACAATTCATAGAGTGCAAAAGATTCTTACTTGTGGTTTTAGATCTCTATGTATAAGATGGTTTTCCCGGAGTACTTGCAAACCCTTAGCTGAATCAGAAAGCAATATGTGTTATACCACAGCCTTTCTCAAAGGCAATTACGAAGACACATTGATATTTAGGAAAAGTAATTTCTTTCTTGAATAAGGGTCATACCCAGTTGTCTCATGAAGTGCTTGGCAGTACCACCTGAGACTCTACCAAACCGTTGAATGTAAGCACCGAGATCTCCACCTACACAATACTCCAAAACTAGGTATATTTTGTCCTCCGTCTGCAAAAGTTCACATTCTTATAAACAGAATGCAATTAACCAATTTTCAAATTAAATAGATTGGCAAGACCAAAAGTGTTTTCTGAAACATTATGTACAGCCATAAATGCAGTAAACTATCGTTGAGAAGCACCTATTCCCCTTTCTTTACCAATAGTTTAGCTGAAAAATATAATTCATAAAGGAAACCTACAAAAAGAAAATAGAAACAAACAGAGCATCCCACCACATTCTTACCAACAGAATGCAATTACGCAGTCTTACAATTATATAGATCAGCAAGACCAAGGATATTCTCTATAAAATTATGTTAAATGCAGATAAAATTAAGCTCATCCTTAACAAAACAGAAGCAACGTTTCTCTTAGAGGCACTCCTCAACAGGTTACTCAACTTTCTACATTGACCTGCCGATTGGCGTTTGATACCCAAATTCCCCAACACCACATTTATGGTTCGCTGCATCCACGAAGGAGGCTTATGAATCTAAACAATTTCGTAATGAACGGAAGAACGTAGCACTGAGTCTTTTGCCGTAAAGGAGGATCGGTTGTGCTATATCTCTTTGAATAGTTCCACTGGCAGGTCTCCGCATAGAGACACTACATTCACTTGGATTAGAAAGATTTGAAAGAAAGAAAAAAACAAAAGCAAAACAATCCTGTAACAAGAAAAGAAAGAAAAAATTACTAAACGAGAACATCGGCCCAACTCCATTCACCTGGATAGCTTCATGAAGGCGAACAATGTTCGGGTGTTTGATGTGTCCCAAAATAGCAATTTCCTTGAGCAAACTCTCGTTCACTTTACTACTAAGCTGCTTCTTGTCAATCTCCTTGATTGCCACCTCGATTCCCAGGGACCGATGCCTCGAGAGCCACACGACCGCGAAAGAGCCGGAGCCAATTTTTGGTCCGAGAATGTAATCGCCGACGACTCTGCACCTGCTCGGCACGTCATCCATCCCCTCCTCTTTTCTTCACTTTCCCACAATAAATTCAAATCCCAGTCCCTCACAAAATCATCACTGAGAAAAGGTCTCCGCCGTTTCAATCACATGTCGTCTGAACTTCGAGAGGGAACCCCCTATCTTTCATCCTTTACTTTCTCCCTTTTGGGTTTTATGACAGTGACAAAAAGCGAAGGCATGGCATCTGTGCCCGGTCGAGTCGCCATAGGAAAGCTCGGGCAGACGAGAATATTATCTCCTCACGACGAGAAAAAAAAGCCGGACGAGGAGCTCCGAAGATGGTTTGTTCTTACAAGAGAGCCGCGGGGAGAAGTAACCGTGTTAGATTAGGAATTTAGGATTTCTCCTTTTCCACCCTTTTCAATTTTCCTTTCTGCCACTTCCTCTTCTATCACAGTTTCATTCATCGTCGTGCTGAGTCGCAACTCGGGGGATATGTTAGCTTCCTTCGCGGAAAAAATGGTGGACTGCCCGCATATTATATCCAGTACGCCACAGACACGTCTCGTCTACAATTAATTACAAGAATGCCACTGCTTCGATTGAGATTAGAAGGAGGATTCACAAATATTGCCGATATCTCCTATCTCCGAAGAGAGAAATAAAGGCCCCTCCTAGATTTCAGGAATCTAAGGTTTTTCCCCCGTCGTTCATTCGATGGGGCCCGATTGAAAAACGAACCGTCGATTTTTTCTCATCCGCCCATTCAGTAGGCCCCATTTTCAGCAATCGACGGCACCGTGGGTTGGTTAGTGTCGTCGGGCCATTCAATTGTAAAGAACCCGTTATTTTATTTTACATAAAGAAATAGTGACTCATAAAGGAGCCATAAAAAGAAGATTCCCAATATTACCGAATTATTATTTATTAATTAATCAGGAGACGTAGGCCAAACGACGTGTCTTTCTCCTTCACCTTGGGCTGTTTAAGCAAGATAATTAAGAATAACAATAAGGCATAGGAAGAGTCTTCGATTCAGTTCAGTGACTTCAGTGTCTCATTAATGGAAGAAGAAGTTTGAAAGAAGAGGGTTTTATCTTACTTTGCTTTATCGTCATCCTGGTAATTAAGAACTGGACAGCTGGCCGCCGGCGTATTCATATTTGATTAATGGCGTGTTTATGCTAATTTTACTCTCAGTGGCTGATATTTACTGATTTTTCCCCTTTTACTCTTTTAGTATTAATATTTAATACAACTGGGAAATTATATAAGAGTCCCATCCCGTGGATTCAAAATCGACAATAAAATGCCTAATAATAAACTATTTTAATATTGGTAATTTCTCGTAGTGGAATTGTAGAAGCCCGAGTTTTTTATTTTATGCGCGTATGTATATTTTCCCCTTTTAAATTTTTTATTCTTTACTTGCTTCTAAAGTAGACGTTTACCTTAGGACTAGGAAGATCTTTTTTAAGTTTTAAGATATAATTAGAAGATAATGAAGAACAAGCTCATACTGCCTACTCTGGTTTACGCCCTAGGGCTTGGGGTTTAGGATCTTACTTTTGATTTGATGGTAGTAAAATCATCACCACCAAATTATTTCTCACCCAATCGAGTAAGTAAAACTGTAAAAGATAATTTGCAGTATAAAAATATTTAAATATCCTTTTTTTTTTCTAGAATTTGAGTATATATATATATATATATATATATATATTTAAAAATAAAAAAAATTGCACGTTTTTTATCTTATATGGCATATTTCCTCCTCTTAGTTAATTGATTCTATTAAAGTTAGGAAACAGGAAAGTAACAGCACGATAATCAGCTAGCACTTTCAAACTTGACCTCAAATTAATCAGAAACACTAAACCCTGTCGAATTGAAGGATTGTTTAATGGGATGATGATATTAAAAGGAGCTCGGACTGATTGCTTTATGTAAATGCTTGCACGTTTCTGGAGATATTTTGATAGGAAAAGACCTCCAATTCCTTATCCGTTCACCCAATACGTAACGTAACGCACCTAATAATATTTTTTAATCAAGTTTAGAGGAGATGACCACCTTCCCTACCACTTTGTTTCAGCTATCATTCTCGAAAAAAGGATCCGAGTAATAATGGACGTCCAAGCAAAACATTCACTAGATCGAGAGTATTAAAGAACATGCGTCCATTATGTATCTTTAGGTTTAGGTGAATGTGATTTCCTTATTTCTTCCCGGAAACTAGAAAACATCGGAGGCAGCGTCAGGCTTGGACCTGGTCAAACAGAGTGAAATATTCAAACTAATTAGCAACAATTAATTATGATTATGATTCAAGGACGGGTTAATATTAAAATAGCAGTGCATGAACACATATTCTTAAAATACCAAGTTATGGATTTTACTAAGAAATGCCGTTCATTTTATCTTTTTTAACACAGTTTTAAAAAAAAACCCTATATTTCTTATTAATTAATGGTCAACAACAAAGTAGTCGGTGGTCCATTAATTAACAGGCTAGTTGGTCTTGAACCCTAGTGGCAAAAAAACTCAGTAACATGTTAGTAGGTAGTCAATATAAACATACTTCTTAGTGGTCTTTTTTTTACACAAGTTGGGGGTGCGAATTTGCCAGTTCAACCGAGTCGACTAAACCCAACTCGGATTTTGGAGACTATATCAGGTTCTGAGAACGAGAAATACAACCCTGGCTGGGCTGGTATTCTCTAGCAATTGCCTAGTACTAAGCGGGTGAAGATCAGCTACGTCGGGGGATCGATGTTGTAAAATGCTACGACACCCAACTATTGACCACAAACTAGATTTTATGTATCCAAATTCCAAAAGCCAAAAGGGGTGGGGTCCGCTTTTATTTCCTTGTGAATATTTGTCACTTTCTCACATGCCATGGATTTTGCAACCTTGTATGAAGAGTCGAAGACAAACGCCATGGTTCGATCTGCAATTAAAACTATAAAGCAAGCACTAGGTCGTGATCCGTGCAATTGGCTAGCTGGCTCATCGAGGGTTGAGTCTCGAGGCATGTATCCGTCTAATGGATTGGACCCACGAGTTCGTGATCTTCCTTGGTTACGAACAAGTCCTTAATTTATTAATAAGGGATACACCTGAAGATCAGATCCTCCACATAAAACCATGTGCTGTTCAATCCATTACCCACGTAATACTTATAGGTGTGATCAATTTCATTTAATTAATTCAAACTTGTTATTCAAAAGGAGGGGTATCATGGAGATTGCAATGAAAAGTGCTCTGTATGTTAATTTATATATTCTTATAATAATTATCCCATTGATTAAGTTATTACAAATAATAAAAATATAATGAGTGTAAGTATCTAACTTGATCTAAGACCATTTTTTTGTTTTTACAAATGAGCAAGGACCCTTGTCAAACCCCGACCTGTTTACTTATTGTCTCGAAGTGAGAAATAATAAACCCTTACCTAGCTGGCTACCCCGCTTAGTTATAAATGGGTCAGGTTTGGGTTCGGTTCAGGTTATCAGGTCACTTTAGGATTTAACCCCGTTAACTAGTAATTAACTCCATGCACCTTATATCCCTGATTCCCTTCCCTCTGAGACTCTGACCCAGTGACCCCCGGCTAGAAAATCACTTGGCATAGGACCCCAGCCCCAGGTTTTTGAGTCAGGCGGTGTAGATCGGCTTCAAGCCGGTGGCCAGTGGCCACCTCCAACCCTGACTGAACCCCCGTGCCCGTTAAGTATCGAAATGGTCCGTTTGCCCCCGGTTCATCTTTCTCTGGCGGTTTTCTCGCGAAATCGGACGCTCATGTTTCCAAGTTTCAAGGACAACAGCGCACGATAGCACCTGGTCCATCTTCTCCCTTCTGTATCTTCCTCCCTCCGCCTCGAAGGCCCGCCACGGTCTCGATCTCCGGCGTTGCCTCCCTCCGTCCAATGCAGGGCCACGCACCAAGACCACTTCCTGCTCGCTCTTTTATGCAACTTTTATGCACGGATGCATCTCATTCTCCAGAGAAACGCCCTCAAAAGCTAGCCCTCGTCCTTCAATATCAGTCGATTCAGTACTGCCTCTACTTTCTTCGTCCTCATCCATCTTCCTCCCATGTTCCGCCTTCTCTCCCTATCACTCTTTCTCCTCCTCCCTCTCTTTGTCCCCGGCCGTGTCTATGCTGTGGCGGTTTTCTCCAACAGGTGCAATGAGAGCTGTGGTTCGGTGCCAATCCCGCACCCCTTTCATTTGAACTCATCCTGCGGTCTCACCTTCGATAGCCTCCCCAACAACCCCTTCCGCCTTTACTGCTCAAGCTCTTCAGTTCTCTCTCTTGACATAGGGAATCATAAGTTCCGAGTTAAAGACATCCTTTCTGATGCCATTATCGTTGATACGGTGTCCAGGACAGGCTCTTGTCGCATATACGATGATGTAAGCTCCTTCTCTCTCGAATCATCTCCGTTTTATGGGGTTTCTGGTCAAAATCTTCTCCGTTTATACGGTTGTGGGGACTCGTCCGTATGTAATGTCGATTGTGACGAGTTTGCGTTCAGTGGGTGTGGAAGAATTGGGAGGGAGGAAAGCTTGATCAGTTGCTGTTACTCGCTAATTTCGAATGACAGAGAAGGGAAATCGGAAGATGATCATGATGGGTCATCTCTTCTGGCGGAGCTTAGTGGGTGTCGGGGATTTTCCGGCTGGGTGGTGGCGGCGGGCACGAAGATGGCGAGACGTGGTCTGAAGCTTGAGTGGGCGTTGCCACGGGAGTACGCCAAAGATATCTGTGCCCAGAATGCAGGTTTCGTGAATTCCAGTGCGGTGCAGGGGGCTGTTCGTTGCTCCTGCCAGAACGGGTTGGTCGGAGACGGATTTGCTGAGGGATTCGGATGTGTGAAATGTAAGAATTAATGTTCTTCCTTCATGCTTCATGGCTGGCTATTCAAATTCTTGTCTATCTTAATTCGCTGCTCAATCTGATAGTGAAAACTACGGAGTCCTGAGTTCTTACTCTGTTTTGCTCTGCCACTCAATACAATTCTTCTCTCTACGTACAGCCTGCATCAAGGATAATCGCATAGCATACGGGAGAGATTGTCGCACAAAAGTTGGTAGCAAAAAGAAAGCAATAGTTCTGGCCGGTACTAGATGTGATTGAAAATAAGTGTCTGGATCTCATTAATTTCATTCATTCTGCAACGTACCATCGATTTTGTTAAACTAATTTATGATCAGTACATTACAAATTAACAGGTGTACTCGTCTCCACATTCATTCTGGCTGTGATCATCACATCCTGTCTTCTGTTCAGGCGGCCGCCAATGGAGGAACACCAGTTGGAACCCGATCACTTGCAGTACTTCTCAAGCGTCGCACAGTTTCTCAAAACTTGCCGGGTGCGTCTCTTCTCTTACAAAGAACTGGAAGAGGCCACGAAGGGGTTTGACGAAGGCCAGGAGCTCATGTACGGACCAGCTGAAGGAGCGGTCTGCGCCGGAATACTAGGAGATGCCTCTCTCGTGGCCGTTCAGAAGATGGACTGCGAGAACGACGAACACCTCTTGAAAGTTCTCAACAGGATCGAGTTGTTGTACTCTGGAATGTCGCACAAGAACGTCGTTCGACTGATTGGGTGCTGCACCCAATTGAAACTTATGCCTCTGATTGTGTACGAGTTCGTCCCGAATGGGACTCTCCAGGAGCATCTACAGCAAGAGAGAGGCAAAGGTCTAGACTGGTATAAACGGGTGAAAATAGCAGCTGAAACGGCAAATGTTCTGGTCCATTTGCTGTTCAATGTCTCCCCTCCCGTATATCCCCATGACTCGATCAGCTCCAGCGACATCTGCCTCGACCATGATTACTCTGTGAAGTTAGCAGGTCTTTGGAGAATCAAACCTGGCTCAGAAAATGGGCTCTGTTCATATCAGCAGCTAATGGGCAGCAGGAATGTGGACGTCTACAGTTTTGGCATGGTCTTGCTGGAAATTATTACAGGGTCCAGACGTGTCGACCTCCCTGCTCTGGCTTTACAGAAGATCAGAGATGGGAAACTGGATGACATTGTAGACCCGATTATTTCCTACGGCGAGCAACCATATAAGCGAGAGCAGGTGCTAAGTGTTGCGAATCTTGCCGTCAGATGCTTACTGTCGTGTGAAGAGGGTGGAGTCGGGATAGTGGAAGTGGCGAGAGAGCTGTCACTGATTGCAGAGGTTAATGTGGACAGCAAGAGGAGGAAGACGGCGTTGGAGGAAACATTTTCGACTTCGAGCCTATTACAGATGATATCGATGTCTCCCGACTCCATTTATGCGCCTTGCGCCGGTACAGAAAAGCAGTAGAGATATGTCTCTCTGTCTGCTTTACGGTGAGAGTTTCTTCCATCGTATGTGGGCGGCGAAAAATGTAGCCAGTCCAGGCTTACAACCCTATGATTTGCTCGAGATGTTTAATATTGACTAAACGGAGACATGCAGATTGATATCCCTATCATATATGTAAGAATCGTTGTAAATCCGGAGGAAAACTTTTCTCTTTGCCCCTTTTGGAGTTACTTAAAAGTTATAGGTAAGGTTTGTTGGATTTTCGGAGTTTTTTCTTTTAAAGCGTTACAGATGCATTTGGTTGAAGGGCCAGTCAGTCGCCTCCCCTCTACCGTACAAAGGAATACCATCCTTTACTCCATTAATCGATCGGAAGAAAGCCACTCCGTTACTCTCTGATCCTCTCCCTCTTTTTGATCGCAGTAAGGGACCCCCCTACCCTCCCCTCTGTGACTCTCTCCATACTCCAGAGACTAAAGAGAAATTAAAGTAAGGTGTGATTTGATCTAGTCTCTGCCACAATTTTGTGCAAGGCATGTCTTATGTTTGATAATGTTGATGAAATCATGAGCTAGCCATATTCTTCATGGAAGTTTCTATTGGGTATATACATATTATTACTATATAATAAAAGTTAGTGGAGCTCAAAAGGTTTTGACTTTCGCAATGGTGGGGCCTGTCTTTGGATGTTGTGATGAATCTTGTGATTTGAGAATGGGGTGGGGACGCAATTTCGATCGACATCGTGAATCAATTGACAGGGACACTCGAGGAGGAAGGCGTCTCAAGTGCTTCTCGTAGTACCTAAAACGTGGCGGGAACGTGCAGGAAGATCGGCCGTCTCCTTGCCCGGTCGCGCCATTGCAAAAAAAATGAATAATCGGCGAAGCAGTCTCAGGTGTCCAGTCACAGCGCCCAGAAGACTTCTTCTTCCTCCTCTCTCCTCCCTCCTTCCTGCCGATTACCGGGGACGCGGAGACTCGCAAAGTGCTCCTCTGGCGCCACGTTCCACCTCCTGGCATGCACTTGCTCGGATTATATCTGCTTCGCCCCGAGGCCGATTCTTTCAATACATTCTCTCGCTTCAATTCTCGCTCGCGTATTTCGTTCGCTAAGGCCTCCTTCTTCGTCTAAGGTGCGCTTTCCTGATTTTCCTCTGATGTCTTTTTGCTTATTTTTGCTTATTTGCTTATTCCTGGTGTGTGGTACAGCGATTGGTAATTGTGGAATGGTGAATTTTTTAGAGTTTTTTTTTCCCCTCTTTTTCTTTTATTATTATTATTATTTTATTTTATTTTTCTGACAAAATTGAAGTTGGAGGGCGGCAGTATGAACTTCCGAAACCTGACGTCCTCTAGCACTACAGTTGCCGGATCTGTAAATGATCTGTTGTCTTTATCCTCCGCCGTCATGCACGTCATTTTGGCTCTTCTTTTAAAAGAAAAAATAAAATTCTCATTAAGCACCGGTTCTGTCTTCGGAGCCTTACCAGCTTGAGATCTTAAAATGTGAATTATCTTGGTCTAAGTTGAGGTTGAGTTCAGAAGGGGCCGTGTTGGTAATTCTGAAGAATACTATGCTTCCTTCAAGCTGTTAATTCTCTCTGTTATAGAAGAACTGCTAGCGATCTGTTTTGTCCTCGTTTGGAAACCGAAGTTTAGTTGTGATTTAGGCACTCTTCTTTTTGTGAAAGAATCTTTTTGCATTATTATCGCGCACAACCTGGTAGATCTGCTGCCATGGTAACAACAGAGGGAAACTAGGAAGAGGAAATACTTACCTGTGATTTCCTTGTTTTCCAACAGGCGAAATACTAATTAATTTTGTATCTACTCTTTATTGTCCTCCCATGTTCGAAGGCTTTCGCTGCATTTTGAGCCATGTAAGGGCAGAGTTTTCCGTCTCACGAAGGAATACTAATATGGAACGCAGGGATAACTATTTCAGCATCATTACTTTTAACCAGAGCAAAACTAATGCTGAATGCTTCTCATTGTCCTTCATAAAAAAAATTCTCTTATTCTTGGCATGCAGGTTACAATCTGCATTTTCTTATGCTGTGGCTATTTATTTCTATTTCTCAGCTGTTTTGCATGTTTTTTAGATTTTTGCTCAAAGATCCTACTACCTGAGGCACATGATACTTGTTACAATCGCTTAACAGCTTTGAATATATGGCTATTTGATATCCTTTGCATAAACTCTTTTTCCCTAGACATGTCTGCAAGTGATGAAACCCCGTGTGAGGATGGTAAGCGACCTCTCCCTCGCTTGAATTCTTTCATCTTTGTCAAGGAGATCTGTAGCTGCACATCCATGGCATGATCTTGAGATAGGTATTTGCATCATGACCGTTGCAACTTTTGTCTTTTGAGACTATTTGTTAGCCATAAGACGTTACTGAACTTTCTCAACGTGTAAACAGGCCCTGGAGCTCCCACTGGTGAATTCTGTAAGTTTTGATTCTCACTTGCTCTTCCCATCATTTATGCTTAGGAGGGGACTTTGGTGGGCGGAGGCAGTTATTATTATGTTCAGAATAACTATCCTGCACGTGTTCTACCACTTATTTCATTTTCAATAAATGAAAGTTCATTTATTGTGGCTCACGAGGATGAAAAAGTCACTCCCAAGCAGCCAATTTGCAAAAGAACCATTCATGCTGTGATGAACTGGCTTACGTTTTTGAGTATTTTGTGGCCATCATATTGGTTCAGTGGTCAACTTTCTTGCTTATCATCTTGAGGTTGTACATTGTTCTTGTTTCCTGTATAGCTAAGATTTTTACGTTTAACTCAAGCACCACATACTATGCTTCAAAATACCACAACTAAAGTCAATATAACGTAATGAACATGATGTAGTTTATATTATCTTGTGGCACCTTTGTTAATATTTGTTCATCTGGAACAGGTTATAGAGAGTACAAAAGGAAGCAAGGTGAAGTATGAACTTGACAAAAAAACTGGTCTTATTAAGGTAAATATGTTTTCCCACTTTCAACACAAACATGCAATTGTATTGGGAAACAATGTTTCAGGAGCCACTAATATCCACCCAGTTTTTTTTCTTGAAATAAAATACATTGGATGATAACCTCACTGTAGTTTCTCTCTGCTTTAATGTTGTAGAAGCTACTATCTTATATGCTACAATTTTCTGAAACTTGTCTCCAGGTGGATCGAGTCTTATACTCATCAGGTGTTTATCCTCACAACTATTGCTTGATTCCACGCACACTTTGTGAAGACAATGACCCACTTGATGTACTGATACTCATGCAGGTAGTTCAAGCATTTAAAAAGCACTGATACATTGAGTGAATACAATTAGAGACTTAATTCTTTAAATATGTTGAGCAGGAACCTGTTCTTCCTGGATGCTACCTGCGAGTGAGGGCTATAGGACTCATGCCCATGATAGATCAGGTACATTGCTCTAATATAAACTCAACCAGCGTGCTGCTTTACTTCATGATAGGGAAGGTTGATTGGTTAATTTGGTGCATCTAGGGTGAGAAAGATGACAAGATCATTGCAGTGTGTGCTGATGATCCAGAATATCGTCACTACAACGATATCTGTGAGCTCCCTCCTCATCGTCTAACAGAAATTCGACGCTTCTTTGAAGATTGTATCCTCTCTAGTTGCACCATCATTATTTTTCTTGGACTAACACCTCGTTTATAGTAGCATAGCTTTCTGACGACCCTCATAGTCATAGACCACATAGTCAATTTTCTTAACTAATGAAAAAGACAAAGAACGAGAATAAGGAGGTCGCAGTGGATGAGTTTCTACCAGCTCAAGTAGCCCATGAAGCTATAAAATACTCCATGTAAGTTGATCTCTGCCATTAAAATTGTGTGGCTTTAGTTGTATTTTATTTTGTACCAAGCTTTTATTGCAATTTCATGCATTCTACAAAATATTTATATAATTCTAGCCACTCAAATGTCATTGTAATACAGCTTAATATTCCATTAATTAAGGTTTAGTGCCAAGTATGAATGGCAAAAGCCAGTTGATCCAAAAACAGGCAAATCACATATGGTGATTGGTGCCCTGCAGACCTGAACACGCATATTATTTGCTGCCTTATCGATGAACCCAAACCAAAGACTTGTACAACACAAAAAAATAAAAAATTAATAAAATATTATTATTCATTTCTTAACCCGATTACCCAGTTACCCCGCAGATAATCACCCGAATAGCTAATTTTTATTTGAACAAAACCTACCAGGAAGGGTAAACGAAACAGGTAAGAGTTATTCCGTTACCCTTACCCGTTTAATTTATTACCCGTTTACACCCTTAAATACAATCCCCACAGCTAATACACAACAAATTCTGTCCATAGTCTATATAAGTAAATAAACACCAATAAACATAAAACAAACTAGTCATAATACAATCCCCACAGCAAATACAGTCTATAGTCTGCTGTTTGAAGTAAAGCAAAGAGTATAACTAGGTCGATCGTTATAACTTTAGCATCATGGCCCCGATTAAAAGTAGATGGCGGAGCTTTCGGTGTCATCAGTTTCAGTGTCCGGCGGAGTGTCCGGCGGAATGTCCGGCGGAATGTCCGGCGGAGAGGTGGTCACCATAAGCATCGGTTTTGAACTAAAAATAATATAAAAAATTAGTATTAAAATAAATATAATAAATATATAAAATAAAAAAAACTTAAATATATACCCATAATTCAAAATCTTCTTTATTAGCTCCTGGACGTCTTTGATGTGAGTCGTATGCATGATTGCAACCGTGCATAAGACCACATTCACAACGTAACTAACAAAACAAAAAAAAAATCATAAAACAAAAAATAAAGATAAAAAATAATTATTAATAAATAAATAAATACATAAATTAAACTTACATAAATTCCTCGTTAAATACGAAACCATCCTCAACGACTACACGGCAAGAGACGTTCCCTTCGTTAGTATTTACATCTACTACACTTTTTGAATCACCTGTAAACAAAGAAAAATAATATAATATATATATATATATAAAACAACCAAAGATTTGTGCATTACTTACAACCCCAGCGTTGCTTCAGAAAATCGGCGATAATTTCCGCCCGAAAACCTTGTAAGTTTAATAACAAAAAATTATTTTCTTCAAAATCCTTCCCGGCAGTAGAACGCTTAAGACGAGAAGAAGAAGAAGCGGCAAACATCGTAAAAAGTCAGAGGGGGACAACAAAGGGAAGAGAGCGAGTAAGGTGCAAAGTAATGAGAGCAATAAGGTGGGGAAACTATATATATTTATAGAGGACGATCTCAGAATTTTTTTTTTTTTTATCTTAGGAATCAGCTTTTTTTTATTTTGGGAATCCTCGAGTACTAAAAATGAGAAAGAAAACAAAGAGAAGAGAAGAGAAATAAAAGAGAAACTTACCAAAAATAAACTCTGTACTCCTCAGTGACTTTCAAGACGATTCGAGGAATCACCTTTTCTTGATTTCGAGAATCCCCGGGTCCTAAAAATGATAAAGAAAGCAAAGAGAAGAGATGATAAATAAATGAAAAACTTACCAAAAATAAGCTCTGTACTCGTCCTCAGCATAACTCTGTCCTCACGCAACAACAGCTGTCCTCGCGCGCAACAGCAGAACTCTGTCCATGGAGATCATCGCCAAGGCCGGCCCCGGAAGGGCCGGAACCCACTTCTCCCTTGTTGGATATCGCTTCCCAGCTTCCGACGCCCAACCCGGCAGCATCCCCCTTCATTTTAATTCAGCAGGAACAAAACAGAATGTCAAGGACACGGGGAGGCGCTGAAATTTTTAAATTGGGCAAAGATGTGTTTTTTTCTTAATTTGAAAAGATCAGAAAGATCGTTTACCGTGAATATATAAACCCCAACCTCGGATAGAATCAATGCAGGAGGCCGAAAACAACGAACAGGATCATTCTTTTCGTTTCTTTCCAATTTACACGCACAAATTTACAGGTCGAAGAACTGAGGAGTGGCATCTCTGAGATGACGGGAGAAGTGTTGGTGAAGAAGACGAAGAGTAGTAGCAGGTCAGGATGAGAACTGAGCGCTGATTGAGATTTGAGTGAGAAATACGAGGGCATCGACGGGTTAAAGTTAAAAAGAAAATGTGCAAATTAATTAAACAAGATAATTGGAAGAAAAAATGAAGTTTTGGAGCGTGCTCGGTAGCTACTGAGCAAGAGCAGCACTAGGTACTGAGCAAAAGCAGCACTAGCTACTGAGCAAGAGCAGCACTAGCTACTGAGCAAGAGCAGCACTAGCTACTGAGCTAGAGCAGCACTAGCTACTGAGCAAGAGCAGCACTAGCTACTGAGCTAGTGCAGCAGAAGCAGACAGGAATCTCTGACCTGATTTGACCCGACCCGGGGGTAAAAAAGTTAGTAAACGGTCAAAGCCAGTTAAGAAGAGAGAAGAGAAATTAAGAAAGAGAGTTAAAACACAGAGAGAGAGAGAGAGAGAGAGAGAGAAATTTTAGGAAATCCCAAAGTCATTCGATAAAATACAATAGAATAGATAAGACACGATACTTGTCTTTCTCTTCTTCCTGTCTCCTAATTAATCTCCCGATCTTGGAGCTGCTTACACCTATCTCTGCTTTCTTTTTTGAATTCTGATCCCTGGCTAGCTGAGAGTCTGAGACGCCTTAATTACGATTGTCACCATGCCAGTGATCCACTTTCCCGGCGTTTTCCTCAAATTGCGACATCGCTAATTGGGACAGGGAGGGAATCCAATGTTTCTTTTCCTGCAAAAACCATCAATTCTCCCCAGTCAATATCGCAGCAGCTGGGGAGATAAAGAGTCAGAGGGACTGAGGGAGTTTCGCTCCAGAGTCCAGACATCTTTTTAGGGCTTAGCGGAACACGGCGACCGAGGACGACGGCGATTGGTGTCGCCAGGTTCGTAAATGCACATGGTCTCTGCAAACCACGCTGCTGCTGACTGCTCCTCTGCTTAGGGCTGCCAGCTGACACTGCAAAACAAAGAACTAAAGAAGAGAGAGGAGGAGAGACGGAGACGCCTTCAGTTCAATACTTCACTCAATCTTCCCTTTCTTTCAATTTTACTTTGTTTTTGAAGTTTTAAGTTTTAATTAAATGAAGAAACCTACCGGAATCCGGATGCCCTCCCTTTCTTTCTTTCTTTCTTTCTTTCTTTCTTTTTTTCTTTCTATCTGTTTCTCTTTCTTTCTATCTGTTTCTCTTTCTTTCTTTCTTTCTTTCTATCTGTTTCTCTTTCTTTCTTTCTTTCTTTCTATCTGTTTCTCTTTCTTTCTTTCTTTCTATCTGTTTCTCTTTCTTTCTTTCTTTTTATCTGTCTTTTTCTCTTTCTTTCTTTCTTTTTTTCTGTCTTTTTCTCTTTCTTTCTTTTCCTCCCTTCTCTCTTCGGCATTCCATCGAACAGCTTTTTGACCTCCCAATTACCGTCAAAGCTTTGCCTTGCCCAAATTTTAATCGCACGTCATCAAATAAAGTAGCCGGAGACATGGCTTTCGGGTTGCAGTCTTACAGTACTCCTACAAAAGAGAGAGACTCTGCAGAGCCACCGGAAGGGGACGCCTTTACTAGTCTTTCGGACGAAGAACGGGAAAGCAAGCAACCTACATAATATATAGGGGGACCACGACTGTGGAGAGCGCACAAGATGACGTCTCGCGGAACGGAGGCCGTTGAGATTCGCCGTCTTCATTTTTATTTTCTACTGTACCAGACTCCAAAGTAGCCTGACATGGAGCTGCTGCGACTGTTTTGGCGTCGCCTCTTCTTTTGCTTCAAAACGACAGGAGAAAGAACAATTGAATTTGAGAGTAAAAGCGCGCGTTTCTTTTTTTTTTTTACTGTTTTCCTTCCCGGAAATAGAATAGAATAAACCCATATTATATATGCATCATCATCATCGATCTTCATCATCTTATCCCATAATCTAATTCAATATTTACTTCTTAATTCCTTCTTCTCCTCCGGAAGCCCCTTCGGAATCTGGAGACTCTGGAGAGCTGTCTGGACTTCTCCTCCTCCACTCCAGTCTCTACTCCACTGAACGCTTGGTTAGGAGTCAGAAAACGCGAGTAGACAGCACCCTCGAAGTAGTGTACTACTAGGACTTCCGTCTGCGAGCTCACACTCTCGTCCATCACCAATCGAAATCAGCGTTCGGGGCTTCACAGCACAGTGCACAGTGAGAGATTAGTATTCTTAGTAGTACCTCTCGCTTCCACTTCCCCCCTGCAAAGTGCAAACCCACTCCCAATCCTTTTGTTTTTTGTTTTTTGTTTTTGATCCTTCTAATTATTTTCCCGGTCGACGATCCATCCATAAAAGATAATATATAAATTATAAAGTGAGATCGACCCAGACCCACCACTTGGGGCGTTGGGCGTCTGTCTCTATTCTCTAATCCTTTTATTTTATATGTTGCTTTCCGAGTTGCAGCTTCTGAATCGTTTCTTTCGATGGCCTGGCGTGGTACGACGACGATCGATATTCGATATATGGGGGCAATCTCTGTTTCGGATCTTTATTCTTTGCCTTTAACTGCTGCTTCTACGGCTCTTTAACATGGACTTCCAAGAGTATATATATATAACTGTTGACACCGCATTGTCTCCAGTACTCCACCATCTTTTCATTTCCATCTTTCTTTCTTACTTTCTGATCATCGAAAAGATGAATATCCTACCCTAAAAAGGTCATCAACGTACGCGTCCTTCATCTATAGATTAAAAAGCTTATAATGAAA
Organism: Aristolochia fimbriata; assembly: GCA_019845555.1. Taxonomy (NCBI): domain Eukaryota; kingdom Viridiplantae; phylum Streptophyta; class Magnoliopsida; order Piperales; family Aristolochiaceae; genus Aristolochia; species Aristolochia fimbriata. Next base: position 40,997,687 of record CM034079.1, on the reverse strand, counting down.
GATCCTCCACTTTTGGTTGGCTCTCTCGGTAATAAATTAATTCGATTATCCCTTTGATATTGAAGACGATGGTCGGGTCAAGGGGTGGCACGGGTCGGGTTTGGGTCGGGTTTTTGAAAACCCGAACCCGACCAAAACCCGACGTGTTTTGGCAAAACCCGAACCCGACCCGAAAAACCCAATTTTTTTAAGTATATATATTTAAATAAATCAAGAAAAATATATAAAAAAAATAAAAAATAAAAACCCGCGGGTCGGGATTGGGTAAACCCGAACTCGACCCGACCCGAGGTCGGGTTGGATTCCCAAACCCGAACCCGACCCACGGGTTGGATTTGGAAATCCAAATCCGGGTTTTTCGGGTCGGGTCCGGTCGGGTACCCGGAAAACCCGACCCGATGCCCACCCCTAGTCGGGTCGCACAATTTCAGAATTTCAAAGTACAGACTACCTTTAATTAGCTGTTGCAGCCATGGCTTCTTCTAATCATGTACTCTATATTACCTCTATACTACCGTTAAAACTTAAAAAACTTCCCTAGTGTAAAACCCTGTTTCAAGTTTATCAGAACATTCAGATATCCAGGAAGAAGGAATTCGATCCCTTGAATTATTAAATGGAATCGTGCATCCATCCCAAAGAAAGGAATTGGCTCCAAAAATAGAAAAGAAAGAAGTAAGAAGAGGGGGCGGCAGAGGTCAATGCGGCGAAAGCGAAGCATCATGTATAATATAATTAATGGGGGGGAGAGGAGAGAGACCCATGACCACAATAACCCCCTCTATGCAATATGCATGGAAAGAAGCAACTGGCTAGCTGCTGCCTCGCCTGGTCGAGAGTCGAGACGTTCTTTTTCTCTCTCTCTCTCTCTCTCTCTCTCTCACTCGTCTCTGAAACTTTGATGCCTTCCTTCAGACTGTTAGCCATCTTCTTCTTCTCCGGCCTCCCTTACACATGGTTGTTGTAACCTCTACAATTAATGGGCTTAAGAAAATGAAAAAATTATCGATCAGATGAGAAATATTGGATGGAACCGCGCGCCGATCAGTCGCTGTTAATGTAACTGAATATCTGGTAAACTGCCGTGGCAATCTCGTCTGCGGTACTTAGCTTGCACTCCTCTTCTATCTGCGCGCGTAACAAAAAGAAATTAGAAATTTATGACCTGATGATGATCATGAATCATGGGTTGGTTTTGTATAATTAATGAGTAGTTACCTTGAGGTTGAAAGAATAAAGAACGGATGGGTGTAAAGAGGTGACATTGAGATGTAAGACGGTGAGGGAGAGATGTTCCAAGGCGTGGATGGCTTTCAGAAGCTGTCCGCCCCTCCTCTGGCAGAGGACTTTGAGGTTGACGTGGGCTTGGATGAGGGTGACCTCGATGTCGGCCACCGCCGTCTTGTTCTCCACGGAAGAGATAATATCATTCAAGTACGCCTCCATCGCCTCCAAAGACTGCCGGCCATGAAAATTCTTATTATACATTTACATCCTCCCTGCAACTAATTAATTTGGTGACTGAATGAGAAGTTAGAGAAAAATCAGGGCTTACAGTTTTACCCTAGGAAAAATTATTTCATGCCCTGATCTCCAAGGCTGAAGCCTGAAGTAGGACGGAGGAAAGAGGCGAACGGCGAACCCACCGAGCATCGGCCGTAGGGTATTTGGATAATTAAGAGACCAGCTCAGGTCTATTGAATTAATTCTAAAGCCGTCCGTCAGTAAACAATTACTAATCGTGATTCATGACAAGTCATTCGAATCTTGATTAAGAGTTAAAGTGAAGGATATTTTCGTCCCTGCATCCTTTGTCCTCTTTCGTCCACAGTTTAATATTTAGGTAATCCGTCCAATCGAAGAGAAAGTAGAGAGAGAAGGTGGAAAGAAATTAGCATAGATAGAAGTCAGAGAGATAAATTAGAGAAAAATTAAATGGACAATAAATTAGCTAGAAAAATGGATTAGATATAATTAATAATTAGAGAGAGAGTAAGTAGAAAGAGGAATTAAACAGCCCTTTTTCTCTATTTTAGTATCCAAAAGAGATTGTCATATTCGTATTACGTGGACTTGTGTTTCTTCAAAGGGTTCAATGGATATCCGGTGGCTTAATGGATATATATACGCTCTCTTCACTATAAATAGGTATAATGGGTTATAGGCCCATAACGACGAAAACCCAGGCTCGATTTTTTATTTTTTTATTTTTTATTTTTATATTTTTATTTTTTTATTTTTTTATTTTTTTTTTTTTTTTTTTGTTATTTTTTTATTTTTATTTTTTTATATTTTGGTTGGTTGCTCGATCAATTTGATCCGTGTCATTGTGTGACGGAACGGATGATTGACAGTGGCGATGAGCACGTGTTATATAAAAATGTAAACCGCTCGATGCATCACATCAGATATCACATCTGTCGACATAATAAAGTGAAAACAGGAGGAGAACCGGCGACGAGCTAGGCCATGGGAATTTGGGAGATTTCAACAAATTTTAAGTCGGTCGATATTCGATAAGCCTTTTGGAGTCGCGCGAGATTATCAATTTTCCGCAAATTGGAGGCTTTATTCAATATGGGTTACGCAAATGAAGTCTTTCTATTTTATATAAAAACTTTAATATTTAAAATACATAATCTTTTATTTTTTTTTTCTTTTTTTTCTTGAAGAGAAATACCATGAAGATAATAATCAATGTTTTAGAATTTTGGGAGATTTCTTGTTGGAGAAATGGAAATTAATGGGTTGTGGAGTGCTGGTCCCTGCAGCTTCCGTAGCCAGTTCTGTTTGTTACTATAAATATTTAGATGTATATATATATATATATATATATATGACGTTAGACGAGTGACGATAGCAGAACAACGGCAGCATCAAACGTCACCCACTTAGTTATTTTACAATTATATCGCTTTCAGTTTCAAACGTATCCTATCAATGAAATAGCATAAACAAACTACCCATATAAATATATTTGTTGCAAGCCGGGGGAGTTGTAGACTTTTAGTGGCGCTGAAGAAGCTGTTGTAAGCCATTTCGAAGAGCCTGGGACTTGAGAAGGACTTCATAAAGAAGATGCTTAATGGATTCGATTCAGGAGGAGGAAATATATATATATATATATATGCATTTACTCAATCCTTGAATATAATGTATATTGGGGTAGTCTTATCGTAATAAATCTAAAATAACTTTTTAGAGCCAACTCTGACCTGTATAAGACCACTTGAACGATCACCCAGGGCCTTATAAATATAACATATTTGAGCCATACACGCATATATGCTTACACAGTAAGCTAAGCATAATAATTAATTTAGAACTGCATATTTATTAATTAATTAAAAAGGTCGATCATTGGTAGGCTAGCTAAAGTGCAAGAGCTCTGATCCGGTGGCCAAAATACAGCATAGGACGCTCTGCGATTATATTGGGTTACGCTGCATTTTGGCCGGCATATCCGAGCTCGAAGTGCAGAATCTAGATTACTGCTTCGCTGAGAGCAGCAAATTTCGAATCGGGATTACTTTCAATTAAATAAAATTTTGTATTAAAAATTTCCAAGACGGTAGCCCACCGAGAAATTAAGACGAACCAAGGCCTGAAAAAAAATAATATATATATATATATATATATATAAAATAAAATCGAACTCAGCATCAACAAACAGTTTCTTATCCGGCCCATACGTGTCTCTTGCGCTAGTTAGCTACCTTTAATTCTCTGCTGTGATCATCATGTTCCTCAACCCTCATCGATCGATCACTGTACATACGTGGTATTAGTTAGAATTTACGCCCCAGTTCAGAGAATATCATGATTCGGCCATACAAATTAAGGTGAAAGTAACGCATTCTAATTATATATATATATATAAGAAGCTCAGCACTGACGATCGAAGACGTAAGTGGGCTTACTGATTTGATTGATTGGCACACTGCGCGCTAAAGATCGAGATAAATTAACCATGCATTCGTGGACTCTGTCTCAGCTTTCCACACTTTTTTTTTTTTTTTTCTTCTTTTTTTTTTTTTTGATGATATATATTTTCCTTTTGTTCTCGGGCTTTTGGATTCTGGAATGGATGCGGAAGGTTGCAACAAAAGAAAAAAGCATTAAATTGATGATCAGATAGGACGTCTCTCTTATTCTATATATATATATATATATATATATCACGGGGATACGTCTCTGACGATCGACGTTTCTTCATCCATCACGTTCAACTGGTTCGGAGTCTGAAATTCCAGCTAGCTAGGAGCCAAGGAGTGATTCGTGAACATATTAATTAATATAGAATAAAATAGCCGTCCAGGTAACTGGACTCTATATATATAAGTAAGTGTATATCATACTTTTTATGCAAGACGGAATCTTTATTTTCTGTACTATACGATTATCTATATATAGTAATATAGTCATATAGATCGTTTAATCTCATGCATGTGCTGTATGACGCTAGTGTGTTGACGTCAGGGAATTTGCATCCGTAACTCGTCATACTCTCCTACGTACGTACGTAGATACAAATCCAAAATTCAAAATACAAATAAATTAATTAAACAACCAAGAAAATTAATTATACATAGCTCAGATAATATAACCTTATAAAAATATATAACTAAACGAATAAAAGTGGGGAATTACAGTAGGCTACTACTTTCGACCGACCAAAATCATGCATATGTAGGTTTTCTTAATTTGGATTTTTTTTTACTTTATTACTTCCAACACTTCCCACCGTCTTTTCTACTCACTCTTCACCAGACAATGAATTGTACCGGGCTGAGCTATATGCAATGTGATGGATGGTGCGCACTCCGCGCGGTTGATATAAAACGGACCTGCACTGATCACCAGTACCTACCTCATTTGTTCTAACTCTCGATATATATATATATATATATATATATCCGACAACCAGGTCCGGCCCTTGTTACAGTTCTTAGCCGGTAACTTGCGTGTGGACCCGGTCCACTTGACGGCCGGTAATCAAGCACTGGATTTTCCACGGACTTATTTTTCCACGGCCCTGCTGTCTCTCTGCTGTCCCTACACACTCTCTCTCTGATTCTCTCTCTCTCTGATTCTCACTCTCATTGTCTCTCTCATTCTTTCTCTCTCGTGCGTCACTAAACAGAAAAGCAAATATATACACTAAACAGAAAACCCAAACACAAAAGTGACTCTTGTGTTGAAAAAACTGCTGAAAAGTATGACCAAGGCTTCCAAAACCATACTACCTTTTCTTCTTCTGATGCATCAGGGAGGGCAACCTGCTCAAGACTCTGCTGCAACTCCAAGCGGTATTGTGCATTTTTAAACATATAACCAGTCATCATTACACTGTACATGAGTTGTGCAAGATTTTCTGCAACCTGAGAAGTTAATCTCTTTACGACACCATGTGACCAAAAGAATGATTCAAGTATAAATGAATTTCGAGTCACATAATATATGATACACCACGGACATTTTTGAGTATATTTGCCCTAGTGTGAGTGCCAAGAGCTTTCCTGGGACATAGTGCCTAACCATGTCACTCAGACCCATAAAGATTCTACCACTGGCACTAGTAGCAGACAAGAAACTGGTCCCATTTGACAAAGAGATGTCGTACCTGATATGCTCTTCTTGTTAGGAGTAATTATGTTTGGTTACTAACAAAAAATAAAAAGATTGAACCCTGTGACACAGTTTGAAGTGTTACCGTGGTAACAGTTACTGCAAAGAATTGAGGAGGAAGCGTTCCAATCATGTTTGTCACAGTCTGGCGCATTGCATCCACAACCTTCAGAACAAAAAAAATCAGAGAGATCCTTTAGTTTCATAATCGCTTACATATCTTTCACAATTTTCATTTGTCTTCACATGCTCCTCTTGCTCTTGTATCACCATATTTTAATTATTGTTTGCAAATATCATATTGTTGTGGTAGTTAAAAATGAGAAACAGATAAGAGCATAAACATGCAAGTACTACTAAGTTTCATAAATGGAATAGCTTTATAAGCTGGACAATCTGTGGAGACTGTTTCAAGACAAAATAATCATAACAAAGTAAAAGGAATCATCAATATCTCATATCCAACCTGTTGGGTGCCCGTTGCACAAACAATTCCATGAACTCTGGCTGCACATTTTTTTCATACTCCAAAAGAATTTCTCTCCTTGTCTTGGGCCGCCAGCAAGGACAAAATTGTTTCACTTCTAGCAGCAAGTAAACGAATTTAGATGAGAAAAAAATAAAAAAGGAAAAGGCCAAACACTTTCAACAATGAAAAGAATGAGGTAATTGATACTCTATACATCAGTACCACTCTCATGGTTTTTTTTTCCTCTATATTGTAATTCCATTACTAGGTCAATACACTTGTATGGCTAGGTGCTTTATGGCCATGATCTCATACGTGAAATCTAGTAGAGAGAATAAAGGAGAAAAACCTGAGTGTATTATGACTGAGAATAGTTTACTAGAAAGCTCAAGAAATGATTGGCAGTTTCCGGACACTTTCCGAAAGGGTAACTACGTTCCCAAAAACAACAACCAAGGGTTGAGAGCATCTAAACAGAAAATGTGAAACCTCATCCCCAGTTTCCAAAAATAATTTTCAGAATCATCTATGATCAATAACAAGACTGGAAGTTGTCATACAGATTGCTATTTTGCCTCTTCTATCAGAGGCACTTTTAATAGGCAACAGTTATGTTTTTGAGCTGATACTCAGAGTTAGAGACCAGTCGTCGTCTTTCACTAAAGTTTAACAACTTACACAGAAAGCACCCAACGGCTGTATTTTGGAGCCTTCAGTGCAATGTCTTCATCATGGGATAGGCAGATGAGACAAGGTGGATACACCCAATCAAACCCTGAAAGACTTCAATTCACTATTAATCTATTCTTTTCTGCAAGACAACTTTTTACTCTGAAAACCCAGTAGATATAACATCCTTATGAGACATCTAATTCCCCTCGGAACAACAGTTACCAGCTTCCCTCCCCTTCATCTCAAATTCTCCCCTCACTTTAGAGTCTTAAGTTCATCCTGCCACTCTTACTGAAGTTTCAAGATCCTGCACCCCCCTCTTAGAGATGCTATTTTGCCCTTTGAGATTGGCCAGGAGGGGCTCAAAGTTGATCTCACAAGCAGAAAACTGTCATTGGTCAAATTTCAATGCCGAATGGATAAAAAAAATTTAAAAAAAGTTCCAATGCGGAAGAGGAGAGTGATCCTTCAAGCAATAAGAAGCCAAATATTAATCGACTCTAAGACATCTGATTTCACCTAGTAACACTACATAAAAAAAAAAAGCCCAAAAGAAAACATCAGACATCCGAATTCTGAGACTCTCCTAACTTTATGAGCTGCAGTTTCATACTACTCAGAACACTTTTTATCCCAATCCAACCCTTTCCTTCATTGGAAATACACATTAAAACACAAACTTTCGTCTATCACTGGTATTTCCTACTAACTGACCAATGCCAGACAGAACCCTGTAATCCGTACCTAGGCGAAATTCCAAATTTAGTAAAGCAATACAAATATATAAAATAAAAACAAAAGAAACATCTATACTCAAATAAAACAAGGGCAATGATCGAGTGCGCTCAAGGCATATATGCGCTTAAGTGCGCTCAATGCCCTTGAGCCGTCCGATCAAGGCCCTTTTGATCTTATGGTTCTGATATAATCTAACGAAATTTCGTTATATTTACGAAATTGCCACCAAAGTTAAACGCAGTTGCCCTGGTTCTCTCCCCGGTTCTCTTCCATCGCAAACCGGGAAGCTCTCCGCCCGGGGTCTCGACTCCTCTTCCCTACCCTCCCGATTCCTCTTCGCTACCCTCCCGATTCCTCTTCCCTATCCTCCCGACTCCTCTTCCCTCCCCTCCCGCCTCCTCTTCCCTCCCCTCCCGCCTCCTCTTCCCTCCCCTCCCGCCTCCTCTTTCCTCCCCTCCCGCCTCCTCTTTCCTCCCCTCCCGCCTCCTCTTCCCTACCCTCCCGACTCCTCTTCCCTACCCTCCCGACTCCCTCCACCCAGATCGAAGGATCGAATTCAGAGTTTGGGGAAGAAGGGCTTACGTCTCCAATTCGCCTTCCCTCCTTCCAACCAATAACAAAAGGTATGCCGTAGAAATCCTTCTTCCTTGTGCACTCGCCGAACGACGCTTCCGCTTTCGGGTTGTTCTTCTCTCTTTCATGTCTGTGATGCCCTTTTTTTCTCTTTCTTTCCTCAATATTTCTTCCCTCTGCACTCGACGTCTGTAGAAGCTTGAGGGTGGTAAAAAAAATGTATTTCTTTTTTGCCCTGTCGATGGGGGAATTCCCTTCGTTTTTTCCCATTTGAGCTTCACCGTTTACTAAACTCTCTAAGAATTGACTTCACCTGAAAAATTGGGATCTACCGTCTCTAAGTTCTGATTTTGGTATTCTGCGGCAGCCTTCGCTTCTCTCCTCTCCCAGTTCTCCCTTTGTTTGTTCCTGTTGTGCTTTGCCTTGCCTCTTGATTCTATCATGAATGTTGAGTTAGTCTATGCAATTGGGTACACTGTTGAAGTAGATTTTATTTATGTCCTTCTAAACTAATTTTCTTGAAATATCTATTGTTGTGTTTAATTTACAGGTTATTGGGCAATTTAATCTTGGTTTCATTATTGGAAAGCTTGACAGTGATTTATTTATCGTGGATCAGGTACGTTAGGTCTATATATATACTGTGCTGCTAATTTTAATTCATTGTTATGTTTTAAATTTTTAAAATTGTGAAAAACTGTGGCCTAATGATAAGGCACTACTATTGTTGGAGATTCTGGGTTCGATTCTCAGCAGGGCTTAGTTGGCAATAGGGTTCAATTATCCACGATTACAGTGATCAAATGAGTGACCGAATGATAATTGAAATTTTGACCCGTTTTTAACACATTGTATAGTTTGGATTTAGTCTCAATATGATTGTTTAATATGTAGTCGTGTTTAATTGTTATTGACTTATTTTATTTACTCATGATAGTGTTTATTGATGGATCTTCCTAAAACTCCTTTGGTCGAGGGAGGGAGTTCTACATCAACTTATGTTCCAAGAGGTGTCCAAGATGGAGTTCTTAAAATTGGCATGAGTTTTGAGTCAATGAAGGATGTCGAGGTATTTTACAATGCATATGCCAAGGAGGCCGGTTTTAGTGTAAGTAAGGGATCGGAATGCAAAAAGAGCCTAACAAAAGAGCTATATTCCAAGTTGTTTGTTTGTTCTAAACAAGGGAAACCTAATAATGGAAAAGGTATTTTGGATCCTGTTAAAAAAAGAAGGCGAGGAGTAGTCAGAGAAAATTGTGAAGCTGCACTAAGAGTATCTAAAAGTAAAGATGAAAAATGGGTTGTTGTCAAGTTTATTGAGGAACACAGTCACATCCTTGCAACACCTCGTAAAGTACCATTTCTACCATCTCACAGAGAATTTCGTCCAAATCTTGACGAAGTTGTATGTATTAGAAGAAATGATCTTGCTAGCAAAATTCATAAAATTCTTGATGTAGCTTTCAAATTTGAAGAGGCACTTTCATTTTTGGAAAAAAAGATCGATGTTATTTGTGATGAAATTGGCCAATTTGAACCTGACTGTGGAGCAAAAATGAGGGTGCCTCAAGAAATCCATGTCCACCAACCTGATATTGCTAAAACAAAAGGTAGTAGGAAAAGACTAAAGGGTGCAAAAGAAAACGCTATGGAGCAAACTACAAAAAAGTTCAGATTGTGTCTTGGATGCGATGAACGGGGTGAACATGACAAACAGAATTGCCCTAAATTGAGAGACATGTAAGATGTGTTTAATGTTGAATTTATTTAATATTTTTTAAAAAGTTCTAACTACATTATTCATATGTAGGGGTTTAATAAGCCTATCGGATAGAAGCACTCAACCTGATTCACAAGTTTCGCTAATGGATCATTACAGTCAAGGCCTTTCTGAATAGAAAATTTTCTTGTGAGTTGATTAGTTTATATTTGTTTTTAAAATTTTAATTTGTTGTATACAAAAATAAGTAACTAACCCATTTAAATTCCTTTGCAGGTAAAGTTGTATTTTTTTTGTGTAGATTAAGTGCTTGGATAACTCTTGAAGAAAGTTGATGACTACAATTGATATCTTTGTGTAGACAATGTAGTTGGTGTAGTTAAACTTTTTTTGTCCTAAATAGCATAGAGAATGTTGTGGGTAAATTTTTTGTATACCTACGGTAAACATTTATAACACAGTGAATTTTGGTATGTTGTTGGTAGATTTTTTGTATACTCACAATGAATATCAGTAGCATAGTGATATTTTGTATATAGTGGACAAATTTTTTGTTTAGTCAATGCATATTTGTACACACAATGATTTTTTGTATACACTGTTGCCCTGTTTCAAGTTCATGCTTACTAACTCCTTCTTTAGCTAGGTGATCAGCAATGGCATTTGCTGATCTTGGAACATTAAACCAGACTATAGGTCATTTGATTTGCAATGGCATTTGGCTCCTGCTAGTAGAGCTGTAGTTTCAGCCTCATTAGACATTTCAGTGGAACACAATCTTTTGAAGCTGTTCCAGTTCCTCTAGTATGCTAGCTAAAGACAGCACCAACACCCACTCTTTTTCAAAAAAAAATAAAAATAATGATATGACGTTGACCCCACTGGGATTCGAACCCAAATTCTTCGACAAGGTCGGTGCCTTACCTATTAGGCCATGGAGTCTCTGTGTTTTAGAAAGAATACCTTTAATATGAGAATAAACCTATTAGTTTCAGCTAGTGATTTTGAGATGAACATCAACTTCAATAAAATTCACCACCCTTAAAACAAAATAGAGCAGCAAGGCTGATCAACCAACAGTCACATAAGAGGGTTTCATTACTACAAAATCACATCACTAAGCAACCTGATTTTCCAACGGGTTCCTCCATGATCTACATAACTGTATAAGCTATTGAACAACTAAAATCTCTACGTTACAAAGAAAAAAATAAAAGAAACTGGAAAAAGTAAATTTGACTCTACTGGGACTCGAACCCAGAATCTCCAATAAAATCGGTGCCTTAGCCATTAGGCCATAGAGTCATTTTGAAATCATCAGCAAACAACAACTAATGGAAAATCAGCAATGCAAATTGATGAGTTCTATATTCATGCATACAGAGATGCTCACAAATTCTCTCAGTTCTAAGAAACTAGAATGCTCACTATATGGAACACCTAAAATCAATATAATCCTTTAAAAGAAGAAGAGAAAATAATGGACTTTGAAATATTGCACTGCTTTGTTGGTCTTTGAAAAGGGTTAGTTGCAACATGGACAACTCCCTGATTAAGCATCATATTTAACTCATCAACATTTTCTTCCTTTTTCATTGTCAAGGTCACATTCTCTCTGTTAATACGTAAGACCATAACCTATACTTCATACCAACCTGAACAGAGGAATTACCCATGAACTTGTTTCATCTACTGCCACATCAATCTTTAAAGCAGCTAAAATATGGGTTTTTCTATAGGTGAATGTTGGAAATAATCTTATTGTAGAAGATTGTGTCAAAAGAAATCTTTGTGGATTTTTGGATTTTGGAATGGAGCTGCATCTTGTAAGCCAATTATCCTTTCTTGAGGTGAAAACTGTTGCCTTAGGGAAAAGGTAGATGTTGCCAATAGAACAAGGAATTACAGGTGTCATGTTGAGTTCTGGTTGAGAGAATTAGTCCTCAATCACATATACTGCATTCTTCTTGCAACCTGCAAAAAGAATATTTGAATTAGTAAACCAATGAACCACTCTACTTCTTAAAAGTACTCTAAACAACCATACATATTGGGAAATTCCTCATTATGCGATCTGAATCCCGCAAGAGGAATTGAGGGTTACTACCCTTCTACATGAAAAGACTAAAAAATTAGTTTCAATACATGCCTTAATATGACCATCTACCTTAAGAGGTAAGTAAACTTTGAAATGGTGCAAAAAGAAAAAAGCTCCAGAGGCATCTGCAATTTTCTTGCAGATGGAGTCCCTGGTACCATTGTTCATTGAATCCTATCACTTTCCTTTTAGTAATTAACATTGTAGCATACATGGGTTTATAGCTCTAAACCGTATACCTATTTAAACATTCAAAGATTGACAAAGCTACTTGGAGATGGTCAGACATGGGATAATAGAACTTACTCGCATATCAATCTGATACTGAAAAAATTGAAATACAACTTTCAAACCATTCCCATGAATGGTAAATACTCTTTCAATTTTGTATAATCGCATGAAAGTGTCCCTAAAGATGCATGTCATCACTCTATATCTCTCAAAGTTGCAATGTCAGCCAATGCCATCAATTAAGCGAAATATGAAGACATGAATTTCAAAACCACCACTTAACAATCTTTTGTTCTCAATGTTAATACACGAGGAGGAGATTCATTTATGCAATTCTACAGCCAATTGGTGTTCATTAAAAGCGATTTTAAAACATTGCCGCTACCGTACGCTTACTAGCAACAGAAGATTAACTTCAAAACTCACTAAATTTCCGCCTACACTATACCACTTTTATGAAATGCCGAATTCTGCCAGATTAAAAAAAACGAGGGGAATTCTCCCATCGATAGGGCAAAAAAGAAATAAATTTTTTTTACCACCCTCAAGCTTCTATGGACATCGAGTGCAGAGGGAAGAAATATTGAGGAAAGAAAGAGAAAAAAAGGGCATCACAAACATGAAAGAGAGAAGAACAACCCGAAAGCTGAAGCGTCGTTCGGCGAGTGCAGAAGGAAGAAGGATTTCTACGGCATATCTTTTGTTATTGGTTGGAAGGAGGGAAGGCGAATTGGAGACGTAAGCCCTTCTTACCCAAACTCTGAATTCAATCCTTCGATCCGGGTGGAGGGAGTCGTGAGGGTAGGGAAGAGGAGTCGGGAGGGGAGGGAAGAGGAGTCGAGAGGGGAGGGAAGAGGAGTCGGGAGGGGAGGGAAGAGGAGTCGGGAGGGGAGGGAAGAGGAGTAAGAGGAGTCGAGACCCCGGGCGGAGAGCTTCCCGGTTTGCGATGGAAGAGAACCGGGGAGAGAACCAAGGAGAAAACCAGGGAGAGAACCAGGGCAATTGCGTTTAATTTCATAAATATAACAAAATTTCGTTAGATTCTATAAGAACCATAAGATCAAAAGGGCCTTGATCGGACGGCTCAAGGCCATTGAGCGCACTTAAGCGCATATATGCCTTGAGCGCACTCGATCATTGCCCAATAAAACAAAAGCCAGAAAGAAAAGGTACCAAAGTGCCATTGGGTGGCTTCGTGTCGCCATTGGGCAGCTTCGTGTCGCCATTGGGCGGCTTCGTGTCGCCATTGGGCATGCCTTCACTGGACGCAAAAGCACACGCTTTCAAACAACGTCCTCCTTTCTTCCTCTGAAAAGAGTGAGAGGAGAAAGAGACGGCGGAACAGAAGAGAATAGAGGGCCGAGAAGAAGTAGAAGAAGAAGAGGCAGAAGCAGGTACAGAGAAAGACGGGCTAAATGTGAGTGAAGACATCAGGAAATTCCCGTGCGGCAGCTCTGTTTCCCGGAGAATCGTAGCCCAAACCTCAGTTTCGACTATCGAATAGGAGGGACGGTCGATTAAGCAAAAAGCCCCGTGTTTTGGCGGCAGTCCCGAGAAAATCAACCGAAGTTAAGCTCTCCGCCTGTCTGGATTTAGGAGGTTATTTCTGGTACAGAGTAGATCGAGCAGCTAGTGGCTTTAATCGGATGATCTCGATCGTTGCTTATGGTTCTGGTTCATGGTTATGGATCTTATGATGTGATTTCGACGGATACCGTATCCGGATCTTTAAAGGACCTCAAGGTCCACAACCCGTTGAAGTTTGAACAGGGAAGATTAAATTTCATAACGAATCCGGTACCCGGCTAGGCTCCGACAAACTCCGCTCCTATTTTCAATTGACACGATAACCTTTTTTATCATTTTATTGTTTTATAATATTTTTATTTTTATACGAACTAATATTAAAAAAATTTCATTCAGGGTGGTCTTGGGCCCGATTCTATCAGTCAAGGCCCATCTCTTATATAAGTAAGTTTTTTACATACATTACAAGCACTCGGCAACATAGTTTTGTACACATTACTAGCACTCGTCTGCATATTCTCAGAATCTCAAGGCTGGGTACACACACTCAAGGTGATCGCATAAACTTTTATAGGCCCACTCTAGGTAGACATAGTCTAGGTAAACATGCACTCTAGGCAGACGTTCTAGACATACACGCACCATTCTACATGGACATTTTAAGTATATTTTTACATGGTGCAACCTAGTTTATTGTTGATGTCCTATACCTCCCACTCCTCTTCTTCCCAATTAATTTACTTTAATAAACCCTTGTCTCTACGCAACTTTAAAGTATGAGATAGCTTTAGATACATGTCATTTCATTGCTACGTACCTTCGTCCTCACCCTTTTAGTTTATCTGTTCAAGACTTTAGCATGTTGAGTATATAGAGCTTGCTCAAGTTCGAGCTCGAACTTGGTAAAACTACCCGAGCATGAGTTGAAGCTCTGCTCTAGGCTCGTGACCGAGCTCGAGCCTGAATTTTTCATTTTGAGGTGAGCCCGAACATATATAAGTTCGGGCTTGGCTCGTTCGATTCCAGCCCAAATGTTGAGCATAAAGGGGAGGTGGGGTTCAGCCCATGAGTAGGCTCCACCACTTAACCCCTCTCTCTTGGCCCACATTAGAGAGAGGGAGAAAATGTAAAAAAGAGTTAGGGCTAGGGGATTTTTTGAAGGAGAAAAAAGGTGGTGCGAGAGTGAGGAACCGAGGGAAGAAAAAGGAGGAAGAGAAGAAAGAAGAAGAGAAGAGAGAAGAGAGAAGGAAGAAAAAAGAGAAAAGGAGAAACAAAGAATAGAAAGAAGAAAGAAAGGAGGAAAGATTTACCATTTTTGTTCAAGCTTTAATAAATCTTCTTTGTCTCAAGATATTTTCTCAAAAACTTTTTATATACCTCAAATCTCATATTTGGTGGACTCTAACCTTTGTTGTTTGTTGAAAATGATTAGAATGACATTGTATGTTGATGATAGATGTTTATTTCCTCTCTCTTATTTTAATCCTCAAGTTAGGGCAAAACTTGAAAGATATTCATTATTATAAGCCCATTTTTTATAGTGGAAGATCACTCGAAGTTGCCCCGAGGTTTTTCCTTTCACACCAAAGGGTTTTTCACATAAATTTGTGTATTCTTGTGTGTTTGAATGTGTTTGGTTGATTGCCTATGTTACTTTGATGAGGGTTTTAATTTTTGCATATATGGTGTTTGATGAAATGCTTCATTGAAGTAGTGGAAGGTTATTAGAGGAATTAGACCCGACAAAATGTCAGATGATGATTAAAAATGCTTGGTAGGAAAGTCGTTGGACATATATGTTAATGGGTAGATGATAATATTTTTCATCATGTTTCAAGTGAAGTTTCAACCAAGTCATTGTGGAAGAAATTAGAGGAGTTGTATGAGAGAAAAAAGGCTGAAAACAAGATTTATTTTTATAAAAAAGCTTGTAAACTTGAAGTATAATGGGAATGGTTCTATTGCATAACACTTTAAAGAGATTAAAAACATAGTTAACCAATTGACAGCTATGAAGATGACACTTGATTATGAGCTTCAAGCACACTTGTTATTGAGTTCTCTACCAGATAGTTGAGAAACCTTAGAGGTGTCTTTAAGCAACTATGGATGGTGTTTTGAGTATGAGTATTGTCACTAATTTTTTGTTGAATGAAGAGACAAGAAGAAAAACATAAGGTTCATCCCACTCTCAAGTATGTGTTTGAGAATAAAGGTAAAAGCAAAAGTAGGATGCATCAAGAGAGAGGAAAATGTACAAGAAAGTCAAAGTCAAGAAAAGGTCTTGAGTGCTACTTTTGTCACAAGAAAAGACACGTCAAAAGTGAGTTTTGGTTCTATAAGAAATCACAAAATGAAGGAAAAGATACTACCAAAGGGAAAGAGAAACTTGTGATGTAGATTGTCTTCTATTGTATGACTTTGAAACAAGTTGGATAGTTAATAGTGGTGCTTCTTGTCATGCTACTCCTCATGCAGAGTATTTCTCTATGCTTAAGTCAGGTTATTATAGAATTGTGAAAATGGGGAACACAGGTTTTTAAAAAATTAAAGGAAATGGGGGCATAGTTATTAAAATTGTGAAAATAGGGAACACAGGTTGGTCGGGAACCGGTTGATGAGTCGCAAACTCCGGGTGCGGCGATTGAGCTCGTTCTAGCGGCGGAGCACAGGTAATTGGAGTTGGAGATGACGACCTTGTTGTTGTTGTTGTTGTTGTCTGCTATTTGAGGTTTTGGGTTTTTTTTTTTTTTTTTTTTATATATGTAGAAGGAGATGAGAGGTATGAGATGTCCCACTGTGCGTGCCAAATTTGTACCGACGAAAAACCTCCGCTCCTCGAAGCGGCGAGACTGATTGATTAATTCAACTAGATTACAGAGAATTTACAACTTTGCGTATTGCGAATTGCGAAATTTTGGGGATGTGATCTCCTATGCTTCCTCTTATTTGATTTTTTGTGGGCTGGTTGATGAAGTTATTGCTTCCTGTGAGTTGACAAAAAATTTCGAGTCTTCGAATGAGGGTGAACGAACGACGGCGAATATAGTCGGCCAGACAAAAGTATTTGTGTTCCGTGTTTTCGGCGTGTTGACGTCACCAGTGAACGTGTAGAGCTTCTTCGAACGAACTGTGTGAACTTTGAAGAACTAAAGGTAGCTAGAACTTTTAGCTTGAGAATGCTTCTTCTTGTGAGAAAACTTTGTCGACCACTTTGGTGGAGTGCTTTTGGCTATTTGTAGCCGGTTGAGTTGAAATGTTGGAGGTCGATCCTCAAAAAGGGACTCCGGCCCTGCTTTCACTGATCCCCAAGAAGGGGAGTGAGGACTTAGGTTTTCCTTGTTTAATTTCTCCTCCATCGATCAAGAAGGGGATTGGTGAAAGAGTTGATATTTGTGGCCTCCTCTGTTAAGGAGCGACCGGGTCTTGAGGTGTGTAGACGATGACAAGGCAAAAACTAGTGTTGGTGTGGCAATGGTGTCAATGATGGCGAGATGACGATGTCGATGATGTGGCAAGTTGATAGACCCGAGGATGGGATGTAAACGATGTCTAATTTGATAAACAGGCTAATAGTAAGCCTGCAACAGTCGTAGGTAGATTAGATGGACTTGGGGGATTTTGGCATCTATCGGGTTTTTTTGGGTAAACCCGACCCAACTGGGAACAGGTTTGCATTCCTAAACCCAAACCCGCCCAGCAGGTTGCATTTGGGAACTAACATTTAGAATTTAGATGATTATATGAATAATTGATTCTAAGCTGAAATTTGGTATCCCCCATTGAAATTTCTAACCACTTGGTATTCAGGACCATTGTGCCTAACCTTTGACCTGGTCGGCAAGCCACAAAACAAAAAACGAGAGAGAAAATTGTAGTAAGGACAAACATCATGTTTAGCCTTGTTAAATTCACAACGTACCTTTAAGCAATTATAAATATCCCCCAAAGTAATAGCGACAAAACAAACACTTGTATAATTCTATGAGTTTTGTGGTCCATCGCTTGAAAATCCAAACATGAAAGTCTCCTGGATCCGAGAGCAGATTGGGATACCCTTCCTATGTCGTCCATGTGTGTGTGTTCAGAATTGCCTTGTCTGATGGATAGTCTATTATATGTTCGAAAGTCTAAACAGGAGTCCCCTAGGATGCTCTGTTCCAGCCACAAAAGAAAACCCAACTTGGACTTATTAAACCTAAAAAACAACCGGGTTAGAAATGATTATTTTTGGGTTCCTAGTGTGCTGTGTGCCTCAGTGCATTTAAGCGCTGAAGAAGTGGGTGAGAGAAAACCCAGGTACAGAATCATTCCGTTTTGTTGAGGACCAGTCATTATCTAGGTCCAGGGGACTGAGATACAGAGATGCAACAGCTTTTCTTTATGGAAAGTCCCTCCGTACCGCTCAGCCATGACTGAACAGTGATGGATGATGAATGATGAAGAGATAAAAAGGGCTCTGTTGACTGTCGAGTGTGTTCTTGGGTGCCGACAGCGGGCACTTAGCGGAAAGACTGCAATCCAAGATAAAGCAAGCAGTAACAGTGATTTCAAGATCTTTAGTCAGTTCAATGCGGAGTTCTACTTTCTAACATGGATTTAGAATGAAGAAACCCAGGAAAAGAATCAGATAAAATAGTGGTTGGTGCGACTATTATGAGCGTCTTCCCAACGATTGCTATGGTGGGTTAACTTTTTTCTATAATATCTTTCTCGGAAGTTGCAGATCAAAGATTATGAAGGTATTCTCTAATCTGACAATGATCTTTTATTCACCCCAAGCAGTAACATATTTTGATCATTTAAAAATTCAAACAGAGGAGCAAGTTGAGAGAACTACTACTTAAATATCCTCCTGCCGGACACCATTAAAATACTGTAGCGAGCCCCATGAAACATATCCCCAAACAAATACGCCAAAAGGTACTTCCGTTTAGAACAGGATGGGCTTTAGTCTTCCTTGCAAGCCTTTGTTTTCTGGAATCAAATCCATCGTTTGACATTAGTTTTCTATATATATGAAAAAGGAAAAGTAAAGAAAGAAAGAGCCACCAAGTTTTGATGGCAAGCCTTGAATTGTAGGCAATCTTGAGTGTATCTACAAAATGTAAGCTTTCCAAGACGTGTACTCCAGAAGGTTGTCTCATCCGATTTCAAGACATTTTTCCATCATGGGGTTGTTCATTGCTTGTTCACTCGTTCACATTCAAAAGCTTTATTCCCCAATATGAGTGTCGCTGATTTTTTTTTTTTTTGAGAATAGTGTCGCTGATTTCACAGAGAAGTTTGTTCTATTACAAAGTTTCTATATGTTAAACGAAATAAGTTTAAGTGCGATCATGATTAGAGACTAAGAAATTACGTCTTAAAAGAATTTTAACAACTTCTGTATGGTTCCAGTTTTATATGATGTCTCCTAAGAAACCAGAATTAAACAACCTGAATAATAAAAAACAGGAAGGTCTAAACCCTGATTGTGCAGTGGCTAAGACCCGTACTTCAATGTTCAAGAACCTGGTCCCCAGCCAGAGAGTCACCTTAAATTATAAAATCATCCATTTGATGATTAGTTGAGCCTTGACTTTGATGATTTCCTACCATACTCGTACAGCCAAATATACCAACAACTCCCATGTTTAATTCCAGTCCGGCACTAGTCTAACATTTGATTCTCTTGGCAGCTTGATCCCATGTTCTGATGACTGCATTGGCCAATTTGATGCAAATAGTGTTTGACCTCTTCCTACTCAAATACTTAATCTATCTTTTTTATCTAACAAAAGCATTATTTTATTTTTATTTTTCAAAACAATGAATCAGGGTGTCTAGGCCAACTAGTGCACATCACATAATAATGCTAATTATTTTATTTTTATTTTTAAATACTAATTATTAAAAAATTATGCCGGACCAATATTTTAAAAACCGATGAACCGGCCGGTTTTAGTCGAACCAGTTAAACTGGACTAATGGTTCAACAATTGAATAATGTACCCTATAATTTGTATATATTTAAAATTTTTTATGCTTTGGCTGATTTGTAGTGAACCAAACTGAGTTAATGAAAACCGAGTAGCCTTGGATTTTGGTTCAACGACCTAAGGATCGGCCGGTTTTTAAAACCCTGGCTGTGACTTCATTAAGGAGATGTTTATACTTAGATTTTTATTTTAAAAGTTTCTATAAATAGTAAAAGACTTTTAATTTTCAAGACTACTTTACTCTTTATAAAGCATAATTATGTAAGAAAAATTAATTATATTACCATAAATAGAAATATAACAATAAATAACTAATTAATGACTCGAAGAGAATGAATAGACATAATTTATACTAAAATGAGATTAGTGACGGTTGGATAACTAAACGGGAGTGGACTGCCTTCTGGTTCAACAATATAAGGCAATAAGAGAAAATGGGTAAAAAAATGGGATGACCTATCTCGGTGAAAGTAAAGAGTTTTTAAAAAAGAGAGATCATTTAAACCCTAAAAATGCTACAGGGTAAATATTATCTTTTAAGTAGATACACACATAAGATAAAATTTTTTACCAAAATAATAAGTCTAATATAAATTTAATTTATATTGTAATTTAAACTGTACTAATCATTTTTTTATAAAATCATATTATAATTTAGACCAAAAGACTCTCAACAAATTACAGTCTTTCCCTCAGTTTCTGTCGGAAGGTCGTCAATGTCAGAGGAATTCATCCAGGGAAATTTCAGTGTCGTGTTGCCCTGGAAAACCGACTTAATTGGCATCCATCCCACTTGTACTAGTTATACAGTTGGAATGATGCATGAAACCTGGAAATCTCTGCGATCAATAGTTCTAAATCAAAGTTCATTGCTTTGTTTAAACTTTCAAATTCAACATTAACCGTTACAGAAAGCACAAAAAATTCAAAAAATTCAGAAAAAAAAAAATCTAACCGAGGATCTTGTTTCTTTCTCCTGATGGCCCTGCCTCAGTCCTTCACACAAGGACCTGACCTCGTAGACTTTCACACGAGTCCGTCACACTTACCCCCTTCTCTTCACTAATTGTCTCCTCTGGAAGCGGAAGTCTCGAATCTCGATCCAGGGTCCCTTCTCTCCTCTTCTCTGCGCTGGTTCTCTCCTCTTTATTTGCGCTCTCGGCGGACGGAAGGGGGAGGGAAAGGAGCTGCTTTGAATCGGGACCGGGAGACTGTAATTGTCCCGGGCCTGGTTGTCTTCCGGGTCGGGCTCCAGGAATTTGTCTCCAGGGCCGTCTTGTTTTATGCCCGGCTCGGCTTTTCTTATTTCCGGGTTGCGGAAGGGATTTGCTTAAACCCCCGCATGCTTCCGGCGTGCTGCTGCGAGCGGCCATTGGTTGTGCGTACCGATACGCACAAGGCTTGTTCGCACCAGATCCCGGGCCCCTTTACTCCATTAATCGATCGGAAGAAAGTCACTCCGTTACTCTCTGCTGTGATTTGATCTAGTCTCTGCCAATTTTGTGCAGGCATGTCTTATGTTTGATAATGTTGATGAAATCATGAGCTAGCCATATTCTTCATGGAAGTTTCTATTGGGTATATACATATTATTACTATATAATAAAAGTTAGTGGAGCTCAAAAGGTTTTGACTTTCGCAATGGTGGGGCCTGTCTTTGGATGTTGTGATGAATCTTGTGATTTGAGAATGGGGTGGGGACGCAATTTCGATCGACATCGTGAATCAATTGACAGGGACACTCGAGGAGGAAGGCGTCTCAAGTGCTTCTCGTAGTACCTAAAACGTGGCGGGAACGTGCAGGAAGATCGGCCGTCTCCTTGCCCGGTCGCGCCATTGCAAAAAAAATGAATAATCGGCGAAGCAGTCTCAGGTGTCCAGTCACAGCGCCCAGAAGACTTCTTCTTCCTCCTCTCTCTTCCCTCCTTCCTGCCGATTACCGGGGACGCGGAGACTCGCAAAGTGCTCCTCTGGCGCCACGTTCCACCTCCTGGCATGCACTTGCTCGGATTATATCTGCTTCGCCCCGAGGCCGATTCTTTCAATACATTCTCTCGCTTCAATTCTCGCTCGCGTATTTCGTTCGCTAAGGCCTCCTTCTTCGTCTAAGGTGCGCTTTCCTGATTTTCCTCTGATGTCTCTTTGCTTATTTTTGCTTATTTGCTTATTCCTGGTGTGTGGTACAGCGATTGGTAATTGTGGAATGGTGAATTTTTTAGAGTTTTTTTTTCCCCTCTTTTTCTTTTATTATTATTATTATTTTATTTTATTTTTCTGACAAAATTGAAGAAGGAGGGCGGCAGTATGAACTTCCGAAACCTGACGTCCTCTAGCACTACAGTTGCCGGATCTGTAAATGATCTGTTGTCTTTATCCTCCGCCGTCATGCACGTCATTTTGGCTCTTCTTTTAAAAGAAAAAATAAAATTCTCATTAAGCACCGGTTCTGTCTTCGGAGCC
The DNA here is from genome assembly GCA_019845555.1 of Aristolochia fimbriata. Taxonomy (NCBI): domain Eukaryota; kingdom Viridiplantae; phylum Streptophyta; class Magnoliopsida; order Piperales; family Aristolochiaceae; genus Aristolochia; species Aristolochia fimbriata. Next base: position 40,975,590 of record CM034079.1, on the reverse strand, counting down.
TTACCAGCTTGAGATCTTAAAATGTGAATTATCTTGGTCTAAGTTGAGGTTGAGTTCAGGAGGGGCCGTGTTGGTAATTCTGAAGAATACTATGCTTCCTTCAAGCTGTTAATTCTCTCTGTTATAGAAGAACTGCTAGCGATCTGTTTTGTCCTCGTTTGGAAACCGAAGTTTAGTTGTGATTTAGGCACTCTTCTCTTTGTGAAAGAATCTTTTTGCATTATTATCGCGCACAACCTGGTAGATCTGCTGCCATGGTAACAACAGAGGGAAACTAGGAAGAGGAAATACTTACCTGTGATTTCCTTGTTTTCCAACAGGCGAAATACTAATTAATTTTGTATCTACTCTTTATTGTCCTCCCATGTTCGAAGGCTTTCGCTGCATTTTGAGCCATGTAAGGGCAGAGTTTTCCGTCTCACGAAGGAATACTAACATGGAACGCAGGGATAACTATTTCAGCATCATTACTTTTAACCAGAGCAAAACTAATGCTGAATGCTTCTCATTGTCCTTCATAAAAAAAATTCTCTTATTCTTGGCATGCAGGTTACAATCTGCATTTTCTTATGCTGTGGCTATTTATTTCTATTTCTCAGCTGTTTTGCATGTTTTTTAGATTTTTACTCAAAGATCCAACTACCTGAGGCACATGATACTTGTTACAATCGCTTAACAGCTTTGAATATATGGCTATTTGATATCCTTTGCATAAACTCTTTTTCCCCAGACATGTCTGCAAGTGATGAAACCCCGTGTGAGGATGGTAAGCGACCTCTCCCTCGCTTGAATGAAAGAATTCTTTCATCTTTGTCAAGGAGATCTGTAGCTGCACATCCATGGCATGATCTTGAGATAGGTATTTGCATCATGACCATTGCAACTTTTGTCTTTTGAGACTATTTGTTAGCCATAAGACGTTACTGAACTTTCTCAACGTGTAAACAGGCCCTGGAGCTCCCACTGTGGTGAATTCTGTAAGTTTTGATTCTCACTTGCTCTTCCCATCATTTATGCTTAGGAGGGGAGTTTGGTAGGCGGAAGCAGTTATTATTATGTTCAGAATAACTATCCTGCACGTGTTCTACCACTTATTTCATTTTCAATAAATGAAAGTTCATTTATTGTGGCTCATGAGGATGAAAAAGTCACTCCCAAGCAGCCAATTTGCAAAAGAACCATTCATGCTGTGATGAACTGGCTTACGTTTTTGAGTATTTTGTGGCCATCATATTGGTTCAGTGGTCAACTTTCTTGCTTATCATCTTGAGGTTGTACATTGTTCTTGTTTCCTGTATAGCTAAGATTTTTACGTTTAACTCAAGCACCACATACTATGCTTCAAAATACCACAAATAAAGTCAATATAACGTAATGAACATGATGTAGTTTATATTATCTTGTGGCACCTTTGTTAATATTTGTTCATCTGGAACAGGTTATAGAGATTACAAAAGGAAGCAAGGTGAAGTATGAACTTGACAAAAAAACTGGTCTCATTAAGGTAAATATGTTTTCCCACTTTCAACACAAACATGCAATTGTATTGGGAAACAACGTTTCAGGAGCCACTAATATCCACCCAGTTTTTTTTCTTGAAATAAAATACATTGGATGATAACCTCACTGTAGTTTCTCTCTGCTTTAATGTTGTAGAAGCTACTATCTTATATGCTACAATTTTCTGAAACTTGTCTCCAGGTGGATCGAGTCTTATACTCATCAGTTGTTTATCCTCACAACTATGGCTTCATTCCACGCACACTTTGTGAAGACAATGACCCACTTGATGTACTGATACTCATGCAGGTAGTTCAAGCATTTAAAGAGCACTGATACATTGAGTGAATACAATTAGAGACATAATTCTTTAAATATGTTGAGCAGGAACCTGTTCTTCCTGGATGCTACCTGCGAGTGAGGGCTATAGGACTCATGCCCATGATAGATCAGGTACATTTCTCTAATATAAACTCAACCAGCGTGCTGTTTTACTTCATGATAGGGAAGGTTGATTGGTTAATTTGGTGCATCTAGGGTGAGAAAGATGACAAGATCATTGCAGTGTGTGCTGATGATCCAGAATATCGTCACTACAACGATATCTGTGAGCTCCCTCCTCATCGTCTAACAGAAATTCGACGCTTCTTTGAAGATTGTATCCTCTCTAGTTGCACCATCATTATTTTTCTTGGACTAACACCTCGTTTATAGTAGCATAGCTTTCTGACGGCCCTCATAGCCCACATAGTCAATTTTCTTAACTAAGGAAAAAGACAAAAAGAATGAGAATAAGGAGGTCGCAGTGGATGAGTTTCTACCAGCTCAAGTAGCCCATGAAGCTATAAAATACTCCATGTAAGTTGATCTCTGCCATTAAAATTGTGGCTTTAGTTGTATTTTATTTTGTACCAAGCTTATATTACAATTTCATGCATCGTGCAAAATATTTATATAATTCTAGCCACTCAAATGTCATTGTAATACAGCTTATTATTCCATTAATTAAGGTTTAGTGCCAAGTATGAATAGCAAAAGCCAGTTGATCCAGAAACAGGCAAATCACATATGGTGATTGGTGCACTGCAGACCTGAACAAGCTGATCGATATAATATTTGCTGCTGTAGAGATGTACCCTACTGCCGAAAACGGGAAAAGCAAGACTTGTACAACACCAAAAAAAATAAAACCAAAATAAAATTATAAAGGAAACCATTTTACACAAAAATTGTGAAGTCCCGATTAAAACCCTCACTAGTACTTCCATCTCCCTTGTTTTTTAGATCTTGCAGATAATCATACAAAAGAAAGCTTCGTGTGATTTCATGAATATGGTGTTTTGCAGGGATCTGTATGCTCAATACATTTTGCAGACTTTGAGGAGGTAGATGGCAGGTTCCAAGTTCTCTTAATAATTCTTGCTGCTACGAAGGGAACATTGAAGCTTGTCGTAACCTGGAAGTTACTATTTATTGCATTTGGATATGACGTGAACCATGATGCTTATTAGTACCTGTTTCAAAAGATGCTTATTAATACCTGTTTCAAAAGAAGCATAAAGTCCGGTGTGAGTAGATATATGATCTCCTCCAACTGTTTCAAAGTTAGAGTTCTTTGACCTTACAAAGCACTTCAAAGATGCTTATTAATACCTGCTCGTACCCATCGACCGACATGGATTTGAACTTTTCAACATTTGTTTCATTGGCAAAATAGTTCCTTGTAAAATATTAATTTGACGAATAGAATTTTTGGGCAAGGATAATAACACTTGATACTATTGGGTTATTAAACAAGATGTACATGGGATAAAAATATTTCTAGGTATTTTTTACCGAATTAATGTTTATTTATAAAACAAAACATACCGAACTCTATTAATCCCCAAAACGCTCAGTCATTAAACCAGTCACAAGGAGTTTCATCCGCAGTTGTAAGTCCCTAAACCCAAAATCTAAACCCCTAAACTAAACCCCGAAACGCAAAAACCCCCCGGGCAACACTCCCCCCCCCTAAACCCTAAACCCTAAACCCTTAACCCCCAACCCCACCCCAAATTCTAAACTTTAAACTCTAAACCCTAAACCCTAAACCCTAAACCCCAAACATGTGAAGTCAGGGGACAAAAACATGTGAAGTCAGGGGTGGATTTGTCCTGTTGTCATTACGATCGCTAAACTACAATTAATTTTCCTGTACATGGTTACAATAGGAAATAACGAAAATGGACATTTTCTTATAAAAAATTAAGTAAATAAATTTATCAAATAGATAAAACTGTTTCGTGGATTCTGGGTACAATCCATTGTACAGGAGAAGAGTTGTTGGAAGGCCGTGCGCTGATAACTTTTACAAGAACGTGAACTACCAAAATACAGATACATCCTCTCATTGATTAATAACTAACAATTAATAATAACACATTCTAGACCCATAGATATAGAGTACAACAACAACAGCAGCAGTGATTACAGTATTCCCTCTTACGCGTGGGAGTACCACCGTTTGAGCAGCTCCAACAGTAGAAGAGCAGCAGAGTCTTTAGCCTTCTTAACACTAGGCATGGGCTCTCCAATGCAGTCATCCGTCCAACCTCTGTCAGTTGTATTTACTCGAACAGAATACGTGAATCTTTTAGCATGAGCAGGCCCACCTTCATATATGCATCTGCAACAGAAACAAAATAAGCCAGCTCAAGTCAACAACTAAAATTCCAGAGTTTCATGTAGTCCTCAAATTCCCTTAAAAGCTTTACCTATACTGTGGCATTGGCCACTGCTTCCGCAGGCAGATATTATTTAATGTCTGTCTCGTGAAAGTTTGTGTTCCATTCTTCTTGCCGTTCTCATTGTCATTTGCCTCTGAGTCCTTCTCTTTCAACAAAACAAGGGCATTTCGAGCAGCCAATTTCTGTGCCATCTTCTTTTGCGGATTTTGGGCAACTCCAACCTGAACACCATCTATAAATACCTCCACCATGGCCACATTGCCAGTTCGGCTGGCCTTGTATTCCAGGCCCTCCGCCTGTTGCTGACACCGTTCCTGTAGCTCTCTCACAGGATGCATTGGAAGTGTTTCAGGGGTTACCATTGGATCCAACAATGGCTTGAAAACACTCCATACAACTGAAGTATCACGACCACTATCAAGAAAGATGGACCCAGCTATAGATTCAACAATATCACCTAGTACTTTCGGGGCTTTGCAATCGCTAAGGCCAAAAGAATTGAACCCTGGCTTTGATAATTCCTCCTGTACTTCTTTCACAAAGTCCTTAATCTGAGCCTCCAGGGCACTTGATCCATGTCTAAGGTGCACATGCAGTCGGTGCTTCACAGCTACACGCGCAAAATTTTCATTATTCACTGCTGCAGCTCTCAAGTCAGTAAGCCGGCCAGGAGGTAAATCTGTATAAGTGAAGAACAGGTGCCTCGTAATTAGATGATCCAACACAGCATCACCCACAAACTCCAACCTCTGGTAACATGAAACCCCTGATGACGGCCTTGAAGCATGGGTTATGGCTTCTACAAGAAAACTCTTATGATTGAACCTGTAGTTCAAAGCACTCTGCAAGCTGTCAAAGTCTATGCATCTCAGTATACCTTCTGGAATATTTAATGGTCTCTCTACATCCTCAGGATCAAACTCCACCTGAATGCCAATCCATTTCATGAGATGATTGGCTGCAACTTTCCCACCTTCGACATAATAAACACCAATAAGAGCTTCAACAACATCTGCCAGTGTCTTGCTAGAGAGGACCCTATAGCAACTTGAATCACTTTCAATCTCTCCATCTTCCTTGTTCCCATCCTCTTCATATCCATCATCATAAACAAGTTCTTTTTGTAACTTGGTGCCAGAGTTTTCATGCCCCACAGAGGTCTCTTTTTCTTCCTTAACATCCTCGTCAAAGACAGGAAGTACCCCTGGCGCAGCCCACCTTGATGGAGCAAAGCGATCTGCTTGAATGTAGGACTGGAGTCCTTTACAGAGGGCATATTGGTACAGAACCATGTTACTCACCATCTGTTGCCTCATCCTAGTAAGCTGACCCTCATGTTTCTGAGGGTATTTCAAGAAAAGGAATTTACTCACGACCCACTTAAGGTACGCATCTCCCAAGAGCTCTGCTCTTTCATAGCAGAATGTCTCTTGACAAGAAGCGGCAGTTAAAGCTTCCAGTATCTGTAGTGTCTTCATAGGCATTAGTATGTGTAAGATTTAGAGGAATTGCACTTTTTTTGTCACTCAGTCAAAACAAAGGTGGATCAAAATAAAGAAAAAAAGTCAAAACAAAGGGACAAGTACCTTTATTGCAGGAACAGGGTAATTAATAATATCCTTCAGCTGAACTGCAAGAAGCATACTCTCTACTCTCCTCATTATGGAGGGAAGCCTCTGAGCACCTCGAACAAGGGACCCAGGAAGTGGGTGCACAAAACACAGCTCCGGAGGTAGAAACACATAATATGTTTTGTCGAGGTTTTCTTCTGATTCACCTTCATGTGCTGGTACAACATTAACATGTTAATTGCAAGCATCTGACATACATACATATATATATATATATATATATATATATATATATATATATATCATTCTGAAAAAAATCTTAAGAACAAGATTACCAACACTGCACGAACATACCATCAGAAAGTTCAAACCTAGGGGAGAGCAAATTTTTGCAATATGAAACACCACGACCTCTTATTAGAGGTTGTTTCTTATAAATCAGTTCAACTCCATACCTACAAAAAAATATGGCAGAAATGGAAAACCAGCATGCACCACTCTGTTGTGCACGAAGAAACGAAAATATAAGCAAACCTACCAAAAAAACAGAAAGCTACTGTTTCTGAGAAATATGTGGAGTCTGCATCGGATGCATATTTCATAAAAAGAAAAACAGTAGATAACTGTTTCCTTGGTAGAATGACAACTTATATGCTTCTTCACGCACAACAGTGGGTGCATTGTGGCAATCCTTTTCTGGCATGAAAGAAAGAACTATCAGACACAAGATAATATGTCAAGAAAACTGAAAAATTAGGACTAACACAAAATTATCTAGAGTAACAAAACAGAAATAAGAACTGTAAAAAGTACTTTTGCTTGTAGTAATCAGCGTACGAGCTGTACTCCAGAGGACCCAGGTAACCCTCCTTTCTGGGGAAAGAATTCTCTGCATTCATGTCATAGCGAACAGAGTCTACATAAAACCTCTTCCCAGAATGAGCAGCTGTTACAATTCTACCAACAAGATCCTCCACATTAAGGCAAGAATCAGCCACCATCAACATGCCATGTCCCACGCATTCTTCATAGGTTTGGCCTTCCATAGCATCTCGATTAGGAACCACCAACCCAGAAGCTTTTACCACATCAAACTGAGCCACGGCGCCTCTAATACCATAAGTTGGATGTGATTTCTGGCCAAAGGCTATACCATGGCGTAACTTTCCAAATCCATATTCCCGGCGATCACCACCAAGAGTGCGTTCATTTGTACCAAGGTAAACATCTGGGCGCGCCCTCTGAAGGGGATTGCTCCATGCATCTGTATATATTATATTTTCAATCAGATGCCAGTCAATCTCCTTGCTGGAATCTACATGCTTCTCTCCAGTTCTGGGGACAAATAAATAAGCCTTCGCAGGATCCCATGGCGTTGTTGCAGGTTCCACATCAACATCAAGCACTATACTCATAAGCCTGACATGGAAGCTCTTAAGACAAACCAGCTGAACAGACAAAAGCAAAACATCTTGAAAATCAGATGCAGTCATCGAACAATTTTTATTCCAAGTATAAAGATGTATTGCCAGCCCACCTGACTCTCTGATATATCAATTGAACCTTGGTAGACAAGCGATGCTTTCGTTATCATGGTTCGAGCTACAAAGAGATCCATCGACATCGATAAAACCTAGAAAACAATGAATATATATATCAATTCCATATATGTACAAATTAATGTCCATGGTAGTGAATTTTGATGAACAACAAAAAGTGAATACCTCTGCATCCAGCTCACATCCAAAAAGTACTGCAAATTCGGAAACTTGTGTCAAGAACAAGTCTTTTGAGGTGCCGATGTTCTCACAATTAATTCCATACGTGTAAAGCCGAACCAATTTTGAGTTACCAACACTGCCATCTTTACCAAGTAGTATCCAATCACCCTGCAGAACAAAATGAAAGCTCATGATATGTGTTCTATGAAAGCTGATAAAGTTGCATAAAGCATTAACCATAGATCATGAAATTATTATGAAACATATTAGGAAAGACATGACCACCTGGTAAGAGAGTAAACTTTAGCAACCAAGCTACAGAAATACATGGGCATTAGCAGATAAACCAGATCAAGGAACAGTTTTACAAAGATAAGAAATGAATTGACATACCCGAAGGATTTCAGCTACACCTTCTGGATAGAACTCTCTATGTCGTGCTGTTCCAGGTAGCGGATCGCCTTGATCATTTTGATCAACCTTTTCTCCTTCTTCACCACTACCTTTGTCGGGCAAAAGCATGTCAGTAAATGCTCCCATCTCATGGAGTTTCTTGCATGCAGCTAAACAGACAGCCTGCATTATGGCAAGAACAACAGCACTCATCATTTTCCAACTTACGAACTAACCATAAAATGCGTGTATCGTATCTTAAGACAATATTCATGCCTGTTGTGCAAGGCGCATTGAACTGCAGACAGGACCCTCTAGCTTTTCAAATGGTGCATTGCATGGAAGCTGAAGCTTGCATGAATATTCAGCAGAACCCCCAGGTTTCTCATGCTTCTCCATGATGAATTCTGGATGCAGTATAGAATACCTGGATAAACGGGAATGCATAATAACATACAAAACACAAAATGATCAACCATTTCTTTCTTTTAAACTAGACCAGACAAAACCATGTTACAGAAAATATTTTAAGCACACCTGTCACTAGGTAGTTGAGAGCAGTAGAAATGGACAAGGCCTACAGCTGAGTTTAGACTAACAATGGCACCGGTTGACTCCACCTGATAGACAGAGCCAGGTGTTGCATCCCCAAAGCTTAACTTTGAGCTTCCCTTCAGATGGCTGAGATCAGTTCTTTCAACTGCTTCCTTCCGTAAAGTTTCTTCACTGTTGCGAGCATTTCTCAAGAAAGTTTCATGAGACAGATTACCCCTGACATTATTCATACATTCATTTGAGGAAACAATTTGCAGCATTTGTCTACAAGATTAAGGCCTCAAATATCAGGGCTTAATAAAAAGTATACAAAATGTACCTCTCAACCATCAATATGTAATCAGATCCAGGCTTCCTTGCACGCCCTCTGGACTGTATATAAGCCAACACTGTTTTTGCAAGGTCAAAACGAATTACAACATTACACTGTCTAATATCAAGTCCTTCTTCCGCAACACTGGTGGCTACTAGCAACGTTACCTGCAAAAAAAAATATGCATTTTCAGACATAATTGCAATTTCACATATCATATAGGACAAACAGAAAAGGCAAAAGAAAAACTACAAAATTTTGTAAGACATACTCGACCATCACGAAATTTTGCAATAGTATCTTGCATCTGGCCTGTCCGCATTTCCTGATTGTTATTGTGCCCTATCAAGCTAGCACACTTAACAAAACTTAAAGATGGAAGCTCAGAAAAGACCTGCACACTTACAAGAAAGCAGAACAAATGTCAAATTTTTGCTTTTCAAGTGATAACCTCATAATGCCTTTTTCCTGTTTTGAGGACAACCTCAAATGTCAAGTAATAGACATGACTCACAAATAGATACACAAAAAAATCTTAAATGCCTTTCAAAGTGTGAACTTGAGCAACAGCTCAGTGGTCCATGTGGGAGTATAATGGAAGCTCTTGAGATCAAGTCTCCTTGGGGGCATTAGGGTTATTGGGTTTTGCATATATGCACTTTCCTTTAAAAAAAAGCCTTTAAAAAGTTCCAGTAGGCTTCACCATCTAAATGCCTTCTCTTCTACTTTAAAAAAAAATGAATAAGATTATAGGAACACTTAAGCTACCACAAGTGTGAGAGAGAGAAAGAGTGAGCGATTTTCTCAAAAGGAGACATTTGATAGGGACTAGAGACTATTCACCTTTGGTAAGACCAAAGCTGTCACTACACGCTCCACAAAAATGATAGCACGAAAATCTTCAGTGTGTTGGTACTTGAGAAGTATTTTGACCAATGACTGGACCTTAGGGGTCACTTTTCCATCAGCAACAGCCGCACCAATTATCACATCCACATGCTCCCCACCAGAAACAACTGTGAATAACAAAGGTTACATGTAGAAAAAACATAATAGAATTTCAGTAATTTCTATAATAATCTTTAAAATAGAGAAGTAAAAAGAATGCATAATTGAGACTCTTAATCAGGGTTCCACCTACAGATAGTGGGAACCAGATCTGAACCCTGAAAACAAGTTGGTTCACTTGAAACCAACGGGTTGTCCCAAACTCAAACAAGTTGGATAAATTTGATATACCACCGAGTAAAACTTGTTGCCTGGAGCCAGGCTGATTTATATCACATTGAAGCCAATACAGAAAGAGTATGGAACAAGTAAGGTAAACACTGAGCTATACCCCGAACCTAATGCCATCTCAAGAATCTAGACTTTACCCAGTTCATAAGACGAAAGATTGAGTTGCAAAATCAAATACTCAAGGACAAGCACACATATACAAAAATATATAATGATTATCATTCTTGGTGGTAATTTTAGCAATAGAGTAATAGAGCCTTTAGCTCCAAGTCGATCAAAATACACTGAATAAGAACCATGCAACACCCGACAATGATATTATAATACCACGGCAAGCATGAACAACTTTACTGAGATTCAGTAAATAATTAAACTCATGATACCCAGACCAATTCACTTAGTATTGGAAAGCAATACGAAAGAAATAACACTCACCATGACTATTAAGTAACTCTCCCTCTTCAATTTCATCATCCCCCTCTTGAGGATCATTACACGTTTTACCATTTTCATACACATCTTTATCTGTGGCTGCCCCTTCTGACAACTGGCACTGTAAAAGAGCAACAACCTTTTTCAAGTATGATTCTTGAAACTTGACATCAAGTTGATAATTTGCCCTCTCATCATTCTGTAAAGCTGTAAAAAATGACTGTGCCACCTGAATAAAGCACAAGGTAAACCAATCACAAACAATGACCATTTTAAGATAAACAAGCCTATCAATATAGATTGAAGAAAATACTACATATTTGTACCATGAAGGCACACCACTGCCCCAGTTCACTCAGAGCATAATTGATGGCCCTCAACTTCTGAATTAGGTTGACAGCACCATCGCTTTCTGTTCTTTCAGAGACTCCATAGACCAGTCGTAGTTCCTCTTTGCATCCAGCATCTCTGGCGCCCATAAACTGCCATTTGCTTCTCCTGGTGCTTGTAAGTGCAGCTTCCTCCACAGCTGCCTCTATTTGTTTTATTTGTTCATGCAGAGACCAAAGGTTAGCAGCTTTGTCATATTCAACCACTACTTCTGAAGGCATTGGAACATGTTTTTCAAGTTCCTTGCGGTCTTTTATTGTGCACACAATTGAATCAAGTTTGGTTTCAAGATTCCTTATTTTTATTGCACAATCCTCTTGGCTAGAAACCCCTGCAGAGGCCATATAACAACAGCTTGAGATAACTAGATAAAACATTATAAAACTACAAATGAATTCAAAAGAAAGATAAATCATGAAGGAAGCAAACAGGTTGGAAAAACAAATCACTAGAAAGTAAAAATCCAAAGAAAAATAAAGGAAATACCTTTCAAGTTGACCGGAGAAGCAGTCATGCCAAAAACAGCAGGTCTTTTGTCCTTGACAGTTGTATGATAGAACTCAGACATTACCAATGAGTAAGGGTGTTTCTTCACAGCATGATGACACTCATCCAATATAAGGAGGTGTATGGCCTCCATTTTTATTATGCTGTGCCTAAGAATATTCAGCAAAATTTGAGCGGTCATCACAAGCACCTACATTAGATAACAGAAAGATTTAGCATTTGTTTTTGTAGTTAATTAATGACATCTAAGACAACCATTGTCATAGATGTTAGTAGTGATAGTAGATAACTTATTGGATTATGATTGATATTTGTAATAGGAGCCTATTATAAACAGGTTTTTATGAACAAACTGTCTAGTTGGTGCATTAATAAAAGGGTTGTTCATTATATCATCTTAAGGATAGGAAACACCTACATGTAGCCATGTGCTAGATCTGTAATCATGGAAAGTAATTCATTGAGGAGACAAGGAGATAGATTCTTCTCTATGGTCCCTTCTGGTCAGATGCAGAAACTCACTTCTATTTTCTTGAAGAAAACAAGAGATTTTACCAGGCAAAGCCAAAAACTCAGATACAAGAGAGGCACAATTTCATTTTGCCAATAACTCTAGAGGTACCTCAAGGCCTGTTGGACGAGGGTGTCTAAATATGAAGTTGTGGCAAAAACATTTTTTACAAGGTTAGGGTCCATAAGATAAATCTATAGGTGCAGATAATTGCAAATGCAAATGTTCCTTAAGATCAAGATATCGGTGCTATCGGCAGAGGATCCAATGAATACTTTAGTGAGAGGCTTCAGCCTTGGCCTCATCTTCAACAAAAGCAGCAAAATGACCAAAGGATGAAGAGGATTCAACAAAAAGAGTACTGAAACCTTCTCAAGAAATAGGAAATGGTATCAACTAATACAAAATGGAAAGTAAAATATGCTTGACTTGTAGCCGGAGCAAAGCACTACTCACCCTTTTGAGTACAAGCACCCTAAATATACTCAATAGCTGTAAGAGACAACTTGTTACTTGCACCAAACATACTGTGAAGACATGAGGACCAAAGTAAACAGTAAACTTAGGACACAACTAGCAAAGGCATTAGGATGGGAAAGAACAATGAAGGCATGCGACTCATGGGATACCATGCAATGAGCGTAGCATCCCCAAAAGTTTTACGAACCTTCATGGGAACTAATTGTAAGCCAAACTAGAAAAGGTATTAGCACTGCCAAGATCAATGAAGGCATGCAATTGATGAGATAGAATCCCTCAAAAAGTTTGAGCCTTCATAAGAACAAATAAGTTTCATACTGGAACATAAGACACTGATGATAGTGATTTTATTACAAGTAGCCTCTAATCAGAAAAGAGTTTCCTCCTTTATGCAACAAACTGGAACATAAGATTTTAAGAAGTTTGAAAAGTTCATACATTAGAAAGTAATTATCACATGATCCATTAGCAATAATTATTTGACATTTAAGATGTAGGAGATCTTTTTATGACATACAAGACAGTCAGACATTTGTGTTGCTAAACAATGGCCGCATCTCAAGAATGCGAAATTCATAAAAACATTGTAATTTGTAAACTGTGTTTTAGCATTCCTTGAAAAGAAGATATAACTTAACGTGCTTTCCTCAACAAAAAAAAAAAAAAAAAAAAAACATATAACCTAGCACCGGAAAACCCATTATTATTCTCTCAGGTATTCACAATTCAGACAATTTTTTCAACTCACAGCTTTAAATATCTGTATTAAACTCATACAACTATGTAGAATCAGCATCATCCAAGATTAAGGTTCCCCTTAAACACTGATAAGTATTATGGGTAAGGATGATCAAGCGTTTTGGTAAATAAGGCCCACATAACAACATGCTTCATAATGAAGATAGTTCTGTGGTTAGCAAAGCATACACACCTGTTTCGATTCAAATTCTCGCTGCCACCTCCGTGCATCCCAGAAGTCCTGGCCCATTTCTCCACAGTAGTGCCCAACTTTATAACCTGTCCTCTCACGAATAACTTCTGCTTGCTGAAAATACAGTGAAGAAGCCAAACAAATATGAATTTCTGGACCCATACAAAGTTAAAATAACAATACCAATACAAAATACCCAAAATCAAAGAAATCAAAGAAAATAACAAAAATCAAATTCTAAAAGTTTTGAGAAACATAAAAAATGGATAAATACACAAACATCAAATTAACAAGTTACCATAAAATATGCTTCTGTCATTAGAAAAACCCATGTTTATTAGCTAAGAAGTGACAGCTAGAAATCAAATATTCTTTGATGAAAAACACAGCCCGGAGAGCCGGCTACCTGATAAACAAGAGGAACCTTCGGCACCAAGAATATGGCTAGCATTTTCCGATTCTGCTCCTGCATTTCCTTAGAGATACTCTTGATTAGAAGAACAGCAATGAGAGTTTTGCCCGCTCCAGTCTCCAGAAAAGCTATGGTGTTCATCTTTTTGGCCTGCTCAAGGACATCCAATTGGTACTTCCGCGCCTGTTCCTCAACCGGCTTCTCTTTCTTGTCCTCCGCTTTATTTTCAACAGCCTTTGCCGGCTCTTGACAATCCAGCTTAGTTCTTTTGGCGTCTTTGTGCGAGTCCGCCTCCCAAGCACCATGGCGATAAACAACTTTGCCGGAACGATCTCTTTCCCAATAACCCCTTTTCTCCCTATCCCTTCGATCGCTATCTCTGTCTCTTCTCTCATTCTCTTCACGATCACGCCCTCTTTTCCGGCTGGAATTCTCCCAAGAAGAAGTGTACCGTCTCTCCGCGTGCTTTCTGTCTTCACTAAGCCGAACCCTTTTGCAGAACCTCTCCTCCCAGTCCAAGTCACTCGGACCCCTCCGCCAGCCATTAGCACACCTATTCGCGTCATTCGTACTACCTCCCGAATCCTTCCTCTCTACTTCTCCGCCATTGCATTCACTCTTCCTCTCTCCCTCACTCCCTTCCAGCTGCATTTCGAAAACCTCACCCAGTTCTCTGCCGGCATCAAGCTCCTGCGCAGTCTCCATTCCGGTGACCCCTGCCGGCAGGGGAGGATTCCCATTCTTGATTGTCTCCAAGAAGCGATCGATCTCCACAAAGAAACCCGCATCATCAACCGACTGAACCGAAGGATCAATCACCTCCGGCGACTCCGCCGGCGCATCAAAATCCACAAAATGCGAGACATCTTCGCAGGCGTCGAGCCAGTAAGAGGTGGAGATAACCCCAGCCGCTTCCAAGCAAGTCTCTTGACCGTTATCACATACTCTGGCCGCTTCACCGCCCTCCATCTCTCTATTACCTTTACCAGGAAAATAAATAAAATAGATAGAGAGAGCGCGGAGAGGCAGATAAACCAGTACCGAGTATTTATAGCACCGCGGCAGGGATGGGAATAAACAGAGGAGATTAATTAGAGTTTAATCGGGTAGAAGTTTGCTCCTCTGGTTCTTGCCCTAATTTCTGTGATGGCCAACCGTACGGGGCACGCGAGAGGAGAGCGGAGAGAGAAAGAGAGAGCAACAAACAACTTTTTATTACGAGGAGATTCGGCGGTGCATAAAAACGCAACCCTTTTATCGGCTTCAGGATCTTTTCTATCTTCTTGAAGCTCCTTTTGGGTTGACCGACGGAGGGGGCGGTCACGGCATGCGATTCCTTGCTAGTGTTTCTGTGTCACCTCTCCTCTTTGAGCACCAGTGCGTCTCAGACAGGAAGATAGAGAAGGAAGGGAGGGGGGAGAGAGAGAGAGAGAGAGAGAGAGAGAGAGAGAGACTAAGTGCGAGAATCCTGCCGCAGTTAAAATTTAAAAAGAAGAGAGAGAATATAGAACATTCACACGTGGTCGCCTTCTTAGGTAGAAAATTCCAGTCCTCTTAAAAGTTAGAACTTAAAGCAGTTAGAAGCAATTTTAGGACAGTGGATTGGCCACTGTGAAGGCTTTCAAAACCTCTAACGCGGTTCTCATGTTTCTATAATCTGAGGAGGCTCTCACGCTTTAGGTTGGAGCATTGATTTGGGGCATTAATAACGAGAAGGGTTGGTTTTGGGAAACGTCAATTTCTCTGCAAAAGAACTGAGGATGTTTGTTGGGCGTTTTTTATTTTACTTACACCCGCGTTAAATCCTTCGGTAGTGTTAGCGGGCGGGATAAGGTTAGGGTTTTCGTCGGGGAGTGAGGACTTGCTTAGTTGGGACTTGGGAGAGAAAGTGGAGAGAGAATCTTGAAACGTGGACTGGCTTCATAAAAAAGGACCCAGAAAGAACGTTAAAAAGTCAGACTAACGCTGACCCACTACGAGTCAATCCCTTCACTTTGGTGCACAGTGCTCTCAGTCCATAAATGTGAACCAGACGATTAAGTGTGCCGAATGGGTAATGGGGACTTCTAATGCGCCTCTCGAGATACTATTCCTTTCACTAAATTGATGGCAGTGTAACTGGCTCGTGGGTAAGGCGAAGGGAGAGATTCCGAAGAAAGGCCACAGACGAGTTAATGGGGAGAGTACAGCGGAGTGACCACTGACCACTGACCAGAGAAGAGAGAGAGAGAGAGAAGCATATGCTCAGCAGCGCCAGGTTTCCTTTAGCAAAGTAGCAAGCAAGCCAGGTCTCTTCCGGTCTTCCCTCCCTGGTTTTTAGGTCCGTATTTTCTGATTGCTGGGCGCAAGGGCCAGCCGGCCAGGAATCGATGGTCCCCACGATGGATGTGACCTCATCTGAAATGGGTGAAAAGTTGCACAGCCGCGTCCTGAAAGTTGAAACAGAATCCCTCAGCAATAAGCAAATATGCTGGTCAAGCGTCGCATCACAATTCAAACAACTGGCCTAGGACTTCTTCAAACAATTGGCCTAAGACCTGTACTTCTCGGTAAAGCCATGCCTGTTCCGCAACGTCGTCTAAGACACATATGTAGGTGCCCACAGATCAACGGAGGCGCAGTGGCGTGTTCGAAATTTGAACCCCGTCATTTGTGAGACGTGCCTACCTGACTCGAAATCAAAACAGACCAACAACCAAGCAAACATCCCCACGCATAATGTTTTTGTTGATTGACCCAAAAAGACTTGAAAAGCATCTCTTCATTGCAATGACAGCATACCGTCACTGAAGCACAACTAGACGATTAAAGAGAAAAACGCAGCAAAAAAAGAAAAACTGAAGCTGCCGAAGAACCTCTTCTCGAAAAATTTTCAAGAACACCTCAAACAAAACATAATTCAGTAGATTATGTGCTTATCAACGGAAAGAGAAAAGGGGTCCGGGATTCAGCATTGTTTTATTTACTAAGCCGTAAGCTCCATTATAGCACTAACAATATCTCCACCATTGGCTTTAAGCGCCTTCACAGCCTTGCCTCTGGACACTCCAGCTTGAGTCATAACCAGATCTATATCCCGTGTTTCCACTCCTGTTTCATCAATCTCCTCATCTTCTTCCTCAACTTGCGGGGCTGCTGATACATCGGGCTTTGCCATCACACTGCTGATATCTGGCATCCTGAACTGTTGAGCAGCTTGTGTCTGTAGCTGAGAGCTCAAATCCTCAATCTTTGCCTCACCAAAAATCACATAGGTCTCAGAATTGGGGCTCTTGAACACATCAGGCTTTGAGATCACAAACAAAATCTGCAACAAACAGGCAAATTCGGATATAACAACTAAGAACAGCCCAAGAAGCCATTTGAAAGAGACAATTGCCTTCCTCACATTTTTTGTTCGTTTGATGGTAACCCTGCTCACACCCGTGACTGGCTTCATGCCAAGCTTCAACATTGCTTTCCGACTCTTTTTCTCACTTCTGCTCTGCTTCGAGTTTTCATTGCCACCAGCTCCTTGCTCACCTGCAGAGAATAACTTAATAAATTTTGGCAAAGATATACAACTAAACAAACCGAGGTCTAACTGCAACCACAAAGGGTAAAAGGTGACATTTCATTTAATAGCCCCAAATAAAGATTGAGCAAGAGATATGAAATCAAACAAAACCGTAGTGGTCAGATTAGATCTGAATATTTATCAAAAGAACACATAAAAACTGAAGAAAACATATTGAATCCACTTTTTATAAGCAGTAAATTCCAAAGACAATAAGTGAACTGCATTCAGAGCAATAGCAAACCCTCATAGAGTTGCAAGAAACACCACTGATTATAACTCTTGTATTTCTTGAAATGATTCGAATACAATGGAAGACAATAAAGAGATAGAAGAGCTGATTTCAGGGTAGACTGAACTAGATGATTTGACAACTATATAGAAGTCTCAAATGACAAATTAGACGTGTGTGGACCCATTTTGCTCTAACACGAAATAGTACATCTGATACCAGAGAATCTCACATACAACATTACTCCTCTCCATGGGAGTCAAAGCATTAGAGCAAATGGAGACATACATTGGTCTGTTTTAGCACATAAACAAAGCAAAATTCCTGTGCCCACTAAATTCTTTGGTAGTCAGAACATGCTAGAAGTCTACTAATTTTCCTGATTCTTATGTGCTCCTAGCATATGAGATCTCCCCAAGATATAACCTACATTGTTTTGTTTCTTATTTGTATCTTCATCGTACAAGTCTACAATAATCATGACCAGCACTAACCACAAGTTACAACTGATACTTAATTGGTCTTCCATGTCTTACTTGCCAGGATTCACATTTAATCAGAATGTTCCTGAAAATGAACTCTCTTCGCTTATCTTTTGCTCTTCCCATGCACAAATTTTTTGCTTTTGCTTCAGGTGATCTGCCAGAAGCTGGGTGTATCACCCTTTTTTTGTATCCTGCTATTTTCTGCTTCTACATTTTTCGTTTATTTCAAAATATAAGCTATGTCCTTTTATAGTCCATGTTGATATTGGGGGGCTTTCCATTGTATTCCTCTCTTTTGTTCTTACACATCTTTTAAGAAGGAAAAAGGAAAAAAGAAAAAGAAAAAGAAATTCAGGCTGTAAAATAGCCCCAGCCATTCTTTACACTTGAATATAAGAGCATTTTAAACTACTGAAGAAGTCTTAAACAAACCCTCAAAACACCAGAGACCCAATGTTTTACTAAAATCAACCAGTAAAAAATGGTAAAAGACCATAACAAACTTCACCTTAAAGATAAGGTATATAACTTCTCCTTTTTTGTGAACACTAGTTTTAAACAGGACAAAATAAGGAACAGTGAAAAGATAAAATGAGATAGAAGCGATGAGAAAACATATTTTAAATAAAAGCAATCACAACATGGGGAGAGATGAATAAAGGAAGAAAGATAGAACAGGTAGACAATTTTACAAAATAGTTCAGCCACAGATCTCTTAATCAGCTCGAAGACATTCACATCATAGTAAACTGCTAAATTTGATAATCTACTTAACTCTGACATCTTCAAAACTTCTTGTCATCATGGTTCATACATGGCCAAAGTGGATGGTGGATGGTCATAATACATTGTATTTTGCCCCTAAAATAATCGAATAAGAAATGCGAGTCTGCCGAAGTTTTGATACTGGTAAATGCTTTAATATGTACAACAAGTTCTTCTTATGCAAGTTAAGTGCTTGAAAAAATTAGTAAAAGGAGGTGAATACTCCTACTCAAATGCAGAAATGTGAATGCTTACATTTCTATCTTACAAAACAAAGTCCACAAAAGTACAGTAGGGCCACACATCTGTGAGTTGGGAGAATGTACTTAACCATTCGACCTCAAATATGGGATAGAAGGAAGACCAGTAATTCAGTTGATCAATCAACTTTACGGCATTCAGTAGCACCAGATCCAAAATGAACATTGTCTGCGGAGAAATATCTCAAGCATCCCATTCATTAAAATATAAAGCCAACTAATTATGGTGCAGTTGCGGGTGTTACGAACCTTTTCTATCCGAAATCACACATTACACGATATTCAATGAACCACAAACTCAAAGTCTTATTCATTGCTTCAAGCAAACCTCAAAAAATAGAAGAATGAACGAAAACTAAACATGAAAATCCTCCGTAAAACATGACACAGCAGATCTCAAATTGTAGAAACAAAATTCAAGTACCTCATACCAATGAGAACTCACAATGAAGTATAATTCCCCGATTGCTCAAAAATGGAAGCATAACCAGGGTAAAACAATAACAAAATTAATTTAGCACAAAGGAAAAACGAAAAAAGTACCATCAGCTGCCTCTTCCTTCTCATCATCATCGTCGTCGTCGTCGTCATCCTCATCTTCGTCATCCTCGTCCTTGACGTCTTCTACGACAGGCTCATCGCTCTGCAACCGATATAACAGCACCATGAAAGACGCGTCAAGTAACGGCCATATAAACATACCTTCTCCACATAAAAATATGCATAAATAGAAGAGGAAGTACCTGAGCTTTTTGCTGTTCTTTGAGAGAGGCCTGTGTCTGCTCCTCTTCTTGAACTACGGGGCCTGGCATTTCTCCGCCGCTGCAAAGGGAGGCACTACGAAGCAAGAAGAGATAAAGTGGGCACACAGAAGAAAGAGAGGTTTGGCAAATGATATATAACAAGGGTTCAAAGATTAGGGTGGTCCTTACAGAATCCGGTAGGGCTTCTCATTGGCAAAAGGTTGGGGTCCACATCCACGTCTACAAACACGTCAGAGTGACGCGGTTTCAAGGAGTGCCCGTGGATGGACTGGGCAGGGCCCAGGGGTTGGAGCCCGGATCCGCTGGCCAAAATGCAGCGTGGCCAAAGCGAATCACGAGCCTGCACAGGGATAAAAACTCGTCCGTAAGCTAAATTCATACATGTTTCGCATCTCTAGAGTCCACTAACGGCCCATTTCATCAACATAAATTAACAAAAAATAGAGAATCTATAAGAATAATTAGATAAAATTAAGAATCATTAGAGGATAAAATTTACAAAAAACATAGAAAAAAATTAATTATATGACCATCCAAAATACCATTCTAGTGGATTAAAATAATTACTTTAGCCAAAAAGTATTTTGCCATTATTTTCCATTTTATTTCTGAAAGGTGATAAATAATAAAAGTATCATTATAACGTTCATATCATAATAAATATATCTAGCATATATAATATATATTGAATAAACTTTCAAGTTATTTGACTTAAGTTTTACTAAAAAATAAGCGTAGCTAAATAGGGATATATGTATGTTCATATGTATAGCTTGGACCTGTACTACTATGATGACTAATTTAACATAATGATATTAACAGATGTACTCTTACAGATTAATTTATATCATATTGCAAGAAGACATATAAAGCTCATCACAAGTAAGTATATGTTGAGTCAAATGTTATACTCCATTAATGATAAGCACTACGTACGTATGAAATTTCGTCCGTATTAGCTAGGTAATTAAAGTCATGACTAAAGTCCACATAAATAAATATGTTATATAATTAAGGACAGACGCGAAGACTAAAGACTAACATTACCTGATTAAAAATGTAGGATTCCTTTTGTTTACATAAATCATTACCGCTATATGGCAAGTATATATTCATGTGATAGACTTTGTATAATGCAAGTTATTTTTCCGGTGAGTAATTAATTAAAGTACGTTAATTCGTATAACTATCATGTTGATCTCTAATTAACCATGAAGTAGAAAATGTCATTGCTTTTTATGCACACAAACAACTACACATGCGCCCAGCATCATGCTTGTAATATCAAGTACTATTTCTTTATTTTAGACAAACTTAATTATCAAAGAACGAGTATCATGATTTGGAAGTAAAACCCCTTCATATAAGTATTTGTTCCTAATTAAAAATATATATGGCTGATTTTGGGTCAATATTAATTCATTTAAGACCTAAATTAAAGGACCAATAATACCTTGAAACAGTACTAATGATCAGTACAGTATATAAAACATATGTATATAGCTAGTGTGGTTCTGGGACTGATACGAATTAATTAATTAGCTATATATATATATAATCCAACTTCGTTTTAAGGTCTTGGTGCCTGTCTTAAGTTCTTCTCTGGCAAGATGATTATCAGTTTGGATCAGGTTGGGTTCTGATCAGCTATTGGACCGTAAATTAAGATTTTCTGTCGTTGCTTTTCTGTTGCAAAATTTTTTATGAAGAAGAAGAAGAAGATGCCTGCGGGAAGTAGATCAACCCATATATGCACGATCAGCTTTGCCCACAGCCCCATATACGGACACGAATCTGTCTCCCAATTAGTCAAAAGCAAAGCACCAAATCCCTCTAAATACTGCAGCTTCACACTCAAATCCACGCGTTGCAGGAGTTGTATACCATTAAAATTCTCAACTGTACTTCATTATAAATCTATTATTCCGCCGATTGCCCGGTAGAGGACAATGTTCCCTCCGCTAAATCCAGTCGCCATGCATCTAATTCAGTCATTATATATTCTTCAGTCCTACTAATCAATCAAAAGAGATCTTAAATATTTAATTAATTAGGTCAGATTTCAACGTCATGAGCCTCTATAGCTTTATCCAGCTAATATATATCCCTTTCATGACTGTATATATGCCTAATTTCTAATTTGCCTTGAATTAATTTTCGCCCATATATTTATATACAGTCGATCCATTGATGAACGAAATCTGTGTGCCTGTGTCTTTAATTGCCGAGATAACTCCAGTAGCTAGCTAGGATCGAGTTTGAGGAGATGGGTCTCCGGGTAAAGATATGGGCGGCTCTGGTAGTTCTGAGCTTGTCTCTAGTTGGCAGCATGGCAGCTGAGCTCTCAGTCGGGTTCTACAGAAGCACTTGTAGCTTAGCTGAATTTGTTGTTAAAGATGAGATTAGAAAGGCCTTCTTCAGGGACAGAGGTACAGCCGCTGGCCTGGTTAGGTTGCACTTCCATGACTGCTTCGTCAGGGTAAGTCATGAGATCGATTCTCTTCGATTGGTCGAGTTGCTTGTCATCATATATACATATATATATTCTCGACTTCGACATTATATATAAGTGGGTTGGTCTGTGAAGTAGGGCTGTGATGGATCTGTGCTCATCGATTCAACTCCCTCAAACAGCGCCGAAAAAGACTCGCCCGCGAATGGCCCCAGCCTTCGAGGGCTCGAGGTCATCGACAGTGCTAAGGCAAGAGTGGAGAGTATGTGTAAAGGAGTCGTTTCATGTGCAGATATATTAGCCTTTGCTGCGAGAGATAGCGTTGAATTGGTAATTAGCTATGGAATATATGCAGATTATATTTTCATTTCAATATGCATGCATTAATTAGTTAATTCATGTCATGTCTACCTAGCTCTCTCCTGAAAATATTATTGAAGTATTTCTTCTCTGATGTTGCCTGTTGTTGCAGACGGGGGGAATTGGGTATGACGTGCCTGCAGGAAGAAGAGATGGGAGGGTCTCACTGGCCTCGGAAACGACGGACTTGCCTCCACCATCACTGAATGTGGACCAGCTCACTCAATTCTTCTCCGAGAAGGGGTTGTCGCAAGAAGAAATGGTCATCCTCGCAGGTAAGTATCAAAAGAAGTACGCGATCATTAATACATATCAAGAAGCTGATTTAATATATATATATATTTCATTTGTCATGCTACAGGGGCTCATACAATAGGCCGATCTCACTGTCCCCCCTTCTCCTCAAGGCTCTACAGTTTTAACTCGACGACGAGTCAAGATCCAAGCTTAGATGCTAACTACGCAGCTCAACTGAAGCAGCAATGTCCCCGAGGGAGCACGGACCCTAGCATAGTGGTACCCATGAACCCAACTAGTCCAAATATGATGGACAATGGATACTACGTCGATATCGTGTTAAACAGGGGGCTGTTCAAGTCCGACCAAACTCTCTTGACGAATCAAGCGACTGCGAGTCAAGTGTCTCAATATGCCGTGAACGGTCTCCTGTGGAAGACCAGGTTTGCCGCTGCCATGGCGAAGATGGGGCAGATTGGAGTTCTCACCGGCATCGACGGAGAGATTCGAACCAACTGCAGAAAGATAAATTAATGAAAGGGGTACGAATTAATCAGGGAGATCATGATCGCCAAGCGAGATTAATTTCCAGGATACACTTCTTTCCTGAAGTACTCTTTGATAGCTTGTTCATCGTGGTGATCGAGTGGAGCAGTACTCTTTCTAGCCCCTGTTATTGCGGTTGGGAACTACTGCATGATTTAACTTAATTTCAAGAATAAAACAATCTAATAAGTAATATATATGAATGTACGTACCCATTTGTTCCGAATTCCGATCGTGGAGACCCCTGCTAGCCAGTTTTACCTTTTCTTGAATTCACTACAAAGAATAATTTCTAAATAACTCTAGACCGCCATGCGCCATGACAATGAAAATCGTCCTCTATCGTCACCGAAAGCCCTGGTTGTTGTTCTTCTATTCCTCAGCCACATGGATCTTTAGTGTCACTTACATCAAATAACTAACAGTACTGTTTTCACTTTCTGTTTTCGTCTACATGCTAAAATCCATCCAGCAACTAACATCTAATTTGAAACAATATTATTTAAGCATTATGGAGAACATCTAGCAATAACCCAATTTTATAAAACAATTTTTCCATCTTTGACCAATCAAATGATGCTTGCAGATTGCCTCCCCCAGAGATTATTCTACACTAGATCGCCATAAATATTAGCTAGCCATGCATGCATGGTGGTCTAATTGCTCATTTCATGGCAGCTAATTTGCCGGGTGCTCAAACTAAGCAGGGAGTCGAGAAGAAGATCCAATTCGCCATCTTAGCAAATTAAGCTACTGTTTGATGGGTAGCCTGAAACCTAAGCTAAGAGTTGGATATTACAGAGACACATGGACGCTTGCTCAAGTTATCGATCGAGAAGGACGAGGTGATAAGAGCAGTAATCAGTTCTGGCATCGGCGTACCTGCTAGTCTTATCAAATTGCACTTCCATGAATATTGTTTCGTGAGGTTAAGTCACTCTGTTTCCCTAATATTGCATATTCGCGATTTTGATAAGTATTGATAATTAAATAGTGGGTTTTACGTACCAGGGCTGTGATGGGTCTGTTCTAATTGATTGTCCTGTTAATTTTGAAGTCTCGAAGGTTTTAACTTGATCGACCAGATCAAAGCGATGCTGGTACAGATTTGAACAAGTTCAATCCATTGATCTTGTAATTTACTATTTCTCTTCTCTTTTTGCTTACTTTAGTTCAAACAGACAGGAGGATACGGCTACGAAGTACCAGGGTCCAGTAGGAAGAAGAGATAGGGAGGATTTCACTACCTTCTGAAGTAATTACAGACTAATTAAGTAATTATATACCTGCTCCTACTTTTAGTCTCGACCAGTTAACTGAGTCTTTTGCGATCACGAGGGTCTTTTATCAGCAATATTTAAAGTGTCGTTTATGAAGGGACACGAAGTCAAGATTCAATGAGTCCCCTCAGGTTGAGGCCTAGTCTTTTAAGTAATTTGGAGGTCCAGGGAGTTGAGAGTGGTGCTGAGTTTAGGCCGTCCTGGAGCATTATTGCGATAACCTCAATTACAACAACGGATCCCACCAGAAGCAGGACATCTTAAACTAAATGTCGATGGTTAGTTAACGGGCAATCCCGGCCCAGTAGGATTTTCGGGATACTTCAGAACATCAGGGGACAGACTGTCCTCTATTTTTCTGGTCCCTTGGGGATCACCGATTCGACCTTAACATGAACCGTCTCACCCAACCCTTGACGAGTTTTCTTGTACCGGGATCCTTTCACATGCCGAGTTACAAAAACCATGACCGAAACTCATATGTGTGCATGCATGTCTCATTTATATTATTATATATGTTAACCCACATAAAAATTTCGGGTATACAACCACATTTAGCTGGATTTGCCTCTTTCCTTATCTCTGTTCTCTATGTTTTTATTAGAAAGATCCAAAGTTAGCATTAAACATTAACAGTTCTGACGGCCGAACTTCTCCATTTCTCTCCTACTTGAGCATGGAGAATTTCTCGTAGACCCATTCAAACAGATACAGAACGTGCGCCCCTCACCGCGGAGCAAATGGAGATCAATTTATTTGGTGGCACAGAAGGTAAATGATTCAAATATAAGGCGTCCTGCTTCGTTTCCTTCTCCATTTCTTCGATCATTTTTCTCTTCTCCTCTATCTTTAACTACTACACCTCAAGGTCTCGTTCTTTGATCCTTTATTCGCCATCTTCTTCCATGTAAGTCTTTCTCTCTGCTCTTTCTAGTTTTCTTTCTTAAATGCTTTTTATGGTTAGGATTTCATTTTTCATATTTCGCTTATGTTCTTGCTGTTTGATGATTATGTCTTGCTATTACAATGAAAATCACATTCTTTTATGCGATAGATTCAAGTCTCTGACTTATTGATTCTTTCCCGACGTACTGAATTGACTCCTGAAGAGTGGGGTCGTGGCTTCATCCTCTGCAGTTTTTCATGCAATTTTTGGCTCCTGAGACAAGATCCATATTTTTGAGTCATTTATCTGCGACGATGTCGAACTTAGAGGGAGCAACTGATAAATAGAAGCAAGCCGAGGCTTCATATTCAAAACATCGACGTGGGGACTTTTCTTTGGCTTTTAGTGTTACCATTGAAAATTAGAAATCAAACTATAGAATCAGATCGTGTTTTTGAGGGAAAACTGTCTCAGTTTCTTGACATTAAAATTGTTGTGTTTGTTATTTCGTATGTAAGAGATGATCCACATTGTTCATGCTTAGGTTGAATTCTTTTGCTGCACCTTAAGTCTTAATGCTTCAAGAAATGTCTGGTTTATTCAATCAATTAAGAAAACTAATAGCACTAATTTTGCAGCTAGAGAGTAATCAACACATAATGCTTTAAGCATGAGTACGGAAAATGAGGAAAATGCTATGCCTTCATCTGAAGAGGAGGTAATTGACTGTTATTTCTAGCAAAGATGAGCTTGTTTTGTCCAAAGTGCTTCCCAAGCTTTTACAATGCACTAAAAGCATATGAAACTATGTTCTACAGGAGGAAGCAATCAAGAAGAAGTATGGTGGATTGCTACCTAAGAAGCCTCCACTCATAAGTAAGGTAATCAATATCCTTCTGATCTGTTTTAAGTTTCAAGATTTTGCTCTGTTGGTCTTTCTGTTGTTTACCTGGATTTCTCTTTCCCAGGCAAATAACTTTTGACTAATGAAATCTTATTTATTATGGAACATGTTGTTACAAGCCAATGGCTTGTTGAAATCCTGTTTCTTTTATATCAAGTTGGATATATAATAGATGCAGTCTATAACAGTTTGGTGGTTTTGTGCTTCAGGACAATGAAAGAGCTTACTTCGATTCTGCTGATTGGGCATTGGAGAAGGTATGAAAATTTCCTTTCCCTGAATTTATCGAACCACACTCACAAAGACTGAGGAGCTTTCTGCTATTCACTGTGTGCTCCGAAGTTAATAGTTTATGTAGTTGCATAACATTATTTAATTATCTTAGCAGCAAGGTGGAAAAAAGGAGCAAGCACCTGATGGTTCAGAGGCACTTCCACCAAAATTGCAAGTAAGCAATATTAAACCATGCTTTGTCCCAATTTTAACTGTCATTTTTTCTCCATAACTATCAGAAGATTTGATGTGTTTACTCTCTGACTGCTCACTCTTAAACTTTTGGACTATAAGATAATTTTTAGTGTCATTACCTATTCTTTGTTGATACAAATTTTACTGTCCTTTGTGAAACTGAGTCAAATATACATGTGCACCTTTCCTATGTCCATCTGGGACATAATATACATTTGTTCTTAACCATCTGTAAACAAGGCACCAGTTCAAACAAATTCAATTTCCTCCTTTGGCACCTTTACAAATCACGGTACAGCCTAGCCACTGAACCTATACATATCACTAATAGAATATGTCCCAAACTGAGGCCAATTTTTGCAGTAATCTGACTATACTCCGGGATAGATTATTAATCTCGGGGTTGAATATGTGCCTCCTAACTATTTACATCGGTTCTAATGCCCCCCTCACCTCTGTGTGAGCAGCCCACTCCACAAGACCAAGTGCGTTCAAGGAAATCGGCTTATGCTCCTGCAGAAGGTGAAGCATGAGGAGATGCAACATTCTCTTGTTTGGACGCTGGCAGCAAATCGTTAATTTTTATTTGATATTCTTTGAATTATGGTATCTCTTGAGCTATGGCTTTTATCACTGGAAATATTACCATGCAGGAGGTTTTTTGGAGTTCATTTTTTATCTATTTCTCAAGCGATGAGTGTATGTTAATTGTGTTTGTATATTTCCCTTAGGCAATAATTGTGTAGAATATTTGTCTACTACTTTTGGGGGTTTGTTCACCTCTTTATTTGTCATATCCTTATATGCAAATTCTTTTATAGCATCACATGAAACTGTATTTGTGCCTCTATATTCTTGTCTTTTTGTTCTCTTTCTTCCTACTCACTAATCCTGTTCCATGTTACCAATTAATAATATTAACTTATTAAGCTATCTACCCTGATATTTTTCCCGTTGCAGTTTCTGGGTTGTGTAATTACAGTTTATATGTAACTGAGATCAGCCAACACTTCTATGTGTATATAGCATCATGGTGGGTCTTTATCAGTGCATTTTGCTAATTACTGTATACAAGTTATATGTGAGGATTTTCTTATTACTCAGTGCCTTTCCTGTTGATACTTTAGATGTTATTTATCATACTAACTGTACAAAGTCTGTCCAAGGTTATCATCAGACAAATCCTTATCAACTCTCTAACTATCACATAATTTAAGCAAAAAAATTATCAGAGTTCTATTCCTTTTAGTTTTCATAGATGACCATTCCTTGAACCAAAGTGTTGTTTTTGTTGTCTTAAATCCAATGTGTCCAACTCCTGATGGACTTTGAACCAAATCTATATTTTGTTTTCAAGGTGTGTATCTGAATTCTCTTGTAAAAAAGAAGAAACGAAAAACCAAAGAGACTAAGTTTTTTTGGAGAAGGACCTGCACCGAACCCATTTAGGGTTAATTAGCAACAATATTAAGACTTGTCCTCTTGTTTCATACTTCAACACACTTGAATGTGCTTCAGAAAGAAAATGGGACAATTAAAGAAGCAAGAGAGGAACCAACGAAGACTCATGAAATATTCTATCTAGATTTGTTATCCTGTCTCTCTTGTTGATTTCGAGGTGGATTTTATGTATTGCAAGCATTAAGTAGGGAATTAGGATTTGATGAAACAACAAATTGTTTTAACTTCTACTACCTTGAAATTGAACGCATTAGATGCTTATATTTAAAAAACACCGCAATGTTTGTTCAGCCAATTCCTAACTTAACTATTTATCACATTAATGACAAATATTGATGTTACATTTGATTCAAAAGATTATTCATGTTATTTTTTAATTTATACTAATAATAAATTACCATTATTTTTTATTGAAAATACTTTCTGAAGTAACCTACAGGTTTCTTCCTGGTGGACAAGGCTCCTTCTACCATTAGATTCACATCTCAAGATTTGTGTTGCATTTGTCTAATTAAAATTTAAAAGGTTTAAATCCCTATTATCGCTTCTTTTAAAAACATCAATGTAGAATGAGAACAAGTTGAGTTCATATAGTTTAATTCAGATTTAGCTTAAATATATAGATCACATCAGCTGGTTAAGTAAGGTAATCTTTCTGGTTTTTTAAAAATGACTATCAGTCGCACAATTGGATTCTAAGCTTTATATTAGATTCTGATGAGAATATGAGACCATATCTTACAATTCGACAACTTGGAAGATGTAGTTGCAAAGTATCTTCATTTAACATCAATTATTAACTAGGAAATGAGAAATTAAAACAGGAACCTCAGTAGAAAAGAGAGGTGAAATAATAATAATCGTATTATGTGACTTTAGAGTATGTCATATTTTAGCTAGTTTAATCAATAAGAAATAGATTTGAGAAAAGAGAGGTGGTGGAAAGTCATTTTTCCTTGCGGTCAGCCGTGCGCCATCGGTTTAAAGAGTATAAACTGAAAATAGTTCGAAACAGAAAAATTAGGCAGAACTTCCCAAGCTACACTACACCGACATTTGTTCCCTCCAAAAACCGCGAACCTCACCACACTCCCTGTATACACACCGTCGACGGCACCATAAGATGCGGCGAGCGATTCTCCGTCTGTAACCTCTACATAAGGTCTTTCCTCCTCTGTAGCTAATGGATCTACCTGGTACTCTCAGTCTAATCCTCCTCGCGGTCAGCTTCTCGTCCGTTAAAGTCGATGCGTCGCTCCACTTCTACAATCGAGAGACCTTCCGCGAGATCGGAAATTCTTACCTTCTTGCCGGTGGCAGCGAAGGGATTGTTGCCGGATCCGGCAATGCGCAGCCGCAGATCCAGGATGGCCGGTCATTTGTCCGGTAAATCTGAGTTTTTAAATAAATTTGACCGCTTTGTAGTTTTGTGAATTTTTTGCCGCGCATTTCAACGTTCCGGTGATTAATTTGGACGGAATGGGAGATTGATTGGATGTTTGTGTAAAATATTTTTCTGTTGCTTTGTAGCGCGTGTAGTGAATTGAAGAATTATAAGGTATTCTATTCAAATTGTGTTGGTCTTAGTAGAGAAAGGTGAAAGGCAGCTTGAAACCGGTGTTTTAATGTTGATCTCGATGACTTTAGGAAAATGTTTGCGTGCTTGGAACACGAAGATAGCTTTGTGATACAGGACGGAGTATGATTTATAGTAGATCATCAAAGCGAGTTTCTCCTCCTATAGGGAATTTTTTGCGTGCATCCTCTATCCGTCCAAATTGACACATGATGGTCTTCCTAAACTGCATTTAAAAGTTTACAGACCTTGCTTTTGCATATACATGTCTCATGGCAACTTTTCAACGCAGCTGATTTTTGGGTTTTGCAGCATTCGATGACTCTATATGCCAAATCAGATCCATTGTATTATTGTATGTTATGGATAGTTGAGGATGCAGTACTTGGGATGAGAGATATTTTGCCAAGATAGCAAGGATGTAATATTGTGCTTTGTTAGGTTTGCATTCTCTGGGTTGATTTCCCTACTCTCTTCCCCGTCTGGTATACCGACACTAGTCTTTCAAAATTAGTGCATTTCTATTCCTTTAGTTGTGGTGGTTGGAAGGGGGGAGGGATTGGCATGGCGCTGACAGGTGATTATCCCATCTTCCCTGATCTATATTTAAGAAGGAATTGACAATCACTTTTTTAGATGGCACCAGAATGCATCACCTGACTGTTTGCTTGGGCCTGTCCACCTGAGGAATGGTTTAAAGGATCAATTTTGATTGGCCCTTTAGGGGGAATAATGGTCCTGAGGATGGAGGGTGGTTACGGACTTGGAAAGTATGTTCCTCTTGTGTACTCTGTGCCTTTTGGTCAGTATGAATCCACCGGTCATCTCATGGATCTCAGACAGATCAGTTCTCCACATCAATGCATAGGGTACATTTATGAGATCGAGGACATCAGAATACCCAAGTTGCATTGGCAGCATGTCCTGCAGAAATCTAACAGGATGGCCAATATTTTAGCAAGGGAGGAGAGTCAGCTGCTAGCAGCTTGCTCTAGGCATTTTGGCCCCTCCATGACCCGTTGTAGTTCATATTTTGGTTCATTTCGGTTGCATTATATTTCTTCTTTTTTAGCGTCCTCGGTTGTCCTTGTGCCTGTATATTGTCACTCTCTAATACCTCATGCCCAATGAATGCTTTCTTCTCATTTCTCTCAACATATAAAACTCCAGTGGCAGGGGGTTGCTAGATGCAATTATATAAGGTTTTTGAAGAGGAAACTTCAGACTTTTTTTCTCGAATATCATGTTAGAGGGATTACATTTTTTACATAGAATGTGTAGGTATACTCTCATTTTCCATGAAAAGATCATGAAATGGACTTAGTTTTTTTTAATTCTTTACAAAAGTTTTGAATTATCCGGCAATATTCACTGAGGTTGCTGAGCAGATGAAGATCTCATCGTTTGTCCTAGCCAGCAAGCTAAAACAGTAGCATTGAATGAGTACTTGGGTCTTGTTTGACGTGATATTTCAGACATGTTTCTATTCTGAGCTGTACTGCTGGTAATTTCTTACATTTCCTAAGATTATTTCAGGGACATCAATGTTGTTGATTATTTGCTTCACCTTGCTTGTCAAAAATCTTTTTGTTGCATACCACAATTTTTCTTAGTACCGTCTATCCTACACAATCAATGGACCAAGCGAGGGAGGCTCTCGCTCTCTCTTTTTTTTTTCCTTCTACTTACTCCTGATTGTGCATGTACAGGTTTGAGAACATTACATTCTGGAGGCCTAAGGAAGCTGCTGAGAAGCACTCGAACATGGAACATAGCACTGGATTGATCCAAGCCATTATGTTTGAGGCTGCTGATCGAGATGATATTGGTGGATCTGCCTATGGTGGACAAAGATCCATATGCTGCACACCGGATCTCGCCAAGCTTGAAGGCTGCAAACAGGGTGAAGTTCTCAGAAGACCATCTGCCACAGACCCTACTTGGCCGTATGTGATAAATACTCATTTCAGTGGTGACGTTCTCTCTACTGAGATGGAACCAACAGAGGTACCCATAACAAAGACTGGCATGTACAGCTTGTTCTTTATCTCCTGTGATCCCAACCTGAAAGGATTGGTGATGAGTGGAAAGACTGTCTGGAAAAACCGGAAAGGTTATTTGCCAGGGCGGATGGCGCCATTGATGACATTCTACATAT
Organism: Aristolochia fimbriata; assembly: GCA_019845555.1. NCBI lineage: Eukaryota > Viridiplantae > Streptophyta > Magnoliopsida > Piperales > Aristolochiaceae > Aristolochia > Aristolochia fimbriata. The sequence continues at coordinate 40,943,516 of CM034079.1, read as the reverse complement.
TCATGTCTCTTGCATATTTGCTGCTCAGCATTATTTGGCTATCTCAGTATTTGAGATTTTGGAGTGACATACTCCAGATTCAGCACTGCATAACTGTTGTTATTGGACTGGGTTTGTTCGAAATGACTCTCTGGTACCTGGATTATGCATACTTTAATGCAACAGGGACAAGACCAATTGGGATTACATCTTGGGTGGTTACAGTAGGAGCTATAAGGAAGACAATATCTCGTCTTATTATACTTTGTGTTTCTATGGGGTATGGTGTGGTACGGCCAACTCTTGGTGGTCTCACCTCAAAGGTGCTTCTAATTGGTTCGACATACTTCATGGCATCAGAGTTACTGGATATAGCTGAAAATGTGGGGACCATCAATGACATATCGGGGAAGGCTAGACTCTTTCTTGTACTACCTGATGCCTTTTTGGATGCTTTTCTTATTCTGTGGATTTTCACTTCCCTATCTAAGACGCTAGAGAAGCTACAGGTATGTCAATTTGTGGTCAAAATTTGTATTATATTATTTCTCAAAAAATAATGTATTTGTTTGTTAAGCTTAAATTTGGGTTGAGGCTTATTATACTAGGAATGTGCAGGCAAGGAGGAGTTCAGTTAAGCTGGATATTTACAGGAAGTTCACTAATGCATTGGCAGTTGCAGTGATTGCATCAGTTGCTTGGATTGGCTATGAGGTTTGGATTCCCTCCAGTAGCACACTTAAATCTCTTGCTCTAAGTTATCTTTAATGTGCAAACCTCTCTTTCAAATCGTCTTAATTTCATCAGTTGAGTTGTTTGTTTGCAGCACCCGGTTTTGTATTATAGCTGTTTAAGTCCAATAAGAGATATGCCTTAGTTTTTTGTGCATTGGGTTATTATTTTTAATTTGGAAATTAAACACTAAAAACTATTTACCAAATGTAAGTATGTGATATAGACTGCTTTGTGTGTTGCTTTACCATCTTCAAAGTGCTGTATGTACCATCTGACAGCTACCAGAGTAAGTGATGGCAACAGTAGCCGATTGGCGGACTGACTACCAGTTCTTAATTTTGTTCACCACTCCTTGGATATTATATAGGAAGTTCATTTTCTTACTTGGGAATGAAGTCCTAGCGACTCAGCATGCATGAATCTCCTGTTACCAGTTCATGACTTTGTCTCAACTCTTTATTGTTCACCTACTGTAGGTTTACTTTAAGGCAACAGATCCTTTCAGTGAAAGGTGGCAAAGTGCTTGGGTAATTACTGCATTTTGGGACGTTCTAGCCTTTAGCTTGCTCTGTGTTATCTGCTATCTCTGGGCACCATCTGTGAACGCTCAAAGGTATAAAACTTTCTTACTAACAAGTACATATTTTAAGACAGTGCAGTAGCCTATTTTCTCCACTTGTTAACTCTTATACTCAAAAACAGGTATGCCTACTCTGAGGAATTAGGAGATGAGCTTGATGAGGAAGCTCAATCTCTTACCAAGGGATCATCAGAAGGTGATTTCAGCTTAGTGAAGCAGGAGAAAGACCGAAGTGGTGGTGGTGACCCAGATGTATTTATTCTGGAGGATCAACCGGAAGAGGATAAAAGAGAATGATGGGAAGATGCTAGCAGCCGGTCGTAGTACAAGAGCAATGTAAGGTTTGTCACAATTTTCCTGTAATTTGTTAAATTGTAATTTTGTTTAGTCCTCTTTGACGGTTATAGTGTAGGAGTGAGATATGCATACCCATCGATATTTTTCCCTCGCTGGCTCCATCAGCTCCGTCTGCCCCCGCCGTATTATAACTGAAGATATTAGCACGAGCCTTTCAATTTAGTAGGTTTCCAAACCTGAGCCGGTTCAGATGATGGGTGTTTTGGACACTTGCGAGAGTCACTGGCTATCACCTGCTATTACCTCCTAATTAATGCTTGTATTATACAGAAATGGAACCTTTGGCTTGTTGTGTAGTGTATGTGTGACAGTCCGATAAGCGTTCTTGTCACTGTCCTTAGTAGTCCATAATGACAATAACCCTTAGTTTAGATAAGAGCATCCTGCTTAGCTATCAGAAAATAATTTCTTGAAGCCAACTGTGCTCTGTGTTACCATGACATATAACGCCTTCTTTTAACATGATATAACATGATACCCTAGGTGTCTCCGAGCCAACACAATTGTCGATTTTAAAGTGTAGAGCCACGTGCGCGTTCTTGCATCTCAAAATTATCTTGTAGAGATCAACACTTATAACATACCACATACTTAACAACACTTACCTTAACAGTTTTACATAGAAAAGGAGGAAGATGAGGCAACCGGCGCCCTTCCTTCCTCTGAGGTTGGAAGTTGGAACCCATTGATTGAGGTTTATAACTTATGTCTTCTTCCTTGGGATTTGTTGGGGTGTTGCCCGTGGATTACATGCGATGGAATCACTCAATCGAAGGAATGATTATGGGGAAGCGCTAGTAAAAGCAAAACGTCAAACACAGACCCGTGCCTGCTCAATTGCCGCCTTTTTTATTAAGCCTGTCTATAATCGTATACTGAAGTAGCTCGTATGTGAAATTGTGAACCCTTCTTCATAAGAAATGGATTACTAAAACGGACCGAAATAATAGCTTGTAAACCAAAAGTTTTAACCAGACGGACCACGTAAAACGCCCATATGCTAGGTTTAGGAAACGAATGAGACACGTGAAAAATGACGATGCCGCCTGCCATGCCGGGATTTGGTCCGAGGAGTGCAACAAGATTGACTTGTTGGCTTAGTTGTGAGTCTGTGACTCGGCAACTCTATCATTTCACTTCTCTTGATACAGGGATTCAGTTAGGTCTGTGACTCTGCTTTCATATCCTTTCGCGTCTCTTTCTCACACGGAAGTTTTTTCGCGCTCAGATGTGGAAGAAGGCTGGAAGTTAACCCGGACGTTGCCGGCCGTCTAACATCAAATCTGTCATATTCTCATTTTGGCAATTCTTTAATCCCAGACTCCAAACTCCGAACGCAGATCCTTATGTTAGTTTTTGCTAACCTGTAACATCTTACTATAAAAAAGTCGATTACCACTCATCATCGACACGGTTGTGGTTAGGCTGGAAGGGGATGTCACCTCGACGGAAGATGCCTGCTATTGCAATAAAATAATGCTTCCAGATTGTTCACATGTATATATCTCCTTAAATATTCTTGCTTAAATTTTAAACGAAGGGTCACATCTTTTGCTGTCTGCAGAAAATTACTACTAAAACTAAAACTTTGATCATATCTTACAATAATGTATCCTCATAAAAACTAAAAATGTTTTTTTATAAAAAAATTAAAAACAAAGGCAATATTATGTGACACTGCCTTAACAAGGGGCTCCCCTCAGTTTTCCTCCGCCGCCTTTTATGTATAATTGTATTTAAGAACTTTTTTTTTTTTTTATTAAAAAGAAGTAAAAATTCCAATTTGATGTTTATATTTTAAGGGTTTTAAAGTAGCTCAAATCAGAACCCGTTTTTTAAAAATTCTGATAAAGAATAAGATAATCTCGAGTCCTTGACTTTTGAATACCATTTGCACAACTTGGAGAGCAGCCTATAAAGACAAGTCGGCAACCTTTGGGATTCCCCAGTCTCCTATGTCGTCTGTCTATTATGTTTCAATCAAACGCGGGTCTTTCTAATGTAAACTATTTAGTATTTTCAGAATTTTTGTCAAATATATTTAGAGTTTAGAATGAGAAAATTTAATAAATTTAGTCATATATAAATGAAAGGAGAAAAATATTCATAAAATGTCATTGATTCAATGTGTTAATTAATTTCTAATATGTTTATTTAATGTTAAAATAAGAAAAAATAATAAAGAATTTCTGAATTATATATTAATTTTTCCGTCATTTAATTCTGTTCTGGGAAAATAACCTAAAGAAAATCTTTAAAAAAAAAAAAAAGGAAAAAAAAAAAAGGAGCAAAAAATTGAATAAAAAATATAGGTTGCAATCCGTGAAAGCAGTGCTGATATGGACGGTCAGCCGCTCTTATTTATGAGCTAGGGACGTACGTGAAGATTGAAATCCCCAACAAAGCAGCCGTCCGCATCGCATTCGAGGAAACAGGGACGCTGTTTCTGTTTCCGCAACTTGATTTTTCTGTTCAACACTGGAATAACAGTCTTCATTCGGACCATTTCTAGATTCTCTGCAAGCAGACAGTTTTCCTTTTCCTCTCCCCCGTCGACGACCCGCAATTTAATAATCGACGGATTCACGATAACGTTGCGCCTGCGTTGATCTTCTCTCTCTCTCTCTCTCTCTCTCTGTTTATATATATATATATAAGTCACTCTCTCCCTCTTCATACGTACGTACGGTTCAATATATATATATATATCACTTCCAACAACGGAAAAATTATATCGATCAATTACCGATTAAATTTCAATGGCGGAGGAGCTGAGTCGTCTGAATCATGATCTTCTTTCCCGGATACTTGCTCGGGTGGACGGACCCACCCTCGCTGCGGTCTCCTCTGTTAGCAGGGAGCTTCACGGCGGTGCAGGGGAAGAAAGTCTGTGGCAACGGCTGACCCATGAGACCTGGCCGTCGACCAAAGAGGAAGGAGCACAGAGGCTCATCTCTTCTCTTGGTGGGTTCGCCAGATTTTATGGCGATTCGTTCCCTTTGATCGTCTACAGGCCGAAGGCAGAGGAGGAGAGGCCGGCAGGCGCCTTCCCCTGTCGTCGCGAGCAGGGGATCCACCTTAATCCTTCCCCTTCCGATTTAGTCTCGTTCGTGGATGTCTTTTACGAGGATAAATGCGTCTTCTCCAAGGTACTGTGGGGTATTCCTGGGGCGGATGAATATGATCAAGATGATCGCCGTACCGGCTGGTTCTCGCGTTGCCCCTTCAGGGTCGATTTGTTGCAGCAGCAGAGAAATAGAAACAACGACGACGGCAATCGTGGCTACGACACCGACGACGACGACGACGACGCGGCGGTCGACGAAGAGGAAGACGAGACGGGCATATTGTTCCCTTCCGTGCATTTCGCGCACAAGAAAGAGAGAGGAGGGCAAAAGCTCCGCAAGAAATTGGAAGAAAAGGTGAGACTGAGTTGGGTCCTAGTGAACAAGAGGAGCGGCAGGGCCGTGAATCTCTCCAGCTGGAAACCCCTGACGGTACAGAGGCACTGGCCGGCGGAGGGCGACATATGGATGAAATTCGGGTGCGCCGTGGCGACGACGTCGGGCCCCACCGAATGCGTCGTCTCCGTAAAGTGCCGTTTGCTGGAAAGCGAGAGCCGCCTGAAATGGAGGTCAATAAGCATGCGGGTTGAGGATCCGGAAGGGAGGCACCTGGACGGAGGAACGGCCCTGCTCATGCTGGAGGGTGCCTTGAGATGCAGAAGCAGGAGCAGGGAATGGTCGGTATTTGAGAGGGGATACGGGGAGTACGCGAGGGAGAAGGAGGAGATGGCGGCGAGGAAGATGAGAACCGAAGGGATAGCAGATAGGTTGTGTGTCTTCGCTGGTATTGCAGTGTTTTCGAGCTTGTGCTACCTCGGCCATTCAATATGTTAGTTCTTTTAGACGAACAATACCGAATCACAAAAATAGTTTGTAGTTTGTAGTTTGTAGTTTGTAGTTTGTAGTTTGTAGTTTGTTCAAGATACATATTTATGTTGCATAAATTAAAGTTGTAGTGCAAGGAAACATGTAGAGTACTACCGATACAAAAGTAGTTAAAAGGAAATTGGATTCATTCATATTTCAGCAGTTAGCCAATGATGTATTGAATACGATGTTATAAAAACTGAACCCGTCATCAAAGTTCAAACTAGAAAAAGAAATCGGTTTGGTCACACAGGGTTAGACCCAAGAATGTAATGTTTTTAATTTTGATATTATTTATTTCATCTGTTTGTTGGAGCATTGGATAATAAGTCAAGCCTTCTATGTTTGTTCTTAAATTCCAAGCATATGTTTTCTTCTCCATTTATCTTCTTCTCTTACCCGTACCCATGAATCGAACTCCATGGTTTTTTTTTACGTTGGATAGTCGATACTATAATTCAGGCAAAGATTCGGTTAAGTTGACCAGCTATGTATCGTTTACACAAATGCATTTTGATTTATTAAATAGCACAACGGGGATGTAGCTCAGATGGTAGAGCGCTCGCTTAGCATGCGAGAGGTACGGGGATCGATACCCCGCATCTCCATATATATAATAACTCATGTTAGTTTTTATGTCATTTTGGGCAGATGTTTGTTCTTATCCAGGTGAGATGATAGTGGCCATAAAAAACCCGCTTGACGTGGCAAAAAACACCAAAAAAGCTCTAATACCCACCCAAATAACTCATCTAATCAAAACGACCCTAAATAAGTTAAACCATTTAACAATATCACAGTATAGGTAACTTGGGGCAAGAGTCTCTGTTCGATTCTCAGGACGAAAAGATTACAATTGATTAGATGTTAGAACCTATTTTGAAGGCTTTATATAGACATTCACTCCGACAAGAAATAATATTACACAAACCCAATAATAAAAGGCTCACATCCCTAATAGCAAGGAGTTGCGTAACGCTTGCTAGTGGATCACAGATACAGGGCCTTTGTCCGATCTCTTGGATGAACATGAACTGCTTCCACTAGCTTGCAAATGAAACCACAAGTTTTATTTCCTTTCATATATGAGGACATAAACTAATCGTCTTTCCTCTGGAACACTACTATACTGTAGTCTGTACTGTTAAAATGAGAAGGGCAAGCGGACCAGTAAAGAAAAATTAACGGCACCAGACGACTTAATTTCCTGCAAAAGAGGGTATTTAACGGCATTGCCTCAAAAATAACAACTCGTTTGTTTATCATTCAACATCTTCTCAAAATGACTGCAAAAACTTTTAAAAACCGAAGTTGACCGAAATTAATGGGGCGAACTGAAGAGTGCTCGACTGATAATTCCTGTCGCTTCAATATAGCGATCTACGCATCTTGAGATGCAACTGCTCTCACTACCGCTTAAGCTTGAACCAGGCTTTGTTATACACTTGTCAAAGCACTTCCCCCTAAGAGTCTGTAAAATAACAAGGCCAGAAAACAAAAGAAATAGAGTTAAGCAAACTAGCATTACAGTTTCCATCAAGTACGAACATTAAAATAAGTTTTTAACAATTCAACATCTGATTGGACAATGTAGAATTCTGCTGGATAATGGAGATAGAACACAAAGAGAATTGGAGGGAAACTAATAATTTAAGGGAGAACAATCCAATTGAGACCGATCAAAGTAAAAAATTTAAATTGCCTGCAACATAGAAGAAATGAGCATATACTATAAACAGAGGAAAGACAAGTCAGTAACACGCTCATGCATCATCCAACAGGTAGTAATTTCCACAGCAGCAAATAGGATAACAAAATGATCCAAAACCATATCAGATACAGACAAATGGGGATACAACTATTCACGAGACCAAACTCTTAGAATGAACCCGTTTGTGGGAATGTCCTGAAACACTCAGGCTTCTCAAAAAGTCAATCACTTTGGTGTGCATTAAAACATAAAATACATATTATGGATCTATTGTGCAAGACAATAAATTTTTTGATGGCTTAGTTCACAAAGTTTGCATCAACCCACCACAATGCATGGTGCACATCCTTTACTGCAGTTTTCAACAAACAGGTTTGGTTTACTTTTACTCTTCAGGTTAGACTTCCTTTGGTGGCTGAGTTAAAGGCCTTCTTGCTAGGTCTTTGGCTCTTGTCACAAATTCTCCTCTATGCTCATCACAGAAGTTGATCCAGTGAAGTTTATCTCTTATGTCCCGTGGAAAAGTTCCTATCAAAAAATTTTGTGTACACCCCTTACAAAGAATAGCAGCAGGCTAATGCGCAAATAGCTCAGAAAATTAGTTGCAATGGAAGTCAGTCCCCCTCAAGCATCTCATTATTGCTTACTCAACTTTGCAGTTATCAGTATCCATGTATTTTTTTGTTAAATTTATTGTTTTCCATGTATTTGACACACCATTCTCTCTACTTAGAATTTTCTTAGTGAATCTGTTTTCATATAATGTATCCAAACGAACAGAAAGCAAAAAATTTTCACACAAAAGGAGAACAGGAACTACAGCCTCTCTACAGGCCTCTATCAATCTCTTACTAGTAACATCTTAATAATTTGAAAAGAAAAACATAGACAAGATGGAAGTTTGTGTTCAAAAGATAGTGCAGGAGGAACTTCCTCTCAAAGCAATCATTCATTCCTCTCAAATCAATCATTCATTTTCAAAAGAATAATTAATCAGCCTTCTATGTTGATAATTAAATTAGCAGTAGGAGATTAAATTTCTAAACATAGAATGTCTCCAATCACATAATACGGCATGACACAAGCAGTCATCTTGACAGTGTATTGAGCCATATCAAATGAACAGCTACTCATTTGAAAAAGTCTCCTGTAAGATATTTAGGTGAGAATAACCAGTCCCTTGTACAGAAAAAATCATAATGAGCTTCTAATAAAGTTTCTCTTAATTGAAATCTAAACATCATTTTTAATAGAAAATATAAGAACCCATTAATCTATTAACTAATGGCATTGTGACTCAAGTCTCAAGGAAATGCAGTCCTTTACCTCAACTGTGATAAGGCTAAGACAAAAAATGCCATCTAAGAAACTGGGCCATTTACAAATGAAACACAGAACAGAACTCCATACTAAATGAACATGGGATGATATCAAGTTTGAGTTGCCCTTTTCACCACTTTTTTAAAGATAAAAAAAGAGACTCCCACATGGATTGGTACATGCATCCAACCAAATCCCTTCGATTACGACAATCAAATGCAAAGGACCAAAGGAAAATAGGGTATCTTCCAAAATTTTAGAAGTTCATCACTAGCTCCTTTCTTAGACCAGTTTAAATGCAAGAAGATTGTCCTTTTATTTGAAAATATATACTGTTTACTAGAATCTCCTTGTTTTGATATTTTAGAATGTCTAACACAAAATCCATGGTGTTTGTTTGAGTTGTCTTCCTAAATAGCTACTTTACTTTTTTCTAGGTTGTTTTTCATTTTTTATTTATAACTTTCAAGTTTGGGCTTTTATCACAGAAACTATATGTTCATAATTTTTTCTATCCACTTGGATGTTTTCCCAATACTCAACCAAAACTGGACAACTCCAGAATCCCACAGAAGTCCAATTCTAACTTCAGTGTCACAATAAAAAGTCTCTCGGTGATTTTACCACAAATATTTCTCATGCACCAGCGAGTCACTCTCTTGATTGATAATATAAACAATGAGCTTATCATTTAGCATCGGTGAGCAACCTTATGAATTAAACTGCTTTTCTGTATTAGATTAGATGCGAAGAGCTTGGTCAGGTTTAACACAAAAGCTTAATAAGAAAATCATACATCCAACTACTAAAGATACCATAAAAATATCTAATGGTCTTTTTTCAGTGTATAAGTCGAAGAGTCAAAGTAAAAACCTCTAAATCAATTGTGTCCTGTTTCTCTAAAGAAACAAATCACCAACAGACCTCATGGACTAATAATTTAGTACAACTTGCATTTACCAGTTTGCACAGTGAGAAACCTCTTATTCAAAATTTGGATGATTTTAATGGCCCTAAATTCCTTCTATTGTACAATAACTGAGGTTTTAGTTCTCCGTAACAACAATATGTACAACCTATCATATTTATATTAGATCCTATTGGTCACAATGCTACAATGCCGAAACGATAAGAACCTTACTTCCATATGTCATGCAAACCACAGCCACAGGAAGAACCTTTTCCTTTAGCTCTATAACATTAGAAAGGTCAGACCACACATGACCCAGTTCATTCATACAAGTAACGGATTATACCTCAAGGAACTCTTCAGCATAAGCTTGAGCAAGCTGAGTCTTGACGTTTTCTATTAAAGCGTCAGTTGAAGGAGGGGAAGAGGTGCTCGAGCTGGAAGAAAAAGCGTCCATATTTGCAAGGGAATTTTTCGCCCAAAAACGCTCTATCACCTGGAGTTTGAAGTCCTGGCCTGCGTTGGAGAACACAAGCACGATGCCCTAATATGTTCAACTTTTCGCGCCGCCTGAACTGAATTCCGATAAATCAAAGGCCACCGAGGTTGGGCTGATTAGCGGAAGCGGAACGAATTCAGAAAATAAAACAATAAATTTCTGGTGAGAAGCCCGTGAGATCCTATCAACTCAAGCCTTAACTCATCTCCTTCGGAATCTGAGTTAGCGTGGTCGAATCGCGTCACACTGACCTCAACTCGGTCCGATTCCAAAAGACTAATGATTCCCAACCCTACCGGGCCATCTGTAATTTTATATAAGCCATTGTAAAGCCGTGAATTATATTATCTGTCACACGAGAAACGTGTCAAAATATATCGCGAATTATAGAAAATATCAAAATTTAGGATTGCTAACATAAATCTAACATATCTAAAATTGAAAAATTACTTTTTGGAAATTATACTTTTTAATAATAAAAGATCAATTATAAGATAAAGATATTATATCTTAGATATACTTTTGTTTAAAATAATATTCAATTAAGCTCCCCCAAAATTTCGTTCTAAACTTCCGGCGCTAATTTTGTATTCTTATATTTGTTTTCATAATCAATAACCCATCGTAGGCCTTGGGCATTAGCTCAGTGGTCCCATGGGAGTTATTGCTGCGGGAGGTCTTGGGTTTGGGTCTCTACAGCAGCGAGAGTAAAATATATTTATTTTTTTCAAAAAAAAAAAAAAATCATTTCAATGAAGTTGTCCCGGGCTTCTCCAGGCATCCCATATGGGCCTAGAGGGCTTCTTGTAACTTTAGAGAAAACGATAAGTTTATTGACAACAAATTAAGTAAAAGGATGGAAACTTGGGTAATATATATAGCTATATATATAGCTCAGTGGTCCCCGTGGGAGTTATTAATATTTAGATTTATTTCTCTCTACATTAACAAATACATATTTAGTTTTTTCAAAAAAAAAAAAAAAAAAAAAAAAAAGTGCCAGATCGGAGGATATATATATGCATATATAATAAATAGCAGCTGGCCTGTCTTGGCTTTTTGACTGAACGTCGAAGCTCCGAGTTTCTGCTCTGTCATGCATGGACCACACGGCGTGTATGGCCAGTCCCCAGCAAAAGCTGGGCATTAATCGATCTGAAACCAAAGCTGAGAGTCAAAAGGAGCTGATCGATTCTCCGTCGTTTTCATCTTGTGACCATAATGCATGTTTCGATACTACTACTACTACTACTGTACTGACCCCGAGCAGGGCGGTGCTCAGACTTTTTATTCCAGAACTTCAATGGCCGGCCGGTGACACTTTTAAGATCATCTCGAACGTACTTCATTTTATTCTAAAACGCGCGCGCGGGCGCTATGAATTTGTGAGACGAGATGATTCTACCCTTTCATACGTGTAATGTGTGAGTTCAGATAGCCTGAAGCGTGCACCAGGTGAAGCCATCGCGTGCCCAGGGGTACGTAGATGCATGCCTCTTTGGGGAGTGGAGGGCACTACATATTAATTAGTATAAGAGAGTCACACACTCACTAATGTGCCTAGTGCATCCAAACTAAACTCATTAACATGTGACTATCTTTGGTTTTTAACACTCCTTTAATTGTGGTACCATTTGGGCTTAATTTTATGTAGAAGAGACATATAACATAATCCACCACAAGATCACAGACCTTGAGTTGGGCTTCGTTTCTTAAATATAAGATGGACCACATAAATCCTGTTACGGCCCATAGTCCTACCACATAACACTTATATATATATAATACACGTACATGTAGAAAATTGTTTTCTATCTAAATAAAGAATTTGGGGGTATTTTTATAAAACTAATTTACACTTTATTTACTTTTACAAAAATACCTCTCACATTTATAACAATACCTTACTTTTTCTTTTTAAAAAAGTAAGTGTACAGAAAGTGTGTAGGAGATCTTTTCTCATATATATTTGTAAATATGAATACAGAAACTATGATATTTGTTGACCCTCTTTCCCTCCCCTGTTCCTTTTTCACTCTTTTTATCCTTCCTCTTTCTCCTAGACACTTTTGCTAGGTGGCCTACTATTTCATTTACTTTTTAGGTGACTCTTTTTCCTACATTTTTAGCCCCTAGCCACCCTCTTATCTTTTCTCCTAAAGTTTTCTAGTTTTGCTGTGATCTTCTTCAAATATTTTATTTATAATTATTGACATTTTTTAGTTTTAAATTTCATTCTTTTACTTTCTCATTCCATATATAGATTTAACATTTTTCGTTTTATTCGTTATTTAATAGTTATATCATCTAATGAAATTTGATTCACAAGACTTATTTACTCAAAAATATTTTTTATAATTTTTTAATATGAATCCATTTTCTGTTAAATAGATAATTATTTAGCTTCATTATGAAATTTTCAAGATCGAAATTGTTTTGATTTTATTTAGTGAAATTTTATTTAAATTTGTAATAGATATAGATTAACATGTTTTTTAATCTATTTTCCTATGTTTACTCTAGATTCATAAATTTAATAATTTAAAATTACTTTCTATTTTTCCTATCTTCTATTTTCCTAAATCTGTTAATATACAAAATATCAATTATTTCCCAAAATAAATATGAGTGAGAAAGCACTTTAAAGAGAACAATTCTCATTATAAATATCAATATGATAGACAATAAAAATATATAATGTATAAAAGTATATATTTATTTTTGAATAATGGTTTAAAATTATAATTTATTTTAAAATTTAAAAGTTTTAAAATGTTAAAAATTTTAAAATTATAAAGAATTAAAATACTTACTCTTAAGTATTTGTATTGGAGGCTTACATATTGCTATTGCATATATATATGAGTTATGTTTTAAATTTCTTTTTAGATGAATTTAATGTTTGTCTTTTTACATTTATTATTTTTAGACAATGAACTAAATTATAGTACATTTGTGAAATATTAAAAAACTGTTATATGTAGGGTGGGGCAGTCTCTATAAGGTAGGGAGGGCCTATTTATAGGGTGGGTGAGGGCCCTCTCTATAAAGTAGGGTGGGCCTATTTATAATGGGTGGGGCAGCCCTGGGTGGGGTGGGCCTATTTATAAGGTGGATCGGGTGACCCTGTCTTATAGGAGGGACGTGCCTATTTATAGGGTTGGGTGGGGCGGCCCTGTAAGTGTGGCAGGGTAAGGTCTGTCAGCAGGGTAAGGTCGAGCCTATCAGTGAGGCAAGGTCATACTGGTATATGGCATTGGGTTGGACCAGTTAGTGGGGCAGGGTTGGGCTTATCAGTGGGGCAGGGTTGGGCCTGTTAGTGGGACAGGGTTGGGTCAGTCAGTATGGTAGGCTTGGGCCTATCAATAGAACTGGGTTGGGCCCTCATAAGAAGTAGGTCGAACCTCTCATAGGAACTGAGTCAAACCTCCCATAGGAATTGAGTTGGGCTTGTAAAAGGAACTAGTCGGCCCTATCATAAGAATTGGGTTGGGACTGTCAGCAGAGTAGGGTTGGGCTAGTTAGTGAGTCTGGGTTGGGGTCGGGCTAGGCTGTGGGGCAAGGTCAGGCTTTTCGATGGGGTAGGGTCGAGCCTATCAATGGGACCAGGTAGAGCGTGTTAATGGGATAGGGTCAAGCTTTTAAGTGGTGCAGGGTTAGGTGTATCAGTGGGCAAAGGTCGAGCCTGTCAGTGGTGCAGGGTTAGGGGTATCAGTGGGCAAAGGTCGAGCCTGTCAGTGGTGCAGTGTCGGGCCTATTAGTAGAGCAGGGTAAGACATTGTAGGTAAACTATTGGGTGGAATAGATGAGAACAAAAAACTCTTTAATTGGAGGAGGAATAAAAAAATCATTAGAGTTTAAATTGGGACAATTTCGGGGTTAAAGACTGGCACAATATTTTTTAAAACCTATATTTAATGAAATAAATAAAAAGTAAAATTAAATATCAATGTCATGCATATAATGAAGAACATAATATTTAAATAACAAATTAATCAAATGGATAATTTTTCTCATTATATTTAATTTTAAATAATCATTTAAAAATAAAACTTTTCCTTTTGGAAATATTTGTTTAAAATAATAAATTGTAAAATTAAATTTAATAAAGTTATGAAGTAATAAATTGATGCTTTTAACAATAACATAATAAATATACAATTTTAATATTTCTAAAAATATTAATTAAAAATATTTTATAATTTTATAATTTTTTCGTTGCTTGGCTCGGACCTTTGAGCTAGTATCAGTAAACTTGTAAAAAGAAAGAGCAAAACAGGCGGCAGCGGCTTGTAAGTTGTAACAACCTCCCCAGACACCAAGCTTGACAAGATTCGGGAGGGAAGGCGCTAGTTGCAACTTGGGGGAACCTGGTGTGATCACAAGCTTAACAGTCCGCCATTAAAACATATTAAACAAACCCTTTCTAAGAATCACCACATTTTGGAGTCATTAGCGGCTAAAGCATATCCTTTTGTCGGCAAATTCATATCAAAATCAAGTGTCAAAAACAGGGGATGCCCGAAATTCCCCGCAAGCTGGACTGATGGAACGTGTCCACTGTACCGATCGCCGTTTCAGTAGAGGGAGGCTGTGTTGTGTAGTTTTATTTTCCAACAGGCAGGAGAAAGGTCGGTTCGGGTGAGAGGAGCCCAGCGGAGAGCGAGGCGTCCCCTACCCACCAGCACCAAGTTCCTTATCATGGCATTCCGCCGCGAATTCAAACAGTGGAAGACTTGAAGGGAAACGGTGACGCTTCCCTGATTGATCTCTCTCTCTCTCTCTCTCTCTCTCTCTCTCTCTCTTTCTCTCTCTTTCTCTCTCTTTCTTTCTTTATGTGTGTCATGTAGAACTGTAGATTGATATTAGATAGTCAGGAGGCCTCTTCTTCATGTCGACCGAAAGAGGACGCGTGTGGATGATTCTGAAACCCCAATTTTCTAATAATCAGGTGTTGAAACCTTCGATGAGACAGCGATTTGTTTTTTCTTCTTCTTTCTCTTCACTTCCGCCCAGGAGCCGTTTGAACTTTGAATATTGACCCATCTTTCCCGATCGCAAAACCCAACTCCCAAATTGACTACCCGTTCACCTAATCTAATAGACAAACCAATTCCCCTCTTCCGTCTTCGGCCTCCCCACTTGAAGTTGCATTCTTGCATTACGTGTTCCCCTTCCTTTCAATGGCATTTTAAATGCAATGACGTCCATTGACTGAATACCGGGTCTTCTTCTGACGTTCACTGACACTTGTAAATCTTCTAATGCCAATTGATCGTTCTTTTCATATTTGGTCTTCTGAATGGAATCTTCTCTCGCTAACAAGTGGCAAAATAATAAGATGAAAGCTCTGTCGCGTCTTGGGTAAAAACTAAAATACCTGTCCGCTCTCTGTCTGTCTGTCTGTCTGTCTAAATGACCCAGCACAAGAACCCTCTTTTTTTTTATCTTTTCTCTCTTCTTTCACTTGGATTGTTCATGAAACAGATAAAAATAAGACCACCGTGTTTGCAATCGCTGTACCTTTTCCTGGAAACGAAGTGATGGACCCAATTATGGTGCCCCCCTGTTGCTCCTTGCATGGGGATTGAAAGCTATCTTGCTTCAATTGGAGGCACATCCTAGCTAGCTACTTGGTATGGACCATCCAAAGGATGAAGGTTCTGGCCACCTTCATATATATATATATATATAGTTGAAAACTAGATGTTTATTTTCCCCACTCTTATTTATTTATTTATTATTTTTAATCCAGTATTTTCCCATTTTGAAAGTAACTTCATGAAGAGAGAGAGAGAGAGAAAGCAAATGAGAGAGCGGCAGCTGGGGACTGACTGCAGGAGTCCCCCACTGACATCAAGAAGGCATCAGAAGCTTGACCAAGCCACTGCACGGCTTCTTCAATTGCGAGAAAGGTTATTTAATTTGTGATTCATCAAACTGCCCGTTTGGTCCAGATGAGTTTTATCCTCCCAAAAGTGGGAGTCACCACTCGCCACCACCCATGTTTAATTTAAAAGTGTTGCTTAAGTAAAACTAAAGTGGAAATCTTGGTAATAATAGAACTTTTGAGGAAATTAATCGTGGTGTCATGAGTCTTCAAGCCAACTTGTTACTCTGTGGATTGACTGGAATTTGTGGGTGGCCTGACCAGGACGGGCCATTAGCTTCATATTCAAACCAACTAACTAGCGATCCCGATTCTGACCTGAGTATCGGGGTCTCGATCGGGCGGGCTCTCTGAGTCGTAATTCCACTAACCATGCACTAATTAAGGTGCCATTAATTCTTTCAGAACGCTGCTGTAGCCTGTAGATTAATCCTTGTTTCCTCACCTCTTTTTTATAGTTTTTGCTTTGTGTAATAATATGCTAATTTTATTCTATGGGCTAGTTTATTGAATTTTCTATTTGTAATTCAATTCGACGGTTAATGGCCTAAATATCAACAATATATATATATATATATATATATATATATATATATATATATATATATATATATAACCGTTCAGTTTAATTTACAGCAACTTAGACAGACAGAATGTGATATTAGAAAATCCCTGTAGAAAAATCAAGAAAACAAAGACAAAACTCATGGTATCCATCTCTTGAAAGTTGAAACTAGGCTTGGCAAGGACAGAAGCATCACATCAATTACAGAAATTAATTAAGTCGAATTCGATCCATATATAGCATTTCTAGAGAAATAATGAAGTCAAGAAGCAAGGGCAGGAAATGTTCCATCGAAGAAGGGAAGAGGTTAGCTACGAGTGCATGTATTAATTGAATGACATTTAGTAAATCATTTGATATTATTTTTTTTTCTTTCTTTTTAAATTTTGGTTCATTTGATATTACTACTAATCCGTTTAATTATACTGGCAAATTAATGGACTCCTCAGGTAATTAAGTAGATATCAAATACCGAAATTATATTAGATAGGAGAGTGATTTTTTGGAAGGAGATGGGTCTTTTAATTAATTTAGGGATTTTAGATCCGAGTTAGGTAGGGGTTGGAGCTATAGCATGACCGAGCAGGCATAATTAATTATGAGAACATTTCCAAGTCCCTATCTGCAAATAGGAAAAATTTAAGAAAGGCCTACTCTACTCAATGGCATGTATTTGTAGCATCTTGTATATCACATCATATTATCTATTTTATATAAATTTTCTAAGTCTCTGTCTTTACATTTATAAATTTAACGCGTTATAATTAATTAACTTGATATTCGGCACATGTTGATGTAGACATTCTTGTAGCATTAAAGTGGACGGAAGGATTGGAGGGTTGGATTTGATAGACAGAGAAGAAGAGAGTGGCAGTAATAGAATAATAGCAAATAATGAAAAGAAAAGTTCCTATTTCACGATTTTATTTATACTAAAACAGCAAAAAAATGAAAAAAAAAAATCCTGGATAACAAACCCTCCTTAATTAATTAGTGGCAGGCATAACATTCAAATTCCATAAAATGTATCTTGTTTTCTATATTATTTTCTATGAAATATGAATGCTAGCTACATTAATTAGTATATTTCCAATAAATCTGACATGTGCCATCCATCATCCATATATCCCATGCATGAGTATATATGAGCCATCTTGGAAAATTCATATATATATATATATATCTTCATCTTAATAATTTCCATGTGATTAATTAAAGGATTGGAAATTGGTCAATTCACCTTGCGATGGATATTATTTATAATTAATTAGAAAAGGAAACGCAATGAAAGATGATGAGTTGGTCGTCATCAGTAGTGGCTCAGGAACGTCTTCCCTTTTCCTTTGCTCCAGTGTGTCGATGATTTGTGTAGGTGCAGTATGATAGGGGGGACTGAGACAAGTTATGGTGCTGTGTCAAGGTGACCACTTAAGAAGTGGCCCAGAAATTTGTTGTTTGTCTCTCTGTCTAGTTGTCTATAATATATCTGTCATTGTGTATATATATATATATATGTGTGTATATATTAGTAAAAGTAGTTGGAATTTGGAAGAGCCTAATTAGGGGGGTCATTTTCTATTGTGTGTCATGTCTTGGTTACAAGTAGAAGAGTTTCTATTCCCATGTAAGAGGGGGTAAAGAGAAGTGGGCACGGTGGCCTTTTGGAGTTTTTCTGATTCCGTCAATTGAAAGGGTAGCCTGTCTTTCTTTGTTAGGACTTTAGCACTTTTCATCTTTTTCCATATTTTCAAATATGTTGTGACCAAAAGTAAACTGGAAATATATATATATTCCAGAGTAGAAAAAAAAAAAAAAAAAAAAAAAAAAACTGGAAAAAGAAAAAAAGGCGTCGTGGCGTGTGGGGGGACTGAAACTCTGAAACTCTGAAACTCTGAAACTCTGCAACTCTGAAATATGGAGGGGAAGAAAACAAAGTGAGTTGACGCGTAGCGAAAACAAGGAAAGATTCCTCTTCTCAATAAGATCTCGCCGTCACGGGCAGGACTCCTGTGACGTCACTCCCCACCTCCGCGACTCCGCGTCGGCATCTCGCGGTATTTATATTTTTTTTCCTACCTCCATTTCTCGTCACCTCCTGGGCCAACACTCTCTTTTTTTTTTTTTTTTTTTTTTCTTCTTCTTCTTCTTTTTTTGGTTTTTAATTAAATTTTTATTTTTTGTTTTGTTTATTAAGGAGTAAGGGGGACACCGGCCGCCGGGGAACGCACCGCTGCGCTGCTGCGGTCCTGCCGTCCTGCGGAGTTCAGAGTTACTTCTTCAGACTCGCGCGCACACCGAGTCCGGAGTTCGGACTCGGTGTCTCCTACGTAAATATATATACAAACGGCAGCAAGGGCGAGTTACGTTCATTCATTAACCTTCCTCCTTTCGTATTTATTACTATGGTATCGATTGATTGATTCCGGCACGTAGTATACATATACGTACCTTGGAGTTGGGACTAATTAGTTCAAAGTTCAAACAATATGGACGACTCGGCCGAGACATGCACGATGAGTCAAAAGACTCAAAACTCGAATAGAAAGGGGACGACCTAGGCTATATAAACATATATAGTTATATACGTATAACTTGTTAATTTGTTTAGGATTAAAGAGGCGGGTTTTATGTATGAATTTGGCTTTTTGGCTAGCATGTTGGTCTTGATAAATATTGGAGAAAAAAAGAAAGAAATTAAAGTGCAAGAGTAATGAATGAGGAAGCTATTGATATTGAGGGAATCAGTACTGTGTACTGGAGGTAGGCTAGCAGATGTTCATCGTCTGGGCTCATGCGGAGAAAACGACAAGGGATCCGGCCAGACCAAGCACACATGAGCAGATTTGTAGGACTCCATCCCCTCCCCCCAAATGGATCGCGCCTCCTCCTCCACCTCCTCCTCCGTCGGTCCCCGTCCTCTCCGTCCTCCTCCCCCCCCCTCCCCGTTCGACTCTCTCTCTCTCTCTCTCTCTCTCTCTCTCTCTCTCTCTCTCTCTCTCTCTCTCTCTCTCTCTCTCTCTCTCTCTCTATATATATATATATATATATATATATATATAAATGGTGGTGGTACTGCATGGATCGATGATTTGTGGGTGCGGTATAGTAATAGTAAGCGAGGGGTGCTTGCAGAAGGTAAGAGCAGCCTGTGAGAAAGAATATAAATGGCAAAGTGAAACGCAATAGACGGCTCTTTTTCCTCATCTAGTTACTAGGGTCCTTGATGAAAGCGACCCCACAACAAAGCTTCAACGGTTTTTCAGACAACGCACCGAGAGAGAGAAAGAGAGAGATAGAGGGAGAGAATTAAGATTGGGCCGGGGTAAAGAGTAAAGAGTAAAGATCGATGATCAGTAAGTGGGTGCAGATCAGAAGGTCGGCAGAGATTGAAAAGTGAAACGAAGAAGAGAGAGAGGGCGAAGGGAAGATGTTCCCTGTTCCCTGCTCCCTGCTCCGGGCCTGCTTCTCCTGCTCCCCCTTTAAGCTAGCTAGCTTGCTTTCCCCTGACTCCTTCTGTTATTAGTCTGTTACTGCTGCTACTGCTGCTGCTGCTGCTGCTACGCGAAGGGCCCGCGGCTGCCATTTATAAATTACTGCCCGCCCAGCCTGCCCTTCTTCATCCGGGCAGGAATTATCTGGGTTTTCTCGCCGACGACGCCGACCCCCCAACCCCAGATTATTATCTCTCTCTCTCGCCCTCGCTCTCTATCTACCTATATATATATATATATATATATACACACATATATCTATTAGTATATAACAGCTAGCTAGCTTTGGCTTCCTCTTCGATCGGGCAAACTGCCTTTTACCCTTTCCGGCCTAGCGAAAAAAAGTTAAAAAAATAAAATTAATGGTTCATGAGAAGAAGGGAAAGAAATTAAGCAGCTCTGCTATGCTATATTGCTACCTGCTCTGCTGCCGACGGATTTTAGGCCTCACCTTAATTCCTCACCAGGCCTACCTATAACGCCTTCTACTTGCTTCCTCTAAAATTAATTAATTAAAGATGCATGTAGTACACCCACATCAAAACCCACACCATAATAACATATTATCATTACCATCACTATCCAACGAGCTGCGCTAACTCTAGTACTACTGCTAACAGAGAAAAAAATATTAAAGATGCACTTATTTATATATACATTAACGCTAGCTACCTCTTGCTTTTTTATATCGATCTCTGCGCGCGCTTGGCCGGGATTTGTAAAGAAATTAAATAAAAGAAGACGGGTTGTCATCAGGACACACAGGCTGCAGATGCATATACCCGTTACTGTTAGAGAGCATGCAAGAGAGAAAAAGCCAAGCGTGGAATTATGGAAGAGATAGCCGCCAACTGGATCGTTTTTTTTTTCTTGGGTTTCTAGACTTTGTGGTCCTGCACCTACGTACACGTATTGATCGTCAGTATTCTTTTTACATGTAGATATTTTACTTCCACATATATAATATATATATATATATTGAATATATAATATATGCCTCTGTCAGTATATATTATAAAGTCATATATATATATATATATATAGAGGGATTATTATTGGAGGCGGCAGGGGGGGAGGAGGGGGAGGAGGAGCTCCTGCCTCCCTCCCTCATCTGAATAAATGATGAGAGAGGTTCCTCATTATAAGTTCACCTTTAAGGCCACCCTCCCCATATTTAGATCCCTCAAACCTAGCTGTATCCTTACCTTTTATCTTCCTCCCGCAACTTCTTTACTACTTCCTCCATCTCCTGGTCTACCTAGGTACTGCATTTTGCTAACTTGCACCCATGGGGCAGCTAGCTCCAGGGTCTTTCTAATTTCATCCTTTCTTTTCTTTTCTTTTCTTTTATTTATTTATTTTGTTTTTTTTTCTTTTCCCTTAATTAATTTATTATTCACTGTACCATGCAGGCCAGTACTTTTCCAAACAATGATTGAATCCAATATTACAACTGCTGGCCTGAGGAACCCTTCAATTTTTTTTGAAAATAATTCATAAATTAATTAATGTTGTGTATGTAGTATATATATATATATATCATCCGTACGTACCCAGACCCAGTATTATTTCTCATCTATTAATATTTCTCCGGTTCTTCCCCACCAACCTGTATTATCAAAGCTGCATGGATTACAACTTACGTGCTGCACTCAATTTGAACAACTTAATTAATTGTAATCACCAAGAAAGAGATTTTTATTTTTATTTTTTATTTTTATTTTTCTTGCCTTGTAAATACTGGTTTTGCATGCATGGTGTTTCCGGTACAGTACAGTACCCACATGCATTTGGAGAAGACAGGCTTCACTCACAGCTGGAAATAATTAGTAATTCTTTACAAGTAGTAAATGGGATCTTAATGCTGCTGCAACTTTTGTTTTGGAGTAGCATTAATTAAAGAAGATATATCAATAGTAGTACCCCTTCTTCTATCAATGCATGCCTTTTAATTTGCTTTGGCCAGTCAACAGGAATATATATATATATTGGAGAGAAGAAGCAATTTAGATTAATTTTTGTTAATTTATAAGAAAAGAAAGAAATAAAGTAAGAACTTTAATTTAATGTCTCTTGCTAGCTTTTGGTTTCAATTTTCAGTCAACAAAATCTATGAGGCTTTACACCCGTCCGTTTTACTAAAACAACATGGGCGCGCAAAGTGATTAATTAATTATTAGCCGCCAACCGATCGATGTTCAATATTCCTTCCTTGCATGTTTTCGATGGTTTCTCCTTAATTTAGGGCACGGGTCTTTTCTGCCATTGTTGAACGATCCGCTCGGTTGTCTCCCCACACTTAAATATTTGGTACCACAACACACCACATTTAAACGTTTCAAAGAAAAAGAGGCCTTTCCCGTCCGTCCGGCCATCCGCCCGGTCGTCGACCTGGCTAGCTAGCTTCCTCTTTTTTCTTCAGTACTCAAAAACATTATATATAAATACATGACTTCGTCGATCTATTTATAGCTAGCTAGCCTCATAAAAAGGGATCGAGAAACTCCATCTCCTTGTTTTGGATTGGATGGCAATAGCCAATAGGAACGTACGTGAAGGTTAATCAATACATATATATATATATATATATATATATATCGAGCTAGGGCGATGGAGGGGAGAGAATTTAAGGTCAATAAAAACATGGAAGCCTGATGATATATAATTATTGATTGGTGAAGATTATAATGATCGATGAGTCCGTGTTGGTGTCGAGCTGTAGAAGGCAAAAACAGGAGTAAATGAAGTTAGAAGCAGTAAAAGAATCGATCATGTCACAGTTGGAGAGGGTGTTTTGAAAGGGAAAACTGGTTCAAATAGGTCAGAAATAGTGATCTTTAATTAATGAGGAGGAGGAGTAAGAGGAATAAGAGGAGTAAGAGTAGTAAGACTAGTACTGTATGAGGAGGGAGCTCCAAGTTGAATCAAATAAATGTTTTAAACAAAAACTTTAATGTCCAAACTTAAAAACACATAAAGAGAGTTAGGTTTGGATCAAAGGAGATCAGAGTGCGTCTCGTCTTCATCATTAATTAACTTGCTGTACGTGTTCACTGTCCCCCGTCTTCGATCCCATCCGATCCCTTGAGACTTGAGAATATGGATTGGATCTTTCTTTTTTGTTTTTGAAAGTGCAATTAGCCATAAATTAGGTAGTATCTAATTAATTACTCGCCCTCTTTGCCCAAGTCAAAATATCAAAACCCAAAAAACAGAGAGAAGTTAAATCTGAAAGGGTCCCCCGCGCGTGTTAGTACCTTGAGAATAAATGATACAAGTGGGAGAGATGACAATTCATTATGTTGTTACAGTTGTTTGTGAAGGAGGGAGGGGGTGTTTCAGTACTCAGAAGATGGCAAATAAAACTGGGGGAGTAACGTTGGGATCAACTTAATTGGAGAATGAGCAAATGAGAGAGCAAATGAGATAGATAGATAGACAAAGAGAGAGAGGGGTGACAATGATCGACATGCATGCAGCTAATTGAAACAAAAATTAAATGTTTAAGCAGAAAAATTCAACGTCGAATCTGAAAAGATATAAATGGAGTTAGGTAATTGTCATAATTATGTGCTTAGTTTTTCGCATTGATGGAAAAATGCTTAATTAGGAGGCCGGTAATCCACCCCAGTATGGTGCAACAAGGAACTCTCAGCTCTGAGTGAAATCGCTACATCTGCTCCATTTTATCACATGCATGCTCTCTGATTTAATTAATTAATTTCCTCATGATCCTATCCCTGCCTTCCATCTATATATACTACTGCTCCATCAAATATATATATATATATATATATATATATATATATATATATATATATATGTTAAGAGTAATTTCAGAGGGTAAAATTAATTAACCAGATGGGTAATAGATGATGAGGAAGAAGGGGAGAAGGGGCAGGGTTAAGGAGCTAGCTAGGTAGATGAGCACAAAGCAAAGTATGTATAATCTGAACCATGCATATATAAATAGGCCACAAAGAAAAATGTAAGGCCACATGGATGTTTTGGCTATAATTTGTACAGAATCCCAAGTACCTGATCTTACCAGCTACCTGCTGCTATCTCAAGTTATTCCTCCTGTTGATGATCGACCGCTCCATTTGTCCTTGTGACTTGAACCCCAGTGGCCAGTGCCACTCTTTTCAACCTCTACCACCACCAATATTCCAGGCAGCAGCCACACGCCCGGCCGGACACTACTCTACTAATTAATCTCGATCCAGAGACCGGGATTTTAAAGACTATAACTACTACTGATCCATCATCATTAATTAATTCATTAAGAGGTGGTTACATCAGACCCGATCGATCCGACCCGGCCCGACCCTTAATTTTGGGTCGACCAAAGAGACTGATCTCGATTCCCATGAACATATATAATGTCTGCTTCTTCTAAGTGGTCTGCTGCTTGCATGCACTTCCATATATATATATATATACATTTACACCCATCACTTGTTTCGACGTTGTCTAAGCCCTTTACTTCTACAGATTGATTTCTTTTTGCTCCCATTCCAAGCTTGATGTAGATAGATAGAGAGATATTACAGATAGAAGATCAGGAGATACCTAGCTAGTTAGATATATATAGGATTGAGTGGGGTGGTATATATGGTATGGGGAAGCTGGAGATGATCAAGGTTGGACAAGGAATTGGAAGGAGGAGGGTTTTCAGAGATATATTGTCTCCGGTAGTATTAATTAATTTGGTAGAGCTCTGAGCATATATGCAGGGCAGAGCAGGGTTTCGTAGCACCGGGACAAACAGGACAGGACGTTAGAATATATAACTGCATCATACTTTTCCTCCATCCACTGTCCACATATATAGCTGGAACCGAAAAGAGGAGGAGCATTATTAAAAACTCTCCGCGAGCTTCATGAGGGACCACATTCACAACACCACTCTCCTCTATCATATTACGTACTATCCGATCGATATATGTTACTTATATATAAACAAGTATACATACATGTGTTCTGAAACCGATCAGAGTTACTAGTGCGTGAGATTAATTGCAGTAGGAGGAAGGAAAGGGAATCGGGGATTTCCCGTATTGGGATGTGGGTTACTGCAAGTAGTAGTAGCTTAATTAGGATAAGCAATTGCGGGAGGAGCCACTTGCAAATTGCAATTGCCTGCCTCCACTTTCCCTCCATCTTTTTCAATATTAATTTGATCTTCTGAAGACCATCAGCGGAGAAATTGATATGATTAATTAAAAGAAACAAGTTGTTAAAAAATTATTAAGATTGACTAATTAATTGTTAATTAAGCACAGGGTTTTGATTAATTAATCGATACTGGATTCGAACGTCAGGCTGCTTTACAAGATGACGTTTGAAATGATTTCAGGGAGGACCAGTTGAGATTAACAAAATTCGGTCCAGGGAGACATATACATATATATGTATTACACAATCCTATGCGGGATGCGATCGAGGGGGAAATTAACATGAATCTGGGGACCTCGCTTGCCGCCTCGGCGCGGCTTAGGGAAGAGGAATGAACATGCTAAGAAAGAAGCCTGCCAGGGCGTCTTGGGTTTTTAAAAGGAAAATTTGTATATATATATATATATATGTTTAATGAGTGATTATGGTGATTCGGGGGAATATTTATAACATCAATTAAACCACTTGATTAGACTTTAGAGAGATCGTCCCAGAGTAATTAGAGGGATTAATTTGGGATCGTCCCATGCAAGCTAACGTTTGATTTGTTGGATGGACTACTACTTGAACTACTAATGACCCCACTAACATGGGAGCCGATCAAGATGAACAAATTAAATAAAGAAATGGAAGCTTATATATATATATATATATATATATATATAGATATATATGTTTGCTTCATTGAGCTTCATGAGATGGCTAAGCTACTTTTACAGATGTTTTTGTGGATGGGTTTCTAATTGCTTGGTACTGAATTGAAGATTGATAAAAGGGAGGATTTCTACATATTAGTTAATATGTGTTTGGGTATATATATATATATATATATGGATATATGGTACTGAAAAATTCCAGTTTATGTAGCAATGGGGCTGGGAATTGAACCAAGAATCTTTCTAATATATGGAAGAGAGAATGACCAGGTGGGTGTGGATCAGCAAATTTATTAGAAGAAAGACCAGACCTCGGGCCCGGGTTCTCTTTCCGGCTTTCCCTTCCTTTTCTCTCTCATCAGTCATCGCCCGGGAAGGAAGGTGCAGAATCCATCCCGTGGTTCCCAAGTCAAAACACTTAAACAACAGTGAAAATACACCTAGCAAGTCCCCCTTCAATCGTTTTTTCTCTCTCTCTCTCTCTCTCTCTCTCTCTCTCTCTCTCTCTCTCTCTCTCTCTCTCTCTCTCTCTCTCTCTCTCTCTCTCTCTCTCTCTCTCTCTCTCTCTCTCTCTCTCTCTCTCTCTCTCTCTCTCTCTCTCTCTCTCTCTCTCTCTCTCTCTCTCTCTCTCTCTCTCTCACACACACACACACACACACACACACACACACACACACAAATTCATGCTCTCTACAACAACAACAACATCAACAACTGGCTTCTGGAGCTTATCACAAGGCCAATATAAATACCCCAATGATGAAAAGGACAAGCTCACATGAGCCCAACCAGATAATTCACAGGGGCCTACGCATAAGCCTTCCCTTATTTCTTCGCTTCTCCTGATGATCTCCTCCTCCTTCTCCTTCTTCTTCTCCTTCTCCTTCTCCTTTTCTTTTTCTTCCTCCTCCAATATTCCCAGCTCCTCCATCCCTGCTGCTGCTTTAATCTTCACGCCACCTATTTTTCCTTCCCTTGGGCTAGTTGTGTGAGTGTGTGTTTTTTTTTTTTTTTTTTTTTTTTGGGGGAATAAGCTTCGAGGGGGCCGGTCTCGGAGAGGATCAATATCGAAGAGCCATGTACCAAAGGTCAATGGAAACCCGACTCTGCCCATGGCTTGTCTAGCCTTTGAGTCTTCATCTCTTTAGTCAAAGAAGAAGGCACCGACCCCCCTTCCGCTTTGGCCGATCTGCTTCGCGTTGATTCCCTCTTCAAGATATTCTGCGAGCAATTTCAGGCCGCTGAATTTGTAAACCCCATCACTAGCCTGTACCCTCGATCTTCTTCTTCTTCTTCTTCTTTTCTTTTTTTTCTTTTTCTGTGAAATTTGTTCCCCTTTCCTCTCTCTCGATCACTGATTCACTGTACGGCCGGGTTCTGTTCACTCAATCGCGGGGTCGCAGCATAGGAAAAAGGAAATTGAAGCAAGGGGGTAAGATGGAGATCGTGGAGGATAGAGACGATTACTGCGAAGAAGAAGAAGAGGAGGAGGAGGATCAGGAAAAGCATATGTCGATCGGCGGCCTTACAGGGGCTGAGATGGGCAAGCATCAAACTTTCCCATTTTACCCGTCTTCTTCTTCTCCGTCCCCCGCTTCGTCTTCTTCTTCCCGTGCCGGCCCCGGCCCGGGACCGCACCCAAATGGGCGATGGGGCAACAGTAATACCCAGATTTACGAGAAGCACCAGCGCGTGTGGAAGCACAATATGGGCGGCTTCGTGGACGAAGGCGGGAAGAGTAGTAGTAATATTATCGGATTCGGGAATTACATGATGAGTAGTAGCCAGTTGGATGCCATGGACACGGGTGGTTGTTCCCAATCGCACCAGTACCGATCAGGAGGGGAAGGCGACATGGAAGAGGGATCGATATTAATGGGGAGCGCGGGGGGAGGAGGAGGCGGCGGAGGAGGAGGGGTTCCTCTTGGTGGTGTGGGGGTGGAGAAAGAGCACATGTTCGACAAAGTGGTGACGCCGAGCGACGTCGGGAAGCTGAACCGGCTCGTGATACCCAAACAGCACGCGGAGAAGTACTTCCCCCTGGATTCGTCGGCGAACGAGAAGGGACTCCTCTTGAGCTTCGAGGACCGGAGCGGGAAGCCCTGGCGCTTCCGCTACTCCTACTGGAACAGCAGCCAGAGCTACGTGATGACCAAAGGCTGGAGCCGATTCGTGAAGGAGAAGAAGCTCGACGCCGGGGACATCGTCTCCTTCGAGCGCGGCGTCGGCGACATGGGCAAGGACCGACTCTACATCGACTGGAAGCGCCGTCCCGACACAGCCGGTCAGCCGGACTCCTCCGCAGCCTCCCTCATCCGAGCAGGATTCCCCCTCCACCAACACCACCACATCTCCTCCTTGCACCACCGCTCCCTCCCTTGGGGCCGAATCTTCTTCCCCCCCACCGCCGCCGTCTCCCTCCCAATGCCGCCTCCGCCTCCACCGCCAACGCAGCACCACACGGCGACCCAGCACATGAATTACGACCACGTCAGGCACAATTACGGCTACAATTACAATGTGGTCAATCCCGCTGGGGGTTCCGTCTTCTACCTTCGCTCCGCCACTCCCCACGGCGTCGCTGCACTCCAACACCAGCACCACGCATCCGCCGCCGCCGCCGCCGCCGGCGGTGAGGAGGACGGTGCCTCAGCTGGAGTTCCCATGGTGTTCGATTCGCTGCCGGTGGTGCCCGGGGGAAAGAGGCTCCGGCTATTCGGCGTGAACCTGGACTGCCCCAACGCCGCCGGGGAGGGCGACGACAACGACGTCTTGTCGTCACCCGGCCACCACCACGCCGCCCACGCCACAGCCACCAACATCATCGCTAATTCGTTACTGCAGGCGCCGCAGCCTCAGCCGCAGCAGCAGCAGCAGCAACCTTCTCCGCCTCTCCAATTAAGGCTCTGCGGGGGTGGCCCACTGCCGACTTCTGCACAAGACTTACCCAGGAAGACGAGGCAGTCCTTGTCTTTCGATTTGGATATCTGATCGATGACCCGAGAGAGATCTAGAGAGATGAAACAGTAGTACTACTGCTTCTACTAATCGTATATCGATCATGAAGACGCGCGACGCCATACCATGGGAAGGAAACAGCCACCATGGGATCGGAGGTGCCAATAACAGAAGGTTCGTCCATCGATCATGGAATATTTATATGTTCCAAAAGACAAAGAAAAAACTACCAGACTGGCTATAGTGTGATCATCAGTCTGGATTTAGTCCTTCTTCTTCGATCTTCTCTTTTTTTTTTTTTTTTTTTTTTTTCTATTATAATTTTTTATATTTAGAGCATGAAAAAAAAAAAGTTTTTATCTATTCAATCACGAGAGGAATGTTTTTTTCATTGGGGGCCGGGTGTTGCAGAAGGCTCCGCTGGGAGAAGCTGCAAAGCTGTTGTATTACACCTGATCGCTCTTTCTTTTTAACTGTATATAGATATAGACATAGACATAGTTATAGAACAGTTGCTCTAAATATATCTTTATTTTCCTTATGTAGAGCCTGGCTTCATCCCATGTCTCCATGCTATCATCTTATGCATGTTTAAAGAAACTTCTGCTCTGCTTCTTTCCTTTTTTTTTTTTTTTCCAATTCAATCTCCATTTTCGTATATATCTGTGACGCAAACCAGAAATTTCTGTTATAATCTGAAACCACAACAGATGCTCTCTCTCTCTCTCTCTCTCTCTCTCTCTCTCTCTCTCTCTCTCTCTCTCCCCCCCTCTTTCTCTCTCTTCTGTTTCTCCTTTAATTCGTTTGTTTTTATCTGATATTAATTTCTGGGAGACCATCAGCTTTCCTCGCCAGCCAGGGAGAACATAAAGGATATATAAATCGTATTGCAGGTACTCAGGTCTCCATTTTTCTCCATCCATTTTTTACAATTGTATTTCAGGTACTCAGATCATCAGCTGGTTGTTTGTTATCACCTCGATCACCTGCCATTAAACACTTGTTGATGTCTGCCTCAAACAGACTCTTCTCATCAGGGAAAAAGACATCTTTATTTGTGGGCCTCGTACAAGGAAATCACAGATATTTTGTAAAGGGCTATTTAACCTGCACGTCGAGGCTGCAACCTGCCTAGCTGTGTCTACCTTTCAAATTGTAATT
This sequence comes from Aristolochia fimbriata, assembly GCA_019845555.1. Lineage (NCBI taxonomy): Eukaryota > Viridiplantae > Streptophyta > Magnoliopsida > Piperales > Aristolochiaceae > Aristolochia > Aristolochia fimbriata. Next base: position 40,913,594 of record CM034079.1, on the reverse strand, counting down.
CGGTGCTTATTAATGTTCGGATGGCCTCCCCACGAGTACTACTGCTTCTCAAAATGAGTACTACTGCTTCTCAAAATGGGCTCGATCGATCTCAAGGGCGACAGCCTCCATGTACATATTCACCACATCACTTCAGAACCCGACTAAGGTATGATAAAACAAAATGTACCCCTCTCTTTGCTCAGCTTCATGACTCATCAGTACACTAGTACTGCAAGTTTTCATTACAATATTACTTAAGGATCAATTATCCCGGCCCTCCCAGGAAGAAGCTGCCATAGTAATATTACTTATCTTTTCATCTGCTGCCACATCGATCCGCTGCCCTTATAAACTCTATCAGGATTTGCTAGATAGTCTGCCAATATTTCAACAGTAGTTAGGATATCGGTGAATGACTGGCTAGTTTATTCATTCATTAGCTGAAGCTGTTTCTGGGATATAATACAATGCTAGCTACTAGCTAGCACATAATAATTTCATAATTAATCAAACAGTACTAGAACCTCCGACAGCTTGTAATAGACCAGGTATATATGCTATTTTGCCTTCTACAAGCATTACATCACTCTCTTTGGGAAAAAGAGAAGATGATGGACCAAAATCCACCTGTGACAATACCATGTCCTTGAAACAAGGAAGCCCCTTTCTTCTTTCCATGTCTTTAGTACTCTTATTACAAGGGATGAAATTCTGCAGGAGAGAGCAGAAGGTATAAAGCGCTTGCAGCTGTATGGGGCAGTACTGTATAAAGGGGTCCAATATAAAATCCTTTATCACCAGTCCTCCATGAATTTACTCCGATGGTCCTAGCTTGCTTTCATTTTCTTGTCCTTGCTCCATAGAACTGAACAGGTGTCCTGAAATGGACCCCCTTTCTTTCCTTCTTCCTTTTTTTCCTGTAAATGCTGCCCATAAATATATCTCCCATCCTCCTACCCCTCCCCACACAAAAAATCAATAAAAAATAAAGAAAGAAAGAAAAAAAAAAAACTGTTAGTGCAGCTTATGAGAAGATTTCTTTAGCAAAGAAAAGTGATCAGCTAGCTAGGAGACAAGTAAGACCCTATAGCCTTTTACTTCTCAAGTCCATCAACACTCATTGGAGCTTGTTTGACTTAAATATTACTAATGAGGAAGTAATTTCTCAAATATTCTTTTCTGAAGCAATTCACCCAGGAGAAGTAAATAACAAGCTAACTTGCAAGTTATTAACTGAGTCATAAACATATATATTGACAGAAATTTAAGATTAATTTAGATACTCACGACTTTATGGACGTATCTATGATTTCTGCATTAGCACAATATTCAGTTGTTAGAAGAATGTAGTGAATTGGTTATTTCTTCCCAAATGTAAAACACCATTTTTTAGATTTTCTCATATGCATATGCATCAAGTTGCTTCCCTGGGTAGCTAGATTTGTACATGAATTAGGTATTATTGTGCCAGTTGATCTATTTACAAATTAAATAGATCGATCTTAATTTGTTGGCTAAATCTTATTTTACCATAAATTCCAAGGCATGCACATAGTGAACCCTAGCTAGCTTGATAACATGTACAATAGCTGTAAAACTCGATTACCACCAAACAAATAATGTACTTTAAAATTTTTTATCTGCACCTATATTTTGTTCAATACCCAATATTATGCAGTAGAATCTTGTGGTGTTATATATCTCATAATATAAGCTGGTAGGTCTAATAATCCTCACCTCGTTTGTGGCCTTAATTTTGTCTGCAAGGTATTATCAACCACAAATACTTTTTGAAACCTGTGTTCATCTACTCCTCCATAATTTGATCATAGTTAATTTACAATAATCTAGTATCAAACATATTGAATCTCCAGGGATTTTAAAACAGTACTGTTCTCCTGATCACTGATGGCTGGCTACATCTTTCAAGAAATTAAACAAATTTCCTGTACAAGAAGAAAATAATTTAAATAAATGAAATGCTTGATTAATTTTAGTTCCTAGTATGTACTCTCTCCACATTTGTATTCTCTATCACTTGAAAGGGATAATATTGTTGCATGTAATTTTAGGTGTGTTTGAGAGAGAGAGAGAGAAAATGAGAGAGTAGGTTATGCTTCAGAATATTGTTTCAATTCATTTATGTAGTGAAGAAATATTTGAAGTCTCCTGGCTCAGCTATTTGTTCCTGTATATTGAACTACTGAAGAAATTTTTAAAAAGGTTCCTGACCATTTACGTACTCCATGGGAATGAATTTTTTCTCTTCCAGGAGAAGGTACGTACTACAAGAGCAATAATTAATAGAACTAAGGTTGTATGAATAAGCACAGGTCACTGCAGGGAATTCCTTCACAAACAAGTTGACTATTATATAATTACCAGACCTCAAATGCATAGACCTTAATTAAAATCAAGAGAAGTTTTTTTTTTTTTTTTTTTTTTTTTTTTTTTTTTGTTATTATTCAAAGATCAAACTACAAGTTGAATTCCAATTAAAGTACGTACCCAGAGAAAAACATTGGAGACCAGAAGAAGTTACTAGCTAGCATTGTGGACTAATATATATATTCCCTCTGCAGCATTTTTTTTTTTTAATTATAAGAAAAAGAATTTATGATATATTAATTTCAGAAAAAATGGAGACATATAATTATAAGGCTATGCATGCGGAGCCTAATTAATTAATGAGAGGTGTGAGTGCCGAATGATATGATGTATAATTAAGATTTGAATATATATTTACAAATATAACACTCACAAAATTATGTGGAGGTGATTTTCTATATTCTCTAGCTAGCGGATGCTAATAATTAATAATGAATTAAATACATGAAACGTCGAATCCTCTAATATTAGATGAGTCCTAATTAGTTAATTGGTTTCTTTTATGTAGTTTTAGAGCATTAATGAGTAAAAGAGAGACAATTAATTGGGAAGGGGTAGCTTAATTAATTAATCCAGGCTTATTTAGGTAAATTAGTGTGAAGCAGGTCCGGCAGTTGAGTACGTAGGTAGCCTAGTGGTCATGTGGATAAATATTATCAAGTGATTTGATGACAGTAGCCGTTTCCATGTATTAATGAAGCACATACATATACTCCTCTCACTCCGTATATATATATATATATGGTGAATTTCATACCATTTAATTATACATATATAGTAGATATTCTGAAGTGGGTTGCATGAAAGCTGAGAAAAAGCTGAAAAGCTGAAGATTAATTACGCAGAAGATCTTTTGAATAGTAGTAGTACTACTGCTTTGGCAGGTCTTAATTAATTAATTACCATGGGAAACCGGACACGTAAATTCACTCAATTAGCTGCTATAATGTTATGACCTGATCAGGATCATACTATAAATATAGACACTTAAAAGAGTATTAATTAATTAGTCAAAGTTTTTGCATTTAAATTCCACTGGAATAATTAACTGATCAATTGCTTAACCAATTTGAGCTTGTAAAATTAGAAAAGCGAAGAATGTTACCTGTTTCATCATTCAGACCCCCCCGGAAAGAATAAATATATAAATAAATAAATATGGGAAATAATCTTAAATATTTCCGAGCGATCCAAACTCCCAAAATCCGGTTAGACTTCCAAGGGTCAGAGATATACACCGAAGTGGTAAGCATAGGGTATAGTCCTCCAAGAGTAGAGGTTGATTTGATGCTCCGAAAAAGCAAGGCAAACACATGGGGGGAGGGGCATTCAAAACCCTACCTAGCTGGTGGCTTAGGATGGAGGGAGGCATATTATGATGCGAAAGACAAAAGGACATATAAAGTAAAGCTATTGGTTGGTTGTACTGATGTGTCCAGTAAAGTACTCAGGGGATCGGAGTCGTCACACCTGCAGAAAAAGGGATCTACCTAATTTGATCGATATATATATATATATATATATATATATACTTATATGAAATTGGGGGCCGGCTCGTTAATTTGATATATATATCATGTATTAATTCATTTGGAGGTTAATTGGAAGCTGATCAATGCATGGAAATTAAATTAAAGAGGGTATATATATATATATATATAATAGTAGTGTGTAGCATCTTCTACATACAATCTCAGTAGCTAGGTAGCTTCTGCTGCAGCAGCTGCTACTGTCGTTGCTGCTGCTCCTCCTCCTCTGCGCCCCATTCTGCTGATGATGCTGTTGCCGTCGCTGTTGGAGGAGGCTATAAAGCAAAGGAAAGGCTGGGCGTAGTGGGGTCCCCAATCATTGCGCGCGATATATAATATAACAGAGCCAACAGAGGGTGTGGGTCCTGTGGGAGAAGGAAGGAAGGAAGGAGAAGGGGGGTGAAAGGAGGGGTGCGTACGATAAGGACCGGGCATCGACGGCCACTCTATCTAGTCTCGTGTACTAGAGGAAGGAGCCAGTAAAAGAACCCCCTGTAACGAGAAAACGTACGCGATTCATGGAGTCTCTAATTTAAGAAGACACTTTGGGTGCCGTGGCCGGGGGGAAGGACTGGACTCTGGAGGGATCAGAATTCAGAAGCCTCTGATCATACTTGCGCCATTTCTGGCTTTCAGGCTTTGTTAGTTTTCAATATATATCCGCGGTCTCCTCTCGTGCGTGGATACATGAGCCACGCACTCTCTCTCTCTCTCTCTCTCTCTTTCTGATTCATCCACCGATATTCTTTACTTTTTACTCGGCATCTGATCCCCCAGCGCATTTAAGATTACTGTCAAATTAAGGGCTCGCCCCTTCTACGTATACGCTGTTCTTGTCTCCGCATAAACCTTCTTATATATATATATATATCATCGATCACCTGTTACCCATTATATTTAAAATGCATATTGACGCAGCTTTATTTATAATTGTGTTAAAACTGCCCGATAAAAAGACCCACATCGTATCGATCCAGGCGGACCGATTGGTTGATCAGCTTCTGCAGGGTCGGTGCAAGATAGAGTAAATCCAGCTCCATCGTCGTCCCATGCATCGTGGGTTGATCATGAAGCTAGCTAGCTGCAGGGACCAGCTGGTGGCGAAAACCCATATATATATATATATATATGCATGGACCCCCCCCTCTCCTTCCCCTTCCGGCCTCCACAGACGACACTGCATGTGTCCCGGCCGTTTCTGTACATCCGAAGCCATATTGATTGAATGAATGACATCGATCGGGACGAACAATAAAACAGAGAGGCTGACGGAGGGAGCCAAGGAAGATAGAAACAAACCCTGCATATCTCAGATGTTTTAGGAGAGAAGAAAAAAAAAAACAAATGATGAAATCTTAACTGTGCCTGGCCCAGATCCCCTTTCCCTCTTTGTCTTCTCCATTTGTTCACATTACCCATGGAGCATATACATATATATATCATCATCATCATCATCACCACCTTCCTTGCAGCTTTTCTCATCCCCGGCCCAGATCGAATAGAGATCATCTAGAGTAGTAGAGAGATGGAGATTAATGGAAAAGAAAAAGAAAGAAGAAAACAGAGAATTCGGATATATATATATATATATATATATATATATATATATATATATATATATATTGTGCCCCTAGCTAGCTAGCTAGCTCTCGATAGGTTAGGTAACGGTGTACAATATATATATATAAGAGTGCATGTAAGTGCGAACCCTATAGGTAGGTAGCTAGAAATACATAAATTCAAAACCGTTATGATGATGATGATTGTGTGTGCGTGACTGGGGAGGAGAAGAGGAATCATTGGCGAGCGGGTCTTTCACAAGATTCCTAAGTCGTCGTGATCAGAATTCATCACAAGTGAGAAGGGCCTGCAGCTAGTGCCTAAGTAGCTGCAAGCCTGGAAAATTCTCCAACACATCCTCCTAATTAATTTATATCCTCCTCCCTCATTTCTCTCCATCCATAATACATACGTACGCCCTCTCTCACTGGCTTGCTCCGGCTGAAAATTAACCTACCTACGTAGCCAGCCAGCCAGCCAGCCAGCCAGCCAGCCTGCCTGCCTGCCTGCCTGCCTGCCTGCATAGTAGGGAACTGGGGGTGGGATAAATTACACAGAGACAAACAGACCCATGCATGGATGCATGCAGCTAGCTCCACCACTCTCTTTTTTTCACAAAAAGCAATCCATCCTCTGCTTGTTTACTAATTAATTAATTAATAAAGCTTCCCAATTAAAACAAATAAATAAAAAAGAAAAAAGGGATCGAAAATGGAGGGAAGAAGGGCCAACTGATTAGGGAGGTCTCTCTTACATGTCTAACCCCATCGATAAATATTAAATATAAAATGGAGGTGGAAAAATATAAATAACATATATATATATATATATATATATATATATATATATATATATATATATATATATATATATATATATATATATTTCAGAAGGTCCAATCTACAGAGACAGATCATCAGGGTCTATATATGGAAGTAGCTAGGTATATAGGGATGGAGGGGGGGTTTGCTTTGGCCTTTGGACCACGCATTATTCGTATTTTTTTCGATGGGTACTTAATTAATTGCAGCATTTGCCCGTGATCTTTCTCTTTCATCATCACCCTTTATCGACCTGGCTCTATTCGCTCGCTTCCGACCGGTAGTACGCACAAATTTCTTTCTCCTTTTTTTTTTTTTTTTTTTTTTTTTTTTAATTTCTTGCATATATATATATATATTTATATATATATATTTATATATTTGATGACGCTGATATATCTGTATGCAGTTTCAAGAATCTGTTTTTTTTTTCCCTGGTTTGGTTGGTTGCTGCGTGGAAGATGAAATGAAACTATATATTATATATATATATATATAAGTCGTCGATCGGTTGTTGCAGGAGAGGCGGGCGCCACTTTCACTTTCAAGTAGATGATCAGTTGGATCGATTGGACTAACAATCGCATCTGGCTGGTGACGTGCATATGGAAGTGGGGACCCAGTAGTATTCTTTCTCTCTCTTTGCAGCAGCTACCCCTCGATCATGCATCCATGTACAGTTGGTTTAATGCGATTAGGTCCAAGAGAAAAGGAAAGGAGAGAGCGACCGAAAGGAATTCGCAGAAGAAGAAGAAGAAGAAGAAGAAGAAGAAACAGGAAAAAGAAAGAAAAAGTAAAGAGATTAATTAAAGAGAAGGTAAAGAAAAACCCGTCATCGTCATCGTCGTCGTTTCGATTTACAACAGTAATAATTTGGCTGTGGGCATAACAGCGACAGTGCAGTGGAGGCAGCCGATCCCAGAAAAGCAATAATGGAAGGGGAAGGCCGGCCTCGCTGAGAGCAACCTTTCAATGGCCGCGTTTGCTCCGGAGGAGGAGCCGTAAAAGGGATCAAAAGCCTGCCGCCCCTGCCCAAGCAATCCTCTGCACCTGCACCCCCGCCCGGCCCTCTCTGTATTATGCATGTATATGTGTGTGTGTTTTTCATCTTTTATATAGATAGATATAGATAGATAGATAAATAGATAGATAAAATATAGATATATAGATAGAGTAGATGATCAGTATTGCAGGCCGGGTGGAGCCTGGGAGGGTGTGCGTATAGTACTATGTATATATACTACTGCACCATTCTTCCTCCTTTCCGGCCATCTCGATCGCATGGGCAGGCTCCCTCTCCGAGCGGCCGACCGGCCTGCCGGCCACCATTAAATGCCCTCCCCCTGACACACATACACACACACACTCTCTCTCTCTCTCTCTCTCTCTCTCTCTCAGATACCACCCAGCTAGGTTGCTAATATATATGCTCCAAATACAGGCCCACATCTCCACCACTTTTCTCATGTCATGTGCCCTCTGCATGTCCTTTTCACCTGTTGGGTACCCCTCGCCCTTAATTCCCCTCCATCCCCCTACCCTGTCCATTTCTGTACCCACTCCCTTACTCACCTTTTACATATAAACTTAGTTACTCCAACCAACTGATCGATGAGGGTACTGAGAGGGACCCCTTCCATCTTTTAATTCTACAATTCATCCATCATATATCTCCATGCACACACATATTATAGATTTTTTTTTTTTTTTTTTTTTTTTTTTTTTTTTTTTTAAATCTTTTTTTTTTTGTGTCAATCAAGGCTAAGCAATGACTTTTCTTTTTAGATTGTTTTTTTCTCTAGTGTCACATTGTATAGGCCTAGTAGTAGGGTACCTTCACCCTTTTCTGCACCAACATTAAAACTTGTAACTCATTTACACTCTGTCTCCTTGCCCTTAATTTACTATTGCAAAACCCTTAATTTACTAGCTAGCTACCTAGCTAGGTTGAGAAAGACAGATGGAAAGAGAGAGAGAGAGAGAGAGAGAGCAAATGAGAATGAGAGAGAGTGAGAGCGAAGGTGGGGGAGTGGGAATAGGTAACTAGGGGGAGGCCCACCCTCTGATATATGCTTTAAGTTTTATGGGTGTCTTTTAGTGCTTAGTACATATACATGTGTATATAATGACAATAATCACATGTATTGGGTACTTGTGTGTCTCAATGGCTGAAGAGGATAGGGGGGGGGAGTACGTAGTACTAGTTAGTAGTGGCCCTGGTGGGGAAGAGGGGAGGGGAGGGGGGGACCAACGTGGCCTTTCCTAGTGCACATCCCTTCTTATGGCTTTGAATGATCCTTTCACCTTCATGTATATATGTGTCCAAGAAATCCTGAAGAAGCTTCAGAAACATCAGTTGAAAAGACATTTACAGGTAACCTCTCGATCGACTACCGTCCCCTTCCCCAGACCTGGACAAGTATATATATATATTCACATGCATGCTCTCTCTCTCTCTCTCTCTCTCTCTCTCTCTCTCTCTCTCTCTCTCTCTCTCTCTCTATATATATATATATATATATATATATATATATATATATATATATATATATATATATATATATATATATATAACCTCCACCAATTTCTTAAGTCCTCAACCAAATACTATATATATATACGGCAGCATTCATCTAGCTAGTACTTTTGAATGAAACACTATATACCAGAGTATATATATATATATATATATATATATATTTCATGCATGGGAATAATTGACCTGTACTTTATATATTATGACGCGACAATGTATCCTTAACCTGTAAAATAGATAATTAAGAAGTTGAATATATATATATATTGAAGACAAAATTTATTGAATATGTCCATCATATATTAAAGAGGAATAGGTTTATAAATGAAATAAATAACATGGTGATGATCGAAATGAATTAGTGATCACTAATTCTTGTTAATTAATTTATTTTCCCATTTTAGTAAACAATTAATCAATCATATATATTGATTGGAAGTGAAATGAATTATAAATTACCAAGGGGAAAATTTAATTAATTAAACATCAGTTTTCTTGTTAATTAATTGCCTTCAACTCTTTAAAAGTAATTAAAACAGGAGATTCATTACAATACGTATTTAATTGGTACGTACGTAGTAAAGGGAGGGAGAAGGGGGGGGGTACCTCCCCTCTAAACAACAAATTAACATTGGGGTCACCCCTTGTTGTGTGGATGGAGTAAGGGAGGAGCCATGCAATCCTCTCGCTCAGTCGCTCGTTACCAAAATGAGACGGGCCTGGCCTCCTTTCCTCTTTGACATGCCAGTAGTATATAGATTATGAAAGGTGCCGGGAAGGGTTTTTTGTTCGAAAGTAATTATTTTGTGATTGCAAGTACTTCATCCTTGTGTGCCATCTGATTCCCTGCATTGCTTCATGACTCTGTCACACAGTGAACCACTCTTTGTTTAACAGTCAGGCGCTTCAGATGAATGGCATGCAGCACCCATCACCATGGACATGACGTGCTGCTCAGTGCCTGCAAGTCACGGAAGGAAGGTCTGTGTATGAAATTGAACCACAGCATGCATGATGTCGGCTGTCCGTCCACCTCTAATCCCTCAAGACGTGTTTGCATATATGCATTAATGATGGAACATTAATATTGGGGTGTAGTTTGTTAATTAGTTCAAAGCCTCGCTCCTCCTAAACGGATCAATGGTGGTATTATAAATTATATATCAAACAACTAATTAACACGAAGATGGCAGCTGCATTATTTTTTCTCCTGGCTGTCCCGGTTGTGGGTAACCTGGGATTTGACCTTTAACCTTAAAGACTGTGACGCGTAAACGAACGGACGGCACACCCTCGATCCATGTTCAGTACGTTATTGCGACGCCTGCATATCCAGCAAATAGTCTGTCTCCAGAGCCTCTGAAACTTGGTACAGCTTTGTCCCCTTGTGAAGATTACAGTGGGAAAGCTGGAGCCTGTTTCAAGGTATGGGTACAGGAGGAGATCATATGAGGTCTCCTACAGTGAAAAGCTTAGATGCGCTCGACAAAGTTCAATGATGAAATTGTTTGATTCGGATTCAGTGCTTAGGCCAAACGCCTCTCTGCTGAACACAACCCAAAAAATTAAGAGCAAATTCAAAATTTTCACTGGCAAATGTAACTCACTTTTTGCACTCTAAAATGATCAGCAGATCGTGAAATGTTATAGCCATCGGCTTCGGCAGCATCTTTGACATAAACAACAGAGGGGAGCCCCCGCCACTTTCGTCATCTTGGACTGGGCGACGCTGCGTTTTCTCCCCAGAAGCAGAAAGGGATGGGGGCTCCTCCGGCCCCCTCCTCTTTTCCTCCTGTCTTTTTCTATATCAAAGAGGGGGGGGGCAGCTTGCCACTGGACAGCTGATTTACTACTATTAGATGACCCGATTGACAAGAACATACAAAATATCAATCCAATTGGCTGCATTTATTAACACAGCCTAATGGTTGACCTTATATCAAAAGTACACAATAAATCGGAAAGGCATTTTAAAGAAGGTCGAGTCTCACTTCTGAGACAAACAGAAGGAGATCAAGCGTTGCTAATGGACCCCAAAATGTAGAAAACTCCAAAGGTTCCACATCTGACCCACATATTAGAACAGATCACATGACGATTTTTTATATGGGGGAATATAACTACATTTACCAACTTCACATAACAGTCAGGGTAGAAAATCTAACAAAAAGGAAAAAACATATATATACAAACCACGTCTAAAACCTTTAGCAGACTGCAGTCTTCAAAAGTAGTAAGCACCCAATTTATGCCAAAAGTTTCAAAACATCAAAATCATTGGAACAAACTCCATGAGTAATGACACTGTTATTTCAGGCATGAGATATCCTCTTTCAGAACATGCTCCCAATCGGAACCAGAGCTGTTTGAGCCACTGACCAACAATTGACTCCTCGGATTTCCCGCAGCAGTATCCTTGGGGGCAAGCAAATTCTTGTGCGGGACAACAGTTTCATGATTTGCTCCTTCTCTAATAAGAGCTGACAGTGAGCTCATGCCATTGCCAGATAAATGATGGCTAACCACATTTTGCGGATCCCCAGCTAAGTTGTTTGTGGCGCCAACATCCTGTTTTGTCTCAAAACAATGTGGTGCCAGAACAGTTTCATCCATCAGGCTGGTGTTTGGTTTCCTCTCCAAATATGACTGAGCTAAAGAAGTTTCGTGCAGACCAACACTGCCTTGGATATCCACTGGTGTAGAGATCTGTTGCTTCCCTTCGTCTTCTGCAGAACTCGAGTTCTCAATACGGCTCATCAGAATTCTGAATCTAGCCAAAACAGAAGAGTCAACATCTCTGGTTTTGTTATTCATGCTGGCCTCATGTGCAGTGTTCACCCTAGCCTCGTATGCCCTATTCATGCTTGCTTCATCTGTGCTGCTCTTGCTGCCCTCATGCGCACTGTTCATGCTGGCCTCATGTCCACTGTTCATGCTGGCCTCATGTCCACAGTTCATGCTGGCCTCATATGCATTGTCTCGTAAAATGCTGTTCTGCCCGCAATAATCTTGGATGATGGTATTCTCCGAAGACTTGTTTTCTTCGCTAGGGGCCAATATTGTATTTTCACACCATAGATCATCTTTATCCATGCGTGTGGAGTTTCTGGATGCGTCATTGACAGAAGCTGTACAAACACACACAAAATACACAAATGACAAGAGAGTTGAAAGAAGTAACAGCATTCAAAACGTTACCTTTTGCAGGGGAATAATGGTTTCCCTCCATCACCATCTTCATTCGTTCCAGCTGGACTTCATACTTCATGCGACAAATAGCTGCTTCTGCCTCAATCCACAGATTTTTGTACAACATTGTTTGAGGACTAGACTCTTCTGGGCTACAAACACTTTCATTTAGAGCCTTCTTGAGAGCCTGCACATTGAAGGGAGTATAAGCACAGTAGTTTGCTTTTAATCACCATCATCTTCATTCTTTTTTAAGTACCTGCGTAATTCCTATATCTTTCTGTGAGTCCACCTTACTTTCAAAAGAAGAGCCTTGAACACAATTAACTTTCTTATCAAATGTAGGAGCAACACGTGAATTCCTCTGCTGATTATCATTATGGGAATCATAACCAGACCTAGCAACTGGATATTTTCCACTGAAGATGCCCTGGAGAAAGAAATAGAACAACGGAAAGAGATAATGTTAAAAATTAAACCCCAGCAAGAAAACCGTTTTATTTTCTGAAAACAACGAGAATGTCAAATAACAAACACAAGAAAAATACATGAAGCACAATATAAAGGTTACAAATAACCAAAAAGTGTAGCCAGCAACACCAGCCACCCTGCAAACTAAACAACAGAAATAGAAAGAAAGAATAAAATTATAACATGGTTATTAAAGAAAATGTAACAAAGGAAAGAATTAGATGGTGGAGAAAGACAGAGAGAGCCAGTGAACCTGCCAATCGATTAGCATTCCATATGCTGTACAAACAATCAAGAGACTGAAATATATCTACTCGTGTCACAAGTAATTGAAACAAAATCAAAAGAAAAACCTAATGAAAACTCTTTATAATAAAAAAATGTGAAAATCAAACAGAAGAAAAAAGAAAGAAACAACAGAACAAAATTGAAAATCGACAAAAAACCATAATCAACACAAACTCTTAACACTAGCATGTCCCATGTTACTCATTCTAGTAAGATATGAGCATGAGATAATTAAAAACCTCACAAAATTGTAGAGAAGTACCCTTTTTTTTTTTTGAGAATAGTGATCTCTAATTTCATTAAATAAAGAAGCACATTAGTTTTTAACCAGCTCATTAAAAAGAACATTTAAAGAAGGTAAGTGGTAGAACAGCTCTAGTAGCTTATACCCGATCACTACATGTTTTCCATGGATCACCACCAGCGCGGTATCAAGGACAGAGCATTATATAAACATCACTGACAACAACAACAACAACATCTAACCACGCAATCAATGTTTAAAATAAGATACAAGGCACCTTAGTGCAATTACATAAAAAGGAAATTGCTTGTCAGAACAGACAAAAGGGACAACATCTTGTACCTGCTGAGGATCATCAGAGAATTTCCTCACAAAATTGGATCCACCAAACTCAAGAAATGGTTCACGTACTTCCCTCACCAACGCAAATGTACTAAGATTTTTTATTACATGATCTAGAGTCTCATAATCAGGTTCCTGCAGTGACTTTATATCGGAAAAATGACCAGAAAGAAGCAATTCAGACAGGTTATGAAGCATCTTAACCAGAACCTGGGCATCCACCTTTACAGCAGGGCAGCTCTTTGCAGCATCAGATGCCCCTACCAATTTAGTCTCATCACAAACCCGAACTCCAGAAGAAGACTTACTTGAAACATGTTCATCAGAAAAAGATCCTTCTGAAACACGTCCTTCAAGACAATGAAACAGATTGGTAGCAACAACACTTACTTTTGCGCTAACAGGAACCGTTTCAAGATCACCTTTGGTGTTTCCGAACAGCACTGAGTCATTTCTGGTATCTTGACTGCCACCATAAGAGTGGACCATATTTCCAAACTGACTCCTAAAATGATCTGACTTAATTTCGTCAGCTGTAGTTGGTTTACATTCCAGTGTGGGAAAAAGATCAACTGGTGAGGGCTTTTGCAGAGAGGTTGAAGAAAAGTCTTCATTATTCACATTTTCTAGAAAACTCAAGCTCCCATTCAGTTTAGGAGAAGAAACAATTTCAGCTTCATCAATCAGTTTTCTAGTGGGTGATGCACAGGAGAAAGGAACTTCCTTAACAGAAGGAACATAGGGTGAAGTAAAAGCCACTGCAAATGGAGAGTGCTGAGAAGTTGGTAGTCCTTTCCAACAAGGTGAATCCACTGCATGGTTGATCTGGTCAGACGTCTCTGAAGCTGTTTGAGCAGAATCATTATGGCAAACCACCCCAGACGCAAAAGTGAAAGTGTTTGGATGTAACAAGGCAGGATTTTCTAATTCAGGTTTTCCCACCAAAGCGTGATTAGAGAAATCCAAGGTAAAATTGATTTCCTTGGAGCAGTGATCATCTGCACTGTAACTCTTCTTCACATCTGAAGTATGAAAGGTAGACTCATTCTTACCAGACACAAGAGTCAGAGGATCATCTTCGCTTCTGTAAGTATACAGTTCGTCATTAGAGTAACTAACTGGGTTTGAGAGAACTCCCCCTACCTTTTCAAGATAAGAACTACTACTCAGCAGATTGGAGGTGGTAGGTAAGAGATATTCTGGGCTCACATGAGTGGTGTTCATTGCACCAGAATCAACCTGGGAAAAGGATCTAGCGTATGAAGATGTCTGAGGATTAAAATGATCTCTTGCATGCAGGACGGGAACAGAACCAGGCATTGGTAAGCGGGATTCCTGTATTGCAGAATCAGCACCATTCCACGAACTAAAACAGTTGGAGTTATCTTCTGGATATCCAAGACCTACCCATTCGGACCCTGCACCTCTTGGTCCAAGTTGAACTGTTTTCCCAAAGGGATTAAAAGAACTTTTTTTCCCAGTTCCCGGTGTCTCTTCTGATTCAGCCATTGCCACGGGGGACAGTCCTACACAACAATAGAGAATTTATATGAAAAAATATTCATCAGCCATAATCAACAATTTCACAAATTCCACACCTGAAACTTGCATAAAAGACATCACAAAAACCCCAGCTTCTATCCAATCGACCTATGTCACTGTGACCTTTTATTATTTAGAAATTAAAAAGAAAGAAAGAAAAAAGAAGAGACCTGAGCAGGGGCTAATGAGAATATATTAGCGCAATGCCACACAGCCTAAGCTACTATTGTTAGATTGCCAAAGGTATCCCTCCTCCACCGGCCTCAAATGAGGGAAGATCTGGGGTCTACCCACACCCCTGTTCATTCTGCAACGGTAAGAAATTTCCCCCTTTTTTTCAGAAAATATGCTGAAATCATAGTAACGTCAGCATGGTTCAACCAGTGCTAATCCAGTTGGACCATTAAGTGTGGTACCAAGTCAAGTCGGCTCACATATGTTAGGGCTTGCTACAGCTAAAGTTCGATTAGGCTCAAATTATTTCAAGCTTGAATCAAGCTTGAGTAAATGTAAGCCTTGTTAGTTAATCAAGCCAAGCTCAAAATTTGGGTAGTTAACCTCGACGCTTGACTAGCCGGAATTTGTATATTAAAATTAAATAAAGCATTTCAAATATTAACTCATCATCATTACAAAACAGATTGTTTTCAAAATAAACTATAAAATCCTTTAGAAACTAATTAAAATAAAAAAGATGTATTTTTTGTTCAATGCACACTAATTGCCTTGTTTCCTTGCACTGAAAGAGTGGTGGGTTTTATGCTATCTGGATTCGAAACAAGCTCGAGCTCGGGTCAAACACTCAATATCTCTTCGAGCTCGAATTCGTTTGGTCGCTTGAGGTCAAGCTCGAGCTCAGAGGAAATCTTTCAAGTCAAGCCCGAACCTACTAGGTCCGAGCTTTGCTCAGCACGTTCAGCCACTATGAATTTTTTGACCCCACACAAAGACTCTTCTGGGTTAGTGTCAGAATTGGGCCTTATAATATTAATGAAGAGTTTTGACCAAAATTTTATTATTTTTAATTTTATGATTTTTTTTTTTTTTTTTTTTTTAGGAAAGTGCTGCTTTATGAAAAAAAAACCTGATTGAGTTTCCCCCTCAAATTTTTTGTAATTTTTAATAGGGTAAGTGTTATGCATATGATAGTAGAATGTTTTGCATAATTTATTGAAGTTAATGGTAAGAGTTTTAAAGCTTATGTGTTTTACTTGTATATGTATGATTTATTATAAATGAAAGTATGGATCTTTTCATAAATTTTGACTATATCTTAAAAATTTATTGATATATATTTGTGACCGAGTCTCCTTATTTAAAATTGATCAGATCTCTTGATCTGAGATTCCTAGGGATCAACCAATTCAAACTGACTGGGCTGATCCAACTCGGATTTTCCAAACATTGAGTCAGGACCAGAGTCCAAGTCATAAAACCCAGCTCCAAACAAGCATTTTCTTCAAAATGGTCCTCTTTTAAAATCGGCAGAAGACAGAGTACCCAATGTTATTAAATATTTCTCATGATTTACCAAATACCTCTGAACAAATATTATAAACATGTGGACTACTGTAACACAGTCATCATTATGTACCTCACTTTTATGTTAGGGAAAAATATTAATTTTTCAGAGACCTACAATTTTATTAAACAAATCAGACCAGAACAGAGGTCCAAATCCCCACAAAAGAACAAAATGAGAACAAAAGGAATAACAAAAAGGTAAATAGAAAAGGCAGGTTTCATCCAAGAGAATCCACAATGAAGTGGCTTGCATGGATGAAGAAAGTCCCAATCAACTCTCCATGGGGGTTCGGACGAACACTTTACCATGAGGTAACCACAAGACAATCTCCTCTGATGATAAGGGAAGAGAGACTCTTTCACAAACAATAACGAGATTGTGAGCAGCACAATTAAATTCAGTATAAGTTATCAATCAGTACAACTGTTAGGGACACAACAGCAAGGGGATCACCAGGAGGCCAACTAACTAGCAGACCACCTATACTACAGGTGTACAATAGAAGAAACAAGAAGGGAGTGGGAAATGAAGGGGGAGACTTGATAAGGACTCCCAACAGAATGGTCAGTACGCTAATGAAAGACTGACACGCGGTAGTGTAGGAGTAGGAAGAAAGAATAAATCAGAGAAGAGACAGGGGATACGGTAGGAAGGAATTAAGGAGATGCTAAGGAGGAGCTGGATCTCTGGTTATTCTTCAGCAGCAAGGTACACAGTCTCTGCATTATTCCCCTGTTTCTTTCTTTACATAGTAGAGGTAAAAGCAAGGGGTCTATCAACAATATTCAATGTCCACAAACCTTGATTTTCTGACCGTATTTTAACACTAATATCAGAGAGAGAATATAGTTATGTAACAACTCAAGAAGCTTAGTCAATTTCAAGAAAGTAGCAAGAACTTTAGCTCTACAATGGACCGAGATGCAAATGATGTGGTGTATCGTGGGAATGCCCTCATACAAAAACAAGCAAGCAGCTTTCAAAATGCCATCTGTTCTATAGCAAGGGAGGATGAAACTCCAGAAATAAACTGTACATCAGCAGTTGGTCACTTTCTCAAACCCATCACACGATTAACATTGAACTATGGACTGAAGTAAATTCAATTGGTGCATCTTATTCGTAGGTTCATTTGACTCCATAAACTGATTTCTGTCTTCTCTAAAACTACAAAGAATGTCACCATTAAGAGAAGCAAAAACAAATAGGCAGTGACCAGAGATCCCCATATCAACATCAAGCCTCATCTTTTTATCCATGGGTTTCCAGTTGTTACCAAAAACCTTACCATTATCTTTGCAATAAAAAGAAGCAACCAAGTTTGGAAAGAAAACTCTCCCCAAGCAGATGAGAGAAGGATAGTGTACTGAGCCTGCCATTAGCCATCTTATGATCTTGGTCAAGTTGGAAAATTCCTAAGGAAGTTCTTATCTTGTTCTTTTACTTAGCGAAACCATCATAATTCATAATACATTATTCCCGAAGTATGAAAGCACCTAGAAGGAGAAAGGCAATCATATCTCTTGGAAACATCAAAGTTTCACTGCATAACCTAGATTAAGCTGAAGCACTCTTGCAACCAAATAAATATGTGAAGATAGACATGCTCAAAACACATCATAAATTCCCTTGATGACAGCATCTTAATGCTTGGTCTACAAAAATGGTAGACTACCACCTAGGTACTTCTCTCTTTCTTCCTTTCCTCACAAGCATTTACGAATACTTAATGTGTCAATGTTCTTTCAAGCTTCTCTCCCTAATGCTAAAATTCCTCCCCCCTCCCCCTCCAAAATAAAAAAACACCACAAGCTTCACCAATCACCATGTCCTGATTTAACACATAATACAGAGTAAAAGACTGGGTCTGTGGGTCAGAATTAATATATAAAGAAGATGGGAGTCCTCATTCGCTCACCAATCACCGCTTAACACATTTTAGGGAGCAAAAGGCTTGGGGCAGTGCTACTGTATTATACATAAATGAAACGGGAGACCTCATAGTGGCTCTCCATTCAATTCCATGAGGCAAGAGCATTACAGCAATCATTAAAAGATGGTAAGTCCTCAAAAGCAAAAAATTAAGAATTTATAATATAGTAGTAAGATTTCATACCCTGAGAGACCGGTGTTTTATAATTTGTGAATATTTCCTTGCCCCTAGGCTCCTTCCACTGAAATCTGCTATCTACATCCTTATTGTCATCATCAAAACTTCCACCCCACGAACCGGCCCACTTGGATGAGTAGCCAAAAGCAGACAACTTGCTAGAGAAATCAGTAGCGGCCGAACCTTCGGTAGGCACTTTGAATGGGGTATAATATGTTTCGGGTCCTAAAAGATTAGGCTCTACTACTTCAGAATCATAAGGAAGAGCATGCGCACGGCTTACAGAAGGTATGTGAGTCCTCTGTGGCTGAGAACCGGAGTATCCGTACCCAGTACCCAGAATTGAATCAGTGCCAGACACTGATGCAGGAGGATGAAGATGGAGCCAATTATCGGTTGAAGAGCTTGGAGGAAAATCAGTAAAATCCCCAAAAGCATGAGGTGACTGAACTGTTAAACTTAGGTTGAGTTTGGAAGAAGGACGATCAACAGTGAAAGGCGGAGCCAACGGTGATAAGGTGGAGGTCGATCCAGTAGGAAAAGAGCCAAGGCCCCCTTTCATTGTAATTCAGCAGGAACAAAACAGAATGTCAAGGAAACGGGGATGCGCTGAAACTTTTAAATTGGGCAAAGATGTGTTTTTCTTTAATTTGAAAGATCAGAAAGATCGTCGCTCGATGAGAGAAAAGAGCCAGAGGATGAAAGTAACGAAAAGATGGAAATTCATCCGAGAAGAAGCAGCAAACTGATAGAAAGTATACCAGAAGGCTGACCGTGAATATATAAACCCCAGCCTCGGATAGAATCAATGCGGGAGGCCGAAAACAACGACCAGGATCTTTCTTTTCGTTTCTTTCCTATTTACACACACAAGTTTGCAGGTCGAAGAACTGAGAAGTGGGATCTCTGAGATGACGGGAGAAGTGTTGGTGCAGAAGACGAAGGGCCGTTTACAGGAACCGTACAAGTCTCGACCGTCATGCGAGGACCGATGGTGGAAAACGAGGAAGGAAAGACAAGAATGCTTTTCAGTTTTTTTTTAATCTTTCTCTTTGAGACATTGCCTTCCTACTGCGCTTTCTTAGGAAGAAAAAAAAACACTGGAAAGACATTTCCGATCAGAAAGACGTTTCCACCGATTATGAACCCGCTTCATTCCCCATGTTTCCTTGGGTCGCAACAAGCCGAGTCGAGCAGTAAAAGTGTAAACCCATAATGCATTTATGCCCAGCTCGGCTTGAAGTCCTTCTCCTCAAACTCGAGTTAGAGTTCGAGTTAGATCATCTAGCTGAGTGACTGAGTCGCACCTTATTTATAATATAATAATCTACATTGACTTCTTTACAGATATCTATTTGTAGGCACTGCAGTTCATGCATTTCCCGGAAACATAAGATACAGAAACCTCTTTCCGCAGTTTCTCCTGTCTTCATTTCAGGAATATATTTTCTTTCCCGGGTCCGGGTGGCGTGGGCATTAAAATAATGCACTCAGATTTCTATCTCAAAACAATGACGCGGGCGAAGCGGCAGTTGACATTTTTATAGCGAAGGAGAAGCAACGAGCTCATTTCCGAATTCCGATCATCTTCAACTTTTTCAGAGCTATGAGGCAGATCGCGCTTCCCGTGTAAGGAGCATCCGGAGATACACAGATTAGTCGTCAATGGATGGATGGATGGCCTTGTTGGTGGCATTGCTAGTGGTGGACGCAGGAGGTGTAGTGGGCCAGGAAGCTCAAAAAGCTCCATGGAGGATCCACACGTTGTTCTCCGTGGAGTGCCAGAACTACTTCGATTGGCAGACGGTCGGTCTGGTTCACAGCTTCAAAAAGGCCCGTCAGCCGGGTCCTCTCACTCGCCTTCTCAGCTGTACGGAGGAAGAGAAGAGGAAATACAAAGGGATGGGACTTGCGCCAACCTTTGAAGTGCCTTCCATGAGCAAACACCCGAAAACAGGAGACTGGTAAGAGCTCCTGATTACTTCTAATTATTGAATTGATGAATGATCGTAATATTCCTCTGGTTGCTAACTCCTGCTTTGTTTGAAACTGATACCTACTCGTTTGAGTAATTGTTTTGTTTGCTTTATAAATTATTATTATTATTATTATTTATTATTATTATTTTTGCAAATTATTGAATGTTCTATGGGTTCTAGTGGTGAATTTTCAGTATGCTGGTTTACCTTCAATTATGCCAATTTGGTGATTCTGTTTGTATATTTTGTTTAAATTAAAAGCTTGGGCTTTAGTTCGTTTGATAGTCAACTCGCCAAATGAATGCTTGTTATCTACTTGTACGAAGGTTTCTCATTTTGTCCTTCACTGAATCTCTTCCATTTTTCTGTTCACTCATGTTTTAATGTGAGCTAAAATGTCATCGAGGGTGTTACTTTTCATGATTCGAAATTGAGGGTAATGCGTGAAACTTCAGATTTCTTTTCCATCCTTCTCCCTTCTGTGTTCGTTGAATCCAGTAGATTGTAGGATTACGAATTACTAGTGTCAAAGATTACACAAAGAGATGATCCTATCTAAAAGTTATGCTTAAGAAAGAGGAGTTTTGGTCGCCCTATTGAGCCACCTGGATTCGACAATTTGACTTCACGAAAGCCATATATCCTCTTTCTCCTCAATTTCTCAAACCTCCAATCAAATTGCGAGGTTGAGATGGAGAGTTTGTGGCCTTTATGCAAGTGGTATGTGGCCTATAATTCCTTTTCTCTTGCTTAAATGCAAACCAAGTAACTAGACTTTGTTATTGTATGAGAACTAATAAATCACCGAATCTCTCATCAAATTCTATTTTCAGGTATCCTGCCATCAATAAGCCAGCAGGAGTTGTCCACTGGCTTGAACATAGTGAAGATGCACAAAATGTTGACTGGGTTGTGATTCTGGACGCAGACATGATCATAAGGGGTCCCATTATACCATGGGAACTAGGTGCAGAGAAAGGCAAGCCTGTTGCTGCATACTATGGGTGTGTATATTAATCTTCTTTCTGCATTTCATCAATGGCATGGTTTTGCTGCTCATTTTCTTTAGTCACATTTTGATAATTCACAGTTCTTCTTTCCATTTTTATGCTTAACAAAAATTTGTCCTTCATAGCCTCTTCCTTTAATGCCTCCCATGTTTCATTACTTTTTCTATCACCGTTCTGCTTTTCTCTTTTTATCTCAATTTTTTCTGTCAGTGATCTCTAGTTTGTCTTGCTTCTGTGTGGTTGACTGTTGCCTTGTTATTGCAATATGATCTGCTTCAGCTACTTGATTGGATGTGATAATATTCTGGCCCGTTTACACACAAAACACCCTGAACTATGTGACAAGGTGGGTGGGCTTTTAGCCATGCATATCGATGATCTAAGAGCCTTGGCTCCCTTGTGGCTTTCAAAGACTGAAGAGGTACGGCAAGATAAGGCGCACTGGGGAACCAACATAACTGGTGACATTTATGCAAAGGGTTGGATTAGCGAGATGTATGGTTACTCATTTGGCGCCTCGGAAGTAAGATATGTGGTTCACTAAATCATTATTTATGCACACAAACCAACTATTTCCTCATCGTTTTTTCCAACTTTGGTTTTGTAGGTTGGACTTCAGCACAAAATTAGTGATGACTTGATGATCTATCCTGGCTACATTCCAAGAAATGGTGTTGAGCCCATCCTATTACACTATGGATTGCCTTTTAGTGTTGGAAATTGGTCATTCAGCAAATTAAATCATCATGAGGACAATATTGTATATGAATGCAATCGTCTTTTCCCGCCTCCTCCTTTTCCCAGAGAGGTCCAATATCATTACAAAATTATTTTATTTTGTGCTGAAATATTGCCAAGTTAGGTATCTAAAAAGAGGTCATTGCTTAATAAATATGATATAGCTTGACATGTCATCTGTATTGTCTGCAGCATGGATTGCTGGTAGCTAATAGTGTTGAGGGTCAGCCATTAGGGTATCTTCTACTTTAATTAACTGCACCCAACTGTCTAGGTTCCTGACTTTTGATGCAATGAAACCCTAGAATCTTACTATTCATGTTGTTCCTGTGTTATGACAGTGGCCTACTGATGGACCCTTGAGTCTTGAACTGTGGCCAGTGGCTGAAGTAATTTGTTCAGTTAGTCTCACGATTGAACAACTGTATATATAACATTTCTGTTCTTCTGTTGCAGGTTGAGGTTACTTAGTCTCACCACTGAACAACTGTATATATAACATTTCTGTTTTTCTCTTGCAGGTTGAGGCAATGGAACCTAATCCAGCAAAAAAACGAGCCTTGTATTTGAGTTTGGAATGCATTAACACTCTAAATGAGGGGCTTCTATTGCATCATTTGTCAGAGGAGTGCCCTAAGCTTCAATGGTCAAAATACTTAAGTTTTCTCAAAAGCAAGAGATTTGCTGAGCTCACAGGACCCAAATATCTGAAACACAAGGAAATTCAGAAAGATGAGCTCCAGAAGGCAGCTAAAGATAAACCTAAGACAACTTATCCAAAAATTCATACAGTATTCTCCACGGAGTGTACACCATATTTTGATTGGCAAACTGTAGGCTTCATGCACAGTTTCCGCTTGAGTGGTCAACCTGGAAATGTGACACGGCTTCTAAGTTGTACAGAAGAAGACCTTAGAAGATATCCAGGGCATGATCTGGCCCCTACACATTATGTTCCATCTATGAGTCGACATCCTTTAACTGGTGACTGGTATATTCCTTGTAAAGTTGGTTAATTTTTTATTTAAATTTATTTCCTAAGACTTAAGTATATTCTGGATCTTATTTGCAATACTCCATAAGATATTATGTTAAGTGAAGTAGAACTTTACTATTTGTGTTATTTTGTCATTCTTAACATTGTAATATATTTCTCTTTGCTATTAGGTACCCTGCAATCAACAAACCGGCTGCAGTACTTCATTGGCTTAGCCATGCCAATATTGATGCGGAATTTATAGTTATTTTGGATGCAGACATGATACTAAGAGCTCCAATTACACCATGGGAGTTTGATGCAGAACGTGGTCGTCCAGTTTCCACCCCATATGAGTAAGCTGAAGAATGACATTTCTCTGCTAGTGGTTTTAATCTTCTTTTTATTTTATTCTATTTTATATTTTTAAATGTTGATGCACAAATAACAGCTAGAAGGCCAAGCGCAAACAAAAATCATGTAAAGGTCTCTTCATGATTTTAATCTTGAGTTAGGTGATATCTCACTTATTGTGTTGAAATCTTTCAGCTATCTTATTGGCTGTGACAATGAGCTTGCTACACTCCATACGCGTCATCCTGAAGCCTGTGACAAGGTTGGGGGTGTAATAATCATGCACATAGATGATCTTAGAAAGTTTGCTTTACTTTGGCTACACAAAACAGAAGAGGTACGGGCAGACAAAGATCATTATGCAACAAATATTACTGGAGACATTTATGGAAGTGGCTGGATAAGTGAGATGTATGGCTACTCCTTTGGTGCAGCAGAGGTATGTCAAAGTACACCAGTGACCAGTTTCATCATTGAATTCTTCGATCAGTAGTGCCAATGTGTATTTCATCAACTGTTGGTTTGCATAATCGATATTTCTTTTTTCTTTTTTCCATTTTACCTAGGCCTACATTATATAGGCAATTTCTTGCCCATTTGCAAATAGTATCTTGAACAGAATATGCTTCCCAGGAGAAAGAAATGTCCAAAAAAATAGATGGCATGTAAAGTCATAACTTGAAAGGAAAATAATTTTTTCCATATTTGTGAGTGTCCAATCCGTTGACTATCCTGCTGGTGTTTCTTCCTCACAGTACTTCCTGTGAAATATTTGTGTGAACATCCAGCAGCAATTTGAACTTCTCTTCAGGATCTTGTGATGTAGCTCTACTTGTGGAGGCAAAAAAATTTAACTGCAGATATTGTTCTGGATTTGGTCAAATAATTGTTTTAATTTCTGTTCACCAAAAGGCATCTTAGCTACCCTCCGTGGACTATATAATGCATGTTTAATCCTTTTTTTCCTTTCCAACCTATTTGTCCCATGTTTTCTCCGTGCAGTTAAATTTGAAGCACATCATAAACAAAGAGATATTGCTTTATCCTGGTTATGTTCCGATACTGGGCACCAATCCCCGCGTCCTTCATTATGGGCTAGAATTTGGTGTTGGGAACTGGAGTTTTGATAAAGCAAATTGGAGGGATGCAGATTTGGTCAACACTTGCTGGGCCAAGTTTCCCGAACCACCTGATCCATCGTCTCTTACTTCAACTGACGATAACATCATCCGGCGAGATCAACTAAGCATCGAATGCATGAAAACACTAAACGATGCTCTTTACTTGCATCATAAAAAGAATTGTCCTGATCCTAGCAGAAAGTCCAACCTCCACCAAGAGGTAAAAAATGAAGTTACAATATCACAGGAGGTTGAGAGATCAGAGAGAGGGCTGTCTTCAATAAAAAAACTGACTGTGCCCATTGACGGATTGCATGAACCTCCACCCCTCGCAACTGGAACTGTTGTAGGATCTCTGAGGTATTGGGTCATAGGTCTTTGGGCCTTCTCTGTGCTGGGTTTCTTAGCTGTGATTTCAGTTGTACTCTCAGCTCATAAAGGAGAGGGAACAAGGAGAAGCAAGAGGAGAGTTTCCTATTCTGGACACTTGAGCACAAGCGGGAACACCAAAATTCCCGACTAATTAAATTGTTGGCTTCCATTTTTGCAGCTCTACACAGGCAACATCTAACCTTCCACGAGCATCTTGAGTTTGATTATTGAAATCTTTACAGGACTAACACTAGCATGGATTTTTTATAAGCATCCCTCGACAAGGTTGGTCGGGGTATCTTTGTAGTCGGCTTCTGGTTACGGCTTTCTGGAAATGCTTTGCATGATTTCCTTTTGTGTTGTACTTGTATCAACGATTGTTGTATGTAAATACAGTTACTTCTTGATTGCCATTTTTATTAAGGATTGAATCTTCTTTGTATTTTGACATCAACTGAAGCGCAAAGGTCGTGGCCAACGAGTAATGGAGGTAACAAAGAAGTGGTGTCAAGTTAATCAAGTTTTCTCCGGGCATTGTGAATTTCCCCTTTTTCCTTTTGTTTTCTGTGTTGCGAAAATATGGAAATTTTGAGTTATTATGTAGTAGCTACTGGTTATTACCAGATCGTTTAGTATTAAATAGAATGTCTAGATCAGTGTTTTAAAAACTGAACCGAACCGGCCGGTCCGACCTGGTTGAACCAGAATTAGAGGCCAATCCGGTTCTTATTGACTCTGCCCGGTTCACTAAAACCGGTTTGATGGCCGGTTCGATTTTTAAAACACTGGTCTAAATGAACAAAATAAACATTTATGAACTTAAGCCCTCTGATCATAAGTAACTAAATTTTGGCAAAAACTGAGCGGATAAGGTAATTGAATCCTTCAATTATATGGCTAACCAAAGGTGTCCTCTAATTAGTGGCCCCCAATCTAATCTTTTCTTATATATGACTTTCCAGAGGTTCATGTTCTTCTCATCGAAATCTCTAAAAACTGGGGGGAAATGCTCTTAGTTTTATTCTATAATTTTTAAATACTTATTTTTTAAGAGAATAGATAATACCAACCAAACTAGGTTGTACCCATTTTTGTTTTTTATGATTAAACTATCTCCGTGTTGGTTTTAAGGTTTTTTTCCTATTGTTATTTTATTTAACAAAATTCACATAATAAATCTCAAGGTCTCAGAATAAATCTCTTTTGAAGTACCTGTTCCTCTAATTAGTGAGATTTAACACCACCACCTACCTAAGTTCCCTAAAATATCTGCACAATTTATATTCAAAACCAGGCAAAAAAATATCACAGCAGTTCAATGAAATTTCTGGTAACTCCTTTAAAATGTTTCATACTTTTAAAACTCAATAACTGAATTATATTTTAAAAATAGAAAATACCTCAAATAATTTAATTAATCCATGTTATAGTACTTAAGAGAAAAAAAAAAAAAAAAAGTTAGTTTTTATTGTTATGCGATAATTTGGGTAAAAGAATTTCTGAGTCACTACCCTTATTACATCATTGTACACGAACTAGTAATGTCAAAGCCACCGAAATTATCTCAAAATTATTAAAGTAATTATGTTCCAGTATGAATCCTTAAAAACCACTCTTTGGCTTGAAGACTAAGATTGGGGAGATGATGGATGGAGATTGACAATAAACTACTCTTTCCTTGCACTCAAATCAATCCACTTGGCACTCGTTGGCTTCTTCTCACGCTTGACATAATGTCTCAATCATGAGCCGTCCTTTCTTTATCATTGATTCATTGTCCACAGTTGGGTTCGGTGGAGGAGGGCCCATGAAGCGAAGCGGCTGCTATTGGGCCTGTCGGGTACTACCAGATTGGGAAGCCCGAGGGTTAGGGTAATTTGGGGGAGCCGCATATTGCTTTTTTCCGGGACGGGGATAAGGATTAAGAAGTCAGTCACAGACTGAGGAGGTAAACAAAACCAGGGGCTCGATCGACTAGAGAAGCGTCTCTCGATCACTCTCGGAAAGGGGTTTCGGTGGTCCCTCCCTCGTCGTTTATGTAAAAGGAGATGGGCCCGGTGGACACGCGGCGACGGTTTCAGCGGTCCACGGAGCACGCAGGAAGCGCGGCCCGCCGTTGGAACTTGGAAGGAAGAGTGTTCCTGCGGCTGGTTCCTTATTAAAGACCGGCGCCGTCGCACGTCCAGTTCGTGCCTGGACAAGGCGCGAGAAGATTCGGAAGGAGGAACCGAGGAAAAAGGAAGGTTTCTTGTTTGCTTTTTAGGGTTTTTGGTTTTAAAGAGAGAGAGAGAGAGAGAGAGAGAGAGAAAGAGGCGATTGATTCTCGCAGAAATACAGGATCGAGGTGCTTGGGAGGAAGGGAGCGATTGCTGGCATTCCTTGTAATGTAGCGGAGAGAAGAGAAGAGGAGGGAGAGGTGTTTGTGTTTTTTCCCTTGTGTTTACGTTGAGGTGTCGTGTCCTCTTTTTTGTTGCCTCGTGTTGTGACTTGTGAGGGGGGATTGAGAGAGATTTGGCTGAGATGATTCTGGTGGCGATCGTGGCGGAGCTGTTCGAGGAGTACACGGTGCTGCTGGCCAGGGTTCTGGAGCAGTTGTTCCACGAGGCTCCGTTCCCGAGAAGAATGAGGTTTCTCATCTTGAGGAGTCTGCCCTACTCGTCGCCTTCCAGGCTCCATGCCGCCGCACGGGCTGCTTAATTAATTACGCACTTACGCACTCTTTTGTTGTGCCTTTACTAGTACTTTTTCTATTTTTTTTTTTCTTATTTTTTGGTTCAATTCGCCTTGGAGTCATGTAGATGGGGGAGTGATCGATCTGTAAATTTGCGATACCATATGTAGTTAAATCCATTGAGAGATGAATGAGGCTTTCGGCAACAATCTCCGTTTCCAATTCCTTTAATTCTTGATCCTTTTCCCTCTCTCTCCAACTTAATTTGACGAAAAATTTCTTCTCGCACTTTTGCAGCTCGCGTGTTTGGTCTCAATTATTAAAGCCGTCGCGGGTACTTACACTACCTGAAATAATCTCTCTTTAATTTCTTTTTGCATCGTTGCAGTTCCAAACTCTGGCTTTGATTGCGCGGAGACAAGGTGCACAAGTTAAAAGTTTCAGCACTACTCCTTATCTCTCGACTCCAGAGACTTCGAGGAGGAAGAGAAAGGCGGCGGCCGGTTGCGGAGGCGACCCCATTTCGGTATCGTGAGTCGGTTGCCTTTCTCCCCCTCCGACTGAATCGTATATATTTTAGTAACTAAATGAAGTGTTCTCTACAGAAATTGGGACCCGACCGCGCGTGATGGCAGAGTCTCTGGGTTAATTCGGTCGTTTGGATAAGGTTTCACTGATCTCTGATACTGACAAGAGGGGGGGAGGGAGGGATGGATCACGAACACCGCCATTAAACAAATATCAGATAGGATATCTTGATGTCATATTCTAGTTGAATTGGTACAAGCAACTGCCACTCGGCCCTCTCCCACTGCTCATGGGGGTGTCATTGCTACAGAGTTCAACAGAAGAGACCAGTAAAGGGCCAAAAGGCCACTCTCTCCCCCTTCCCTCCCGGCCACAGAAGAGACCAAAAAAGGGTGCAGTGCCAGTGCAGCTACCCACACAAGGGTCCCTTCCACCCGGCACCAACAGATTGGCTCAGCTTGCCCGTGTCTAACTTGTAAATGCTAGTTTGAATAAGAATGTGAACCAACAGAAGTGGACATAAAGAAACCAAAAACCAGGATGTGAAAAATACTATGTTTGTTAAAATAGCATTGTTAAAATAGCATCCTTTTAAACCAAGTAAAACATAACCAAATACAGAGTAATATTAGGACTCTACAATACAGCACAAGAAAGAAGCAACAATTGAATAAAGGATGTTTGATTTATTGGACTTCAGTTAGTAGCTTTGTTATTTGAGGACTTATTACTTTATCAGAAAGCTAGTGATGGTGGTGGTGCACCACGCGGCTAGACTAATAGATCATGTATTGTCGACTGGTCAGTATCGATTCGATCAGACTTCACGAATTCTCTCCAATGTGGGGAAGGCTAGACGGGGTACAAGGGAGCGAGACGCACTTTCTCCGGCACATTCCGAAATGTTGCTTCCCTGTAGACAGGTTACCTTCTGGAGAAGGGTAGAGTCCGCTCAAAAAATCAAAAGTAAATTAAACGACGATGCTGGTCCATCCTCTCAACCAGTCAAAGCACACATACGGCAACTTCGACCTCTAGTTCCACAAAATAAGATACATAATGAAACCAAGAAATTTACATTCAATGACCCTCGGCTATTACATTTTCATTTTCCAACATATGAGTGGAATTTGACATCTGAGCTCTGTTTATGAGACTAAAAGCCTTGCCAAACGAATTGCCGACCTCAATTTCCTCTCTTCTTTCCTAAATCCTGACTCACGAAGACCAATACAAACTGCACGTTTTGCAGAAGAAGAAATTTTTACACGATTACTTAAACAAGTCATTAATATGTCGAATGCTGCAAGGTATCTCCCACATTTACAAAGGCCATGCAACATAATAGTGTAAGTAAACCCATCCTTTATACTCAGCTCATTAAACAGTTTTAATGCAAAATCCGCACGACCCACTTTAAATAATCCATAAATTAAACAATTGCTGGCTACCAAATTTGACTCGGCAGGCCTGCGCTCCAAGTGTGCCATAGCAGAATCAATATCCCCAAGTTTACAAAATCCATGAATTAATATTGCATGAGTGTACTCATCACTCTGAAGGCCACAACCCTGCACCTCATTCAATAATTGGTGTGCTAAGCTCATCTCACCTTGCTTACAATACACATTAATAAAAGTATTGTAACACACCATGTCTAACCTTACCCCATCCTTCATCATCTCTTCCATGCGCTCATAGGCCTCTTTTATCTTGCCCAACTTAGCCAAAGCACTTATTACTGTACAATAAACAAAAGAATCAAACGCACATCCTTCCTTCCTCATGTCAGAGAAAATCTCAAAACCTCGGTCAAAATTTCCAGATCTAAAGCAACACTTCATGACTGTCGTGCAGGTTTTAAGGTCTCGAGTGCAACCTGATTTTCCAAGCTCCCTGAGAACCCCTCCTGCTAGTCTGGACTTCCGTGATTTACAGAGTCCATCAATAAGTGTATTATAAGTCACAATGCTTGGAGCAAATCCTTGTCTTTTCAAATCCCTAAACAATCTCAGAGCCTTAATAGCATTTCCGGTCTTGCAGAGGCCATTGATTATAGTATTGTATGTGGTTACACAGGGAGTGATATTTCTCAATTCCATGTCACAAAATATCTTGTAAGCTTCTTCAGGTTGACCAACTTTAAAGAAACAGTGCATCAAAGTGTTGTAGCTCCATGTATCAGGAAGTATTCCATTATGATGCATCTCTTCAAACAAGTCTAGGGATCGAGATGGCTGACAGTTTCTGCTGGCCCCCGCAATTAACGAATTGTAAGTAATAACATCAGGTTTGATACCTGCTTCTCTCATTCTATGAAGAACTGAGTAAGCCTCATCAACTCCAACAAAACGCGAATAAGCAGAAATTAGTGTATTGTAAGTCACAACATCAGGAATATACCCAAGTCGAATTGCGTCAATGATAACTGCCTCAGCCCTATCTAGTTTCTGTATCTTACAGAGGGAAGCTATGCAAATATTAAGTAAGCGTGTTGAGAGGCTGTAGATCATTATCAGGACTACCTTTGCAATTTGAGAAGCCTGAGACATGCATAAAATTTGAATGGTCATTTGAATAATATAAAATACCAGTGTTATAAAACCCGGCCTGGCCTGTTCAACCATTTTGCCTTGGACCGGGTCCATTTCTGGCCTGAAGACCAGGGAATTTTTATAAACCCCCCATTTTGCTGCATATACATGCTTCTAATGAAATATACTAGCAGCAACTTAAAGAGCACTTTCATTTAGTAAAAGAAAAACCTAATTGTTCTTCCTATGTATCAACAAGTACTAGATGAAATGTCTCAGGTGGATGTATCAACCCTTCCGTTTTCATTTGTTCATTTCAAGTTCCATAATGATAAAAAGAAGTAACATTTAAAGGATAGCAAGCCCTGTACTCCGTATTTTAAATGATAACTAGTTCTTGAATCCCTTGACTGGGATAACTGACATGCAGGTTTACACACTAATCTACTAATATGCAAAAAAGTGAAACAAAATGAAAATGAGTGTTAAGAGCTTGATATATAACCAACACCACTTGCATTTCAGGCATCCTCAAACACGCCAATACAACACAATATTTAGTCATGTCAGAAATGGTTAAGAACTGGAACGGTGCAAGAGTTTATGGAACTAGCCCAAGACATGGGAATTTTGAGGATTGCTTTTTCAGAAATCTATTTATAAGCAATGAAAAAATTATGGGTTTCCAGGAATCCAGTCGCCATTCAAAGTTTCTCAAATCAAATCTTTATTTTGAGATGATGAAGAAATTGAAAAAGTATGTTTTATCCTTTTTCCCTATTTAAAAAGACAATTTTTATCAATGTGCTTGACAAGAGTTCTGTTAGAGATCAATTATCCTAAACTATTGGTCGAAAACTCTCTCCAATAATTATTTCCTACAAGTATAAATTTCCCATCACATTGACGAATGAATCAATCTATAACTGTTCAAGCAAGAAACTTTATAGATGGGACTAGCATTTGAAAACCTGAAACTCGGATTGACACTTCAGTCGGAGCTCAGATGCCTCTCTCGCTCAGTTGTAGGTGGGCGTATGAATGTCGGAGAAAAAGAAATGTAAACCTGGAAACAAGAAGGGCGCGAGCTGTGAGACAGAAAATCATGAGAAAGAACGACGCCACCGCCGGCTAACACTTCACCCGAGGCGAGTGAGGCGTGCCCACAGCATTCCCGGCAGCCAGGATGCCGGCGACCAGACCTCTCTTAGTGCCAAAACCAGAACTCACCAGGTCGCCGAAGTTCCCCGTGGCCATGGCCGAGGCCACCGGAGCAGTCGGGAGACGGCGGAGCTGTCGGGAGCCGCCGAGGTCACCGGAGCAATCGGGAGTCATCGGAGTAGTCCACACATACCAAGAATTGCCTTAGGCCCCTCTGGAGACTGGGTGTGGCCGCGGCTAGTAAGAGAGCGAGGCGACGGGAGGGGTCCGAGACTCCAAGGGGAGGCGATGCGAGAGGGTTTCATTTTGACCCGACCCGGTGACTCGAAGTTTCGAACCGAATCCGACCCGAGTAATAACTTTTTTTTTTTTTTTTATATCTTAACCCGAGTAATAATTGAGTCGGGTACAGGTTTTATCACTTGACCGCTCAATTAGCATAGTAAAAATGGAAAAAGGTTGCACCAAGATTTTGTAATTAACCATTAAAAGCCTAATAGTAAATTAACGATATGGTACCTTAACTTGAGAAGATCTAACACTATTCAAAACATAGTTAGTTAGTTTTAGTCATAAACATAAGTGTTTTATTTTTAATTTAAACATGTACATATTTCATTTTGCTTATTAATTTGATAAAATTTAAGAAAGATAATCTCAAGATGTTTTTAATTATCGTACAGCCACGGTTCTTTCTACTATATATGTCACTGAATTTCATATTCTACAAAAAAATATGTTTTATTTTTAACATAAATAAGCCGCAATTCCGTGAACAGTTTTAGTACATTTTTAATTAATCTCGAGTTCTCCAAGAATATTGCATGCGACCAACTTCACGTCGTCACCGCAAATACTTCGCGACTAAGGAAGGTGATCGCGAAAAACGAACTTTATTCTCGGACTGCTAATGCTTGATATTCTCCATCTCTTATTCCCTCCAGTTCATCGCTTTTAGGTTCCGTGTATTACTGTTTGGAGACACGGAGGATCCCGCGCGCACTTGAGATAATGCTATCAGTCTGCGACGACCGTACGTCGTCTTCGATTCTATATTTCTATGAAGTAGTAAGTAATCCCAACAGGGGAAGGTTTGAAGGTGTGTGTCACGGTTATTCAACATTAATCCCAACAGGGGAAGGTTTGAAGTAGTAGTAATAAATCATATTTATTATTCAACATTAATTATTCAATCCAAATCCACTCTAATGATGACCCATCACTGGAAACTGCTGATAATCATGCAATGGTGATAAGCCTGTCTTGCACTATGTCTTTTTTAATTTGGAATTTTGGATTGTTTATGTTATTTCATTCGATTTGCAGTATTAATTATAAAAGAAACCCAGAAAACAGAAGCAAGTGGAATCACTAATTAAACAACGAGAGGAATTAGAGGAAGAGAGGATTAGAAAGAGGCCGCGCGGCAACCCGGAGTTAGAGGCGCCGATCGAGAAGAAGGGATATAGTAGAAAATTAAGCATGTAATCTTCTCCAACAAGTCCAGCCCCCCCCCCTCCTCTTATCTTCCTTCCACTACCAAAACCCTAGGGCACACGTTGATTCATGTTTGAATAAATAATTAACCCAATTATATAATAAAAGAACTGGGTTATTAAATTGAGACCCAAGAGAATACTGTGTGTAGCCTTTTGTCCCCACTCCCCTGCAAAAAGGTTTGAGGATGGATCGATATTGGAGATCACTCTAGTTAGCTAGAGCACGAGCAGTCAGCAGGCGAGAAT
Organism: Aristolochia fimbriata; assembly: GCA_019845555.1. Classification (NCBI taxonomy): domain Eukaryota; kingdom Viridiplantae; phylum Streptophyta; class Magnoliopsida; order Piperales; family Aristolochiaceae; genus Aristolochia; species Aristolochia fimbriata. The sequence continues at coordinate 40,879,878 of CM034079.1, read as the reverse complement.
ATATATATGAGATGCCAATTAAAGGTCTCACTCATGGGTTCACTACTCTCCATCCCTCCCCAGGTTCTTTAAAATTAATAAGGATAAATCCTATGTGCAATATTATATATGGCTAATCTATCTAGCTAACTCGAAATTTATTAAAGACCCAGTTTGAGATGATCAATTGAAAGGCGATATTGGAAAGGTTCTCCCCTGGCCAGAAAATTCGATTGGAATAAGGCACTTTGGTATAGAGGAAGAGGAAAAAGGGGACTTTAATTAGAATAATAGTATTGGGGGTGCGTTTTGGAGCTAGCTTTGCATCCAAAGCTCTTCTTTTGCTTGTAAACATAATCGATATTCCGATCGTAAGTGTCAGCCATCGTCGTATCGTGACCCACATTTCAAGCATTAAAATGGGGATGAGAGATACCATTCTTTAAACAGGGATTTGGGAGTTAATTTGTTTAGGGGAGACGAGAAGGAGGAGGAGGAGGAGAAGGGGAAGTAACTAAAACTAGGTGGAACGTGGAATGGAATATTAGGAAGAGACGATGGATCACATCGAGGTCTTAAGGAAGCGATGCCTTGGGGAATATCTGCTAGCGTCCGTCTTCATCTTCTGCTTCTAGTGTCCCCCGGCCGCTTTCTTTCGTCTTAGCTATAAAATGAGAGCTCCCCCGCCCATGGCTTCAGCTACAGAGAGAACCATATTTGATTCCGTTCTTGACTCTATCTACACCCACTCTAATTTCTTTCGCTACCTTATAAGGAACAACAACCACAGCCACAGCAACAGCAACAACAACATCAACATCAACATGCCTAAAGGACGTTCTCTTGCCTTGCAGGTTAGCTTCATATCCCTCCCCTAGTGTTTGATCATCATCAGCTTTTGTTCCGTTGAGGTATATATATATCATGATCTCGTGTAGTTGCAGGAACTAGTCTAGCTACCTCCTTCTTAAGATTAATATATACTTTTCTGATGTTGAAAACTGAAAATAAATCAGAAAAAAAAAAACAGGACACCCACCCATTTCTTCCTTATACTGATGCTGGTAATTTATTTCCAGACGGTGGACCTGAAGGTGAGGATGTGCTGTACAGGCTGCGAACGGGTCGTCCGGAACGCCATACTCAAGCTCAGAGGTATATATATATATAATATATGTACTTATAAATTGTATATATTTTTAGTAAAAGAACTATATTTATTAGTTTCATAGATATATATAAGAAATTGGTAGATGAGATAAACATATATACATAAATGCCAGGAATTGATTCGGTGGAGATAAACCTGGAGCTGGAGAAAGTAACGGTGATCGGGTACGTGGACCGGAACAAGGTGCTGAAGGCGGTGCGGCGGAGCGGGAAGAAGGCGGAGTTCTGGCCGAACCCAGACATCCCCCTCTACTTCACCTCCTCCGCCAACTATTTCAAGGACACCACCACCGAGTTCAAGGAGAGCTACAACTACTGGAGGCACGGCTACAACGGCGACCGCCACGGCGTCGTTCCGGTCACTAACAGGGGAGACGACAAGGTCAGTAACATGTTTAATGATGATAACGTCAACGCATGCTGCGTCATGTAATATTTTTAATCTACTCGTTCGTGTAGCGCCCTGACTTGAGCGTGCCTTCCTTCCTTCTTCTACCACCTCCGTCGTCCTTGACTCCTTGATTTCTGTGGTGTAAAGTGTATATTTTTATAACTGGTTTCTAGTTTTGAAAGCAGCGTCGCTCCTCTGTAACCGCATCTGGCCGGGTGTTATTATTATGAAACGGTTCTTCTAATCTCCTGTATATATATTATATATAATATATGTCTTTGTTATGCGCATTTAATTACATTGAATCGGTGAGTCGACTGACTCGGTTTTGAATCCCCACTTGAGTAAATAATGAACACATTAGATCAATGAGTTTCTCTCTAGATTAATTTGGCGGTGACAGGTGAGTCACGCAACTACAAAGAATTACAAGAAAATCTTCCCCCCTTCCCCTTTCTAAACACACAACGGAAAATTGTTGAAATTAATTAGACGCTAGTGACTTAGCGTTAATAAATTTTTTTGCTTTTACTTCACAGGATCACCACCGCTTTCTCCTTTGAAACTACCGGCGGAGCCGGCCGAGCGATCAACGGTTCATAATGGTCTGCCCCGGCCCCACACCAATCTGAAATTAAGGGGAAAAAAAATGATATTAATTCAAATTATTTTGATTAAAAAAGAAGAATTTCTTGTAAGATAAGATAGAGAATCGAGCAAAATAAATAAATACCTGTGCCCCTCATCAAGAGAAAAATTGGGGGCTCCAAGATCTGTCCACGTGGCCGATGAGGCAAGAAAAAGAGGGTCCCGTCCTCATCGGAGGATGCATCTGAGCCGTGCGCTTGGACCTTCCCATTAATTAGCGACAAATTCATAGAAGAAAGAAACCGAAAAATTAATTTTGAGGTAATAAAAAAAATATATATATATATATATATATATAGGGAGTTTCTTTTAAAGTAACTTTTAAGCCGAGCGAGCGATAGATACCACGAAAATCTCTCGTTGGAACTCCGTGGCCAGAGCTTCAATGGCGATGTCGTCTCCGAAGGCAGCGGCTTTCCCGTTCCGGTTCTCGTCTACCGATAAAAGGCCTTCCTCCGTGTAATGTAACGAAACGATGTCGTACTCGTCGTCGGGATTACCCGCTACGGACATGTATTTCGCCCACGTGTTCCCGTTCACCACCTGCAGGCATTTCTCTTTGTAAATGCTCTCCGCCGCAGCTTCTCTACAGATCATAAGACACACTCATTATTGTTGGAACTATTTTGTCAGCTCAATCGAAAATTCATTCGTAGCAAAAAAAATGGGCACAATTAATATTGCAGATCACGCAATTGCACCATTGTAAATATATGTGGGAGGTGGAAATTCAAATAATTTGTTGCAGAGAAATGAATGCCGGAAACTGAGAAACCAACCTGGAAAGGCCTGCAAGAACCAATTCTTCGATGGACGTGTCGTAGCCCGGTCGGTCACTCTTCAGAGCCAAAAGCTTAATCTCCTGAACGAAATGGACGCCCCAACCCAGTTCAAGATCCGGAGAATAAAGGTTCCGAATCGCCGCGTCCGTCTCTTCCTTGGGAAAGATCCCGGCCTCGTAATCCTCCGAGAACCTGTTCACGACCCGCTTTCGAAGATCCGACGAAGACCCTTTATTAAGGTTGAGTGTCCTGTTCGCCGCCGAGAAGAGGCAGTTGCCGTCGGCACCCACGTCCCCGCCGTGAAACAGTAAAAACATCTCCGTAATAGGTTTCGAAGCGTGTTTCCAGAAGACCCCTCGAGCCGTAAGGTTTTTCAGAGCACGCTTCTGTGGGGTGTGGAGACCCGAGACGAATTCCCAGTCGTAGAGCACTTCTTCGCTGTCGCAGGGTGCCGCTTCTTGGGCCTCCTGGGGCCACGAGAGCGGCTGAAGAGGGCCGAGGAGCGACGTCTCCAAGAGCTTTCCCATGGCTGGCGGAAAGAGGACGAAAAATTGGGGTCGAGAAAAGATGCCCTGTTTTTTTGCACCTGAGGAAGATGAATCGATCTGGGTCTGTCGGAGACGCTGAAAAGTTCTTCCTTTCGAGGTTTCTTCCCTTTGTTTGACTGCAGGGGGGAGGGGGGAAGTAACCGTTGGGACTTCGGCACCGAGAGAGAGAGAGATAGAGAGAGAGAGAGAGAGATGAGTGCAACGGTCGGATTTTGATCCCACGTGTCAATGCTTCGGTGAGCTGTATTCCTCTTTGACCAAAATCCCGTTATTGCGTGGACAATTCTCGAGAATGTTCTTTCTTTCCTCCGGCCCAGGCTGGATATTCACATGGGCCAGCAATTACTGCATATTATTTTACGCCTAGTGGGCCACAAAGGTCCATTCTGCAGCTTTAACAAAACTCTCCTTTGTATTATATGACGAACGATCCTATCTAACGGCCAGATTCATCCTATCTCTGACCCCAAACCACTAAACAAACCACTTGATAATAGATAGATGGATCCCATTGAGAACAATGTAGGAGGGCAGACCAGGTACGAGCGAAGGGTTGCATTAGAAGCAACGGCAGCGATGGTTTATTACGTCTTGTCAAACTAACAGGGGCCCACTAAGTAACATACAATGAAACAATTAAGATTTAAGACAGTGGAGAGACACTCTTGAGAGATGCTTAATGAAGGAGAAAATGCTGGGTTTAATTACAATATATGTACACATTGCGGTGGGCTGGCGACGGCGTTATGGATTAATAAAGGGCTCAATTAATAAGCCACCATTTACAGGGCAGAATGAAGTGATTAAGCATGGGGAGTGATCAGTGAGTGATCAGATGAAGAAAGAAGGATTTTCGGGCCAGCATCCAGGCTTTCCAGCTCTTGGATCGAGTGGTGGTTCTGGTGAGGGAGCGAGTCGGCGGCGGATTGGACTCTTCGCAGCCCCAAAAATTGGAGTCTCGTCTCTTACTCCTGATCGTTTCCAGCACGTCGTCTCTGTTGCAGATACCCCACACCGTCACCTTCTGGAGCTTGTAATCTACGTTCACCGAGTATATACCTGAAAACCCATATATATATATATATATATATATATATATATATATATATATTTGTTCATTTTCATCGTCATCACACTCGTCTTCGTCTTCTTCAAGTTTTGCACTTGAGTTTGAATCGTATCTCGTCGATCAGAGTTTCGGAATTACAGAGCAACAATCTAATTAAAACAGAGAAGAGAGTTTTAATTTAATTACCTCTGAGATGGGACAAGGCCTTCTTGATTTTCCTCTCACAGCCGTAGGAATACAGAGGCACCTTCATCTCCACATGCTGCGGCTCCACATTCTTGGAAGCAGGAACTATTTGCATGTCACTCATCCTGCACCCTGCAGATTGCTTCTCAACCAAGGATAAGTAATTAATTGCAGGAGGTGGAGGTCCAAGCGTGATCGAATTGGTTAAAGAGCGGCCTCCTTTTTATAGGCTCGGAGAAACACCAGAATTCAGAAAGGTGGTATTAATTAACGCCAAATTAAAGCCGACGATGGAGTAGGATATATCAGACAAGGCCACCATGCATGCATGCATGGTCAAAAGTAGCTTCCTTTCTTTCTTTTATGAACTACTTTCTACATATTTCATTTCTTACTCGATCATCTCGATCTGTCTCTTACTCAAATTCCTCGTCCTAATCAGAGGCTTACTTTCGTTCAAATTCCTCTGTTTTAGATGGTCTACAAGGGAAATATTTTAAGCAAAGGGAGATGGTCCGTGACATGGAGGGCTGTGGTGTCTGACATCAGTTTGGGTGCACTTTAGAGACTCTTATCTGCTTTATGGGAGAGGATAAGGGTTTTGGCCTCCATGTGCATGAAAAAGAAAGGAGAGATCGATGCAAGTGCTGCTGTGAAATGTATGAGTTTGATATGCCAAATTGTGAGTCATATATGCATACTCCCTTTACACATGTCGCAGGGGAAGCAATTGTCAATTCCATTTCTTTTATCTTTCTGGCCTGCGCGCGGATATTGAATCATACATTAATGGGTTGTTGTTGAGGTGATCACTGATCAGGAATATTAATTCTAAACATCAGGGTTTTGCATGTAGAGGGTCAATGAGATCATTTGCTTTTAGGCCTGCATTATATAATGATCAAAAGTGAGATTCCGTAGCTAATGCTGGCCATGGCGTTTCTGATCATTAACCACATTAATTAATTACGAGCTACTTAATTACTGAACAACCCTCACCGGTGAACTCGGACAGATCACAAATTAAGTGCTATGACTTATATATTTTGGTGGATGAAGGACTTGATATATATGTATATAGTATAGGATCATGCATGCATGCATTTGTTTCCCTGCACATCATCCTCAGATTTTCTTATATATATATATATATATATAACCAAAAAATCCAAAATCAACTAATTAAACTCTGAGTACTCAAGCATCCAACATGCAATATGGCTAGCTTTTGACATATATATATATATATATATATATATATATATATCCAACTATACAATGAGATGGGAACTTCATCTGCTCTCTTTTACAGTACTACACTGCGCAACTGTTGAAGAATATTAATTTTTGGGTTCAGAGAAGAATAAAAAAAGGTCCCAAGTTCACTATTCCTGGAAAAATTCCTTGGACCACTTCAACTACTGGAACCACTTAATTAAACCTTGAACTTGATATTTTCGGTTACAGTACTGTATTAATGCAGAAGCTCTGCTGGTGCTACAACATTTTTAAACTGACATAACAAGCTGCTAACAAAGAGTAATATTTAGTAAATAAAACAGCTTAATTAATTAATTAATTTTTGGAGAGAATTCTCTCTCGTCTATTTATGCTCAATTTAGAGCGAGCAAGAGTTCAGTGGAACTTCTATCCTTAAGTACCGATCAGCTAGCTAGCTAGCTTATCCTGCTTTAAGCAATTAAGGCAGCTAGCATATATATATTATTCCCTTCATATATATATATATAGAGAGAGAGAGGTGCAATTGTAGTGGTATTCCCTTTCTGGTTAGGTTTTTAAGTCATCCAACCCACGTAAAACCATCTATATAGGAAACCCCTCTTATACAACAAGAAACAAACTTGCCTTTACAGAAAGGGAGCCTCCATAAATACAAGCTCTCCCAGGAGTGCTAGCTTCATAGCAGGTGACACTTCATTAACCACGACGTTGCCTTCAAGCTATTTCGATCTTTTCTTCTTCTAGTACTCCTTGATCGCTTCTTCCTCTTCTTCTTCTTCCTCCTTGAAAGCTCTCTGCAGTCTGCAGCTCAATGTTTGGTTGCTTTGGCCACAGAACAATAAAAACCTACACAAGCTCCCTCTCTGTAAGTATATATGAATAAGCTAGAGAAGAACTAATTAAATTAAACATCTCTCCTCTTGCGCGCTTTGCTCTGTTTTACTAGAAGCTGCAGGTGTATATTTCAATAATATATTTTTTACAGATTGTGGAGCTGAAAGTACATATGGACTGCACGGGCTGCGAGGAAAGGGTCCGAAAGGCGATCACCAAGTTAGATGGTACGTTGCCACATACATATATATATATATATATATATATATAAACTCATGAATGACGAATCCATATATATTTTCATATAATATATGAACTTAATTAATGATGCAATATATATTACCAGGGGTTGACAGTATAGACATTGACATGGATCGGCAGAAGGTGACTGTGACTGGTTATGTGGATCAGAAAAAGGTCCTCAAGGTAGTGAGGAGAGCCGGGAAGAAAGCCGAGTACTGGCCATCCCCATACGACTCCCAGTATTATCCCTATATCGCCGAGTATCACGACGATCCCACGTACACTTCGAGCTATAATTACTACAGGCATGGGTATAATCTGGAATATGGCGAGTTCCCGGACATGCCTTACTCTCATATCATAGACGATAATATGTTTGCTGTCTTCAATGAAGAAAATGTCCATGCATGCACCATCATGTGAAGATATATATCGTAATTTCCTGTTCAAAACCAGTCATATATGCTTATATATTAATTATACGTCCCAAACATGATCTAAAATCTTAACTGTATATATATATGTCCATGCAATTTTTTTATAATAATTTTAGAAGAATTAATGTGAGTGGAATTAATATTGGGTTACTACAATTTTTGTCTTGTAGAACTTTTGTGATAATATATATATCTTGCCAATTAATATGGCAGATGAAATTAATTAATGTGGGTTTATAAATTAACAAAGAAACTGTCTGTATTAATTTATACTTTTTTAATATTTTTCAGCATATATTTTCATAGTTTAAGATCCTAGCTAGCTAGTAATTGGTGCTGTGTGATGGAAGATATATATGTATATATAATTGGAGGACCCAGATGGGGTTACCAAAAAGCACTGATCAAATGAAATTTTGATAACCGGCCGGCGTGATATTGATCAGAATTAGCTAGCTAAAATGTAGTAATTAATTAATTAATTAATAGTACAGCAAAAAAATGAATACTACTTGTGAGATGCATATATACATACATATATATATGGCAGAACACATAAGGCGCTGAGGTTTCAGATAATTAGTGGGGGTCAGGAAAAGAGCATAAGAGCAGATGGTCCTCTGCTCTGGACTGTCAATATTACATCTTGAAGAATCTCATTCGAAAATTGATGCCGGCAGGCAAGCATACTGAAAAAAATCATGACGATTACAGGGTCTGGAAAGTTAATATATCTGATGAGGCAGCTAGCTAGCAGAGATATATGCTTTGCAAGTACCAGCTGATTGTATTTTATTCCGATTGAAGAAAATTGATTGGTTTCTGGGTTTTTGTTGTTCGATAATCCTGTACGTCTTCTGTTTTTACGGATCAGGAGCTAGGCTGCAGGGAATATTATTAACGGGTATTGAGGCCTGATTTGGAAAAGGACTACTGAAAGCGTTGGGTCATGTGGTGCCACCCAAATTGCTCAACTTGGATTAATTGGGAGGGACGATGCTTCTCCAAATTGTGAGCATGAATGGATCGATTGTTGATCCCAGTACTAAGTACTGCACCCATATAAATTCTTCTCTCTCTCTCTCTCTCTCTCTCTCTCTCTCTATATATATATATATATATATATATATATATTGGAAAACCAGCTGAACCGCAATGTACCTACCTACACAATTTTGTGCTAGAATTTTGGCATCCAATTCCAATATTGTTGATCAATCAAAAACTGCCACTTCATATATCTCACTTGACATATATTTAGGCTTAGTAAAGCTCAAAGACTAATTAAACGTGTCTAATTACATCACAAAATCAAGCTATAGTTAAACTTTACCAAATTCACACGGAGATCGAAGTACGAGACCAACATAATTAGCAGAATTTAATTCTTTATCATTAGTACCCTTGAGGAAAATTAAGCATTTTAATTTAAGTTCAATTAAAGTTGGCGAAATAATATTATATTAGTTTTATGATCTTATTATAAACAAATTTTATTACATATCAAGGATTCAAGATAAGTATTAAATGTCTATTTCGTAAATTACAATACCAAATAACGTGGAATAATAAAAATAATTTTTAACTAAAAAAATCGCTTGGGCCTCTCGTTCCTTACGAGCCAGAGTCAGTCGCTTGTCGCTTGAGCAGAGATTTCCTGGCAAACTCGTGAAGATCAAGAAAGAAAAGCAGAAGACTGGGATAAGGCTCGTTAGATCAATTGCTTCGATTTGTTCCTTGATGCTTAGAGTTTCACAGCTCCGAGAGGCTGTACCAGTTGGATGCGCCTTCGATGCGGAGGCGTCCAATGATCTCTTTGCCCTTCCGTTTTCTGCAACTCTTTGAGTAAAAGATGGAGTCTCTCTGTATACTGAAGCTGACCCCTCAACTTCTTCGTACTAAACCACAAAAATCTATCCGTTATTCACGAAACCCTCGAACCATATTTTGTTCCTCGTTAGGCTCACAGAGGAGTTTTTCTGGGTTTCGTCGACCCGGCTTTTCAGAACTGCGAAGCTCAGCTGATCGCAAGTCGCAGTTTTCGGCGCCTGAATTTATAGTTTCGCTACCAAAGCAATGTTCAATACGTAGAAATACGGTTGCAAGATCGGAGCTTGTCGGAGCTGGCTCTTCCCCTGCTGCTAATTCATTGTCAGGTACTCGAAATATTGTTTTTTTCTCCTTGCTGGATTTTGGGTGGTTATGTTTTATTGTTTTTACGTTTTTCTTTTTGTCGAATTGGCAGAATTTCAGCTGGCATCAAAACTTAGAGGAATCTGTTTTTATGCTGCTACTGCAATTGCTGCAATTTTCCTCTTTCCGATAATGTTGCTCGTACACCCTTTCGTGCTTTTATTTGATCCTTATCAGAGGAAACTGCATCATTTGGTTGCTAAAATGTGGGCAACCTTGACTGTCAAACCCTTCTTACCAATTGAGATTGAAGGGTTGGAGAACTTGCCGTCATCAAATACTGCAGCTGTGTATGTTTCAAATCACCAAAGCTTTCTGGATATCTATGCACTTCTGACTCTTGGGAGAAGCTTCAAGTTCATAAGCAAGACTAGTATTTTTGTGATCCCTGTTATTGGATGGGCAATGTACATGCTGCGATTTATTCCATTGAGAAGAATGGATAGCAAAAGCCAAATGGTATATATTTTCCAATATTTTGTTTTTCACTTTAAGCATCACGTTTTTAGGTGAGGATTCTGACGGTACGCACTTAATCTCTGTTGCCTCGTGGAATGAAGGAGTGTTTAAAGCGTTGTATTGATCTTGTAAACAAGGGAACGTCAGTGTTTTTCTTCCCTGAGGGAACACGAAGTAAAGATGGTAAATTGGGTGATTTCAAGGTGAGATTCATGTGTGATTGTCTTTCTAGAAGCAATTATTTAGTTGATACGCCCAAAAGCAACAAGTTTATCATGTTATCTTTAAAGTGATAAACTTAGTCACTTCAAGTTTCATTTGCAGAAAGGTGCATTTAGTGTGGCGGCAAGGACGGGGGCACCGATTATTCCTATTTCTCTATTGGGAACTGGGAATCTCATGCCTCCAGGAATGGAGAGTGTGTTGAACTCTGGTGCAGTTAATGTGGTTATTCACAAGCCCATAGAGGGAAGTGATCCAAACTTGTTATGTAATGAAGCAAGAAATGTGATTGCTGATGCACTTGTTCGTGGAAACCTTAGAATAGGCCACAAGGAATGAGTCAGAGGGTTCTAAACTTGTCTTTTTGTCTATCTGGGCCCAAATTGTAACCATGATTTTGGCAGGAGGTCACTTAAAGGTAAACTATCCTTTTGTTTCATGATATGTTTATTTTATGAAGTTGGTGGCCACACATATATAAAGTAAAACAACATATGCTGTAGAGGTTGCAAAGAGTATGCTTGAACAGTTAGGATGAGATAGAAACATGGCAAACAAAATAGTCATGTGCCTTTCAATCAACTGTAAAACTTGCATATGCGATAAACAACATACATGTGAATGCTTAGGATGACATAGAAATATGACCAACAAAAGTCCCATGGGACATGCATTTAGCTCTAGATCTTGCATATGTGATGGAGAACCTCTTCTGTGGAAGATCCTGGAGCTAGTCAATTGCAGGCTTTACTTTCTTGAGCCTCACATATGTTTTTTCACTTCAAATGTTCACTGATGTTACGATATCTCTTCTTTTCTAGCTTTCAAAATAATTTCTTTTTTTTATCAGAAAATATCCCCTTTTATTAAAACCATTTGTCTGTTTGGTTTTTAATATTATTTGGGGATAATCATGAAGTTTTCTGTTTTAATAGGAGTTACTATTGCTTCCCTTACTTTTCGTTGTAAGCCTTAACCACTCCCAAAGGTTACTAGGAGTACATAAGGCCCTTCCTTTTATTACATTTTGAGCAGCAACCTTGCTCTCTTTATCTTTTATTGAGCTCCTCTTTGTTGCTTAAAAGTTTCTTTCAGTCCTTTCCTTTTATTTCATGTTAGAATCACATGTTCTCTTCCAATGGTTATGATGACTCAGTGACCACTTGGGAGGGAGTCTTGGGGTTTAGATCAGGTTAGGCAGTCAAAAAAATGTGATATGCAGTCGATAATATGCTGGACTGTGGTATGCAGCATAATGAGGCAACCACTTGAGAGCCATCCCCACTGCTCATCAGATTAATGGTAGCTTTACTGGGAATGCAAAGCCTTAAGGCTGCAGTGGAATTGCTCTTAAGTGTTAAGTCTCAACAAAAGGGATTCTAATGAAGCTGTGCTCAATCTCTCCTTGCTGTTGTCGCGTGTGGATCATACTGGAGGTGATTTAGCACAAGATTTATTGAAGACATTGTGGAAATACAGTGAAACTATGTAATGCCTTCTTTCAACTGAATCAGTTATTTTTCTATCTTGTAGTCTGTGGTTAGGATCTAGGGTTTAGACCTCCTTGATGGACCTTTCAGGTACCTAACCTGGTAGCCTGAGTTCAGGTTAAACAGGGCTTTTATCCATTTCTTTTTTATACCAGACTAAGATTGTTTGGATTTTGAGAAGTAGAGAAAGATGGACCAAAGTGTACATGCACAATTATGCAACTAGTGGTAAATAAGAACAATTATTAGGTTTGAATCTGGAGCTGAGTTTATTTAAAATTCTAGCCTGCCATGCACAAGTTATCTAATAATGAAAAAAACATCAGCAATGCATTGCCTGCATCATTATGTCTTAACTTTTTTGGTCTTTAAAATCTACAGAGAGTACACTGAATGAAATGAAGATCGTGGTTTCAGGCTTGAGAGGAGCATTTAAACTTACTTGTCATGGACATTAGATATGTAGATTAACAGATTAGTTGGACGGTCCCAAATTTTCCCTTCAATCAGTTGATGCCATTTCTTCACAACTTGTCGCACGGAAGTACGGTTGCTGAAATGCTGTTGATGACATGCTGTCGTTGTTATTGTTCTTTTAGTTGCCTAAGAGCTGTTGCCATGTTTTACAATGCATTTGACCGCTCTCTTCATATTCCTCTGTTATGTGGATCATCATCCGGAGCATGTAGGGAGGGTTAACTTTGAGATCTTCTATCATCCATGACATCTCAACCAATGGATCTGCGTCTTTGACAGGTAGCCTGACTGTTTGTGATTTTGGAGTTTCTAATTGAGTTAGATGGGGTTCTGCCGTGGATAGTCTTCAGTAGCTGAGTAATTATCTGATATATTCAAAGAGCGGGTGTGGATGCACTTGATTCATATGTTGGTTTTCTTTTCTCTCTGTTAAATGCCTTCATCTTGTTAAAAGATTTAAGATGGATGCCATCCTACACCTTGTACCTTGTTCGTACGACCTTGTGCAGAGGTGCGAAAGTATACCTCTGTATGAAATCTGCAAAATCAAGCAGTTATACATCCAAAGCGAATGATTCTCTCTAAGTGCCTCTGTTCTTACTTCAGATTTTTATAAAGTCAGCCCTTGATATTGATTAAATGATATTTCATTCATGTTAGAAATGCTAAATTTCGTCTTTGTACCAAGAAACAGCGGAAATCGTTGTTATTTCTGTCAATTACAAATAGAGGAAGGAGGTTGAACAATACTCCAGTAAAAGCATTGCTGGATATTATGATCCCCTATTACTTTAATGAAGTTTGATATTCTCAACAAATAAGACAATCCTTTCTACAAATTCACCATGACAAAGTGAGGTAGTATGAAAATAAGAAGCCTGAAATTACACATATTAGATCCATGACCCATGTTTTGGGCGCTTGCTACAGAGAACTGGGATCGTTAATTATCCTAATGCCAGTGTTACATTAATTTATTACATCCTCACGTCAAAGTTTACTTGGAAGGACGAGACAACTTCTTAAGGGATCATCTTTGTTATTCATCTGTAGATCTAATTAGCTCCTTGAAGATATAAACATCCTGGAAGCAGTATTAATTGTTTTCTTTTGCATACAGGAAACATGTTTGAGTACGAAAGCATTTTGAGTCTTTTGATGCAGAAGTCTCTTCTGTAAAACAGTAAAAGTGGCACAACACTAACATGAATCTGGCTCAAAAAGTCTCAGAGCAATAATAACTTTCAAACAATTCCTCACACATTTCTCAAAAGCTTCCAACAATCCCTACTCTCCTCCTTTCCTGGATCACTTGTGTACTCCAATGTAGAGGATAATGCGAAAATATTGCAGTGAAATATGCATGGTTCAGTTTCCTTGAGACCTCTCTGCATGTTATCAGTGTCAAGAATGAGGATTGTATATCATCTTCCCCACAAGACTATTCTTATAATTGTTTTTGTCTGGGGCAAGCAAGAGAATGAAGAACAAGAAACACTCAAGTGACTAGGTATGGTCCATATGTGTAGTGGGGAGTCTTTAATTGTTTCTCTTTTGGAAACCCGGGCATGGGTCTGTCCATGCTGAAAGATTGACACCAAATCAAAGTTAGATCTGGCAAGGATTAGAAACTTCTAGCCATACCTTCATTTGTACTCAATCATGACAATCATTCAATCAAAAAGTTTCTGGCACTGAAAGAAGAAGAGCCCCTCCACCGTTTCATTCATCCCCCTTCTCGCCACAAGCACCTCTCCTTTCCCCTCCGTCCAGTCAAGCCGCAATGTCTCATCAACCCCACCAGCACTTGCCAATCTTCAGAACAGATCTTACAAGTGTCCCACTAAATCCACAAAAGCCATGGACTCATCTAACGTGCCTTGTCTTACCTCTCCTAACAACGCATATGCCTCTTTGTTTTCAGAGGAAGGCCCCTCTCAAGATAAAGCAAAATTCCCGGTTCCACTGATCTTCTGATTGTGTGATCAACGCATAAGACACCCAATTACTAATCTAGGCCATGGAAAATTTCATTTGGTCTATTGTGAGGGGGGAGGAGGCAAGGTTAGAGATGAAACGGTGGAGGCAGTTGGGCATATGTTCGAGTGCATATAGTCTTGACTTAGTGTCAAGATGCTGCTGCTAACCACCCTCATTCAACCTCTTTGCTTACTTGGTCTGGACTGCTTTCCACATCTCTTTCTTTAATTTGAGTTTTCTTTTGAAAATGAATTGAGGAAAAGCGTGGCAGTTGGTGAGTATAAGTCCTCGTTTTGTCGCATAAAATGCTCCATGCAGCCAACCGAAAGGTTTGGTTGCTTTTCATCCACTCTCGTGGCTGAGTCATTCCCACCTGGCCACCAACCCTCCCTTTCTGTCCCTTGTCTTCTGTAAAAACCAGGCAATATTTTTTTTTTTCTTCCCATCCGAAAGCTGACTGCCATCCTTCCTCTTTTTAGCTTCTCTTTAATTCAAGGAGGAAGGGGTTAAATCTTATTTTTAGCCTAGCCAAGGTCTAGTCTCTCAACCGAGAAATCTAGAATTAATGCTAATTCCTATTTATCTTGATTGGCTGGCAAGAAATTAAGATTCAAAAGTGAGAGACACTCTTTCTTAATTTCTACCTTTTTGAAAAACCATGGGGCTTTAACCAAAAGCAAAGAGCAGGCCGGAGTCAAACTAAGATTTTCAAAAAACGTGTGTATGGCGCTTTTACAGGGACACTTCTCAGGGATCTTAAGAAAAAGAACAGTTTTCCATGTACCAAGTTCAAGAAAAGAGCGAAAAGTAAACAATTCTCTAAAGATTGTAACTTATATTAATATCAATACCTCTGCCTTTCCCTACGTACTGGATATATTAGCTTATGAACACTCAAAACTAAACATCACTGATGAGGGGATGCAAGACTAACCATCAGAAATATTAGAGACTGCCTCTCTGCATGTGATGGAACCCCACATGATTTCTCAACTGAAATGATAGAAATATGGGTGCTCTCAGCATGTGATTGTGAAGAGATAAAGCTTAAGAAATATGCAGAAACATCAAACCAAGTCTGTGACAGCTCCATGTGATGAGGTTTAGCAGTATATGCAACGGATTGTGACTCATAAACATTATTAACCTTATTGCCTGCTTCTTTTCATTTGTCAATTGTCACATATAATGGATCAAATTGATCATCAAGATACATGGTTTGACTCGGGGAAAAAAAGTATATAACACCGAACTCTCTCGAATGTTTTTCGCCATTAATCTTTCCCTGTAACGTGCAAATGTTTGTGACAACAAAATGGACCTCCCTCTGCTTTCTTTTGATGTGATCAGTCATAGGAACAAATCATGCAGTGACATTGCCTGGCACCAAAGACTCCTAACATTGTGGGACATAGAAAAGGTCTTGTTTAGGGGGTCATCAGATTTTACAATGAAAATCTACATATTAAATTTACACAGAGTTGCTCAATATATATACCAAGCTTCAAATCTATCGTAGAATGAAATCTTACAGACAAAAAAATCTTGACCTCATGAACCCATCATTAAGAAACAATCAAACATGAGCAAGGCCCTAACTAAGTAGATACATGGAAATCTGAGAATGGGGATTGATTCCACAGTGCACGTGATTAGACTATTCAGCTCCGTTGATAACATACCATACATTCATTCTAAACTTCCCTACTAATTGGATATTAATTATATGGAGAATAACGATGCATAATCTGCCACCTGTTTATTCTTCAATAATTAATTAGTTCCTGGTTCAATCTAATAAATATTTGTTTCATTCATTGGGTTTCCGTCCCTATTTAAAAAATGCAGCATTAGTCTTTTGAGATTACATAATCTTTACCTAAAATATTCTTAATAAGCTAATTTTATAATCAAGCTAGCTTTGTCCTCATGATATGAAGCCTTGGAATGAAAGCAAATCTCTAACTTTCATGTTAAGGTTGGAATTTCTAGACATTTTCTATACCTCAAAGCCTTGTTAAACTAAATAAAAGAATTAACAGTGATCAGGACAAGTAATGAAGGTGGCTAGTTACCCTCTGCAACTCATTTGTACCTCTAATCCAGTGAAACTCAAACAAAATATCTTCAATAAAATGAAATGAAAAATTACTTTTAAGCAAATAATAAAAAGGGTGCCGGCCATTTTTAATGTAGAAATGACATTAGATTATATTAATTATTTGATTCCCTCTTGATTTCTCTCCCTCATAGAGTTTTTTCCAACTTTTCAGTTGGCCAGTTATGAATCCGTGTTGGGCATTTGCCGAGAAGAGGGTGAAGGATTGAAGGCAGAATCCAGCCATTGTGCTTGGTAGAGTCATCATTCAACCAAACTGTATGCTTAAATGATGTCAGTTTCCTGTTTATCTCAGGACTGCAAAGAAGTGGAAAAGATAGTTGGTCCTGACTCTTGAATATGTTCACCATCAAAGCAGTTTCCTTCAAGCTTTCATAGTTTAGTAATTAGAAGAGAGAAGTTATCCCATCAAGACAAGTCATTCCGGATAAGGATTATTAGTAATGGGAAAGGCTACAGTTTGTGGACATTGGCAAATGAGCTAAGCTTTTGATGTAAACCTATACTACACTGCCAAACCCATGTGGTCGCTCACTTTTATTTCAATGGCTTTGACACCCTAAAACGAAACACTTTCACTTCTTCACGTTTAATCCCCAAAAAAGTAAGCGTATCTCTCGACATGTAATGTAACTCCCCTTTACTTGTCGCTCCCTGCCTCTCCTCCCTATAAATCTCCCTCTCCCCTCCCTCCCCTTCTCCCTCCCCCCCACCCGAGTGCAAGAGAGAAGAAAAAATAATAATAAGAGAAAAGCAGGGAAAAAGTGCAGAGAGTGTTGCAGTTGTTAAGTAAGTGAGCAGAGGTTCCCCGGAGGCAGATAGTGAGCTGCATGTGCATAGGAATCATTGAGCAGTTCTAAGATATTAAGGGCACCGCCCATTTCCACAGACTGACACTCGGTGTGTATAAAACAGATTCTCTCTTCTTCTTATAAGGTCTCTCTCCTTTTAATTTTGCTCACATTGATCTCTTGTCCATCGATCGAGAGCGCAGAAGGCCAGCAGCCCACCAGCCTCTTGCTCCTCACTGTTCCTTGGCGCCATGGGTGAAGCTAAGCCGGTATTGTGGAACTTGAATTTTATTTTCTCAGGTTGCTCTCTGGTCTGGGTTCCTTAATTTTCGATCTGGGTTTGTGTTTTCTGGGTTGACAGGAGGAAGCTAAGGCTGGAACCAAGCCGGAAGAGAAGGTAGAAGAGAAGGCAGAGGAGAAGGCGGCAGCGGAAAAGAAAGAGGAAGCTGCGGATCCACCACCACCGCCACCACCTGTTGTCTTGTTTGTTGACATGCATTGTGTAGGATGTGCGAAGAGAGTAGAAAGGTGTCTCATGAAAGTCAGGGGTAATTAATTAAGCTTCTCTCCTGCCTTCCCAATTCCCATAACTTGCTTCTTTTACATTTCTAGATAATGAGATAACAACTTGTCCAAACTTGTAACTTGTTTCTGTTCTGTAACGATCAGGTGTTGAAGAGGTCAAAATAGATATGAGTCAGAATCATATCACAATCAAAGGCATAGTCGATCCTCAAGCACTGTGCACGAGAATACACAAGAAAACCAACAGAAGAGCAAAAGTAGTATCTCCATTGCCCCCACCAGAAGCAGACCCCACACAACCCCAAATTGTCACCTCACAGGTCCATATATATATATATATATATACACCCACTTGTTCAATCTTCTTCTGTTTGTCTCAATGACATCCCCAGAAAACCAAATTTGATCAAACTTGAGATACTTCTTACTGTCACAGGTGAGTGGAGTGACTACAGTAGTTTTGCACATAAACATGCACTGTGAGGCATGCGCTGAGCAGCTGAAGAGGAAGATTCTCAAGATGAGAGGTACTTGCCTGGAGCTTGACCTTAGACATGGTGATCGATCGTCTCATGAGTAGTTGAGAAAAATGAGTATCTACTGACATACTGCATTGAGAGTGGACCAGCTAAAGGGACGGAGATTGAATCAAACTGCAAAAGAAACTGTGTCATGGAGAGAAAGCTCTCTTTTGCTTTCTCCCTTCCCCTTTCCCTTTCCTGAAAAAAAAATTCTTTATGAAACAAAAGGGTATGGAAAAGCTTGGGACTGATTGCCACTTTAAAGTATCATCTCCCATGGTGTCCACCAAACTTTATCAGATGCATACGCCTTAATTACAAGTGTGATCAGTAGCTGCCTAACTATATATTTGATAAGAGAATTTTTTTCCCCCAGGATTAGGGAAATATAGTACAGAATCAACAAATAAAGAATATTCAATTGTTGTCATGCTAACGAGCTTTGATCCAATATAATATGATATTAGAGTGTAGCAAATGAAATTGAAAGATGTCGTCGTTTGTAGCTTATAATACTAACGAATGAATTGGTGGTTAATGGGGAAGCAGGGGTTCAATCGGCGGAAACAGAGCTCGGCAGCGGGAAGGTGACGGTCACCGGCACCATGGACGCCAATCGCCTCGTAGAGTACGTGTACCGGCGGACGAGGAAGCTGGCACAGATCGTGCCACAGCCACAGCCACAGCCCCCGGAGGAGGAGAAGAAGGAAGAACCGCCCAAGGAAGAGGAGAAGCCAGCGGAGGAACCGCCCAAGGAGGAGGAGGATAAGAAGAAAGAAGAAGGGGCGGAGGAGAAGAAACCAGAGGTGGAGAAAGAAAAACCGGCGGAAGATTCTGCGGCCGCAGCCGCCGAGAAGAAAGAGGAAGAGAAGCCGGCGGCGGCGGCGGAGGATCAGGCGCCTCCGGGCGGGGAGGAAGCGAACAAGGAGGCGCCGGCGGAGGAGACGATCAATTACGCGAATTTCCCGTACGACGACGTGGCCGCGAAGAAGGTCATCTACTGGCCCCCGGTCTACGTCATCGAGCGGGTCCCACCGCCGCAGCTCTTCAGCGACGAGAACCCCAACGCCTGCTGCATCTCTTAGACGCCCCGAAGATACCAAAAAATTACCCTGTATCTAATTAATTGCGCGTATTATGTGGATCAGCGTCTAGTTACTAAATTAGTATATAAAGAGTTTTGTATAAAATATATAATAAATTAAGGTTTACCAAACTAACTTTACGAGGGCCCACTTTGTTTGAATATGAGAAGATCTACGTAATGGGTCCCCATCTCTTCACCAAAGGCACTTTCATGAATCGACGAGGAGGGCCCGCTTCTTTCTCGAAATTCGTAAACAGATTTCGGCATTTCACGTGGCAGGTGGCAGAGGAAGTGAGGAACTGGCCAACTGGGAGATGGGAATCTAGTCAGACGGCCAAAAAATGAGGGATTCACGTGTAGGGTCCCACACGGCTGCCGCCGGAAAGAGAATCGGGGACACGGGGCCCACTTGCTGACTCAGATCGATTTAACAGGGAATCTTAAACGGGCCCACTTGCTGACTCAGATCGATTTAACAGTGAATCTTAAACGATGGACGGTGGGCCCAGAGTTTGGAAAATTAAGCAATCAATCAAACACACTCTCCCCGTTGCCATTAATTTGTAAGAGAATCAATTAAGGACGGGAGAGCAAATATTAGAGATAAGTAAGCCCATGTTAGATGCAAGTTGAAAAGAACCCGCATGAATGGGGGGCTCTATGTAACTGTAAGTGGGAAATGTTAGAGATTAGACTAAGCATATCTAATTGTCTATCCAGTTTGTACCAGTAAACGTATCTAATTGTCTTTGCAGTTTGTAGACTTTGAGGTACTACGAATTGTTCAGAAAACCCAGCAGATTCTGGAATTTAGTTTAGCACTCTTAGATGAATACAGAAGAATTAACTGACAACTGCTCCGTTTATCTGTTTATCCTGAATGAATGACCTTTGACATCTAAATACAGTAATGACCTCCACTTTGTTGTATGTACATCATCAATGGATTAACAAGCTTGTGTCATTCTTTCCGCTCCCAATTCTTGCTTCTCATTTAGATACATCTCTGCAAATGCAGTGAGTAATGCCGCCCCAACGGGAAGAACCCCCTCATCAAGAAAAAATAAGGGTGAGTGTGGTGAGTGCTTCGCACCCAACCCCTCGTTCCGGATCCCTATACTGGACATCAATCCTGGGATCACTTGTTGGTAGAAAGCAAAATCCTCACCAGCCATCACCTTCTCCCCCACCTTCACATTCTCAGGCCCCAGCAGCAGAGCACCAACCCTCTGAGCGAATTGGTGCAGGTTTTCATCGTTCACCGTAGCAGGGTAGGAAGGATGTCCCTCCACATTCATGTCCACTGCCGCTTTACATCCATGTACCGATGCATGAACTTCAATTACCTGCTAAGAATTCTATGTTACTACCCATCTGAACAAAATTGATTACCATATAAAAGGATCAGCTGTCACAAAGAGGGTAACAAAAGGCAATGCATTCTAAGAAGAAAAGGAATTCAAAAGCATTCCGGGATCTTCAGGCAAGTAACACGGTAAATCACTTCGAACATGTAATCTAGAAACAATAGGTCTGGTCTTCATTTAAACAACAAAAAGCCGATAAGAAAAGAAGTTGTTTTGCATTCAGGAAAATAAAACACAAGTTGACTAAAATTCTTCTGGGAATGTATACCTCTTTCACCCTTTGCTGAAGTCGGTGAAGCCCCTCAGTAGTAAGACTCCTGAGCGTGCCACCCAATTCAATGGAAGAAGGAATGACGTTCAGGGGACCCCCACCTTGGACATATGTAACAGAGACTACCTGCAGCAGATAGCAACCAAGGATCATTGAGACACTAGCAAATTAAGGCACAGGGACATGTATAAATAAGTAGCCCAAGATGGGCGTTAAGGTTTTTAGAATACGATGTACAGAACTAGAGTCAATGGCTACACTAATTACTTGGCTGTCAAGGGGATCGGTTTCTCTTGAAATCAATACTTGAAGTGCTAATATTGCAAATGAAGCAGCTATAAGTGGATCCCTCTGTAAGTGCGGTGCTGCAGCATGACCACCTCTTCCTTCAATATTTGCCCGGAAAACACTAACAGCAGCAAGTGTTGGTCCAGGATGGGATGATATAGTTCCAGTGGGTGATTTATGATTAATATGTGTAGCAAAAATTACTTCAGCACCCCCAAGAGCTCCTTCTTTCACCATGAAGGAGGCACCAGCCCCCCCTTCCTCAGCGGGTTGGAAAAGAAGCCGCACAGTTCCCTTTGACATGAATAGACACAACAAAATCACAAAAGAGTGGTTCGTTTCCCATGCATCAAATAACTAGCTTTCTCTTTTTTTAAGTCAGACTTCGAATCAGAATTAAAAAAAGAATAAACTTTGAATCAGAATTAAAAAAAGAATAAACGTTGAATCAGAATTATAGAAGAATAAGTCAAAAAAAAAAAAAAAAAAAAAAAAAGTTCTTCAAACAGTATCATAGGAGTGAATGAGGAAGACAGACCGTAGATGACCTTCATAACTTACTCTTAAATGCTTAGCATTTTTCTACTCCATTTCTGCATGTTATATAAATCATTACTAGCTTAGCATTCAATTGAATACAATTTGATCCTATTTTACCATTGATTTGAAGGAAACTTCTAATTACAAAGTAACATTTGCTTTCAGTGATCAGTAAACTTGCCTAAACTAACAATATTAAATTCCTTTTCCCAGACCAATTGTGCTAAAACCAAATAGAAACCTTGATCTTGTCTTTACGTTGATGAAGTAATTTAGCTGCTCCAAGAAGCATAGTGACATGAGCGTCATGCCCACATGCATGCATCAGTCCATCAATTTTACTCTTGTGCTCCCATTCCACAAGTTCCTACGCAGCCCGACCATACAGAATCCATATGAGATCGAAAGCAAAACAAAATAGCAGAATGATTTTGTTCAACAAAGAAAGAAACTTTCGCCAATTTCGAGTCAAAGGAAAGAAAAAAAGAAAATGGGTACTTGCCTGAAGAGGCAGAGCATCCATGTCCGCCCGGAGGGCAACGATCGGAGGCGACCCAGTACCCATTTCTGCTACAATCCCAGTCTTGGCAAAGGGGAAGGTATAAGAGACACCCATTTTGTCGAGTTCCCGTCTGATGAGAGCACTGGTGTTGTACTCTTGAAAAAGAAGCTCGGGGTTCTCATGAATTTGTCTGCGGATGGAGACTAACCAGTCTTTCTCATTCTCAGCCAAACTCAAGAGCTCAGCTCCGTATCCCCTATCACTGACGCCGCGAACCCCAGAATTTGGATGAGAGACGAGAAGAAGTCGGTGAAGAAGAAGAAGAAGAAGATGGAGAACGATCGAAGGCCGCGCGGTAAACCGGTCCATCACTCAGTAACCACTCCTGAGATCTTTACGATGCACAGAAAAGCCGAAATAGGCCGGTTCGCTGTTTATACAATGATTCCCAATGATTACGAAACAGAACAGAACATCATTCGAACCGACACCCCAAACTAATGGTAAGCCTTCTCCTTTCCCCGTCCTCCAAAACTCACACGCACAAAGCAATTTTGTGTTCGGGGCACTAAACTTTTTGTTAACTTTGTTCTTGAATTTCAATCTTTTCAAAAGAAATCATGAATCTTCTGAGAATTTGAAGCGATAATTTGGGGGAAAAAAGAAATAATTTATATGTTGATCGTATTACAGTTCGCAGAAGGTCTCATAGCTATCGAGTAATCCTGAGGTCGAGAGTTCGAGCCTCTCTCACCCCACACGGTTATTCATATTTGATGCTTGATTATTTATAAGAAAAAAAACTTTTCCTATCTATGAAAGTCATATAAGTCTGGGTGGTGTAGTTGGTTATCACGCTAGTCTCACACACTAGAGGTCCCCGGTTCGAACCCGGGCTCAGACATAATTATATTTTTTTCACATTTTCTTTTCTACATGAAAGTCTCAATGATTTTAAAACCATATATTATATAGATGTAAGACATTAAGCTTGTATTGAAACCGTTAACGGGACCCACTACGCATCAAGGATTTGGAGCATATAATTAAGGTTCAAGAAAATATATATTTCTGTATGAGACATTGAGAATTTATGAGATATGCATTTTATTTACGGAGAAAATATATATTAACTTTTTATTATGATACAATTAAACATAAAATAATTTCAATGTCACGACCCGTGAGTATAAAATGCAGACACAGTCACACAGCTCTCTGACTAGCCTCCACTGGGTTCTACTAAACAGTCATATATTAATCTTAAAGGATAGTAAGACATCATTAACAGGGAATCGAAATGTTACAAACAAACAGTCAGTCCCCTAAAATTAAAAAGCTTATCTATCTTCCTGCGACAACAACCTAAGCCGAGATCCCACAGTGGGGAACCAAAAAAACTATGCACACCAATGTACAAGAGGCCGACCAACCCTACCTAACCATGTGCAAGAACAGTCTCCCTATACATTACGGACAACATCAAGATCTGAGGCATACGGAAACTCCTCCAAACGTCAGTATGGAGAAACCTACTAACAGGAAAGCAAAAGCTGCATAATATGCGCCCCATAAACCCGCTCTGGATCTTGATCGCACCAGAGTTCCGTGCAGTAAAGAATCTCGTTTATTTGGAAGCGCAGAAAGATCCTGCTTCTCATTCTTATCGCCACTTCCTGGGCTACTCTGTTTTACCCTTAACCTCACGTCTGAGTGGGGAGCTTCACTGAATGATTTCTCAGAATGGTGCAGCATAACCACAGGTTCAGGTGCCCGAGTCTTCTCCAACTGGGGAGTAGTACCTACATTAGTGATAGATGACGGGTTTAGAGAAACGTAACGAGTACAACAGGGAGTAACTCAAAAAAGAATCTTAGTCGTGTTCTACCATGGTCAGGGTAGGTTTCATGCTCATGAAGATCAATAGATTCCGATGGTTCAGGCACGTCAGTGGACGACGTGTATTGTATGTTATCTCCTACCTGCACCAGAACGAGTAAGCCTTCTCTTTTACAAAGGGTTAAATATTCAATGATAGAAACAGAAGATTTCATCCAACCACTCTATGAAGTGTCCACCCTTGTAGCATTAAGTGCCTTACCTCTGATTCGGATGTTTCTGTCTCATGGTCATTTGCATTACTGCTAGTCTGACTTCCTTCACTATAAAAGGTATTTATGGAATAGGTCTCCTGTGATAGTGTATCACCACAACTTTTTATTCTGCTACATGAATCTGATCTCCTTCTAATCTCTTTCTGTAAGCGAAGCCGTCGTGAGGCAGAACCCTGTTGCGCAATAAATTGAGCAACATATGGTGACTGCCTAGTCCTTATAGTAATTCCGGTGCCCTCCTGGTCATCACTACAATCAACCAAGTTGCTGTGACCAGTTGATTCTGCCATGCCATTAGACAAATCAGCCAGGGACTCCACGCTGGAGGCAGCAGAGGATACGTCTAGTACATCAGGTCCCCTTGCATCATCTAACTTTGGATATGACCAGGCCTAAACAATTAAACAGAAATGTCATGTAAAGACAATGAAGAAATAAACGACAATGAAAAAATAGAACTTCAAGAATTGGGAAATTCCCACCACGGACACAACTCACCATTTGCAGAAAATCCCCACCATAGTTGCCCCATGAAGATGCATGTGTAGGTTCAACAGTCAACATACAAATGCTAGATGTTTCCCAAGAAGGTAATTGATGAGGAAGAGGTTCCACAGTAACCTCCATAGATGGATGTTGCTGACTAGTTGTTTCATCGCATGCATGATCATCATATTCATCATTAAAAACAGCATCTAAGAATTCAGTGACACCAGAAACATCATCGTCAGGGGAGACATCCTTAATGCCAGTGGTTTGTCCCACGCCAAAGTTATCATAGAAAGGGGGATCCACAAATGGGTGCCCTAACCCACTATATTGCAGATGTGGCGACATATTTGAGAAACCATGAGGATCATTTGACTCATATGGCAAGTTGTCAGATCCTCCTAGTGCTAGCAGCAATGGATCCACCTGAAAGAGGCATACCAGGATTAAAAAAAGAATGAAAAAACACTTAACTTCATCATCTTGTGCAAGCAGTATCATACAAATACAAAATATAAATCACAAAAGACATTACTTTATATGTAACACATGTTCAGCAGACAGAAATAAATGACATGAGAAAGAGAGCACAAATGATGAGAGAAAAGAGAAATAGCATGAATTGAAGAGAACACATGAATAATAGGAGAACAGGACATGTCACGATTAATTCGAGACAGCACGAATAATTGGAGGAAAAGGAGTGGGAAACACACTATTTTAACTCAGGTTCGTGGCTGAATCCACTAACAGTTCATATTCAACACAAACCAACAAGAATAGAGCTATAAAAGTGAAATAGTGGAACAAAAAAGGGACTTCCACTCACTGTCAAAACTGTTCCAAACTATTCTGGTAAAATGTACTGCATTAACCTTATGTACTTGGTAAGCCATAATAATGGGCTGTCGGTGTTTACTGTAGAAAATTAAAAACACTTCAAATGATAATAAGGTTAAAAAGGAAAGCGACAGAACAGAACAAGATTATAGCTTCGTTTAGTTGATTGAGGTCTTATTTCCAAAGAAAACAGGAATCTTTCAACTGTTCAGTTCTAGTTTTCTACGCCACTTCAAGTTGTTTTCTGTCATAGATTTGTAGCAAATCAATCATCTTTGTATGCTTTTCTGTATTATATTTATAGCAGATCAATCATCTTCATATGCAGAATATCAAAGAAAATTGGCTGTTTTGTGCATGCCAAGCAGCAGTGGATAACACTAATGTGCCTGTGAATGGGGACTGGGAATATAAGTCAATATGGTCGGCAGCACAAACAAAAAACAACAAAACCTTTAACATCAGGAAAACCCAAAACTTTAATAAAACAAAGTTCTCACCTCTGCAGTTGCCACCTCGTAGTCATGGTCTTCAACATTAGAAGTTACAAAACTATTGTCATTGCTTTCACCTGGACGGGAAGCTCCATTTTGTGCACCATCAGCCAGCCACCTTTCTACGTTCTTGAGTTGCTGACTTTCAGCAGTAAAAGGTGACATCCGCAGTTGTTCTCCTTGAGCATCTGACTCTGAAATTTTCTTGTTCAATAGTTCTATCTGTTCAACAGCATCTTGAGTGTCCTGTGTATGTTCTGGGGATGATTTACTAGCGGCCGGGAACTGGCCACTATGATCAATCTCCTCAAAGTTTGCACTTTCGGTCTTCTCATCCACCTCTGGGCTTGAGGATGGGCTTGCAGTTTTCAGGCTATCCTTTCTGAACAGACGGCACAATACAAACGCGCTCTGCAAGATCACAGCAGTTAGAACAGTCCCATTAGAACAAATGGGCATCAATAAAACAAGAAACAGAGAATAAAGTAAAAAATCATGGGAACAAGACATTGACAGCAGCTAGAAATAAAATCCACTCAGGTCAAGCTCAAATTGACTAACCACGCGTATCACAAATCCTAATAAATCGACCCCCTTGCACAAACACCGGATTCACAAGAAAGAACAATTGGAAGGTCCGAACTTAACTATAAAGTGTGGACCCAGTTCCCTTCAGAAATGATTAGCCACCCTATTGCACAACCCTATAACTAAATATCAAAAGATGAAGCTCCAAGAGAAGTGATCTTTGAAGGCTTAGGACGAAAACAGAGACAACAGAACGGCATGAATAGTGAAAGGAGTAGAGATACGGTATTGTCAATTTCATCAGCTTCATGGGAAAGACCCTTTTTTCACTAATAAAAGCAAATAAATTCTCACCTGCCCAGGTTTTGTTCCATCTAGATCTTTTTCAGTCGCCCGGTATTCGTGCATTATCCAGTTAGTCCTTTCCCCATTTGGAGCCCGTCCTTTATAGAAGACAAGGGTCTTCTTCATTCCAATCAAATTAGACTTGGACTTGATCGTCCGATCCTTGCCTGTTGCTTTCCAGTATCCTTTCTCAGTAGCACGGTTGGCACGATGCCCGTTAGGATACTTCTTTTCACAAGGTGAGAAGAAAAACCACTCGGGATCATCTGTTGGGATGACGGATTTGCCTGCGGAAGCAAAGCATAAATAATAAAACCATGAGATCCCACGTATTAAGAAGCAGAGTCCAAGAAATGCACGAAGAAGGACAGAAAAACCCCATTAAAATGGTAAAGAAACAATTTTAACAACTAAAATTCCATACACGAAGAAACAAATTAAATCCTGCAGAAGCAGGTAAGCAGCAATATGAACTCCGACTAACACGCGATATCGGAACAAATGCGACATTAGAATAGATTAATTTCTCTACATTAACGGAAGAGTAGAGAGTTATAAAATAGCCAACAGACAGAAACAGAGAAATTCAGAGAAAGAAAATTTAAGAAAAAGAGGAAATAAAGGAAAAGGAAAGAAAAGAAGGAAGAGAGGAAGAACACATACTGGGCAAATCCCATGGCTCGCACTTGCAAACATCAATTTCCGTGATTGCTTTCACAGCCGAATTCCGACCATTAATTTTGTTGCGGAGATAATGATTTATGAGCTCTTCGTCCTTGGGCTGGAACCTGAATCCCACGGGAAGAGATTCAACCTGCATGACATCCATGAGCAGCAGACCGAGTTCACCCCAGTCCAATCTCCCAAAGATACCACCAAATCGTCACCGAAAAAGAAAACGAAAAAAACCCCAAATTCGATTCCAGATCTTCCCAAGATTTCAGAACCCTTCCTGGAATTGTGAGTGAGTGAGAGAGAGAGAGAGAGAGAGAGAGAGAGAGAGAGAGAGAGAGAGAGAGAGAGGGGGGGGGGGGGGAAGAAAAGCGCGAGAGAGGAAAAACTCGGGAAATGCAGTCGATGGGATGGAGCTGCTTTTTCTTTTTTTCCTCTTTACAAAGCTCTCCACGACGGACGGATTTAGCCGATGACTACAAGTCTGGAGACAACTATAAGCCCCCGCACACCGCGTTACCGCGTACAACGGATGCCCCCGTTTGGTCCCATAAACCACGAAAATGCCACTGTAAAGAGACCTGACAAGCGGCACAGTGGCAAGGACGTTAATATCTCTAAACTGTGGAGTTATTATTAAACGGACTCCAGCGCGAGCCGTGTGAAGCCAATGAGCCGTGGGCACAATGACACCGAAGTCGTCACTCGTCAGCAACGCGGGTAGGCCCGCGAGATGACGTGGCGAGCACTTGAATCTTCCGCGAAGGTGGAGTGGGCAACGAGGAAAAAGGGTAACGGAGGCGACCATGCAAATGGAAATGGACGAATTGGCTTTCTCGTCTTTCCATCCAGCGCCAGGTATTTATTTATATTTTTTTATTTGTTTATTAAAAATAAAAAAATTTATTAAAAAAAATTAAAAGAACCGGATGTAAGATATTCGGCACGTGTGAACTGGATCCCCGTGCTCCGCCACTGCCAGGGCGGGTCAGTGAGTCAGTGGGTGGGAATGTCCACCTTTGTCCCCGGTTGGGCCCGGTCCTTAAAACTAAAGAAAGATCAGATCAGTTGGCTGATTAAATATCGTTAATCCGGATTCTCTTTCCGCTGATGTCCCGCTCGAGGCAGTCAATACGGAAGTGGGACCGGGCACGGGAAACGATCGAAACCGTCCGTCGACAGGGGAAAAAACTAGGGGCCGGATGCGTCTAGAATGTTCGTCCCACCAGGATCACGTCTGGAATGATTGGCATAGTTTGGAATTGGATGGGACCCACTTTGGCGCTAATCTGGTATCAATCACTTTCCGCCCGCCCTCGCGCTCGTAGAAAAGGCTTAAAAGGAAGAAGACGAGGGAATTATGGACAAAAGAAATCATATAAAATCGCGGGAGAGAAGAACTGAGGAAGAGTTACAGTGACCAGGCAAGTGAACTGAGAGCGTGAGAAGCGAGAGAAGCGAGCTCTCCCGTTTGGGTGGGTGGTACCGTGGACCACACAGCGATTCAGGACAGAGTTAGGGGGCACGGGTGGGGCCCAGGAAGAGTAGTAGCTTGCAGCCGAAGATTCAATTTTTTGTATGGGAGAGAAACTGTCAGCGAAGGCACAAAATCCATGGGTGCAGTCAGTGTGGATATTCTAACCGGAATTAATGGCCTCTCTCTCTCTCTCTCTCTCTCTCTCTCGATCCCGTACCATGTTATAAAGGAAGCCAGGAACGGGGCCCACTGGTCGAGACTTTTCTTTCGCGCTGATGGGATGGAGAGAGAGACAGAGAGAGAGACAGAGAGACAGAGAGATTAAAAAAAAAGAAAGGTAGGGCCCATCAGCGGGCCCAAGACCATACGAAGTGGTGGGTAAGGATGTGCGGGAGACAGGGGGGGTTAGGACTTGGGACGGGGCTTCAATTCACTGAGGGAGAGGGTAAAACATAGGAAAGTCGGTGGCGAAAGAGAAGGCCAACCGTGATTGTGACGGTTTCGGGTTTCGAGCCACGGCTAGTGAGGCGCATTAAAAACTTAAAATATAAAACAGAACTTACTGACGAACCACGTGGCAGCACGGCTGCCATCAGCGGTGATATGATACGACGTCCCTTACCTTGGGGGGGACAGGCGGTAGGTTGTTTGCTTTGGTTGCAAGTTATTGCAAGTTCCTAGGAGGCGCGGGGAGAAAAGAGAAAGAAGAGGCATTGGGCCATGGCGGTACGTGTGGGACTGGACTGGGTTCGTTCCCTCGAAGGCACGAACAGTCAGTCGAAAGGCTGCATTGTTTTCAATACCAAAATGGACTGACATTACTCCGCCACAACAGAGAGAGCAGACCAAACCTCTCTTCCAGGTTTCCTTCTTTTGTCTTTTTCAACCGACCTCCTCGCGTCGCGTACTGCCTAAGTATTTTTTCGCTCGCCTATAAAATCCGCTCCGGTTCGGTCCTTTGGAGCAAATAGTTGGGAGCCAGAACCTGTTTCAAGTCCGGGTCAAGAAAATAAATCTGATTTTGCCCAAATCCATTTACCCACAGGGTTTGCAGAGAAAAGAACAAGAAAAGAACAAGAATAACAATTGCCCCCCGCACTGTTAATTATAGTTGAATGATCATTATATGCCATGCCCTTAATTGATATACATCACCATGAATAACAACCAAATTACAAACAAGTAATGCTGTCCATATGCCCATTAACAAAGAGAAGATTTTTAAAGATTACCCTGTAACTGTATTTACTAAGCTCTGCAGTATAACACTCCATCTAACTTAACTTCTCTGAGCAAAGCCGCCTAACAAAGAACACAAAGTGTTAAATGAATTGCTTCCCTTGTGTTGAACAAAGATTCAGTTGATCACAGATGAAATCCATTAGTAAGAACCTCTCAAATTTGTTTCTGAACTACAACAACATAAGGTAATTTGATTGGAATCAAACAAAAGGTTCTATGAATCCTGCACGCAGTCACTATTAAATAATGACTGCGCCACAAACATATGGACTCACCAGTGGAACGAAGTTCAATAGAGTTTTCAACAGTACATGGACATTACATACAAATAATCCATGTGTTTGCAGAGGCAGTGAAGAATTTTACCCATCGATCAGTGACTGCATCCTTCAAGATCCCACTATGGTTAATTTGACTTTCTTGTTTCACTATCAACTGAAGGCCATATGAAAAAACCTACTTGTGAACTCCACTCAATTTGCTAAACGATTCCAAATACCTTAACATTCACATTTCCACCACACTGAAAAGAACTATCATCTGGTAGAGATGGAAATTAAAACATTGAATAGGAGACCATCCAACTAATCTAAAGGATGTGGTTTATAAACTTGGATATCTGCAGCATAGACAAAATGTTGCTGGAACCACCAACAAACAAAAAAGATGAAGCCTCACAAAGGGCAAAGCAGAGTAATGACACAAAGGCCAGTGTTTCGCAGAACACACCCTAACTAGGCAGTCCTAAGTAATCTTCTTCTTCTACTTTTGAAAAAGGATAAAGTAATCCTTGGAAAGCATGTCTTCATGAATATCAAAACAAGCATTTGTTGAAATAAAATATCAACAAGCACAAAGAAGCTACGAACTAGAAAAATAACGAGTTTAAAGGATCCTAAACTGACAATTATATCTTGCAAAGGCAAGTCGCAAGGATCACACAGATGTGCTGTGAATTGCAAGGGAAAACAGGAAATAAATCTGCCAGTAACAGCAAATAAGGAAGCAGGTTTTACGGTAAAATGGACCATCAACATTGTTTTAGACGGGGTCATTTATAATGAATGTGCACTTCTAATAACAATTGTAGACACTACTGGAAAACACAGACACTAACTTATGCTCATCTCCCGCCTTCCAATCAGATATACAGCAAAGCCTTTATCTTATTCCTGTTGCCACTAAAAAGCATTTGATTATGATGTTTTACTCAAGGTTCATTCATTGTTACTGTGACCGCGATAAAACACCTCAAAAGCCACCATAACAGAAGACTGTAAGTTCAAATTGTCAAAAAGGGGCAATTGTCTTAAGGAAGACACCACAGAACCCTTAAGACCTATCCGATCATTTTAAGAACTATGCTATCGTACCATATGAGATGACAGAATGAATAGAATTTCTCCCACCACAGCGCCTCATTGATCCACATCTGTACTTGAAACAATTAGAGCATCACCTTCCTCAAAAAAGAAAAGCTAACCCCCTCAACAGAGATCCCTGCACTTTAAATCATAGCTATAGAGACATGCTAAACACCTCAATGAGTATTATAAAAGATCCGACAAAGAAGAGTTCAAATCCTTCTGCATTCACTTTCCTAGAAGAATTGTCACGGATACCATAAGAGTTCAGACCATTTTTTGCTCCATCGTCCATTGATCATCTGTTTCATATATGTAACCAATTCGTTCAGCGCAATGCCAGTTCCGGTATACAGTCCAATTTCAAGCACCAAACATGCTATGTGTAGCCGATGCCGGATAAATGAGAAACTAATGTTAAGTCACAATTTCAATTGATAAATTTGTCGACAATTGACCACATTCAAGTATTCAACCTTCTTTTTTTTAAAAAAGTACTCAACCTTCTTAAATAAAAATTTTGCCTCTTCATTCACCTACCGCCAGTAAAACCAATTCAACGATACCACTAGTATTCAAGATAAGATACGTTGTATGCATTAAAAAGAAAATTGAACCAATAAGGGAGCTATATCTTTTTCCAGAAAAAAATTGAAGTTCCACCAATGGAATCGCTCTACCCATCTTTTAAAATTTGAGAATCGGTACAAACCGACAAACCTCTATGCGGTATGATTTCTTGACTTTGCTCTCTGACCATTAATATACATGCAAACGAGACTTACTGCATTTGGTCTCTTTGTCACCACTTGTAACACATAATTTCAACAGTAAAATTCCAATTGCTCTCAAAGTACCTTTCACTCAAAATTCAACCTGATTTCTGCAGGACCAGAAAAACTCATGAACCACTGGCCAAGACAGCTACAAACTTTTCCTAATTCAAAACTTTGGAAACGTTTCCACCATATCAGGAACCTTATTTCAGGCTGATAAACAACAGGAACCATTTGACCCTCCAGCATATTAAAACACTAATAAGTGGAGTCACGGTTAAGCCCCGTCAAAAAACCGAAGTTTGGCTCATAAACATTCAAACCTCCCACCAAACATATACTTCAAATGATAAGCAAGATTAGACAACTAAAGAAGGAAGAGTTATGCGCTACTTTCCATGCTACATGTATAAAATATGGGTTTTACCGAAAGGAGGACGACATACAACTAAAAAACATTACTAATTGATACAACAACATCCTGTAATACCTCTAAAACCAGCAGTACGTTCAGGCATGAAACTGAAAAATAAGATCCAATGATCGCATTCGCTCACTGGGATCGAAGTAATTGAACTCCCTCACCCGTTCATGTACCGAGTTCTCCGGTACCCATGTCGGCGACAAGGGCCTCTTCCTCTTGTTGTGTATCGCACAGTCCCTAATCCCTTCCTCCACCTTCTCGATAAACTCAGAGTTCACTCCCTCTGACCCATCATCATGGTCGTCGAGAAGTCGATCGGCCATATGTTCATCGACTGAATCGACGGAGTTCTCCGCTGGGGACGGTTGCGGATGGAAGCGAGCAAGGAAGGCGGCGAGGTGGTGGTGGGCAGCGTGGAGAGAGGCAAACGCGCTGCGGAGATGGGAGGGATCAGTGGATGAAGGCAGCTGTTTGGCTGCCTGGGTAGCGCGCTCCAGGGCGGCGACAAGGTCCGATGAGGGCGCGGGGGGTTCCGAGGGACTGGAGATGGAGGGCGGCCGGAGCTGCTGCGAGTGAGCGGAAAGGAGTTCCATTCGTCCTTCCCTTTGTGGGTGAATGCGAAGGCGCGGAATGGATTTTATGGAATACTGATCCAACGGGAGCATATCAAAGACAGAATCGGCTAAATTTTAGAGCAGGAACAAGATTTGTGTTCCAAATCCTGGCCGCTGACTGCGGCGGACTTCAAACGTTAAGAAGACTTGTGAGTTGTGAGGAATTGAATTTGTTTTTAGAAGAGTATAGTTCTAGAATTGGCCCGTTACAAGTAGGTTTCTGTTCTAAATTTCTAACTTTTCAACCAAAACTTACTCTTTTTTTTTTCTATTTCTTCCTGGATTCAGGCTTGCCCTTTTAGACATTGAATTTTGAGACTATGATGTGTAGAGCTTAAAGAAGAGAAACATACAAAGAGTAATGTACAATCATCGAAAATGCAAATTGCATACTCTGTGTAATCTACGAATGCCGCTCACAACTCAACCATATTAGGCTATTAGCATTTTTATTCTATGGACGCCCATTACGACATAAACTTTCAACCTCGGGCTTGGCTTCATGTTTGCTTTAGTTTTTCTGGGTCCACTTACAAAATAGAAGCTATTCTTATTATCTTATAAGAACTTTGATATACTTCACTGCCAAGATTGGGTGGTATCATCGCTCCATGATGGTTTCAGACCATATCTGTAACAATATTCGTAGTTCCAATCACTTCCGAGACGTCCAAATTAACACTAAAACGAAAACCTCATATAGAACCTAAGCTTACAAAACATAGATCACGTTTTATGACAGCACAAGTTTCCCTTTACAACGAAGAGTTTTAGTATATCTAATAATAACAACATGCAAGGAAATTCGGACCTTGAGGATCAAATAGTGAGTCCGTGACTCACCATGCGAACCTCACATGTCACGGGGCCACAGAATTCGGAAGATGAACTCAGATCAGCTTTAGGTTAAAGCGAGAACTCAACCCTAGCAACGCGCCTCCCCGGCCAAACCTTTATCAGGTTTAAAGAACACGATAATGGAAATACTGTTCATAGTTGCACAGACTACACAGTACAGTAAGCGATTGGGATCAAGTTTCAATATTGAACGTGGTGAGGCTCAAGTTACTGAACTTTAGTCGAATTGGCAGAAAATCATCTGTGTATAAAAAATCTATAATTCTAAGAGATGGCTTTATCTTCTACACATATGCAGCCTCGCAAGCTTGTTTAGAACAGCAAAACAGCTTAAACAAACTGGACACGCAGAAGCCAGATCAACAACAGATACACAAGACCAAATTTCGCTGCATTACAGTAAAAAACTCGAACGGGAACGGGAACAATCAGAGATTAAAAAATACAAGATTGATAAAAACATCGTTTTCTTTCATATGTTGAAGATAAAATTTGTTCGTTGCAGTGCTTATCTACTAGTACAGAGAAGGGAAGACATTAGAAGAGCGGGCCAGATTCCATCCACGAAATATACCATTGAGCGAGAATTTTTTTAAAAAAAACACAAATGTCTTAACTACATAATGTCCTACATCACATCGCACTATCTCAAAAACAAAAATCTCGTCTTTCGACCATCCTAAACTCAAATTACTCACCTAACTCCTCCTTCCGCCAAATCCACCGACGGGCCTGGAGTAACCACCGGCACCAGCGCCGGACAGAGCCGTCTCGGACTGCTTGGAAACACCGGGGAGATCAGCCATTCCGAGAGCCGCAAGCATGTCCATGGTCTCCTTGTCGACCTCAATGAGATCTACCTTGATAGCCGACTCCTCGGGGACGAAGTCCATGCGGCGTTCCCTCTCCTCCTCCTGGAGCTTGAGCGAGATACCGCGCACGGGACCGCGCTGAATCCGCTTCATGAGATGCGTTGAGAATCCGGCGATCTTGTTCCTAAGGCGCTTGG
Organism: Aristolochia fimbriata; assembly: GCA_019845555.1. Lineage (NCBI taxonomy): Eukaryota > Viridiplantae > Streptophyta > Magnoliopsida > Piperales > Aristolochiaceae > Aristolochia > Aristolochia fimbriata. Next base: position 40,844,271 of record CM034079.1, on the reverse strand, counting down.
ACGGGATGATGGCGACCTCCTCCAAGATCTTCTTGTTCGTGTGGAAGTCGAGGGTCATGCGAGAGTAGTACCTCTCGATGACCACGCGAGAGGATTTCTTCACGGTCTTCGTCCTCACACGCCCCATATTTTCGAAGCGACGACAAGAACCCTAGCCTTTCTTCTGGCTTCGCTCCGAGACGCAGAGACGCAGAAAGCTTTCTAGGGTTCTTGGATCGCTCTGGGCTGCGCGGCAAGTCTTAGAGCTAGGGTTTTAATCCAAATCTTGTAGTTGATAAGAGGACGTCGATCTCTCGAAGAATGAACGGTTCAGATGAATTCAGAACTCATGCAATTTAAGTGGGCTTAAGCCTTCCGTCATGGTTCATGGGCCAAGTTTACGGAACCGGGATATACTAAATATGAATGTGAATTCTTTCCAAGAAATTCCTAAATATTTTTTTTTTTGAAACAGTGAGAAACTTTATTAAGTGAGAATTGTAAAGATTATATGATACATAGGTTACAGGATTTAGAATATAATGCAGTCAAGCCGCCAAGGGAGGCCCTGCAGTAATTACATCTTTACTCACTCCTTTAGCTAATTTGTCAGCCAATGAATTAGCTGATCTGGGCACTTTCTTCCAGATTATATTCCAGTCCTTTAGAACCATACTGAGTTCATCAAAAATTGCTCTTATGTTCCAGAGGGGGGGGGACTCTTGCTTTGCCCAGCTTATGACAAGGGCAGAATCTCCTTCTATTTGCGCTACCTCTAGATTTTGTTGTATTAGCAACTTAGCCCCGCCCAATAAGGCATATGCTTCAGCAACATTAGAGGTACAAACCCCAGCAGGACCAGAGTATAGGACCAGACAGTTCCCTTTAGGGGTGGCAGTTTTACCCGCTTATCCGATTACCCGCTTACCCGAAAGGTAATCAGATGGATAAGGTATAAACTTATTGTATTTCGATTACCCGATTACCCGATTAAAAAATTACCCGATTACCCGACTCTTAAATGAAACGGATATGGATAATGGGTATTTCTTACCCGGTTACCCGATTACCCGGATGGTAATTTGGTAATTATTTAAAACTTTATGCCCTTCTTTATTTGATACATTAACTAAGTTATTTTTCCTTGGTAATTTGGTAAATATTTAAAACTTTATGCCCTTATTGGTTTACTTACACTTGGTAATTTGGTAAATAGTTTAAACTTTATGCCCTTATTTGTTTGAAACATTAACCGAAGTTATTTTCTTTGGTAATTTGGTAAATATATAAAACTTTATGCCCTTATTTGTTTGATACATTAACCGAAGTAACTTTTTCTTAGTAATTTGGTAAATATTTAAAACTTTATACCTTAATACATTAACTTTATATCTTTATCCTTTTATTTACCCGATTACCCGGTTACCCGCGGGTAATCGGGTAAAAGACTCGGGTGACGGAATAGCTAATTGTTATTCGGGCGAAACGGGTAACGGAATACCGGGTATGGTAAGCGAAACGGGTAACGGAATACCCCTTACCCGTTTCGTTTATTACCCGTTTACACCCCTAGTTCCCTTTGTTATTTTTTATACTTCCTCCTATCCCAGCGGGCCCCGGGTTACCAAGGGAAGAGCCATCAAAATTGAGCTTTAAACTTCCTCTGGGTGGTGGTTGTCATTCTTCTTGCTTGGGAGTTTTATAAGAGCAGAAGTATATGAATTTGGCCCAAAACTTTCTTATCACAGAACTTGGGAATGGTGGTAGCTTTTGTGTGGTACTTGCCCATAATAATATGCTATGTATTGTCTTTTCTATGATTCCTCCCAATGAGGTACTCTTGTTATTAAAAGTTCGAGCATTTCTTTCTAACCAAAGCTGCCAAGGAATTGCAAGTAAACTGGCTCTCCATAATATTTTCCCACATGAGGGGAACAGGCACGAAAACCACTGCTATAGTAGTAGGTTGTAGGAGTTTGGCATGCATAGATGCAGTCCAAATTTCTTTATGATTGCTTGCCAAACCTAGTGACTGAAACTACAGTGCAGGAGCAGATGATTGCAATCCTCTTCTTTCTGATTGCAAAGCCTACATAAAGAATTTACGATTGGCTGCCCTCTTTTAGCCAGCTCATCACAGGTTAAGAGTTTTGCTTGGGCAGCTGTCCATGCAAACTGTTTAACTTTGAGTGGCCCAGTTAACTTCCAAACTAGACTTGAGGCATGCCATTGTTGAGAAATTCCTAAATATGAAGATTTCATATCGAAAGACAATCTTTTTTATTCCTAATTAATAATTTTAACAAGGTGTACAACATATATACACGTCCAAATTAATTTGATTTCAAAACCTTTTTCGACCTCATCAAGGCAAGAGTACTCCGAGACCACTAAAAGAGGTGGCAACTCTGAAATTTCTAGTAAGCCACTTGTCCTCGGGACTGACTCTGAAAACTATGTTCAAGGAGAAATTAATTACAAGAATGATAATCATGTTAATTAATTAAGACTAAAAGAAATCAGTAGAGTTCAGAGTTTTACATTTCTACTTATTTATAAGGGAATTCAGTAAATTAAGTGGGACTTTCGATATCACTAGTACAGTACAAGAACAGTGTCTCTGTTTTCTTCCTTGTCCATGTTTTCTTCGCTCTCTTGGGTCTGGTTCATGGAGCGGAGAGGGTGATTTTGCAGTGTGTAAAGAGGATAATTAAAGAAAATAGATGTTGGCAATCTTGAATCAAGATGTAAAATGAACTCTAATTCCCAAAAACCATTTTCGTTTTTTTTTTTCTATATATTTCAGAAACAGTGTTTACACTTGATCAATTCTTTTCTTCATGGGTGTACATAAATACGCTCCAGAAATACTGGAGTGTCGTTTTCTTCTCCTCTTCCAACTTCATCTCTCGAAGTATCTCGAAGTTATCTCCGGTACAAGAACAATCGTCCCCTCCAGTAGCTTCATCAGAGAAGCCGAATAGCGCTCGGGGCTCGCAACATAACATTGCTTCTTCTTCCCCAAGAAAGTCATTAATCCAGCCATGCAGCAAGTCGACTACACAGTAAGAAGCGTCGTCGTCGTCGTCGTCGAGTGGGATAAAGCTTAACACCTCTTCTTGGGCGTCTCCGATTTTGGGTTTCTTCCTGCAGACCTCCTCTGCGTCAATCCGACGCTTCGGGCCGGAATAAACCTCTTCTTTTTCTTCTTCTCCGGTGAAGGGTTTCATGTCTGGAGAATTGTTTATGGGTATGAAATGACGAGAGAGTGAGTGAGAGTGAGAGCGAGTGAGGCTGGGGGAGTGACCTCGTTTTTTTTAAATAGGGATCGTTCCGCATTTAACGCGGATTTTGAAGCAGATTCTTGTTTCCTAAATTAGAATAATATATTTTCATTTGGTTTGTAGAAACACAAAATATATATACCTGTGTACAACCAATAAAAAAAACAATAAAAAAAAAAAAAGATTTAAAGAAAGGAAACAGATTGGAAGTTTCAGGTTCTTTAATTAACTGTATTTATTAATTAAGAAACAGATTAACAAATGCGTGTTACGATATTTTCTTAACGTGGTCAGTAAGTTGATCAGAATAAGTTCAGAAGATACGCAAGCAAGTCCTAAGACAATTCTAATTATTCAAATTAGGAAATTAAAGTACATAATCATGTTACTAGTTACACGCGCGCGTCGCGTCTTTGGCAATGCTTTAGTACAGTCCACTCTCCACTTCACTTGATCACTCTCCTTTGATCAATATATACTCTCACCTTCCTCCTGTTTGAGTAACTAGGTTTTGACAATGGCGGCAACCAGATTAACAAGAAACCCGAGGAGGCTGAAGCTAACTCTTCCTGCGGCTCTGCCTTCTCGCACACCTCTCTTCACCCTTCCTGCTAATTTCTCCTTTCTTCCAAAGCCGCCGCCGGCTTCTTCAGAAAAAATATGGGAGATTACGAGCGTCGACGACCTGGAAACACTCGCCGTCCTTGGATACGGCAACGGCGGGACCGTCTACAAGGTCCGCCACCGGGGCACCTCCCGTGTTTACGCGCTCAAGCTCCTCCGCATCCCAGCCACGGACGAGGGCGCCGAGTCCAGTACTGATCAATTGGCTCGCGAGATGGAGATCCTGGCGCGCACCCACTCCCCTCACGTGGTCCGCTGCCACGGGATTATGAAGAAAGAGGCGACTCAAGAAGTCGCCCTCGTAATGGAGTACATGGATTCCGGCACCATCGACTACTTCCTCCTCCGCAGCAGCAGCAACAAGGGAGAAGGAGCAGCAATATCATTAATGTCGTCGGAAGCAGTGCTCGCGGACGTAGCCAAGCAGGTGTTAGAGGGGCTTCGCTACCTCCACGGTCTCAACATTGTGCACAGAGACATCAAACCTTCCAACTTGCTCGTCAACTCAAAGATGGAGGTCAAGATTTCAGATTTCGGGGTCAGCAAGATCTTATCCGGCACTAGCACTAGCACTAGCACTAGCATTAGTACTCCCCTGTTGCGGAGATGCACCTCTTTCGTCGGGACCAAGGCCTACATGAGCCCCGACCGGTTCGACCCATCTAACAACGGCGACAGCTACGACGGCTTCGCCGGAGACATCTGGAGTCTGGGCCTGACACTGTGGGAGCTCTACCTCGGCCACTTCCCCTTACTGCCGGCGTCGGCGGCGGCAGCGGAGAACCTGGACAGCGCGACGCTCATGTGCGCGATCTGTCTTGGGGACATGCCCCAATTTCCCGAGAGTGCCTCTCCGGAGTTGAAAGATTTCCTCGGACGTTGCATGGAAAGGGACGCTACCAAGAGATCCACCGCTTCGAATCTTCTCAACCATCCTTTCATCAACAGATCATCGTCCTCCTCCAATATTAGAGATTGGCAAAATTGATCTTTTGTAAATTAATATTCCTGAATATTACAGTACTCGCTCTGATCAAAGAAATCAAAATTGATCTTTTGCAATACAGTTTTTTTCCAATTACATTGACGTACGAAAACGATGAATCCATAATGAAACGCAAGATTATGATTAATTAACGGGAGAAATAGTCACTCCCTCCTCTTAAACTTACATACATGTTATATTGTTTACAAAATTTACATTGAAATTAGCTAATAATATAGATAATTAATTTAAATAATTAATTACGGTTGTGTTTTTTTTATATATACTAATTTAAAATATAAATAAAATTGTCATAAAATTACATAAAAAAAATTCACCAATGCGGCGAGTTGTTCAGTCGTGAAAAAAAATTTTATATATTTTTTGTCGTTTATGTATCTAAAATTTGAAGGATTAAAAGTAATTTTCAGGTGGTAAATGTTTTACTCAACAAGCATAGTAGACTCTGGGCCATTGCACATTACAGCTTTCTGGGCCTCAAATTTGGGCCTTTTATTTGGGTCTCTGCAGTAAAGGTTCTGGGCCTGTGTACTCTCTTTTTATGTCTCCTTTTTCCCGTCCCTCGCGCTCTTTTTAAACGTGTTCATTCCATTCTCTCGCCCCTGTCGCTCTTCTCCTTCGCAAACCGCTCTCTGCTCTCTTCGCTCCAAGAATCATGAATTCAAAATCCTCTGCCTCTTCGAGCGATCTCCGTCCGCCGACGAAGCAGGTGTGTCTGGAACACGGACTTTTGTTTCTGTCTGAATTCCTAGGGCTCACGTTTGCTCTTTAATAGAAAAGATTTTCTTCTGTTCGGCTTTCGTTTAGCGGGATATCCCTTGATGCTTGGCGTGGAAAGATTTTCAGTTTGATAAAAATATCTTCTTCTACTGCTTATGTTTTCGGCGAAGGATACGGAAAAAAAATTTGGTTAGCTTGGTCAGATTCCATTGGACGTACCTTTTTTTTCCCCTTTTTGTGCTTATTCCGGCTTTTAGTTTTGTTTTCGAATTTGGATATTGCTCAGGGGATGAATGTTTCACTTCCCTGAGGTTTTTTGGCTAATGAACATTCTTTCTATCTCCCTGAGGTTTTCTTGATAATAAACATTCTTTGTATTTGAAAAATTATTTTCATTTTACGAAGTCTTCGGTCATTATTTCTTGAACATTGGATGGTACAGCACCATCGGAATTTCTTTGGTCTTGCCTTCTGAGCTCCTCATGTTTTCTGGCGCATCTGAATTTCTTTGGTCCTGGTGGAATTTGCGTCTATTACACTATTACATGACTGGGTATTTTGCATTTTTCGTTATTCGTTTCTTGTATTTTTTCAGAACACGTGAAGATTAAAATACAAGGCCACCCGATCGATTATCATACATGGGTTTACTGAGGTCTTAACGCGATCGATTATCATTACTTTGGGGTGCAAGGAAATTCCTTCCTGCTTGATGCATGAGCCTCCAAGCCCTGTACACCTTGCCAACCGACTCCATCCATTTTTTTGCTACCTCTGGCAAGACTTTGGGCATTGTTGGCAGAGGAGGTACAAGGCTGGGAGGTTTCAAGCTTCTGCAGGGTCCTTGCCCCCCAGGTACTGATGATCAATCAAGTTGAGAAGGTCATCATATGTGCAAAAGAAGGAAGCAGTGCTGGAGCAGTTATTTCTTTTATTCCACCCAAGGTATCCTTTGGTAAGTGACTGGTTGAATCAGCCTCCTTTTCAATGAAATGCATATTCTTAATTATTTTATTACTTCTTCGTTTGCACCAAAGAATTTATGTTTGTAAAATTCTTTATGCTTTATTGATGAAAAACAGAGTTCTGACTACAGCTTAAGATACAAAATAGAGCATGAGTGATACATTAGGAGAGTTTTGTTTAACTTTGGGGCATAGCGTGTGGACTTTGGAAACTTCTGCTTTGGCTTGGCTATCTGCTAGTGAATTGGTGGATTTTGGATCAAGCAATATGCAATAGATGGCATCATAAAAGATTGATTTGAGCCTCCAATCGGGGGCCATTGTGGAGGGGGGGGGAGAATTTATTGTGATTCAGTGGATTATGTGGGTGGGTCTTTTCAATTCTTGAAACGGGTAGTCATCCTTTTTCAATTATCAGCTGCTTGTATCAATGTGTGCGAATTGTGCCTTTGGCATTAATGCATAAGCAGATTCCAGGGTTGATCTTGTTGTGTATACTCTTCTCTTACATGATCTGTTTCTTGTGCTTGATTGATGCTTGTAGATTTCTTGTCTTGGATAGTCTGTTGATTTCTACGTGGATTGGAATGCATGTAATGTAGGTAACCTTTAGAGTTGTGACATTCACTACAGTTAATGTTGACTTTAGTGCTTCCTAATGGTTCTAAAACTCCTTGCAAAGTGTAAAGCAACAAAGTAGAAAAATATATATCTTGAAAGTCATGTGCTTTTTCTTCTTTTTTTTTTTTTTTTTTTCTTCTGTCAGCCTCTTCTGGAATATTTTCTTCATCCTTTAATCCAAGTTAGGTTAATTTTATAATTGGATTCATATTTGAGTAATAAAAGTTGTATAGTAAAGATATTTCAAAATGGGCTTGGCGTCTTTTGGTTAGACTTGGTAGAGGACTTTCGGGATAGACTTGTTGGACTCATGAAAGTTGGGCTCAGATGAGCGTAACAGATTCTCCGGAATCAAATGGATGTGGTGATACGACACGTATTATAACTAATCTTTATTAACTATTAATTAATGACTCATTATCTACAGATAAATAAGAGCTTTAAAAAGGCAGGAATTAATAATAAAAAGGTCAAAAGTATTAAAAATTTAAAGTAACTGTATAATAATAAAAAGAAAAATCCAGGTGAATATCTTCGCCGGTTACATTACGTAGCGGCTACTGGCGGTTTTCTCCGCCCAAAAGCGACGTGCGGCAGTCCACCTGAGCTTGCGTCGCGTCGTTTCCGCTTCTTTCCTTCCTTGAATTGAAGGCAGATAAACGCACAGCATAGTTGCTCATACTTTCGTGACTGTAAATTTCAGCTAAAGAAAAACAAAAATTACGAAAGAAATGACTGCATTTTAGGTTGGATGGGACGGGAAAGGCTCCGCGATTTGTTTCTCGTTGTCGACGGGGTCAATGATCTTTGCCTTTTCCATTAGAAAATGCTGGTAAATGCTCTTCTCATTTTTTCTTTCTTCTTCTTCTTCTTCTTCTTCTTCTTCTTCTTCTTCTTCTTCTTCTTCTCTCTCTCTCTCTACCGTCCACCGGCGGCTCTCTTGTCTCATTCGAAGGCTTCCAGTGCTCGGCCTGTCTGCAACTCTGACAATCGGTTCGACCGTTTCGGTTTCCCCTAGGTTCGTATCAATTCATCCTTTTGCGTTTCATTTTTCAACTTTATCTTATCCAATTATGGCTTTTGCCTTCTGGATTGGATTTTATTTACTTACTTTTCTTTCTGCTAGAGTTTATCTAATTTAGTAGCTTTTTTTCAGTTCATATGAAATCGAAAGCTTCTGAATTTATAGGTGGTGAGTTGTAGTACGATTCATTTGTTTGAGTTTGTGCCGAGCCTGCGAATATTATCAAATGCGGATTGATGGACCGGTTAGAGAGGAAAGTCCTGACATCGAGAAACAGGGGAAAGTGGAGGATCTGGAGAAGGGAGGTTCCACTTCGCTGGAGCGAGATGTAGATAAAAACAGTGCGGTCAAAATTTCGATATCTCAAGGGAAAGCGTTCAATCAAGTCTCTGATGTGAAGCTCGACCGTGTCACCAGGACTACGGAGTCAGATAAAGCTGAGAGGACTGATCCTGGAAGAGCTGATAGCGTACAAGAGCAATGCAGGTAACCAGTTTATTTCAGATATGCTTATAATAGATCTCGTGGTTTTTGTTTCGCTGAATCATTTGTTTCGTTAAAGAATCCGCGTACCAGGATTTCTAAATGGTAAAATCTTCGTTCTCTTGGACAACTTGCAACCTTCTATATACTCACGATTATTTTCTACAATCTTTCCAAGAAAAAAATAAGTTATCATGTTGAAATGCACTTGTTGTAGGCAAATAGTGCCTCTCCTGGTTTAGAATTTCAAAAAAGGATTTCTTACAGAGGATTTTGGTGCTGTGATTCTTTCTAGTGTGAAGCAATTTTCTCTTGGCCTGGAATCATGATCAATAAGCAATTTTTAGGCTAAATTTTATTCTGAGAATTGCAACTGGTGGTTCAAGTGGGAAACAGACAAGTCCCAACATAGTGTTGCATTCCATTTTCTTCAAAAAAGTATTTCATTTAATGAAATTTTGGTGTTACAATCATTTCTCCTCTCTCTGTACTTGGAAGCTCTTTCTCTTTTATGTCTTTCTTTCTTTCTCATGAACCTATTTTTAGGCTTATCACTGTTATTCTCCACCATTAACCTGACTGGGAGATGTCATTACATGGTTTGTGAGTAACGAGAACAACCTTTTCATATTCCAAGAAAGTACAATTTGTGTGGTCATGGAAAGAATATTCCAAGGAGGCTAATTGATGACAATGGAAATTGTTAGCTGTAACTTTTAACTTTTTGAGATTTTAAGTACCTAAATGATGGCAATGGAAATTGTAAATATTTAACCATATTTCTCTAATTAATCCAGAGTCTGCCAGCAGGAATCTGAAGAAGGTCTGATGGATCTTGGATGCCATTGCCGAGGTGAACTTGCCAAAGCCCATCGCTCATGTATAGAAACATGGTTTCGTACAAGAGGTTCAAACAAGTGTGAGATATGCCAGTAAGTTAAACAAAATGGTGGGATTTAAAATAGTTTCTGCCGTGTGGGTGGTTTCATAACTAATAGACCCCTTATTGTGCAGGCAAGTGGCTGCAAATGTTCACTTCCCAGAGCCACTGCCAAGTGTAAGTATTTCTGTAGTCAACTTCAGAACTTAGATTTAGATATTTTTTTTCAGTTATTTGGGTTTTGGTGTTTCTGAATTTTCTACTTCAAGAACTGGTTGATTTTGATTTCTGATGGTTTGGTCAATTTGTGACCTTTACTGCCAAGGGTGAGCGTTTTCTGATGTCTACCTCAGAAATTTAGAGTGTGAATTTTGGTAAATGTATTTGAGTTTTGGTGTTTCTGAATTTTCTAGTTGAAGAATATTTGTTGTTTCTAATTTCTGATAGGTAGTTTATTTGGACAGTATGGAGCTACCCTCTTTAATGAGGGACTTTTGAGCCTTTTCCAAAGTGTTCGTTTTGGGGCTCTTCCAAAGCATTAATTTCTCTTCTTTGAAAAAGCACTTTTTTTTTTCCCTGAAGAACTACTGTTTCATCCAAAAAGGAGATTTTAGATTACAAAGAGCATGGCCAAACACACCCTTAGTAACTCCTGTGTATAATATCACAAGTGTATTTGCTTTGCTATTAATAAACTAAACTTGAATGTTAGATAATATGTAATGGATTGAGATGCATAGTGCATCAATGCTGTATTGGGACTTGGAGTTATCACTTTCATGTATGTTTTCTCTGTCATTGACTCAATAGGCCTTTTCTTTTTTTAAAGTGTGGTTTCATAAAAAGATGACAACTGGTAGAGCCAGACCTCTAACAACCAGGTGTTGAAGAGAACCCCCTTCTTTTGATAACATATCAGCTAGGCTGTTAGCAAACTGCTTACACAAATTTACTCAAGTCCTACTCAATATTCTAATCTGAATGACAAAAAGACCAAAACGTCTGTGGAATCGTTTTTACACTGGAACATAATCTGCAACTTCCCTCATTTCCTGAGCTGAACACCATTAAGACATGGAGCACAAAATGGGATATCCACAAATATTCAATTGTTTTGGTTATGATACCATGTTCAAGTTGGGTTCATCCTCCCAAAGTAACTAGCCTTTGTAGTGTGGTTTCTCCCAGCAAATAAGCCGTATACTCTTTTCAAGCACAAAACTGTCAGCCTTGAACAACTAGTGCACGACGTATAGCTATAGACTGGTCCTTTTCATCAAGACGTGTAGTCTTCTGTGACTAGTTATGCACTTCTCTTACTAGATTTTATTGTGTAGGACACATGCAAGTTTATAGCATGCTAGTCGCTTGCTATAGCCTTCTTTCTGCAAGAACTTTAAACTTGCATGGGCAGAAGTTGCCTTTTCTTTTAGTCTTACCAATCTTGTTTCCTTAATGAGCTCAAATGACAAAGTCTCACTTGTCAAATGTTGCTGCCCAAGCAAAGGAATGGGCTGTTCAGATTTACCGTCAACGGTTTCTCATTTTCTTCATTTGAAGCTGGTCCTTTTGACCTATTATGTCTTTTCTCAAGTTGAAGCTTCAATTTGCCATGAAAACTTATCCAAGTTATCAGCCTTGAAATTGAATGTTTTCCATGTATTTGTGAACAGACGAATTATTGGGTTTGGAGGGTCGATCCTGCCTTCAGGTCATCTAATTTTGCCCGAGATCGGGTAAGGGTATACTCATTATCATGACCAAGCCTCAAAAAATACATTTCTATGTCGTTTGATGAACCACCAAAGTTGCTGAGCTCTTTTGTTGCTTGACTTGTTCATCCGTTATTACCATTACTACTGTGAGTTTGTTTGGATGTTTTTAACTACCTATTTACTTGACGTGCTGATGTAGTTTATGGTTCTTTTTTTGATAGAGTTGTTATAGTCCTATTTGGATTGCATTCTCAATTCTTGTTGGTGGACTCCTATTGGATGTTCTGATATCCATTTCCCTTGGAGTTTCTGCTCTCCCTGTTAACATTATAATTGGTACTTTACCCTCCCTGTCCTCCTTAACCCCCTCCCCATGCACGCACATACACATGCACACACATACACATGCACACACATTCACATGCACACAGATACACAAGCACACAGATATGCACGCACGCAGATATGCACGCACACAGATATGCACGCACACAGATATGCACGCACACTCACTCTCACACTCGCACAACCATCATTTCCGCATATATGTGGTACTTGTTTAGTGCTCATGGCTAGTACTGCAGGTGTTCTCATTGTGTTGGGACTAGGAACTGCTCTGCGGCTGGGACTGGAATGCTGCCATGAGTGGCGTGCAAGGAGAGTAGTTCAAAGGTTGGACATAACTATAAATCCTGGCTTGGAATTCGAACATGGTCTGTAAATACAAAATCCTTTCTTTAGAAGATCAAATGCAATTGGCATTTGTTTCGCCATGATGTTTAGAGTTGTAGGTAACATTTGTTATCCCAAAGAAGACGCCACTAACAAAATGAGATTTATCTTTGGTATCAAGATCGAATCCTGCTTACGTTTCTTCTCATGTTTAGTTTGCAAAATTTTGAGCGTGTCGTTGTGTTCTCCATTGTTTCATTCGCGGTAGAGTTGCCGCAAAAACTTCAATCAACTGACCACACATTTCAAGGAAGCTTCACGAATTATGTGATATTTTCCCAGGTCTGCAGTCTGCACAGGTCCTCTCAAATCCCCAGATAACCACATCTCTAATAGAAGCCATGCACACATCTTGATCCGCCTTTGGACCCGCTTTCCTCACGCTTAAAGCTTCTCATAGATTGAAATTTGGTATGTGACATCATCCATTAAAAGAATTCGACATGCGATGTCTCACAAGGTTTCGGTTTGTTGATATCAAAATGGCATGCATTTCCTCGAGAGTCATCTAGTAATTAGTATGGCACCGCATTTTTTTTTAAAAATCCCACGAAAGTGATTCTCCTTCTTAATGACGGTTCGCCTTAAACCTTCAACTCAGTTGTGGTTGACGGATGATGATTGTCTCAAATATATGTTTTACTTCATGTCTGTGCCTATATCTGCTCCCTTCGAGTTTCATTGAGATCCACACTGGCTACTTTCATGTTAATCAATTAGTTTTATTGTATATATAATATTTATTCTCCCTTCCATTGAACTCTCTTAGAATTTTATACGAACCTTGTGCTAACCCAGCTCCAAAACTATATTGAGTTGTTCAAGAGTAAATATCTAGATCAGAAAGCTCCATGTGTAACTCACTTTTCATGCAGGCACGAAAAGATTGTCCATGTAAACCTTACCAGAACTTTTGCCTTCCTCGAGCGATTGGGGCCGGCTATGAAATACATTTATTTCTGTGACATCACATCATAAATGGTCTCTTTCTTTTAATCTTTTAAAATCTGATAAACATGTGCAAAGTGAGCGCTTGCAGGATGTTCATAGTTACGGCACTTTGAGATCAACCTGTTGGGTCCTCTCCCCACCTGAAGAAGAAAAGCAAAGAAGTCCATGGATCGAGCCTGCTTGATTAATTCACTCTCTTTATAGTCAAAAGTCCCAACCACTAGCAGGAATCATACGGAGACATGCAGAGAAAAGAAAGCCTCAATTCGTTGAACTCTCTAAAGGAAGAGAAAGAGGAGCCGGAGAAAGCATTTATACATACACGATGCGTCTGTCCCTACCTTCCGCTTGCATCATATTGTTCCCAACCCAGAATCCTGTCTCTTATCTGCAACCTGCGGGCTGACGCTCATCCACTACTGTGACACTATCATTCCTATCCAGGAAAAACAAAAGAAAAAAAAAAAGTTCCAATCGAGTCGACCAATATATGGATTCGGCCCCCACTTTCATCCCATCTTTTCAGCGAGGCGATTGAGAGAGAAGTGAATGACCGAAACAAAAAGGCGACGAAACGAGACTGGACAGTGATCCTAAGTTTCACTGACCCTTCCTTCCTTTTCCGCAAAGCTCACCGACTTTCTTCCCTCTTTCGGCCACAATTCTGAAAATCTCCATTAGAGCAGAAGGTAAGTTATATACTCAATTAATAATACTCTCACGAGTCTCGACAGCAACCTCCAGTCTCGGATTCAGCCATGATTCAGCCTCCTGAAATTCCGTACCTCCTTTAGTTTTATATAAAGATGGAAAAAGGAGGCTGATTAAGCGTAAAGCATGGTGATTAATGATCATCAGTCTAACATTTATTTATAATCAGGAGCCAAAAATGGGTCCCAACTCTGCTAATTCCTGACTCCTGTCGGCGCAAAGCAAAACTAGTTGAATAAACTAAAGTCACTAAAGAGCGGGCAGGGGCGGCCTCTCGTGAACCGAAACTGCGCCCGGCCGTCTCTCCTGCCCCTCCCTTTCCCAACCGTCTCGGTCCCACACACTCACTTTTATGCGGGTCCCAAATCCACCGACACGTGTCAGTCTCCTTCGCTGAGACAGCACGGCAACTGCACCCCCTGGTAAACCCGTGTTCTTCGTCCCCGTCGGTGCCGCCGCTACCCTCACGTCGGAACTCGGAAGCGCAGTTGGCCTGCCCACTCCAGCATCTAATACCGTTAACGGCCCTATAACCTTTCGATCGTCCAGCGAGTGCCACGTGTCACTCTCGGTCCTCTCGTCCGGTAAATAAATAAATAAATAACAACTCGCCCACTGAATCTGATGCCGTGGCCAATTGGTTTGGGACTTAAAAGTCTCAATTCTCATCGAGAAGATATTAGGCCAAAGCGTTTAAGACCGTGACATGTCAAAGACTCAAAAGTAAGATTTTCATACAAATTCATTTCCCATTATTCCCTTACAAAAATCTAGTGTACACATATTCCTTCAATTCATTTTATGGACGCTTCATAAAGCCTTAAATAAAATCTAAACATACACCGTAATTAAGTTGTGGAGGAGGAAAATATAATGGAGACAACTTTGTACTTAGAAGGTCCCAATATTACGTGTAAAGTCGAGTCCAAACCAAAATGACTAGCTGAAGTTAGGAAGCCTCGTACCAACTTATAAATCAGGATACCTTTTACTTTATTTATGTGAGACACTAATTTCTAACCGTCCCCGATGTTTTCAAAACAGGATCGGATATCAAACCAATAGTATGTCCAATTTTGATCAAACTCGATTAAACTAAGTTGTTTTAAGTTTCAATCATTCGATTGTTATACCCTATAATTTGTATATATTAAATATTCTTTTTATTAGTAATAAGATAAAATAAGTGATTTACTTTTTCTGGTCACGTTGTTTTGCATGGATGCTATATAGGTTGTCTGAATCGCCTTTGGTTTTGGTTCAACCAGGTTGGATTGCCTGCCCGGTTCGGGCCGTTTCTTAAAACACTGGATAGTCATAGACTGGTAAAAATTAGCCAATTTACTATTGACAAATCATATATGAAGCTTCAAATAGTAAAACAGATTAATAATGTAATAAGATATAGGCCAAAATCAGGAAACACCTCCTATTACTCTAGTGACACTCCAATTTTATAGTAATCAGTTGACTAAACATAATAATAAAAAAAAGGCCTAATTTAAAATTAGAGGAAAATATTCAACTATTTGTGGGATCAGGGTGTATTAAATTTTATATCTGCCACCCAATTTTTGCTGAAATAATAAAAAAATTTCAGTCGATCGTCGACTTCGAGTTGCGGAGTGCCCTCGTATTTCTGAGCACAAAAATAAAATAAAATAGAATAAAATAAAATAAAATAAAAATAAAAATCATGAAAGAGGGACCTGACATGGCGTTACGCTGGCTGCCACCGATACATCCCGCGTCCCTTTCAGTATCGCTTCTTTTGTCACGCGTGTGCCAGGAAGTATACGTGTCCGCCGAAGCAAGTGGGAGGTGTTAACGCCTTAACGGTAATCCTTTTACCCCGACTGGGTATCGCCAGTTGCTTCCCGGTCACACCCCTCCGTTGAGCCGTCCTTTCTGTTCTATAAAGAAGAGCCCCGCGGCGGAAGCGGGAATACTCGGCGTCTTCCATTGCAGTTACTGCTGTGTTGGAGTTCTTCCTCTTCTATTAACGTTTAATGCGAATTGGTGCGATCGTGGCCTCGTTCCAGAAGGATCCTCAGCGCGTGGGAGTGTTGTGACCTCTGAGAGAGATATGGTATGTGAAACTTGAGCTCAGATTCAGAGGTAGCGGAGGCCTCGGGACTCCGATTCTCGTGCCTTCTGTTACGATCTCCGTTTCTGGGTTCCCGCAATTTACGTTGGTTTTTTTAAGGGTTTTGGGCCGGGGGGGTCTTGGTTGTCTGGGGGCAATGTCGTGTTTGTTGCCTCCAGACCATTTGTGAAATTTCCTCTGATTTCGTTTCTTTGGCGTCTGTTTTTCCGATTCTTGATTCCTTACTGTTTTCTCCCCGAAGCACGCTGTTTTACGGGGTTTTTGTTTTGCTCCGTTCACAGATGAAGGGAGATAAGGTTCACAAATCAGCGTTCTCTAATTTCTGCTTCCTGATTCGTTTTCCTGTTTGTCAATGTTGGGTTTTATGGCAATAAAAACGTTTTTATTTTATTTTATTTTTTTTTAAATTATTTTCCCTAAAAGGATTTTTGTGTTCTGTTTTCTGAAGCAGGCAGTGAAAAACAATTCCGGCATCTTTGAGAGCAAGATCAAAGGGAGGGTCTCGCGACGTGGTCTCCATGCTTCGATGACAGAGCCTTGTGTCTCCTGTACCACTTTCAATATCCTCGCTCCTATATACAAAAGACTTGATAAAGAGGTAGATTATGATTGATTCCGGCGTCGGTTTCGATCTTAATGAACTCTGTTTTTGGTGGAATTCAGATGATCAAAGCTGTTAAACTTTTTATGGTCACAACAGGATCAAGGTTGTCGAGAGAGCGAGTACAGGGCTTACTGGTTTGGCAGAAACGAACGCATCTTGGATCGATTGTTATGTGATCGGTCGTCCATTATTTGTCTTCAAGTGCGTCTTTGTCCGTCTCTTTTCAAATTATTTCTACAACTTCATTGTCGTCTTTTTACTCCGTCGGTTCTTTGACGGTGGATTTGTCTCTCCGTGCGTAGGAATTTTGGGTTGGAAATCAAGAGCTTGTGGATATGTATGAGAAGAGACTTGGTGAAGCTGGTTACATCAACTTCAAGCTTGCGCGCACGAATAATCGTGGAGACGGTATGCCGTTTGTAAATTACTCGACCAGAAATTATTATTTTTGTTTTAAACTATGATTTTGTATCTAACTTTTTGAATTTTTATTTAAATTCGACCATAATTATTGTTTGTTTACTGCTTTGGTTCTCTCTTAATCTTGTTTAGGTAGTAGTTAGTGAGTTGCAGGTAGTAATTGTCGTAAGAACCTGTCATACTTATTATAAGTACTTTTTTCCAGAAAAAGAACTTATTATATATATCTCTCTCTCTATATATATAGTGTGAGAGGTGGACTTAATTATAGCGTTACGGGAATAGACCTGTTGCTCCAAGTGAATTATCTGTTTAATATTAATTTGGGACACCTAGTTATGACTTTGGTGGTGAGGGAAGGTGGAGACCTGAGTTGACTTTGAGAAAGCTATCTTACACCTTCGCATGGCAGAGGCTTGGTTCAACTAACTTGCTTTGACTAAGTAAAAGTTTACTCATTCCTTCACATAGAGATCATTTTGTGGTTGCCTTCAAATGTAATTTTGCCTAAATGAGTTTAATAGATATGCCTAAATGAAAAGCAAGCAGTGGCTTGGACAAATTCATAATTGCTGTCTGTGTTTTACTTTTGCAAGCAAAGTAGTTGATTATAAAACAGTTGACATGGATAAATTTGTTTGGAAGCAGATCAGGATGAGTCCATGGAAAAACTGGTTTTGCTTCTCTAGCCTATTGTATGATTTTCACTGAGATAATCTACTTCTCTGATGCAGGTCTATTGACAGCTGTGCACAAGGACTACTTTAGTGTTCTGAACCACCGAGAGATCCTTTTCAACGATTTTGGAGACCGTGTTGCTCAGCTCTTGCATGTTGAATCTGTTCTTCCCTTCTGGCAAACTCGATATGGCAGTATTCAGCATCAAATGCTCATTGTGAATACACATTTGTTATTTCCTCACAACTCTAGTCTCTCTGTTGTAAGACTACATCAGGTCAGATTCTTTTACCACTCATATCTGTATAAAATGAACTGTTTTTCCCAGTCAGTTCTTATTCTTCTTAATTTGTTTCTTTCAGGTCTACAAGATTCTTCAGTATGTGGAAACTTATCAAAAGGAGAATAAGCTTGACTCTGTGCCTGTCATACTTTGTGGGTTAGTTATTGGTCCCGTCTTTGCTTTTTATTCCCCACCCAACCCAAGTGAACCTATTTTTAATCTCTTCCTGACATTAGTCATATTTCTAATTTGCAGAGATTGGAATGGTAGTAAACGTGGTCATGTCTACAAATTTCTAAGGTCCCAGGGATTCGAGTCATCATATGACACTGCTCACCACTACACGGACAGTGATGCGGATGCACACAAGGTCGGTTTTACATTCTTATTGGTTGGAGAATTTTGGTACGACTAAATTGGTCGTTTATAGTGCTTATGTGTTTAGTCATATTCATTCTGTTTTTCATCATGAAGTGGATCAGCCACAGGAATCACCGTGGGAACATTTGTGGAGTAGACTTTATATGGCTGCGAAATGCTAACAACCACAGGAAACCTCTGAAGACAAGCTGGAATGAAGCACTATTTGGAATAATCAAGGTGCATATTAAGTCCATTACGTGTGTTTCACTTGCCAGCAAGCTATTTATAATTTCATTATATGATGGATTTTGTTGTAAAATTGCAGTATCAATTGCGTGCTGCGTCATTGTCAGAAAAAGATGCATTTGCTTTACTGAAAGCTGATAGCAGCGGAGACTATATTACATACTCAGGTTTTTGTCAAGCACTTCATCAGGTATCTCTTCTACAAATTTCCAATGGGATAAAAATGAAATGCCTTTCCTAAGATGATCAAGTTCTCATGTTGTTGTATAATACTTCCTGCGCAGCTAGGTTTGACTGGTCTGAGTCCCAGAGACGTGCAGGAACTGTGGAGGCAGGCAGACGGCAACGGAAATGGTGTTGTGGATTATGAGGAATTTCAGGTAGTCATCATATATTTTCAAAAGAGTCGTGTTTTATTTTTTTTTTTTTTTTTTTTTTTTTTTTTTCCTTTGGAATTCATGGAGACTTGACATGGAACGATTACTATGCAGCGTCAAATATGGGATCCAAGGTGGTCCGAGCCGCTGGAAGTGATGGCGGAAGACGGAAGGAGGGATGATACGATAGCTCTTGACGTGAAGAATGCGGGTTTGTTTCCGCCTGAAGTGGAGCGAGGGATGTGGCCGGAAAACTATTCTCTTTCTGACCATGCAAGACTAACCGTAGAGTTTTCTCTTGTCAGAACGCCCTGTTCTCGACCAATCTGCTGACCAATAAAAAATATGACAGGGTCGGATAGATTACACAACGGATCAAATGTAAATTTGTAGAAAAATGAATATGAAGAAAGAAATTTTTTTCAAGGAAGAGAGAGATTAGGATGAGGCTTGAGAGTTGTGCATAGTCCGAGAAACAACATTTTGAATACAGAAATTATTCTTCAAACGTCAAAGGGAAATGATACGTAACATACGTTTTCTTCGTTTCTAATAATCTAATCTTTCGTTAGATTTCAGTATGAATTGCAAGCAGAACATTTTGACAGCATCGAATTCGATAGATACATCAATCCCATGAATCACGAGCAGCCAAGGTTTCATATTTCATCCGATATACTTGTTGCAGAGTTTGAGCAATGTTGTTTGCTCCCATGCGATCGGCTCTTTCTCTCCACCATGTTTGTCCTTGTAAGTTTCAACCCAATGGGTTCCTCTGCATCACTGTAAGAAGCTGAAAGGGCAAGGAATAAATGGGTCCACGATTCGTCTCCATCTGAAGAGCTGTAAACACTAAATAGTATCAGACGAGCCTGATATAGAGGCAATGCAGCTAAAGATCGATCGGAGGACGACCCCGGTGGTGTGAGCTAAAAAAGGCCACCATCAATCCCTGCAATCAAACCCCATGAGAAATAACTACGAAAGGAGCTCTTCTGTGGGAAGCCTTAACAGAACCATAAATGCTTCGCTGAATCTTCCACAGCTACACAGCACAAGAAACCTAACGTCGCCCATCACTCGGGGGGACCCAATTCTGTCTCTTCTCTCTCTATTTATTCCCTTCTATTGTTTAATACAACAGCGCACATGGCCCCTCCCCCTCGTCTTCACTGCTTCCCAATTTCCCAAACTGGAGCTAAAGACTAAGAGTAGTCGCGAAAGAGTGAGCTCTGCTTCGCCATTCTCTCACTCGGGTCAGCTTGTAGTGCTCCATGGCCGCCGAAGAAGATCAGAAAAGGGAAAAGATGAGGAGGAAGAGGAACGGGCTCAATTTCAGCTTCTCTGCGAGCTTACCCGGAGATGTGCGTGGGATTTATGCAGACAGCATTTGCGCGGTGAAGCACTCGTTCGATCCGATGGCGGATTTCAGAGATTCGATAATGGAGATGATTCGGGAAGTGGGTGTGGAAGATTGGGATGAGATGGAAGAGTTGGTGTACTGTTACGTGGTTCTCAACTCCGCAGACACCCATGGACTTATTGCAGATGCTTTCCTCAGCTTATGTACTTGCCTCTAGCACAACTGTGTATAAGCTACTGCTATTTCTTATGCTCGTAGGCCATTAGATTGTAGTTGTAGTTGAACTACTCCCATTTATGATTGTAGTAGAATTTGGGTCTGATTCTTTCTGCTTCCCAGTGTTCATTTTTCTGAATTTCTTCAAATTCTTCGTTACTAGATTAATTTCACGGAGTAGTCGTCCATGGTAGTGTTTTTCAGAGATGTCTGCTTCTATATGTGTTCTATTACAATTATGTTCTGTTGACTGAAAATGCCCCACATATCGCTCCTTTCCAATCGTCAACCACAGGCGGGTCTACAGACTACAGAGAATATTTCATATACAGTTCTAACTGTATTTTCCAGTAAATTAAGGAGCAGATTTACCAAAGCTATCAGCTGTTTCCTGACACAAGTTACAACCTTTTAAGCTTATAGTCTTGCCTTCCATCCGAGTCTGGATTGATTATACTTTTTGCACTTTAGGTTCCAAGTTTCAATCCGTGGGGGTAGCAACTAACAAGACGGGGGTACGGTCGATTGTCTTTTTCTTCTTTTTTTTTTTTTTTTTTTTTTTTTTTCATTTCCTAGTTTCCTAGTTCATAATTGGGTTGTTGGGGTTGTGTCTTCTCTCTCTCTCTCTCTCTCTCTCTCTCTCTCTCTCTTGTCATAGAGCTTTAATGGTGCCAAAGGTTCTTGTTATTAACTCAATGAAAATGGATCGACAAGAAAGCCAGTTATGTTATACTCCACAATCACATAGCCATTTTCTCTGTATCTAGACTCTGCTGCCAACAATATCGAGATGGCACTCTGTCTTCTTGCAGGAGTCTGGAGACAATGCACGTTCCATTCTGGTGAAGAATCTAAGATTGGCCCAGCAGCTTTTTACAAAGATCTTGAAGAGCAAAACAAACATAAAGGGGTTTCTTAATTGTTTCTCTGCAAAAAAATAACAAAAATGCCTATGGGACTAGCACAAATTAGATCGAACGATTCACCTACTCTCTTTTTTTCTGACCGCATCTAACATCGACCTGCAGATGCAATCTCTTCTTCCTACACCCACCATAACTTTCGCCTTCAACTGCCAATACCCACCCGTAGAAACCAAGTTTAGATTTTTCTCCGCCTCAACGCCTCACCCACTCGAAACAGGCTTCTCACCAAAAACTGTGTCCTATTGAATGCCGATCAGATACCAAAAAGTCCCCATTAAAGAAAAGCAGCCTGCGAATACAGACTTCATGGATTAGCTTCTCCATCGTACCCTTTCTATCGGTTGCTGGTAATCCCAGCAAAGAGAAGCGGAAAGCAATTTAGGGACCGTTGACCCAATACGAGCAAATGACATATAAGGTGAGATTTTAAAAGTCAGATGAGCCTTCTTCGTCTAGCTTGGATAAGCAACAACAACATTTCAACCAACTGTAGCAACTCAAAGGCCATGGCAATTAAAACAAGACAATACCTGGATACAGAAGAGAAGCAGCAGGAATATTTTAGCTTGGAAAGATTATGAACAACAGGCAGCTGCTTCACCCTCAAAACCCGGCGTTCCAATATGAGTGGACTCAGCAGAATGTCACCACCACATTCTTCAAATGCACCCAGTGGCAGGTCCAAGAAACCACTGATCTCGTTGACTGCCCGTTTCATTACTTCTGCGATAGCTCTTACCCAGGTAATTATTCCCCCGTAATCGACTGCTTGGTTCTCATCTTTGCAGCAGCTTCCTACACAATCACCATATCGTTCACTCTCCTGGAAAACAGAGGAGGAGGGAATCTGGGTTTTGCTGCGAGTCAATCAAAGAGGAGGTACTGGTTACCTTCGGGTCCAATCTTCCTCCCACTGACCCTCTTATCCCTTGCCAAAGGTCAGAGAATCAACACTGTTTTCCCATTATCGAACGTAGGCCCTGCACTTGTGCAGCTGCTTTATGTATCAGCTCTTGCCTTCGAGTATACTTTGGACAGAAGCATCAAATATATTCTCTTCGAGGTTTCTATAGTTTCTGGGGTGTTGCATGCGAGCTTGTATCTGGACTCCATCATCTTACCTTACTACACCGGCCTGGAAGCTCTGGTCTTCTCCACCTTCTCGGGTCTGTGTGTTTCTTGTGTTTGTAGGAGAAAGGCTCTGGTAGTGGGGGGGAACTTGATCAAATACAGGGGATGGTCCGGGACAATGTTCTGTGTGGTGGGCACTTTGTGTTCAAGATTGGTTTATAGTTTCACCGGGGAGGACAATACAAGGGTGTTACTGATGAAATATGTCTTGGAAGGTTTCAGCTGGGTTCTAATTTTAATTGACTGTGTTTATCTCATGGTGAAATCTCCACAAGGTGGGCTGCTTCTGTTGACTGTCTATGGAAGTATTCTGGGACTGGTTTGCCTTCATGTCTTGAAGAAGATGTACAGAACTTTTGATTCTTTAAATGGGGTCTGCTGCAATAGGAAACGGGATAATCCTACAACTTTTGAAATTGGAATAGTATGAGGATCAAAATGAAGATTTCTTATCTGTAAATGTGTTCTCTCAATTAATATTGTACATAATACAGAGAACTGTATATCCAGTGTCTCCACATGCATTTCATAAACTTCTATGAAGATCTAAAATCAAGACTACTGTAATTGTTCCCCAAAATCTATTAAAGATTGAATCCGTTTTAATCCCAAAATGACTAATCAACGTCTATATATAGGTAAACCTTTGAACCCTGTTTTTCTTATCATTTCTCCAAAGGAAGTACGTACTTTTTACAATTCCACAAGACCACTGAAGAGTCACGTACGCTTTAACAAAATAAACAAACAATTTTCAAATTATACTGGACATGGATTCAATATTCTCTGAACATATTGAAGGACATAATGCTTCACAACAGAGACTGTATTTAAAGAAAGAAGCAAATCTTCATCTCCTCCATTAATCATCATCCATGGAAGAAGTTAACTACAGCAGAGGAGAAGCATCTGGGACACCTGAGCTTCTCCCGATGGAGCATCACATACATGTGACACCGTGTGCAGCCTCCCAACACAATCGAAGTTACTTCCATCCCCTCCACCGAGCTGTCACCATTCCATTGGTTTCCATCTGAAGTCACAGTCGAGGCCGCCGAGAGAGAAGAAGAACTGGAACTGCTACACGTTCCCGGAACCTCGGCAACATTTCCTGCTTCTTCTTCATTTCCTTCCATAGAATAACACAGCGAGGAGCCCGATTAATGGTCTTTTTGTATATAGCTCTCCAGCCTGCAGGCCTGTGAACTAATTAAATGAGACTAGGAGAGGATGTAAGTGATGTAACGAAGGCAGACATTGAAATGGAAGATGGAGAGGACCCATCTCGGGAGCTGGCAAGATGTATATATATAAAACGTCCGGGACTTAAGTATTTGGTCCAAATGTCCATTTTTTAGATAAGCTCATTTGAATTCGAGGCTTTATGAGGTTTTGGAAACTCTGGCCTTTTCTACCTCTGCGTTACCATTTCCCCAAAGTCGGACGGTTGCAAGGATGCCACGATGATTTGGTCTCATCAGCTGTGTGACCATCCAAGCCGTGGGATTAATGTAATGAATGCAGTCAAGGTATCTATCTATATATATATATATATATATGCGACCTACAGTACTTGTATATATAACTGGTAGTCACTATATAATAGGAGATGCGTCCATGTCCGGTGCATTTGATGAAGATTAAGGCAGGTTACCTGTACCTGCATCTTCATTAGTGCTACCATTATGATATGATGTGATGCTGAAACTGAAAAATGGAATACAATCTTCTTCTAGGAGTGTCTTTTTTTTTTTTTTTTTTTTTCCCTCCTCTCTGTGAGGCTCTCTAGCTAGAATTCTTTTTCAGTTTTCAGTCTCTAAAGATAGTTCAAGTTCTTACCAAATCCAGCAACCCGAACACGATAAGACTTGACATTTCATCCTTTTCCTTTGTGGGTACCAAGAGTTCTTGGTGGCATTATGATCAAGGAGAGGGAATTACCCCAAGTGCGAGAAGATCATATCCGACGGGCATAGAATATTACATAGAACGATTGTGCGAGAGTTTTTGAATGATTCAGAAGTGACCACGGAGAGATATACATGCTATTAATGGCGTTACTAGCTACTTTGAGGTTGCTTGATCAACTTTCTAAGTTGCTTTTGTCAAATGCTTTCAGAGAACCCATGAAGACTATAGCTTGATCGTCTCTTTCAGAGACTTCATGCTGGCGCCTACCTAGCCATCTTGAACAAATTAATACCGTGCTTAATGTGGGATAAATGCCATTTCAATTCTAAATACAGAGGGGCGTGTGTGCAGGCCAACAGTAAACGGGTCAAGTCAACGGTAACAGGCCACCTGGAAATTGATTTGAAATGTTCATATGTGTCGGATCCATCATCCATCACTCTCTCTTAGTTTCTCCGCTAAATCTTGTTCCTAGGTTTCTAACTTGCCAAGCCGCCTTCACAATTCCATCACGGAACTCGGCAATACAAAAGAGATCTCCATTCAGTTCATCTGGTCACGACGGCCATTTGCACCATTTTTACCTTCTTGTATCAATTGCGAATTCGTTCTTGACAATATAACGCTAGTATACATCAGTATTATCAGATACAGGAATCTTGGTAGATGGACCAACTCGGAGGTCTTTTGGAGGAAATGCATCAAGTGAAGTGAAACAAACGTTTTACATAGAACTCAATAGAACAATATAAAATTTCTTCGAAATATGACGACGAAGTAAAATACAGGAACATCACACACACATCCATCCATCAGTCAATAATTGCCTTGGGTGTTGCTCTGTTTCACCGGCTTCACGACCCGCATAATAAACCTTTGATGACCCAAAAAAGTTTTCAATAACATGCATCGCCAACCTTACCCCTTGTTGTTCTTCTTAGAAGAAGGTACCTTCAGGTTGCTGCACCAACTTCCGATTATGTGGGGCTGCCATTTCCTTCTTCAGATGGGTCAAAATGTCCTCCATTGTGTACTCCCGTTGCCAATTTGCCAACATCACAAATTTCTTAGGTTCAACCTGCATATATGTTCAAAGTCACTTCAGTTTCAACACTACAGAATCAAATAAGTACAATTAACATATCCTCCTACTCACCACTCCTGTTTCAGGATTGACACACGTCATGTTTATCCGTGAATGGAACCTGACACTAGGAGGTTTCTCAGGATAATCTTTATCACAGAACAGCTTCAGCT
Organism: Aristolochia fimbriata; assembly: GCA_019845555.1. Lineage (NCBI taxonomy): Eukaryota > Viridiplantae > Streptophyta > Magnoliopsida > Piperales > Aristolochiaceae > Aristolochia > Aristolochia fimbriata. Next base: position 40,818,694 of record CM034079.1, on the reverse strand, counting down.
GATAGATACGCCCCTCATGAACAGACTGCAGAATGATGGTGAGAACAGTCATGTTAAAACAAGATTTTAGTCTTCATTATTACAAACTATTTTCCTTTTTTTGAACCATAGAAGAGAAAAACAGCATAAAAATATTATACATTATGAGGACCGATTATTGTGCCAGTCCAGGAACGCATGTAGATATCATCACTATCATCCATTCCGTAGCTAACAGTTCCATCACCAATGCCCTTCTCTCCACGTTCCAGCTCTTCCAACAATCTGAAGTTCCGGGGAACTACACATGAAACAACACAAATGAAGATACATCAATATATGATATTCTACAAAGATTAAGAAATATCAGCAACAAGTTGCATGTTCTTTTAGCAAAGAGTCACTGAAGAACAACACCTGTCCCTTGATCTGAAAATTTAAAATATGAACTGAAAACCATCATAACTTGACACATTAAAATAGAACAGCGAATCAAAGGCATAATTTGGATCATGGCTGTTAAAATATGTAAGTGAACAGGAAGAAACCAGTCCAATGGAATGGAAAGAGAAGAAAAGTATCGGTCTGCCATTGATTACATCAGTACAAAAGCTACACTCAGAATTTTGAGTAATCTCATAGAAACTGTTACAAGAATGAGAAGCTTGGATACTACAGCTCAAAGTTAATGATAGAACTAAAGACTTCCAGGATCTGTCGGCAAACAAAACTTTTTCATATTTTATCAGGAAAAATACTTTTTTTTAATGTTGATAATTTGATATTACATGCTATACTCCCAAGGGACACTGAACCTAGATACCTCACATTAGAAACTGTTATATGAGCACTGCACCAAAAGGCCCAGTTCCCTCTCAACCCTTAACCAATCACACATATACAGGAAAAGTTTTCATTGGTCAACTATTTTTTATTTAAATGGGGAATAGGAGCTGTGATGATCCAAACCCAAGACCTCCCACAGTATGACTCCTTATGGGACCACTGAGCTACTGCCCAAGTTTCCTTCATTGGTCAACTGTGAACCAGGTACCTTTTCTTTCATTCCCTATGCACATTCCAAACAACTAGTAAAATGGAAATCAATTACCTGGGTAAACCTTATAAAAGAGATGGATCAAAAACTTACAGAAGAAATGGAGAATACAGTGCATAAGCAGGCAGTGTAGACTATATAATCTGCCCATGAAGAATTTTTTTCTTGACATTAAACTTCTTTGTAAGCAGATGGACATGCAACTACAGCATTGACTGGTTACTTTTCAAAGTATATTGACTGGTTACTGTTCAAAGTGCAGAGCCAATACACAGGTGCACACCAGAAAAGAATAAAAGCACAATAGAAAAACCAACAAATATAGTGAAGGGCCAAATCGCTTAGTAAGGAGCTTCCAACAATAAGATAATGATAAAAGGATTTCACCCCGTGATAAGGAGTCGATAAGGTATATAGAATACCAAGTGCATGCAACGAAGGATAAAATGGAAGTTCAATAATTCAGTCTTTTCAGGAGCCTGGAAAAAGCAGGAAGGGAACTTTTTTTTATTAAACACTAGTCGGTTGATTCCATTCATTTCAACCTCTATGATTCATATTTCCCCTCCAAAGTCTGCCACTTCTAGAAAGATCTAAATATCACTAGAGTTACAATCAAAGTTGAGAGACTCGAAGATAAGAGAGAGTCCAAGATAACGAGCAGGTAGCACACCCATAAGTTGCTTGAGATATAATTAGGTTGCATAATATATTCCCAACAACAGAACCACAGGAACTTTCACTTGCTGTGGTGGTTTGAAAGTTTGTACCAATTGAAAGAAAGAAAAAAGATTCATTAGATGACTGCAGAAGAGGTATAAAGTAAAATTGTTTCAGTCCCTTTCCCCTCGCATGTTTTGGTCCTAACTACAATCCTGACACAACATAGAGGCAGAAAGATAAACCACGATTTTGGAATGTTTTCTCTTAACATGTCTAGATTGTGACCACTTATAGCTCTGATTTAGTGTTTACAGATGGGTATTCGGTACGAATTCCTCAAAACAGTGGCAGAATGCAGTAGGAACCATTTAAAACGCCCACTCTTTGAACTCATACTGTACACATTAAAAAGATCCACCGGCTAACTGAAACTTTGGTGAATGATTTATCATCTGCTCTGGATCATCCCTCGACGAAGGCTCAAACAAAAATCAATAATGAAATTTAACAACGCCAAGTACTAAATCATTCCTCCCCAAAATGTTCCACACGAAGGATAAAACACCGAACAAATGGATTCCACATGGTAAAACCAATAACAAAACTTGGGTTTTATTTTAGATAAACGACAGAAAAGATGGAAGAAAGAAAAATTCTCACCGACGACGCCCGATCCTCCAGAACCGATCGTCATCGACGATGCGCCTTTCGTTCTTCTTGAAGCTTCTACCGTCTGTCGCACAAATATTCGTGTGCCCTTCTGAGAAACCAAAAGATAAAGTAGTCGGGGCGCGAGATCAAGAGTCACTGCTTCTCTGTTTCTCTCTCAGTCTCGGAATCCGGAGGTGAAAGCCGCCCCACCCTTTTCCTTTATTTTTTATACGAAGCTGCAAACTGCCGCTGTGCCGTGGCAGTACATTTGGCGGACGTCGGAGTTTTGACAGTCCAATAGGGGTATTTATGTCATTTTATAACTCGCACCTGGATTCTCGCGCTTACCGGTGGATCAAGCAGAGCAGAGAGGCCGAGTTGAGAGGCCGAGTTGAGTCATCTGTCTGCAAGAACGTACGTACGTTAAATAACGTTCACAGTACTTATTCCATACACAGTCGTAGAGAAATTCCGAAATTCCTAAATTCCTGAATTCCAAATACCTTCCCCTCGCCACAAGCAAAGAACGTTATTCCCTTGTAAAATTTCAATTCCTTAACATAGACGTACGAGTGCTTCTCTTTGATCATGGATTCGTTTATAAACCCCCGTACGTTACGTAGTTTGAGCAGCTCAATTCATACTTCCACGGTCAGCTTCCCTGCATCATGGTGTTTCACGCTTCATCAATGTCTCCGAAATCGCCGGCCTTGAACGGCGCAGGAGAAGAAGCCCAGAAGAAGCGCGAAAAGGAAATGAAAGACATGGTCTCCGCCCTCACTCACCGCCTCGTCCAACTCCAGGCAGCCAACAAGCACGACCACCCGGATCACGAAGAAGACGACAGGCGAGGCGGCGGAGGAGGAGGGGGCGGACGGAGTATCATCACCCTCACCGGCGACAATACCGGAGCTACCATGCGTTTCCTCCTCCGTTCCGGCGATCATCGGAAAGCACATAAAGTACAAGACGGCGTCGACGTCGAGGAGGAAGAGGAGGAGGAGGAGGAGGAGGAGGAGGGCGATAAGGACGTGTATACGAACAGCAATTTTCAGGCCTTCAATAACTCCATCATGTTGAACGGGAGTTACTCGGCCAAGGACCCCGGCGTTCACATGGTCGTCTCCGACGACTACGGCCATCGTTCCAAGGGGAAATTCAGGGGCAAGAAGAAAGACCACCACAAGGCGACGTCTACTAGTAATTCGGACTCCACCACTAGTGATTCCGATTAATGAATTAAAATTAATGGTGAAAATTAAATTAATCTAAACAAATTAATACAATATTATTGCTTGTATACATCTTTTTATATAATTTGATGCCACATATATATGATATAATTTTATCCGTCTGTAATGTCGTATCATCTTTAATATTTCATTAATGACTTTGCTGCTGCTGAATGAGGCTGGCTGAATATATCTATACAATAGTCATTGCATTATGCATACTTCTCTCTCTACATTAATTTCACATAGTAGTTATTTCAGCTTGGCAGTAATGAGGCCTTCAACAGAGCCGATCAAGGACACCACACTGACCAACAAGCAAACAACACTGAACATTTGCAGAACAACCCATTTTTCCGTCCACCGTCCTATCCTCCTCTGCACAAAATACATTTGCACAGGGAAATAGATCGTCAAGGGCCAAAAGTTTAAGGAACCCAACACTCCCAACACCTGGTTGAAATAAGGAAAAACGATGGCAATCGCCGTTGTGAAACAAACGTAAGCTGTTCGAAAGCAGAGTCTCAGAGGATTCACTCTGTATACAGGGAAAAATGGAGCTTTCACCGTGTAGAAACGGTTCACAAATTCACTCTCGGGATACTTCTCTGACACCCATCTCTCCACACCTGCAAACACCGGTTGGCTATATACCTGCACAAGAATTTATAAGTACACCCATGGAAGCAATTAAAGGTGAGAGATAATTAAAGAAGGAATAAAGCTGGATATATATATATATATATGTGAAGTTAGTATTAGTTAATTGAAGTACCTGATATCCTCCCACTAGATGAATGACGATACAAACATTCGCAATATCGATGAGCCAGAAGGGCTCGAAGAAGCCGAACCCTGTTAAGAGGTTTCCAGGGGTGTCGTTACCAAAGGCTGCATAGCCAAAACATCCGCAGCAGAGGTAGAAGAAGGTGGTGATGAAGATGGAAATCATTGAGGCTTTCTTCATGGTCCGGTTTTCTGCTGGTGGGGACTTGAGTGTATCCTACAATATTTAATTTGTTTCCAAGTCCTATGAATACCCATGAATGTGAACTAATTAATGATACTCTGGGTTAATTAGGCTTTAAAATATTGAAGTCCTTGATCACCTGAATCTCAAGTAAAATGGTAGAGTAAGGATATGCAAACGCTATGTCTCCAATTGCTTGAGTCACTGACCACAGTTTGTGGGCTGCACTGACCTGGGTGACTCCTCCTACACTTCCTTTGATCCTTCCATTTTCTGCAAATTAATGAGGGTATTCCCTGATAATTGAGGCCTTTCATACAAGAAAGAGTTCTCCATTTGACTTGAAAAAAGGAGGTGTGAAAAGTAAAGTATTGTACCAATCACTTTTGCTAAACCGAGTGCGAAGCCAATGGAAGAATAGGAGAAAGACATGATTGCTGCTATAATCGATAACCAGACCATATTATGAAAATCGGGTATCTGAGAGGTGACTATCTGGATTGTTCCGAATAAAAGCATATAAAAACTATGTCCATACGAGCAGGAAGCTTGGTGACCTTCTTTGTGGTAACAATTTGATTTCTGTATTGCCCTTCAATATCATATTGCAGATTATTATACAGCCAGAAAAACATCCCAGTAGTAGTTCAAAAATGAGCAAAGAGAATAGGGAAGTACCTCATACTGATTGAAGTAGTAATGGTGTAAGCAATACCACATCCACACAGGTTAATAAATTGGAGCAACCCACAACAGAATCTGTGTTTTTTACCTGAATTACGACAAGAACAAATTAAATCTCAAACAATATCGAGAGAGTTCTACAGAAATTAACTAGCTAGTGTTACAAGATCAGAACAGAACAGAACAGATGGGTGAGTCTAGCCAGTATACCGAGATAGATCTTCACAGCATCCACGTACGACCTGTTTCTTTTCCCGGTGACTGGGTTTGGAGTTCTGTAGCAATCTGAGAGAAGAAACGAGGAAACATATGTGACTATTGCAAAGAAGAGCATGGAAACAGGGCCTGCGATCCAACCCAGTTGGGCAACGCTCCATGCGAGGGACAGGACACCGGATCCAATAACAGCAGTGATTATATGCGCAATACAACTCCACACGGTACCTGGAAAAAAAATTTCAGTGGCAAAAAACCAAATCACTCTGTTCATCAGCTCGCTAGCTAGCTAGTGATCTGATGTATCTTAATTTACCGGTTCTGATCAAACAGTCGTCTTCGTCGCAGGAGCCACTGACGAGTTCCGCAGAGTACTGTCCATGGCTAGATGATCTTTTTCCCACTTCGACAGAGAGAGCAGTCTTGGGAGAGCAGTCTGTCATTTTTTCTGGAATCCTAACTGGGTTTACTGTTGGCTCACTGTGGAGAGCTAAGAATTAATTAACCAGTTGAAGGAGAGGGGAGCTGTGACGAGAGACAAGAGTCTTGATTCTTTGGTCAGCTTTAATAGGCTTCAAAAGTAAAGTACGTTCGAAGCACCGGAGAAAAACTAACATATTCGAAGTCGTCCGTGGAAATTAAAGAAAAGAAGAAAGAGAAGGTGAGTGAGAGAGAGACGCATCTATCCTAGTGGGTTCTGGTACTATTTGTTTTCTTCTACTAGTGTCTGAAACAGACAAGCAATCACAAAACACAAAGGACCCACTTAACCAGCACATCGATCGATCTACGGGCTTGATTATATTGTCTTCCTCTCTCTTATGATCTATCAGCTACGTACAGAAAGACGACGAAGATCGCGAGTAAGTGTATTTTCACTCGAGTTACGTTACACCCAGTATCTATAAATGATTTCTCTGCTACATCCGCCAGTATCGATCGGATTCTTAATTTCAATAGCAGAAGCTAGCTAGCTAGCTTTCTTCAAGCATGGAAATTAAGTAGTTTTATTAGCTCGATCGTCCTATATATATTTTAATTAATTAATCTTTAAAACTTATGTTTCAGATCTGAATATATACCCTCTGCAATGCAATGCACTGCACTGCACTGTGAAGCTATTTAATTATGATTTCAAATGCATGCTTAACAGCTAGCTTATAAACAGATTACTCAGAATTACACTTCCGGCAACGACAAGATTGCTAATTGTAGGAGGGAGATCGAGTAGTGATGATGAGAGAGGATCCACGAACACTAGTAGTGTGAAGACACCCAGAAAGGACGAGAGAGAGGTGCAGTTTGTGGGGACGTTGGGGCGAGTGGCCGGTCGTGCTTCTTTTTGGAAAGGGCTTCCGTCTTATCACAATTAATGATATATATTTTGGTCAATGGAGCTCAAGAAAAAGAAATTATCTATGCGTGGCTGAACCTAGCTTCAATGACAGTGGATACTGTATACTGATAATTGAGAGTTTGGAATATTAATTTGTCGAAGTTGCTCCAGAAAAATAACAAAAAAATTCTTCATTACAAAAAAAAAAAAAAAAAAAAAAAAAAAAATCGAGTTCTGTTTAACCATATATTAATATATATATATATATAAGATACTTTTAAATAATGCATATAAATATATTTGATATTTTACAGGTGGGCACCAGGCCACATTTATTTGAGGCCCATAAGTATTTGTTATGTGCAACCGTGGAGGCTTAAGTACTATAAGTTTAATTGTATGGGCTCGTACGCAATATATTTGAGTGAACGAGTATGGGTCCTCATGATTTATTTATAAGTTTATGGGCTTGGAAGTATTTATGAGTGTGAGAGTACGTGTATATATATATATATATAAGCAAACGCAAATGTAGCCTGGCCTATTTGGGTCTACAGAGTACGTATTTGTGTTTCACAGTGCGTTCGAGCCCATAAGAATTTGTGGCCCACCCGTATTTGTGATTATATGGATCCACATATATGGATCCGTGTCTTTATTAATTCCCTACGTAATATATGTGTATTGATGATCAGCCTTTGATTTTGGTAACGTACCTTGTTCAACGTACAAATTAACGCTCTGCTCGCGCCCGAGACACCGACGTCTTCGTCTCTTCTGCACGCCCCATGCAGTGCGGCAATGCCGTATTATCCGTCGCACTATCTAAATTTTCCGGCCGGCAGCCTTTGAAAAATATCTTCTTTCTTCTCCTTCTTCTTCTTCTTTCTTGTCTATAGCTAGCGGACGATAGAGAGTTCGAATTTTAAAGGATCAGTACCGATCAAACGAAAAGTACTCATTCGGTTAATTAATTTCTCTTTGATGATCAGTTAACGATCTCTCTCTCTCTCTCTCTCTCTAGCTCTCCCTGCATTTCCCACGTTCGGTTTCTGTATACGTTCGTATAAATGGAGTCTTGTCCCTTTCATTTTCGTTGATTTCTCGTCGGCCTCCAGACGTCAAAATGCAATAAATAAACGGCCGGCCGGCCAACTCCTCCTACCTCGTTCCCTCCAAGCCATAACGGACGAAGAAAATATTCCCTCTCTATCTACATAAAATTACTCGATCGATCATCAACTATCAAAAGACGACGACCCACATCCTTAATTCCGATCATGATCAGCTTGGCTTAGCTGCTAGCTGCAGCCATGGAAAGATCATTTCACCACTACTTTCAGTACTACTCACGCCTCAACAATGAATATTTACTCATATCAATATCCCATCTCGTCTTCTTCTTCTTCTTCTTCTTCTTCTCTTCCTTCTCCTTTTCCTTTCTGCTTTCCTCGGCTGATCAGATACCAGAGTTCGTTTCCTGCTTGGCCTCCAATGATGTAAAGAACGTGACCCTTTTCCCCAGTATTAATCAAGACTCGTCTGCATCGTGGGCGTACTACCACTTACTCAATTTCTCCATCCAGAACCCTCGATTCGCAGCTCCCACCTTCGCCAAGCCCGTCTCCATCGTCCTGCCTCGAACCCTGGACGAGCTCTCTTCCACTATTCTATGCGTCAGAAAACAGCGCCCCTCCTGGGCAATCCGCATTCGCAGCGGCGGTCACAGCTACGAGGGCCTCTCCTACACTGCAGACGACAACACCCCGGCCTTCGTGATCCTCGACCTCATGAACCTGAACCGGGTCTCGGTCCACGTCCCTTCCCGAACCGCCTGGGTCGAGGCCGGGGCCACCCTCGGCGAGGTCTACCACGCCATCGCCCGGTCCGGTAGTGGTAACTCCTCCCTCGGGTTCCCCGCCGGTTCGTGCCCCACAGTCGGAAGCGGCGGCCACATCGGAGGCGGCGGCTTCGGCCTCCTCTCCCGGAAGTACGGCCTCGCCGCCGACAACGTCGTCGACGCCGTCCTCGTCGACGGGGAGGGCCGGGTACTGGACCGGGAGGCCATGGGCGAGGAGGTGTTTTGGGCAATCCGCGGCGGAGGCGGCGGCACGTGGGGGGCGGTGTACGCGTGGAAGATCGGGCTCCGCCCCGTCCCGGAACGAGTCTCGGCCTTCATCGTCTCCAGACCCGGTTCCAACGACCGAGTCGCCGGGTTAGTCCACAGGTGGCAGTTCGTGGCGCCCAACGCACCCGACGACCTCTACCTCTCGGCCTTCGTCGGGGCCTCCTTGCCCGAAACTCGCCAGATATTTAAGATCGGAATATCGGCGACCTTCAAAGGCTTCTACCTGGGTCCCAAGACCCAACTCGTGTCCCTTCTCAAAACCCTCTTCCCCGAGCTCGCCGTCCACGACTCGGACTGCTCCGAGATGAGTTGGATCGAATCCGTCCTCTTCTTCTCCGGTCTCCCAAACGGGAGCAGCACCGTCGACGATCTCAAGGACCGGGTCCTCCGCGATAAACCCTACTTCAAAGCAAAATCCGACTACGCCCGAGACCCGATTCCGCTCCACGTAATAGAAACCATGACCGAAATACTATCAAAGGAGGCCAGGGGCTACATCATAATGGACCCCTACGGGGGTTTCATGGACCGGGTAAGCAGCGATTCGATCCCTTTCCCGCACAGGGGAGGCAATCTTTACTCCTTACAGTACCTGGTATCGTGGAACGAAGAGGACAATCATCGGAGTCAGGAGCTGATGGACTGGTTGGAAGGCCTGTACAAGTACATGGCCGGTTTTGTGTCCAAAGGCCCAAGGGCGGCTTATGTGAACTATCTTGATCTCGACCTCGGAGAGATGAGATGCGGAAATAATATTCGTGTAAACGGAAAGCAGATCGATGCGGTTAACGAGGGTAGGGCTTGGGGAGAGAAGTATTTCTTGGGGAATTATGATAGGTTAGTTCGAGTGAAGACGTTGATCGATCCCAACAATGCTTTCTGTAATCCACAGAGCATTCCTCCACTCCCGTGGGACGAGCACTCCATCGAGTGATGTACTCACTCTCAAATCTGGTACTGTTAATTATATGTATTAAATGCTCCTAGCTAATTAAGAAGTGTCTGATTAATATATTATTACGAAAAGAGAAATTCAATCAGGCCTTTCATTTAACTTATGGTTAAATATTCAACCTCTTGCATGGGGTCATATACATATATCTATATACTGGTTATAATTAGTACACCCATTAATATAAATATACCGAGTAGGAAATAGTACTGAGGCTTTCTAGCGTCCCCTTAAAACCCCACGACGCGGCCTTTCTTTCAATGAAGAGGCCGAGGATTCCTGCAGACTGACATCAAGGCAGTGCTGGAGTCGGGGGCGGGAAAAGTGTTACTGACCTTTGCTTGTATTATATACCATTTATATGAAGACCAGCTGAAGCAGCCTCCCACCAGCGCTGTCGTCCCTCTTACCAAATTCTATCTGCTGCTTTCTATTTGAATTGGGCACCTTGTACTTTTGTGAGGTATTAGCAGTGTTGGTTAAGGCGATCCCTTTGTACAGGCGGTAAGCACCATGGCACCAATAGCACTCACTACTGTCCCTAGAATTTTGGCTCTACCAGCAGTACTCCTCAAATTTGTCGTTGCAAAGGCGACGTTAACGATCGACCACCGTTGCTGCTTCGCTTCACTGCAAATATTGCTCATGCATCATCGTCATCTTAGCGCCAATATGTTGATCAGAACGAAAAAGAAAGATTGTCTGCACTCGCCCGTACGTACGTCGGAGTGGAGGCAGATCGATATAGAGTATACATAGAAATACAGCCATGTGAACATGTGTTGCTATTCGTTTTGGTAAGTTTAATTAGGTGGATTTCAAGCTGGCATGCATCCAACATAAGCTAGCACAGACCTGCCAACATACGCTGGTGTTGGCATGTTTACGCGCGTGAATAATTTAGAATTTATGAGCTTATTGAGTTAGTTCTCCATATCATATTATGAGCTTCTTATACATCATGGGATTAATTAATTATTAAGCTGTTATATAGTGGGCCTCTAGTGGGCCAAATTTGGCCGTTAATTAGAAGGATATTAATTTATATAAATTATGATTTATTGGGACATGTACTCTAGGGGGTCATATCATATATATATATGCCCGTTATTAATTAGTATATGGTAATTTAAGGAATGCATAGCAGCGATAGATAATATTGCTCCAATTTATAGTTGAAACAATCTTCTAAATTTAACTGTCATGGACGATCGCCATCTCTTTCCTCCTGCTCTGCAGGGTGCGTACGTAAATGAATTGGAAAATGGAATCTCATCAAATGAAATGCAGACTATATATATAGAACTTGATCGAGATCAATTAATTGACGAGATTTGTCCTATATATATATTAAGAGAAAGACGAAGAGAAGAAAAAGAACCCATGAAGTTAAAGGCTTAATAGAATTTAAAGAAATTAATTAAGCACATCGTGATCAGCATCATAAAAAAGAGCATGTATACAGACCCTTAAAGAAATATTGTAGATCGATATTATTGCATAAGCTTAATATATATTTAATTTGTTCAGGAATTAAGCAGGAGAAGCTAAAGGATTTGACTTGAGAGACAATTAATCTAGTCATAGGAAGTATTGTTTGGATCCGAGCATCTTCTTACTCCATTGGCTAGTGTTCTTCGGTGACTGAATTTATGGTCTCTTTGCTCTTTCCCCATAACAATATGTAAAGCCCCAAGATTACAAGAACTGAACCTAGGACGCTGCAGCCGAATGAGTACTCTCGTCATGTTAAACAAACACAAAATTAGAAGATAACCAAGGACAAATTATAAGTTGTAGCTAGGGATCGACAACCTTCCGAGATGAAGACTCTCGTGGAGAATAGAGAAGTCGATAATGGCGACCACAATTTGGATGAGCGGATTGAAAGCTGCCGTGAAAACTGGTCCTCTTTCCCTGATACACCATGACATCACTACAAAGCCGAGTCCAGAGCCCACAATTCCCTGAAACTTATAAATTGATTATCACTAGCTCTTTTGAATTAATGAGGCTTTTTTTAAGAGAATGATTTCAATATTGAAGATCACTAAGTACTCCTTCAATTCATGAATTAATGTTAAATATTTAAGATGATGAAGATCTTATATATCAGTACTTAATATGCGTAAACGTACCGTGTAGAGAACACTAAAGATTTCGAGCTTCCCCTTGAAAGTCCATAGCGTGAGTCTTCTTTCAGTGGAGAGGCCGAGGATTCCGGACTGAATTGCACTTAGGAACGACATTAAGGCAGTGCTGGAGTAGGAGGCGGGATAAATGTTGCTGATCTTTGCTTGAATGAGGTACCAAGAAGATCCGCTTAGGCAGGCTCCCACCAGCGCTATGGTCCCAATTGTCCAATTCTTAGGTACCTTACCTCCAGCTGCGTGCTTTTTGGAGGTACTATTAGGGTTCGTTAAGGCAACCCCTTTGTAGAGAGTCAACAACATGGCACCACCAACACTCACTAATGTTCCCAAAATTTTGGCTCTCCCACCCGTGCTCCTCAAGTTTACTGTCTCTAACCTGTCAGATTAAAAACTGATCTTTAGGAAAATTAATTAGTAAGAGAGATTCAAGCATGTGTGGTTTATACATACATACACATACCCAAATGGAAGAGCCATTAGAAAGGTTGCAACGGGCATCATATTGACAAACGCACAAGTATAGGTTGCAGTAGTATACCCTAATCCCAGCATGAATAGATACTGATTGAGCGTTACCCTGTAATTAAGTACGTATATAGTGATTAAAAGATATAGATAAACGACTGACCGACATGTTCTTTCAAACATGCACATATGTAGTAACAGGACGAAGCATATATATATATATACCCATATAGTCCACTGAAGAAAAGATACCAAAAGACCCGAAGCGTAAACTTTGGCTGTATTCTCCTGCCATGAAAGCGAGCGATGTGTATAATTAATTCATTTAAAGGTTAATTATGATCAGAATGATTTTCAATGCTCATTCATTCATTCATTGATAATAATAATAATAATAATAATAATAATAATCGGGAAAAAAGAAATGGTAAGATCGTATATGTTATAGTACCTTTCGAGTAAGAGGGCAATGGGAGCTAGAAATATTGAGGCGACGGTGAGGCGGTAGGTCACAAAAACCATGACGGCAGTACCCTCTTCTAAGACTTTCTTAATGAGTAGATTACCAAAGGCAAAGGCGACATTAACGGCCACCATTGCCGCCACCGGCTTCGCTTCTTCACTGCAATGGCTCATCGTCATCTCAGGGGATCGATTGGGGACGGAGATGATCACTGCGGAATGGCTTCTTCACTGCTAGTGGAGGATTCTTAATTCTGAGCTGTGTACGTCTCAGGAGCAATACATATATATATATATATATACATGTGGAAGCACAGACCTGCGACCTCAACTGATATCCTTTTTCGTACTGTCTACGTGGATTTCCAGCTGGCGTCCAGGTTGGTTTAAAAATTGCTTATTTTACCGTCCAGAAATTTATTACTCCTCACCTCGATCTCCCCTGTTTTGGCTTAAAGAGCATAGCATATACGCAAGTGTTGTTTCTTTTTTTTTTTTTTTTTTTTAAAAAAAATTAAGTTTATGTATCGTAAGAAAACATAGAAGAGAATGGGTTCTTTACTTGTTTGTTTAATTATCGTCTTAATTAAGTTTGAGCTTAAGTTTGAGCTTGCTTCTTCTTAGAAATCTGGGTGGCACCTATACGTTCAAATATAGTAGTAGTTAGTGGGATTTAATTTGTTACTGAAATTTCATTAACTGTAAGCTTTAACTCAATACAGTTTTGTAATATCTCCATAGGAGACTCGAACTCGAGACCTCACTTATATCTACCCACATGAGACCTATTGATCAGGGCTCTAACTGATCAATACAGTTTTGCCGAGTTATTAATTCTCCCTGGCTCAGGGGATCGAGGGGCCGAGTTGTGACTGTCAGGGTTGCTGTTGTTGTTGTTGTTGTATTTGCCACTGAGCTTCATCTCCTTCCTCATGAATTTCGTGGAGCTGTTTGGTGACAGAACTTTTGGTCTCCATGGTCTTACCCCAGAGCAATATGTAAAGCCCCACGATCACAACAAGTGATCCCAGAACACTGCATGCAGGTGAACGAATCTCATGCGTACGTGTTAGGGTACAATTCTGATAAAGCAAATAACTATGGTTTTAATATTGTAATATGTTAATTAGAGGGTAATCGACCTTCCAAGACGAAGTGATTCGTGAAGAATAGAGACTTCGATAATGGCAACTACAATCTGAATGAGAGGACTAAAGGCTGCAGTGAAAACGGGTCCTCGTCTCTTGACACACCAGGACATGACCACATAGCAGAGACCCGAGCCCACAATGCCCTGAAATTAATCAATGCATCAGCAAAACAGATGTTTATATTAGAGAGATCAACTAATTAGTTGGTCAATACCCGGCCGGCCGCCCTTGATCAGTAATGATAATATAGTAGTATTTCTTTCTTGATCAAGATGATGAAGATATTAATTAAAGTGCATAACTAATTAACCTTTAAATTAACTAATTAATTAATTAATTAAACGTACCGAATAGAGAACAGTGAGAATTTCTAGTTTCCCCTTCAAACCCCACATGCCAATACTTCTATCTAAGGCAAGGCCTAGGATTCCTGACTGAATTGCACTCAACAAGGACATGAGGGCAGTGCTGGAGTACGGAGTCGGGTAACTCTTGCCAATCTTTGCCTGTATAAGAAACCATGAAGACCAACTCAAACAGGCCCCCACAAGGGCTATGGTACCAATCGTCCACCTGTGTCGTAATATCTGCTGCACCTCCCTTGAGTGCGAGTGCGAGTGCGAACGAGTGTTGCTTAAGGCCACCCCTTTGTACAGTGTTAGTAACATGGCGCCACTCACACTCACCACTGTTCCTGCAACTTTGGCTCTTCCGGCCTTGCTCTTCAAATTTGCAGTCTCTAACCTGTGCAAAAGAGTCTTTAATTAATTAGTTAGGCAACAAATTAAATTCCTAATTATATCATCCATGCACCTAATTAATTAATCAGACATTTGTACACATATATATATGTACCCAAAAGGCAGAGCCATGAGGAAGGTCGCAACCGGCACCATGTTGATAAACGCACAAGTGAAGGTTGCAGTTGTGAACTCGAGCCCGAGGAGGAAGAAATACTGGGTGAGAGTTCCCCTGAAATCGAATTACTGACTCATATTGATCAAATCTTGCATTTATTCATTCAGATGTGTGTATATACGTATATATATGTGTTTATGGCAAGAAAACAACATACATACCCAAATAATGCGCTGAAGAATATATGGCAGAGGATACGAAGTGTGAGCTTCGGTCGAGTTTTTCTGCCATGATAATTAATATGGGAAGAGTGATTTTTCAAACAATATTCGTGGATGGATACGATATATGACTAATCTCCGAAGAAAGAATTATGGGTTGTGTAATTACATTACCTTTCCAGTAAGTGTGCAATGGGAGCCAGGAAAATTGCAGCGGCAATGAAGCGGTAAGTGATAAAGACTAGAGCGGGCATACCCTCATCCAGGACTCTCTTTATGAGTACGTTGACGATGGCAAAGGCGACCTCAACAGCCACCATTGCAACCACGGGCTTTCCTTCGCTACACTTGCTCATCATCGTCTCATGATCCGCCATTAATGGAGATATAGACAGATAGATAGATATCAGTACTAGTACTACTGATAATTAATTCGGAGCAGGCGCTCTCATCCAGCTCGATATTTAATCAACCCCGGATGTAGTATATGTAGTCACCTGAGAAATGGTTCAAAGCACTTTGGCCCCGAATAAGTGTCCCGAAAGCAAGATTAAATTCTCCTCTCTCTCTCTCTCTCTCTCTCTCACACACACACACACACACACACACACACATCACATCACATCAGAGCTTTAAGCTACTCCACCTTCACTTTTCTCCCCCCTTCCCGATAGTCTAAACCCCCCATTAAAGACGGCTCATAAGAAATAATTAACAAGAATCCGCAGCAGCTGATATCACACTAAGCCCTCATCTCCCCTACGCCACCATTTTCTAGTTACACGCAAATCACATCTTCGACTGTTTAATTTGTTTTGCAGAGAATATGAACCAAAACGGGAAAGAAGGGATCGATAAGATGTTCTCATGCATATTATATGGTATCCAATACTTCCTGCCTCCTCTTGATCACCGCAGACCTCTCCGTGCCTCTAAGCTATGACTGCATTCATATATATATATTAGGAGAATTTTCTAGAGTTGGGTTCTGGATTCAGGCATGAGCTTATGCGGGAAGGCTGTCACTTATTGTTCCAAGAAAGCCAAGAGATCTGATTTTCTGGGGTTAAAATATTGTTGGGTGATAACATGGCACAAATTCATATGCTAAAGCAAGAGACACTTAGCTACAAACTTTTATATGTCTATTCCAAAAAGTGGGTACCTCTCTCTCTCTCTCTCTCTCTCTCTCTCTCTCTCTCTCTCTCTCTCTCTCTCTCTCTCTCTCTCTCTCTCTCTCTCTCTCTCTCTCTCTCTCTCTCTCTCTCTCTCTCTCTCTCTCTCTCTCTCTCTCTCTCTCTCTCTATCTCATTCACTCTGAGTTAATTAACATTGAAAATATGTTGATTAGTATGATGATCTTATTACCCGACTTGACCATTATGAAATTAATATATTAGGACCTAATTTCCTTTGTGTCTATATATTACCCAATTACGTCATAGCTAGAATATATATATCAGTCAATATTCCACCTAGTCCACTGAGTATGGTTCTGATGCCACTTGTCACGAGGTCATTAATAGAAGAAAATGAAATAGCACCCACTAGCTTCTTAATTACTTAAAATCACAGGCCAAATTTATTCCTCCTCAAGTAAAACTTTACTAATTTAGCCAATATTTGGTTCACCCAATGAAAAAAGAATGAAAGTTCTTATCTGATTAGCTATTTGTATGGTTTAACCTGATTTAAATAAATTAGCATTTACCAAATTAATGGAAGGAATTGTTATTATTTCAATTTAATGTAGCTCATTTTCTGATTTTATATTTGAGTAATTGACAAGATTCTATTCGAAAACTTAGACATGTTTGAGAGAATACATGATATATTTTTGTGCCTTTTTTTTTTTGTTTTATAGCTGAGTGATATATATTTTTAAGTATTTTATCATACAGATCAATGACATTAACTACTTAAAATCTCATGCACGTATATATATATTCTAATATGCATGATAATATTTTAAATTTTAAATTATTTATTTTTTATGGCATCTGTATTGCCATTGATCAACTGATATATCCCGATTATTCAATCTAGCACTCAATAAATTAAATAAAAATAAGTAAAGCAGCCCCAACATAAAATAGAATATGTAAGCTTGTAATTAAGCTGACAAATTACCATTTTTCCAGAGAATTTAATTGGTATAAATTAAAGAGTACGTTCTTTAATTCTTATGCTTAAGTGGAAGAGTCTAGTTTTATATATTCTTCAGTTACTTTTAATTATTATACGTACAAGTGGCTAGTGGAACACGAAAGATGCTATTATTTCTACTTTGCTTGCTCCTTTTTATTTTTATTTTTTATTTAAGTTAATTTAATGCTAAAATTGATTTTTTTTTTGTAATTTACTGGATGTGTGGTCAGAAAGATATATACAATATGAAAATCGATAATACTAGCTAACGGTACGCGGGAGTGTAACTACACCCAAACACTGGTGTACTTACACTTGAAGTTGCTCGCTGAGTTACACTACGATTATACTGGAGACAAAGACATTTGTTATCGCAGTTCGGAATAAACCATTCCTAATCTGCGGGGCTTTCTGCCTGGGAGAACGAATTCACTAGTGAAAGATGTAGAGTAACTTACAAGTTACACATAAGGGTTCTCCTCTTCAATACACGACTTGAACCATTTGCTTCACTATTTCGGATGATGACCGTTGACTAGGTACCAACATCAACTTCGCCGCCTCCCCTACACTGAGGCTCCCCCTCAATGTGTCCCTTCGAACAGGGACTGGTCAAGTAGGTGTTTTCTCAGATGAGACAAACACTAAAACTGTCAAAGATAGCTCTGTGCTCAAGCCTGAAGACTTCGTTTAGCACTCAATAAACTTATCATCTGATGAACTGTCAAGCTCCCCCTCAATTTCACACTCAGTCCTTTTTACTGTCTATCGGGGTACACAAAATAACCCTAAAGCTTACTCAAATAGGCTCGTCAAAATATGATAACAATCAACGTGGCTTTGCTCTTATCATTCCGATCAGTATGGACCTCAAGTACTTATCCAAATCCTAATCCCGTGACACTTGTACACATAACTGTTATCCTCAGAGTTGTCAAAATGTAGCCAATCAGAATACAATCACCAAAACCCGCATTAACACAATATTGTGTCCACTGCATATATTAAATTCTTATTATGCATTCATAAACTACATGTAATTGCACTTAATTAGTTCTAATTTACGCTAAAGATTAATTGTACGTAAAGCTCTTAATCAACCAATAATCATGGTCAAACTAAAATTATGATGTTCTAATTAACGTAATTTGATTCTTACACTTTTTTCATAAAGCTAATGCTTTGGTGAAGAAGAACCACTGATCTAATTAATATGAAATTTTAAAGAAACGTGTTATACTTAACAAAATAAGCAGCTCGTGGAGGAACTTTATATTAATTTGTTATATATACACTTATCAACTTGGTGGAACATTAGAGAAACGAAAAGCTCATCTTCAAGAAATTAAACTGGAAGGCTCATTAATTAGCTGTTTATATTGTTGAAATCAGTGGTTTAAAAACTGGAGCAGCCGTCAAAGCGGTAGTATGCCCGGTTTAAAAACTCTCTTCTTAGGTTCTCTGGCCAGAGCCTCCAATGAAAGCTTGAAGCAGGAGGACTGTGACGAGATTAAACATTAAACAAGCAGACCATGATCGTGTCATTTCTGAAGGAGAATCTCATCCGCCATGATTGATCGCTATGGTTTTCCATACCTGCTTCGGCCAGAGAACACACACGCACATGCACACACAAAAAAATTCAGGTATCAAGGGGTCCTTCTTGGAGTGACCTTGCTGTCCTTCATTTTGTAAGTAAAGGTGTTGGTATGTGGATTTGATTGATAACTCCTCATCGGTTCCTATATAGGCTCCATACATATGTGTGAGTCAATGGATGATGGGTTTGTAATAGTATTTGTAATGTCCTTTATGATGTTAAGTGTCAACGTCTCTGTTAGTTGTTGAAGGTCCCATTGACCTGAAGCCATTAAACTGGAGACCTTGGTAAACGGAGACATTGGCCCCTGGGTGATTCTATCGTGTTCGATCAAAGAGTGGCCTAGTGTGTGTACTAATCCAAGTATCATACCAGAAAGAAGTATCTACGCCATTGCCTATGCCTTTTCTATAGTATGTGAGAAATTCAGGTATTAGTACTAGTTAATTTCTGTAGATGTCTCCATACAAAGGACTGTGAGTTACTGGGTTCCATGTGTGGATATATATATTGTGTGGTCAGTGTCCATATCTATCTCTCATAAAGGAGCTCCAGAGGGAGTGTGGTGCCGTAAACATTCTCCATAAGAGTTTAAGTTGGTATGCTTTAGCCAGAGGATTTAATTTTCTAATACCTATCCCTCCAATTTGCTTGGGTTTGCATATTGCATGCCAATTAAGGAGGTGAGTGTTCAACTATTGATGTTGAAATTCCCGAATTGGGTCTTGTTCCAATGTTGCAAAGTTTCACTTAAGAATGTTAGTTTTTAGTTGAATTCTAAGGGTACGTGAAATCTGTGAGGCATAATGTGGGGTTTGTTTCCATGCATGTTTTAGGACCTGTGTGTACTTTACCACATCATTAGCACCATCATCGGCATCGTCACCGCCACTTCATTGTCATATCGTCACAGCATCGACCAAATGCAACTGCCAGAAAAAGGAGAAGTCGTTCCATCAATCCCCAGGATATATCGATGTGAGAAAATCAAGTCACCCTAATTTACCATTTATTACTGAGACATCCCAGTCGTCCCAATGTCATACCGGGTCGTACTGGCCAGTAACCACCCAATTTTCCATTTCCAGGGCATGCAGTTTGAATTCCATTAGCGGTATGCATTCCCGAATTGTACCGGCAAGTTAAATTTCCGAGACATATGCGTATACGTAAAACCCTGATATATATTGTGTGCATATACTAAATTCTTATTTTGCATTCATAAACTTTAACATTCATCAAAGAAGTTAGTTCTAATTTATGTTAAAGAATAGAAAAACTCTTCATTAATCAACCAATTATCATGGGTCAAACAAAAAATAACATGTTCTCAACGTAATTTGAGTCCTACTAGGTAATAATAATATAATATTTGTGTTAATACCCAAAGCTAACGACTCCTTTTAACTCAATACATTTTGTCTTAGCTAAGTTCGGCTCAGGAGATCGAGGGGCCGAGTTGTGACCGTCAGGGTTGTTGTTGTTGTTGTTGTTGTTGTTGTGTTTGAGACTGAGCTTCATCACCTTCCTCAATTTCCTGGAGCTGTTTGGAGACAGAACTTTTGGTCTCCATGCTCTTACCCCAGAGCAATATGTAAAGCCCCACGATCACAATAAGTGATCCCAGAACACTGCATGCAGGTGAACGAATCTCATGCGTACGCGTTAGAGTACAATTCTGATAAAGCAAATAACTATGGTTTTAATATTGTAATGTTAATTAGAGGATAATCGACCTTCCAAGATGAAGTGGTTCGTGACGAATAGAGACTCCGATAATGGTAACTACTATCTGAATAAGAGGACTAAAGGCTGCAGTAAAAACGGGTCCTCGTCTCTTGGCACACCAGGACATGACCACATAGCAGAGACCCGAGCCCACAATGCCCTGAAATTAATCAATGCATCAACAACACAGATGTTTATATATATTAGAGAGATCAACTAATCTAATTAATTAGTTCGTCAATACCCGGCCGGCCGGCCAACCTTGAGTAATGATGATATAATAGTATTTCTTTCTTGATCAAGATGATGAAGATATTAATTAAAGTGCATAACTAATTAACCAATAAATGAATTAATTAAACGTACCGAATAGAGAACATATATATATATGGAAGGAAAATAACTTACATATATATACTTACCCAAATAGTGCACTGAAGAAGATATTACAGACGATCCGAAATGTTAATTTTGGTCGAGTTTTTCTGTCACGATTATTAATTAATATGGGAAGACATGAGAGTGAATTCATGTTATTAATCAAACGGGCGTGCGTGGATGGAGTAGTACTCTTACAATAAGAATTAGAGATAGTTAAAGAGTTTGTAACGGTAGTATATATAGCAGCTAACCTTTCCAGAAAGTGTGCACCGGTAGCCAGAAAAATTGCAGCGGCAGTGAAGCGGTAGGTGATAAAGACTGGAGCGGGCATACCCTCGTCCGTGGCTCTCTTTATCAGCACATTGACGAAGGCAAAGGCGACCTCAACCGCCACCATTGCTGCCACTTCCCTACTACTCTGGCTCATCATCTCATGATCGATCTGCCATTAATGGATCGGATATAATATTAGTGATTAATTCCACTCCTTCAATGTAGCTAGCACCTGATCAAAATGGGTTTTCAACTCACTTTAGCCAGCGCCCAGCAATATCAAATCACATCATATCAGTACTCCTTAATTTAAGCTAACCCCCCACTCCAGCTAGGGTCATTAAAATTAATTAATTAACAAGAATTGAATCAAGAGTTGATCTCGCACTAAAGCTTCATCTGATCGGCCGATCGACGCCACTACTTTCTTATATATATATATAATTACAACGCAAATCACATTTAATTTCCACCGTTCGTTTTGCAAAGAATTATAATATGAGAAATTGCCCAAATTAAGAAAGGAATATTTTTCTGCAAAAGAGAGCGAAATTAATTAACGAAATTATGAAGAAAATAAAATTAAGATGCAAATGTAAAAAATATATATATATAAAAAAAAAAAAAAAAAAAGGGTCGATAGGAAACCACAAATCAATCTCAAATTGAAGAAAATAAAACTAAGATGCACGTACAATTAATTAAACTAGTAAAAAAAATGGTCCCTCACCTTTGGATTGCATATGTAAATGATTCCAAGGCAATTGCTGCTGCTATATATATGTAGCTGAGCCCCGGGCCTTAGTGATCAGTACTGCAGCCTTTATTTGATAATAAACCCATCCCAGTCGATCTGCATATGTATAGAAACTGCATGCATGCGCAAATTAAACCATGTCTAAAGAAGTCCTCTGATGATCATCCAAGACTCTGAGAGAACAACAGCTAGCTAGATTGAGAACCATATTAATCCCTTTCTCATGAAACCATGTCGGGTTCAGGTTTAAAGGTTTTTGAAAAAAACCCGAACCGGACCCAATATATAATACCAGAAACCCAAACCTATGAAAAACCCGATCCTTATTCAATAAACCACCGAAACCCGACCCGACCCGATCAAAACCCACGAGGGATGGATCGATGATCTCATACATAGAATATGGTATCCAATACTTCCTGTCTCCTCTTGATCACCGCAGACATCTCCGCGCCTGCGTTTATCCGAGAACAATATGAAGACACACAGCAGAGATAAAAAGCAGAGGACGGTGGGAATCGATGCTCTATATATATATATGAGTACTGTTAAAATATTGTTGGGTGATAACATGGCTCAAATTCATATGCATAAAAGCTAGAGACACTTAAATAGCTACCATTTATGAAACTAATATATTAAGACTTAATTTCCTTTTTGTCTATATATTACCCAATTACCTCATTGCTAGAAATATCAGTCAATATTCCACCTAGTTCAGTGAGTATGCATGGTTCCGAAGCCACTTGTCACGAGATTATTAATAAGTATCACACACTACTTTTTACCCCATAGAATTAATTAAAGGGAATGAAAAAAAAATTCTTATCTGATTAGCCACAAATGGAACATAAAAGATGCTATTATTTCTACTTTGCTTGCTCCTTAATTTTCTCTTTTTTGGTGAATTAATTAATGCTAAAATTGATTCTCTTTTGTAATTTAATTGACAGTGAGCATATATATATCAAATTCTTATTTTGCATTCATAGACCAAAGGCTTACAAATATATGAATCATTTCAGTAAATTGATATCAGCAATCCGATCCATCATTTTAGTAATATGCATATATGAATCAGCATTTTCGTTAAAATGATCCATATATATTACATAGTCGTCGTTACGGGGCCTCCTGCACCGTTCTCCACCATCGTCCAGAAGGCTTACAAATATGGATTTCGTCCTTCATGTACAGGTGCATTGTATTTGTCCCTTCTCCGCATCTCCCAACTTGTCTCTCGATGCGGTGCTCTCCTCATTCTCGTTCTCGATCGGCTCCTCCTCGTTTGATTCTTTGGTCTTCATCTCTCTGCTTTTTGCCCAGGCCACGCAGTAGAGACCTCCCACGATAAAAAACCCACCCAGAACACTGCAGGAAGATTCCGCCGTAAAAGTCAATAGATTGAAGGTGAAGCATAGAGAGATGGACTAATTTGAGGCTTTCAAACTGTCAAAACCCACTCTGGTTTTTTTAAGGGTACGTAACAGACCTCCCACTGTAGAGCACTTCGGCCCACAGTAAAGCAGAGATTATGGCTGTTATGAGTGGTGATAATGGCGAGAAAATTATCACGTATACCGGACCTTTCTTCTCTAAACACCATATCTGCAGCCAGTAGGAAACGGCGCTTACGAATATACCCTGCATAACAGGCAGTTAATTGGGACATTAGAAACTAACTTGTTCATTGTATCGCTACAGTTCGGTTTCGCGAAGATGGTGTAATTTGTCTGACCAGCAAGTGTTTGATCAATAGCTTCATAGAGGAAAAGAAAGATTTCGAGGGAGGCAAAGAAGAGTGAGTACACAGTAGAGGACGGATAGGAGCTGGACGTCCCAACCTAAAGCCCATGTCTTCGGATTTCTGTTGAATGCCAAAGCTATGAGGCCAGATTGAAATGAGCTAAGGATGCATTGCAGAGTCGTAAGGCGAAGCTTGGCTGGATACTCTTTCAGAATCTTCCCCTGGTGATATTTGGTAAAAAACTTATAAGCAATTGAAAATTTCTTACCCGAGGTTGTGCAAGATTAGTATGTGAAGCTAACCTGCATGATGAACCAAACGGACCAAGCAATGAACGAAGCTAACATGAGCAGAGGCCCCTGGAACAAATTTTTCTTCTCTACACCGGAGAAACCTTCATGCCGTCCTCCCATCTCTGCTGCACTGCCATATTTATTGAAGAGATTCAGAGGAGGGCCCCTGTACAAGCTCATTAACATGGCTCCACCTACACAGATTGTTGCCCCGAAGATCTTCAATTGACCATGGACTTCTCTCATATCAATTGTCTCAATCCTGGGGAAAAAATATACTGTTAGCTGATGGCTTCCAAGTGCCCCAGTTCAAATTCTTTAGATATGGTTTCAGTACTTAAAATCTGGTGAAGCCTTCGAGCATATATGAGTGGCAAAGCTGCTAATTCTCAGAAATGATGTAACCGAACAAAACAAAATTGCTGCAGACTCACCTAAATATGATGGACACAAGGAAAGTGATTATTGGGACAGTATTCATGGCTGCACTTGCAAACGTGGCTGAAGAGTAACGGAGTGCCATATAGTAAAGATCCATGCTCAGTGTAAGACTGCACTCACCACCAACATGAATTCCTTCAATTTTTACAGCAAAATGTTGTAAATATATGGTATTGATATTTTTTTTTTTACATAACAGAAAGTCAGAACTTACCCAAACAAAGAAAGTAGGAAGATTTTGCAAAACAGACCCAAAGACAATGAAGGAGCCTTTTTCCTGGAAAGGGTGAAAGGAAACCGTAAATCTCAAAATGCAGATCTCAAGCAAAAGATGTACAGAGTAGGTTGAAAATGGCCCCACACCTTTCCATTGCATATGCAAATGGTGCCGAGGCAATTGCTGCTATAGCTTGCCTGTAGGTTACAAAGACCAAATGGCTGAGCCCTTTACTCAGTGCTGCCTTCGATAGTAAAGCCAGCCCTGCATATAGAAACTGCACAAAAATCATGGCTAAAGAAGTCTTCTGAGCATTCAACACTCCGAGAGAACAACAGAGAGCCATAATCCCTTTCTGACTTACACCCCTTAATTTCTAAGTGGAACTGGAGACCAACATAGCATTACCGGCTTTTATAGAGAAGAGAAGGCTAGGGTGGTGGGTACCTTGATGTAACCCAATAGCACTACTTCAATTGCATGATGAGATTGTCAAACTGTTCCATATGGTACCCATACTTATATAAGGTTACTTTTCCACTTTGGAGCAATATGGAGGGTCGTGTTAGGTGGGTGACGAATCCATTGATGCAAACCAATGTTCTTATGCACTGTTAAGCTTCTGCTTGCGTCAATTTTTAGTTCACTTTCTGCCAGTGCTAACAGGCCATCCACTACAAGGGAAACAAGGGAACAGCTTCATCACTTATTCTCATCATGGAGTTTTGTGTAATTTATTTATGGTTAATGTTCTTGAGATTTGGGAAACGCTCTTCCTAATTGAGATTGTCAGTGCCGGAAATGACGTATTGATATCCTTTGCCAAAATCTCATGTGGTGTACATGGGGAAATCACAACGATCAACAAATATGAAAATAAGGAAAGAAAAAAAAAATCGGTACAAAATAAAAAAGGATTCAAATTGATTAATGAGATTACTGGAGATATTGTGGATTGATTACATTTCCGAGAGGGTAAGAAAGTTTGTATCCTTGCTTATTGGAGAAGCGTTTGCAGAAATGAAGACAGTGTTGCACCCGGAGTTGCAACATTGCATTAGTCTTTGTTAAAGACTAATTGACTCTTCTACACTAGAAGCTCGAACTGAAGGGAGCCTCAGTAGAGATAATAGTTGGACAACTCATGTTACACGAGTGGGTCTCGGTGAAGGCTGACAAAAATCCATTGTACTGTTAAGGTGTTCTACAAGGAGTCTGACTCTTGTAATAACATTGGTGAAGGTTTGTAACACTTTTAATTTAGTGGATTGCTTAAGGGTGGGCATGGGTCGGGTTTTTTAAAAATCGAACCCGTCCCAATATAAAAAACCCTAAACCCGAAGCCGCTAAAAATCCGAACGGGTTTTTCAAACTTAAACCCGAACTCGACCCGAATTGAATTTTTTACAAACCCAAACTCGATGCATATTTGTTTCTCATCATAATCATATTTTAGATAGCCAGAGATATTTTCCCTTAGTTGCCTGTTGTCTGTATACAACCATTCTAATAAAGGGTGCACCAAAATGGCTGAGGTAACACAGAATGAGACAATCACCAACACTCTTCACTCTGCACTAACTGTGGGAATGAGCATGAAAAAGATGGTTGATAGGATCAGCATACCACACCTTACCTACAAAGCCAGAGGAAGAAGTTCATTGAATAATATAATACATGAAACACTTGTTACAGACTGCTGGTTATAGTTTTCTGAGAAAAGATGTGGTCTTATCAGAAAAAAGTGATACAGGCTGTCCCCACTGAGATGTGTCCTCCCACCATCGCTTGCCTCCCAAAAGAGTGACTAACGAGTTTTCCTACAAACATTTCTACAGACTTAATTGAGGCCAGAGAAAATGGGATAAATGGAACAGAAACAAACGTGACAAAATAGAGAGAACTTATCCGACCGCAGTTGATACTGGTCGCCAATTACATACAGAAAAAGGGAAGGCCAACACTTGAGCTTCATCAGAGTTGTCAACTTGCAGAGTTAATATTCCATTTTCGAAGGCATCATCTCCGAGACTGGTTTCTGCTAGAAACTTTGATTCTTAAAAAGACCGGAAGCGAAAATTGGAACGTGGTTCTCATGCTAAGAGGACTCTACTCGGGAATCATTTTCACTTATCCGAGAGGACAAAGTAGGATGTAGGATTACCAGGTTACTTATTTCTAATTGTTATGATGTCATTTCATATAATGGTCTTGAGTGCACCCCCATAATAATAAGAACTTGGAGATAAAGAGGAGTCTAGCATTTGCAATAGTGTCATGTAAAATGCTCGAGCAGAACACGAGGATAGGGGTGTAATCTGGAAACAATCGGGTAAAGGGTATTTCGTTATCCCTTTCGATTACCTGTCTATTACCCGTTTTGCCTGAATTTTGAATGGATATGTCGAATCTGAATTTTAATACTGTTTTTATTAATTTTGTCATCTAAACCTTAATAAATATTAAAAAAATCACAGAAAATATTATTTGTATAAAACAAAATAGGACCAATGAAATTCTAAAGAATAACTTTAATATCTTATTCATAATTATAATAAATACAAATAAAATTACTTAAAATTATATTAAAAACAAAAAGTGAGATTATTATATATATATATATATGTGTGTGTGTGTGTGTGTGTGTGTGTGTATTAAAGAAATTATTAAGTTATCATTCGGGTAATCTGGTACGGAATAGAGATTATTCATATCCGTTTCAAATAGAATACAGAGTAATCTGGTAATTAGATAACCGAAATTCTCATTACCCATGAATTTATAACTGTTTCAGATTACAAAAGATTTAACTACCTGCTTCCACTAGAGAAGCAACCAATTACAAACGCAATCAAACCTAACATAAAATCAACTTCCACAGGAGAAGCAACTAGGCGCATTTTGTACAGGCATGGAAACATGAATACTTCTTGCTTCAAAGCCACGTCCGTAGTTCACAAGTCCAAAGATTATGCCATCATTGTTTCAAAGAAAGATGGCGGAAATAGTGGTTGCAAGCGCAAGAATGACCGTAATTTGGAAGCGCGAACAATCTTGAGTGAAGAGAGAGCACAATTGTTGATGTGATTTCCAAATGATTACCCATTTTGACTGTACAAGGCAATCTACCCCACAGAAAGGAAAGAGCATAATTAAATAACTAACACTGCCCTAACAACACAATCAGTTTTCTGTAGACGATTAAACAATGACGCATAATTAGTTTCGACGACATTGATGCCCCAAGCAAAAATAACTAGTTATATTTTTTTAAAAATAAAAAATAAATTTATTTTAATATCATACAATCTCTAACACAAAAACAATAATATTTTCCAATAATTGACAACGGATTGCTACACGCATTGCTTCTCAGCCCATCCTGTTCTTTGCATCACCTCACATTGTCGGTATTTGGGATACAATTAAAAGCACAAGTACGCCTCAATTTCACGAAGACAACCAAATATTAAGAACACACCATTCATTTCTAACCACAGATTTTCAAAAATAACCAAGTTCCTACACTCGACAAACGCAAAATTAAACTTAAGATTGTAAAAACAAAAAAAGTACGAGGTGTTCCTACACTGCTGTAATGCACAAATGAAGCGTCACGCAGACATACATGAAAAAGATTTAAAAAAATAAAAACCAAAACTGTTTCACATGGCCACCATAAAACATCTATTCTTCCTCAGTAGCAATGGTACCCTTATCGCTGACGTATATACCATCAAGAAACTTCCTAATATCCTTGTTTTTGACATGACATTTCTGCACACAGAAAGCCAAAAAAAGAAATCAGAAAATGAACTATGAAAAACCACTGCAGCCATAAGAGAGAGAGAGAGAGAGAGAGAGAGAGAGAGAGAGTGACTGATAGAGAATGTGTGAGAGTGAGAGAGTGCGTGTGAGAGAGTGAGAGAGAGTGCGTGTGAGAGAGTGCGTGTGAGAGAGTGAGAGAGTGAGAGAGTGAGAGAGTGAGAGAGTGAGAGAGTGAGAGTGTGTGAGAGAGAGACTGTGTGAGAAAGAAAGAGTGAGACAGAGAGATTGATTGATTACAGCAACAAGTGTTTGAGTGAATATGTACTAGTGGCATCACCTGGTTAATTAAAGCCGCGGATCTTGACACTAGCTCAATATCGTTGCCATCCAAAACGAGCTCGTCCTTAACCTTCTCAGATCTTGTAATTGAAACACCCTGAAGCATATCAACTTTTCGTACCTGATGAGACAACGTAAAGCATAACCATCAGTAATTTAATTTAATAAGGAGAAACGTACGAAGCAAACAGCAGAAAACAGGATTTTGTAAGAAAATGGCAAAATTGACACACATCTAACATCATCAAATAGGAAAATATTAACATTACAAAGAGACCAGAAACACAAGAACCCAACATTAACACAAATATCAAAACAATAAAACCAATCTTCAACAGATTACATACTTAAAAGCAGTACACCATTTGCAAAACGGGAATCTCCAATCAGCATTTCTAATTGAGTAATGATTCCAAGAAAGACAAGATAAGATTTAAAGATTTTTGACAGTAACACAAAGAAAGTGGGAATTCATTTACTAAGCACTGAGTGACAAGTCAAGAAATATCAAATGCCTCAAATGTTTCGTTCATGAAGAACACAATGCCCTATCACACATCTAATTGAGACCCCATTAAGCATGTCAATCTTTCGCACCTGATAAAAACGATGACACCCATAACCTCAGAGTTTCAAGTGATATACAGAAGAGAATTAAGCACACAGCAAACAACAGATAGTACGTTGCACAATGATCTTATTGTAAATACCGCAACACAATACACATCCAACATTGATTGAGCATAAAAAACCACACAATTTCTTCTAAAGGGTTTCATTAAATTGAGGTTAAAAAAAACAACCAAATTAGAACCAAAAGAAAATCAATATTAACAAAAATAGGAAACAAACTTAGGGGATCTCTATACAACAATTGATAATCTCTAATTCCTGAAGAACCAAGAGACATATCAAAACTGTTGACTACCATCCCCAAAGATATTTTGAGCCCAATTTACATTTGGTACTGAGTGACAAGTCAGAATATATAAAATGCCTCAAATGTTTAGTTCATGAAGGACATATTGCCCGATCATGCATCTAATTGATTCATCATTCCTGTCACTTAAAATAACCTTCATACCTCGAGAATATAAAAAATGAATACCAAAAATTTGAAGTTTAAAATTCATTAAGTCATTCTCCTTAAAATCACTTTAGAGTGGAATGTTAGGAGTACACCAATAATGTTTAGTACATGACAAACATGCCAGTCCTTTCACACGCCTGACTGTTTCATCAACAAAAAAAAAAAAATCAAAAGATAGAGAACAAATTACAAAATAGACTAACGGATTAAAAATTTCCTCCACAACCTATATAGATGAAACATTTGCAGAAGATTGGCAAAAAAAATTCCCCGATCCATAGACACGTAATATGTATAAGGATTTTAAGGAAATGCTTTGCCAATCAAGAGATGCAACACAGATAGGTGGGAGAGAGATCAAATAGAGGAACTCTGACAGACCTTTAAATCAATGTAGCGTAGCTATGACTCAAAACGCTTCCACTCATCAGAAAGGCGATCTTAAGGGCTACACATGAGAATACAGAAGAAACCTAGATTTCAGAAGCTAATGATGGAAAGCCAATAACAGAGAATGAGATTTTCGGATTATCGAAATACGCATCAAATGCAAAGCTGAACGGCTTAAGTTTGTAAGATGGAAAGCAACCACAAGGTACAAGGCATGATAATGTCAAGGCTGCACAGGAACGACTTAATTATAAACAAAGACCGTGATTAAATACATCATTCTCCTAATAGAATAAAGATCTAAAATGCATCTTCACACATTTAAGCGCAATGTGTAATAGTAAGTGTAAATTACCCTCTTCTCTCCAAGAAAGTTGCGGATCTCGATGCTCTTGCTCCCGTTGGTGATACTGGCATTGATAGGAAAGTGAGCGTAAACGAACCGCAACTTGTAGCGGTAGCCCTTGGTGACACCCGTGATCAGGTTTGAAACGTGGCTAATGGCAGTGCGGATAGCAGCCATGGTCTTCCGTGATCCAAACCATGCATCGACCTTGAGTTTCTTCCCGCCCTCAATAAGCTGGAAGTCGAGGTTAAGATGCTTGAAATCCCGGGTGAGCTTCCCGCGGGGACCCTCCACCTCGATGATCTTCGCCTTGACTTTCACCTTGACACCCTCCGGGATGTCCATCGTCTGCGAGGCCAAGATCGTCTTCATCTTCGCTCTGCGCTCTCGCCCTTTCTCCCTCCTACGCCCCCTCACAAAAAGACCCAAGGCTAAACCCTAACTCGGGTTCTTATACTGAAATATTACAAAGCAAGAGGGAGAAGAAAAACCCTAGGCGACAGGTGTCTCTTGCTGATTCGTAGTGGAGCCCACCTCTCGCCTTTGCATCCTTGTCATTTGATCATGTGGGCCGTGGGACCGTCAATAAAGATGATGGGAGTGACATATTCTAACCGGGTAAATAAAAAACTGCCTGGGAGAAAGAGAATAGAGGTTCCAAAAGTAAATGAAATGCCCGAATTATCAATCTGTCGCAGTCTCTCAATTAGTTCGAGATTCACGTCTCCGCCGAGAGCCGTGGGAGATCAATCATTCCCGGTAAATTAAAGGTTCGGCAAAATTTTCGAAAAATAAAGTGGAGGAGTTTAGATATTTCAAATAAAGTAAACGAAAAATCGGAAGAAGAAGAAGAAGAAGAAATATGAAGATAGAGCTTTTTAATATTAATGGTAAAAAGATCGAGAATAAAAAAAAGACGGAGGAAAAGAGATATGAGATGAAGAACTGGAACCCAGTTTTAATTGGACCCACCTCTTCGAGCATGGAAACGAGCTTTGCTTTTCTTTTCTGTAATTCAAGGAGATCTAAGGAGAAGAGGGATTGATTCCGGGAGGAGACACCCTCCTCCCATTGACTGCTTTTGTGGTGCTTAGCAGTACTCTTGGACCAAGCATCGGCGTACCCATTCTCCTTGGTACCCAGATTACAGAACTCGTTAAGGAGTTCCTGGGTCGTAACCAAATACTTGGAGTTTTTCAACTGCAGCTGATGCGTCGCCGCCGCCGACGGCGACGAGAAGGATCGACCCTCTAGCAACTAGCAAGTAGTGAAGCTGAAAGCCCGAGCCTTTATTCTCGAGAAACCCGTCCCTGAAAATAGAAAGGGTAGAAGAGAGGGAGCGGCGAAGAGGGTGAGAGAGAGAGTCAGAGAGGGGTCCGTCCGTCCTTCCGTCCGTCCGTCTGTCTGATGGGAGGAATAGATGCGCCTGGAAAATGTTCCGAAAATAGGGCTGGCGCCGACCCGAGCCAAGGTGGGGACCAGTTTCCAAATAATTGGAATTAAACGCGTATTAAAAGAAAGGCCTCGCTCGACGGCTCGAGCAATGCCAACCTTTTCTTACGGGACCGCATCTGCTTTTCTTTCTTCATTTTTTTTTGCTAATAAATCATAACAATAACAGAAATATCTTTTTATTTCTTTTAATTTCCTTCAGTATTTTATTTCTTTATTGTATTTTATTTTTTTCCGTTTTGGAACTTTTGGTTTTTTTCGGTTCTGTTTTTTACCAATCGAGCCGGTGGTCCTGCCACGCCATCTCCGCCCGCTCACCTCTCGCCACCTCGTCCGGTCCCACCAATCATTTTACGCCCTTCCTATAGCAAAAAAACGATAACCGAAATACCCGATACCAGTTCTCCGACACGAGATGACGGAATATCCCGTATCGGTTATCTTCATTATCTTCCCGATTCCGATCCGCGAAACGAGTAGTAGAGGCGTTTGTTCAGTTCAGTACAGCGAGGGACGTAGGATGACGTATTGCAGCCGTCGAGGAGGGTAATAGCCGTGTGGGAATAGTGCGCAGGCGGGCTAGGTAAAGGGTGGGGGTGCGCCGTGCGCTGGGGGAGGAAGCTGGAAGCGTGAAGGCAAGGGCGCCCAGTAATGCGTACTACCCACGCCTGGATTTTCCCCTGGACGCACCGCTCCCTCAGGGTGCACCAAGCCACTAACTAAATAACTAAATAAATAACACTCCCAATTTCCACCATTTTTTTCTCTCCGACAAAATAAATAAATAACTAAAATTAAAAACATCTTATCTAATAATTAAGTATAACATAACTCCTTGGATTTATTAGGTGTGGAATTTAAGAAGAGGACTTTTCCAAGGCTCAACGATAACACGTAACTACTTCTTTTATTTTTTATATTTTTTATGGTTAACACTATTTTAGCTTTTTTTCAAAAGGAACAAGTAAATTTTTTTTTTTTTTTTTTTTTTTTTTTTTTTTGCTGAGCTGAGCTCTATTGCAATAACTACAGAGAATGTGTTAAATTGAATGTGGTCCTCAGTTTTCCAATGGAAAGAAGAGCACCAACCTCCTCCTCACCCTAACCCAATGGCCCCCACGTACCCCCTAAAAATTAAATTGCTCATACTCTTAATATTATAATGTAGACGTGATGTCGCAAAGTTTATTTACTATATCTTAGAGATGATTATTCTAAATTTAGAATTCTCATTTATTTAATTACTAAATATAAAATAAAATAAATTATTATGTTAATGATATCAGGGGCTTGTGTCTAATTATACATATATACTTGAAGAACTTCCTAATAAGAATACGAAGTGGAACTATTTCAACAATATATCAGCAATACCTAGTAGCTATTTTTGCTCCAGCATAAAGTTTCATGACAAATATGTTAAAGGGATCGATAGACAAGGGACCACCTCTCCATTTATTCTATTTCATAAAAAGGAGAAATGTGTATCCACCTTTTGTCCCTCTCGTGCAAGAGATAATAAGAGAAAACCAGGCCATGTCTCACTTACAGATCATAGACAAGAAGCCGATCATTTTCCTCCTCTCTTTCCCTTTTAATTCCTTCCCCTCCATTTCCGTATGGCTGCCGACATATATGGCCGAGTTCACCTCCCATTGGAGACAAACCTGAACCCATTTTCTCCATTAAGCCAATTTTAAAAATTAGAGCAAAACATAGGTGTCTACTCTCGAATTAGTAACTTAGTTACTCTTGCATATGTATGTATTACTCATATTAACAAACAGATATAATATGATAAAAGGAATCGATATTGAATATGGGAGGGTACATAGGGCAATGAATGGAAGGGCGTTAGTGGGGGAGGGCAGGGCGCAGGGGCCATGGGGCCGAGTCCTTGTCCCAAAGTTCCATTCTGAATGGATTTCACGTGGCACTATCAGACTCAAAAGTACCGTTTTTGAGTCACCTAGGGCGCCCGCCCAAATGCCCAATGGAGTGGCCAATTCTTACTATGCATGTTTGAAACTGGGTTTGGTACGTTTTATAATTGCAGAGGGGTTCCTTCTTTGGTGTCTGTCCGTTTCCTTGCATTGGTTATATCACCCAGGAATACCTCCTCTTCGCTTCCTCACTTTATACCAAATTATTATATTCGGGTAAAAATCGACCAGACAAGGCTTTGGCCGTTTCTTCTACTGCCCGGCCTGGAAACTTTTCGGCATCTCGTGCCCTATCCCTTCATGCATGATTATTCCATCTTGCCATCTCGTCTCTACCTGCTGTCTCACTCCTTAGTATATATATATATATAATTGATAAAAATTTTAAAATTAAGATAATTATGAAAAATTTTGCATTTGTTAAAGACTTGTTTCTTACGTAAAATTAGTATTAATACATTACATGTCATAGGACGCGGTATAAATTAATCAAGTGTTTTTATATAGTATATATGTTTAACCTTGCATGCATGATTAATTATCTCATTAATAGGTTCGGGCGACGTAGCAAAAAAAAAAAAAAAAAAAAAAAAGGTAAAAATTTCAAAATATTTTAATTACTGAGTGCTCGTACCACAGTAGCAGTCAAGGGCCGTGCAAGAGGAAGAAGTGCCTTGCATGCATTACAAGTAAAGCAAAGAACCATTTTTTGAATCCATTTTGTTCCAACGAATTTGGTTCTCCCTGTCTCCTTTCCCATTCAGATCGATCAGTCTCTTCCCTCTATAAAATGTTAGAATCCCTTCAACCCACATATATATATAACCTCATCTCTCCTCTTCTCCACCTGCACCTCAATTCCTATAACCTCATCTCTCCTCTTCTCCACCTGCACCTCAATTCCTATCTCGATCTCTTGTAACCAAAGCCACCATGCCCTCCCTGCCCACCAAGCCAGCCGGCACCTCCCATGTTGTCACCGAAGAAGAGGTCAGCAAAAGACACCTCGACCACGAGGTCAGAAACATGATCGCCGCCCTCACCAATAGACTCACCAAGCTCCACTCTGTGACCAAATTATCCGGCGGCCCGGTCGGACACGGCAAAGACGACACCACCGACGACGATACCGCCCGTGGCAGCCTCGGTGTTGTGACCCTCGCCGGCACCAACCAGGGAGCCACAATGCGTTCCGGTCTCGACGAGATCGATCCGGCGAGCTCCGAGGGGGGGCAGAACATGGCGGGTGCTTATGTTAACAGTAACTTCCAGGCGGTGAACAACTCCATCTTGCTCGGGGGAAGCTACAATGCAGAAGACCCTGGCGTTCATATGGTTATCGAAGATTACAGGGACAAGAAGGAGAAGAAGAAGAAGAGGGACGTGGGAGCATCCAAAGACATTAACAACAAAGAGTTGCACCAAAGAAAGGAAGCAGAGGAATAGGAGGAACATATATATGATAATACGTACATTTCCTACTTAATTTGCAGCCGACATCGATCATACTATATATTTTATTATCAGTAATGAGAATAATTTCGAAGACTAAAAGGAAGATCAGACACTAAGTCCTTGATGAAGTTTTACTATATATATATATATATATATATAATAGGAAGTCGCATGAATTACCTCTCTTTTCATGCATTATCATAATTATATGTGTCTAAGGCAAATGGCGTTAGAGTTTCTCACTAACCTTTTTATATTTTTTTATGAGAAAAAGAAATAAATAAGAAACAATCAATCTATAAACTATCTAATGAAAAGGAGAAGCAGTCGGTGGCTGTACAGAGCCTCTCGACTGCTTCTTACCTTTAACTATGTCATCTTAATTTCTGTCATATGTCATTCTAATTTCTCCCACGAGTCACTCCAGCTTTTACCGGCTAAGGTTGATTTATGTTTTGAAAGCTGTTTCTTTTACCCCTTTTTGTATTGCACCGCCTCAAATGCGTTCTTATCCATCCTGTTGCTTTATAGTTCCACTCGGTGAGTTATCTTAGGTATGTTTGGTTAATTTACTGTCTATATTTAGTTTCTTTTATGCTCTTTCTTGGCTGTGTTTGTTTTATTTACTATTGCGATGACAATTTTTCGATTCGGGTAGCTTCCACCATTTCAGACAGATTTGTGTTTACAATAATATCAGGTGCGTTTCGATTTAATCTCTTTGTTTAGTTTTTTTTTTTTTTGTCTTTATTGAGTCTAAGGCAATTTTTTTTACCTCTTCAGATTTATGTTTACAGGTTTTTATATTTGGTTAAAAATTCCAATAATATCAGGTATTGTTTCTATTGATTTTTTATTTATTTATTTTCTTTTTTGGGTGTTTCTTCAGTCCTGTTTGCTTTCAATTTTTTGTAGAATCCGATGGTTTTCCGGCACTGGCGGTGCCGGCTTGATGCCGAAAAGGGTCGCCGGAAGCTAGCGACCCCAGCCGCGGCAGCACCTTGATGTTTATCTTTTCAGGTTAATTACCTCAGCTTTCACTACATCAAGTTTACCTCCTTTTTATTTTATTTTTTAATTTATTTATTTTAATCCCACCTCAAGGTTACCTTAGGGAATCAATAGAATCAGATTATTAGAGACGCCACTGCTCTTACGACCTGGAAGGAAAATTTCTGCGCGGAGGCAGCGGATTCGAGCAAATTCCGTGAGAAGAAGAGGACGTCAAGGAGGGCGCTTCTTCACTCCATTATTACTCGAAGACTAAAAAGAGGTACTAAGATGACTCGATCGAAGAAGAAAAACCCGGTTAGGGATTCTATGCAGTTATTTGGCAGGATCTTCTAACGTTCAGTTCACGAAATCTCCAGACCTTTTTCTTTTCCTTATTTGTTTGATTTGATTATTTTACGCGTATTTGAGTCTTTGAAACATTCAATCACGCGTTGGTCGATATGATTTTATTTATTGAGGAGCTTATTTTACTTGCCTCAACGCCTTCCTTATTTCCGGTTTTCTGATATTGTGTTTTTTCATTTAGTACTGCTTTGTTTTCAACGTCTTATTTTACCCTCGCTCCACTCTCAGCTTTCTCTTATGTGGTGAAACCGAGCAAGTCTGTCCCACTGAGTTTCTTTACTCGCTTCCAGTGCGACCGAGCGTCTCTCTTTCAAAATTTTACTTAGTAAGTTCTCTTTGTATCTGTTTTTTATTTGTTTAAATTGATGTTTATTTCTTCGATTTTGCAGTCGAGGTTCTTTCCCTTAAAGATTCAGTTCTACATGTTCTACATGAATGAAGTCCTTCGTGTGTTTCGGACGTGCTGACCCGCGGATGAGCAGAGATCACTAAGTGACATATGGAATAACATGTCGTAGGGGAGGACAGGTGGAGCCAACAACGCACTAAGATTTTACGAATTAATGATCAGCCAGACAATATTAATTTTAAAAACATAAAATAGTATATTTAGTATTAGGTCAAGATAGTTCAAACAAACTATTTTGTTTAAATAAAATATGATATTGAAATATTAAATAAAATTTTTAAATAAAATATTACTTTGGAGTTTTGTGCGTTCAAAATTAAAAAAAGATACATATAAAAGCTATAGTTTTATTTGAGATAAATGTTTTATTGATGAATTGATAAAATAATTCAATAATATAATAAATTACATAAAGGTATTAATATAAACATAAAATATAGTAGTAGTTATTAGGTCAACACGTATAAAACAAAAACTTTTAAAATAAATTTAAAATAATTTATAATTAAAATGTGAAATAATTGGTTTTTTTTAAAAAAAAGAAAATTGGATTTAAATAATGGAATAAAAGATAAGATAATCAAATAATAAGTAAAATATATTTAAAATTTTTAGTGAAATAGGAATTTTTTTTTCTCCGAGGTCAGTCGGGATGACGGCTCAGCTTCCTTGACTCCTTCGATTTGCCCAGGGTTAACTAGGTTTGGCTAATTGAGTTAACTCGGACCGACTCCTCCATCACTTGGGCTGAGTTACAAAATTGAACATAACAAAGCCTCACCCAATCGGCCTGCTCCGATACCAGATGTCCTTACACACTTAGCTAGTGTGTTTAAAAAATTCGGATACCAGATGTCCTTCTACACTTAGCTAGTGTGTTTAGAAAATACACAACGTAACTAGAAGAAGAAATGAAGAACAAATGAGAGAAAGAAGAAGAGTTTAGAGAACTTGAAGAACTTTGTATTTTGAGAGATGAAAAATACATAAATACATAGAAAAGAGCCCTATATATAGGGTTAAGAGAAATGTAACCTTCAATAGAATTAAATTATAATTTAATGGAAATTTAAAATTAAAACTGAAATCTAATTCAATTTCTATTTAATTCTAATAAAATTGATTTTTAACTGTAACTGAAATCTAATTAAAATAATTAGCCCACTTGGGTTGGTACGTTTGCTCTAAACCAGTTCGGTGTCAGTTAAAATAAAATAAATAAAATATTAAAAGGAATTAAAAATACATCATGATTAAAATACGTTGGTTTATTTAATTAACGAAAAGTAAACAAAAAGTTTAAAATTTTGGCCCGGTTAAGTCGAATAACTCTGACCGTTTTGACCTAAGTTTACTTGGGCCGATTCAGCTGGGCCAACTTGGGTCGGTTTGCTCGGGTTTGATAAGTCCAATCGGTCCAACTTGGTTTGGAATACATATATTAATAAAAATAATAATATTAAAATAAATTGAATTATAATTTAAAAATAGTTTAATTAAAAACTTTGTAAAGGATAAAATAGAAGTAAAATAAAAAAACTGACCGGTTGGTTGCCTTTAAGAACGTTGTGAAGGGTAAAAATAAAATCAAAATAATAAATAAATTATAGTTTTGAAAATATGGGTATTTTATAAATGTTTTAAAGGATAAAATACCAACAGTATTAAATCAAAATAAATAAAATTGGTAAAAAATAATTTTAAAAAATTTAGTGATAAAATAAAGCAAAATACAAAATAGGTAAGAGGTGACTCCTCCAACTAACTGGGGCATATGGATTGTCCCAGAGAAGAGTGCATTTGTTATTGAATGATTTGGTAAATTTTGCAAGATACTCGACCCTGGAATTCACCTCTTGTTCTATTCGTGGACCGAATTGCTTATGTTCATTCACTCAAGGAAGAGGCTATTCCAATACCGGATCAGTCTGCTATTACTAAGGATAATGTCAGCATTTTGATCGGTGGAATGCTCTATGTCAAGGCAAGCATTTATTGTTCTGTTATTTGGAAGAAATTATATGTTTGGTTCGTTTGAGTGTGTGTCACCTATATAGCTTCTTTGCACATATTATGTAATAGTTGACAGGTTTGAATTTAACAGCCCTTTTTAGCATCATATGGTGTGGAGAGTCCAATGTTTGTAGTTATTCAGCTTGCACAAACTACTATGAGTGAACTGGGGAAGGTTACACTAGATAAGACATTTATTGAAAGAGACAACCTCAATGAGAATGTTGTGGTAAGTTCATATTGGTAGATCGTTTGGCCTGCTATATTTCTTTTGTTTCACTTGTGAACAATATTTTTGGTGGTTGTCTTGCTACCTAGGCAGCTAATGTTACTCCATAACTTACATGTTTTTATGTGCAAAAATATCTATAATGATGTAACCCTATCTTCTTTACCTCCAATGCTCATAGTTGCCCTTCCCGTCGAACTTAGGAAGAACAAAGAAATTGTTGGAGTTGTTGCTAGAAGCCATGGTAGATCTTGTTACAAAAACTGAACACAACATAGCCTCACCCAATCGGCCTGCTCTGATACTTGAACTTTGAAACAGAGTGGCATCAATGGTGTCACCAACCGTCAATGTGTTTTACCATTAATATATCACATTGAAATTCCAAAAACTACAGCCAACGTTGAACATCTCCAATACTTTGAATAGAATTATTCTGCCTTCCTGAAAGGTGTCAAACTCATCTCACAAATGATACAGACACTGAAACCTCTTTCTAGATCAAAAGGAGACAGGAGATACTAAAATCTCTTTCTACTTAAAGGTGGTTTTGGGTGATCATGATGTTTTCCTTGATTAGGCTAAGTGGTAAGACATTATCAGTACAGGCATGCTCGCAGTGCTTCGCGGCCTATCCTGTTCTTAGCATTTCACCTCACATTGTCGGTATTTTGGATACAATTAAAAGCAAGTACGCCTCAATTTCACGAACACATCCAAATATTAAGAACACACCATTCACTTCTAACCACAGAAAATCAAAATTAACCATGTTCCTACACTCGACAAACGCAAAATTAAACTTAAGATTGTAAAACCAAAAAAAATACGAGGTGTTCCTACACTGCAGTGTTGCACAAATGAAGCGTCACGCAGACATACATGAAAAAGAAGAGAAGAAATAAAAACCAAAACTGTTTCACATCTATCTATTCTTCCTCAGTAGCAATGGTACCCTTATCGCTGACGTATATACCATCAAGAAACTTCCTAATATCCTTGTTTTTTACATGACATTTCTGCACACAAAAAACCAAAAATAGAAATCAGAAAATGAACTATGAAAAACCACTGCACCCAGAAGAAAGAGAGAGACTGTGAGAGAGACTGAGAGAGTGTGAAAAAGTGAGAGAGAGTGTGTGAGAAAGAGAGAGAGAGTGTGAGAAAGTGAAAAGTGAAGAGAGAGAGATGTGTAAAGAGAATGAGTGAGTGTGTGAGAGAAGTGTGTGAGAAAAAAAAGAAAAGAAAGTGTGACAGAGTGTAGAAAAGAAAGTGAGAGAGTGTGAGAGAGAAAGTGCGAGTAAAGTAAGAGAGAGAGAGTGAAAGTGTGTGTGAGAGAGAAAGAGTGAAAGAGTCGCGTAGTGCGTGTGTGAGAGAGTGTGCGTGTGTGAGAGAGTGTGTGAGAAAAAAAGGGTAAGACAGAGAGAGAGATTGATTGATTACAGCAACAAGTGTTTGAGTGAAGATGTACTAGTGGCATCACCTGGTTAATTAAAGCCGCGGATCTTGACACTAGCTCAATATCGTTGCCATCCAAAACGAGCTCGTCCTTAACCTTCTCAGATCTTGTAATTGAAACACCCTGAAGCATGTCAACTTTTCTTACCTGATGAGACAACGTAAAGCATAACCATCAGTAATATAATGTAATAAGCAGAAAAGTATGAAGCAAACAGCAGAAAACAGGATTTTGTATGACAACGGCAAAATCGACACACATCTAACATCATCAAATACCAAAATATTAACATTACATAGAGACCAGAAACACACGAACCCAACATTAACAGAAATATCAAAACAATAAAACCAACCTTCAACAAATTAGATACTTAAAAGCAGTACACCATTTGCAAAATGGGAATCTCCAATCAGCATTTCTAATTGAGTAAAAACTACATTGATTGAGCATAAAAAACTCCACAATTTCTTCTAAAGAGTTTCATTAAATTGAGGTTAAAAAATACAACCAAAGAAGAACTAAAAGAAAATCAAAATTAACAAAAAAAATAGTAAACAAACTTAGGAGATCTCTGAACAACAATTGATAATCTCTAATTCCTGAAGAACCAAGAGACATATCAAAACGATTGACTACAATCCCCAAAGATATTTTGAGCCCAATTTACATTTGGTACTGAGTGACAAGTCAGGATATATAAAATGCCTCAAATGTTTAGTTCATGAAGAACATATTGCCCGATCACGCATCTAATTGATTCATCATTCCAGTCACTCAAAAAAACCTTGATACCTCGAGAATATAAAAAAATGAATACCACAAATTGGAAGTATAAAATTCATTAAGTCATGCCCCTTAAAATCACTTTAGAGTGGAATGTTAGGAGTACACCTATAATGTTTAGTA
The DNA here is from genome assembly GCA_019845555.1 of Aristolochia fimbriata. Classification (NCBI taxonomy): domain Eukaryota; kingdom Viridiplantae; phylum Streptophyta; class Magnoliopsida; order Piperales; family Aristolochiaceae; genus Aristolochia; species Aristolochia fimbriata. The sequence continues at coordinate 40,776,770 of CM034079.1, read as the reverse complement.
CATGAGAAACATACCAGTCCTCTCAAACGCCTGATTGTTTCATCAACAAAAGAAAAATTCAAAAGCTAAAGAACAAATTTCGAAATAGACTCATGGATTAAGAATTTCCTCCACAACCTATATAGGTGAAACATTTGCAGAAGATTGGCAAAAAAATTCCCTGATCCATAGACACGTAATATGTATAAGGATTTAAAGGAAATGCTTTGCCAATCAAGAGATGCCACACAGATAGGTGGGAGAGAGATCAAACAGAGGAACTCTGACAGACCTTTAAATTAATGTAGCGTAGCTATGACTCAAAACGCTTCCACTTATCTGAAAGGCGATCTTAAGGGCTACGCATGAGAATACAGAAGAAACCTCGATTCCAGAAGCTAATGACAGAAAGCCAATAACAGAGAATGACGTTTTCGGACAATCGGAATTGGCATCAAATGCAAAAACGAACAGCTTAAGTTTGTAAGATGGAAAGCAACCACATGGTACCAGCTATGATAATGTCAAGGGTACATTAACACTAGGCACAGGAACGACTTACTCCATTATAAACAAAGACCGCGATTAAATACATCATTCTCCTAATAGAATAAAGATCTAAAATGCATCTTCACACATTTAAGCGTAATGTGTAATAGTAAGAGCAAATTACCCTCTTCTCTCCAAGAAAGTTGCGGATCTCGATGCTCTTGCTCCCGTTGGTGATACTGGCATTGATGGGAAAGTGAGCGTAAACGAACCGCAACTTGTAGCGGTAGCCCTTGGTGACACCCGTGATCAGGTTGGAAACATGGCTAATGGCGGTGCGGATGGCAGCCATGGTCTTCCGTGATCCAAACCAGGCATCGACCTTGAGTTTCTTCCCACCCTCAATAAGCTGGAAGTCGAGGTTAAGATGCTTGAAATCCCGGGTGAGCTTCCCGCGGGGACCCTCTACCTCGATGATCTTCGCCTTGACTTTCACCTTGACGCCCTCCGGTATGTCCATCGTCTGCGAGGCCAAGATCGTCTTCATCTTCGAAAACAATTTTACCTAACTGAAATAATAAGACCAATACGTGAACTCAATTGTTTCCAACGATCATTTGACACATTCAGCTCTACAATCAATTGATTGATAGCAAACTGATTCTATATACAAAAGATTAAAAAAGCCAATACTTGTGACTAAGGATTTGCAAAAAAAACCTAAACAACAGTGCCCCCAAGAATTCCATTAAGGGGTTAAAGCAACCAAGGGTTTCTATACCTACACAATCAACCTTCACTAGTATTGCTCATTTACCACTCTTAGTTCAAATTTGATGACAAATGTTGAGAAGAAAGACTCAATAACAGAGTAAAAATACATCATACAATCCTTTCACTGTTCAAGGCAAATAGGCAATCCTTCATTGACATTTTGAAAAAAAAAAATATGTTCAGATCACAATTGATCGTGTAGACACAATATTGAGGTTCAAATTCCAACATCAGGATGTTGCTCGAACAAAAAGTGAAAGACAGGCAAAAATCAGAGAGTTGGAAGATCAGAATCAGCATAACAGGAGATACTAAGAAAATACAATCATAAATGTGCACACATTTTTAACAACCTTCGGATACAATTGACTACATCCTTGAGAAAAGCATGATATAACATTTTGTGATGGCATGGATTCGGTAACTAAATTATACATAAACCTTCACACACATTATGTAATCTATAGTCTGCTTTGAAGCCGCCTCATAAACTATTGCAAGATACACAGACATTCAAATCTAGAGGGAAACAGATGCATTCTCTAAACTAAAACCAGAATTCAGTGTTACCTTCTCTTGCAATTGGGTAAGTTTTTCGCAAGTGAAAGAGAACTCTGCCTCAAGAATCTGTCGCTCCAATTTAACACTTTTTGAAGCTTCTACCTATAAATAAATTGCAGAAGAGAAAGAGTATGCTCAGCAGGAGAGAAAATGCCCAGCAGGAGAGAAGCCAGACACCAGGATCTCTAGAAACCAGTTTTCAAACCAGTTTTCACAATAACTATCTGTGAAGAAATACATAATTCAGAAAGTATCGAGAATGTACCAGATCCACGAGGCAAGAAATCCTTTCCAACAGTACTCTCCAACACAGAAGACTTCCCCGAACTATATAAAACAATAAATAAAAAGGAAAATTATCAATAATATTAAACATAAATGCTAATGAAAGAAAAATACCATATAAAAGACTCGTTTTCTTTTGAATAAATGATTCAGGTCGTGTTTACCTTTTCCACGAACAGTTTTAAATTTCAAAATAACTAGAACTTTCATAGAAGGTTCTTGAGATAAACACAAAAAAATTTCAGCTCATAAAGACAGATCAGATCGAAAAATTTCAACAAAAATCGGCAGACAAATAAGAAAAATATAGTCGCCAACCATCCATTAAACGGAATAGAACAGTAAGGATGTTTACCGCTGGTTATGGAATTGGATCCCGTGAAGTCGTACAAGGAGTCTTAGCTCTTGCTGAGGCTAAAGAGGTTGGCGTGAATAAAGAAACATGAATGAATGCCTCAAAAGGCGATTCGGCAGCGATCCGAGAGAGCGACTGATTTCTTTTTCTCTTTTGTAGCTTATGTTCTTCTCATCCCCTTCTCGGTTTCTGCATTCGCCTTTTCCCTCACGAACTTTTGGCTCGCCTCTCCATTTTTTTTTTATTCTTCCTCCTCCTGATCAGTTCTCCTCTCGGTTGCTCTTCCTCGAAGCGAATTCGCTCTGCGCTCTCGCCAGTCGCCGCTCTCCGCTCTCGCCAGTCGCCGCTCTCCGCTCTCGCCAGTCGCCGCTCTCCCTCCCACGGCCCCCTCACAAAAAAAACCCTAACTCGATCATGTGGGCCGTGGATCCTTTATATTGATGATGGCTGTATATAAGGTAAATAAAAAACTCCCTGGGGGTACAATTGAAGTTAAAGAATAAATTTAATAAAAAAAGTTACAAAATTACTGAGTCCCCTCCCGGTCCCCCTCCCGGGTCCCCCTCCCGAGTCCCCTCCCCGGTCCCCTCCCGGGGTCCCCCTCCCGAGTCCCCCTCCCGAGTCCCCCCTCCCGGGTCCCCCTCCCGAGTCCCCTCCCCCGTCCCCTCCCGGTCCCCTCCCGAGTCCCCTCCCGGGTCCCCCTCCCGAGTCCCCTCCCGAGTCCCCTCCCGAGTCCCCCTCCCGAGTCCCCTCCCGAGTCCCCCTCCCGAGTCCCCCCCCCAACTCCAATTTTCCAATTGCCGCAGCCGCAGCCGCAGCCGCCTTCTTATTTCTTTTTCTTCTTCTAACACATCCATTCGGAACCGTAAAACCCAACAACAAAGGGGAAATAGAAGACACCCCCACAAAAAACGGAAAAGAAAAAAAACCCACGAAATGCGACAAAAAAGCGAAAACATTCGCAGCGGAGAAACCAAAATGGACGGGAAATCAAGAGGGTGAGGCGTCAGCATACCGGATAGAGGCGTTGGTCGACAATGCTCCGGATCTGATGCAGCAACGATGCTTTGGGGCAGAGGAATGTGTGTACGCTCCTCTCGGGGAGCGGGACCACAAAAGAGTAGACTGAAAGAAAAGAAAGGAATTGCCGCAGGAAGAGGCCGGAGGTCAGTCTCTCGGTCCGGCAGGATTCCGTATGTAGTAGGTGCAAGTAGCAACAGTGAGCAGAAACGCGACGATCTTATCGGAATTCGTCCCCGGCTGGGCAGGCCGTAGGGAGAGGAAGAGAGGGAGAGGACGAGATTGCTGAGGTAGGGGTTTGGGTTTCTTCTATGTTGTGCAGAGGTGCAGAGTGCGGGGGGCGAGGACAGGCAGAGCGAGTTTCTTTACTTTCGCTTTCAGTCTGATAGGAAAAGCGAGATGGCATTATCGGCCGGTCACAACTCACAATCCAAACGAAACACCGGGTCCCACCACCGTGGCCCCCACAGTCCCCTTCTGTGCTCCCCTCTCTTATCTAGTATTAACTATTAACTATTTATTTGAATTTTTATCTAGGTCTTGCTCTCTTTCTCTCTCTAGGTCTTGCTCTCTTTCTCTCTCTAGGTCTTGCTCTCTTTCTCTCTCTAGGTCTTGCTCTCTTTCTCTCTCTAGGTCTTGCTCTCTTTCTCTCTCTAGGTCTTGCTCTCTTTCTCTCTCTAGGTCTTGCTCTCTTTCTCTCTCTAGGTCTTGCTCTCTTTCTCTCTCTAGGTCTTGCTCTCTTTCTCTCTCTAGGTCTTGCTCTCTTTCTCTCTCTCTAGGTCTTGCTCTCTTTCTCTCTCTAGGTCTTGCTCTCTTTCTCTCTCTAGGTCTTGCTCTCTTTCTCTCTCTAGGTCTTGCTCTCTTTCTCTCTCTAGGTCTTGCTCTCTTTCTCTCTCTAGGTCTTGCTCTCTTTCTCTCTCTAGGTCTTGCTCTCTTTCTCTCTCTAGGTCTTGCTCTCTTTCTCTCTCTAGGTCTTGCTCTCTTTCTCTCTCTAGGTCTTGCTCTCTTTCTCTCTCTAGGTCTTGCTCTCTTTCTCTCTCTAGGTCTTGCTCTCTTTCTCTCTCTAGGTAGGGATGCCAACGGGTTCCCGTTAGCGGGGAACCCGCACCGACCCGACCCGCTTAAAGCGGGTTCGGGTTTATATATTTACCCCGTGGGGTGGGTTTGGTATTTAGGAGCGAAACCCGTCACGGGTTCGGGGCGGGGACGGGTTTCGCTGCGAAAACTCGACCCGACCCGCTTAATATTTATTAAGAAATAAAATATTTAAAGATAAATATATAATAAAAGTATATATTAATAAAACTTATGTTTGACAAAATATTTAAGTTAAATATTTATATGTTTATAGATTTATAATATTTTTAAATATTTTTAATATTTTTAATATTAAACATATCATAATAGAGTAGGTCGGTCCGGTGGTGGTGAGGAGGGTTTTCGGGAGGGGTTTTTTTGCACTTCTGGGCAGGGGCGGGTTTTGCACAAACCAGGTTTTCATGGGGACGGGTTTCCCCAGTTTTCCGGGGGCGGGTTTCCAAAACAAACCCAGCTCATGGGGTTCTTTAGGTCTTGCTCTCTTTCTCTCTAGGTTTTGCTCTCACTAAGTTTACTCTCTTTCTCTCTAGGTTTTTCTATCTTTCTCTCTAGGTTTTTCTCTCACTAAGTTTTTTGTCTTTCTCTCTAGGTTTTTTCTCTCTTTCTCTCTCTAGGTTTTTCTCTTTCTCTCTCTAGGTTTTCTCTCTTTCTCTCTCTAGGTTTTTCTCTCTTTCTCTCTCTGGTTTTTCTCTCTTTTCTCTCTCTAGGTTTTCTCTCTTTATCTCTCTAGGTTTTTTCTCTTTCTCTCTCTAGGTTTTTTCTCTTTCTCTCTCTAGGTTTTTCTTTTTCTCTCTAGGTTTTTCTCTCTTTCTCTCTCTAGGTTTTTTCTCTTTCTCTCTCTAGGTTTTTCTCTCTTTCTCTCTCTAAGTTTTTTCTCTAGTTTTTTCTCTAGTTTTTTCTCTATTTCTCTTTCTCTCTCTAAGTTTTTTCTCTAGTTTTTTCTCTAGTTTTTTCTCTATTTCTCTTTCTCTCTCTAAGTTTTTTATTATTTTTTAATTTAATTTAAATTTTAATTATGATTTTTTTTATATATTTTTACTAAAAATTAATTTTAATTTATAACGATTATTTTCTTAACGGATCTCATAAATATCTAATACGGATCCAATAAACTTATTGGATTCTTATTGGATATCCGTTGAGAGTCCAATAAGCTTATTGGATTGGTAATGAAGATCCAATAATAAAATTATTGATTTAATTTGATTTGGATATTGAATATATCCAAATCATTGCCACCCCTACGTGCAAGAGGAAGAAGTGCCTTGCATGCTCTACAAGTAAAGCAAAGAACCAATTTTTTAATCCATATTGTTCCAACGAATTTGGTTCTCTAGTCTCTTCCCTCTATAAAATGTTACAATCCCTTCAACCCACATATATATATATAACCTCATCTCTCCACTTCACCTGCACCTCAATTCCCATTTCGATCTCTTGTAAACAAAGCCACTATGCCCTCCCAGCCCACCAAGCCAGCCGGCACCTCCCATATTGTCACCGAAGAAGAGATCAGCAAAAGACACCTCGACCACGAGATCAAAAACATGATCGCCGCACTCACCAATAGACTCACCAAGCTCCACTCTGTGACCAAATTATTCGGCGGCCCGCCCGGACACGGCAAAGACGACACCATCGATGAGTATGCCGCCCGTGGCGGCCTAGGTGTCGTGACCCTCGCCGGCACCAACCAGGGAGCCACAATGCGTTCCGGTCTCGACGAGATCGATCCAACGAGCTCCGAGGGGGAGCAGGACATGGCGGGTGCTTATGTTAACAGTAACTTCCAGGCGGTGAACAACTCCATCTTACTCGGGGGCAGCTACAATGCAGAAGACCCTGGCGTTCATATGGTCATCGAAGATTACAAGGACAAGAAGGAGAAGAAGAAGAAGAGGGACGTGGGAGCATCCAAAGACATTAACAACAAAGAGTTGCACAAAAAAAAGGAAGCAGAGGAATAGGAGGAACGTATATTTCCTACTTAATTTGCAGCCGACATCGATCATACTATATATTTTGTTATCATTAATGAGAATAATTTCGATTACTAAAAGGAAGATCAGACACTAAGTCATTGATGAAGTTTTACTATATATAGGGATTTGATTAGGTGCGCTCAAGCCTTATATGCGTTTATGTGCGCTCAAACCTTATATGCGCTTATGTGCGCTCAAGCCTTATATGCGCTCAAGCCTTATATGCGCTCAAGCCTTATATGCGCTCAAGCCTTATATGCGCTTATGTGCGCTCAAGCCTTATATGCGTTTATGTGCGCTCAAGCCTTATATGCGCTTATGTGTGCTCAAGCCTTATATATAAACTTATGTGCGCTCAAACCTTATATCGCGGTTATGTGCGCTCAAGCCTTATATCGCAGTTATGTGCGCTCAAGCCTTATATGCGGTTATGTGCGCTCAAGCCTTATATCGCGGTTATGTGGCGCTCAAACCTTATATCTTGGTTATGTGCGCTCAAGCCTTATATCTTGTTTATGTCGCTCAAGCCTTATATCGCTTATGGCGCTCAAACCTTATATCGCGGCTTATGTGGCTCAAGCCTTATATAAACTTATGTGGCGCTCAAACCATATATCGCGGCTTATGTTGCACTCAAACCTTATATCGCGCTCAAACCTTATATGTGCTCAAACCTTATATCGCTCAAGCCTTATATGGCTCCGCCTTATATATCGCTCCGCCTTATATCGCTCCGCCTTATATCGCTCAAGCCTTATATCGCGCTCAAACCTTATATCGCTCAAGCCTTATATCGCTCAAGCCTTATATCGCGCTCAAGCCTTATATCGCGCTCAAGCCTTATATCGCTCAAACCTTATATCGCTCAAACCTTATATCGCTCAACCCTTATATCGCTCAACCCTTATATCGCTCAACCCTTATATCGCTCAACCCTTATATCGCTCAACCCTTATATCGCTCAACCCTTATATCGCTCAACCCTTATATCGCTCAACCCTTATATGCGCTCAACCCTTATATCGCTCAACCCTTATATGCGCTCAACCCTTATATGCGCTCAACCCTTATATGCGCTCAACCCTTATATGCGCTCAACACTTATATGCGCTCAACCCTTATATGCGCTCAACCCTTATATGCGCTCAACCCATTGATTCACGAGGATTTCATCTAACGGTTTCCTTATATTCTAAGATATTTTAATTTAATTACAAAAGTGCCATTCACATGAGCAATCTTTCGCAGGGAAAAGGGAGTCGGGACATTTGAGAGCGGGGAAAGAGAGTCGGGAAGTCGAGGGCTGGGAAAGAACGTCCCAACCCAGACTTCCTTCTTTAAAATCTTTTTGATGTTTTATTAATACATACAATTGGGTTACGATTTCACACTCACTGATAATAATCTATGGTTTATTGAACTGAAAGAGATATTTTCTAATATGCTCTTTACTGATAACAAAATTTCCCAAAACAGAATCTTTATAAACATCCTTCATCTTCGCAAAATCGAGCAGTCCAAACTCCAGAAATTGATACAGAAACACTTAAAAAATACAGAAACAGTTGTAGAGATAAGAAAAATGTATGTATATTAGGAAAACGTTTAAATGATCTCCATCAGAGATCTTCTTCCGCAGGAGGGGCTGTTGTTTGTTTCGGGTCTAAAACGCTTCTCTTCACCTTCTCCACCGTTTTGTGAATTACGTTTCCGGCCGACTCCGCGGCGTTCTCCGTCGTTTGCATGCTCTTCGCCGCCGCATCTCTCACCTTCTTCCCTCCCGAGCCACCACCGGAAGGATCCACACTGCAATATTCAACATCGAAAACCCCCCAAAAAAAAAAAAATCCCAGATTCAATCTAACGAATCCAAACAATTTATGGCGAAAAGATGCAAACGGGTCGTCGAGATTACTTTGAATCAGGCGGTCTCAGATGCAACCGGACGAGATTAACCCATGACCGGACGGTGTCCCAGGGGCCTAATGTCAATCCGATGACTCTCTCGACGGCGTTCGGGCCCTGCGATTCCGTTTCCTCGTCTTTGGCTTCCTCATCCGCCGCTGCAGAGTGAATCAACAAAAGGACAGCCAGAAAAAGAAGGCAGCCCTCGACTTCCCGACTCTCTTTCCCCGCTCTCAAATTTCCCGACTCTCTTTTCCCTTGCACATGTGAATGGCACTTTTGTAATTAAATTAAAATCTCTTACAATATAAGGAAACCGTTAGATGAAATCCTCGTTAATCGGATGGCTCAAATGGGTTGAGCGCACATAAGCGCGCTTGAGCGCACCTGATCAAGTCCCAATATATATATATATATATATAATAGGAAATCGCATGAATTACCTATCTTTTCATGCATTATCATAATTATATGTTCTAAGGCAAATGGCGTTAGAGTTTCTCACTAAACTTTTTATAATTTTTATGAGAAGAAGAAATGAATAAGAAACAATTTTATAGATGGTAAGTATCACAAATCACGCTTCCTTTCGAACAACGAGGGTATAACTGTAATTTAATAAATTTCTGAACAATCTGAAAGCCTCGTTATTAGGAGAAATTAGGAGGGTTTAGGAGGCTCCGAAAAAAATCCCTCCTAAAGCCTCTCCGCCGAATTAAACTATCTTTTCTCACACGAAAACCCTGTCTTCTCTCACATGAAAACCCCCCCCTAAAACCCCTCCGCTGAATTAAAACTTCGTTGTTTTAAAGGCGCAAAGGCCGACGTCGAGAGGGACAAGAAAGACTAGACTGATGGCGCTGTTCAGGCTGAATTCTCTCCGATCTCTGGCGCGTCTTCGCTGCTCCGCCTCCGGTGCTATCGGAGGAGGCCCCTCGCCTCTGCCGAACATACATTCTGTCACCAAGTCTGCTCCGGCGCCCGCATTTCTTGCGCCTTTTTCCACTACCCTTAGGCACATCCGAACCAGGCCTCATCACGACGACCCCTCATTCAGGTCAGTTCTTATGCCTCATCACCACGATCTCCCATTCATATCCGTTCTAATTTCTAATTCGACCTATGACAATATTAGGTCATAGTACTAATTTTCACTAATGCTGTCAAGAGGTGTTATAATTGGTTCCACAATGCGGCAATCCCGCGTACTGTTTTTTTTTTCTTTTATAAAAAAAAATCAGTTGGATATTTTTGTTTTCTTCTCGTATTAGTGTACTTATATGTGTTTTAACTGGGAAGGTATGAGGTGACTCCTCCGACTAACTGGGGCATAAGGATTGTCCCAGAGAAGAGTGCATTTGTTATTGAAAGATTTGGTAAATTTCGCAAGATACTCGACCCTGGAATTCACCTCCTTGTTCCATTCGTGGACCGAATTGCTTATGTTCATTCACTGAAGGAAGAGGCTATTCCAATACCGGATCAGTCTGCTATTACTAAGGATAATGTCAGCATTTTAATCGGTGGAATGCTTTATGTCAAGGCAAGCATTTGTTGTTCTGTTATTTGAAGAAATCATATGTTTGGTTTGTTTGAGTGTGTGACACCTATATAGCTTCTTTGCACATATTACGGAATAGTTGACAGGTTTGAATTTAACAGATCGTTGATCCCTTCTTAGCATCATATGGTGTGGAGAGTCCAATGTTTGCAGTTATTCAGCTTGCACAAACCACTATGAGGAGTGAACTGGGGAAGATTACACTAGATAAGACATTTGTGGAAAGAGACAACCTCAATGAGAATGTTGTGGTAAGTTCATCTAGGTAGATCATTTGGTCTGTTATTTCTTTAGTTTCACTTGTGAACAATCTTTTTGGTGGTTGTCTTGCTTTCTAGGCAGCACATGTTACTCCATAATTTTTATGTTTTTATGTGCAAATGATGTAACCCTATCTTATTTGTTTGTGAATTGTATACGCTCTACAGAAAGCAATTAATGAAGCTGCCACTAATTGGGGTCTTCAGTGCCTGCGTTATGAGATCGGTAAGGAATGTTTATTCTAATTGTATTTAGTGTTGGTTGATTGAAATTGTTCTGGTACTGTAAAGATCAAGAAAAATATAATTGTTATATTGATTATAAAAAAACACACTAAAATAGTACAAACAAGTGAACATTGGATATACGCATGTAGAAGGCCATAAATTACAGAGTTTATTAGTGCTTAAAAAAGCTTGATTAAAGGTTTTGTGTTGGTATTGGTATTAATAGACCCTGTTCTGCTTGCAGGGGATATATCTCCTCCTTCTGGAGTTAAAGCTGCTATGGAGATGCAGGCTGAAGCAGAACGAAGGAAACGTGCTCAAGTTCTTGAATCCGAAGGTGGATTTGAAATTTTATTTTTCCAGTTTTACTTTGTAATAGTTCATCCAATGTGTAGTTATAATGAGACATTTATATAATTACGCTGCCGACAATACTGTTCATTTATTTTATATATTTATTAAATATAACATGGAGGATAACAGGGATGTCTTTTTGTCTTTGAACAGGAAAGAAACAAGCAAACATTAATATAGCCGATGGTAAGAAAATTTCTGCTATCCTAGAAGCCACTGGTAAAACTGTTTGTGTTGTATCAGCCTTTCTTTTTTGGAGACTGTTTTCTATTAGTTCAAAATATGTGTGTTAGTGTATTCTTGCTTTATTGTGCTTGTTACTCAGTTTGCTAGTTATTGAGATAATCCTGGTTGTGCTGCTGTTAGGAAACACTAAAGAACATGTGATATATGCTCTCAAAATAAAAAGAACGTGTGATATACAACTTCTTATCATAGTAATTTATTTTTTTTATTTTGAGGAGCTTATCATAATAAAACTTTCTGTGTTTAAAAAAAAAGAAAAAAAAAAAAACTTTCTGCATCTCTGTTGTAAGTGTTGAGGTCTGACCTTGTAAATGTGAGGCAGCATGAAGAATACCAAAAACTTTCCATGGTCAGCCTGTACATAACTGTCTCTGTATGCACTTGTGTTCATTGAAAGAAGCTTAATGACCGTTGTATTTATGGGGTTTGGCATTCTTCGAAATTGTGTATAGATCTAGTCCCTAGTACACCATGGAGATTACCCAAAATGATGGTGTTGCCTTACCACATTCTGCATTCAGCATGACTATATCGAAATCACTTGTTGCCCCTCTGTTCCTTTGCCAGTGGATGTTATTGTTCATTCTCCAAGCACCATATGCAGGATGTATCAGGTCTTCAGTCTATAGTCCTATTGTAATCTTTTATTGCTTTTCTATATGATGGTAATGAAACCTACTTAATCAAGGTGTCAAAGTGTGTTAGTATCTAATTGTCAGCTTCAAAGATTCTTCCGTTTCGCTCCTCCCATGTAAAATTTTACTTTTGAAATGTTTTACATTGCAATTTGATAAGTGCGGAATTTTGAAATAAAATGAACTTTATGAAGGATATAAACCTGAATTCACGAAAGCAAGTTTCTCTTGCATCATTTGGTTGCTTGCTTCATTCCTTTTTCTTTTTTTTTTTGCTCATTTTAAATTTGTTGTGAGTTTCATCTCCTCTTTATCCTGTTTTAAACTTGTCTTGTTGCCATATATTATGAAAATTGTAGGAGAAGCGCAAGCTATCTTAGCCAGATCGGAGGCAAGTGCGAAAGCGATCAGAGTGATATCAGAATCTATAAGATCCACTGGAGGTGTTGAGGTTGTACTCATTCCCTATTTACATACTGCTTATCACCTGTGAAAGAATGCACTTAAAATTAGCATCTACCAAATCTGTACATTCTAAACTGAGTGGAGGGGCCAGAAAAACGAGATGAAAGCATGAGAAGGAATAGAGGATTTGGCAAGTTGCCTCAGGAAACGAGGAAGCTGATTGACGTCTAATCCTTCTTTATATAACTTTAAAAAAAAATATATAATGTACAGTAATACCCCTTTGTCTCTATGTACAGTAATGAGGTATTGCCTGTGTGAAGAAAGTGAACCAAAAAACATGATTCGGTGGTGTTATTCTTCTTGTGGTGAACAGAACTGCCTCAACTGTTTATTCTTTGCTTCTTTTTAAGCTTATCCTATCTTCTTTTAGAGATTACTTATGGAGAGGTTCTAGGGAATAGGAAAAACCTGCAAAATCTTTTTGGTGTATAGAAATTGATTGTTTGGTGTACCTAGAGACATGATTTGACATGATTCGGTGGGTGTTAGGAAGAAAAATTGTTCCAATGCATAGACTAGGACCCTACTAAACAAATATCATGACTACTGTGAGGGTGAAGAGTGGGATCACAGGAACAAGTGTATTCTCTTGTGATACCTGGGAACAGTAAATATGTTATGTACTTTTTAACTTGCTAGCTTTGGTTTGTCATGCTTGCTTTGTTTTGATTTTATATGTTGTTTCTGTCATTAATGTTTATTTTTATTTTTATTTTTTGGGAGGAGAGCTTGTGAATGATTTTGATATATAGAGTTATTGGATTGGCTTCAAATGTGTTCATTTGTGTTAGACTAGTGCTCTAATATGTCAAATATTTTACAGGCTGCGAGTCTTAGAGTTGCTGAGCAGTACATCCAAGCATTTGGGAACATTGCTAAAGAGGTCAGTTTTGTACTATCTCTCAGGCATGATCGATCAGCTCTTAATACATTCCTTGTGGGTAATGGGTCCAAAATGTTTTGTTTGCATGCAGAGCACTACCATGCTGCTTCCCAGCACTTCTTCAAATCCCGCCAGTATGATGGCTCAGGTTCTGACAATTTACAAGAGCCTAATAGGCGGAGGTGGCCCAAATGGTCGTCTTCAAGAGATTTCTCCATCCGACCCCGATGGCGGCTCCTCTGGAAGAGCCGAAGGGAAAAGCTTGACACCAGACACCGGGAGTTCTGGTTCATTGGATGCTGACGTAGAACCAGTTTTCTCACTACAGCGCCCCAAAGATTAAGTCAGTAGGACAGGGTAACCATGATTACGGTAGTGACTGACTCAAAGTCAAATGAGATTCATTTAAGAAACTTCTTCTTTCATACCATTCGAATTATCAATTTTGCTACAAAAAGCGGTGATTCCCGTTACATCGTTAGGTGATAAAGCTCTTCCTTTCAGGTTTTGATTAAGCATATAAGCAAGTTGTTGCCGAGTGGTTTACACTGTTATTGTTACCGTGAATTTACAAATTTACAAATGATTTGTTATCATTTCCACAAATTTTATGGGAACCTTGAATCATTGGAATTTGGAAAGAGCCCTCATGTGCTAGCTTTATCTATAATTTGATAGCAAACCAATTTTCGAGCTTGACGTATTGAAGTAGAAAATTTTTTACTTGAAGTGGCATCGTCATTAAGGAAAATGCTGACACCTTTTAAAAATATAATTTTGCCCATAAACTAAAATTTACTCATAAAATGAACTAAAATTTACTAAATTATTATTATTAATTTATTAGTTATTAAGGTATGCTTGGCTATAATTGTTCTATTTGATAATTGTGAGATGGTTAATGGCTGAAGCCGTAACACTGGAAAGATTTTCGTTTTACAACAATTTTGAAATAGAATAGCTATGAGTAATGAATTTCATCATTTCATGTTGATTAGAGGTAACTGACCCCTTACTGCTACATGCCCAATTATTCCAGATCTTACAAAATCCACTGGATGAGTAACCCTTAAGACTCGTAAAGATAGTCTGATTAGGAAGGGGAATGAACTGTGTTAGAAGAAAATGCAGTCTCCTTCAGAGCAAACTTCAAACAAAATATTAACTCACAAAAGAAAATGCAATTATGTGACCTTATATATATCAAACCTTCTACATCCATCTTTTTATTGAAAGAAAGTACAAAATATAACTTATATCATGCAACCTCAGGCATTAAAGCAAGAACAAGAAGAACACTCCATCGAAAAGCTTACAAGAAATTCGATTAAACTAATGCTTGAAATCACGTCATCTTGGATAGTCTTCACTTCAAGGAGTTTCCAACGTCGATCACAAAACGATATTTGACATCCTTCTTGATGAGCCTTTCAATTGCTTCATTTGCATAGTCCATATTAATGACTTCAATTTCAGGGTATATCTTATTGGCAGCACAGAAGTCAAGCATTTCTTGAGTAACTTTGGTGCCACCGGTCACACTTCCAGAAATGGTTTTAAGTCCTGCATAAAGTTATTTCACAATTAGCCTCACCTTCAGCTACACCCCACAATTAGATTAAGTTAATTTCTTTGCATACCAGGATTGAGGTTAGCAGGATGGATTTTAATTTCTCTGGGAAATCCAACCAAAACAAAAACACCGAAGGTCTTTAGAAGCGCCATGTAGGGATCAAAGGGGTGATCTCCAGCAGCAGTGTCGACAATAAAGTCCAGGCTTCTTGCTAAACCCTGCAGTTCCAAAAGGAAGAAAACAAGAAAGAAAAAATATGACTTTGTAGCTTAGCTTGGTACTAGGAGGCTTTTCAGTATGAGAGGATAGAAGTGATTAAACAAAGAAAAGGAAGCACAAACTCCAGTTCTAGACGGCAGAATTTCACAGAAAATGTGATTGAGAATCACAACCTTACCTCCATCTGCTTCCTGTCTGATGACACGATAAAATTATCTGCTCCAAGAAGCTTGATGGCTTCTTCTCTCTTGGATTCACTTGTGCTGAAAACTGTCACTTTGAGGCCAAAAGCTTTTCCAAACTTCACAGCCATATGGCCTAGGCCGCCGAGACCAATTACACCGAGAGATTTACCTGGCTGGTTCATGTTATGGCGCATCATGGGAGCATAAACAGTGATTCCAGCACATAGCAATGGTGCTGCAGATGCCAATGGGTAACCATCAGGTATCCTATAGCAGTATCTGCATTATCAATATCCAAAAAACATTATTTTGCTATCCCAGTTGACATACTCCAGGCTTCAGAACCTATCAAGTGAATTCTAAGACTGGTTCAGCCCCGGTTGCTATCAGTTTAATAAGAAAATTCAGAGATACCAAGTGCACATATAGGAAGCGGATTATGTTACGAGCTGAACAACTTCCTCTCGTGAACTACAATGTGACTAGAGTATCCATACCTTTCATGAACAACCATGTGACTAGAGTATCCCCCCTTGGTGACTGAGCCATCGATGTCAACAGCATTGAAAGTCATAAGTGGACCTTTCTCACAGACAACTTCATGTCCATCATTGCAATATTCGCACTCTCTGCATGAATTAATGTAGGTTCCCACGCCAATATGATCTCCAACTTTGAAGCGTTTAACATTGGAGCCAACCTCTTGGACAATACCAGCAATCTCATGCCTGATCCAATCAATGAGTGACAAAAAAACAAATAGAAAATAAATGAAGGACAGAAAATCACCAACTTAGTGCTAAAATTCAAACTAAACAACTCCAAAAGTGCAGTAAAAACTTACCCAGGAACAACTGGATACTTGACATCACCAAATAAGTTTCTTGTCCAAATAAAATCAGCAAAACAAACTCCACAATGTGTAATCTTTATAGAAATATCATCACTTCCCACATTTCTGCAAGATTTTTTCAACTTAGTTGATAGGCAACCAAAAACATACTTTTCTCTTAGCAAATAATCACCAATAATTACTTCAGTGAGGATGAAAAGCAGTCTGACACACAGAATACAGCCACTTGAAAATTTGATGTTATAAGGTTTCATGTCAACTGAAAGCATGTAAGCAAACATGTACTTGACTTTCCTTTCTGTGCATTAAATAGGGAACTGCGTGTCTGTTACTTGAACTTTGAAACAGAGTGGCATCAATGGTGTCACCAACCGTCAATGTGTTTTACCATTAATATATCACATTGAAATTCCAAAAACTACAGCCAACGTTGAACATCTCCAATACTTTGAATAGAATTATTCTGCCTTCCTGAAAGGTGTCAAACTCTTATCTCACAAATGATACAGACACTGAAACCTCTTTCTAGATCAAAAGGAGACAGGAGATACTAAAATCTCTTTCTACTTAAAGGTGGTTTTGGGGGATCATGATGTTTTCCTTAATTAGGCTAAGTGGTAAGACGTTATTACAGTCGGTTAGGGCATAATGGTGATTTAATGGTGCTTTTCCATGGAATACTACTCTCGAACTTTCTTGCTTCACCCACAACTAGTCAAGCAATGAAAAAGTAAAAACAATAAAGACCTAGTTATATTTTCTTACAGTAATGAAACCATTGGTCATAAAAATAATCAGAATTAATAGGAACATATCAACATACTGAAAGTAAACAGATCCAGCTTGGACTCAGAATTTGAACAACACAAAGAAAAGTTAAAATCAAGAACAGCATCACTACTATGTACCTCCGACTGAAGCTGTATGGTGAGAGAAGTCCAGATGGATCTCTTGCAGCCCATCCTAGGCAGTTATCCTTCGCACTTTGGTCACTCATAGTTATCCTGGCCTCTGCAGAAATAACAACCTTAAAACTCCACTACAAACAATTTTCAAAAAAAAAAAAAAACTCCACTACAATAAACTGTTATACTCATGGTTCCCTGATGTAGTAATGTATTCATCCAGGTCAGTGCAAATTAATTCGTTCCGTGAAAAAGAAAACCGGATTAACAAACCCAACCAAGCACACTCCCCTCAGTTATCTACTAGCCCAACGCCCTTATAACACGAAATATCACTAAATCCCCAAACGCCAATCTGAAAAGACGATAGATTATCGTCCATTGATACCCTCCACGAATATCTTCGAAACATTTACAGTCAGTCCCATGGTGTTCACGTACTTTCATCTGAGTTTCCGTAGCGAAACTACACACTTATGAAAAATCAATGGGACCTTGATTTTTACAGTTTCCACTTGCGCTAAACACAATTCACTACCCATGTTTTGATTCAAGTGGTTAAGCAACAGAATGGCGATCAAGAAAATTCGTGATACGCCCTCCACTATACCCAGAAAAGCTTACACCCAGCAGAAATGAAAGTAAAACATCAGAACCTGAAAATGCGGTGTTCCCGATGTTAAGGGCATTACCGGATTCCTGGATGGTACTCTGAAAGTCCCCTCGTCGTGCTACAATCCTGGAGTCCGAGGCTACTTACTGCGGCAGGTTATGTAGGCTCCCCAGATGCTCCTTCATCCAGTTTCAACGCCGCAAATTGTCGACTGCAAAGTTTAATATTTTAGATACAGGATTCTCATTTTGTCCTGTGATTCTAGAAATCTATGAAGTTTCAACATTCAAAACCCCGACTGAACTCGAGCAAAAAGAAGTATAAAAGTCGAAGCAGAAATTTCCACAAAGACACTAGGATGAGTAAATCTAAACCGTCCGAGTTGATTCATTTGCTAAGAAAAATCAATGTTTATCCACGCATTGACTTGGGAGGATAGATATTATTAATTTTCTGCTTCCAAACCTTTTGATAGTCAAGAAAAGTGGGTGCGAAGTATCTATCTAAGACTCTTGGGACGTCTCAAAGCTTCACGTATTCTTAGGAAAAAGCTTCAGATATCCAGAATTAGGAAGAAGGGATCAGCCTTTTAATCGGGGAATTTGATATTCCATGGGCTCAGTCTATCTCTGTGGGCTGTGACCACGGGCCCAAAATGCCCACGTCGATGTTCGGTAAGGTTTCTGGCTGAAGTTCGATTTTGGGCTATTAAGTGGACACCAGTTTCTAGAAACTTCAACCAGACCCGTAATTAAAGCCCAACCCAATTAAAAACTCCATTAGTTAAAAAAACGACCATCACGGTCTCAGTACCGTCTCGGCCCGCTTCAGCTCTCCGTCTCCCGCGCGCTCTAAAAAGGCTCCCTCCAAGCTCCAAACCTCCATGTTGGGCATCGCGTCTGCTCTCTCCCTCCCCTTCCCGCTCCACCCATAACAACAATGCCTGTCTCTCCCTGCGATGCGTCATGGAACAACCCTCTTCAGATCTTCTCCTGCCTCCGAACTCGCCAATGTCCTCCTCGTCGCTTCCATATCCAAATCCCTCGCCGTCTCCGGGACCCGAGCTCTCGACGTTGCTCCCATCACCCTTTCCGACTCCCTCGTCCTCCAAATCCTCCGCCGCCCCCAACTCGAACCCGCCCAGAAGCTCGATTTCTTCAGATGGGCTTCTCTCAGACCAAATTACAAACACTCGCCCGGCGCTTACTCCCAAGTGTTCTACACCGTCTGCCGCGCCGGCTGCCTCAGCGAGATTGGCCCACTGCTCGGTCTCATGAAGAAGGACGAGGTGGTCGTTGATTCTCCCACATTCAAGCTGTTGTTAGATACTGTAATTCGATCAGGCAAGTTTGATTCGGCTTTGGAAATTCTCGACACAATGGAGGAATTAGGGACTAGTTTGAATCCCCACATGTATAATTCAGTGCTCGTTGCTTTTCTTAAAAAGAATCAAATTACTATGGCGCTCTCCATATTTTATAAGCTTCTTGAAGTATCGGAGATTGACTGTCTAGCCTGTAACGAGCTTCTTGTTGCACTTAAAAAATCTGACTCGAAGGATGATTTCAGAAAGGTTTTTGAGAAATTGAGGGAAAAAGATGTTAGCTTTGATACTTGGGGATACAACATATCTATTCACGCGTTTGGGTGCTGGGGGGATTTGAATCGTTCACTGAGGCTCTATAAAGAGATGAGGACAAAAGGTTGCTCCTCATCAATTGGCCCAGATTTGTGCACGTACAATTCTCTCCTCCAAGTGCTTTTTCTCAATGGGAATGTGAAAGATGCGTTGATTGTTTGGGAAGAGCTGAAGAACTCTGGGCATGAAGCAGATGAATTTACCTATAGAATATTGATCCAAGGGTGCTGCAAATCATTCAGGATAGAGGATGCGTCAAGGGCTTTTAAAGAGATGCAGCATAATGGGTTTCGTCCGGATACTGTTGTCTATAATTCTCTTTTGGATGGATTTTTGAAGGGAAGGAAACTGGCTGAAGCCTGCCAACTGTTCGAAAAAATGGTTCAGGAAGGTGTCCGGGCTTCATGTTGGACATATAATATATTGATAGATGGCTTAATCAAGAATAGCAGGGGGGCAGCTGCTTATGCATTGTTTTGTGATTTAAAGAAGAAGAGACAGTTCATTGATGGTGTAACTTATAGCATTGTCGTGTTACATTTGTGTAGAGAGGGTCAGCTACAAGTAGCTGTAGAATTAATCAATGAAATGGAGGAAAGAGGCTTCGTTGTTGATTTGGTCACTGTAACATCTCTTCTGGTTGCACTCCATAGGCATGGGGGGTGGGAATGGGCCGAACAGGTTATGAAACATGTTAGAGAAAGCAGTCTCGTACCAAATGTACTTAGGTGGAGAGCAGAGATGGAAGGTATGATGGGAGCTCCTCAGGATAAGGGGAAGGATTACCTACCACTTTTTGAGTTTAAAGGTGACTTAACAGAGGTTTTGCGATTTGTTAGTTCATCGGATGATTTGGCTCACGATACAACATCCACTGAGGTAAATGATTCCCCAACAGAGAAAGTTCATTTTGATGGTTGGTCTTTGTCTCCACATGTGGATCAATTAGCTGATAAAATTCATTTTGGGAGTTCTCGACTTTTCTCATTATGTAAAGGGCAACGTGTTCAAGACATGGGAATTAAGTCTTTCAACATTGATATGGTTAACACCTATATGGCAATCTTTCTATCCAAAGGGAAGTTGAGCATGGCTTGCAAATTATTTGAGATTTTTACCAGCATGGGCAAAGAACCTGTAAGCTACACATATAATTCTCTGATGAGTTCCTTCATTAAGAAGGGTTACTTCATCGAGGCTTGGGGAGCTCTCCGTGAAATGGGCGAGAAACTCTGTCCAACAGATATTGCAACTTATAACATGATAATCCAAGGTCTGGGGAAAATGGGCAGGGCAGATCTTGCTAGTGCTGTTCTTGACCAATTGATAGAGAGAGGTGGATATCTTGATATAGTGATGTACAATACTTTGATTCATGTCTTAGGAAAGGCTGGCAGATTTGATGAAGCTAATAAGTTATTTAAACAAATGACATCGAGTGGAGTTAATCCAGATGTTGTTACTTTTAATATACTTATTGAAGTTCATACCAAGGGTGGGAGAGTAAAAGAAGCATACAAGTTTTTGAGAATGATGTTGGATGCTGGTTGCTCGCCTAATCACATCACAGATACCACTTTGGATCTTCTGGAAAGAGAACTTGAGAAATTAAGACTGCAGAAGACATCATTTGTACAACATGAGGAGGAAAAGTGAAGTCAGACCGTGAGAATGGATGCCATTGTGGTGCTCGCTCGGGTTGATTTTTGCAAGCTAGATGGTTGTCATTATTTTATGAAATCAGACTATTTGAGAATTCTGCAGACCATGAGGTTCGAAGAGCTTGATTCTGTTTGTTGAACCCATATCTGGTTTTGTCAGGTCTCGTGCGAAGAGATATTCCAAACAAGAGGATTCTTTGAAAAGGTCATGTGTTACATTCAAACGATTTGATGAACTTCTCACTGGCAATGTACTATTTGGGAGCTAACTCAAATTTTCCGTGGCCTGTTTGTGTATAAAAGCATCCCAGTGTTGCACTCTTATTGGCCTTGAGTGATCACTTTGATCAAAGAAGGGCCTCACAGTAACATTTTTGCTGCTGACATTATTCCAATTTTCACTTTGGGAGAATGTGTAATACGAATTTCTTCCTTGTACCAGGACTTCTAATTACTGTTATCATATGCTTCGTGCTTTCAGGACTGAAGAGATCAGAGCTAAGAATGGCTGTTGACTGGGCTTCTGTAATTGTAAAAGCAATTTCAGATGGGATAAACCGAGTGATTGGATCTGTTCTGATTTCTGGCTTTGCTGTTCCTTTCATTTGACAGTATTGAGTAATTGACATTGAAGCATTAAGAGCACTATATATGATCTGGAATGTTTCACCTTTGTTTCTCTTGGCCAGCAATCTGAAAGGCATCTGAACACTAAGCCGATTAAGATAAGGATCTTTGATATGTAAATCACCTTTCTCCATTAATTCGTCAAGCTGAGAAATTAAACTTCTGACTTTGAAAAATCAACTAAATCTTTCAATGCATTAACAAAATTTTCAGGCCTTGCATACTGATGGATGCGTTTATTTAAAGATTACTTGCCCTAGATAACGTCACTGACCAACCTTTCTTTTCATATAAATAAAATAAAAAAAGTAATTTAATTGTTGTGGATTCGTTTACATAACCTACAAGGAACAAGTTTCTGAATATTTTTCAAGTTACTGGACCTTAAAAAAAGGAAATCCAAATCCAAACCCAGATTTGCACAATCCAAAGTGAACTCATTTATTTATTTATTTATTTTTTTTTATTTTTTTTGTGTTGGTTGGTGAAGACTTGTTATCTGACTGACCTCCGAACAGATGGGAATTAGTGGTTACTCATAACAAGATATTATTAATTTCAACTTGAGACTTGTAAGAAGAAAACGAAGTGCAGAGAAGTTGTAGAGAAGATTAACAAAAGGTATATGAAACCATTATAAAAATGAAGCGAAACGGACTTCAAATATGTTCTCTTCTTGGAACTTATCCTCTAATATTGATTGTACAAGGAAATTAAACTGCGACCCATCTCAGATCATTTAGTCTCTGGTACAATCCTGAGAGAATCCCGACGAAACAACTTTACGAATTCTATTCGTCAGAGACCAAGACCCGTATTGCGAGTCTTCCAGGAGAAAGAAACTCATAAACCTGCAGTGGGGGGTTTAACGAAAAGGACAAGAAAAGCTTGGGGAGTTTCCATGGCGACGTTAAGTTTGGGAATATTAATTGTGTGTATCGTCACCTCCGTTTCGTCACACTGGGTGGGTACGTCGATCAAGGTGCAGACAGGGCAGAGAATTTCGGGTGAACGAAGATTGTTTGGTTTGGTAAACCATGAAACCATGGGGGATGTGTTATTGTATGGAATTTTGGTAGGATTAGGGCATAAAAGAAAGTGACCTGACCTACTCTCAGCAACCTGTTGATTTTTAGTTTATTTATTTACTGCTGTTAACTAGTCATTTGGGTTTATGGGAAACCAAATAGGGTATAAAAAAAAAAAAAAAAAAACACTATATTTAAATTAAAATATCGTATTAAACTAATTGGGGGCATTAGATAAACTAATTTGGTGCCATCTGAACCCAATGTGTAGATAGAAAAGTATACAAATCTCATCAGCAATACATAAGTCTAATCTTTTTATAGAAAATATTCCAAAAAAAATAGAACTAGTTCCAAATATGAATTTGATGAGTTCAACCAATGTATTATGTTAGGAACAAAGTCAGTAATTTATTTATTTTTTCTTCTTTCTTGTGGATACCAAGAAATTTGAAATTCAAGGGAGGAAAAAATGATTTCTTTTTTTTTTTCTCTATAAAAAAAATCTGTAGAAAACCTACAAATTCTGTTTTCTACTTTTCTTTTAATTGAAAAGGACGGAAAGGGCAGCGTCCTTCAGTAGTTAACACTCGGATTGATGGGGATGAGGCAACAGAAACCATCTGAGCGGCCCACTACCAGACATAAAAAGGGCGAAATTTGGGACCTCCCGAGCGCTTTCGATTTTTGTTTGGTTTCTCAAACAGGGAGACGCGAATGTTGGGATGGAGCGGACGCGCTTCGCCGCCGTCGACGCCAAGTTCCGCCCGATTCGTTTTACTTGTCGCACACGAAACTGGGGACATTCAAGTATTCAACGACCCCGCCGCGTTTTCCCATTTTTGTGCACGATTCCTCGGAGCCATTACTGGAAGCTTCAATCTGTTCTGCAATGCCTGAAGCTTCCGAGAAGCAGAACAGTTCACACCCCAGGAACTTTCCTAGTGACAACAAATATGGGAAGTTAAAACAGATAGGAAATCAATAGAATACCTCCTCGGAATGCCTCTCTATCTACTGTTTGATCCTTTTGAGTCTTTGACCCAAAAATAATCCGTGTTCTGGCTGACCATATATTCAGATCCCCATCTCCGTCTTTACTACCTGCCTAAACTGTTGGGTGATCAGTATCTTGCTCAACAGATTAGCAATTGTGGATACTGAACCGACTCTCAGTCGGCCTCACCTTCCGGGAGACACCTTCCTTCCGACTTTCCTTATCTTCTCCTATAAGGTTTCTCTCCATCATGGTGACCTCCCATATATATATACATAAAGAGCAGGAACCAAGTTCTCTCATTCCCAGTCTCCATATTTCTGGATTCAGGGGAGCCGAGGTTAGCCATTGAGCCATTCTTAGTGAGTGCTGTTGACTGTTCCATTGCCATTGCATTGCAAAAACGTCAATTTTCTGACCTTACTCAATTCTGTTGTCCTCCTGAAGCGATCGAGTACTGTTGAATTGTGTAGCACAAATTTCCTATCAAATATGTCTCCAGTTCCCCTGTCTTATCCTTCTGAATATGTCTCCCTTTTCCTCAACGTTGCTGATACTGTGGCCAAGAGGAGATGGCACTTGGCTTTTGCCACCATCTACACCTCTAGAGCACTTGTATCCGTCGCTCTATCGGCGAAGAAGAAGAAGAAGAATGCCCTCCATCGTCTCTCACAGAAACCAGCTTACACCGCCATAGACATCCATGTACAAGACGAGTACAAAGCCTCTGACCACCGACCTCAAACATTGGATATCAATGAGAAAAGCCTCACCAGGGTTGTGAAAGAGAGAGACACGGAAGCTGTGGCTCAACTCGGAGGAGTTGCAGGGATCGCTAAAGCTCTGGAGACGAACCCACGCGAAGGCATCAAGGGGGACCCACAAAATCTTCTCCTTCGTCGGGACCTGTTCGGGTCCAACACCTACACGCGCCCCCCTCCGAAAGGTTTCTCCTTTTTCGTTCTCGAAGCTTTTAAAGATACAATCATTCTCATCCTCCTCGCCTGCGCTGCCCTTTCAATCGCTTTCGGAATCAAGGAGGATGGACTGAAGGAAGGATGGTACGACGGGGGTAGCATCTTCATTGCCGTCTTTCTCGTGATCGCGGTCGGAACCGTCAGCAATTTCCGACAGTCGAGACAGTTCGAGAAGCTGTCTAAAGAGAGTGATAACATCAGGGTTGATGTCGTGAGAGACGGTCGCCGGCAACCGATATCGATCTTCGACATTGTCGTCGGCGATGTCGTCTGCCTGAAGATCGGCGACCAAGTTCCGGCGGATGGGCTGTTCTTGGACGGCCACTCCTTGACCGTCGATGAATCGAGCATGACAGGAGAGAGCGACCATGTCAATGTCGATGGGATAAAAAATCCTTTCCTCATCTCTGGCGCAAAAGTGGCTGATGGGTATGGCCAAATGCTCGTCACCTCTGTCGGTATGAATACTACCTGGGGCGAGATGATGAGCAACATTACTCGGGACAACAAAGAACAGACCCCTCTGCAAGCCAGGCTCAACAAATTGACTTCTTATGTTGGGAAGGTCGGTCTGGCTGTGGCTGTAATGGTTCTTCTCGTGCTCTCTGTGCGTTATTTTACGGGGGCCACTGAGGATGATAACGGGAATCGAGAATTTCGCGCAGGGAAGACCAAGTTCAGCAAGGTGATGGACTCCGTAGCAGGCATCTTGGCTGCTGCAGTCACGATTGTAGTTGTGGCGATTCCAGAAGGTTTACCACTGGCGGTGACTCTTACTCTGGCCTATTCGATGAAGAGGATGATGGCTGATCAGGCCATGGTGCGCAACCTATCTGCTTGTGAGACTATGGGATCTGCAACCACCATTTGCACTGACAAGACCGGAACTCTCACGATGAACCAGATGACAGTCACGAAGTTCTGGTTAGGAGAGGACGAGAAGAAAGAGCAGTCTTCTTCCAAAAAGATTGCTCCTGATGCATTGGAACTCCTTCACCAAGGGGTTTCCCTCAACACAACAGGTAGTGTTTACAAAGCTGATTCCAGCAACTCTCTGCCGGAATTTACAGGAAGTCCTACGGAGAAAGCTTTACTTTCTTGGGCGGTGCTTGAATTGGGCATGGACATGGAGAAGACGAAGCAGAGTTGCACACTCCTTCGAGTCGAAGCATTCAATTCGGAGAAAAAGAGAAGTGGGGTTTTGATGAGGAAGAACATGGATAACACCATTCATATGCACTGGAAAGGAGCTGCTGAGATGATTCTCTCAATGTGTTCCACTTATGTCAAGAGCGACGGGACTCAAAAAGACATAGATGGAGAAAAGCGAGAGATTTTCGAGCATATCATTGAAGGTATGGCAGCCCAAAGTCTCCGCTGTATCGCTTTTGCTCATAAGAAAATCGAGGACTATGCAGATGATGCAGAACAGGAACTCCCGCAGAATGGCTTCCAATTGATCGGACTAGTAGGTCTGAAAGACCCTTGCCGTCCAGGAGTGAAGGCGGCTGTGGAAGCTTGCAGAAAAGCTGGAGTCAGAGTTAAGATGATAACAGGTGATAACATGTTCACCGCTAAAGCCATAGCCTTCGAGTGTGGAATACTCAGCAGTACTACTGATCAAGACCACACTGGACTCGTCGTCGAAGGGAAAGAGTTTCGCAATTACTCAATAGAGGAGAGGATAGAGAAGGTGGACAGGATTAGTGTGATGGCAAGATCCTCCCCCTTGGATAAGCTTCTAATGGTGCAATGCTTGAAGCAAAAGGGAGAAGTAGTTGCAGTAACCGGAGACGGCACAAACGATGCCCCTGCACTGAAAGAAGCCGACGTTGGGCTCTCGATGGGGATACAAGGCACAGAAGTAGCAAAAGGGAGCTCAGACATCATCATCTTGGATGATAACTTTACTACAGTGGTCACTGTTCTGAGATGGGGCAGATGCGTCTTCAACAACATTCAAAAATTCATCCAGTTTCAGCTAACGGTTAACGTTGCTGCTTTGGTCATAAATTTCATTGCAGCAGTTTCATCAGGCGACGTTCCACTCACAGCTGTCCAACTCTTGTGGGTGAACCTGATCATGGACACACTGGGAGCCTTGGCTCTTGCCACAGAACGACCCACAAAAGAGTTGATGGAGAAGAAACCCGTAGGCCGAACGGAGCCCCTCATTACCAACATCATGTGGAGAAACCTCATGGCTCAAGCTCTGTACCAAATCTCTGTGCTGCTTGTCCTACAATTCAGGGGAAGATCCATATTTAAAGTGGATGAGAAGGTTAAGAACACGCTGATCTTCAACACATTTGTTCTCTGCCAGGTCTTCAACGAGTTCAATGCCAGAAAGCTGGAGAAGAGGAATGTGTTCAAGGGCATTCATAAGAACAAGCTGTTTCTGGGGATTATAGCGATGACCATTATTTTACAGGTGCTGATGGTGGAGTTCCTAAAGAATTTTGCTGATACAGTGAGGCTGAACTGGAGCCAGTGGGGCGCTTGTGTGGGAATGGCTGCAATTTCTTGGCCGCTTGGGTGGCTGGTCAAGCTCATACCTGTCTCCGACAAACCTCTTTTCGGCCTTCTGAAGATTTAGAGCTATGCCAACAATCAATAGTGGCTCTCAATACATTCTCTTGATTCATCACATTTTATATTTGTTAGGAGTAGAGCCTCTCTGATATGTCCATGTTCACATTCGGACCTGTAAAGAACTACATTATAAAGCATTCTTTTAGTTAGTAATTTGTTTGTAGTCCAGCTCGACTTTCAGAGTTTTTTTTTTCTTCTCTTTGCTCCAAATACCCACCTGACATGACAGCAAGAAAATCTGAAAGCTCTTCGATAATTCACAAGCAACGCTGTTACTGGGTCTTGCTGATTGCTAATGTCCGAGTGCAGCCATATGCTAGTATTACAGGGGTAGATATCGAAATTTGGCAATTCCCAATGCGAAGGAACCCCTTTGAACCACAGGAAATATTCCTGCTCAGGTTTTCTTAGGCTATCAGCATCATGTTGGACACACATTGAAAATGAATTTGATGGCGTTAGTAATAACTGCAAACGTAAAAACCTCATTGAATATCTACAGATTTGAAGCGCGTTTGTGAACAGCACATAATTGATACAGCCCATCGTCAATGGACAATCCTGCTCACAAAAAACTCATAGTAGCTACCTAAATGCAAAACTTACAAATTAAATACCTGTAAGTTGTACAAAAATATCCCACCCGCTTCTATGGAATTATATGTTCCATTTGACCAGAGGAAAACAACCCAAGCACAAATCATACAAATAATTTCACAATGAAAACGAATTTAATGGCATTAGTAAGACCAATAATGTCACAAAATAAAGGTCCTCTAAGTCTCTGCAGTCCCTCTGAGGCACCCATGGTTCTGTTTATCTGTTTCCTCCACCTCTCTTCCATTTGATTCTTTTGTTATTTCCTTTTTCCAAAGAAAAATATGCAGATTACCAGACATATATATGGACAAACTTTAGATTTCCATTCCAGAGTCTTGAACTTCACACACATTTCGAAATTATAAAAACATTGAACTACATATACCTGGGGGATGGGGCAATAGATATCAAAAACACAAAAAAGGATCCTCACATTCAGCCTAAGCTCAAATCCCTTCTCCGTGAATAATAAATGGGCATTAGTGTTTCTTCTTGCATAAAGAATAACTAGACTATTTCGTATCCTTTATCTAATATAGGTTTCAAACACCCAAAAAGTTCCAAACAAATTCTAGCACAAGCCAACTGCAGGTCATCTTATTTTGATTTAGGATTATTGTTTATTTAATCTTAGTTTAATTCTTTCATTTCAGAATCTTGCCAACCAGGAAGAACCCAGACATGCAGTACCAAAAGGTACTTGATCTGTAAAACATAAAAGACAGTGTAATCGCTTTACAACCCACCATCCACTCACCATTGCTTCCCTCGCTTTAGTTTCTTGAAGAAGCAGATTCATACACCGACCAAAGCAATCATGCAACTCGACAGAAACAAAGAGCCAGGAAAAACAATATATCTAAATGATCAAAGATGCTCAGTTATTGATTCAGCATTAATAACCAAGCCAATAGTGCATCAAAACTCCGGTGTCATCATCCTCATCCATTCCAAAGTATTAGTATTCTTCCGTTCTTGGTCATTTGGCTCCAACCAGAAGCAAGGGCATAACAATACCAGAATCAGGACACCCTCCAAGGAGGATGACTAAACCGACAAGCAGTGAAAGTATGAGGCATACGTAATTTCACAAATACATTAAAAGCATATCTGCCATAAGGGTACAAGAATCGGGAAAATAGGGCATATTCATGGTAAAAAAATGAATCAATTTATTCCAAAATTGAATTTACAATCAATACAAAGACAAATCCCGTATTCCACAAAAGAATGCACAACCTCCGATCCCAACAACAATAGGGAGAATCTTTAAAAAAAAAAGTACAATTTTACCGTAAGAATCAAGGAACCGGGCAGCTCTCATCAAAACAATCCGAACAATACAGAAATCCCCAACACAATGAGCCAGACGATATGGACCAGTAACAGCGCTTGGCCTGAGACAGGCGCACTCCCTCCATTTCCGACCTCGCAGAATCCCAATTTCGCGACACGCGTACCGGCACACATAGCATCCGCGCAACCACACCAGTAGGTCACCCCATCTTCCCCACAAACGGGATCGGTGCGAAAGCAATTGACCGGGCACGAAGCCGGACGCTCCCCGGCGCAGAGCCCATCAATCTCCCCGTCCGACGGCAACCGAATAGTCGAAGAGTCCTGTGACGAGATCGAGGAGCAGGAGCCGAGAGAGAAGAGGAGAAAGACGAAAACGGAAAAGAGAACAACACGAGCCGAATAAGCAGCGACCATGGCGGAAGCGACCGCCGGCGAGCACCACCGAGCTCGCCCTGTCCCCTGACTGAAACCAAAGACTCGAATTTTGACACCGGGATCGCAAAATCCTCGCTAGGGCAGAGGAAAGAGGAAAGGAAAAGAAACGTCTTCCTTCCTTTGTCTCGATTCTTCGCTTTGCAGCAGGTACAGGTTGTTGCTTGGGAGTGGATAGACGCGGAATGTCTCCTAACTTTATCCTTCCGCATGCGCCCCTCGTGCCGCTTCGAAACGCCCATTCGCTAAGCGGCTAGAAACGCGCGACCGAAGGTCGCAGCGGACCCGGATCCGTTGCAAGACACATGACACATGGATATCCACCGCCCCGGATTTGCTCCGCAACGGGATGTTCGCGGAGCAAACCACAAAACCAGTGGGAGACCGTCCACGCACTGGGCGGGCGTGCGGACGGTCTCCCATGGGTTTCCTCTCCGGGTCAGTTATCTTATATCCTGACCCGGATCGACCCCAAATAAAACAGGATCCCGACCCATTCCCCCCTCCCCGGTCGACTTTTTAATTTTCATTCCCCTCTCCCCCGTTGACTTTTCAATTTTCATTCCCCCGTCCCCGCCTCTCTCTCGGCGACCCTCTCTCTCGACAACCCTCTCTCTCGACGATCCTCTCTCTCGACGACCCTCTCTCTCGACGACCCTCTCTCTCGACGACCCTCTCTCTCGGCGATCCTCTCTCTCGGCGACCCTCCCCGCGCTCACTTTTCATTCCCCCTCCCCGCTCGTCGAAAATCAAAGGTATATCTGAAGAAGTTGTGGAGTATGCATCTTTATTCTCTTTCCCGTCCTGAGTCCCGAAACAAGCAGGCGAAGCTTCTTTGGGCGGTTCTCCCTTAAGATATTGGAGAGCCGTTTTTCTCGTCCCGTGGTTTTGGGTTTTATCATTCTCAATTCATATGTTATCGTTTTTTTGGGGTTTGCCTGAAATCGTGTCGGGTGAGAAAAAAAAAGACATGCTAATTTTTATCTTTTTCGATGGATTTTATCTCCCCCTCAAATTTCTTATTCAGATATCGAGTTCATATAAAGAAGCCAAATGGGATTCTTATGAAAGCGGTGATTTTTCTGGAACGTGTGCTTTTTGCAGTTTAAGTGAAGGTTAAAAAATGCTGCTTTTAACCAACATTTATCTGGAAATGCTAGCTTTTAGGTGGAATGTAAAAACTCTGGGCTTGCTTTTTGCTGCTATGTGCCCTTGCTGTCCCCTAACATTTCTAATAGTTCATGCAAACTTGGTGAAGTAGGCTTTATTGATAGTCTTCTATAAGTAAATTTGTGTCGATGAAGTTTGGTTCTCTTTTTATCTTTGTCGGGAACTTTACACGGTGATGCATTGAATAAAAAATATTCATTTAAGTCAAGAAAGTTTCTTTTTGATATAAGGATGTTTTACATGTTGTTGAACAAATACAATTTTATTTATGATTTCCACATATAAATTGCTCAAGAACATAAAAATGTAGTGTCTAGTTGAGCCTGTTCTGGTTGTGCTAATGGTTAATTCCCTCTAGCTTATCCCCTTTCGTAGGAGGAGTGGGAAGAAGGGGAAGGGTTGGCTGCCCACCCACCGCAGGCAGATCCTATTATAGCTCAATTGCAAAATGAAGTCATGCGGTTGAAATTGAAGAATGCAACCTTGGAGAGCTCTGCGGGGCGGGGTCAAGCTGTATAGTGGGTAAGATGGCGGCTACTATTGAAGACATGCAACTTCTGATGGCTGCTACTATTGAAGACATGCAACTACAGATGGTTGTCATGCAAGCGGGCTGGACCAGAGCACCGAGGCCCCCACCGCAGAGGAGGGCCCCAACAACAGCAGGAGGAGGCCCCAACAACAGCAGAGGGGCGCCCTAGCAGCCAGAGGGAGGCCCTAGCAGCCAGAGGGGCCCCTAGCAGCAGGGGCGCCCTAGCACCAAAGGACGCCCTAGCACCAAAGGAGGCCCCAGCCACAGTGGAGGCTCCAGCCCTTGATCCGAGGCCCCATGTGAGAGCAACCGCCTCCCCCCGCCACTACAAGGCGAAGGTGAAGCCTAGTCAGGCCATGACTGCTCCTTATGTTCTGACGCACACCTCCAAGAGAACAAAGAAGACAAATTGCTAAACATCCATAATGTGTAAATTAGTTTTTTGGATGGATAGGTCTGTTGTATTTATTATTTTTTTAACTGTTAATTAGGTGCTTGACACTTGTATTTTGTCACTAGACAATTGTGTTTGTTGTTTACTGAAATTTAATCAAATAGTATTTTAGTTTAAAGGTGTGATTGGTATGTAGAGCGACTACATGATGTTATCACCGCAAAAATTGGCACTTGTAAAAGCAAAAGAGCATTCTTCAGATTAGCACAGGGTCACACATGTCCTTCCGACACCAATGGTTGGCTTGTCCAACTCTTATAAGATGGTATTTTCAGCTCTCAGGAGGTGTTAGGTATTTTTAACGTAATTGGTGCTCAGAAGTAGTACAGGTTATACTTGGTAATTTCACAGCGGCCCATGAGTCACACACGTCGTCCGTTTGACACCGACGGCTTGTTAACTTCTGTAAGATGGTATTTTCAGCTCTCTGGAGGTGTAAGTGTTTTCATGTAATGAGTGTTTAGAAGTATTACATGGTGTTTTCATAGGAACATTGGTATTTATAAATGCTTGTTAGTATTCTATGAACCAGTTTGGTATTTTCAGGCCATACTTGGTATTTTCAAGCAAGCTCGGTAAGTGGTCTTTAGCGCCGATCAAGGCCGAAAATGTGGCGAATAATGGCGGTAGCCCATTATTAGCCCTAGCCTTTTCGGGCGCTGGTCGTGCCATTTCACTCTGCACTCAAATAAAAGATGGTATTTTCAGCTCTCTGGAGGTGTTGGTATTTTCACGTTATTGGTGTTTAGAAGTATTACATGGTGTTTTCAGAGAAACATCGGTATTTCTAAATGCTTAGTATTGTATGAGACAGTCCAGTATTTTCAGGTACTACTTGGTATTTTCACTTCCGCCAATTAGTCACTCACATCGTCCTTCAAACACCGACCGTCTTCTTCCCAACTCGTTTAACAAGGTATTTTCACGTTATTGGTGTTTATAAGTATTACATGGTGTTTTCAGAGAAACATCGATATTTCTAAATGCTTGTTAGTATTGGATGAGCCAGTTCGGTATTTTCACGTCATACTTGGTATTTTCACTTCCGCCAATTAGTCACTCACATCGTCCTTCAGACACCGACCGTCTTCTTCCCAACTCGTTTAACATGGTATTTTCAGCTCTTTGGAGGTGTTGGTATTTTCACGTTATTGGTGTTTAGAAGTATTACATGGTGTTTTCAGAGAAAAATTGGTATTTCTAAATGCTTGTTAGTATTGGATGAGCCAGTCCGGTATTTTCAGGTCATACTTGGTATTTTCACTTCCGCCAATTAGTCACTCACATCGTCCTTGATTACACCGACCGTCTTCTTCCCAACTTCGTTAAACATGGTATTTTCAGCTCTCGGAGGTGTTGGTATTTTCACTTTATTGGTGTTTAGAAGTACTACACGGTGTTTTCAGAGAAAAATCGGTATTTCTAAATGCTTGTTAGTATTGGATGAGCCAGTCCGGTATTTTCAGGTCATACTTGGTATTTTCACTTCCGCCAATTAGTCACTCACATCGTCCTTCAGACACCGACCGTCTTCTTCCCAACTCGTTTAACATGGTATTTTCAGCTCTCTGGAGGTGTTGGTATTTTCACTTTATTGGTGTTTAGAAGTACTACACGGTGTTTTCAGAGAAACATCGGTATTTCTAAATGCTTGTTAGTATTCTATGAGACAATCCGATATTTTTAGGTCTTTCGTGGTATTTTCACTTCCGCCCATGAGTCGTATGTCGTCCTTCGGACACCGACTATTTTCTGTCAAGTATATTCCTATAAGATGGTATTTACATCGTTGTGCATGAGTCCCTGGAGGTCTTAAATGTCACAAATAAACATTAGTGCTAAGAACAAAATTTTGACCGCATATCGCAATGTTAACATAAAAATGAAACTTCACATCTCAACATGAATGTAGAATTTAGATGGACAATGGTTACAATGCTTTTAAATACATAAAAAATTGTCTTTTTTTGTGGAATTTCCGGAGCACGTATTCGTCTTCATCTAAAGTACCGACCACGTCCAACACGTCTAAACACTACAGCGTAAACATTCCTGAGATCTGTAAGGAGAGAGCGTAAACAGGAGAGAGCGTTTGTGTCTCAGGTAGTTGTTATGGTCCATGTGAAGATAACCCAAGTTCTTCCGTCCTCCTGCCTGCCGACTTTGCAGTTCGTACACTTGCTTGGGTGCAATACCTGCCAAGCCTCCTAATTCAATTTGTGCAACGGCAACTTCAGTAACTTTCCTATGTGACTTCAAAAAGTGACTTCTTTTAGGACTTATAACTGGGTGACTATGTATTCCACTGAATTGCGTAACTTTGTACATCCCATTTGGTTGAAGACTAACTTTCAAGAAGGCATTACAACTTTCTCTTGTCTCTGCATGTGGGGTTTTGACGTTCTCTCGCCGTTTGTCATATTTTTTGGTCCCCTGTTTTGAACAGACAAAACTTCGAAAGACTACTTTGTCGAGTTTTCTTACGAAACTATCTTTTCGGACACTGAAGCCTCTCATTCTTGCATATTTGTTATAGAATTCGTATGCTTCATCCACGGACTGAAACTCTTGTCCAACTCTTGGCTCTTGGTTTTCAATGTCTTGTTCTGGATTTTGTGGATCCATCTCGTCATTAGCCACTTCCTACAAATCAAAGTAGTGAAAGTAATATTTAGTTTTTACTATGCTCAAACATGACATGACTAGAATCAATTTTGTTATACATGGGTATTTCGGAAAAAAAAAACAATCTATAGCGATTCAGCCATTCAAAGCAGAATCTTCTCAATCGCAGGAGGAAACAAAGCCCGACTCTGGCCGTGAAAACCCAAAGAGCAAAACAAAGAAACTCAACCAAAATAAAAAAGGAAGAAGAATGAAGTTACCATTAGGGTCTGAATGTTCCCACCTCCGCAGAAGTCCTCAAAGCCTGGCCTGGTGTTCGATGGAGATCGTCTGGTTTTCGCAGAGACACCTCGCTTTCGACGGGCGCAGGAGGAAGAGAGAAAAGTCGAGGGCTGGTGAGGGGGAATGAAGTCGAAGGGGCAGGGTCACTTAACTTCCTCAAATTTGTGTTGACTCTCACTCTGGCACAGGTCACTTGTTCAATAGGTCCAATTCTATTAAGCCAAACAAGGGGCACATCCTCTGCGTGGAAATTTAAGATGCTTACATACAAGTTTTTGTATCTGACGGAACTCATGAAGCTGAATAATTCAATAAATATAACCTAGGTCAGATTACAATAGGCAATCACATCATACTTTAACCATATTTTCAACACGAAAGGGTTGTAATCAAGGTAGATACACTCCGCGAGTGAACTTTCAAGTTAAATTAACAACATATAGGATTATTTATTTATTTAATTTGAAATAATAAGAATACAACATTCATGTGTATGCATACAAATATAGGCCATTTGTAAAACATGTAAAACATCCTTATATCAAAAAGAAACTTTCTTGACTTAAATGAATATTTTTTTATTCAATGCATCACTGTAAAGTTCCTGACAGCATAAAAAGACAACCAGACTTCATCGGCACAAATTTACTTATAGAAGACTATCAATAAAGCCTACTTCACCAAGTTTGCATGAACTATTAGAAATGTTGGGGGACAGCAAGGGCACATAGCAGCAAAAAGCAAGCCCAGAGTTTTTACATTCCACCTAAAAGCTAGCATTTCCAGATAAATATTGGTTAAAAGCAACATTTTTTAACCTTCACTGAAACCGCAAAAAGCGAAAAATCACCGCTTTCATAAGAATCCCATTTGGCTTCTTTATATGAACTCGATATCTGAATAAGAAATTTGAGGGGGGGAGATAAAAATCCATCAGAAAAGATAAAAATTAGCATGTCTTTTTTACCTCACCCGACGGATTTTAGGCAAACCCCAAAACGATAGCATATGAATTGAGAATGATAAAACCCAAAACCACGGGACGAGAAAAACGGCTCTCCAATATCTTAAGGGAGAACCGCCCCAAAGAAGTCTTCTTCTCCTGCTTGTTTTCGGACTCGGGACGGAAAGAGAATGAAGATGCATACTTCACAACTTCTTCAGATATACCTTTGATTTTCGACGAGCCGGGAGGGGGAATGAAAAGTGAGCGGGAGGGTCAGCCGAGAGAGGATTGCCGAGAGAGAGAGTCGCCGAGAGAGGGTCCGCCGAGAGAGGATCGCCGAGAGAGAGAGTCGCCGAGAGAGGATCACCGAGAGAGGGGTCGCCGAGGAGAGGGTCAGCCGAGAGAGAGGGTCACCGAGAGAGGGGGACGGGGAATGAAAATTGAAAAGTCGACGGGGAGGGGGGAATGAAAATTAAAAAAAGTCAACGGGGAGGGGGAAATGGGTCGGATCCTGTTTTATTTGGGGTCGATCCGGTCAGGATATAAGGTAGCCGACCGAGAGAAATCCCATGGGAGACCGCCCCACGCCTCCCCGCGGGCGTGGACGGTCCCCCCATCGTTTGGTTTTGCTCGCGAAACACCCGCTATGGAGCAACCGGGCGGGATATCCGCCTCTCATTTGTTCAAACGGGCTGTTTGAGCAAATCCCACAACCTATGGGAGGCCGTCCGCGCCGCGGCAGGCGTCTTGGGACGGTCTCCCCATATATTTCGGTCGGGTCGGCCACCTTATCCCGACCCGTTCCGGATCGAAAAAAAAGGCTTCTGACCCCTAATTAAATCCACAAACCGTTTCTCTTCGACCCACTCTCCCTCCCGACCTAAATTTCAATTTTGAGCTCCATTCCCCCCTCATTCGACCCTCCCTCTCAGTAACCTTCGCTCTCCCTTGGCAGCCCCCCTCCCTCTCTCTCGGCCACTCCCCCTCCCTCTCTCTAGGCGACTCTCAGTTTTCTCATCGCAAGTCTCTCTCTCTCTTGCTGCAACTCTCTCTCTCCAACACTCTCGGCGACTCTCTCGGCGACTCTCTCTCCAACACTCTCGGCGACCTTCTCTCTCTTGCTGCTCGAGGTCGTTTACCCTGTTGTATTTTTTATTTTCTTTTGTTTTTTCAATTTTTGATTTATACGTTTTCCAATATGAATTTCTGGTCACTCTACGACGGCATTTATAGGTTATCTTCATCTTCACTGCATTTTGATGAGGATCTGTGGATTTAAATGTAATTTGGAACTGTCTTATTAACTGAGATGCTAGATTTGCTTTTCGGGCGATGATGTACAGGACCAGTTCCCTGTTTCTGTGATACTGTTTATTTCTGTTGTGTCATGGAGGAAGCAGATCATGATGTGCTTTCGTTATTAAGTTTTATTGATGTCTTTCCATCTCTTTATTGTTTAAATTACAGAAGTGGTGCTACCATGGGCTGCTGGTTGTGTTCTTGTGATTATCCGGTCATTGCCTACATGTTTTTGTTGTACAGGATGGCTTATTCGATATGTGATATTACTTGCCTTTTTATCTACCAGTTATGTGATGAATTTCAAGGTTTTTTTTGTGGTTTACAAGATAAATGGATGTGCTTATCTGATTTATCTTTTTGTATTTTGTAATTTTATTTGCTCCTTGGTGCATACCCGTTGACAGATCTTTGAAAAGGTGACTCCATTTTGCTTCTTTTATTGATTCTACTTTAAAAGTAACCATTCTTGATAAATCATGCAAGATCCGATGCATTTTTAGATTCTCTATGTATAAATTTTTCTGCTTCTGCAGCTCTTTCCGAAATAGGGCACTTTTTTAATTTATAACTCATGATCTATTTTTTTTGCCACAGCTAACCAATGGATAGAGGACTAACAACTCGGTGTAGCCCTGCTTTTTTCTTAGAGACAATACAGAAGGCAAAGTTGAAGGAAAAACATATAAGGGCAATAAAAAAGACCCCATTTGGGCACTTCTTGGAAGTCAAAGGTGGGCATATCGAGGCTACTCTTGTCTCATCCCTAGCCAATAAGTTTTGCAAGGTTCGCAATTCTTTTTTGATAGGGAAGAAATATATGGAGTTTAGCGCAAATGAGGTCTCCAACATGATTGGTCTTCCATTCAAGGGCTCACCTTTGGTGGTAGGGAGGCAGCAACAAAGTACATCGTAGTGGCGCATATGAAGAAGTTCACCAGCAAACACGAGATTTGCAGGTTAATATTCTTATTTCAATTGATTTGTTTACTTCACAAAACTAAGGAGGTCGTGTACTAACCATAGCTCATCCCCTTTTGTAGGAGGAGTGGGAAGAAGGGGAAGGGGTGGCTGCCCACCCACCACAGGCAGAAGCTATTATATCTCAATTGTAAGACGAAGTCATGCAGTTGAAATTGAAGAATGCAACCTTGGAGAGTAAAATGGGTAAGATGGAGGCTACGTTGGAAGACGTGCAACTAAATATGGTTGTCATGCAAGCGAGGTTGGACGGAGCACCAGAGGAGGCCCCAACTGCAGAAGAGGGCCCAGCTGCAGAAGAGGGCCCAACAGCACCAGAGGAGGCCCCAGCTGCAAAAGAGGCCCCAACAGTAGCAGAGGAGGCCCTAGCTGCAGAGGATGTCATAGCAGCAGAGGACACCCTAGCAGCAGAGGGCGCCCTAGCACCAAAGGAGGCCCCAGCTGCAGTGGACACCCTAGTAGCAGAGCAACCGTCTCCCCGTCACCACAAGAGGAAGGTGAAGCCTAGTCAGGCCATGACTGCTCCTTATGTTTTGACGCACACCTCCAAGATAACAAAGAAGACGAATTGTTAAACATCCATAATGTGTAAATTAGTTTTTTGGATGGATAGCTCTGTTGTATCTATTATTTTTTGAATTGCTAACTAGGTGCTTGGCACTTGTATTTTGTCACCAGACAATTACGTTTTTTGTTTACTGAAATTTAATCAAATAGTATTTTAGTTTAAAGGTGTGATTGGTATGTAGAGTGACTACATGGTGTTATTGGCATTTGTTAAAGCAAAAGAGCAATCTTTAGAATTCCAAATGAACATTCGTATTTCCAAATATTTGCTAGTATTCTATGAGACCATCCGGTATTTTCAGGTCTTTCATGGTATTTTCAAGCTTACAATGAAGTATGGGTTGGTTTTTGGCGCGACCGTGCTGAAACGGTGCCTGAAAATGGCGCGGTCGTGCCATTTCTCTGGCGCGGTAGCGCTCTTTGATGGCGCGGTCGCGCCATTTCTCGCTAAACTAAAATGAAAGATGGTATTTTCACCTCTCTGGAGGTGTTGGTGTTTTCACGTCTTCGGTGTTTAGAGGTATTACATGGTATTTCCAGATGAACATTGGTATTTTTAGATGTTTGTTAGTATTCTATAAAACATTCCGGTATTTTCAGGTCTTTCGTGGTATTTTCTTGCCAACTCGTTTAAGATGGTATTTTCAGCTCTCTGGAGGTGTTGGTGTTTTCACGTCTTCGGTGTTTAGAGGTATTACATGGTATTTCCAGATGAACATTGGTATTTTTAGATGTTTGTTAGTATTCTATAAGACACTCCGATATTTTCAGGTCTTTCGTGGTATTTTCACTTCTGCCCATGAGCCTCTCATGTCGTCCTTCAGACACCGACCATTTTCTTGCCAACTCGTTTAAGATGGTATTTTCAGCTCTCTGGAGGTGTTGGTGTTTTCACGTCTTCGGTGTTTAGAGGTATTACATGGTATTTCCAGATGAACGTTGGTATTTTCATATGTTTGTTAGTATTCTATGAAACATTCAGGTATTTTCAGGTCTTTCGTGGTATTTTCAGGCTTTCAATGAAGAATGGTTGGTTTTTGGCGCGACCATCCGGTATTTTCAGGTTTTTCTTGGTATTTTCCTGTAAGATGGTGTGCATGAGTCGTGTGTCATCTTTCCAACACCGACTGTTTTCTGTCCAATATATTCCTGTAAGATGGTGTGCATGAGTCACTGGAGCTCTTAGATCAAATAAACAATAAATTTTTGAACGGATATCGCAATGTTAACATAAAAATAAAACTTCACATCCCAACATGAATTTAGAATTTAGATGGACAATGGTTACAACACGTCCAAACATGTCCAAACACTACAGCACATCTTCAGCTTCATCTAAAGTACCGACCACGTCCAACACATCCAAACACTATAGCCAACTTTCAAAAAGCTCATTGTCGGGTGTTGGAGTGTCCAACAAGGCTATCACTTGATTGCCCTTGAGACATTCCCGAGATCTGTAAGGAGAGAGCGTAAACAGGTGTACACATTAGATTACGTGCAAATGGCTACAATAGTCTAGTATCATGTAATAAAGTAATTAAAACAAACTATGTTATGACCATCATTCAAAAACAAACTATGTTATGACCATCGATCTCGTCAGTAGCCACTTCCTACAAATCAAAGAAGTGAAAGTAATATTTTGTCTTTAATGTTGCCCACCAGATATAACTAGCACACTCATATGTAAAGCATTTTAAGCCAAAACCCCTAACCAAAATTCCTACCTTTGATTTAAACATCCCAAGGCAACCCAAGTGTGTGAGTTAATAGGCTTTTGTCAGGATGCTGGAATTGAAATCAACCAGACCTTAGAGCTCTTTTGTTCCCAACCATTTGATCTCCAGTTAAAAAGTTAAAGCTCAGGATGCCGAAAGAGAGAGACTTAGAGAGGGAGAGTAACTCTGAGAGAGAGAGAGAGTTAAGTGATCTGTATCTCAAGAAAAACACATTTGACTTGCAAAGTATGCACATAAAAAATAAAGTAAATTACACAACAATGAGAGGGAATTAATCATTAGCACAACCAGAACAGCCTCAACTAGACACTACATTTTTATGTTCTTGAGCAATTTATATGTGGAAATCATAGATAAAATTATATTTGTTCAACAGCATGTAAAACATCATTATATCAAAAAGAAACTTTCTTGACTTAAATGAATATTTTTTTATTCAATGCATCACTGTAAAGTTCCTTACAGCATAAAAAGAGAACCATGACTTCATCGGTCCAAATTTACTTATAGAAGACAATCAATAAAGCCTACTTCACCTAAGTTTGCATGAAAGCATATCACAAAGAAGTATAACTTGCATCGGCTATCTAAACATAAGGAAAAAAAAATAGGACAAATACTCAGAAAAAAAAAACAAAAAAAAAACCTGCCTTTCCGACACAGAAGCAATAAAAAATCCCATGAAGAGATCGTAGATTCCGTCGGCGTATACACGGATAGGAGCCGAACTTCCCTCGCCGTCGAGATCTGCTTCTTCATAAACAATTCTCCCTCACGCAGTGCAGTCCGCACCTCGTTTTCGCAGAGACACCTTTCCCAAATCTACAGGCACAGGAGGCAGAGAGAAAAGTCGAGGGCTGGGGAGGGAGAATGAAATATCGCGGGCAGGGAGGGGGAATAGAAGGCCGAATTAAAATTTTGGGTCGGGAGGGGGGAATGGAACGTGTTTATTTTTTATTATGGGTCCGGCCGGGTCGGGATAAGGTGGCCGACTCGGACCCGAAATATATGGGAGACCGTCCGCAGCCCGTTTCGGAGCAAATCCGGGGCGGTTCTTGTTTAGCAACAATTAATGGGGTATTAGATATTAATAGTTGTATACATAATAACAACCTTCATCATATATTAACTCTTAAGAGAATCAAAAGAGACGGCATGCCTTTTTTCTTTATTTTTTATATACCAAGTAGCTATTAATTGGTAGAATGCAAAAATCAAATCTTCAAAAAAGAAGAAAAAAAAATCCAGAGTCTAAGTTTTTAATTTTTTATCAAGATAAATTAATTGGTAGTTGTAAACGAGTACAATATGTGGACCGAAAAATACGAGTCCGATGTACAGTGTACAAAATAATTTGAAGGGTATTTTGGTAATTTTCAGGTGATTGTGTGGGGTGCGACTTCTAGAACTCCTTTGATTCAATCTCCAATCAAGAACAAACGATAGCTGAGTAGACACGAACAATAGCGTACGCCTCCATAACGAACGAACGAGTCGAATTTGAATTTTGCCTAAGCTTGACAGAAAATTTGGTATTCTGATTGGCTCACGGCAATTTGGTTTGCGAGATAGCGGCAGGAATGCTTGTTGCTCTCTCAGATTTGGGTGGTGATTTGGAATTTTTGGACGTACGTCTTGAAATTTTTGTGTGTCTGTCTGATCTTTATGTGATCAATTTGATCTGTGTTCGATCCCCTTTGTCTGTTCTGAGCCTCAGAATTTATAGGCTTACCTAGTTCCAACTGCATGGACCAGGTTTATCGGAGTGGTTATAACTTGCTTCGACCGCTTCTGCGTCACGTCTCCCTTGAAGAGTGGAGTTGTCTTGGACTGAGGCAAGGGCCATGTGTGATCCTTGTTGGCTGTTGACGTGGCCGCCTTGTGTGACTTGTCGCCCGTGTAAGCTGCTGACAGAGCAATTGAGATCTCGGTCGTTGATCTGTTGAGGCTTGATCGACGGCTGAATTTCATCGGTTTGACTGGGATCGTTCTTTGACTTGTTGACCCGAGTCATACGGTGCTGATTTGGACCG
Source organism: Aristolochia fimbriata (assembly GCA_019845555.1). Classification (NCBI taxonomy): domain Eukaryota; kingdom Viridiplantae; phylum Streptophyta; class Magnoliopsida; order Piperales; family Aristolochiaceae; genus Aristolochia; species Aristolochia fimbriata. The sequence goes on along the minus strand of CM034079.1, from coordinate 40,734,856 downwards.
TAAGTGTAGGACTGGACAAAATTGATTCTTCTGAGATGCCCCTTCAAAATGTGCACATCAAGTGTACGATTTGAGAATGTACACTAGGAATGTGTACATTTTGAAGCCCCCCCTTTTCTTTTTTTGTGGGCCTACTGGCAAATGGGCCTGGGCCCGTTGCAGATTTGGGTTTACCTCGGGTTTGGGCCTTCTGTAGACGTTCTTAGCTTGATGGGCTGTTTAGGCCTGGTTCTTTGTGGGCTCAGTATGCTGGGTTGAGCTGAGTTGAGTTGGTCCGAGTTGAACCAGGTAGACTGGTTTGAGTCAGGCCGAGTTGTGTAAACTGAGTCAGGCCGGGTCGGGTTTGTATAACAGGTCCGAGTGGGTCGGTCTGGGTCAGGTCTGGTTGGTCCGGGTCGGATAAGGCAATGGAGATAGATTAGGGTTTCAACCCTTTCCTTATCCCCGTTTTTGAGTTTTAAACCAAGGATAAGGGAGGGAAATCTCCCTTATAAAGTGACCCTCGATCGGTGTACCCGGCCTTAATTGCGAATTGGTTGTTCTGCTCTTCTGACATTTGCTCCCTTTTTGACGTCTGCTCTCTATTTTTTCTGACGTTTGCTCCCTTCGACCGTGACATCACAGAGGTAGGTTTTCTTGGCTTTTGTCTTCTTGTTGTCTTGCTTTGTTTACATGTGCTGCTGTTTCTTTTCACCGCGGAGGCATCGTCAGGAGGGGTTTAGGCTGATTCAGTGAGCTTTGGTGCGGTGAAATTTTGCTCACCGTCTTCTGAGGCTTGCTGTCAATCTTTATCTCTTCTCTCGAATGTCGACGCGGGACTGCTTTTTCACCAAATTTTCTTTTCTGCAATTTTGATTAGTTGCTTCGTTGTCGTTCTGGCCTGTCGTTGGCTTCGTTTTCTTCTCTCTTTGTTTTCTTTGCGGTGGTGTTTCCGGCGATGGAGGTGGCTCGAGTTGGTGGAGTCCAGTTCGGTGGAGAAAGACCACTGTTTACTGAGGTTTCGCTATCTGAACCCTCAATTTTGCCTTGAACGCCGCTGTTTAGAGACTTGCTTCGGATTTAATTGCGGACTCTTGTGCGTTTGGTGAGAGGTTTGATTTGGCGGAGCCAGGTTCGATGGAATTTGGTCCACCGTTTACTGAGGCTTTGCCTGTCAGACCTTCGATTTTGCATTGACCTTCTGATTCGATGATGTTCCTTTCGGCCTTACTTTTTCCTTTTTTTTTTTTTTTTTTTGATGGCATGAAGGTTGAGACGGTTTGATTCGACAGAGCCCGGTTCGGTGGAGTTTGGTCCATCGTTTACTAAGGCTTTGCCTTTCAGACCTTCGATTTGGCTTCAGCAACGCTTTTTTTTTTTTTCTTCGCTTTTTGCTTTTTGTTACGATTTTGTGCTCCTTTGTTGCGGTCGTCAGCGGCATTCCCTTCATAGGTGTCGTCGGCGCCGACGGGAGAGGCGGAGTTGGGTTTGTTGGCGTCGTCGTCACCGGGGAAGGTGGCGGGGCGGCGGCGCGCGTCACTACTTCGTCTTTTTGGAGCACCGTTCGCCCTCTTTGCTTAGTCGAATCAAAAGAGACGAGCCACGGACCCTCGCCCTCGTGAGGCACCGGCTCGTCGAGTAAAGTTTCCGGGTCTTAGGGGTCCGGCAGAAGGTTCCGGCTGTGCTTTTGGTTCGGTGGACCGGATCTTAGGGTTCCGATTGTGGGACCCGTATAAGGCGGTTATGAGAGGCGGATTTTTAGGGTTCCGCGTACGGGACCCGACTGTGGCGGTCCCGACTGCTTCGTCTTCTTCGTTGAAACCCTAGTTTTGGATTTTCAAAATTTGTTTCTTCCTCCCTTTCGTGCGGCTTTGCTGTGTCGCGGGGGTGTCGATTTGATGGCATTTTTCCGTAGGATTGCTTGTCGAGCTTGTGGAGGTCAGCTGAGAATCTCTGTTTTTCACGGCTTCTGCTTGACGCGGTGCTGTGGCGGTGTCCCCGTCCTTGCCGGTGGCGCGACATCTTCTCTGGTCGCTGGTGTCGCGGCGAGGCGGTGCTTTCGCTTCTGGCGTCGCGGCGAGGGGGTGCCTTCGCAAGGATGGAAAAATCCCTAAGTCCCAATGTTTGGGACTTAGGAAAATTTTGGTTTCACTGAGTCGCGACTCGGGTCGCAACTTGGGACATAACTCGGGTCGACTCGAGTTGACGTGGATTTTTTTTTTTTTTAATCGAAATTTAAGATAACTTAATGAAATGAATTTCCATTAAGTAACTTAACTCGAAATTTGAAAAATTTAAGGATTTAACTTACCACCAACGGCTTGCCTTTGACTAGGCATGACTCCGACATTCCATCCGGGCCTTTGATTAGGCAGATCGATATCAGGCCTTTGATTAGGCAGATCGATATCAGGCCTTTGATTAGGCAGATCGATATCAGGCCTTTGATTAGGCAGATCGGTACCCAGCCTTTGATTAGGCAAGAATTCACATCCAGGCCTTTGATTAGGCAGAACCTCAACTCTCAGCCTTTGATTAGGCAAATCGATATCACGCCTTTGACTAGGCAGATAGATTTCCCTTCCGCGCCTTTGATTAGGCAGATCAATATCCTCGCCTTTGATTAGGCAGATCGATATCCTCGCCTTTGATTAGGCAGATCGATATCCCCGCCTTTGATTAGGCAGATCGATTTCCCCGCCTTTGATTAGGCAATCCCTTAATTAAAAATTAAGACTTAGCCAATTTAGGCCAATTTAGCCTTAATTAAAAACTAAGGACTTAAGCCATCTTTCGTGACGAATTTTCTGATTCTGCCAACCGAGTTTTCTGACTTAGCCGAAATTGGATTTTCTGATTTTGCAGGCGTGGTCGCGCCGAATTTAGCGTGGTCGCGCCACTTCTGGATTCTTGACTTTAACTTTTGGTGCGGTCGCGCTGAATTGTGCTTTAATTTGGCGCGTTCGCGCCACTTCTGAACTTCGATTTTTCTGACTTTTGGCGCGGTCGTGCCGAATTGTGCTTTAATTTGGCGCGATCGCGCCACTTCTGGACTTCGATTTTTCTGACTTTTGGCGTGGTTGCGCCGACTTCGATTTTTCTGACTTTTGGCGCGGTTGCGCCGAATTGTGCTTTAATTTGGCGCGATCGTGCCGCTTCTAAGTGAACTTGTTGAATTTTGCCGAACTTGCCGATTTTGCTGAAAATTATGACTTTGATCTGACCTTTGAAATTTGATTTCAGATGGCTGCTCCTTCGGTAACTTTGGTTGGTGGACTGAAGGCTTTTGACCACACCGTGGTTGTTGACGGCGAGATTATTCAGACTCTGGCGTTGTATATGGAAGGCGACGCTTCTCATATGACCTATTGCCCGAGCGGAGAATCAATTTTTGGGGGTCACGCCGAGAAACCAACATCCTTCACAGACAGCTCTCGTTCATGTGAGTTTTTTAGTAGGCGTTTGGCTACCAGTGACCGTGTATTCTTCCTGCCTTGCCCTGACTCTCCAGAGAGAGAAGATGAAGCTGCCAAACCGGAGACTCTTGCGCTCCAGCGTGCTTCATGGTTGGTGAATAAGCCTCTGTTGCCCCGCATGTTTGAAGATGGGGTAATTGAGCGGACCCTTTATACCCCCCCACGACTTTGGACATGCCAATTCCGTTTCTTTTCGAGTGGACTACTCTGCTTATGGGTCGTTGCAGCAGCCTTCTCCACAACGTAGGGATCTACTATGGCATTTAGGGATCCCTCTTTCGGTACAGCTGTGATCTGACGAACACGTCGGTCACGTGCCAGGGCGAGCTTTCCATCACTCTGATGGATATGGATAGGATCTTTGTCTTGCCGATCGCCGGTCAATTTTACGACCAGATTTCGCCCATGGTAGCTGATTTTAAGGAAGTACGGAGTACGGATTTACCCTTTAGCTGCCGTTATCTATTTCTGGAGTACCACCATCTCTGTCGGAGTTCGGGGTCCAACGTTATATCTTCTGTCGCTTGGGTCGAGTTTTGGTTCCGCACAGAGGACGATGCTGTTCCGGTTGATGATCCCTGGGCTGCTTGGCATGCCCTCTTTGGGAAAGATGCGCCCCCTTTCAGAGAGTTGACTACCACAGAGCGTGATGTGTTTCGCTTTCTCCATGTCACACCGGGTAGAGAGGACGATGTCCACTTGGCAGCGCTCCTATCAGTTTGGTTGTCGCGGTTCGTGTTCCGATCGATTGGCGATGAGATCCAACCCATGGTTTTTAAGGTGGCGAGTTATATGGCCACCAGGGTCCGTTTCGCTTTAGCCAGTCCTGCCTTGGCCTGCCTTTACAAAGGTTTGGGACACGCAGCTGCTGGATGGCCATCGATGGCTTAGTGGCCTTACTTGTATACTTGGCTCGCCGTCTACTTTCACACGCACGGGGAGGATTTAGAAGTAAGTCGACGTCCAGGTATGATCTCCTTCGGGAATCCTTCTCTCAAACGTAATTTTATGGAGGACCAGGCCTGCGATTTGTTTTAGCGTCTTCTGGTGCCGGTGTGGCATAGATATGTTCTTGCCACAACCAAAACTTCTTTCTTGGTGGACGAGCGAAAGAAGCCGATAGCTAGACAGCATTATGAGAGTCTTCTCAGCGTCCGCTGCTATTTTTTGACGGTCCGGCTCTCTATTCATCTCTTTGTGGAGCCGTATTGTCCAGTCAGATTTGCGCGACAGTTCGGCTATTGTCAAGATCTGCACGGCGATATGGGGATCACAGCTAATGATCAGGAGATTAGCTCTTTATCGGAGTTGGTGACCCTTTGGAAAACCAGCATTGTTCGTCCGTGTGGTCGGCTTGATCTGCCCCCGTCAGGAGAACGGGACCCATCTCGAGACCCAGGGACCACTTCCGCTTATCATACCTGGTGGATGACCCACATGTCGTTGCGATTTCAGGTATGTTTATCTCCTCTTTTGTTTTCTTTTCTTTTTCTTTCCTTTGTTTTTTTTTTCTCATTGTCCTGCGTCTTCCAGCAAAATCGACTAGAGTCGGCGCCACCAAGTTTTCTTTGTAGAGAATAGTGACGAGGACTATGACAGTGATCGGTCTCATCCTCGCAAGCGAAGGCCGAGCGGCAAGAGACCAGTTGGTGCTTCTTCAGTAAGTTGCGGTATACTTGTGATTTGATTTGATTTTGCTGCATTTCCTTATTTCTTCTTGAATTTCAGGCGAGTAAGAAGAGGGCTCCTCTTACCATTTTGGCGGACGCTTCTGGTTCCGCGTCAGAGAAGAAGAAGGCACGCAAAGAAGTTCCGCCTGCCTCTTTTCCCCCTTCGCCACCGACATTCCTTCCGCCTATTCCAGAGACGGAGCCTCCGACTTCTTGTCCGTCGGAGAACCCTCCTATCGAAACGGTTCAGATTTTGTCTTCCCCAAAGGCACCCGGCGCGCCTCAAGAGGAGGCTTCTTCTCCAGGGGTAATTGTCCAGACGATTTCGTCAGTTGTAGTTATTCCTGAGAATACAGAGGTGGTGGAAGAGTCTACGGGGATTACACCAGCATTGACTCAATCCGAGGGCTTGCCTGTTCAAGAGGTCGCTCCTTCTCCATCGGTTGTTCAAGAGGAGGCCGAGGAAGAAGTTGTGGAGACTCCAGCTCCATCGATTAAGGCAATGGTCGAGGTAGAGGCTCCACCTTCTGCAGTTAAAGAGGGAGCTCCAACTCCAGCGATTGAAGCCCCAGCTATTGAGGCTATGGCCGAGGTAGTCCAGGAGGAAGTCCCGGCTATTGAGGAAGTAGCTGATGATGCTCCAGCTGTTGAGGAAGCCTCGGTCGTTCAGGACCTAGCCACTCCTATTCTGACTTCTCAGGAGGCCCCATCGCAGAAGTTTTTGTCTTATGTTGAGGGCTTGATGGTGCAAGCTTGGAGAGACCGAATAGCCCCTCGTATGTTATCTCCAGGCGCAGTGAGTGACACATCTTTGCTGGCCGATGCAGGATTTGCCATCAGCAGGCTGCAGGAGATGGGTCATGATGTGACTCGCCTACGAGTCTACACTCAGCAGCTACAGACTCTTAAGGAAATCGAAAGTTCGGCTGGAGAGAAGGCTCGTCGCACTTCCAGGGATGAGGCAGAGAGTATTGCTCGAAACACTTTGGTCATAGTATCCTCCAAGTTAGAAGAGGCCAAAACCACTTTGGGCGAGGTTATTGAGGAACTTTCGGAGGCTAAGGACGAGGAAGAGGATGCCCGTGAACGCCTGGAGTCGGCTACGACTAAAGTCGCATACCTTACCACTCAAGCTTAGCAGATTCAGGAGAGTGTACGGGGTTTGAAGACGGGGGTGGTTGAAGCTGAGCGGCTGATAGCAGAGGTCATCGCCACACCCACTCTCAGTGCCGCTGAAGAGGCAACTCTCCTATCATCGAGGGCTGCCTTTGCGGAGTTACAGCAGGAGATGGCGAGGAATCTTTAGGAGCTGCTTTGTTTTCTGCCTTTTGATTTGATTTGTAATCACACTTTTTTTTTTTTTGGTGTAGTTGAATTTTGGCTGTAGCTTTTTGCATTCCACTATAGAATATTCATGAATAAAACTTCTTGAGAAATTTGCCGTTTATGGCTGGGAGTCTTCTTCCTTCGGGAGTGACCAATTTGTACGCGCCGTTAGTGTAGACTTCTTGAACGACGAATGGTCCTTCCCACTTAGGTGCGAATTTTCCCCCATCTTTGCTTGTGGCCATGATTGGTCTGCGCACTGCTAAGACAAGGTCCCCTTTTTTAAAGAAACGAAACTTGACTTTTTTATTGAATGCGCGAGTGAGACGAGCTTGGTAGCATTTGAGCCTTTGTTGTGCTTCCAAGCGTTTTTCGTCGAGGGATTCTAACTCTTGCAAGCGGAGTCGGATATTTTCCTCTTCCGTGAGTCCTTCTCGAAGAGCAACTCGCAGCGATGGAATTTGAATTTCCAGGGGGAGCACGGCTTCCACGCCGTAAACTAGCAAGTACGGGGTTGACTCTGTTGGCGTTCGGAACGTAATCCTGTATGCCCACAGTGCTTCTCCGAGCCTTTCGTGCCAGTCTTTCTTATTCCCTGCGACTGTCTTCTTTAAGATTTTGCACAAGGTCTTGTTAAAGGCTTCTGCCAAGTCATTGGCGGCAGGGTTGTATGCAGTGGACGTCCTTTGTCGGATGCCGAATTTTTCACAGAAATTATCCATGGTCTTGTTACGAAACGGGGTGCCGTTATCGGTCATGATGTATCTTGGAACACCATACCGATACACGATCTGTGTCCCAATGAAATCGACCACGGTGGCAGCTTTGATTTCTTTGTAAGCTGTAAACTACGCCCACTTAGAGAAATAATCTGTGGTGGCCAGTATGTACCGGTGATTTGCGACGACTTCGGGTTGATTGGACCCATGATGTCCATTCCCTAGGCTTCAATGGCCGAGGCCACCGTGTGGATGTAAAGGGCTGGGAGGTTGGTGGATGTAATTGGCGTGTAATTGACATCGTGCGATTAATCCGGCCAATTCTATCGCGGCGTCCGCATGCATGGTAGGCCAATAATAGCCTAACCGCTTGACTTGGAGATGAAGTTTGGGGCCAGCTTGATGAGCACCGCAGATTCCTCCATGTGCTTCGGATAGGAGAGCTTGTCCTTCTTCTTTGGAGACACATCTGAGTAGGATACCGTCGTAGGATCGGTGATACAGTGTGTTATTGAACAAGCATAATTTGGGCGCAACTCTTCGTACGTACGCCCGAGCTTTCAATTCCTGAGGAAGCTTCTTGTGTTCTAAATAATCAAGAAATTGTTGACGCCAATCTTCTTCCTCGATTGCATAGACCGAAACCAGATTGACTTCTTCTTCCCCTGAGAATTTTTCTAAGGTCGGCACCACCCATCTTTCGCATATTGGGATGCGGTCGGGCCTTGCGTCGAACTGTGCCAAACTTGCGGCAATTCCTGCCAAGGCATTAGCTTGGCTATTGCTGGCTCGGGGTACATGCCCCAGGGTCACATTTGGAATTTTCTCCAGTAACCTTTGCGCCTCTTTTTGGTAGGGCACGAGTTCGTCTTTTCTGACCTCGAATTCTCCGATTAGCTGTTTGATCACCAGAGCCGAGTCGCCGAAGATTTCCAGCTGGCTTAAGCCCATTTCGACAGCCATCCCCAGACCAAGGATTATGGCTTGGTATTCTGCCTCGTTGTTTGTGCAGCAGTGAGACAAGATGAAGGAATACGGCATTAAGTCATCGTTTGGAGACATGAAAATGACGCCAGCGCCTGCTCCATTTTTTCGTGCAGCGCCATCGAAGTACATCCTCCATGGGGGCAACACTTCAATGTAAAAGACTTCTTCATCGAACAGATTTTCACTTACCTCCCATTCTGCTGGGATGGGATGATCGGCTAGGAAATTTGCAAGTCCTTGTCCTTTTATGGCCTTCTCTGGGATGAAATTCATCTCGAACTCAGAGAGCAACAAGGCCCATTTGGCCAGCCGTCCGGAGAGCATGGGTCTGGACATGATGAATTTGAGGGGATCTGCCCGAGAGATCAAGTTTGTGGAATGGGCGAGCAGATAGTGTCTCAGCTTCTGGATGGCAAAGATGAGTGCAAGGCACATCTTTTCGATCGGGGAGTAATTGAGTTCAGCCCCGACCATCGTACGGCTTAAGTAGTACAACGGATGTTCTTGAGCCGCGATGTATAAGAGAAGAGGCTTTCCCGGAGTCGAAGCCATCAGAACTGGTGGCTTCATCAGGTAGTCTTTGATGTTTTGAAATGCCCGTCGGCAAGATTCATCCCATTCGAAGGGTGTATCCTTCTTCGTGAGATGGCTGAAGGGTTGACATCTTCCGGCCAAATTTGAGATGAACTGCCGAATGTAAGCCAGATGCCCCTGAAGGCTTTTTAATTCTGACAAAGTCTTTGGTTCGGGCATTTGTTGAATGACATCGATCTTGGTCTGGTCGACTTCGATGCCCTTGTGTCTGACCACGAATCCAAGGAATTTCCCGGATGAAACCCTGAAGGCGCACTTGAGAGGGTTCATCTTCAACTGGTGTCGTCGCAGACGTTCGAAGACAACTCGCAAGTCTTTTAGGTGGTCGTCTCCTGATTTGGTTTTGACAACCACATCGTCGACGTAGCATTCCACAAATTTGTGGAGGAAGTCATCGAATATCTTTTGCATGGCCCTTTGATAAGTGGCCCATGCATTCTTCAGACCAAATGGCATTACCTTGTAGCAGAAAATGCCTTTTGGCGTACGGAAGGCTGTCTTTTCCTCGTCTTTTGGATCCATCCGAATTTGATTGTAACCAGAAGATCCGTCCATGAAAGACAAGGCCTCATGCCCCGTTATCGCATCAACCATTAATTCGGTGATGGGGAGCGGGAAGTCATCTTTTGGACAGGCTTTATTCAAGTCGCTGAAGTCAACGCAGACTCGAATCTACCCATTTTTCTTCTTCACTGGTACGATGTTGGCGATCCAACTTGGGTACTTGACCTCTCGGATGAAGTCGGCCTTGAGGAGTTGAGTCGTTACCTTCGCCGGCCGAGATGTGGTGGACAGCGACTACCTCTTCTTTTTCCAGGTCTTTTTTCTTTGACGACATGTAAATCACCACCGGGGTGATTTTGCTGTTGTCTTCCTTTATCCTTTTTGAAGAGCTTTCCTCTATTTTCCCCAATCTTTGGGTCACAGGGACCCGTATGGGTGCCCCAAGTCTTTGAAAGACGGTTCGTTTGGGTTGCTCCTTTGATTTTCCCAACCTCTGGAATACGCTAAGTTTTTTTGTGACCGGTGGAGCGGTGGTATTTGGTTTAGGGTCTGCTTCTTGCCCCTATTTCCGCCAGATTTTCGTAACTTTGCATTTATGCTCATTACTTGGCTCTGATGGAACGTTTGGACTTCTATTTTCTTCTTGAACCAATCGAACGAATGCCGAGACTCGTGGTTCTGGGACACCGATCTGATCAAAAGCTGACGTTCGATTTCCTTCCGAGGTAGACGCCTTTCTTTTGGTTGTGATTTGATTGACACTGGCCTTGCCAAAAATCACAATCGGCTCGTATTCTTGATAACCAAGCCCATGTCGGTTGGAAGGAATTGAATAACCCTGCGCCTGGAGATTTTTCTGGGTTGGTGACAGGTTCTGTGTGGCCGTCACCGATTTCTCTTGCAGTTGTTTGAGGGAGAATCCGGATCCTGCTTTTGCCATCATCCGGTAGGCATTGGGATTGAATCCTTGTGTCCGAGTTTTAGGAAGCTCGGGTGGGTTCCGCTTTTCTTCAACAACGATGCCCCGGTTGTTGAGTTTGGGCAGAGGGATAGTGGCAGTGCCTTTTAGGGCCTTCAATTTCTCTGCCGGTTCTTCTCGATCACATATGGTGAAAGGAGATTCGCCCTTCTTCCTTCTTGATTGAGGAACGTACCTGAGAATTGGTTCCTCAGTCTGCCCCTTAGGGTTAACCCGTTCATCTTTGACAGCTTTTGGGGGAATTGCTTTACTCGAAGTAGCACCTATTTCTTCTGAGTAATATTTGGCGTCTGCAAAGGAAGCTTCTGCCTCTGTGAAGGGGCATTCATCAGCGAACACCGTCTTTTCCTCTCCATCTTGATAATATTTGAAGCATTGATGGAGAGTCGAGGGAATGACTCTATTACTATGTAGCTAGGGCCTTCCGAGCAGCACATTGTAAGAGGTGCGAGCATCGATTACGTGGAACAACACATGGGAAGTCATATCCCCAATTTGTAATTCCAGCCTGATCGTTCCCAATGCTCGTTGTCCTTCTTGATTGAAGCCTTGGATCATCAACGAACTGGCTTGGAGGTCATTGGCAACTAACCCGACATTTTTCAAAGTCTGGATTGGTAGAATATTTACTGCTGACCCGCTGTCCAGAAGTATGCGGTTGATCCACCGATCCTTCATAGCTCCGGAAACGAACAAAGGTCGATTATGAGACCTTTCCCCTAGCAGCATGTCGGCTTCTTTGAAAGAAATGGAAGTTGAGTGAACCTCCTTAATTTGTGGTGGCTCTACCGGTTGTTCCTCCTTCAATATGCTGGGAGATAAACCGACTTTTGGTTCATCGTGCCTCCGCATTATCAATTGCTCCACTTCTGCGTGCCAGTCATCTTTGGCGGCAACGAATTTTATGAGGGCCTGCCTGGACCTAATTGGTAAGTCCAGGTCGTCCTGTAGAGCATTGGTGATAGACACGTTTTGTAGTAGTTGATATTTTATGAGGGCCTGTAGAGCATTTTATGAGGGCCTACCAGTCGCTGATATTTGCAGTAGTTGGGATCCGAAGTTTTCCCAACATCTTCCGGCCTTTTGGCTTCTGGAAGCTGCAACAGGTTCTTTTCCAGGAGTTATTCGAGCATGCCTGGAACATCTGAGTCGGGGAAAGGATAGGTTTTGGTCTGCCTATCTTTTAATGTGAACTTTTGACGGATTGCGGTCTTTGGCGAAGTCGATTGACATTTGGCTTCCAGTCCACGCCCGTATTTTTGTTTTTTGGTCGCCGTAATCTTTTGCGATTCGGTGATGTTGGTGGCGAAGCTTCTTTTGCGGGAGCTTTGGACTCCTTCACGAACTTTGGCTTTTTTTTTTCCTCCTCGGTCATTGGAGCTTTCCCTTCTCCTTTCTCCTGGATAAGGATCTCCATGTTGTGCGCTTGAGTTGCCAGTTCTTGGAAGTCCCTCGGCTTCCGACTCTGTAAGAAGTACACCAGAGTCCAGTTCATCCCTCGAATGCACATGTCGATGGATGTCTGCGTGGATAAGGAGGTGCTCTCCTTGCAATTGAGACTTAGGTTGCGCCAGCGATTGATGTATTCAATCACTTTCTCTCCTTGGCGCTGTTTGAGATTGGTGAGTTCCACCAGCGTCACCGTTCGCTTCATGCTGTAGAAGCGACTGAGGAATTCACTTTCTAACGGTTCCCAGCTGTCGATGGATTCGGCGGGGAGCTCAATGAACTAGTCGAAGGCATTCCCTTTGAGGGATCGCCCAAATTGTTTGACGAGGAGATCACTGTCGGTTCCTGCATTGTTGCAGGTCTCAATAAAGTGGGCAACATGCTGTTTTGGGTTGCCGTCCCCACTGAATTACTGGAATTTAGGCGGGTGGTAAGAGGTAGGCATATGGATTGCCTGGATGCGTCGGGAGTAGGGCCTAGTGTAGGCTTGAGATCTGACTCCTTCGGCTTGTACCTCTGGTCCACTGCATTGGAGATCATTTCTTGCAGGGTGTCGTAGGATAGCGCCCCTGGTTCTTCAAATGAAGGTTCCCGATTCACTGGTGGGTTTTCGTGAACCGGAGATGGACGGATGATGGGTGAAGGAGGGATAGGATTGGCGGATGTGCTGGGTCCTGCCTGGCCTTCTTCATTTCTGGGCTGGGAGGATGCTCCCAGGCGATCTGCAATTTGCTCGAACTTCTGCAGAATTGTGGCGATCTGGAGATCCCTCTGCAGTTCTCTCTCTCTCTCAATTGCTCGTCCCTTTCCCTCATGGCAGCTTGGATTTCTGCCAGTTGTTCTTCCACAGTCTTGGTTTGTGTCATCATTGCCGAGACTCTGATGACTGGAGATGTGGGGGAAGGGGGACTTGGAGCGAGAGGTGCCCCAGTTGGTGTAGCCGGTCGCGGAGAAGGAATGATACGTCTTCCTTCGAAATGAGTGATTAATGCGGGGACTCGGCTTGCCGTCGTGGGAGAGTTCCTCGCTGGGCTTGCAGCCGGACTGGCCACTGGACTGGTTGGTGGCGAAGATGTCAGAACAGCCAAATAACTCCTCGAGGGATGGACCCTTGTTGGAGAAATTATAGGGCTGGCTGGAGCTTGACCTGCCTGCGGCTGAATTTGTACAGCTCGCTGAGTTGGCAGAGATCTCGTGACAGATCTGGTGGTTGGCCTTGAACGACCGATCACAGGGATTTGGGATGGGCGAATCCCTCTGGCTTGGCTGGCGGCAGCAGCCGTTGGTGTGCGCGGGCGACAAGGGAAGGTGACCAACGGATCGGTCATTCTCGGTGCCGGCGATGAGCTGGCTCCGGCAGTTGGGGTTTTGGCAGCAGCCTTGTTATTGTTGTTGGAACCGGCCATTTGGACTTTGAACTTGGTAGATCGGAGAAAGGGATGAAAGGTAGAAGTATCCCACCGGGCGTGCCAAATTTGTAAACGAGTACAATATGTGGACCGAAAAATACGAGTCCGATGTACAGTGTACAAAATAATTTGAAGGGTATTTTGGTAATTTTTAGGTGATTGTGTGGGGTGCGACTTCTAGAACTCCTTTGATTCAATCTCCAATCAAGAACAAACGATAGCCGAGTAGACACGAACAATAGCGTACGCCTCCTTAACGAACGAACGAGACGAATTTGAATTTCGCCTAAGCTTGACGGAAAATTTGGTATTCCGATTGGCTCACGGCAATTTGGTTTGCGAGATAGCGGCAGGAATGATTGTTACTCTCTCAGATTTGGGTGGTGATTTGGGATTTTTGGACGTATGTCTTGAAATTTTTGTGTCTGTCTGATCTTTATGTGATCGATTTGATCTGTGTTCGATCCCCTTTGTCTGTCTTGAGCCTCTGAATTTATAGGCTTACCTAGTTCCAACTGCATGGACCAGGTTTATCGGAGTGGTTATAACTTGCTTCGACCGCTTCTGCGTCCCGTCTCCCTTGAAGAGTGGAGCTGTCTTGGACTGAGGCAAGGGCCATGTGTGATCCTTGTTGGCTGTTGACGTGGCCGCCTTGTGTGACTTGTCGCCGTATAAGCTACTGACGAAGCGATTGAGATCTCGGTCGTTGATCTGTTGAGGCTTGATCGACGGCTCAATTTCATCGATTTGACCGGGATCATTCTTTGACTTGTTGACCCGAGTCATATGGTGCTGATTTGGACCGTAAGTGTAGGAATGGACAAAATTGATTCTTACAGTAGTATAATAGTAATCTTTGGAGGAGGAATCTAATAATATCAAACCATCTCACTAAGTCTCTGTTTCATGGATCACTCTTGCTAACAGAAAGAGAAGGGATAACTCATGTTTCATTTGAAGTAATTAATGGAAATCGTATAATCAGTACAAAGCCCAAAAAAAAAGCTTTCTAAGCATTAGAGGAGATGAGGTACAGCCTCCAGCAGCATTTCTTCAAGTTCCGGCTTCCTCTTATTTATTTTAGGTATTTATGCATTTAATATTTATTTATTTGTTTCATATCCTTGACGCTTTCAGTAAAGCACCCTTCACTGTGAATGTGAAGTAGAATCTGTTTGACATCTGCATGTAATGAAGACGAGAGAGAAGTCATGGAAAGGAATTTAAATAACAAAAGCTCGAGAACAAATCATCTGTATAAATACATCAGATGAAATGAAGTCTGAAGTTTGAAGTTTTGAACCCACCTCGCTGGACATGATCTCTGCTCTTGTAACATGAGCTTCCACTGCAACATGGACGAGAGTTTCCACCGGGTTGGTTGATTCGGTGACCAGATGTACGCATGATTTGAATCTCAAGAAGTCATCCACATCCACCTGTTGGTTGCAGAGATTACTACTAGTTCAATCAAAACAGCAGTGATCGAATTGAGATTAATTAATTAATTAATTGTTGAGAAACTGAAGGGAGATCATGGAGGGTTGTTAATTTACAGGTTTAAAGAAATCGACATGGTCGACTTGTAGGAGGCGAGGCATCTGCCCGGCAAAGTTATACGCAGTAGCGAAGGCCAGTTCGAACGCCCGATGCATCAGAAATCCTCCGAATACTCGACCGTAGAAGTTCCTGTGCTGGGGATGGCAGACGAAGGAATTCTCCAGGCACATATTGTCTGAAAACATTCCTTGATGACGATATAACTCGGCCTTTCCTGATTTTCGTCTCTGTGCTTCCCGTTTCTCCTTCCTCGCTCTGTCTCTGGCGTTCCCTTCTTCCACCAGGAGCTTCTCTCGTTCGGTGACCGCCGTGAGGCCGTTGACAGGAGCCACGTTTCCTGTTTTCGAGTCGCGGGCGGCGAATATGAATCTCCCAGTGAGGGCGACGAGATCGGAAGATTGACAACTCTTTTCTGCACTTTCTTCAAGCTGGGTCACCTCCACTTGAACTTCCAGGGATGAACGGCCGACCCATGAAATCGAACCGCCTATTTTCATGTCGGAAGCGACTGTTATCGGCTTCTTTAACTCCATATTTTCCATTGACGCGGTGACTAGAAAGGGGGACCTCGTTCCACTGTCCTCTACGGAGCAATGCTGTATGTAAAGAGGAAATTAATCAGTGTTCATGTGAGAAAAAATTAACATCGGAAATCCGTCCCAAATTAATCAGTTTTCAATTCGTGTTCAATTCTGGGCCCTGTTAATCAATTTGTTGATTTTTACCTTGATCGCAACAGTTGCGGCGAGCATGTCCAAATCCTCGAGCAGGTTCCCGATCTTCACCTCGCCGCGAGCGTCTCTGTACAGGTCGCGGAGAAGATAATCCGAGGAGAAATTATAAAGAACACTGATTCTGCTCTGGGATGCAGATTTTTGTTTCAATTGGGCCTGGGTGAGGCCGTTTTTTGGTGGGTCGATCAGCTTCCTGAAGATACTCGATTGAGAGTTCCACAGAGCGGTCGCCGTGACAGAGTGGTGCTTCCCCGGTAGGAACGAGCCGATCGCTTGCATGTCAGAGTACTCTGCCGAACCACCCGGAGACAGGGTTCGATCTAGTGAGGAAGACACATATTTGGAGAATACAGAGATGGAAGAGGAAAGAAAGGAGGGAGAAGACGAAAAGGATCTCAGTTGCTGCATCCTTCCTGTACGTACTATGCAGATTGATCACGCTAGGTGCGTCTCTGGGTTTATAACCATGAAATTGTCAGGTCGCAAGGAGAAGGCAATGCAGCTCTCTCTTCTTCTCCAACCACTTTTCGGTTTCCCCCACTTTTTTTCACGACGGACCCACTCTGAATTAACGTGGTTAAAGACGACAGGGATGGGGGTCGTAATTAGGCATCCTCTCCTCTCTTCTCCTCTGTTCTAGTGTCCTCTTCAAACCCTCTTTGACTGCTGAACCACGATAAACCGACTGCTTTTGATTTCTTTCTCATCTCAGATGCATCAAGGAGATTGGCTTGGTCTCGGAATCTCAGTCTATGAACTTTTCTAACTGGGAATTCAGCCATTGAAAGGAAAATCTTGGCCGATCGAGTGAGGCTATGGTTGTTTTGATTCGAGCTCTGCTCTGCACGGCAGCTACCCATAATTAAACATCGTCTTCTATATATCCTTTATACTGTTTCAGTGTTAGTTTGATCAGTTGGGTTCGCATTTAGCAAAAGCAAGGGATCTTTCTCTATATATACGATTATATGAATCTGTATAGCAAATGCAAGTGATCTTTGTATGTAAATATAGGCAATTTTTATCTTAATTAGAATCTGCAGTTTTGCTTTTAATTAGCCGAACGTTACATGCAGTTAGCTTAATTTTTCACTAAAATGAAATCATGGTTGCGTTTCTTCTCAGAAATCTCTTTCAATGACACCAACATCAACAACAAGAACAACTACATTGTAGAGCAGCTCGACCGGGTGTATCACACGTTCCTGATTCATTTTATGAGAGAGTGCTGAATCATTTTAAACGTTGTTCTTCTGAATTCTGAATAAATTTTTGGGGAGACTCTGTGATTCTCGTGCCCAACTTAAATGGGAGGCACTCGATCTCATTAATTAACACTTTTTTTTTTTTTTTTTTTTGTCGAACACCGAGAAACCTTAGCACGAGGAAGAAATTTCATGTTTCAACATTTTTTGCATTCAGTAATTGTAATCAAGGTTGGTCCACGAATAGGGTTGGGCATCGGGTCTGGTTTGGCGGGGAACCCGACCCAGAAAATTAGGGTTTGGATTTTCAATTCCAACCCGTGGGTTGGGTTTGGATTTGGGAATACAAATCCGATACCGATTTACCTTTTTACAGTTTATTATGACAAAAGAGTGTGGTTATCTAAAGTGATTCTAACTAATTAGTAGGGGTAGTAAATGAATCTCTAAAATTTGCCCTAATCTTCTTCCCTTGGCGTTCTCTCTTTCTTCCCTCTGGCCGTTGCAGTAGATGAGGATTTCTCATCTTCTCTGAGTCGCCGAGGCCAAATCTCCCTCACCGTCTTCTCATCAGGAAGCTTCCCTTCCAGTGCTTGGTTCCCCGTCTCTCTCTCGTGTTCATGTCTCGTAGTCTCTTTTCAGGGTAGCTATAGACTATTATAGTTTTCCGTAAATTGTTCTCTCAGTTTGATATCAACGGCAAAAGTTTGTTTCTCATTGATTTTTCTTGGCTTATGGTCATTGTTATTTTCTTTGTTTTTATGCAAGAATTTTTTATCTACGTATCTTGGAGCATTTTTTTACTTTTTCCCTTTTTAAAAAAATTTTTTTTTTTTAATATTTTTCTATAGGTAATTTTTTTTTTTTTAATAGTTGAGTTTAACGGGATCAGTACGGGTTTATAAAATTAAGGTTTGGGTTGGGTATGGGATGGGATTTCAAAACCCAATCGGGTTTTAGGTGGGTTCGATTTTTAGGTTAAGTTAGTTACGTCGGGTTCGGCTTTCCAAAAACCTGACCCGAACCCAACCCGTGTCCACCCCTAATCACGAACAATAAAGAGGAATTGATCACGAGTCTCTACTCGTTGGACTTATTCTGAAACATCTAGGCTGAACTGATAATCAATAATAAGGGTAGGTCTATGCGTTATCGTTAGTACAAATTAAATAAATTTATAAGTTACGTGAGTGTTTTGATAAAAAACCTCCGATCTGAGAAAGGGTGTGACCGATTAATGAATCGATCGAAATAACAGAGAAATTATAATTTGATGTTTGAAATTTGAGAAATTTTATAGGTGCGGTGTCCTAGCTTTACTCTTATTCGATCTCCGTATTTTGTGAAGTCACTGCTCCTTGTAAGTGACGACGAACTTCGAGTCTCCGGTTGAATGTACACGATCTGCGAGGAATTTAGTTTGCTGGACAGGAGTATATTGTAGCTTGTGACATTTCCAGTGAACATGCAGTGTTCCGATAAACTATGTGAACTTGACTATTTGAAGGTATTGTGAACTTCTGGCTTGATAATACTCCCTAGAGTGAAGATAATTTTTTGAACCTCTCCCCGTGGGCCAATGATTTTCTTTGATCAAGAATGTTTCTACTATGTGAGGGAGCAAATTCTCCACTGATGTAGGCGCCTCTTGGAGATTCAACGACGACTCACTAACTCTGGGAAAGGAGACGAACTTTTGACGGATTTAATCGTCTGGACTGAAGTATATGTGTTCCGTGTGATCAGCTAGCTGAAGTTTTCGGTGGTCGTGCAGAGTTATTCGACAAATTGTGTGCGATCAATGAACCTCCAATCAGTGGAGTTGCTGGTGTGAAAGCTTATCTGATTGAGATTTTCTAAATTCCTTGATCTGAACCCCTGAGAGTCTAAAGTTTCAGCTATTTGTAGCAAGTTGTTGATTCTTCTTATTGCTGGTTGAATGAAAAGAGGGTGGAAGACTTTGATGCTTCATAGTTTTCCCTCTCTCGATTCTTAGAATGAGGAGGAGACTTTCTATTTTCATCTCCTGCTGTTGAAGGATCAACCAGACTTGTCCGGTTAATTGAAGTTTAACATGGCTTATAGTAAGTGACTTAACATGGCTGTGACGTGTCGATGACATCAACGATGTCGTGGCTAATGATGTGACAGGGTGCTGGACTTGATGATGGACTGTTGATAGACTTGATGAGCGGGCCATTTTGGTGGGCCCACGGTAGATGTGTAATGTACTCCCGGATGATTTGTTGGGGGATCATCGAGTGGGCTTATTATAAAAGAGGCTGCATCGAATTTTAACGCCAGTGAATTCTCTCTAGTTGCGTTTTGACTTATAGGCTCACTAACGAAACCGAAATTGATCACGACCTGAGTTCTCTCCAGTTGAGTTCTAACAAAAACCGGAATTGACTTGTAGCAGTAATGTTTATGCTGATGTGTCATTTATAATTGGGCTTTAATTGGATCTGATCTCGGACCTAGGCCAACTGACTTGAATTGAACTTGAACAAATTTTAGTTGATCTTGACCGTCAATTTGGTTTTGTCCATGAGATTGAAATTAAACCCTTGATCGGAGATTTGACGTGGACGAATTGACCAATTTCGGGTCCATTTTTTATTTGCGGATGTCAATTTTGGTAATTTGAACTAATTTATTATGAAATTATTATGAAATTGGACGATCGTGGCCCCGGGACTGCGATATTCAATCAGGACTGCGATCACAATTTGACGATCAATTTCAGACCATCCAATATTGGTTCGATCAAATTTTGCATGACTACATCAATATATGAAATAAAAATCGCACCGTACATAATTTGACATGAAAGAGTTCTAATTCACACAATCTTCGGCTCGTATCGTCTTTCCTCTGCTATTTGAATGGTATTCTCTGCTTAAATCTTCTCAGGACCGCCTGGGAATTTTCCTTCTTCTCTGCCTCCCTGCAGAAACCAAGCAGAAACAGCCTCAGTTAGATTCAGAGAACAGCTTTAAATGTTCAAATTGATGAAGCTTCACCTGCAGAAGTCATGCTCCACAAGGTCTGAACATCGATGGTGGAAAGCCGTTCATCGTCGAGGCGCTTCCATGTCTTGATGGACTTCACCACCCCCCACTCCCCTGCCTCCTCCGTCTTCTCCATTGAGGCAAGCACCACCCTCGCGCGCCTCCACCACCCGGCCTTCCCGTAAGCGTGGTACCCGAACCCACCCGCGTAGCAGAGGTGGATCCCGGTCAGCTCGCCGCAGAAGTCGTTGACGTGATCGTGACCGGTGAAGACGGCCTTCACGTCCCCTGCTTCCACCATGGTCGCGAAGAAGCCCGAGTTCAGGGAGGCCGAGCTGATGCCCTCCTGCTTCACTCCGGTGAAATTCGACGCGTCGAAGCTGGAGAATTCCGGCAGTGGGATGTGGAAATACACGAGCCCCGGTGCCAATTGCTTCTGAGCCGCTGGCGCGCTCCTGTACTCTTTCTGCACGAAATTAAGATACATTGGGAACTAACTAAAACGGGTACAGATTGAATCGAGCAATCTGGGTATCTCTGCAACTCCAAAGCAATATCTTTTAGTACCTGGAGGTTCGAGGAAGTGCGTTGAAACCAGAGCTGTTGAGACGGTTTGATCCAACCGTACCCGGGAACGGAAGGCACCGTCGAGTAATCCCCACTGTCCAAGAAGTAGAGATTCAGCACCGATTTGTTCACCATCCTCGTGCCATCGACGCCGGCGACCTCCAAGTTATAGTTCCCGAAGCCGTCGATGTCGCCGTCGAAGGAACCCGGCGGAGGTCTGACCCGGGAGAGGGTCCGCCGCATCCGAGCGACGTGTCGCATCACGCCCTCCCTCGACAGGGTCGACTCCTGGTCGTGGTTCCCCAGGACGGCGGCCCATGGGATCCCCGACGAGATCGCCGGAGCAAACGCCGCGTCGAGGGACTTCTCTGCGTCCGTCGCGTCCAGGCCGAAAATGTTGTCCCCTGCTCCATTTAACGCAACCAACACCGAAACGAGTTTCAGTCACTGTAACGCGATTTGGACAAGGGAATTGAAAATTGTGAAAAAGGAAAAACGATCGAGAAAGGCGTGGGTCACGAGCAGAAAAGGGTAGTGGGTCACGGAGGGCTGTCGTTTGCTATATTGGCGTGAGACAGAAAACGGTGTCGCAGAAAATTGAATTTATTAAACAGTCGATGAAGTAAGAATTCGAGGATCCCCGAGGAGGGGAAAGATCAAAGATCTGCGAGGCTGCTTTATTTTTGGGGGCACGGAAGTTCAGTCAAATCAAGTGTGACCACTCTGTTGATTAATCAATTTCTTGCTCAGAAGTTATTTAATGATCCTTCTCTCTGAGGATGCATCAGTACGTTTACATTTATCACTCATAAAAGAAGCTTCAACTGTTCCTAGTTCAGGACCAATGGGAGGGAGAAATCAGGGAGCAAATCAGAGACTACTCTGAAGTCTGAACTGCCCAATCCTCTAGAACCCAGATTATAAAATCTCGAAAGAAGTTTCTCTTTCAGGAAAAAAAAAAAACAGTCGAAATTCGCCGGGAAAAATGGCGGATTTCAGGTTTGATAAAACGGGAAGTGAGAATACAAAAAGAACGAATAATGGTCTAGGTCGACATCTTCTAAAATCTTCGGACCAAAAATTAAAAAATAGGCATCCGTTTTTTACCTGTGAAAACTATGAAATCAGGCTTCTCAGCCTTGATCATCCGCTCGACGAAGGCGGTGGTGTTGAGATCGGAGCAGCCGGCGACCTGGTCGGGTAAGACGTCCAGGCACGAGGTCGTCTTCCCATCGGCGAAGTGCATATCCGCGACCTGCAACACCTTGAACTGCCCATTCCGTCCAAAGCGCAGAACCGGCGATTCCCCGATTCCCGTCGCCGCTCCGGCTAGAAAGAAGAGTAGCAGGCACAGTGGCGAGACGAAATCCGGGCAACAACTCGAACCCATCTTCATTCCACACTGAAATTGGGAAGCCGACCCCTTGAGGAGGAAGAGATGGATTTATATCCGAGGGATATATATTTAATAGCGGCGGATATTCCAGGGAGATCTCAATGGAGAGGACCTTTGACGTAAATAACGTAAATATTAGGACTCAGAAGTGGACTGGTTCCGGAATTCAGGACTTTAAATACTGAATATACTTCCGGAGATGAGGACAGGAATTGCAGAAAAGGATCGATTTAGAGAAACAAAAATCATACTCGAGTAGAGTTTTCCGAGTTAATAGACAAGAACGACAGGCGCCTTTCGTTCTCTCTCTAGCTGTCTCGAGATTATATTATCTGATATTGAAAATGGAAGATGAAAAGACAAGCCCAGCAAGTATATAAAAAAAAAAAAAAAAAAAAAAAAAAGGGTGCCGGGACGGGGAATCAAGAAGTACACGAACACGGGAACGAGAGAACCCATTAGGCTGAAAAAGCTTAGAAATCAAAATCAGAGCTTCATGGCCAGTAATTTAAAGACGAAATCAGCGAACGAAAAGAGGACTATATTAAATACAAGACGCTTAGTCTTCTCAACTTGAATTTTAAGGTGATTACAGAAGACCAGAAGACAAACCCATCCGGATGAAGACAGCCGTGGCCGACGGAATGCTTCCTTTTTCTTTGGCTTTCATGCCGGACCCTAACCAGTACACGAATACACGATCCTTTCACACTGCTTCACCTAATGTCGATTACCAGTCAATCCTTTCACACTCGTTGAAGCGACCCATAAATCTTTGCACGAAGTTACTTCATTGAATAATCACTGCTTTCTTATCAATAGCAAGAGTGAAGCTTGAGGATATGACTATCAGGACAGCACTTGCCCATACTGGTTCAACCGGTTCGAATCGGTTTTTAAAAACATGAAAATACCCATATCTATCTTTTCTTTATTTACTTTTGTTTATAATATTTTTACTTATTTATGTCTTGTATTTATTAATTCTCATTTTCTCTTTTCCAATACTTCAATTATATATGGAATATTACTGATTATATTTGTAAATGTTAGCAGTTGTCTCGTAGGCTAGAGAATGGAGCTAAGGTATTTTTGGAATAAATATATTTTTTAACCAAAGGTTGAAGTAAAGAACTAAAAAGATTATTTTATGTGAAAATTAGCCAATGAATTTATTAGAAATAAAAATAAATGGGGAGAGTGTTTTAGATGTTTTTCCCAATAAAAAAAATTGTGGAGGCTACTCATTCTATTAAGATATGAATATGTTTGATGGTACTTAAGACTTTGAATTAGCTATAACTCCTAATCAATTAATCTAGCATTCTACATTACTCTTAACCATTAATCTTTAATCTAGGCATTGGGTCAATTTCACCTAAGTATTATAAGAAAAAATTACCCTTTATAAGGTAAAGAAAAAAGTTAAGTTGTTGCACTTTAATTCCATCCCTCTTAATAAAATTATATACAATCAGAGGAAAGAAAGAAAGAAAAAAAAAAAAAAAAAAAACTACTAATCCTTCTCAGCTCTTCACCGGAATTACCGGTCCAACGGTCTTTGGATGCTTCCCGCGTTTTTTGCTCAACCGCGGAAAACGCTCAACGGACTCCAACGGGTACTGGCCGAGAAAGCTTATTTTCCGATATCTCCTCCACAGAATCGAAACCCGTTTCCCTTCTCTTCATCCCCGCCGCTCGCCCCCTCCCTCCTCCCCTCTTTATGTACCCCTACCGAGAACTCCCACTTCGCCGTGCGCCCGAGTTCATACAATAATCATGGGAGGGTGCGCTAGCAGACCAAGAGATAATACCTATACGGAGGTCAAGCCGGCCGAGATTCCGACCGCGCAGGACCAGAATGGCGATCCTCCCAAACAAGTCCGGAGTCCAATCTCTTCTCCTTTCTCTTTCAAATTCCCGTATTTTAATTTAGGGATTTTGGGGTTGATCTGAAAATTGTGACTGAGTTTCGTTTAATTTGCAGGTTGATGCGGGCGACGCCAGTAATGCTGAGCCCTTGGTGGATCTCTCCACACCCAAGGCAGACGCTCCTACCTCGGTGAAGACCAAAGACCCCTTCGATGCCGTCTCCGCCGAGGAAGTTCCACTTAGTTCTAATACAAAAGAAGTGGTGGAAGAACCCGCGGTGGTCGCCCGATCCGTTCCCGCTGACGCCCAAGCCGCCGAGGTCAAGAATGTGACCGAAGAAGCCAAGGTCAAGGAAGAGAAGCCAGCGGCGGTGCCTGAAATTGTTGAGGTCACGGCAACGAAGAAAGCTGCTGCTGACGCCCCAAAATCCGACGAGACCAAAGAAATTGCAGCTGCGGCCGTCTCTGCATAGAGGAGGAAAAACTACCAAATACCCAATTTATTTTATGGGGAGCGGTGCCCTGAGGAGGTTCAGCGTTAATTATCCATTGTGCCGTCCTTGAATTCAGACTCATCATTTATACCATCTGTACTCCCTTTCTGAATCTCTAATTCATCATTCTTTATCTTTTCCCCTTTCTGTCATGTCGTTTTCTACTTTGAAATAAATATGAGTCTTGCCTATTGGTTTCTGTCTATGCCTTTTGGTGAATTGCAAATTTCTGAATCTTAAATTATCCATAAATTCATTTAACATGGCCAATTCCACTACTCAGTGTGATAATCTCTCATTCTCTAATCTTCTGTCCGGAAAACAGAGGATCACATCCATACAAGCAAATCACAACCATCAAACTCCCGAATGTTGAATTTGATATGGACAAATAGCAATTGAAATTTTATAGACCAATATCACAAATCCATGATCTCATCCAACCATTCAGTATTGACAGCAAAATCCAAGTCTGGAACAGAAATTCTGTCTTTTAACTAAAGTGTACTGCTTAGTGCCAGTGCACTTGCAGAGGCAAATGAACAAGAACTTTATGTGACAATAAATGGAGGCAATGAACATTAGGAGAATTAATGGATGGCGTAGTTGAAAAAATACTAAAATGAAAGAAAACAATTACAATATTTCTCATCCATATGGTAGATGGTGTGCCGTTAACAAGGCCTTCAGAATGGACAAGAAACAGAGAGATATATGGAAATAAATCCTTTCTTTTGTGTTTGCTTTACAGAATAGCCTGTATATTACCCTAGTATATAACTCCCCAACTCATACAATCATGACCCCTTGAATGATCATTCATAAAGTAGTAGCAAAAGAATGGAACAGCACTGCGTTTGCATGTCAAGCCTGTCTGCTTAGTGTCTGTAATTCCTTCAAGACATCCACAGTTAATGGGTGGAACCAAAATACGAAACAGTGGATGGAGTTCAATAACTGGTCAAATCAACTAAATTACCTGCATAAGGAAACAAGGTCACCCAGTAAAATCCCCTCAAAATGACAGCAGTTACAGGGTTGACCAGGTAAAATATAACTTACTCTTTATTTCATAGCTGCACCAGTCCAGTATGATTTCACAGCCACTAGGATTTTCTCAGGACCAAGAGAATGATTTTCATGATTCAAAATCTGCGACTGCCATCTCATTCTATTTGTGATGTTCTGGATCTTAGTAAGAATATCGTCAACATCCCGAAATATTACTGTTCCCTTAGGCCTCAAAATCCTATCCACCTCCAACAAGATGTAGGTAACGTCACACCTGTTAAGATTTAAAATATACTTATTTCATTTCTATGAAGGTATAAGATGACATATTTTAAGAAATGGAAATATTTATTTCATTTTATCCTCCTATTCTAGAATATAAAATATCCACAAGCCGCCAGCGGCTCAGGAGAACAAAGCTACTAGCTAAAACAGAAGTTGGAAATGTCAAACAAATTAAACTTGCAAAATAAGCTTAAAATGTAAGGGTTCTCATTGCCGGTTTTACCTGTCCTGATAGATGGAAAACAATCCAGCAGCATGGATGAGATCATAAGTTCTAGGATATGTAGAAAACGCTTCACACCAGTCCTGATATGTCCCGATGAACCCTCGCTCGTAAATAACTCCAAGAGTATCAACTTCCAAATCAGCAGGAACCACATTCATAACCCAAACTGGGTCCTTATGTAGTGCTGCTGCAAATCCTCCCAAATGAGCATTCATGTCCATTATGTTCCTGATTTGTCCTTGAGAAAGAGATGGGATAGCGCTTTTATAGTGCATCATCCACTGCTTCCACTGCTCATTATCTTCTTGGAACTTCTCTTGGGTGATTCCAGAGAGTGAACCACTCCTTATTCTAGGAGGAACTGCAAGTGCTCTTGCAGGCCATTTCTCCATAGCCCCTCCAGCAATTTCATCTGGGACAGTAACCTCTGGCAATGGGGTTATGCACGCATCCAGTTTTCTATACCTTTTGACATAAAGAGACTCACAGACAAATCAGCATAAGCTTTACAGGTTATGCATATATGATTGTCTGAGACTAAGAAACTAAGGTCAACTCTGAATTACCACTTCTGAGACTGCTTGAGTTAAATGATAATTTAGAAGTAAAACAAGCAGTACAACATGGAAGTTCCTAATGTATTATAAGCTAACAATAAAATTGAATTGGTTACAGTTTTTACCAGGCTGAATCGGCATCGTGATTCTTGCAGATGTCAAGTCTTCTGTCCACATCTTTATTCCTTATGCACTCAATGTGATTGATTGGTTTCTGCCAAATAGCGAGGTCACCCTTTTCAACAACCTTTGTCCAGCAAAGCCTCTTGGCTAGTGCTTCAATAGCATCTTGTTCTTCCTTCAAATCCTCTTGGGTTCTCTCCCAACCTCTCCAGTGTTCTTTCCAATTAATTGGTGGACCAGAGAGGATCCAATAGCCTCCGGGTCTTAGAATTCTGTCTACTTCAAGAAGATAAAGACCATCTGAACTAGCATGAGAAGAAACTTGTCATGCTTTACTAATTAAAATCATTTTATTAGAAAGACTTAAAACATGTTTACGATAACATTTATGAAACTGGATTGATTATGACATGATAGGTAACCTAGTCCAGCTTCAAATCTACTCTTAATTCAAATCTAAAGAGCCGTTCAACAATGCCTGACAACTTACCATGGTCATACCAAGGGATCAAACAGCGAGAACAATGAGCCATATCAAATGATCTAGCAGGATATGGCATTCGTTCTGTTGCCAGTACTCCAATCATTGCCGGCACTCCTCTTTCCAGAGCAAACTGGACCTGTGCTTCATGGCCATCTCTAGGAGCAAAAGACATTGTCAAAATATCTCTGTCCATTAGATATGCTCCCCAGCTTGCCACCTTTAATAACATCTCAAATAGAGATATCAGTAACCAAAGCAAGACATTGGAAATTAAAACATTCAAATAGAACTATAAGGAAATGGAATGAGATAGTTGATAGTGTTCTTACTCCACATCCTGTATCAATTGCTGTCCTGATCTTCCCAGAAGTTAAAGGAATGAGATCGTTGATATTATCTATATAAGAATCAGCTCCGTGAGGAAACATGGTACCACCTCCTGGGAATCGAAATCGATCACCCTCCACCTGAATCCAGTTTTGAGCAGCCTTCTTAATGCTGAGCCCCTTGTGAGGGATGTTAGCATACCAAGCATGATCTCTACTCTCTGGCCATTTAAAAGGTGTCTTGTAATTGGGAGGTGCAGGAATCAAGCACAAGAGAAGCTCATCCTTGGCAGGGCAATGTCTCTGTCTATACTCTAGCATTTTCTTAGTGAACTTCCTGGCCCTTCTTGGGTCTTGACATGGAGTATATTCACTAAAATTCATACTGCAGGGCGGAAACAATGTCGAGCCAACAGAGGTTCCATTGGTAGATAGAGGAAGACTACCTTCTAACCCAAGAGCCCCCGAGTTTGACGGGGATGGGCCAGAAGATGTAGATTTGGATCTTGACTCAGAATTGTCTCTGTTATAAATTCCAGACAGATTGAGTGGCAAAATAGCAACACTGTGAGAAGCAAACTGCATATAAAAGCCAATAAAGAGAGTGCTCAGTCCTAAAATCCATATGACTCGTTTTCTCTGCAACTCAAATGGCCAAAGCATGGGAGAACCATTATCGTCCTTGGCCATCAAACCTGGAAAATGTTGCAGTTAGTTCTTGTTAACAATACCAATACTGGATCAAATAAAACTGTCAAGGCCGAGCAAAGCATTTTCAGACTTGTGGGTCACTTTCAATTAAAAAAATAATGTAAACTATTATCTCAATTTATAAAGTCTCAATTACTGACAACAGAATACCTCAGTTGCCATTATAGAGCAGGTATTCAAATAGGTCCAAAGTAAACTCTCTTGTAGTCACCTACTCGTACTACTACTCCAATCAAGAAACCATGAATAAACTCTACGGAAATATCACAACTTGAAATGTTGAAGAAAAAAGAGCTGCCTTTGTGTGCGACAAGACAGTTGACACAAAAACTGAAGCTTTCAAATCCCTGTAAGGTCATTCAATCATTCGGAGCAGGAACAGAGTGAAGCACAATAACCTGTTCAATTCGTTCAGTAATAATTTACAGCCATTAGGAATTATAGTTTTGAAATATTTGGAAACAAAGCAAACTTCGTTGCCTCGCTTGCTCTATGTTTTTGTTCCTGGAGTTTGCAGTAGTTAGCGTCCAACATCTGCACTACCATGTTTAATCTTTCCGACGTCATCTGAGTAATAATCTGGAAACTATTATTTCAATCAAACACTGTTTGATCAAACGAAAGATTAGCACCTATTCCCGATGACCTTGGAAACTTGGCTTTCCGACTGAAACAGAGCAATCTATTCCTCTCCGGTATTTAAGCATCGGTTAAAAAAAACGTACAATTATGCTGCGAAGAAAGATTAAGAACTCTCAAAGAACAAGCAAAAGCCATGTCCCATGAGCCATGTCCTTGAAAGAGGAAGAAAGAGTATGTTGAACTCCATTCCAGAAAAAATCCGCCAATCCAGCACCCAGTGGAAACCAAAAAGCAATTTAAATTAAACAAAGAAAAGAACGCGTACCAGAAGCCAAATGTTCTCCCACGCCTGTACTTTGGATTTTCTCTATAAGTGTGTCTTTCCCTCCTCGACCATGCAACGAGAAGACAATCACGCGTGGGATGAGCTCTCCTCTTCCGTTGACACTCGTTCACCTGTGCGACCTTCTCGCAGAACCATTCTGCTTTATCGACCACCACTCCCGCCTACAAATGAAGAAGACGGAGCAAAACCCGGATTTTCTATTATCTTCTCTGGCCAAAAACTCTACCAATTCACATCGATATCAGGATATCCCGGGAAATTTTCACTGAGCTCACTAGACACCTAAAGGTCGAAAAGAAGCTCGTTATCCAAGTCTCTTAATCGTGCAGAATAATCAAGTATTTTAATTCATTGTTGTCTCCAAACTCCATCAAACCCAGTAATTCAAAATCCCCAGAACCGCCATTAAAGTTTTAGGATGTGACGCAATTTCCCGTGATGGAATAGTCAAGCCGCTCTCAATTTTAAATGCCGGTTTGCTTGCACTTCTGCTTTTTTACTGTATCCAGATAATGTAAGGAGCCAACCTTGTCTGAGAAACGTTATCAGTGACAGCGAGAGACCGGGTGGGCACCGAGTCGGGTTATCCGTATAACTCGACCCGAACCGAGTCTTTAATTCAACCAGCGGGGTTGGGTATAAGTTATTTATAATATGTTTATATTTTAAAAAAATTGAATTATTAAAAGATGTTTTAAATGGGTCAGGTTGGGTTCGGGTTCACAAGACGAGGGAGTCAGGTTCTGGGCGGATTTTTAAATCCGATCACAAGTTCAATTTTGGGTTGTACATGTTGGGCCCGGTTCAGGTTTTAAAAAAGGGAAGCAGACCTAAACCTGACCTCAACGTATAGTAATAAATTAGCTGTCGCCTTCCTCACTTCAATAAAATAAAATAAGGCACTTGTTATATGATAATAATAGCACTTGAGCCCCTAATCTTAGTCTAATATATATTATTTTAATAGAGGAATCATTCAATTGAGCATTGACTTAAGTATTTGCCTGTGGGGTGTATGTTATTCTCTCAAGTGGTATGGATTTTGCTCAGTCCCCAAGAACATGCAGAGCGTCCAGGCTTACAGTACAGGAATCTGAAGGGCTTCACATTTACACGAAGCATGGAAACAGGGGAGTCTACTATTGGATTTTGCCTGCCAGCTCTCACAGAGAGGATTAGAAGTCCATAAACATGAATAAGAAAGAAACTCCCCTTCCAGATTCAGATCTACACAAAACTCCTTACTTACACTAATGTGGCATGCAGTCCCCGCCTGTAATGTGACCCAAAGATAAAATAACATGAAATCAAGATGCTTCACAATGCCTTAACAAGTGACAAATGGTCTAAACATCACAAATGATGATGCAGCAGTTTCTACCTTCATTACTGAAGTTCATATTTGATGCTTACTAGAGTAAATATGATAAGCACAAATGTAACATGGAAGAGTGAATAAAGTGGCTAGTATCCAAAATACCTTTAAACTTGAAGACACTGAACTATGCAGCATGGATTAAAAAAAAAAAAAAAAAAAAAAAAAAAAAAGGTAAAAGAGGACTGATGCAGCAACACCAAACAGGCAAGTAGCTTTGGCATCAATTTCCATCTTTCAGAGGCAAAAGGATGGGAATTTTACGTTCCTTTGCAAATGGGTTACAAAATTGAACCTCTAGAAAGACCTCTGCAAATTGCTGGATGACTGATAAATTCTCTGTTCAGGTGTTGTTGCTCTTGGTTAGTTGAATTCTGCTAACAACAACTCTCATCTTTCATAGGTTGATGATTTCAGTAAACTTTGGATGTTTACAGCATGAATTTGCAACCATCGAGGATGTTCCTGACTTACCCAACCAGATTCATTAGATAATTTCATGAAAAGAGAAAATAAACAACTAGAAAATTTATAAGCCCAGAACTTTTGTAGATCTAACATGTGCCAAGAGTTACCACACCGAAGTCCAGCAAACTGAGAAAAAGAAGAGAAAGCTTTAAGAGAAAAAAGTTGGTATAGCTACACCAAATTCATAAGACCAACACATGTATTTAGTGAGAATAACTAACTCAATAACATAACCAAATTACAAGCATAATAGGAGATTCAGTAAACAGGTCGAACCAAACAACAACCATATTTAGAACAGTTCTCCAACTGAACACCAAAAGGATCATTTTAGAGTTTCTTGTCTTTTGCCCCCTCCGGGTTTGATCTAAACCAAGGGATCCATACTGATGTGGTCTTCTGGTACAACCGATAAGCTTCAGCTCTGTCTTCTCGTTTTAGCATTCGACGCTCTACAAGACCCGTTACATATGCCAAACACAAACTATTAACAAGTGATCCAATGAAGGTCCACCCATGCCCCAAATTCCATCCATAAATAACTAAGCCCCACCACCACAACTGCTCCCCAAAGTAGTTTGGATGGCGAGAATACCGCCATAAGCCCTCATCAAGATTGGCCACAGGAGGTTCTCCAAGTTCTTTTAGTTTTCTGTTTCTTTCGACATAGTTAAAGAGCTGTGTATCAGCAAAATAAGCAATAATTATTCCACTTATGCAAACAACTGTAGCAAGTGTGTCCCATACGTTCCATGGTTGATCGTTTGAGTATACAGCATACATAGGAAGACAAATGCCAACGAGGAAGACCTGTGACATGAAGTAAGAAAAGAAATCAAGCCGAGTGAGGTTCATTAATAGGTTTGAACACACTTGCTTAGTCCATGTGTTTAGTCATCAAGACACCACTCAACAGAAGAAACACCACCTTGGCCAGTACAAACACCAAACATATCAGTCCTAAAACCAGCCTAAGCAAACTGATTTCAGACATAGAGATCAAATGGTCGCAATTTTGATATGTGAGATAATCACTATTGTCTAAAGCTGAAGACAAGATGTACAACAAGTATCTTTAACGAATTCGAAGAGAAAAAGTTCTTATGGTTACTCCATCTTCTCCTAAACAGAATTCTTAAAAGATTATACATAACCCAATCGACATTTTTTCTGAAAAAACCAACAAGAACCATAAGGACTGCTACTTGAAACCTTTGCATCAGTTAATGATCCTCTCTGCAACCAAGCGTTGTAGTTGGTTTTAGACTACCCTAACTCCCAGAGTTCCCCCGCGAATCCATTGTTTAATACTAAAGGAAACAAATAGATAACTTCCCCATTATACTGCCATTTTGAGAAGAAGAAAACAGGGAAGAGATTTTAACCTGCTGCACGAGGTAAACTGCGAAGAAGGAAACCCACCACCAGCTCTTTCCATATTTCCTTCGCATGTCGCTGAACCTCCAGTCCTCCCGAGAACCCCATTGCCATTTCTCCCTCCTGAAATAGTTATGCGTGAGCCTGACGCTCCACACCCAGGTGAGCAAAATCACAGCTAGCGACCTAGCAAAGTTGGATTTTGCATATGGGTGGCTCGCATAGTAGTGAACAAGCATTACGGGCACCACAGTCCAGTACAAATCAATCAACTGCACGAGAAACAAACAACACCAGGATGAAAACGGTAACAGACTTTAACATACTACAACTAGCTTTTCATCTTCAATTGGTGATTCGATGGGTACCCAGTGGCTGGACTGAAGGAGGCCAATGAGCCAGAAAATGACGTTGACATTGACGAAGAAGAGGATGTTCGCTAGAAAAAGCGGATGATTTGAGCACCATTGGAAGACAGAACCCGGAGCATCGGGAGATTGTTGGAGAGTGCTTAGGAAGGTGCGATAGAAGACTATGGAAGGGAGAGGAACGAGGAACGCAATGAACATATTTAACAGATTCCCCATTTCTGCTGGTGTCGGAACTTAGAATTCGCAGTTGAGACGCATTTGGAAGCCGATGCTCAAGAGCCCTTATTATATTGGCGGACTCGGGCGAGAAGAGGCTTAACTGCTAAATCCGAAACTCATTTATTCCTTCTCAATTTTTCCTTCCATATATTCCCCGAAAGCACTCAATTTTCAAGCCGGTATTGTACGACGCTTGATATTTTTTACCATCATTTGATCTGAAAACATCAAATTCTAAAATGTTATGCCTCCTCCCCGTGCCATTTACCTATTAAAATGCGGCGAGATTTTCGTATACCCGATTGAAGTATCACCAGGAAAACTAAGTGATTCTTTACGGTAATTAGTCCACAACAAAATGATTAATCTTCATAAGGACCGCCCACGAGCGCCGGCAGCGTTCCGACACCCGCCACCGAGCAAGCTCCGGCGGTGGCCCCCATTTGATTCTCATCTGATCATGGTTTAGCATTTCATCATCTCACTAATCCCACTTACTTCACAGAATCACCCCCCAGCTTGTAACTTTCCTCTCATCACATGCAGCCTCAACCGAACAGAACACTCGGCTCGCTTCTTTACAGGTAAAACCCACAGTAACGTACCCACATCATGTGCCCGTGGTTTGTTTAATCACCGGATTTATTAACCTTAAGCCGTGTGTAATGATGTTTCTACTGTTCCCAGATTGAGATCCACCAATAAGCTAATTAGGCTCTCCGCCGAGCAGCAGCCACCACGAAGACCCAGAAGACCCAGAACTCCTCTGCTTTTGCCTCGATTATATCGTCAAAGAGGGAGGCGACTTGTTAATGGATTAAAGCAGGTGTGTATGGAGTGTGCATAATCATGGAGGAGAGGTCTTTACGTGGTGAGTATAATGATGCCATGATCTTCTCTCTGGAGGGGACCCTCTGGTTTTGAAGTCTATATTATTCCCTTCTCTATGCTGCGTGCCTGCTCTCGACTCAAGGTGACGCTGGAGGAATTCATGGACATCGGGATTGAAAAAAATATTGGAATTTAAGATACTGATACCCCGTCGATTTTAGGAGAGGGGGGCCTTCTTCTTCTGTGGGGATAATCACTCGGCCGGCAATCAAGGGGAATCCATGATTTTCTTTACTACAACTATCGACATGATAACACTTGCTTTAAATTTCAAATTAGTTTATGACCCACTACTTTGGATTCAACTTCTCTGCTTCACCCACTATAGAGTTTGATCGGCCACTAATCAGAAAATATTTGCGGAATACCGTATGATGAGGCTCCAACGACGAGTGCCCATTTCGTAACACCGAAGGGTCGAGCTTTTAAGAAAATTTCCGGCCCTCTCGATCCCCGAAACAGATTCTTCGGCGGCCGCCAGCGTGCGATGGGTTTTCCGTTTTCGTCTGTAAAGCAGCCGCAAAGGAGCGTTAATGGAGCATCAGCCGTCCAAAGGTACTTCTTCTTCCGTTCTGTTCTTTCCTCTTCTTCCTCCCTAGTCATTCTAATATCAGCATCGTTCTTTAGTGTTGCTATATGCTCGTGGGTCTCCTAAATTTGGCCCTTAAGTGGGTTTAATATAGTTATGGCTTTCGAATGACCTTTTAATGGCCCATAAATTGGTGTTGCTTTGGCCCATAATCATGGGTCAAGTCCCTTGTGGGTTTATTACGGCCCACGAATGGGCTCTCTTACTAAACGTAAAAGGGTTTTATATGGGCCTTTAATGGGCTCAAAATCTTTTTTCATGCAAGTAGGCATTTAATGACTTTAAGTGGGCAACTCGACGTGGACATGACCTTCTTCAATGGGCTCGATGTAATATTTCATGTAAAGTAGGTTTTGTTGTATGCTCGTGGGTCTGGTAAACAGGCATTTTCAGGGCTTGACTGAAATGTCTGGACCCGAGAGCAGGCACTGAGAATAGAGCAACTGGAAAAACCTAGAACTAGGAAGAGTATTTTGGACTTCCAACTTCGGTGCAGTTGCTTTTGTATCGGTTTTGTTGCTCTGGGGTTTTACCGCTTTCGTTGCCACTTCCCCTCTTCTGCTCTCTAGTCTCTACCATTTCTTCCAGAAGGGTTTGTGTCGACACTCTACGGCGCCGGCTGGGTGTTACTTTTCTTCCCTGCTCTCTCTCTTCAGCTTTTGGTTTCTCTCCAAAGGTACGCCTTGTCTTCGACATCTCTTTCCAGTTCTCACCCTCGAACCCGTTCTCTGTTTTTACTTTGCTGTTGCGGTGGATCACGTTCCAGCTAGGAGGAAGTAAAGATGTCGCTACGCTTGCTGAATCAAAATGCCGAAGTTCTTAACAAATCTGCAGCTCTCTACATGAACATCAATGCCGCCAAAGGTCTGCAGGATGTTCTCAAGACGAATCTCGGACCGAAGGGTACCATTAAAATGTATGATGATCTTTAGACGTTAATCGTGTTTAAAAATTTGTTTTTTGTGTTTGTTTAGTCATCCTTTTCGTTATGTTTTACTTCTTCAGGCTTGTTGGCGGTGCTGGGGACATTAAGCTCACTAAAGATGGCAACACTCTTTTGAAGGAGATGGTTAGTCTACATAATTCCACTTCGCAAGGATCATGCTTTATTTATTCGTTTCAGCAAACTTAGCCTCTTACGTGTTTTAAGTTGTCCTGTTGGACTGCCAGACTATTGCAAAGATAAAAGCCTACGATTGCTTAGTGGGTAGTTGAGATTGAACATCTTATTAGGGAACTTTAACTTAATCAATGTTCTCCAAGACAATATTTTGGTACTATGTCATTGAAAACCTTGAATTAGATGAATATGTATTCTGGCTACGTCGCGTTTTTTTCTTGAAGTCCTTGTGACTGGTAATATTTTATCTATCTGTTGTTTGACATTGCCAGTTTAGCGAGCCAATAATTCTCACATAGTCACGCCGTGTTTTCCTATCTTGTTTCCAAGCAAAGATGGAATTTGCCTTCTTAAACATCAGAACTTACTTATTTGGACATTTTCCCTTGGTGCAAAATATTGGCAATGTTGTACTCTTTTCTGTAAAAGAACTCTAGGTTGCACATTTATGCAAAGTTGAGTTGCAGAGGGATGTTTGGTCTGGGGGAACTTACAAGTAAAACTGGTGTATAGAAAACACTTAAAAGTGTGGTACCAGATGTTGAGAACTGACAAATGTCGTTTAAGGTAGTTTGAGTACATTCTAAAGCGAATTCATGTGTTCTGCTCTGCAGCAAATTCAAAACCCAACTGCTATAATGATTGCCAGAACAGCTGTTGCACAGGATGATATTAGTGGGGATGGTACCACATCTACTGTACTTTTCATTGGTGAACTCATGAAACAGTCAGAGCGTTACATTGCTGAAGGTTGGTGCTTCATATCCCTTGTCTGCTAGGAAACTACCGTTGCCTTTTGTTTCACTGGATTGTTTCCTAAAGTGCATATTATTGTTCATGATCATTCATAATGTGGAATATTTGTATAATTTATAATGTTGACCTAATTTCTCCAGGGATGCATCCTCGTGTTTTGGTTGATGGATTTGACATTGCAAAGAGAGCAACCCTTAATTTTCTTGAGCAATTTAAGACACCTGTAGTCATGGGTGATGAGCCTGACAAAGAGACTTTAAAAATGGTGGCTAGAACAACACTAAGGACAAAAGTATTCACTGCTATCTTAACATTTTTCTTTTAGATCCCTCTGCTTTTTCCTCACTTATTGCCAGTGTTATTATTGGTATTTCCCTCTGACTTTGGTGTTCTTGTCTATCACTTTAGCTGTATGAAGCACTAGCTGATCAGTTGACAGAAATCATTGTCAATGGGGTGAGTTTGTTTCTATGTTTTATCTTTGTTTTGAATGTTTTTTTCTTTTTTCTCTTATACTGCAAATGGGCTCAAATTTCATATTACAAAAGATTCATAAGTTTCTGCTTGGTCACTCCTTTTGCATATGTAAGCATCTTATTTAAGTTAGTGGGAAGCTTAGAACAGTATCTTTTTGTAAAATTGTTGATGTAATAGAGCTTTTTCAATTCTCATTCGCTCTACCTGATATTTAGAACACTCTCTGAAGCACAATTCTCTATTTACCGCCCCATTCTCTCTGTCTGTGCACACATGAGATGTTCACATGAATTTAAAGTGTGTATGACTTATTGCCTTTGGTTGCTAACAGGTACTGTGTATTCGTAAACCTGAGGAGCCTATAGATCTTTTTATGGTCGAGATAATGCATATGCGCCACAAGTTTGATGTGGATACACGTTTGGTATGTTTGTTGATGCTGTTGTATGATTGTCATTTTGGACTATCTGGAACTTTATTTCTTTAGTATTTGATTGTTGTTTATATTATTTCTATTCTGATTATATTTGGCGAGCATAAAATTGAAAGCTGAACTTGATTGTGTAAATTTGTTCTTTTTGTGGAGTCTGGATAAGTTGAAGAGTGTCTAATGTTTATCCTCCATTTTGGTTTTGTCTTCTGATTTTTTGGTTGTGCTATGAAACACAAATGTAGGCGAAATTACAGTGTGCAGGTTAGAAAGCCTTAGTGATGGATGGGAATGTGGAGTCTTGCCTGCAGAGGTTGAAATGCTGCCGAGCAATATGAGCTTGCAGTAGTTTTTTTGGAATTGTATGAGCTTGCAGTAGTTACTGGTTCTTTATTCCATTGAAATATACTTGCCTTTAGCGGAGCCACTTTCTATTTAGAATTATTCACATGAAGTATGAAAGAGAACAAAAGTGAATAGAATTCAGGAAAAATTAGCATTTCTGGGAATTATTTAGTTGTTTTCTTGAGAAAGAAAAAGTTATAGAAACTTCTTTGATCCCCTACAATCTTGTAGATGCTTTAATCAGCCCATCTACTGAAAGAAGCAAATTTTGTATATTCATGGTGAGCTGCTTTTTGAGCATTAAGATCATTTTATTTCTGTAGAAGTAAGCTACTTTTGTCTATTACACTAGCCAGCTCCTTTTAGGAATTGGAATCTTTTCATGTTGTATCCTTTTTGTGGTTTCCGCCTGGAGTTGGTTGTGCCTTTTGTTCGGTTTCTGCATCTGGTCTGTATTTGCAAGAGGCTTATTCTAGACATCCTCTATTGTTTATTTTTGAATCATTTTTTTTCTTTCTACTGAATGTTTTAACTTTTTTTACTTGAAAATACGGAACCCTGTTATTTCCATGCAATGATGCCATTTATGGACTTATATTCATTCACAAGTTGCATCAATTGTTTTTTTCAGATTGAGGGCCTGGTCCTTGACCATGGTTCAAGACATCCTGACATGAAAAGACGGGCAGAAAATTGCTATATTTTGACATGCAATGTATCTTTAGAATATGAGAAAAGGTTAGTGGAGTGATAAACCTACTCCCTCCCTCTCTCTCTCTCTCTCTCTCTTTTTGATATATTTTGACATGCAATGTATCTTTAGAATATGAGAAAAGGTTAGTGGAGTGATAAACCTACTCCCTCCCTCCCTCCCTCCCTCCCTCTCTCTCTCTCTCATTATCTCATCATGCATTCACTTTTTTTTTTTTTTTTTTTAGTACTTAAATGGTTCTGGTTCAAATGACTTGCATAGCTAGTAATAGAATGGTAGGCTGTATCCACACACACACACACACACACACAAAAAAGCTAGTAATTGAAAAGTGATATCTTCCAAAAGAAAAGAAGCGCAAAAGGAACTGTAACACCTTGTTTGGACGTGAGAACAAAACTGCGTGAAGAAGATGAAACAATATTAAAATATAAGAATCTGAAAGGGAAGACCTGCTCAGGATGATTGTTTTGTTCTGATTAACGATATTTGTATAATGTTTATTGATGATAATTTGGTGTCTTGATTGTGTATTGTTCCCGTAACGTGAGAAATGAGAATGGAGAAAGGAAGAAGAAGAAAACTTTTAGAGAGCAGAATGAGAGAGCAGCAATCAAGTTAGGATTCAGAGCTTGTACTCTTAACTCCCTTTGACTAAATCATTCAGCTTCCTGTTTTTAAACCTTATCATTCTAGTTAGCAGGAAGTTAAACACCTTTTCCTACTCATAGATATACGACTTTTCCTGGTGTTAATGGATGTACGCTTAACTGCATGGATTTGGCACAATTAGGGAATAGCTAACTGCATGGGTGTGTTGCTATTTCATGCATTTAGTGTTTATCTGCATCTTCTGTGTTACTTAGAGACATTGATGGAGTTCTAGTTTGGACCTGGTTTCATCTCATATATGTTGCTCTCAGTGAAATAAATGCAGGTTTTTTTTACTCAAATGCTGAGCAGAGAGAAAAGATGGTTGCTGCTGAGAGACGGCAAGTTGATGAAAGAGTGCAGAAAATCATTGATTTAAAAAACATGGTGAATAAATTTGCTTGTGTTCCTTTATTTACAGATTACCAATATGGAGAATAAGGGTCACTAAGATGAGAGGTGAATATTCTGGTGTTTCAGGTGTGCTCTGGAAATGATAACAACTTTGTTGTCATCAATCAAAAGGGTATTGATCCTCCATCTTTAGACCTTCTTGCTAGAGCTGGGGTAAGTTGTCCTATTCCATTTTAAATTCATCTGTCCAGTTTGTTACATTGTTGTCCAGCCTTTTCCATTTATGCGACTGACTTAATCTGTTATGACATAGATAATTGCTCTTCGAAGAGCAAAGAGGAGGAATATGGAAAGGCTGGTTTTGGTTTGTGGAGGGGAAGCTGTAAACTCAGTTGATGATCTGACACCTGATTGTCTTGGTTGGGCTGGACTAGTGTATGAACATGTTCTAGGAGAGGAGAAATATACTTTTGTTGAGAATGTGAAGAATCCATACTCTTGTACGATTCTAATAAAAGGTTAGTGTTATTTTTTAAGTTGGTTTTTTCTTTTACTTTTTTCTTGGCATTAATGTGATAAATAAACTATATTAGCAGCCTTTGCATCAACTTTTGCTTTATCGCATTCGGCTTTACCCTTTCTAGCAACAGTGGTTATACATTGCATCATTTGCTTCATTTCATAGAGCTGAGTTAAGCACTATGAAAAGCAACATGATGAGAGGGTGGGTCTTGAAGGTTCCAGTGGCTGGTGTCTTATTCTTCTTGTTTTTTCATTTGAATCTGTGCAGTGCTGCACTGGATAAGAGGAAATAGTTATACTGTCTATACCTATTTTAAAAGTGTTATAAAAAAATTTCAGGACCAAATGACCACACAATTGCACAAATTAAAGATGCTGTTCGTGATGGTCTGAGAGCTGTTAAAAATACTTTGGAAGATGAAGCGGTTGTGTTGGTAAGTATATCAACTGTAATGTGATGTAGTGCTTTGGTGAAAGGCATTCTTAATGTGGACATTCTCTAATTATTAACGGCAATGGATCAAATTCATTTTTTTTTTTTTGAAAATGGATCAAATTCATTTTCTATTATTTATTTCTTAGTTGTGACTTGTGTGGAATATCTTCATTTGTGAGCTCAGGGAGCTGGTGCTTTTGAAGTTGCAGCGAGGCAACATTTGATCAACAATGTGAAGAAAACCGTCAGAGGAGTAAGTGTTGTCTCCTGGAATTTTTTATTACTCTGAGGTAGATGAGCCCTTCACCATAATAATCCCCATGAATCTGCTTACAGCGTGCACAGCTTGGGGTGGAAGCATTTGCCGATGCATTACTTGTTGTGCCAAAGACTCTAGCTGATAATTCAGGCCTCGATACGCAGGATGTCTTAATTGGCCTCACTGTATGCTCTCTATATCTCAACGTTTTGGTGCAAGAAAAACTACATATTTGCAATTTCTAAGAATCTCGATGAAACTTTTTTTATTCAGGCTGAACATGACAAGGGGAATGTAGTTGGACTGAGCCAGCATACGGGAGAACCAATTGACCCTCACTTGGAAGGAATTTTTGACAACTACTCTGTGAAACGACAAATCATAAACTCTGGGTACGTACCATATTAGACTGCTTTTCAAAGAATAGTATATTTGGTTTTCTTTAATGGATTAATAGTTAACGGAGCTTCATCTACTCCTTTTTAGGCCGGTTATTGCGTCTCAGTTGCTTTTGGTGGATGAAGTAATTCGCGCTGGTCGGAACATGCGGAAGCCTACGTAGTTGTCCTACATGAGCTTAGGTGGACTTCTGTACCATAAGTCAACCTGGTTTTGAGAGCCTTTTTGTCCGGTTGTATTTTTAAGGGAAGAGGTCGACTATCATCACTACTGAACGAATTGTGATTTACAAAAATTTACCCGGTGTCAGTATCTGCTTGACTTGAAACAATATAGAAAGAGTAATTTAATCTACAAGCTATTGCTATTTTCTGGAGAAAGGCATGTTTCTTGTTTCTCTTGCTATGGTATCAAAGATAAACCCTCTATTTGCCCTTTTCGTTTCTGGTTCTTTTTTCTGCATTTGAAAAGGGAATGTGGACGTGTATCAAGGCAAGAGAAATCAGGAACTTGGCTAGGACAGAACATGCTGCTCCCTACAGTTTAAAACTTCAAGTAGGCTGGGGTTTCTGGAGTTCTTTGAGGCGTGTGCAAAGGCCGTGTAGTAGTGGCAAGTAAAGAGGAACTTGGGGGAGACCAGAGAGCCGTAGAAAAGTTCAGATTGCTCAGATTGCTCAGATTGCTCTGCTGTTTTAATTTGCAAGGACCTTATATAACTTTCTATTGCTAGGGTTGACGGGGTTTCAACTTGTATGTGAGTGCGCTTCAAACAGTACTCGAATAGCTCAAACATTTGCATTAAATTTTTTATCTAGTTATCCAGAAAGCACTGAAATCTCGAACGTTTGAGTTCCTGACAGTGCAGAATTCTTCCATGGAAGCTCATACATTTCGAGAAGCCAATGAAGTTCTTGCGCTTGAGCTACAATGTCAGCTGCCACAAACAATAACAGTTTTCCCTCGAAAGCTATTATGTTCACTACATGAGCTTCTATAACTATCACAAAGAAAACCTGATTCTAGAAAAAGAGATCTCCACGTAAGACCAACCACATGCCCAACATGCGCGCCCATTCTTCTGCGGGAAAGAGTACTGAGAGCTTCTGCACAGAGAATAAAAAAAACTAGTGCCCACAAAATTTTGGATGGAAACCTCAGTTAACAAAGACCATGATCATCGTTCTGTCTTTGTGCTGCTATCATCTCCCAGAAGCTTTTGCAGTTTCAATGGTAGGTACAGAAGACAAGTCAGATTTTGCACTTGGAGGCTCTTCAGGCAATACTGAATGAAAAAATTTCTTATTAGAGCCCACATGAGTACAAAACAGCTTCAGTAGTTTCCTTCCTCTCATCCATTTTAGCATTATCTTCATGTGATTTTTGCTGCTCAACCCATCAATACCAGCATCCTACCACAATTGTTGCAAGGACATAGATTAGAAAACTGAAAAATTAAATCAGGGAAGTGTGCACAATTAAATCAGAAGCCACTGGTTAAATCCGAAGGAAGCAAACAATTAAATCAGAAGGAAGCCAACAATTGAATCAGAAGAAAGTGAACAAGTAAATCAGAAGGAAGCCAACAATTGAATCAGAAGAAAGTGAACAAGTAAATCAGAAGGAATGAAGAATTAATTGAGGAAGTGAACAATTAAATCAGAAGGGAGTAAACAATTAAATCAGATGCAAGGCAACAGTTAAATCAGGAAGTAGTGAACAATTACATTAGAAGGTCGTAAACAATCAGAAGGGAGCAAACAACTGACACTCTTTACTTCAGTCTTCTTCTAACTATAGAAACATCTAAACCACATCTTTTACCAAATATAAGAGTGTCACTTTCGGAGAAATATCACCCTTCGTGCAGTACAAAGACTGTCAAAAGAAAAGATGAGGTGATGGTTTGAGCCTTATCACAAGTTTTGTGGTACTTCTCTATCAAAAGACAAAAGCAACAAAAAACACAACTTTACCGATAGATATCCATCTCAAAGGTCAACCTATGGATTTGACAGTTGCAAAACCGAAAGTATATATCTGCAGTTTGAATGGTTGAGGATACCATAATGGGTGTCTTTTGGTTCCACAATTACTGAACATTTTCCACAAGGAACAGAGAAAGAATAACACTGACAACAACCATATGCAGACAAAAATATCAAATAAATCACCTAAAAAAAGATGATTGAAATTATATCATTAGCAACAACACATATAACAAGGCTATAGACGAATCAGGTTACATATGCTGCACATTTTGAGATCAAAAGCAAAAATAACAACAGAAGAGATTGAACACCACTTTGCAGTACCACTATAGTTGGTGGCATACTATTGCCCATTCCAGAAATGATCATCAAGTTCAGAAAAGATAAGAGAAGACAGACAAATTAAAAATATCTTCAATCACAAAGAGGAAGCATATCAAATGAAGAAACTAAAGTAAAACACATCTTTCACATTTGAAAAAGCATATAATGATAATACATTTGATTGAAGAAAGGAACAAAGAAAAAATTAAAAAACATGAAAGGATCAATTACTATTAATTATAATAAGGTACATACAAAAGGACCTGAAGTACAATCATTAATGCATCTGTTTAGAAAGAACTGAAATGGATGAGAAGGTGAGGCCAAGATATCAACTCAAACGAAGCTGTTAAAAAAAAAATCAACTGGACAAACTCCATCCAGTAAAAATAGAGAGAGGTAAAAACATGCAGGATATAGAATTGACAAATCCACAACATGTACCATATCTTGAAGGATATAGTCCACAACATGTATCATTAACGTAAGATTTCCTTGACAATAATATAAGGTATATCTTGTGTTAAAATGCAACTACTGAAAAACGATAAAAAAAGCTTTTTCTAGAAAAAATAAATGTTAACATTAATATTTTTTCTCCTGCTATGGAGTAAAATGGTCTACATGCTCAAGCATAGATTGTAAACGCTTGGTTCTAAAAACAGGTCATGAGTTGTTATAGTTATCCCTCCTATTATGCCAACAAAAATTATGGTCCCAGAGTGCTAAAACCTCCAAACGTTTGAACAGATATTAGAAGAACTGAACTGTATATTTCTAGTTAGTATTTACACAGGTAGAACATTAACAATACTGTGAACCAAAATAAATGGCATAAGTTCTGTTTGCAATTTCAGTAATATATGACAGTTTTTTTTTCTATCTTAAATTATATTTCAACTTTCGTTTCTAAATACAAGTTCTATCATTTATGTCATTTTTTATAAGATCAAATTAATTTCTTACGCTGGAAAAGCTTCCTGTAACTATAACACATATATTCAAAGAACCAACAGAACCAGAGATTAAAGACATTGAAAAAAGAATCAACAGCATACCAGAATCACGGCTGAAATTTTAACTGAATAAAATACATAGTCACCTCACAAGGTCAGATAACATAACTTGGTAATGTAGTTAATTCATTATACATTGACTGAAGAAACTTAACGCCCTCAGATGCACACAACAAACTGATACGATCGCGTTAGCTGGCAAGGAAAAGCTTACTCGCGAGCCATATTGACTACAAAGTTTAGGGAAAAGAACAAGGAAACGCGAAGCGGGAAAGAAAATTTTGGGCAAATCAGGGTTTTAAAGTAGGGTTTTAGAACTCATGTTGCTACCTTAGCAATGTTCCAAGTGTTGGAGACTGTAATAGGTCCGTTGTCCTTTATGATCCCGTAGAGACCCTTGGCGATACCCATAGCCTCCTGGGGAGGCACTTTAGGATTGATCTTCCTCAGCCTCAGGTTCGGACTCCGTTTCTTTGAGAAAAATCTCACAAATGTAGCAGTAGTTGGCAGAAACATCTCCTCCCGTCTGGCTTTTCCTCCCGTAACAGCAATCCGCTCTTTCACGACTAACGAATTAAATCGAATGAACCCGAAACAGCAGCCTCTTTCATTTCTCGGGAGAGGAAGAATGTGGAGTCTGGCGCGTCGAAGAGCCACTGGTTATTTACCCTAAGATTTTTAATATTTTTCTTCTAATTAATCATGGGTGGCTCCATTTGAGTGGAGTCACTAATATTATACAATTCACTAATATTATACAATAGTAGCCGAGAGTTGAGTCCCCTCTTTTAGTTAAAAGTCCGCCAAAAAATTTGCGGATCTAAGAGTACAATGCCACTCATGAACAAATAAAGAAGTTAGAAATAAGATCTCTCTAAATATATATAGGAACCTCTATGGAGGAGCCGAGGTTTGCTTGCTCCAGCCAATGATATTGCTAGAGTCACCTTCAATCAGTAAGGGACCGGAAAAGCGATTCTAGAAATGTCTTAGCGCATGCAGAACACCATGTACTTCAACCGAGGTAGAGTCTTCAATCCCAATAGGACCAGCAAAGGACATAAAAATCTCACCTTCTGAATTCCGAAATACCCCCCCATAACCAGCTGGGCCGGGGTTGCCTAATGAAGATCCATTGAAGTTGACTTTGATTGTACCTGCCGATGGAGGAATCCATGTTGCTGGAGGGATGGAAGATACGTGTAGAAGTGATCACTTCCCAAGCAGGCCTTATAACTTCACTGTCCTTCAACTTCCCTTGCACGATCAGCCATTGGATAACGAATATTTGGACTG
The DNA here is from genome assembly GCA_019845555.1 of Aristolochia fimbriata. Classification (NCBI taxonomy): domain Eukaryota; kingdom Viridiplantae; phylum Streptophyta; class Magnoliopsida; order Piperales; family Aristolochiaceae; genus Aristolochia; species Aristolochia fimbriata. Next base: position 40,689,900 of record CM034079.1, on the reverse strand, counting down.
AATGGATTACTTCCTCCCATTGTTTGGACTTCGTTTGAAAAACTATTTTGTTTCTTTCTCCCCAAATGGCCCATGGAAGGAAGGCGGTCAAACATCTCCACATCAACAAACCCATAGTGGACAAGTGTTGGGGGATACAGTGAGGAGAGAACCAAGTCCTATGAACCAAGTCCAAATCTTCTATGTATACTCGCAATGCAATAACAATTGATCTACCGTCTCCATCTAAGTATCACATAAGGGGCAAAACAAGGAATTGAGTTGTTGTCCTCTCCTTGCCAGCACATCCCGAGTAAGAATCTTACCGTGAAGTGCACTCCAAATAAAGAATTGGACTTTGGGTGGGGCTGAAAGCTGCCAGGCCCGTCGGCTTACATGAGCATCACTAGAAGGCAATAAGACACTATAAGCAGAGGCCACTGTGAAACTACCATCCGTAGATGGAGACCAGATGAGTGAATCTAGTCTATCGTCGTCCTTGTAAAAACTCCCAATTAAGCTCTCCAAGGAGCTCACTACTTCATCTTCCCTTAGTGCTCTTCTAAACACACTTACCCAATCCGTACTATGGGATTGATTACTTCCCAAAGTATCCAAGACTGTAACATCAGGGGAAGCTGCCACCCGATAAAGAGAAGGATGACTGATTCTTAACGGGGCGGATCCCAACCACATGTCCCTTCAAAACAGGGTATGCTGCCCATTGCCTACTGCCCACGATTTCTGAATTCATCAAAGATTTATATCATTGCATGTATTTTATTAAATTTAATGTTATGATAACATATTTAAATGTTAGGTGTCTTATTTATTTTTTATTTTTCTAAAATATTAAAATACTATTTATAAGTATTGTACTATTTTTTATGGTAAAGTAACTAATGACATTAAATTGTTATATTTTTTCCTTTATTTTTAAAAATTAACGTTTTATTTATTTATTTATTACCCATTTAGCATTTACACATGAAAAATCGGGTAATAATCGAAAATAGCACAACTAGGAAATTAATTAGAAAGGACATAAGGAAATCCGTTCTTAATTTCGCATTACCATATTTGACGCCCCTAATTTGCTTAAAATTAACCGAACCATTTTGGTCTCTTCCCTTCTCACGCGTCGTTTCGAAATAGACAATTAGTAACGGCACTTCCCAAAATTAAGCACTGCCAGACGTCGAAGCCACAGCTCAAGATTCCTCGGATGCTTATCCTCCTGTCATCTCTGTACATTTTAATGGTGTCGTTCATTGTATATTTTTGCGTCCAGGACCATCACGATCAACACGTCGCCATTAAAGCAATAAACAAGAACAACTAGAAAATGAACCATCTCATCTGCTGCCTCTTCCGGAGGAAGAAAAAGAGAAAAACATCCAAAGATTGACGAGAAAGAAGAAACAGACACAACATTTGTTTCTTCAGTTTCAGTGCTCTGCTTTTTCTGATTGATTACAGTTTCACAATCGAGAGGACTATTTTCTCACTGTAACAAACAAGCCCAAGGAGAAAATATAAAAACCTGCTGATAATGGAACCGGGATTTATTTACCAATCGGTTCGTCCCCTTTGGAAGGAAGAGCCGGTGGTGAAGCAGAAGTACTTGTTGGCGACTCCTCATCGGCTGTGTCTTTATCCCTCACTGCCAAAACTATCAGCAACATCATCAATGGATAGCTCACGGTGGTCAGCACCCAGTTCACGATTAACTGAGAGAGGAAGGGTGTGTTGTGCGAATCCATTTGCCATGCCATTGCAGCTCCTGCGCTCTGTACTCCTTTGTAGAACCCACTATACCTGCCATTCCCAAGAACATCTTCATCAATTTCGATTCGAAGAGTAACAACAATTTTGAGCAAATTGGGTTTTGAGAAAAACAGAGGAAATTTGTAGGGAAGAGAAGGGAAGATGAATGCGAAAGGGTACTGATCAGTACCTGCTGAGCGTCTCAGAATCGTCGGCCAAAGCTCCGATGACCCAATAGCACAAGCTCTGAAACATGGCGTCCAACAATCCGTAAGAGAAATACAGGACAAAGGGGCCGGCGTAATCAGTCCCGGATTTCTTGAAATCCAGCTTCTCCGACGGCGGATCATGGTACGAGTAATTCAACTGGTTTGCAAGCCCACCGCCCCAAATCGCAGTCCCTAGCACCGCGACGACGGAGATCCCAGCGATTCCCCTCGTTCTCCTGCTCTTGAAACTGAAATCGAGCAAGTACCCGATGACCACCGACCCGATCATCTGGGCTCCCCAGTAGAAGACATTGTTCAGTCCCCTGGTTCTGAGATTGAACATCACCCCGTTCACGTTGTTGAACTGGTATGTGTAGAAGAAATTGCTGGCCCAGGCGGATGGGATGAGGAGCTGCATCTTCCAGTTTTTGAAGAGCTTGAGGATCTCGACGACCTCGACGAGGACTCTGGAGTACTTGATGTTGGTGGCGCGGGAGCCGTCTTCCCGGACGACCTTGCTGGGGTGGAGGATGGCAAGGGAGAGGACGGCGCCGGTGAACATGAAGCACATGAAGGCGATGTAGGTCCCGTCGTTGACGGACTTCGCCTCGAGGCGGTTGTAGTTGAGGACGAAGGGGATGAGGCCGCCGATGACGCCGCCCATGTTGAAGACACTCCAGAAGAGGGAAATGTAGGTGCCCCTCCGGTGGGGGACGGGGTAGGAGGTCATGATGGCGCCCTGGCCCGCCCACAGCAGTCCGGCGCCGACGCCCAGCACGGCGCCGGAGACGATGGCTAAGGCCTGGTGCTTGTAGTGGTTGTAGTAGAGGAAGGAGCCGGCGTAGAGGACGTAGGTGATGCAGCCGTTGAAGAGGGTGAGGCGAGGGCCTAGGATGTTGTAGATGCCGCCGCCGAGGACGCCGAAGACGGCGAAGGTGGTGTACAGGGCCGTGTTGGCGTTGTTCGCCGCCGTGGGGTCTACCTGGCCTCCGCCGCCCATCCCGCTCAGGGCGTTGAACATCCCCGGGCAGCAAAAGCACACCAATCCGATCAGGGTCACCTGAACCAGCGGCGAGTTGTACCGCAACACCCCCGTCTCCAGCACCGGCACCGGCACCGGCACCGCCGGCGCATCTTCCCCATCTTTCCCTTCGAAACCCATCAATGTAGTAGTACTCTGTAACAGAAAATTCTAAACCTAATACGAAAGGGAGGAGAAAAGAGCGGAACGAAGAAGAGATCCGATCGACCAATCTCACAAGCCAGCAACCGGTATTACTCCAGGATTTATGAACGAGGCTTACATAGAAATTTGCTATGAATCGCCAGGGTAGACGACACAATTTATGAAGGATGAAGCCAAGGCGAAAACAAGATGACCAGATTTATAAATTCGACATTTTCATTTCCTTATCTGAATCGCTTTCCATACTCCCTCATGAGTGCCCTTCTGTTCTTTGTTTGCAGGAGGCTGAAAACGAGAACGGTGGCCGGACCTGTTTGTCGACTTCTGGGTTGTCTCTTCTGACGAAACGGGAAAAAAAAAAAGCTTCCAATTCCCCACTTTCAGAACCGCATGCACCCCTTTTGTCAATTGCTTCAATTCCTTTGTTTCTGCAGATTACAGGTGTGAAGAACATCAAAGTCTCCGTCCCGGCCCCTCAACAACTAATGCAATTGGATTTGGACACTTCTATTTTCGCATTTCAGTTTCAACCTACTTTCAATCGTCTCATCATCAGAGCCTGCAGGGAATCCGCAGTGTATCGCCGGCGTTATACTTTTATATACGCATAAAAAAATGGGAAATCTTGTTACGTCTTAAACAATTTAAATTTCTGGGTTGTATCCGGCTCATCGTTCTATCATTAAACGTGTGCGAATAAGATTTGTTCTTTTCACCTTTGAAATGAAACCTCCGTTACAGTACAGATTTGAGATTTCTTCATCGAGGTCGGAAGTTACTTCTCCACAGTGACACTCTTTATTATTCTTTTCCGTTTTTCAAAGGTTGTTTGAAGATGGACGTGAGAAGATTCTGTAACCACAATTAGGCTTATCAACAAGTGGAGACAATGGAGACGTCCCGTCAGAGAAGAAGAAGAAGAAGAAGTGACACGCGAAGGCATTGTGGGTGGGGAAGAAGAGACGACCGAGAAGGCAGCAGAAGATAAAACAAAGGGAAAGTCTTAGTAGGAATTCGAGTAGTGATCCTCAAAAATCTGCTCAGCGTGGAAGAATTTTAATTTCGTCCGCTACCGGGTTCATCATTCAATCCTGATGATTGATCTATTGTTATCCATCTTTGCCGAATCCCTTTTGTTTTTTTTTTTCTTTGAAAAACAAGATTATCATATTAAATACAAATAACTCTGCGGACGAATCCAAAAAAGTAAACTTCATATTGAAAGATAAAAACCGAGATAGAATCGAGAGACTTCTGCAATGGAGCCAAAATAGGAAAAGAATTGCGAGGAATCGAGGAGGAAGAAGAAGACTGTTTCCCTCGTCTTCCAGTCGCCAACCGGAAATCGAGTAAAAAAGGTTAGAGAAAACCGGGAGAGAGATAAAATCGGGTCAACGAGTTTAGGGGGGGAAAAAAATAAAAATAAGGAAACTGCGTTTCTTTCCTCTCTCGAGTTTCTTCCTTCTTGACCAGACTGAATTTCTGTATTTTTAAAAATATTTATTAAAAATATATATATATATAAAAGTATGAAAGACAAAAGTAGAAAACAAGGAAGTCTCTTTTTTTTCTTATTATATTAAAATTTCTAGATGTCAGACTTCATGTCAATAAATGATTTTATATTTTAAATGTAAATATTTTATATTTTTATAACTTTCATATATTTTTTATTATTAAAAACAAAAAAATACAAGGAGGCGGAGCAACCGAGGAATCTGAATCTCGTGGTCGCGTCGCCTTGTCGTAAAGCGTTCTCCAGGCTTCGATAGTTTCAGATTATACTTTTGTCTTTTCATTTCTTCGGTCCAAACCTGTGTTTTTACGTAAAGTCATACAAATGTTAATAGAGTTATGATTTAAAAATACTCCAGCACTGGCCACTAATTAATCTTGTTGGCTTTCTAAATCCGAATCTACTGGAACTTCTAGTGGAGCCCTCGAATCTCGTCGAAATGGCTTTTTACGGGCACAAGCCGGCCTTTTGAAGTAGACCGGTAGAGGTGGAAAACGAACTGAGCCATCTCGAATCGAGTTGTTCTAGCAAAATTATGAGATTAAGAAAATTTCACGGATAAAAAATTATCATGGACTTGTTCCACTGTTTTTCTGAGTCGTCACAGCCAGTCCATCTGTCTCGCCACATCATTGTTACCTTAGCCATCATTGTCCGCAACAATTTGTTCCATCATTGCCACTCAGTTGCCGGTCACACGGTAGGCCACTTCAGTATTCAACCAACCGAAGAAACAAAAAACACCAAAGTCTGTCAGTGATCCTCAGTTTGGTGGAGAAAAATGAGTAATACCCAAGGTTTCCTCTCATCTAAGCAGAAGCAGTAGAAAGGGGATCACGATCTCCATTCAAAGTATTGACCCCAACAACTTAGAGAGGCAACTACAAATAGCCAAAAACTTTTTCTCGAGTCGAAAGAGTTCCAAAGTTCACCAATTCAACCGGAGTAGCTTTACACGTTCACTAACAGCGTCAACAAGTTAATACATGCAAAACACGAATGTTTTTATCCGACCGACGAAACCATTATCGTTCATGCACACTCTCTCGAAAACTCAAATTTCAACGTCAACTTGCTATAAGCCAAAATTTCATCAATTCACACGGAGATCGAATAAGAGGATGTGTCCAAGATTGTACTCGCATTTTCTGATTTTTAACACACAGTAACACAAATTCTGTCTTAAATTGAATTAAATCACTCAATTGCCCCTCTTCGCGAACCGGCGGATTTTCTGTGAAACATTTAGTATACTTACTAGTTACTACTACTACTTGGATTAATTAAATGCGATTTTTTCAATTTTCTTCCTTTTTAATTAGCACAAAATAATACAAAAATATTATGCGCAACAAACTTAGGAAACTTTGGGCCTTGGCCCATTTATCTATCGAAAGTCCAAACGAAAGAAGAGAGAATCCAGGGCCCGTTTCTTCTCCCTATTTAAATTGTTCTCTCTTCTGGCCCCTTTCGCTCTCGGCTCTCCTCCTCCACGATCTCTCTTCCCTCCAAGAATGAACTCGGAAGCGTCTTCCTCTTCGACCCATCTTCAAGCGATCTCGAGTAGCCCTTTTCTCCAGAGAGAGCAACGATCTCTATCAGCTGAGGACTGTTTTGTTATCGTCCTAATTTAAAGGAGACTGAGGATTGGGTGATTTTAATTTGCAGTGTGGTTGAGGAAAAAGAAAATAGATGTTCCGTGTTGGCAATCTTGGATTAATTTAAAATGTGTTGCGTCTTTGGATTGTTTAAGAGATTGAATCGAATTAATCAAGATGTAAACTGAAGTACACCTGATGAACTCTTGTCTTCATGGGGTATACATGTATAAATAAGCTCCAGAAGTACTGGATTCGTCGTTTTCTTCTCCTCTTCCAACTTCATCTCTCAGAGTATCTCAAAGTTATCTCCGGTACAAGAACAATCGTCCCCAGCAGCAACCTCATCGGAGAAGCCGAATAGCGCTCGGGGCTCGCAACATAACATTGCTTCTTCTTCCCCAATAAAGTCATCAATCCAGCCCTGAAGCAAATAAGAAGACAACATTTGAAAGTAAATTTCATATCGAAAGACAATCATTTTGTAATAATTTTAACAAGGTGTACAACATATATACACGTCCAAATTAATTTGATTTCAAAACCTTTTTCGACCTCATCAAGCCAAGAGTACTCCGAGATCACGAAAAGACGTGGCACTAGTAAGCCAATTGTCCTCGGGACTGACTAAGACTAAAAGAAATCAGTAGAGTAAATCTTTTCTGTGTCGTACGTTCCTATCTCTCCGACATTACTCGTACAAGAACAGTCTCTGTTTTCTTCCTTTCAGTTCGTTCGTGGGGGCACGAAGAACAGTGCATGCCCCTGTTTTCTGGGCTCTCTTGGGTCTGGTTCATGGAGCGGAGAGGGTGATTTTGCAGTGTGTAAAAGAGGATAATTAAAGAAAATAGATGTTGGCAATCTTGAATCAAGATGTAAAATGAACTCTGATTCCCAAAAACCATTTTCGTTTTTTTTTTCTATATATTTCAGAAACAGTGTTTACACTTGATCAATTCTTTTCCTCATGGGTGTACATAAAAACGCTCCAGAAGTACTGGAGTGTCGTTTTCTTCTCCTCTTCCAACTTCATCCCTCGAAGTATCTCGAAGTTATCTCCGGTACAAGAACAATCGTCCCCTCCAGCAGCTTCATCAGAGAAGCCGAATAGCGCTCGGGACTCGCAACATAACATTGCTTCTTCTTCCCCAAGAAAGTCATTAATCCAGCCATGAAGCAAGTCGACTACACAGTAAGAAGCGTCGTCGTCGTCGTCGTCGAGTGGGATAAAGCTTAACACCTCTTCTTGGGCGTCTCCGATTTTGGGTTTCTTCCTGCAGACCTCCTCTGCGTCAATGCGACGCTTCGGGCCGGAATAAACCTCTTCTTTTTCTTCTTCTCCGGTGAAGGGTTTCATGGCCGGAGAATTGTTTCTGGGTATGAAATGACGAGAGAGTGAGTGAGAGTGAGAGCGAGTGAGGCTGGGGGAGTGACCTCGTTTATTTTAAATAGGGATCGTTCCGCATTTAACGCGGATTTTGAAGCAGATTCTTGTTTCCTAAATTAGAATAATATATTTTCGTGAATCGTATTCATTTGGTTTGTAGAAACACAAAATATATATACCTGTGTACAACCAATAAAAAAAACAATAAAAAAAAAAAAAAAAAAAGATTTAAAGAAAGGAAACAGATTAACAAATGCGTGTTACGATATTTTCTTAACGTGGTCAGTAAGTTGATCAGAATAAGTTCAGAAGATACGCAAGCAAGTCCTAAGACAATTCTAATTATTCAAATTAGGAAATTAAAGTACATAACCATGTTACTAGTTACACGCGCGCGTCGCGTCTTTGGCAATGCTTTAGTACAGTCCACTCTCCACTTCACTTGATCACTCTCCTTTGATCAATATATACTCTCACCTTCCTCCTGTTTGAGTAGCTAGGTTTTGACAATGGCGGCAACCAGATTAACAAGAAACCCGAGGCCGAGGAGGCTGAAGCTAACTCTTCCTGCGGCTCTGCCTTCTCGCACACCTCTCTTCACCCTTCCTGCTAATTTCTCCTTTCTTCCAAAGCCGCCGCCGGCTTCTTCAGAAAAAATATGGGAGATTACGAGCGTCGACGACCTGGAAACACTCGCCGTCCTTGGATACGGCAACGGCGGGACCGTCTACAAGGTCCGCCACCGGGGCACCTCCCGTGTTTACGCGCTCAAGCTCCTCCGCATCCCAGCCACGGACGAGGGCGCCGAGTCCAGTACTGATCAATTGGCTCGCGAGATGGAGATCCTGGCGCGCACCCACTCCCCTCACGTGGTCCGCTGCCACGGGATTATGAAGAAAGAGGCGACTCAAGAAGTCGCCCTCGTCATGGAGTACATGGATTCCGGCACCATCGACTACTTCCTCCTCCGCAGCAGCAGCAACAAGGGAGAAGGAGCAGCAATATCATTAATGTCGTCGGAAGCAGTGCTCGCGGACGTAGCCAAGCAGGTGTTAGAGGGGCTTCGCTACCTCCACGGTCTCAACATTGTGCACAGAGACATCAAACCTTCCAACTTGCTCGTCAACTCAAAGATGGAGGTCAAGATTTCAGATTTCGGGGTCAGCAAGATCTTATCCGGCACTAGCACTAGCACTAGCACTAGCATTAGTACTCCCCTGTTGCGGAGATGCACCTCTTTCGTCGGGACCAAGGCCTACATGAGCCCCGACCGGTTCGACCCATCTAACAACGGCGACAGCTACGACGCCTTCGCCGGAGACATCTGGAGTCTGGGCCTGACACTGTGGGAGCTCTACCTCGGCCACTTCCCCTTACTGCCGGCGTCGGCGGCGGCAGCGGAGAACCTGGACAGCGCGACGCTCATGTGCGCGATCTGTCTTGGGGACATGCCCCAATTTCCCGAGAGTGCCTCTCCGGAGTTGAAAGATTTCCTCGGACGTTGCATGGAAAGGGACGCTACCAAGAGATCCACCGCTTCGAATCTTCTCAACCATCCTTTCATCAACAGATCATCGTCCTCCTCCAATATTAGAGATTGGCAAAATTGATCTTTTGTAAATTAATATTCCTGAATATTACAGTACTCGCTCTGATCAAAGAAATCAAAATTGATCTTTTGCAATACAGTTTTTTCCAATTACATTGACGTACGAAAACGATGAATCCATAATGAAACGCAAGATTATGATTAATTAACGGGAGAAATAGTCACTCCCTCCTCTTAAACTTACATACATGTTATATTGTTTACAAAATTTACATTGAAATTAGCTAATAATATAGATAATTAATTTAAATAACTAATTACGGTTGTGTTTTTTTTATATATACTAATTTAAAATATAAATAAAATTGTCATAAAATTACATAAAAAAAATTCACCAATGCGGCGAGTTGTTCAGTCGTGAAAAAAAATTTTATATATTTTTTGTCGTTTATGTATCTAAAATTTGAAGGATTAAATGTAATTTTCAGGTGGTAAATGTTTTACTCAACAAGCATAGTAGACTCTGGGCCATTGCACATTACAGCTTTATGGGCCTTAAATTTGGGCCTTTTATTTGGGTCTCTGCAGTAAAAGTTCTGGGCCTGTGTACTCTCTCTTTTTATGTCTCCTTTTTCCCGTCCCTGGCGCTCTTTTTAAACGTGTTCATTCTATTCTCTCGCCCCTGTCGCTCTTCTCCTTCGCAAACCGCTCTCTGCTCTCTTCGCTCCAAGAATCATGAATTCAAAATCCTCTGCCTCTTCGAGCGATCTCCGTCCGCCGACGAAGCAGGTGTGTCTGGAACACGGACTTTTGTTTCTGTCTGAATTCCTAGGGCTCACGTTTGCTCTTTAATAGAAAAGATTTTCTTCTGTTCGGCTTTCGTTTAGCGGGATATCCCTTGATGCTTGGCGTGGAAAGATTTTCAGTTTGATAAAAATATCTTCTTCTACTGCTTATGTTTTCGGCGAAGGATACGGAAAAAAAATTTGGTTAGCATGGTCAGATTCCATTGGACGTACCTTTTTTTTCCCCTTTTTGTGCTTATTCCGGCTTTTAGTTTTGTTTTCGAATTTGGATATTGCTCAGGGGATGAATGTTTCACTTCCCTGAGGTTTTTTGGCTAATGAACATTCTTTCTATCTCCCTGAGGTTTTCTTGATAATAAACATTCTTTGTATTTGAAAAATTATTTTCATTTTACGAAGTCTTCGGTCATTATTTCTTGAACATTGGATGGTACAGCACCATCGGAATTTCTTTGGTCTTGCCTTCTGAGCTCCTCATGTTTTCTGGCGCATCTGAATTTCTTTGGTCCTGGTGGAATTTGCGTCTATTACACTATTATATGACTGGGTATTTTGCATTTTTCGTTATTCGTTTCTTGTATTTTTTCAGAACACGTGAAGATTAAAATACAAGGCCACCCGATCGATTATCATACATGGGTTTACTGAGGTCTTAACGCGATCGATTATCATTACTTTGGGGTGCAAGGAAATTCCTTCCTGCTTGATGCATGAGCCTCCGAGCCCTGTACACCTTGCCAACCGACTCCATCCATTTTTTTGCTACCTCTGGCAAGACTTTGGGCATTGTTGGCAGAGGAGGTACAAGGCTGGGAGGTTTCAAGCTTCTGCAGGGTCCTTGCCCCCCAGGTACTGATGATCAATCAAGTTGAGAAGGTCATCATATGTGCAAAAGAAGGAAGCAGTGCTGGAGCAGTTATTTCTTTTATTCCACCCAAGGTATCCTTTGGTAAGTGACTGGTTGAATCAGCCTCCTTTTCAATGAAATGCATATTCTTAATTATTTTATTACTTCTTCGTTTGCACCAAAGAATTTATGTTTGTAAAATTCTTTATGCTTTATTGATGAAAAACAGAGTTCTGACTACAGCTTAAGATACAAAATAGAGCATGACTGATACATTAGGAGAGTTTTGTTTAACTTCGGGGCATAGCGTGTGGACTTTGGAAACTTCTGCTTTGGCTTGGCTATCTGCTAGTGAATTGGTGGATTTTGGATCAAGCAATATGCAATAGATGGCATCATAAAAGATTGATTTGAGCCTCCAATCGGGGGCCATTGTGGAGGGGGGGGAGAATTTATTGTGATTCAGTGGATTATGTGGGTGGGTCTTTTCAATTCTTGAAACGGGTAGTCATCCTTTTTCAATTATCAGCTGCTTGTATCAATCTGTGCGAATTGTGCCTTTGGCATTAATGCATAAGCAGATTCCAGGGTTGATCTTGTTGTGTATACTCTTCTCTTACATGATCTGTTTCTTGTGCTTGATTGATGCTTGTAGATTTCTTGTCTTGGATAGTCTGTTGATTTCTACGTGGATTGGAATGCATGTAATGTAGGTAACCTTTAGAGTTGTGACATTCACTACAGTTAATGTTGACTTTAGTGCTTCCTAATGCTTCTAAAACTCCTTGCAAAGTGTAAAGCAACAAAGTAGAAAAATATATATCTTGAAAGTCATGTGCTTTTTCTTCTTTTTTTTTTTTTTCTTTTCTTCTGTCAGCCTCTTCTGGAATTATAAAATCAAAATTATTGGTGAACACTTGTGATCTGTTTTAGGTTAATGTATCAAAAGTAATTAAAAATGCACATTTCAGAAAAAAAAGGGTAATTGAAAGAGCTTAGATTTTTTTTAACCCTCCTCTGTTGCCTTTGACAGGTAAAGCTCATCTCCGTGGTTGTAATTGCACCTCTGGTCACCCTTCTCTGCCTTGAATACCAGCTGTCAGTTATTTCCTTTACTAATCGGGACTCAAGTATTCTCCTTACGAGGGAATTGGTAATGACATAGAAATGTGAAATGAGGCACTTGGTGGCATAGATTGCTGACCTTGTTGTATAGTACTTGTAAAGTCAGCCACTTGGGCGTTATAACTTCGTTTTTACCTTCCTGCAGTTATTTTCGAATGGACAACTGAATGTCTTGTAAAATGTTTACTTGTTTTTATGATCTTGGAACAATACCTTCTGTTGTATACTTGGCTGCGTATAATGAGCTGATAGAGAAGGAGAGAAGGAAAGAAGGAAATGGAGCAAATTTGGCACTACAAGCACTATTAATTAACACCACAGTATTTATTGCACAGGCATAACTCACATTATATCTGCAACATCTCCATTTAAACACAGCAGATTAATGCACTCTTGGAAGAAAATTTTCACAAGATTCTCCATTTAAACACAGACACAGCAGCATTATTCACAAGATGTTTATTTCACAGGCAACTCTTGTCAGCCCACCTTCCTCTTAGCTACCACCACCAGGGAAGACAAAACAAGGGCAAGTTGTCCTACTAATTTCCTGACCACCCCAGCACAAGGATGGAAAACTTCAGGACTGAAACTGTCTCACAGTTTGCGGCAGATTGTCATTCCGGTTCCGATAGGGACCTAGCACAAATTGAATTGCCCAAATAGTCTGTGAGTTCATGAGTATGTAACAGAGAAGACGAGGACGAAGCGGGAAGAATGCGCTTACCATGCTAATGTTGACGCGCTTGTCCTGGAAAATGTTTTTGTTCAATTCTCTGATGCTGCTGGTGATTGCGTCGTTGGCCTGCAGAAACCATGCAGAACAACAAACTCTTACAAGTTGTTCTTGCTGCAGAATGATTGGAAAAACAGAGGTTTGATTTCTGTTGTGGGATTTCTTACCGATGTGTCGGCCACTTTTCCACTCCAGAGAACATCATCCAGCACAATGAGCCCGCCAGTCCTCACCTGCAATGTGAAAACTTATGTTAAAACCCTGAAATATATAGCTTCACCAACCTTGATTGACTAACAAAATTTAGCTCTACAGAGAAGAGGAAAAGACACGGTCTGTTAACAAAAACTCGCAAAGTGAAGAGCTTGAACTTTACCAACTTCAATAGAATCTCGTAGTATGTTGGGTACATAACCTTATCAGCATCAACAAAGGCAAAATCGTATCTGCAAGATGATAAAAAAAGAGACAGTAGAAGTCATCAAACATACATTAGCAGAAAAATTCTGGTTCTAAATGGAAGAACTAACTTCAACGCACTTGTCAATATCTCCTCTTTCAAGAAGAGAGTTCAAGGCGTCCACAGCCAGTCCATGCCTCAAATCCACCTGCACGCGGAGAAACACAAAATCAATACAATCCAGGCCAAAAATTCGTCATCAGAATGGAGAAATTAGCCAAAAACGAAGCGAGATAAAAGAAATGAAGAGGATCCACCGGACCTTGTGATCAACCCCAGCTCGTTTGTAATACCTCTTCGCGAATTCTACACACTGTGCATCTCTTTCACACGCAACCAAATGGCCGTCCTCGGGCAGTGCCAGGGCAATGGCCAGTGAGGAGTAACCCTAGACACAAGCAAAAAGAAGCAGAGGTTGATCAAGGCAGAGTAAGGCAAGAAATGACTGGAAAATGAAGAAGGAGAGAGGAATTATACGTTGAACACTCCAACTTCGATACAGTTCTTGGCGCCATGAATCTGGACAAGCATGGAAAGCAGCTGCGCTTGGTCTGGGGACACCTGCACACCAAATCACAAGCAATCTAAATATTTTCTTCTAATTTCTTAGATTTAGATGTAACTGAAAATATTGTTTACCACATATTAAATTTATCTTTCATTTATATTATTTTAAATTTAAAATAATTAAAAATAATACACGTTAAAATATAAAATAACTACAAAACATATATAAAAAAAAAAAAAAAAAGATAAGAAAATAAGGAATTAGGAAAAAGTTTTTATTCAATTTCGGAATCATGTCAAGATCTGAATAGATCCGAGACATCTCAAACACTTTCTCAGGAAATCACAAAATATGTTAAGATCCTTCGTAATCTATTAAAGACAAATTAAGCTGTTAGTCAAATTTCCGCTGAGTAGTGGTTGTTCAGGTTTCCATACGGATGACAGATCTTAATTTAGTATAGTGGGAAAGAATCTTCGACATGATCAAAATTAGTAACGATCACTTAATGACTTAGAATTAGAAAAAATAAAATAAAATTACTCATTCTGTAACAAATTAAAATAAAATAATAACGTACCATAATAAATAAATTTTTATAAACCAGGATAATAATAATTAATAATTTAATTAAGCCAAATAATGATTAAAATTTGTCGGCCAGAAGTTATTAGTTAGTGATTAATTTGTTCAGTTAAAAATCTGGGTGGGGACGTCTCGTTGGGGGACCCCCACGTACCGAAGTCTCTTCTCCTTTCATGGTGGCCATCGTCTCCTCACGAAGCTCCCTCAGAACCTGAACACACATTAAACGATCTCTCAGGGTAATAAATCATCAAACGGCACAAAAATTAAAAACCTGGGCGATCGATCGATCACGAGGCAGCATGAAATGCCCTCTCCTCACCTCGGGCTCCCTGATATTTTGCAGAATGTAGTCATGGAGGGGACGAGTGAGACTGATGAGCTCCTTCCTCCCGTACTCCACGACGGTGTCTGACTGCGTCGCCCTGACCACCGCGGCGCCGTACTTCCGGGTGGTCGGAAAGGCGGCGGAGGAGGCCGGGACGAGACATCGGAGGGAGGAGTTTTGGGAGAGGGATCGTGGGGAGGCAACGAAGTTGGAAAACAGCGAAGTGGCCGCCATAGGAGCAGGGGACGAAGAAGAATCGAGGAAGCAGAGGAAGCTGGGAAGAGTGAACTAACTGAATCACTTTCACAGCTGAGGAAGAAGGCTGGGGATGGCTCCCTTAATATAAGGTCGGAGGAAGCAGTGGGGTGGTAGAAGGGCAGCAACGGAACAAATTAAATCAGGGCAGAGGACACGTGGAGGGAGCGCCGGTTGATCATCGCCATGTGTGTGTTACACAATTGTTGACTCCTGTATGCTGGGGAGGAGGTGGTGGGGTCATCTGTCAATTCATTCTCGAACGTGGCTGGTTGTTCTGTTCTCAGTGTTCTTACACTCGACGAGTGGCGTTTCTGAGTCCAAGCTCTACTAAAGTTTGATGTTTCCTCAACCCACATGGCCTGGTTTTACTACAGGTGAGGAAACACTAAGAATTTACTCTGCTTTGTGAAAAGGAATGGAAGAAGAAAGGCAGCGAGCAGGTTAAACTTTTGAATGTGATCCAAGAGAATGGGCAAAATACAGGGTCTCTGTTTTTCTTTGGTCTGTGTGGAGTTTGAATTGCAGGGATTAGAGCTCTTCATTCATCAGGGATTCAGGTGTTGCAATATAAAAACTGGGTCTACTTGAGCCCTTGATTCTAAAATATGAAATTCTGCATCCATCCTTCATAGCAAAAGAAAGACTCGGGAGTGAGGATCCTTATTCACCCATTGTCATTGGTTTATGAAGTGAGGCTTCTCCCACTTTAATATTAAAAAATTAAGGCATCATTCATGGTTCAGATGCTAAGTATAGTTGATTGGGGTTGATCAAGACCTGGAAACGTACTTAGTTAAGTACTAAGTCAGTTTTAATAACATTGATTCCAAACCCTAATTAATTATGCAGCTTGGAGTCCGCGTCTGATTTGGCCACAACGCAACCCAAAGTGAAGTCCCTCTCTTCTATCAGTTTTCTCTAGTATACAAGTTAGAATTCTTTAAAAAATACTAGGGCGTTTTTAATTCATTCATTAACCTAACACGCAACCTCCCCCAACTCGAACCATGGTTATTTGCTCAGGGACTAACTCTGACCCTCTACCTCGAATGGACTCGATTCGAGTCTGAAGGGACTCGTCCCTTTCGAGAAGAGAGAGTCTGACCCAAAACTCAGACACAGAAACCTTTCAAATCCGATGACTCAGATTGTGTCACCGAGTCTTTGAACAGCCAAAAAACTAACAAAAACACAATAAGTTCCATGCATCAATTATTTTTCCCTTTTCTTTGGTACCAAAAAATTAAAAATTAAGATCCCAAATTCTAAGGACTTGTGGAGGTGGATTTCTAACCCAAACAACTGAGCTTTGTAGCTCCGAAATCTAATTCCAATTGAAAAATATAATAATGCCGAGCTGAAAGTAACTGCAAGATAAAAGATAATCCAGATTTTATCATTTTCCCATGTCCCCTATCGTGGACAAAGGAGCACCACAGAAAAGGGCCTATCTTCTTTGGAACTACATGAGGCTGCTACTCAGGGAAGAATCCAAACACCAAACCAGTCCAAATACAAACCAATTAAGTCATGCCACGAACCATGGACAGATTTTTCAAAATTTTGTCAGCTACCTTCTGCAAACTCCCTTCCTAAAAGTATTCACGCATGCCTCAACCCAAAGGATCACATGGGAAACAATTCAGATCTACTTTGAAGTGTCACTCTTTCATGGCCATGGTTCATTTGTAAGGTACAGAAATATCTATGGCATATGTTTGATCAGTGCGTTTTCAGTAAATATTTCCATATATACTCAAAACAGAATCTGATACATATCTTTTGGTGGAGGGTTTGTGCTGGACTCTTTTGAAGCCTTCTTGGACATCTCAATTGTGGAAATGTAAGTGTAATTATTGGATTGAAGCATCAAGGTTGGTGGTCAAGTAGCAAACCTAAGTTTGCCTTTTGTATCAGTAAGGGCCGTCGGCGAAAGCAGGTATAAGTTTTCAGGAGTGTGGAGGAAAATGAAAGACGATGAATCGGACTCCCAAACAAGAGAACGATGAACACGAAGACGTTGAGTCGTTTTCCCCTTTACTTTTATTGGACCCACAGGCTATGAATGCAAAAGCAAAGAGATGCCATGAACGAGACTGACGCGACACCAGAAGCATACCTTACCACAATCATGGCGCCAGGTGTCCTCGTCTGCTACGCCTCTTCGTCCTTCGCATCTGTATCCCCGGCCACCGTCCTCTTCCAACTGCTTTTAACGGGGTCTCCTGTTGGGAGAGTCGCCACTCGGTACATCGTCTCCTCTAAATAATGCTCTTACCGTTCGTCTTCTTAATCGCTTTCACGGAATCATCACTCGATTCGCCACTTTGCCTTTGCAAATTTCATCACGCTTTCAGGGCCCAACGCGTGAACAAGGAGGTGACCGTGTCATATCCACAGATTCACAGGAAACAAAGGGGGACCGATTGCAGGTTCAGAACTTCGAATTCTAACCAAATGGAAATTTTAATGTAGAACTTACAAATTAAAGAGGAAGCTTCTAGATAGTTAAATAACTCTCAGACACTTGGACCAATCTGGTATTGTGGTATCACAACACAGAGCACCCGATGTGCTAACATTTGCCCTGTCATACAATGTCATCTAACATCAAGACAAGTGGCAGACCCTTTAGTGGTTTCCACATTAAGAGAATTTCTTTGGTACAATTGAATGAAGATTCAATCATTATGATTGCCATTTTTTAAGCTTATGGTAAACAAAAGATTGTCGGCGAATATAAAGTCATTAAAATTCAGCTTACTTCGTCTGCAAATGCTCTACCTCCAGTTGCCGTCAAATTCATTTGATCTCCACGTCGACTCTGACTGTCCTTGCATTCATATTATATGGATGGAGCGGAGAGCAACTCAGTCAACAACGGTGTTGCACGAAGGATGTGCATGCCTTTTATGGATGCGCATGCCATAAGTGTACTTCATGTCGGATCGTAGAACACCTGCACAAAGTAAATATGAACAATAAAATCGCAACAATGTTTTTTCAACTCTTGAAAATAGCTATATTCCCTACTAGCAGAGAACCTTCCGTTGAATCACCTTATCCATGGTGTCACTGAGGAGAACGAAGTAACAGAACTAGTGACGCATATCACAGATTACTTCAACTGGCCACCTCGTCAAGGTCATTTTTGCGACATATTGTCATTCCGTCACCAATAGGCACCTAAAAAACATCATTGACGATTTTCAGCCATTCTGAGTCTGAACCAAGCCTTGTTCTAAAAATCAGCATGCCTTGACAAAGCAAGAAAAAAATGGTACAAAGAAAAAAATGATACTCACTATACTGGTGGTGATACGTTTATCTTCAAAAATACTCTGGTTGAATTTTCTTATGCTTACAGTTTTAGAATCATCAACCTGCAGCACAGTGCATACACAAGTAATTGCTTCATTTCTTACATAAGGTATAGTATACAACTTCTGGCTTACCGATAGATCAGCAACTTTTCCATACCAGAGAACGTTATCAATAACAATTATACCTCCAGGCCTCACCTGTCAGGGAAATGATTTTGACAAATCTCCATAACTTTTGTTTAAAGAAAATGACTATGAAGTAATAACATACACAACTAGAGCCTCAATAAAATGACAAGCATGAAGAATCAGACATAGCAATAATAACAAACAGGGAAATAGCAATCATAAAATACTCTGCTACAGCAACAATTCCTCCAATAAAAATTTCTAAGCAGATGGGTTAAGAAAGTATCCTGTGTAAACTGAAGAGTAATACCAGTTTTAGAAGGAGCTCAAAATACTCAGGGTACATTCTTTTCTCAGCGTCAACGAAAGCAAAATCATAGCTGCATGGAGGAGAAAACAAGCATCTTCATATGCCATTGCAAATGTGAACAATCTCATACACACACAAGCACACACAACACTGAATGAAGCCCTGGGACACAAACAGGTAGAAGAGAAGGGCAGTATACCTTTCAACTTCCCCATTCAAAATCATAGACTCCAAAGTATCTTCCGCCAGTCCTTGTTTCACATCCACCTGTGCGAAAGGAAATGGGAACAACAAGTTTATGCTGGACACTTTTTCATCCATCTGTAATCAGTTTAAGAGTAATGTTCCAAAAGAAGAGCATAAACTATTTATTTGTCAACCGCTGAACTTTCAACTCTGTTCATTGATTTTTCCTGCTCACAAAGGTCTTCAATATATGGGTCACCAAGAAATTAAACATCAAAAGCTTGCTCAGTTGATTGAAGTTTGATAACGTCATAGTAACTAAAAGCCACCTATTATGCTCACTGCAACTTTAAATTAGACCTAGAGCTAATAGTCTTTTAAACATCACATCTACGACATCTTGGAAAAGTTAGTTTTTTTTTAAAACAGTGGTGTCTTCTGGCTTTTTATTCATGAAATGAAATGAAGAAGATTGCTGGTACATATTGTTACATAGGATACGGCTTACATATCTGAGTAATTAGAAATTCTGCTTTCTTTCCAGTTTACAACAATATCCCCTTTCAACTAACTTTTTTTTAAAAAAAAAGTTAATTGAAAGCTAGACCAAGACTCCTTTTCCTTTTTAATATTTGGTTGGTGCCACTAATAAGCTTCTCTTCAAGCTAGGTTTAAAAGCAGTCAGATTCAGTAACCTCAGCCCAACTAAAGTGTGTAACTCTCTAATAGTGTAACTCGTAAAATATGTGCAATGTGGCCTCCATTCAAGCCTGCAATCACATGGTAATATGCAGGTCCTAAATGTTAATATAGGAGCTCACTCGTGTTGCTGAAGACCATCATATTTGGGTTACAACAAACTTCAGAACAGTTTGGAAGAGCCAACAGGAGTCAACACTCCCATGAACATGAAACAGCACAATTGACTAGAAGAACTTCCCAAGGAGGCCATCATGTTGAGAACTGAATACAGCTTATATAGAAGAAAATTTATTTTGAAACACAGGCAAAGAAATGCAATGTGCCACCACCAAAAGAATATGGTTTGTAACTTTTTAAACACTAGCTTAGCTGGTTTGCTGTGCAAGCTGAAGAATACATGAAACAATAATAATGCTAAATACATAAGTTTTCTTCACCTTATGAGAAACACCTGCTCGTTGGTAGTACTTTCTCGCAACTTCAAGACTTCTTTCATCTCTTTCACATGCAACTAAAACACCGGATTCGGGCAGGACCAAAGCAACCGCTAACGATGAGTACCCCTGAGAAATTAAGCATGAACGGAATATCATCTTGAAACCCTTGTCTTCATGCTAAAAGTTCTTTTGAAAAGAAATACATACGCATGCAGCGAAGTGGGTAATACACATTAAAGTGGATGAGATAAGAATTAGAATGGGGCGCTTAAATCTGGACTGACTGCAAAGAATTATCAAAAAATCCACAAGGCAGCAAAATGGCCATACAGTGGCATTGACGACTTAGAGATAGGAATTTTCACAAAGTTCCAAAGGAGCATTCAAACCAACTTGTGACGCAGAATCTCTGACCCAAAAAATAGAAGAAGATTAGTAACCCCAGCAAAAAATATGCATGGTATGAAAATCATCTTTTCCATTGACTTCATGTAAAAATCCAACAAGAAAGAAGCAAATCTTTAACAGCAAACTGCAAGTGCAATTGCACAGAGAAATCTGATACCCAAGAAACCCAATAGTTAAGACACCTGAAAAGTATTTACATTAGGTGATGTAATTCTTAGATTTGGAAGCTTAAATCTGAAATGGCAGAAAAATAATTAAGCTCCCACAAGACTCTTAAAATGGCCCTCATACAGGCATTGAAGACTATAGACTAGAACATGTGGGGAATTTGGAAGATAGCATGCAAACACTTAATGTTTGTCATATGGGTTTTCAAATACTACTAGCCACTCTCAGATCCAATACATATCAGCCACCCAAAAGTCCAACACAACCCTGATATGCAATCTGTCATCAATACAACCAACCAGCATTATAATTCGATAAGGAAGAGCCAGAACACGTTAACTTGAATGAGGATAGACAATTTCAGCTCACGAGCTAACAAAAAGAATTTAACATATTTAAGAGAGACCGTACAGTATAAACGCCAACTTCAATACATCTGCGAGCTCCATGTATCCTCACAAGCATCACAATTAGCGCTGCTTGGTCAGGAGACACCTACTAAGCGGATTATAACAGTGTTAGCATCAAACGAACAAAAAAAAAAAGGTGACTTCATAGCATTAGTACACAATCCATTGTTAGAGTTAATTAAACATCTGAAAAAATAGATCGCTCTACTCTTTGCCTCGGAAGCTCTCCCGCGAGTTTTCAAATAGACGGGGGTCCTAGGCTCGAGCTTTACCGGTTTCCAGAGTATCTATCCTAGATTCCTAGACAATTTCAGGATAAGGAATAAAACACGGAAACGAGTTCAAGACATGATATATACGATGACATAGCGTGAAGTGATAAACTTCAATTATCTGTGAAAAATAGTGAATTATCACCACTTGCGAAACTAATAGACATTATGCTGCCGAAATTATAAATACCTGCATCTGGCTTCCTCGCATAGCCGCCGTTTCCTCCCGTAGCTCTCGTAAAATCTGAAGCACATATTCAGAGACTCATCATCAAGAGATCACTGAATCAAAATGCTTGCACAACCGAAAGAAAACCAGCCTGCTAACCTCAGGTTCGCGAACATTCGCCAATATGTAATTGTACAGCTGCGGTGTAACGCTTATGACCTGTTTGTTAACGTGTTCGAAATCTCCGACGGCGAGGCCATTTGAATGGGATGCCCCATTTGCACTCAAGGACCTTAAGGGCAGCAGGTGGGAGAGAGGAGCACGAGGAAAACTTTTGGGGAGAAACAGAGATGAAGGGGAAACAGATCGATGAGAGCAGCGGGAGAGACAAAGGAGGGGGTAAAATTTTCCCGCTTCGAGAGAGCCAGAGACGAACGGCAGGCGCGCCATAGGATTGGGAGAAGAGCAAAATTTCGGCAGGAGTGCCATTTTTCAGCAAAATTTTATATTTCGTGTCAGTACATCACTACATTTCGTTCGTCGATGTTTAAAAGCTCGGATTTAATTTGTTTATGAAAAACATTGTTTTAAAACCCGGACCCGCCATCGAACCGGTAGTAAATCCAATTTTGACTACCGGTTTGATGAAGTTATTGAAAGGCGAGGAAAAAAGTTGTAATTTAGGACAACAAAAGTTTTTTAGGGTCAAAAATTAAGCACTACTAAATTAAAAATAAAATTCCATTGCTTCATGAGAAAATGTATGGACCGGTCTGGCACTCCTAGACCTCTCTCTAATGAGAGAAAGTTCTGGTCCCTACTTTTTCTCACTCTAGACCCTGATCATCTATATATCCTCACGAGCAAATCAACTAGGAGGTACACGTAGGGGCCGCCAGGGTTGGGGGTTAATTAATATTATTACTTGTTAACAAGGACAACGGGGCCTACACTTGAGGGCCCCGGCGAAGCGCGTGAGTCTCCTGACATAAGAGCCCGGCTTCGCCCCGATGAAGTCCTTGATCGAGTAGTGCAGCTTGTTCAAAGGACCTCCGGATTGACGGAAGAAAGCCCCGTTCAGGAACACGTCCCCTTCCGATTTCCACGTCCACTTCCTCCACTCGCTCTCCTCCGCGTAGTCCCTCTTCGTCACCTCCTTCGCCCATGCGTCCGGCGGCGCGATGTACCTGTTTCCCTGACTGATGATCGTCGGGTGCTTGCTTCCCCCCACCGCGTACATGAGCCAGTGCGTGTAATCGTTGTTCACGACGTGAAAGAACCCCCATCTACACCTCGGCATCCTCTGGATCAAACCTTTTCCGAAGTGGTTGAACGCAATCGTGACCTGCATGATCGCGTCCTTCGAGTTCGCGTCGCTTGCCCCCATCAGCATCACCTGCATGCAACAACATTAAAATATATTAATGGCGGTTTCAGAATATATATTTCAAAGCGTTAATATATATATATATATATATATATATATATAGATAGATAGATAGAGAGAGAGAGAGAGAGAGAGATATGAATGCGTACGTCGTTGTGTTTGGTTAAATGATTATTGGAGATGGTGATGGCGGTAGAGCTCTCGATGACATCAATGAGACCATCCTTGCAATTGAACATGGAGAGATGGTCGATCCAGACGTTAGCGGACCCGAAGACGGAGATGCCGTCCCCGTCGCCGGCGGTCCTGAACCCGTAATGGGTGGGTGAGTCCCTGATCGTCCCGCCGGTGCTCATCACAATGTCGTGGATCTTAATGTTATGGATCACGACGTGCTGCACGAACTGGATGGTAAGGCCGGCGCCGTGGGCAATGTGGACGTGTCTGCCGCGGCCGTCCAGGGTCTTGAAGCTGTTGATAATCAGCTCCTGGTTGAGCCGGATGATCATGTCCTTGGAGAAGATGATCCACAGCGGCTCGGTCTGGATGACCGCGTGCCGGAGCGTACCCGGCTTGGGGTTCACCATGTCGTCGTCGGAGGAGTCGGTGACGCGGTAAATCCTGCCGTACTTGCCGCCGATAGTCTTGCGGCCGAAACCCAGGACGCACTTGGCGAGCTTCTTCCGGTTCTTGGCCCAGTTCCGGTTGCACCTCCAGCACCGGTCGATGGGGTTGGTGGCCAAACAGGGGCCTCTGTACTTGTGACCCAGATGCCGTCTCGTGCTGTTGTGGCTCAACGCCTGGTTCACCAAGTCGTTAGTCTCCTCGGTGAGGTCTTCGGGGAACGGGTGGTACGCCTCC
Organism: Aristolochia fimbriata; assembly: GCA_019845555.1. Taxonomy (NCBI): domain Eukaryota; kingdom Viridiplantae; phylum Streptophyta; class Magnoliopsida; order Piperales; family Aristolochiaceae; genus Aristolochia; species Aristolochia fimbriata. Next base: position 40,666,294 of record CM034079.1, on the reverse strand, counting down.
AAAGCGGCCGCCTCCGCCTCTCGTTCTCGCTTCGCCCACACCTCGTCCGTCTCCGTGTTAGAATGATCAGCGCGCGACATGCCCAAGCTTAGGAGAGCGGAAAAGAGAACAATGGATATTGAGTACTTGAAGTTAATATTTGACTCCATGGCTGTCTCTTTTGTCTTTATAAATTTGGGTTGTGGTAATCTGCAAAGGTCTGGTATCTATGATCGGTACCAGACCCAACAGATCATCAAACCCAGAAAAGATAAATCGACAAAGCCCGTGTCGATCAGAATGACTCCTCCTACAAAATGGAGTACTGAGAGGGAAGACGAGGAAGGGTTTTAATAGGGAAGATCGAGCACCGAATAGCCGGGGAAGACACCGCAAGGAGAGGAAAAGAAGACTAGGAATGAGGAGACTCTGTCTTTCGTGGAATATATATCGAAACCTGCAATTTTAGCCGTCGAATGGAGGGATCCAGATTCAATGACAAACGAACAGGGGATTGAATTCAAGAGTTATTTAGGGTAATAAGGGATTATTTGCTAAAATTATACATGGGTTAGTTTTGACTCTCCTGGAGTAATTAGTCCTACCTAGCTAGGTCGTGTCTAAAAAATTATTAGAACCGGTGGACGAATTAATTGGATCGGATTAATATATATAGTTATTTATATACTTTAAGAAAATGTAATGTGTACTTAATTATTAAGATCTTTTAATTGCTTGCTAAGACCACGACTCTCGATTAAATTTGTATTTTGTGGGGTGTCTAATATATGCGGATCATGAACATTTTGGCATGGTTCGGTATGTTAATGGAAAATTTATTACATAAAGAATTTTGCGTTATTATGAAATTATGTTGTAATATATATTACTTTCACTCATTATATCTCATAGACAAAATTGCCTCAGCATCAGTACTTCTGGCTGTACGTACCCAGATTCAATCAAAGAGATAGACCTACCCACTTATATATATATGACAGAAATCAAATTCGTTTATAATATTAATATAGTACTCTGGTGTTTTCAGAACATAATATGGGCCCACTTTATTATAATAATCATTAAGGCAAACAGTCTTTGGAAATAGGATAGAAATATTGAAATAAAATGGCATGTAATATATTATTATTCCCTAATAATATTATCACATGAACTATGTAGACCGCATCTATATATGTTCTGAAAATACCTACAACCAAGGTTGGGCGTATATGGTTTTTGAACGGATATAAAAAATAAAAAAAATCTAAAAGTACGTATTTCTATAATTTAATTTACTTTAGAGATCCCATTTTTCATAAATAATAATAATAATAATAATAATCCAAATTTTTAAATAAATTTAATAATGAACTATTAAATAATCAAAACTGACATTTTTTTATTAAATTTTTGAAGTAAATGTTAAGTTATTGTAAAAATGAAGGGTGTCGCGCGTCTATATATGTACATATATAAATTTTGATGATTATAATAAAATTTAAGTAAATATATAAAAAATACTTAGACATAGGGAACCCCACTTTTGCAAACCCAAATACCGAGGGGTTTTTGTTGACCGACTAAACCCGAATACTGGCTGCCATGCTTAGCTACTACTATGGTTGTCACTTTGCATTCCATACACAGGTTATAAAAAACACCTTTTTTTGTCAAGAAATTAAACACCATTTTCTAAGGTTAGTACAATTCTTTTATGCGGATACACTTAAAAATCCAAACAATGCTCATGTTGTACAAGATGATGATCAGAGCCACTGGCTTAAGATGTAAGACTAAGGCTTTTATCAATTTATTGATTGACTCAAACCTCAAACGGGTGTTACAATATTAATTCATGAAACTGAAGTTATTGAAAGGTGAGCAAAAACTTTTATGCCCAAACCCACTTCCCCTTGTTCATAAATAGGAGCATCGATCATTAATAATGCTCTCCAAATCGTCAAAATTCTTGACAAAAATTATCGGTAAAACAAAAATAGTAAAAAGACTACCAAATTAACGAAGCTCCATTGCTTCGATGAGAAAAAATCTATGGACCCTCCACTGTTTTTCTTTTTTCTTTTTTTCTCTCTTTCTCTCTTTCTCTCTCTAGACCCCTGATCTTCTACGTACCCTTACTAGCAAAACGTTGGGATTGTTAGCAGGGACGACCGGATCTACAGTTGAGGGCCCCGGCGAAGCGCGTGAGTCTTCGAACGTAGGAACCCGGCTTCGCATTGATGAAGTCCTTGATCGAGTACTGCAGCTTCTTCCTCGGACCTCCAGATTGACGGAAGAAAGCACCGTTCAAGAGCAAGTCCCCTTCCGATTTCCACGTCCACTTCATCCACTCACTCTCCGGCGCGTAGTCTCTCTTCGTCACCTCCTTAGCTGCCGCGTCCGGTGGCGCGATGAACCTGTTTCCCTGGCTGATGATCGTCGGGTGCTTGCTTCCCCCCACCGCGTACATGAGCCAGTGCGTGTAGTCATTGTTCAAGACGTGAAAGAACCCCCATCTACACCTGGGCATTCTCTGGATCAAACCTTTTCCGAAGTGGTTGAACGCAATTGTCACCTGCATGATCGCGTCCTTCGAGTTCGCATCGCTTGCTCCCATAAGCATCACCTGCATGCAACAACAATATTGATAATATTAATGGCGGTTTCAGAATATTAATTTCAAAACGTTTAATAACTATATAAGTAGGTTATATATATATATATATATATATATATACGTCATTGTGTCTGGTAAAATGGTTATTGGAGATGGTGACGGCCGTGGAGCTCTCGATGACATCGATGAGTCCGTCCTGGCAATTGAACATGGAGAGATGGTCGAGCCAGACGTTAGTGGCCCCGAAGACGGAGATGCCGTCCCCGTCGCTGGGGGTTCTGAACCCGAAATGGGTCGGGGAGTCCCTGATCATTCCCCCGTTCTTGACCACGATGTCGTGGATGCGAATGTTGTGGACCACGACGTGCTGCACGAACTGGATGGTGAGGCCTGCGCCGTAGGCAATGTGGACGTGTGCGCCACGGGCATCTATGGTCTTGTAGCTGTTGATGATCAGCTCCTGGTTGAGCCGGATGATCATGTCCCTGGCGAAGACGATCCACAACGGCTCGGCCTGGATGACCCCGTAGCGGAGCGTACCCGGCCTGGGGTTCTCCATGTTGTCGTCGGAGGCGTCGTTCACGACGTAGACTTTGCCGTACTTGCCGCCGATGGTGTTGCGGCCGAAACCCAGGACGCACTTGGCGAGCTTCTTACGGCCCTTGGCCCAGTTGGGGTCGCACCTCCAGCACCGGTCGATGGGGTTGGTGGCCAAACAGGGGCCTTTGTAGGTGCTCCCCAACTGCCTCCTCGTGTTGTTGTGGCTCAAAGCCTGGTTCACCGCCACATTGGTCTCGTCGGTGAGGTCGTCGGGGAACGGGTGGTACGCCTCCAAAGCCGCGGCCTCCGCCTCTCGAGCTCGCTTCGCCCAAACCTCGTCCGTCTCGGCCGCCATGTGAGCGCGTGCGACGGCCAAGCAGAGGAGAACGGAAAAGAGCACCGTGGATGAGTACTTGAACTTACTCGACTCCATCCTTGTCTCTTTTGGGTTGTAGCAATCTGCGAGGTCTGGTCCTTCGGTTCTGCCTCAATCAGTACCAGACCCAACAGATCAACAAACCCAGAAAAGATAAATCGACAAGGCCGTGTAAGAATGACTCTTATTACAAAATGGGAAGATGAGAAGAGGGTTTTAATTTATAGGGAAGATGGAGCATCGAATAGCCGAGGAGGAGATAGAAGGAGAGGCAAAGAAGGCTAGGAATGAGGAGACTCTGTCTTGCCTTTCGTAGAATATGGAAACCTGCAATTTTTACGGCCCGTTGAATTGAGGGAGATTAATTCAACGAATAGCAGGTGGTTAATTCAAGAGTTATTTACGGCAATAAGGGATTATTTGCTAAAATTAGACAACATGGGTTAGTTTTGACTCTCCTGGAGTAATCGAGTCCTAGGCCACTTTATTAGTTTGTTAACTGGATGGGATTAATTTTTTTACTTGAATATTTAAGTAACCACGAGTCTCAATTAAATGTTTATTTTGGCATGATTAGATATATTAAAGGAAAACCTAGTAAGTAAATAATGCCTTATCACTTTTACAAAAATGCTTTCTCCTTTCTTCTTTAATTATGTTGTAATGCATACTACTCAACGAAATCCATTTTAATGTAGCACTCCTGTGTTTGCATAACATAGTAGATTAGATTGGGCCACTTTATAAGTTAATACTAATTAGGGCAAACACCGTCTTTGAAAATGGGATGAAATAAAATGGCACGTACTACAATATTCCCTAATAAGTATATATCATATCATAGAACTAAACCACAAGTATGATATGAAGATACCCTATAATACAATATAACTTGTAAGAAGGTGTGAGATAGTGTATATATATCAGTACCTCATATTTATCTTTAAAATTAAAAAAAAAAAATCGATACTGTTTTAGAACCCGGCCGGGCCCGTCACGTTGCCACTTGCCTCAGACGGGTATCGAACACTGTTTTCTATTTCGCTGCGAAACAAGTCGAGCTCTCACACCTGCTTTCTCTCTCAGCTTCGGCCTCTCTGCCACCTGCGAGCTCTATATTTCTGAAGCATTCCCTCTTTTAGTTTCTGTGACTCAAATAGGGTATATTTCTTTCTATTTTCTAAAATCCTTTTGTAGTTACACTCTCTTTTCTAACAAGCTTTGTTTATGGATTTCGGCTCTCTGTTTCTCTTTCCCTGAAATTGATTAATGGATTTAAGTTGTTGGAACCATACAATTCTTAACTTGGTATCCTCTTTTCTGTTAGTAGTTTCGTAGTAGTAGTTGTTGTTGTTGTTGTTTTTCTTTTTTTTTTTTTGTGTAAGTTTGGAGTGGCGTTACTTTTTAATTTGTTAATTGTTTGAGTTTAGCCTCTGTGACGTTCTCTTGAGCGCTTAACCTGTCTCTTACGTGTTGCTCTTCCTTCTTCTGTGCTGTTTTTTTCTCCCTCTGTTTTGCTCCATTAACTGTTTGAAGGTAAAATCTATATGTATTCCATGTCTATTTTCAAGTATTTTATTTTTATTTCGTGCGTCTTTGACGAGGTTTTCAAATGACAGAAGGTCGTTGAATGGCTTATTTTAACTGAATCGGTATTTCTCTTAAAATTTATCAGTAATGTGGAATTTAAGATTTTTCTATTAATCTGTAAAAATGCATTTCTCATATTTTTTCTATTAAATTCTCTGTTCCTAATTGTTCCTATCGAATAATTATCTTATTTTGACTGTCTCTCTTGTGGTATGGGGTGCTGAGTATCTTAAATAGTAGCTCTTTAGTTTAGTTTTCTGGTATAGGATTATCTTTCTCTCTCCTGTGTATTTTTCTTTGATTTGATGTCATCTCCAAAACTTGCATTTCACCTATCTGATCTTGTTTATGCAGCTATGTCTTTCCGATCACGTGAACTCCTTAACAAGATTGTTCGCAAGATGGGGCCAGATAAATTGACACCACAAGGAAAGGAGACCCTGAAAAAATGTCTTCCTAACAGCAAAGTCGTGATGGGTAGAGCTAAAAGAGGAATTTTTGCCGGAAGACATATTCAGTTCGGAAATAAAGTTAGTGAAGATGGAGGAAATAAGTGAGTAATTTACTAATATATTTTGTTATTAGTCTCTTATTAAGCAATGAATTGAAATTATACATTTTCCTTCCAAAAGAAAAAAATAGGAGAGTACTTGGTCAAACCTTTCATACTTATAATGCTCGTCATGTATATATATTATGTCTTTATCTCTCCCATGAGGGATGGAGAAACCATCAGCCCCAATCCAGGGTGGAAAGAATGCACATAGGGTTTAGGACAAAGGTTGGTTTCTCCATTCATGCCTTGTGGGGATTACTTCTACCAGGGGGAGGCAGAGACATAGTTAAGATCAAGGTTTTAGGTTGTCTATCTGCCACATGATCATCCTAATTTTATGCTGAAGATGTTACAAAGGAATGTAGACTAACTCTGATGATGTTTTATTGGGAAGTAATGATGCTCAGAATTGACTGAAGACCAAAGAAGAGCAGATACTGCAATTCAAAAATTCATGATGTGATGGGCTCCTGTACTTTTAGTGATGTTGAATCAAGATAATTTGGGATTTGTAATACCAATCAAGTAGTTGCATGAGTTATCTGAAAACAAACCTAGATGTTACTGTTATCAATCAGGCATGTGACCTAAAATTTTTTCCTGCTCTGCCAATAGGTACAAGATCCTGCTATATCTCCCTTTGACAGTCCTCACCTGAATCGCGTTAACAGAATGTCAAAATAGGAACATCCATTGAACTGTATAGGATTTCAGAGTTTTAGTCAGCTGAATAAATACTGGTTCAACTTAATATAGTAAAATTCATTAAATCCATGTCTTTAGATCACACCATTATTTATAGGGACTGCTTTTCGATATGAATAAATAGCATTTGTGTTTTCTCTGTTTGCTTACTTATTATTCTCTATCTTTTATTTTTTCCTTAGTTACAATCAGAGTTTTCAACAATTGTTGCAGGTAGAGAGAAGTCTTTATTGGTTCTTTGGGGTTTGTGATGTAATATTTTAAAGGAGGCTAGAAGAAAATGGCCACACTTTCCTAGTTGCAGAAACTGAAATAGGCAAATGTCAATAGGGAAGCTCTTAAAGAAAAAGACTTGCATGAGATTAGTGATCAATTCCATAGCTAGCTTATTTGCATTTTGATGGTCAGATCTTAAAGGATGAGATCAACATAAGTAGGAGACAGTGAAGTTTTGCATTTCCCCATGAATGCTTGGAAATGTCAGCACTGTGGGGGTAGCCAGACTATCAGGATTGTATAAACACCCTTCTTGAGAGCCTCAAGCAATCTTACTAAGTGTATCTTGGGGCATTAAAGTGAGGCTCTGAGCTTATCTTACTAAGTGTATATTGGGGCTCATTACAATGATGCAAGGCCTTTACAATTGCAAAATTATAATTTACGATTCCCTGCAGTTGCACTTCATGAATTTCTATGATTGTTAAGTGCTCTTATTCTTGTTTCTCTTTTTAATAGTTCTTGATACATCGACAGGTCCAGGCGCACATGGAAGCCAAATGTCCAAGAGAAACGCCTCTTCAGCTACATTCATGACCGGCACATACGCATCAAAGTTACAACGCATGCACTTCGATGCATAGATAAAGCTGGTGGGATTGACGAGTACCTTCTGAAGACTCCATATCACAAAATGGACTCTGAATTGGGTCTAATGTGGAAGGCCAGGATCGAGAAAATGTACGAGGCTCTCTCGAATACAGAAGTGGCTTTCTTCTCACCTGAGGAAGAGGCAAAGCTTGAGGAAGAATTCAAGGAACTGAAAATTGCAAAGAAAGAGGCTCGGAGAGAGGCTAGGAGGAGTATGAGTGCATCATCATCTAATAAGCTAAAACCAATCACAGCAGGGAGCTCTGATCATAAACAGGCTGGGCAAGTGGCAGCATCATAGAATGGTTTCCGACTCTCAAAATTTTAGTGTTTGGCAAACCCCTGTTCACCCATCCAAAGAAAGCTGTTTGTTGCCCTTTCCGAATGTTGTATTAGCAGTAGGGAAGTACATGAAGTTCCTTCGGAATTGGCGAGTAAGACTTGATGAACTGAAATCTGTTCTTGCTATACAAAGAGATTCAATTAAACGAACGAGCCCAACCCAGTTATGACAAGAACCTTCATAGTACACTGGTGTTTTCATAACATAATAACTGATCCAGTTTATTAGATACTAATTAGGGCAAACATTGTCTTTGAAAATAAGATGAAATTATTTGACTCGTCCAGTTTTATTTCCTAATAAGTATTATCTTATGAACTAAACTACAACAATGTTACGAATACACCTACTACTATCTTATAAAAGGACGTGGTACATGTCATATGTGGGTTGGTGTGATATTTTGTTGTAAAGTGAGTTTCGTCCAATGAGTCTATGCACGGTAATAAAGGAGTATGAAGTCTGAAGTAACACCTGAATTTTATAATAATACTTATATAATCAATAAATTACCCTATAATATAAACATAAACTTGTTTACCCGGCGACAACACAAGTTAGACAATTGCCTCTACGTAAGCGCATCCGACGTGGAACCCGGTCGCTAAAGAGTGGCTTATCCACCCTCCACTAATATATTTACACTCCAATTTCAAAGGTTGCTCGGGATGCCGTCGCTCTTCGTCTAAAGCTCGTTGCCGCGAACATCCAGCACAGAATGTTTTCAGCTCCTTTCGGAGGATCCGCCATCGCCGTGACATCTCCAATTTGTACTCGCTTCTCTAAGATCAAAGTCCGCGCATACCTCCAATCGAACCGGAACGAAGCGTCTGAGAAATCCGCTGTTCTTCTCCGTACTCTTCGGGTCCTGGAATGGGACAAACTCTGCGATTCCGTCGCGGCATATGCCGGAACAACCGTTGGTCGAGAAGAAACCAAGGTCTTGTTGCATGCGGATTTCCTATCGAGTGATTCCTGCTTTCGACTGGTTTTGTGTGAGATTTTACTGTTTTTTTATTTTTGTTTGTCGTGATTGGCAGTCGAAGCTCTGGTCCATGCATGTGAGCTACGAGGAGAGTATGAATCTTTTAACAGAAACTAATGCCGCCGTAGAGATGATTAAGTATGGCGCTAGTGGTATGGACTTCAGCGGTCTTGATCTTGCGTTGGTGAGCCAACTCTTTACCTCTAAAATAGGACAATGTAGGTCCATTTTTAGAGGATTATCTTTTCTGCCATTTCTTCTATGTTTTCTACTTGCTGAGAAATTCGTAGAGCTCTGTTTTTGCTCTTTTCGTTCGTTTAACTGTGTAAATTTTTATATTTATTTATTTCTTATGTTGGAAAATGCTCTCTGGTTTGTACGGTGTCTAATTTGCATACACTCCATATCTCTGAAGGTGAAATCTGCTGTTGATCGTGCCTCGCGGAGTCTCCATATGAATGGAGTCCAAGCGCTAGCTGTGGCTAACCTTCTACAGCTTGCGGATGTACTGCAGTCTTCTGTTAAAGCAGCTGTTAAAGAAGATGCAGATTGGTATAGTCGATTTTTGCCTCTGTCAGAAATTGTAAGTTACCATCGTTCCTCAATGTAAAACTGAATACAGCGTAGCGATATACATGTGCATATGCTGATGGCTTCGTTTATTACCTTTTCACGTAGATAATGGAGTTTGTTGTTAATAACGGTTTGGTGAAGTTGATACAGAAAATAATAGACGAGGATGGTTCTGTCAAAGACTCGGCGGTATGCTTCCGCAACGAACAGTCTACTCTCTATTTTTCCCTCTGTTTCTTTTGTTCTATCCCACCAAAGAAAAACATTTATGCCACATCACTGATGATTTTGCAGTTGGACGCTTTAGTGTTGAATTTTCAGATGTTGCTTGTGATTTGAGTTGATCTTATACAAATCATAGTAATTTTACGTGCATGTCACAGTAAGCTGCATTCAAAATAGACATTTCATTGTTAATTATCGCTGTCAGCATTATTTTTCTGTTTCTCCAAAATCTTGTGTTGGACAAGTATAAATTTCCCCTTCTGTTAGCATTCTCAGAGTGATTTATATAGAAAAGAAACCTTCTATACAATTCTCAAAAAAAAAAGAAACCTTCTATACCTACAGTGTGTCTGTTTTCCATCCGTAGACTGATATTGGTAGATCTTATAGTTTTATTTTTACATCAAATCTGTAACTCAGCAGGATGCTGTTTAAATCTGTATTGCTTGATGGAGCTAAAGCTTACTGAACTATATTTACATTAGCTAGAACTGCCTAAAAGCCTAAAATAGTCCTAGAACATCTATTCTTTCCTCTCTACTAAAGTTAACTTGCACCTTTTGTTACTTCACTCAGAGTTCAGAGCTGAAAAGGTCTCGTGATCAAGTTCGAGTGCTTGAGAAGAGGGTACTTCTTCTATTTCTTATATTTCTTGTTACTCAATTAATGTTCATTATGTATTTTCATTCAGAAGTATCATCTGCTTTTGAACATATGTTAACAATAAGGTGCCCAAGGGGATGAAAATGATTGAAACTCCAATATGTTGGTAGCTTGCTTGGTCAATCTTTGCTTTTTTTTTTTTTTTTTTTTCCTTTCTGAATTGCTTTTTTTTTTTTGGGTTCAGTTACTTCAGCTGTTGGACAACCTAGTAAGAAGTGAATCTAGTGAAAAGTCTTCCCTGGTAAAGTATCATTTGAATGAGTTTTTTTTTTTTTTTAAATTTCATATTTATGTTTTAAGCTCTTAAGACACGTTTATCTACTTTGTAGGAAGTTATTAATATTAATGGACGATGGTGCATACAATCAGCAATTGATCAGAGTACAACTTTTACAGGATTATTGCTATCAAGGTTAGAGCTCGTTCTTGTTTTATTTCTTCATTTGCATAATATTCTGAATTGGATTGAACATTCCATGTTTCTAATCTGTTGAATACGTGATCATCTCCTTAATGATCTCCTTTTTCTATCTGTGTGTTCTCTTGAACATTCCATAATGTATACTGATAGCTCTCCAAGAGGTCAGAGCTTGATGGAGCCTGTTTCTGCTGTTCCACTAAACGATGAGTTGCAACAAGCCAGGGCATTGGTTGCAAAGGCTGAAGAGAGTGTTCTTTCCAGGTTAACTGATAAGGTTTGCTCACTGGATGAAATACCTCCTGTATTTTTTTAAAATCAATATTCTTTTTATTGTCCTTAATATTTATTTTCTTCTTGCTACTTTTATTTTTCTTTGTTTTCCAGATACGAGCGAGTTTTGATGACATAAAAAATTTGTTGCATGCGATGACTCAATTGGATGTGGTGGGTGACTTTTCTATTATGTAGTGCTGATAAATAAATATTAGAAGATAGTCTTCTTGATTGTATCACGGCAACAAAGTTTTTCTGATATTTGAAATTGAATATGCATTTAGGTTTTAAAATATTACTTTAAAATTATGGTGTCTATTGTCTATTGTTGTTCATTCTAGAATAAAAATCTAAAAAGGCCCCAATTAATTCTGTTTATCTATATTTGTGATGTCTGGTGATTTATTTCTACTTTGTATGTTTTCATACATAAGTACTTGGTTTGAGTGCTCAATTAGCTTCTCTTGTCTATTACTACATTGCTTAACATGTGTCTTGCTGTACATTTGCACATTGGTTACTGATGAACTTTGTAAATATATTCATATCTTGTCATTTTTACAAAAAGAAATTAAATATACCATTTTCATATCTTGTCATGTGCTGGAATGCTGAAGTGCGTGGAGGTCTAAGTGCCTTTGCATGTCACAGTATGTTTTTTTATTAACTCCTTATTGCATGTGATGTCTTTTTGTAGGTCACAGCTCGGGCAAAGTATAGTCTAGATTTTGGGGGCACATGCCCAGATATTTACTACCTTGGTGATAAGATTGAATCTGTCACCTCAAATGGTATATCCTTGAAAAATATCGAACTGTCTGATGAGGATTCTTCCTCTGCTAATTTGAAAAACTGGGCATTGTATTTGAGGAAATCTTTTCATCCTCTGTTGCTTAATCAGCATCGAGAAAGTCTGAAGAAGTTCAGAAAGGATGTCAATGATGCAGTCTCTGTAAGTTGAAATTTGGAATTTGATCAATCTTACTGGTATTCTCTAGGTTTTATGCTTTCTATATTGAAATCATCAGGCAAATCATAACTTGATGATTTGTTTGCATTAGCTGGTTTTGGTTTTTTAGGTTCTCATCAGATGTGTATCTTATTCAAGTTCAGGGCCTTTAAATCTTCAGGAAAAAAGGAGGAGAAGATTGCAAGGAGGGAGTGTTGTTTCCACAAGGGATCTTGATGCACATCTTGCAGCTCTGAAAACCAAGGTACACTATTTACTTGGTGCTGCCAGCTGGAGTCGTAACCATTTCTCTCTAAGTTTTGCTATGTAATTTTTCAGGTTATTGAATTGGAAGGATCTCATCCTGTTCCTGTTGATTTTCTTATTTCTAAGAAAACAAAAGCTGTGGTTATAACAGGGCCAAATACAGGGGGCAAAACCATCAGTTTAAAAACGGTTGGTCTGGCCGCATTAATGGCAAAGTCAGGTTTAACCTCGGCTATACCTTGGCCCTCAGTTTTTGCTTATAGTAAATATGCCACTACAAAGAAAAGCACTAAATGTTGTTATTTTCCATCATGATGCCCCTTTTCTATATAAGCTTGTATACTTTTTTTCTCCTTTCTGATGCCTTTGTTTTTTATTGTAGGCCTGTATGTTTTGGCTTCTGAACCTGTCAGAATCCCTTGGTTTGATTTTGTATTTGCCGATGTTGGTGACGAGCAGTCTTTGGCTCAATCTCTGTCTACATTCTCTGGTCACTTGAAGCAGATCAGTGTAAGACTATATTTGATCACGAGAAAGAAAGTTGAGTTATTGGAAATATCATAGCACCTTGTCTTGAGAAGTAAAATTCTAATATGCTTTTATGGTGATTAAACTGCTAAACATTACTTCAGAAGAAATACTCTAGTTCTCAAACCCAAGGAACAAGGGACACAAGCACCAAACCAGCAATGACAACAGTTAATCGCTGGTGCATGTGACTGTCCTGTACTTAGGATTACACACGACTTTATATTGAGCCGCAGCTCTTACCAAGATTATTATGTATAAAAATTAACTTACTGACAATACATTATGGAGGATTAGCAACTATCAGGTAATCAAAAACTCAAACTATACCCCCAAAAGCTACTGCATAAGCATAAAATTGGTGCCTGAGGTGTTGCAGCAGACTCACAACACTCAGTTATGCCATATTAAAAAAATGTTGTGGACATTGATGCATCAATAGTAAGGAGAAAAGAATCTTTACAGAGACAGTGATAGGAGGTTATTTGGGTCAAAAGTCGTTGATGGCATATTGTCAGCCGTATTGTTTAATTTTTGTGACTAAAATGCCTGTACATATCTCCATTGTGGTTCTGCCACTACTTGGCCACTGCAACCCTCCAACTTGAGTTCATTAGTGTTGCATAAGTATTGAGAATACAGAATTATCAGACAACAATGGGGCATGAACTTTCTGTTTTTCAGATTTACAAGTGTATGTGATTTTTAAAACAAATTGTTGCTGTATGAACTGCTAACTTTTTTACAACTTCCATCTTTTATTTTTTAACTTATCCAATTTCTCTTATTAGGCAATACTAGCAGAATCTACACGTGAGTCCTTAGTGCTTTTAGATGAGGTAAATGTTGTATCAGAATCCCTTTTAAAGTACAAGTGCCACATTATTTATATAGTATGTTTATTGTATTTAAAATCATACCTTTGTTTGTTAATGCTCAGGTTGGGGCTGGAACTAATCCACTAGAAGGGGCAGCATTAGGGATGTCACTTCTTGAAGCTTTTGCTGAGTCTGGCTCCCTGTTGACATTAGCCACAACTCATCATGGTGAACTAAAAGCTCTCAAATATAGGTAATCTGCTCATCAATTTTAGTTGAATGCAGTCTGCATATCTCAGGGCATGACTGTGGCATTGCATTTGAGGGAGCATACTTTGAATTCCACATTATTGTACCATATGGATCTATCTGAAAGGAATTCAGTCTTGTTGGAAGCTTGTAGTTCTTTTAAATGAACATAGAAAGCTTTAAGGAAAATACAGTTTTCAGTCCAAATTAAATATTTTTTCTTACCCATGGGGCAACAGCTAGCACCAAGTCTGCAGTAAGTTCTGGTTTCATGTTTGATACCTTCTGCTACTGAATATCTCTCTGATTTAACAAGGTGTGATGTGAGGAACAACTTTTTCTTGTTGGAATGTTTACTATATACTAGTGGTAAATTCTTTGTATATTAGCCAATATGAACTGTGATCTTGGTATACACTGATGTGCCACACCATGTAACTCCAGTTGTGGCCATTGTCTTGTCATGCGGTGTGTTTTTCTATTGGTTAGGAGCTCCCAAGTCCCATCGTTTTTATCCTCTTTGTTGTGCTTATCTGTCTTGTTTAGCTGCTTAATGTTGCTTTTTAGCTTCTGGAAGTTTATTCTATGGCTCAATTGGATCTTGAGCGCCCTGTGAATTCTTCTTAAATATTATATCTCATTTCTATCAAAAGAACATGCTGCAAATATCTTTGAAATGCGTAGTGGTCTAAGCAATGGGTAGTGTGCAGTAGTGGAAGCAGTTCCTATGAAATTTCAAAGCATATGTAGCAAGCTGAAAATTATTGTTCTCTGCATGTAATGTTAATCTAGAACTCTTAATAGAGTCCTAGTGAAGTTTAAATGTACAAAGCTTTATCAAATTGGCGCTGGATTTCATAATCTTTCTTGAAGTTAGTTTATTGCCAAGGAACTCAAATCATTTTCTGATGTACTATCACACTGTTGGGTTTATCGTCTTTGCTGTAAACTTTAGTTATGTTACTAGGACCGGAACAACCATCTTTTGGGCAGCAGCATGAACAGTTTCCTAGGTGATTGAATTCCAGAAATCAGCATTTACTAATGTATATTTGCTAATATCTGACCACTTAAAACTTAGCTTTAGGGCAAAAGGACCTCGCTTTTTTTTTTTTTTTTGTGTGTGTTTGTAGCTGTATTATTTCTGATGCTCTAACTTGATCTTTGCATGTTAACGATCATTGAAGAAGATTAAATCTGCATGCGGGATTTGACTAGGTTAAGAAATGCTGAATTACCCAGTTATATACTTTAATGTTGATCCATTCCCTTTGTTATTGATTTCTTTTTTAAAGCTACAGTTTTGATGCATGTCTTCTGTACTTCTGTTCCTCAAGAGCTCATATTCATTGTTATTAAATCTTTCTTTCTTCAGTAACCGTGCATTTGAGAATGCATGTGTGGAATTTGATGAAGAGGACCTAAAACCAACCTACAAGATACTGTGGGGAATACCAGGTTCTTTCCTGTGACATCTTGACTATGCTTTGTGCAGAAGAGTTTGATTCTGTATGAATATTCCAAATCTTTTGACATAATACATTGGTTGATTACTTTTCAACAAATTTTGTCTTTACTGATGAATTTAACTTTTCTTTGTTTCCCTCCAAAGTTCCGTGTGCTGTATATGGGGGTCTCCTAGTTTTCTCAGTAGAAATATTTGCTGGGAAGTATTTTCCATTTACACTGAAGAGAGGTTGCTAATGCATTAAACAGACTGACAATAGATTTTGGGCTCATTATTTCAATCTGTTAGGGTGAATTGAAGTTATCCTATATGTCACTGTTTACTGCCATGAGATGTCTTACCTTTTAACTTCAAAAGTTCCCAAAGGTGCATTTTTATTTAAAATTTGATATGAAGGATTGTGGGAAAAAATTGGGGCTACTCAACCAACTAGGTCGTGCAACTAAATACTAAATTTTTTTTATACCTATTAAATTAGTTGTTATGTTGAGGTTCTATGGTATGGTATTGGAATTTATTTTGAAATACATAATTGAATTGGTCTTATGTGGAAATAAGATAACTAAGAGGCCCACATTCGAAAGCAATCATAACAGTAGCCAAAATAAAAAATCAAGCTTTCATGTGAAGATGGTTTCCATGCTATCATTGTACTTAATCACTGGAGTGCTGCTTGTGATCATTCGTTTATTTATTAATTTATGAAACAGCTTGCTTCTTTTTACAGTAACAGTTTTGAGCTTTTATGATGCAGGTCGCTCAAATGCGATAAATATAGCTGAAAGATTAGGTTTACCTGGCAACATTCTAGATGGTGCGCGCAAACTGTATGGGGTGGCAAGTGCAGAACTTAATGGGGTACAATTCTAAATTTTTTTGCCTCAAACGTCTAACTTTCCTGTAAGGCTTTCTAAATTTGTGAATTCTTTTTCATTACATCCAAGTCGTGCATTTCCATTTCATCCAACTCTTTAATTGAGTCAGAATTTCCACTTTACCTTTACAAAATCCTCTGTTCAGTTTTGATTATCTCAAGAAAACTCATGACAATCTGAAACCTATCAGAAAACTAGGAAAGCAGGCAGATTTTAGCCAATGTCTTGTTCCCAACAGCTCTGAATATAATATCACACATCCTGAATCTGTATAATCTTGGTAAACAAGAAACTAAACCTAGTTTAGGTTTTTTCTCCTCCTTTTTCTTCTTCTTCTTCTTCTTCTTCTTCTTCTTCTTCTTCTTCTTTTCCTTTTTTTTCTACTTGCATGATCAGAACCATTAATTGACAATATCTATATGTCTATGCATTGCCATGTTTGCCACCTTTCACGTATGTCAGTCATGAAAGCTGTTTCATCGTTCCAGGTTATCATTGAGATGGAAAGATACAAGCAATCCTTCCACCAGCATGCCCAGGACGCACAAAAGCACCTGAAGTAAGCACATGTTCTCTTTTTCCTTTATATTCTTTCACATTGAATAACATGATAAGTGTCATGTTTGTTAGCAGAAAACAAACTTAAATGAACTCGTGACATTGCAAATAGGCAATATGGAAATCTCATCTGTAATGGGTATTATGCCAAGATGAATGACACATTATCTAGCAGACTAGCATGGTTTGCCAACATGGCGGATTGGGCTATGACTCAGTGAGGTTGACTAGGTTTTGGCCTAGCATTGTGAGCTTAAGGGTTGGGTTCGCCCTCCACTCCCTTCTATTTTTGGATGATTCAGGGGTTGGGCTCACCCTCTGACCCCTTCTATTTTGGGATGAGCTGTCTTTGAATAAGCCTGAGTCTGGCCATTTCACCTGACACCATTATAAACCAAGGCTTCCCACTCTATTGTCTCGTTTCTGCCATCAGGTTTGAAGTGAAGCGCCCTTTTTAGGAATAATATATACATATGTCTAAAATTTTTTCCTTTTTTTTGTTTTTTTTTTCTTTTTTTTGTTGTTGTTTCCGTCGTACTGTGTACCTAAAACTTCTTGGTGATGTATTACCATATTGAATTTGTGGATGGCTACCTAAATAACTTTGTTGACTTCAGGCTCTCAAGGGAGCTCCATGAAAGACTGTTGATGACAAAGCAGAAAATCACAGAGCATTCTGCTATTCAAAGGTATCGAAAAATGCGAGAAATTTCTGAGAGCGCAGCTCAGGCTCGTTCTGCACTACATAACACATTGCGGGAGTTCCGGGCACGCCATGCTCAACCATCAAATAGTATTCAGATACCAAATGAAATTGAAAAAAGAACAGCAAATAATAGCCCTGGCTTTGTTGATCATCCTCGGCCGTTGCCATCAGGTATTTCATATATTAACTAACTAGCTATTTTTCTATAATCTTGTTTTTTAGCTGGAGAAGTATTTTTACGTGGAATGTCTTAGAAAGCCTACTCCGTTAACCTATATTAACTTGCAGAGAAGAAGATTAAAATTCCAAGTGTTGGTGATACGGTGCATGTTCGATCTCTACGCAAAACAGCAGCAGTTGTAAAGGTGGATGTACCTAAAGGAGAAGTTGTTGTTCTGGCCAATAACATGAAATTAAGATTGAAATTGAGTGATATTGAAGCTTAGGTCAGCCTGGTGCAGCCTGTGGAAGCAGCCTAAGTTATCAAGTGGTCCCTTGGCCTGCCATACATATTGTGATAAGGTACGGAATGATTTTTTTTCAATCATTCATTTGGATCACCACCAACCCTACGGGTTAATAGATGGATAGGTGTTCTTAAATCCAACTAGGAACAAAATGCGTTTGCAGCTTGTACAATGCTAGGTAGCAGTAGTACCCTCCTGCAATTTCAAAGACGTTATTATATCTCTTTCACATGCAACCAAATAGCCCATGTCTTGCAGAAGAAGCAATTATTGCCAAGGATTGATTCTTCTATAGGTTTAACACAATTACATGGTTGCATGCGAAAGAGATGCAAAAATGTCTTTGAAGTTGCGGGCGGGTACCATACTGGGGCGTGATTTCCGTCCATAGTTGCAAGCAGATTGAGCTTCTTCAGTAGTCTCTTTGGCCTTGCTCCTTTATTTGATTTTCAGAGTGCATGTCCACTTAATAAAGTTTACTTTCGAGGAAATGGTGGTTCTTCTTCCAAACCCTTGCTTCTCTGTGCAAGACCAATCCTTCCTGCTTTTGAATTTGAATCTTCACTTCCGACGTGAAATATGAAATCTTTCTTTTAGTTTTTTAATTTCTGGGTGCAGGGACAGACGGAGCATATGCATATGCATAAGTTTCTCATGCTTGGACCAGGTCTGGATCTTCAGAAAACTGATGATATCTGCAAGCTCTAAAGCAGTGTAGACTGACGAACAACAACGCAACGCCCTCCTGCAGACGCTGGTAGGAAGAATAGAAGAACAGCAAGCAGACTAATTTCTACTAAAGCGAATCCAATCAGAGATGCTCTTCAGGTATCGTTGAATTTCCAGCAAACCCTTTACGACATGCTTCTGACTAGCTCCGCCGCTGGCTTCTAGAGCGAGAGCACCGTGAGAGTCGTCTGCTCGTAAGCGTTTTGCTAGGTACATGATTTTATTAGGTTCAGCAGGGATCGCGATGTTGTGTTGTTCTTTGTCAGTATCTATTTTCTGCATTTCTCTAGATTGAAATATCATTTGTCATATACTCCTCCATTATTGGGGCAACCAAACAACTGTGCCCTGGAACCGAATTGATGTCGATGTGCCTGTAATATATAATTATTTTTCAACAAAATTTACCGAAAAAGATACTGGCCGTAGACTTGCTTAGACGGCTGGTATGTTTGACGGCTGCCGCTGGCTCTTTCACTAAATAACGAGTTAACAAACATTCAAATATTTGTGGCCTTTTGTTCAACATTATCCGAGATCCTACTAGTGTATGAAATTCATCAGTCCCTCTGCCGATTTTTAATCATAAGCAAACGCGGAATAATATCACAAGTACGAGACCCATTTTCTTGAAAACCCTTAAACAGGTCGTTCATAAAAATTTTAAATACTCATACTTATAATATTTTAAAACATAATCTAAAACACAATGAAATCATAATAATATCGTTCCTTGGCAATAATATGTCTGACCTGCTACTCAAATCTATTAAACAGATAATAATCCAATTATATTTAATCTATTTAATAAAATAAAAAAGAATAATTGAATAAAATTGACACCCCTACCAGTTTGAAATTAATAAGTAGGTTTACGTGGGAAAGAAAGTTTAAGTACATGTTGAGTAATAAAGTTACCCAGAAATATGCAGAGAGTCATTAGCCAGCGGCGAAAACATGCCGCTGCTTCATCCCCTGGTAGACTGACTTGTTGTGAACCTTCTCCGACTTGGGTTCGGTCTCCAACACAACAATCTGGTTCAAGTTGTGAATAAACGGCCGCGGCAGTGGCCCCGTCCCCTGTGGGAGCCTCCGCCACACATTCAAAATTTCAATTCCCCAATGAAACCCAGAACTCTAAACAAGTGAGAGCAGAGAAGAAGAGGGTCCACACCCAGTCCCCCATCTCCTTCTCGAACTGTAACATAATGTGGCTGCTTTTGAAGAAAGCCTAACAAGCAGAGTTGTTAGAAGCTGGCTCATAAGATCAAACCACTTCGAAAAGCCTTCTGAAAATACCTTCGCTATATTTGCAATATCAGTGCTCCAAAAGTTTGATTTTCTCAAAGTAGTTCTTTACTTGCTGTGTAGTCTCACTGGTGAGATGTTCACCCATCGTGGCCTTGTACTGTTCAAATTTTGCCTCATCACACTTCAAGGCAGCAACTTTGCAAGCTCTGATGCTCCCTAAGCAAACGTCAAGGAATTTGTTTTAGTATTCGGACTGCAGCTTGCAAATATAATTCCCATCTTTACTGGGGAGAGTAAATAGATCCATCTTGTCAAATACTCAAAAGAAACTCTTCTCTTCTGGGGCTACAAATAGTTCATCTCAGAAAAATAATGCAACAAAGACTCCAGAATTAGCTATTTACATTGCTACAGAAGTATTCACATAGTTATGACTCATTGGGAGAGAAGAAAGCGTGCATGGACTCACCACTCAAGTCTAGCAAGTTGAATACTACAGGACAACTTGCAATACTTCTCACCATAGTGATGGCAGCCCATACTTTCTGGTAATCTGCCCGCGAGATTCTAATAATACATAGCTTGGTGATGGGGTTCACATATTTAACTACAAAGAAAATCACGTGTTTAAGATTGTTGCAGAATTTTGGATATATTGTGTTCAATGCACATCCATTAGTGACTAAAGTTACATAATGGAGATTGTAAATGATAAACATACCTTGCAATGAAGCCAGTGCAGAAGCTAGACCACACTCCCCAAAGTTTTTCAAAATGCTGTCTTTGATTGCTCGTGTCACGTTGTGCTGACTTATTATAATGGGCTCATCCTTACCAAGATCCTTGTTTGGATCTAAATATACTTCCATAACCATGTAACGATTTTTGAATGCCACCATTCTTCACCACTGAAGAAAAACCAGAATTATAACAAAAGAACATAATAGAATCACAAGGAGATAATGGATGATGAAACAGATATTAGAACCAACACATATGGAACAAAAATTAATAGGAGTATAGCAATATGGTCTCCTTGACGCATTTGAACAAGTAGCTAATGTGCATAAAAAGCAAGGGTGTTGACAGCCTTGTAACAAAGAATTCTGAACTAGACTCCAGTCTTCATCTCGCATGGTCCTCCGAGCACCAATCCAACGCTTTCAGACCTAAGTTACATAACAAAAGATCAATTTGGCGGTTATCATGAATCCATGATGCTGCTCTTAATATTTCGAAGTATCAAGATCAAGTCGCAAAAACTGAGAATCCGCTGAAGCTGCAAAAACGCAACATTGCTTGTTTTTCCAAGATGAAGATCAAAAGTTTTTCGCCATCTCATCACTTATACTTTTCTGTTACGCCCACCGTAGGAATTATTTGGTGCCTACAAGTCGAGAGTTCTCTCACATAACCAAATAGACACAACGACATCCCAAATTCAGAGTATCTTCTCCCTTCGTTCCCAAAAATGAGAACAAGTTGTATCAATCTTCACTACCAGCACAAATATATAAGACCGTAAACCTTTGAAGCGAGTAAAAATCAGACAAGCGATTAATATCGAACAAACGAGAGAGACTGAGAGAGGAAGAAAGAGAACCTTCAAAATAGTGGACGACACGATAGGTCGGCGAGCGCCCGTTCGACGAAGTTCAACTGTTATTATTAAAACTATCAACCTTTATACCTAAAACTGGTTTTTCTTCATATCTTTATTTCCATTCTAACCAAGTCTCGTACTTCATTATTTAATACTCTCAGCAGTGTTTTAAAAACCGGAACGGCCAGTCCGACCCCGGTCGAAGGAGGCCGGTCCAGTTCTTATTGACTTGGTCAGTTGGTCTGTGTTCGCTATAAATTAACACAACTAAAATATTTCTTTTGACAACAAGAACATCATGTTTTCAATCAAGTCGAAGCAATGGTGCTTCAAACAATCTATTGAAAAAATATTTTAGCCATTTACACAAACAGGTTTCATCACCGTTGATTTACAAGATTACAAACCTTTGAATTGCAAGGCGTACCATGTACCTCTTTAAAGGCAACCCTCTAGAGTTCACAATGTGAAAGATCAATATTCTCCAACAAATGATAGATCTCTTTGGCTTGAGGATGAGATCTGTCCCCTGCAACAAACTCATGGACACACCCACCAACTTCAATCCAACTGCATCCTGGGACTTTCCTGATCTTCTGTTCCATCATCATGCTCCTGACCTTATTGACATCGCTCCACTTCTGAAAACTTGCACAGAAATTGGACAGGAGAACATAAGCACTGGGACAACAACAATCCAATTCGAGTAGGTTTTTAGCAGCCTGAAGGCCAATCTCAAAGTTTCCATGGTTCTTTGAAGCACTGAGCAAGGCCCTCCAAACCACATCATTTGGTTCAATCGGCATCTCCTCTATCACTTTCCTTGCCTCTTCCAACTGCCCTGCCCGGCCAAGTATGTCCACAATACATCCATAGTGTTGGACTTTAGGCCGCACATTGTGCTCTTGTTGCATAAGCTGAAAACACACCAGACCTTCCTCCACTAACCCTGCATGGCTACACGCATTCAAAATCCCGATAAATGTGATATCGTCCGGCTTAATTGAGAGCATCACCATCTCTCCGAAGAGACAAAGAGCTGCTTCGCCCAATCCATGGACAGCAAATCCACCAATTATGGCATTCCAGTGATCAACAGTTTTTTGTTTCAAATTTCCGAAAACAACTTTGGCCAAGTCTATTCTTCCACACTTGGAATACATATCTATGAGAGCAACCCCTAGTTTCCCATTCAAACAAAACCCCTTTATGTCTATATATTCATGTATTGACAAACCTTCATCAGTAAGACCCAGTTCAGCAATTGCAGAGAGAGCAATTGAGAGGGTTGTTTCATCAGGAAAGAAGCAGCTTGCAGTTCTCATTTCATTGAAGAGTAGCAAAGCGTGATGATAATGTCCAGAGGAGATGTAAGCACTCATCATAGCATTCCAAGCAACTACATCTCTTTCCGGCATTTTATCAAATAAGGACCGTGCTATGTCAATGCTCCCTTTTTTAGCAAACCCATTGACCAGATTCACCCAAGTGACAGCATCCCATTTTGGCATCTGCCCGAGCAGATAAACAGCAGCAGCCAACCTTCCATGCTTCATGTATCCATCAATCAATAAATTCCAAGAAACCAAATCTCTCTCACCCATTCTGTCAAATAATTCCCTTGCAGCATCAAGCCCACCTTCAAGTTGAGTGTAACCATTTATCATTGAATTCCAAGATATCCAGTTCTTATCAACATTGCTCATTCTATCAAAAAGTTCGCGAGCAAAATCCATCATCCCGTGCTTAACGTACCCATCAATCATGGAATTCCATGACACAGAGTCGCGTTCCGGCATTCTGTCAAATATCAGTCGAGCAGTTCCCAGATACCCGCATCGGGAGTAGAAGCATATCAAGCAATTTTGCAAAAATAAGTCACACCCGAGTTCGTTCTTCTCTATCAAGCTCTGTATCTGCAGTCCTTCCTTAAACAGAGCTGGACGAGTGCAAGCTTTGAGAACTAGAGAGAACGAGAATCTGTCCGGACAGGCGCCGCTCCCAAGCATGACCACGAAGAGAACAATGGCTTCTCTGGGCTCCTGGCCGTGAGAGAAGGACTTAATGACGGCATTCCAGAGAATGAGATGATGATGGAGATGGGTTTGGGACAATAGTAGGTAGCGAGCGAACTCGATCAGAGGGATGCGAGACGAAGAAGCGAAAGTAGATATGATTTTCGCTACGAGGGAGGCGCTCTTAATAAAACCGGTGGTAGTGATCCGAGCATGGAGTTGGTTAACGTCTCTTAAATTTTTGCATTTGGGAATAAGAGGGAGAGTTGGAAGCGTCGAATTCCATGGCTGGTTAACCTGTGCATATGCTAGCATAGCAGACGCGGGAAGGAAGAAATAAAGTGAAGGGTCTGTGAAGACGGGCAAGGAGGATGAATGAAGATAGTTGAAAGCATTTAAGAATAGATATATAAACAAAATATAAGCACGAAATAGCTCATGTGCTTCATTTCTGTTTACCTGATTTGCACTTTCGAATAAAACATATTCTACAGTATTTTATGAATGCCGTAGATAAATGGATTTTTATTTTTTTAATGGCGATTACATTTTGAGACATCTCGCAACACCTAATAAAATTATAAATATAAGATAATTAATATATATATAATATACTGAATGTTACGATATAAGGAATAACAATTGCATAAATGCGAGAAAAATAAGATATTCATTTAAACAAAATTTTTTTTAGATTACTAATTATCGTAAATAAAGTTTGCTTTATTCTTAAATTGTACAAACTACAAAGAGAGCCCATAAATGGGGACCCGGTCTCGGATCCGGTGGCCAAAATGCACCGTGACCAAAGCTAATCACGGGGCGCCACGTCAGCACCACACTAACGAATCCGTGACGTGGCGCCCCGTGATTCGCTTTGGCCACGGTGCATTTTGGCCACCGGATCCGGGCTCCATAAATGGGGGATCATTAATCTGTCAGTAGATATTACTTTGGTGAAAATAACTATCATTAATTACCCTCACTAATCAGTAGTTAATCTGTTAAATACAATACCCACGACAGAAGGACATGTTGTCTCAGGAAGTGTGACACGAAAGGAACTTGTCCTATAATTAATTAATTAATTGCGACTCGGATATTTGAGGCCTGCTTAATCTGACGGAGTTTCTAAAGTCCGTCTCCCGCCGTGGAAAATTAAACCAAAAGCAGGAAAGCACGTGATCCATACTTGGGCCCGCCCCATACGAAAGGAACATCGGCAGTCCGACGCGCCACGTCAACAGAGCGTCCACGTGT
Organism: Aristolochia fimbriata; assembly: GCA_019845555.1. NCBI lineage: Eukaryota > Viridiplantae > Streptophyta > Magnoliopsida > Piperales > Aristolochiaceae > Aristolochia > Aristolochia fimbriata. The sequence goes on along the minus strand of CM034079.1, from coordinate 40,641,835 downwards.
CCGTCATCCATTCAGTCTCCACTCCCTTAACCGTAGCTCGAGTTTTGTCCTTATCCGCCCTGGGCTCGGACACGTGACACGAATCGTGGGACTGCTCTCGTTTTTTCGTTATCCAAAACATGCGAAATTCACCTCCATTTGGGCGAAATTTCCCCGGCATTTCATCTGCCTCCGCGTCGGTAGCGATCGGTGCTCCCGCGGGAGTAACGAAGGCGTGGTGCTCCCGGCGCGGACGACCCGGAGGACTAGCGTTTGGGGTGCGGCTGCAACGTCTTGGGGTGACTACTGAAGCGGTCCGCCCCTATAAATAACCCTCGTCCTCGTCGTCTTCGGGGGTGATCAGTGGGGCACGCGGCGGTTGGTTGGAGTGGTTTTGAGGCGAGAGAATCGGGAGAGCTTTTGTTTCGTCCGTGTTCCTTTCTGCTTTTGGATTCAAAAGCGTCCGTCGTTGGCTCTATTTCGGATTTTTGGTTTCTGTTGCAGACTGGTGCAGACACATGTAAGTCGTCTTCTTCCCGGCTTTTATCTTGTAATGTTTTTTTTTTTTTTTTTTTTTTTTTGGACGTGTGCTGGAACTTCTGGCCTTTGCAAGGTTCGGAAGTCTCGGTCGGAGAGATTTGAGTTCGGAGGGAGTATGATTGTGATATATTTATCCAGCTTCCTGATGATCGCCTGTCGATACGTAGCTAAATATGGGTCTTTATTTATGTGCTGGTACATTTCATCATTTCAGCTGTCTTTGATAGGATCTAACTAACATCTTTCGAGAAAACGATCTTCTTTTGACTTTCTTTCCGAAAAATGGAATCTTTTGTTGAAATCTCGCGTTTGGTCGTTGATGAGGTCGAGTTGTCTACTTTTCCTATTTGTTCCTTGAAATTGATAGTTGGCCTCTGGAATAGCAGATCGAAGCTTGTTTATTTCAGCGTTGATAAGTTTCTTTCGGACTTCAATTATAGATGTTTTGATGAGGATCGTGGCGTTTGATGACATTTTAGTGTTCTATATGAACACTGGAGCTGTTTTCTCCTGCGTTTGACTTGGTTTATTCCTCCATTGGAATGCAGAGCGGAGGGCTTCGTGTCCTGAAAATACGATCGCAAGTGTCAAAGTAGCTGAGATCAGTGCCAAGCGATGGAGGTATATGGAAAATCCATGTTTGCCGAGCCCACAAATGTTATTTTTTTGTCGAGTATTCTCAACCGCGAAGGAGAACTCCCAAGTCACAAATGTGACAAACGATGTCAAAATGAACATGTGTGTGCAAATATATACCGGTGCAAACTAACGGGAATCACGCACATCTGCGATAAAAATTGTAATCAGAGAATCTTGTACGATAATCATAGCTCTCTTTGCAGAGTGAGCGGGCACATTTTCCCTCTTTCTCAGGCAGAAGAGCAAGCGGTTAGAGGAATTCGAAGGAAGCTCGAAGGGGAAAGCAGCCCTGACAGCTGTTCTTTTAAGCGCAGGCGAGGAGATTCACAACTGCGTCCTTCTCCTTTCGAGAGGTCTTTCTGTGCAGTTGCTCCAATCTGCAGTCAAATTGGAGATGGCATGGAGATCTGAGTCCGTGGTGAAGGAGGAGGACTTGTTCCTTTTACCCTTTTCCTTTTTTTTTCTTTTTCCTTTTCTTTTCTTTTTCTTTTTTCTGTTTGTTCCTGTCACGGAGAAGAACTCTCTTGGGGACTTGAATGGGCAAACCCTATGTGGTCCAGTTGTAGGCGAACTTCTTAAAACTTCTTATACTTAGTCTTTCTTATATGATATTCGGACTTATGTAACATTACTATTACTTAGGGACTTCAACCTGCTCTAATTACCAGTTCGTACGGAGCATTCTGGATTTGACTTAGACATCTTTTTTCCCTTATTATTTTTTACTTTTCTGGTTGTTTGATTAAATTATTTTCTGTCAACTCTACTTAATCTGTTGTTTGGCTTATTTACGTTTAAAGTTGACTGCGTGGGGGAATGAGGATATGCTTTCAGTTATATTGAGTTACGTTTGTTTGTCTCTCCTTTTGTGAACAGTGCTTTGTTCCCATGATGTCATTTTTTAATTTTTAGACTTGTCTGGAGAATTGCAGGTTTTTCTACTTCAAATGAAGGCTGATGGTTGTGAGTTGTTTCGTGTTGCAGATTACTGGGATTAAATTCCCATAGTTTCTCTTCCATGTTTTCTCTTTCTGTTGAGTGTTAACTTGGTTCCTTGAAATTCATGTTATTTTGCAGGCTAAAGGCTTTTTATCTTCCAGCAGATTGCTAGATTAAATTTCCATATTTTTTCTTCCATGTTTTCTCTTGCTGTTGAGTGTTAACATGATACCCTGAAATTCATGTCATTTTGCAGGCTAAAGGTTTTTATCTTCCAGCAGATTGCTGGGATTAAATTTCCCTTTCTTCTCTTCCATGTTTTCTCCTGCAGTTGAGTGTTAACATGGTTCTTGAAATTCATGTTATTTTGCAGGCTAAAGGCTTTTATGTTCCAGCAGAGCTGACCATACTATTACAGTGATGATTGTAGATTTGTATTACTTATATGTTATTCTCATTTATATGGAATTTCTGAGTTCTGGCTTCCTGCGTTTTTTGCAGGGGTTGGTGAGATTATCTCCTTTCAGGGGGTCGATCTGCATCTTGGTGTGAGAGGTTGATGGAACACTCTACTGTTGTAATCTAGCTACACTATCTGTTTTGAAGGGAGATGCCATTCAGCCTGATTGACTTTCTTGGGAGCTGAGCTACATCTTGATCGAGTGCCATCATGAAGTTGGGTTCACTTTTGAGCTCTGACGTTAACAAAGGTGGTAATATCTCAACAGTCCTGTATTGCTCGAGCCACCGTGGTGAATCTAGCTAGGTTTCTAGTAGTCTGAGCGTTTGGTGTTCCACTATTGTTTAATGTAGTCTCTCCTTGTATATTATATGTTGGTGTGGTAGCGGCTGATACGGTGGTACCTCCCCAGATTTAGTAGATCTAGGTTGTTGAGTCCATTTCTCAAAAGTGTGCTGCAAGCTATCTTTGCTCCAATGAGAGATCTTGACTCCATGAAATCCTGTAAAACTTTTTATTTCAAGTTAATTGATTCTGGATGCTCTTCTATCTCATTGCTCTTTTTAATTGTGATCGCTTGCTCTTCTACTCTCTCCATTATGTTAGTCATTATGTATTCGTTGAACTTTGCTGCGTTATTTTGTACTAGTTTAGTTAGTGATTAAATATTCCCATGCTGGGGGTAGTTGAACAGCTCGTGGCTCTAAAGTCCCGGTCTTCGCACTGTGATATTGCGTTCACAAGCTGACTTTATCGTGAGCATCAACGCATCTTCTTTAATGACCACGTGGAGGATAATATGGCTGCATTTTCAGAGTTGCCTCGGCTTTGCATTTTCACATTTGAGGCTGCAAAAGCACCTAAATCTAGTTGCTTGCCGTTCAGTTTCTAGGTCCACCATCCAAATAACTAGTGATGACTTTAACTTAACGTTACGTATCTGCTGAATTGCTATTTTTACATATTTCTGTTCCAGATTGATGTTCTATCCATCGCCCCTCCTTTGCCTTTGGTTTTGTTTTTCATCCTCTTGTAGGTTGTTCCTTCAAGCATCAAGAAATGCTTTGCTTAATTGTGATGTGGTTGGCATGATGAGGACAAAGGAAGAAAAAGTACTATAAGCATTGGGCAAGTTGCGCAAGAGTCTAGGGAGGCAGCTCTTCTTCTAATTTGAATAGCAGGTGGGGAGAGAGTGGGGAGAACAGTGGCAGTAGAAGAGGTCTTCTCTCTTATAAAATCTGGGTAATAGACGACATCAACTCAGCTGTCCACGGGCCGGTGTAAGCTTAAATGGAGGCAGAATGGGTATGTGGAGAAATGTACTTCCGTAGAACCGTCTTCTTGGAAGAAGACGAGCAACGCCTTTGAAGGGGAAACTAAAAGACGGGAAGCCCTCGGACGCGTCGATAAAGAAGAGGTCCTTTCCTTTGCGACTATAATTTTGATAAGATTTCACTGAATAATATATTTTAGCAAATTCCAGCAGCTAGCCTCAATCATCTAACATTTATTTTATAGAAAACTGTACAATCTTTTAATTCTTTATCTCGTCTTTCCGATGGCGCTAATGGCCGAGTACCAGTGTTATTCAATCATCTAACATAATATTGAAGAATTCATGGAGAAGAGCAGCAAATGCAATCACAATGTCTAAGTTACCAACTTCCAAGTTCCAACAGCAGGATTTATGACTTGTCCAAATGATGGTGATGATACTGTTAAATGGATCTGATTCAGGTTAAAAGAATCATCACCTTTCACGAAGCAGTCCGAACCCAATTTTTAATTTTTTACTCAGATCCGATGCTCAAGTCATCAGCATGTTCGCTTCGGGTAAAGCTTCTCTCCCATAAGCTGTATAATTGGAGCCATGTTCCCTGCCAATCAGAGTCCCAATCAATGAGAAGGACAATTTGTAATGTATCCTCTCATTAGTCGTTTCACGTTTCAACAAATATCTGCCAATTGAGCCATTGCCGCCATTGTTTCTCCTTTTTTACCAGCACAAACAAGTAACAGAAACGGGTCGCGAGAGGGCGAAACGGAAGTGGGAGAATCAGAGAACAAGAAGAGACAGCTCGAGCGTCGGAGTATAGGCGCCATTGACGATGGAGACGCTTCTGACGCCATTTTCTGCATGTTTATCTCTTCCTACCAGAAATGTAGTAGAATCGCGTCCGCGGCTCTCATGGACTTCCAATCCAGCGGCCAGACTATGTCGGAAGAGGGACGCACTCCGGTGCTTCGCACAAGTGGCCACCGGAAGCGATTCAGTTAACTCCCTCTCTTCCCGCCACTGCCTCTCTTCTTGCGATTTATTTTTTCCACCGCTCATTTTTTTCTAGGATATTGGGATCTGTTTGCAGGGTTTAGAGGTCGAGAGGCGGAAGTACGACCTGTTGCAGGTTGCTCGAGATACCCAACGTGGCCTCGTTGCCACCGCCGAGCAACGGGCGTCCATTGAAGAGGCCCTGGTCCGTTTGTATTCCGTTTTTATCTTATCCTCTCTCACTCTCTTATCATCTTAGAGTGGGGATGAAGAGGGTGATGGCAGGTGAGCGTGGAGAGCTGTGACGCCGGATCGTCGATCGACCTTGCGAGGTTGGATGGGACGTGGCGCTTGAATTACACTTCTGCACCGGATGTTCTGGTCCTCTTTGAGGCCGCCGCCAGGCTTCCTTTCCTTCAGGTTCATGTCAAAGAGAATTTTTTTTTTAATTTTTTTTTATTTTTGTGGCGTCTTTGAAATTATAAATTAGAACTAAAGTATCTAGAATTGTGTCGTTTTTTATTTTCAGGTGGGGCAAATTTTCCAAAAGTTTGAGTGCGCTGATCAATCCGATGGAGGAATTGTGCTAAATGTGGTGCGTTGGAGCATTTCGACTCTCCTGGAGGTACTACCAACAAGTCAAGCATCAAGTGTTCCTCTCTGAATTTCTCTGAATTTCGTGGAGAATCTCTTTTTTCCTTAAACAGATCGTCTAACTGGTTGACTCAACGAAGGGGTCTCCCTCTCTGAATTTCTTATTTGCTTAAGCAGACAACCTTATGGTGTTGTTATTTTGCACGTTATCTGACATACTGGTATACGTATCACTGCAGACTGCCCAATATGCTTGTTCATTGATTTATAGCGGCTCTAAGAAACTATAAATTCCTGAAATGACTGGGGCTCGAACAAAAGAAGAACATTCATCCAATTGAACATAAAAAGTAAATAACTCGTTTACACCACAACAGATTTTAAGTGTTCTTTGTTTGACTCGCAGAAAATACCAAAGGTAAAAAGAAGACTTATAGGCTCAAAACGTCACTTTTGTTAACAAGTGTGGTTATTCATACAACCGTTGCTGTCAAAAGACTGCTGCCAAGGATGCTCTCATTCAATTCTTACCGCAAGCTGGCAAGGGCAGGGATGACACTTCTGGAGATATTGATGGGACGAGTTGATGATCACTCAACCTCTTTCTAACAAACTCATTGCACATCAAAATTTTAGAATGAATCTCTGTCCAGAGAAATTGCTGGACACTCTCTGGGTTTGGAAGTTTGCACACAAAGCTGGCAGGGGATATTTCAGACAGCTATTGAGGATTGTTGGAGAGCTTATAAAAGGCTGCAGAGAGAACTCCTGAACTGTGCCATATCATCCTGACATCTTCCTGCAGGGGATAGATGCTTCTATGGCTTCGTTATCATTTAGGTTCTTTCTCAAATTCAAGTTCCAAGAGCTGTCTTTAGGAACACCATATTCTGCAATTGGTATCTACTTGTTCTGGAACTGCTTTGAGAAGCTGTTCTCATGATCTAGCTCATTTCCTCCCCAGCACTTGTTCCTGAATTTTGCCTTTGGCCCTTCAATGATTTGGAATCTTATATGTTTTCCATTTTCTTTCTCTCATCCAACATTACCTGTCAAACAACCGAGATCTCATGGAACTAGTTCTAAAGCTCCCAGTTTTTTGGGTCTCTTCCATATTTTTCTTTGTTGAGTTCTTCTATAGTGTTTGGCTCTGTAGCCTACTTCCATTTCCCAACCCACTTAATTAGCATAGCAGAGTTCAAATTTTGGACCTTTGTAATGACCACAGCATCTTCCTCTGATTTCTGACATACTCCATTTTGCAAGGGGGTATTTAAAATTATTTTGCATTCCACGTTGTCTGCTTCTAATTTTTGGATAGGAGACTTTTGGAATCCCAGTCAACCATGCAAAAACCAAAACAGAAAGCAAAAACCAAAGTCCATGGTAGAAAGAAAAAATGCTGAAAGAAGAGGATGATCCCTGTGGAAGAATAAGAGTGGGAAAACGAGCGAAGAGAGAAAAGAAGAAAAGAATAACTAAAGAAACTGAACATACAAAACAGAGCATGGCACCAATAAGGAGTACAAAACAAATGCTATGGCTCATGTTACCAATGAGTACAAAAAAAATGTTATGACTCCTGTTATTTGTGAACTATTAGGTTATGAGTCTCGTCATTTCATGAATTTTCACTTTTCTGCTCCCTTAATGCTATAACCAGGCAGTTGACATAGTTAAAAACTAGTATTTTATGGAAACTTTAAACAATTTTATGGAAACTTTAAACATGCTGAATGTGTTGTATCACTTTATCAAATGTTAAATGAACAGGAGATTGGTCCAATGGATGTCTCCCCAAAATTTGTTAGCTAATTAGTCAGCAGATCTTTTTTCCCAAGCTGTGCGCTTTTGAAATCTGCAGTCCACTATTTATCTATTTTAGCAATCTTGAGTGCGAAGATGCGTTTTGGTTTATTAAACTATGTAACTTGAGTTATTACAACATAAAAAAAGGGAAAACATACTCTTAATATTTGACTGCTCCCAGAGTTCAGAAATGCTTTCTCTATTTTATATTAGTTCTAAAATGTTTGGACTTCTGATTTGTTTCTTTCAACAGGAACAAGAAGGTGCAACTTTGAACGTGTCTGCAAAATTCACAGTTGTTTCTAAGCGTCACATATATCTTCAATTTGAAGAGGTAAGTAGTTTATAATATGCTTTTAGCCTGTGATCTGTTCCTATTTCTGGGCTATAACCCTAGGCTGATTTTGTTTAGTCCTGACTCTATTATAACCATTTAATTTTTATTTTCCTAAATAGTCTTTCACAATGATTTTTTCATTTGATTATGGGCGATGATTGAGCATGTGATGAACATTTCCTTCTGTTTTGGCTTCAAAAGTTTTCCTTGTATTGTTTATTTTTGCAGATTGCCGTTGAAAATCTTAAGATCAGTGAACAGCTACAAGCCGTGATAGCTCCAGCAGTTCTTCCTCGATCGTTTTTGAGTCTACAGGTAACCATGCAAAAGTATAGACAATAGTCTTGAAGAGTAGTGATTAAGTAATTATGACTAATTTTTGGTCAATCAGATTTTGCAGTTCCTCCGAACTTTCAGGGCACAGGTCCCAGTGACAAGTCCAGAAAGGTATGATCTAGGCTTCTCAACTGCTACCATGGAGCATTCTATTCTAATATTCTCAAATGATATCACATTTTCAAAGAAATACTGCCAGACATTATTAGTAGAAGAAAAAGAAGTGTACGGAAGTTCTCAGTGGATGATGCTGATATGACACGCTTGTTTGGGAGCTTGTTATAGTACTTGAATGTTCAAGTCTTTGACATAAGGTTAGCATGACTTTAAGATGTGAAACTAACCGGATAGATGAGGTACTTGTTCAAGGCACTATGTTAGGATGACTTCTAGATGCGAACCTAATCACACAGATGAGATACTCGTTCAAGTAATCAGCAAACTGCAGACCCCATCCACTTGAATTCCACATTTCCATTGACCTTTTCTTTCTTTTGTGAATGCTCTCAATTTGGATTAATTTTTAATCCCTTTTTGTCATTTGTGTTATAGTTTGGAGCATTAAGGTAATTTGTTACTGGGAAGTTGATAATTTTCCTTCTGATCCAACTCTTACTTACTCCTTGCATTTTTTTATTTCTTTAAAAAGGTTATGACATTTAAGAGAAGACATGGGTACATTCATGTATTCCAACAACCCAGTGGGTCAACTCAGGGATTTGGCTTGAGCCCTTCCCTGCACTTTTCTTTTTAGGTTCAACCTGGTTTTAGCATATCCATACACTTCTCGTTTACCATTCCTATGCGATTCTTATATGTTGGTTTTATTTTCCTTATTTAAGCTCACATTGCTTTCTTGAGAGTCAAAGTGGTCCCTACACTTTTCTTTTTAGGTTCAACCTGGTTTTAGCATATCCATACACTTCTCGTTTAGCATTCCTATGCGATTCTTATATGTTGGTTTTATTTTCCTTATTTAAGCTGACATTGCTTTCTTGAGAGTCAAAGTGGTGATGGAATCAGCTTTATAGGTTTATTGCATGACTATCACTCATGAACTAACAATGGAATGAAAACAATTTTGCTCATTACAGACAATCAGTTGGTGGCTTGTACTACCTTTCATACTTGGATAGGGATATGCTACTGGGTCGCGCTGTGGGTGGTGGGGGAGTATTTGTCTTCACTAAAGCACAGTCACTTCGGTAACAAAACTGTTTGCCATTTTCTTATGCATGTTGGAGTCACCGACATCGATTTCAGTCCTGACATTCACATTTAGCTCTGTACTTCTGCCTCTTTGCAAGTATATTTGGCATGCTTCCTTTCTCATGTATGCGACTTGCCAGCCTGAAATACTTTTAACAGTGCTTACCATCTTTCTAGTCACTTGGTGTTGGTGGTTTTTCTGTTTTCAGGTGACTATTTGAATAGCGTCAGGCTTCTTGTCTATTGAAGTTGTCTAAGGAACTGTTTAATACCGTTCTAATAGCATCCATATGTGAATCGTGATGTTGTTTAAAGTGTATCATTATCACCTGATCGGCAGCTTTGCCATTTGGTTACCGCCGGCTTAACTGTCTGCAGAGGCCAGAAAAATCTCCATTGAAAGCTTCAATGTTTTACAGGTGAAAGCACTAAAAGCACCAGTAGTTTCGGAGTTTCTACAAAAGCTGGATGAGATAGAAACAACCAATATTTCTTCACATACACTAATGATGTTTACAGTTTTAAAACATTTGTCAGGACACTAATGAAAAGAAAAACTATACCTGGAAGAAAGCAGAACAAATGGCCACTGAAAATTTATAAGATAGGGTATTGTTAGTTCTGCTTTTTCTTTCTTTTTAAAAGAAAATTCGGTGAACAACTAGAGGTTTTATATGTATTGTTCTTTACTTAATTATAGGATAACTTCCATGTTTTACCTTCCTACATCATTAGGGTATTTTTTTTTTTTAAAAATCCCTAGTAACTAACCTTTTGTCAATGTTTTAAAAACTAAACCTCAAGCTGGTAGTATCCGATCGGGTTGGACCAGTGGTTGAACCGTATATGAATAGGATAGTAATTTTATGTTTAAAATATATATCAAGGCAGGTCCTTGTGGCTTATTTGTTAGAGCAACTGTTAACCTGGTTTCAAAACCCACCCTTGCATTTTAGGCACTTTTCCTTTTCGTTCTCATTCTAAATATCTACGAACAGGACTAGTAAACAGGGGGGTATATGATTGACTGAACAAGATCACTCAACCGGCTGGTTCACACGGTTCTTCGAAAAAATCCGGTTCTGTAGTTTGAGCCAACCGGAATACCCGGTTTTAAAACATTGCTTTTTGTCATATATAAAAAAAATCACAAGTCTAAACTTGTACACAAGTGAACTTCTAGAAACACTAGAAGTTTAGGGAAATCGACATAGTTACTAATTAAGCTGAAGTAGGTAATCGGTTGTACTCTATTTTGATTTTGTTCATAAAAATAATTAAGGGAAAGAAATGAAAACCTAGTCTTAAGTACCGATGACGACGAGTTTCACCAGTGACTCCCTCAGTTTGACTCTGTTTCCTAATTCCAGATTTGATGATTTAATAGGATTTTAATTTATGGGAAAATTTATTATATTACGTGATAATCTTAAGCTAAGGAAAGTTGGCTTTAGCCGGTCCAATGGGAAGGGAATAGGTGGTCCATAAAAGGAGAACCCATTTTGCGGCAACGCCTAACTATATTTACATTAAGCAGAAACTTACGGTCCCAGTTTTGTCGTTTACCAATCCACAAGTGACCACAAATATCCTGTCAAATAGACTGTACAGAAAGATAGAAAGTTCAATTGCAGGAATAGAAGGCACAGAGTCGTCTCTGGTTCGAAGTCATGGAGTTCCCTCGCTGTTTTCGCCTTGCCAAATGGGTTTCGATGTTTCGGCCGATTGTATCTCAGTAAAATGGGATTTTGATTCCTTAGCTGCTTGTGCTTGGCTAGGTATTGATACGTTGCTGATTTTGGGGCCCGAAGAGGAAAGGTGAAAAAGCCAAAAATAGATGTCGCTCGCTCTCTTTTGCTGCTGTTATGTTGTCGGATTCAATCGTTTCGTGTAAGAAACAAAAACAAAAACTTTTAATGCAGAAAGATGAACGGGAAATCCTTGAGTGAGCTCCCCAAATTTCAATAGGAAACAGAAAGGCACAGAGTGAGTACTCGGAAATAAGAAAATTAAGAATTGGTCACGTAACAAGGCACCAAACCTCTTTTTTCTGTATATTGAAGAGGGTAAAAATGTTACAAAATTACAGAGTTTACGTACCAAGAACACCCGGTATTAACATACAGAAAGCTTGAAGAAGAAGGAACACCGAAATCACCATTCCCAAACGAAATATATATATATATATAAAAAATAAAAGCATTTGGATGGACTTCATCATCAGTTCTTCCACAGAAGAATAAAAATAGAAAACCCCAATGACCACATTTAGATTTACACGACACGAGAAATCGCTATCTCGCAGCCCCTCAGAGGCGCATCTGAGCGGCGGCGAGCTGCTCCATCAACGCCCTGATCTGCGAGTGGTACTCCCGCGCCTGGTCCACCGCCTCCGCCTCCAATTCCCCGAGCTGGTAGCAGAGCCTCTCCTCCGCGTCCTCCACCACCCTCAGCCTCTCCCTCGTCTTCTCCAGCTCCTCCCTCATCCTCTCCTCCCTCTCCGCGCTCCGCCTCAGCTCCCTCTCCAACTCATCGTTCCTCCGCCTCAACGCCTCCTCCGGCCCCGCCCCCTTCCCCCCCAGAATATTCCGGTGGTGTCGCGGCGCTTCTACGGCGATTCCGGGAGCCATCTCGCACCGTTTTCCGCTAAGAGAGAGCGTCTCACAGATGTTAGCCCGGGAACTCTGGTTTGAAGAGATTCGAGAAATCGAAGGTGCGGAAGGATCGGTTATATAGTGCGGAAACGAACCTGTCTAGGTTCAATGAACCAATAAATGGCCCCTTCCTGTGCAGAAGATCTTGCCACGTGGAATCATGTCAACGGTCAAGGAGCCTCCCGGACTGTGGGACCGAGATTTGCCCCTCTCCCTCGAATATTCCACGGCTCACCAGTTTTATTCTCCTTTTAGGCTTTTACTATTTCGCAATTCACCATTGACGTCGCGGGCCCGCCGCCGCTACCCACCGTCGGATTCGCACCCAGATTTCAACGGTCTCGATCTATTAATACTGTATCAATAATATCTCTTAGAAGGCTTACGGCTGTTTAACCGATTACCTGTTATTCTGACTCGGAAAGACTACGCGACTCGGTCGACTCGCAGTCCATGGCATCACTAGTGACGTCATTTTACATATTTTTTCTCAGTTTTACTATTTTATAAAAATTATATGGGTTATATGGGCCCGGGCTGGCGACCAGGAGCGCAAAATGGTAAATACTAAATACAAATGTGGACCTTTTTACCTGGCCCATTTTCGGGTTTCGGAGGCCCGTGAGCTTGCGTCACAGATGGAACAAAAGTGGACCCCTTGTTTACGACAAACAAGTTGCGACCACGCTCGGCGCTCCTCCTCGTCGCTCCTCCTCGTCGCGTCCATTGCAGCTTTTGGCTTAGGCTAAAGGACGGAGACGCGCCGCCGGCAACCGGCGACGGCGATGGCGAGGGAGGCGGCCACTGTTTCTGCAAAATCTCCGATGGTAAATTACTAAACAAAAAAAATATCTTCCTCCATTGTCTTTATCTTCACGCCCAGTCCGCAAATGGCCAAAGTTTCTGATTTCAGCAGAGTTCCCTAAGTCGGTGGCGCTTGTTTTATTCCCGTTCCAGTTCCGCATCTCCGAATAGTTTAATCAACGGCCGGAGCTCCAAATCATGCGGAAGACATTCTCCATTTTAGTGTTTGTAGTAGACGGTCGAATCATGGGCGCCTACGTTGCATTTGGATTTATTTTAATGGAGTAATGACAGTGTAAGAATCGACAGCCATCCGCCTTCTTGTCTTCTTTATTGTATTGGTTTCAGGTTTACGGATTACCTGATCTGGGGTCTTTCTCAGAATTCTGGAAATTGATCTCCTTTGGGATTGGGTTGTTGCTTATTTTACTCCATGAGTGGGGGGCAATCTCATTTATTTTATCGAACATGTAGCGTGCAGCTCTCAGATACCCAAACTGGGTGGCGCTGCTTCGTCCACGAGGGAAGGCATTAAGGCAATACTTATTCTTTATAGTTTTAACTTTATTCAGATTTCGGATCGATGATATCAAGTTTTCAACATTGCATTGCAGTTTCCTCTCACACCCACTGCCCAGAAACTGTTCGGAAGAGCCAGTCTGCTTCGAACACGGAGATATCACATTAAGAAGAAGAAATTGCAAGAAAACGACACGGAACTGTGAGCGAGTATCGACGTTGAAGAACCTACAAACCGCAGCTGCTAGAAACTTGAATTTGACTAGGAGATTAAAATTCTGCAACTACGACTTAGTTGGGGAAGAAAAGTAATAGCGTCCCATTGCAGATCGGCCTTGATGGGTGAAATAACGTCCGTAGGAACCGCAGATACTTTTCTGAGGAGAGAAGAAGCCAATGGCGAGGCCTCTTCGTGGTCCAAGGAAATCCAGAAAAGGAAGGAAAAGATGGGAGAGAGCAGCTTTTTCAACCCATCCAGAACCTCTCATTTCGAGTCTTTTGACATGGAGGGGGGCCATATCCGATACAGATGGGACATTTGAAAGCAGAAAGAGCTCGATTACGCCATTTCAATTCAACCACGTCCCTTTTCAATGCCATGACTATTATCTCCTTACTCGACTTCCGTAAACAAGAGCATTTCACATTTCAAGGAAGCCAAAAGAAAACCCACATATGTTTCCCGGATCCTCCCGTAAATTGAGACATCAGAGATCACGTCTTGCTTGTAGATCTAAACAAGCTCTTAAGAAATACTGCCATACTGAAGACTGGAGAGAGACCAAAGGTGTCTCCGGCGCCTTTCTTTATGAGATAGTGAAATCACGAATCTTTTTTTCTCAAAAAGTTGGATATAAGGCTCCCAAAGCAGCCCAGGCTCATCTTATCTTCAATAGGGGACATTATTATTATGAGATCCGAAAGGGAACGACAAAAATTAATGAAAAATAAAAATCTACCATTGCATATGCCAAACTTTTTTTTTTTCCCCTTAACAAGAAAAGCAAATTCTGATTCGCTTGATATTTCTAGTTACTGAGAAAGTAAATGACTTAATAATAACTTTTCACATATAAAAAAAAAATCTTGAAGGGTTGATCATTCTCATAATCTCATCACCCTAAAAATACACAAAAAAAAAAAAAAAGGACTCCGAAACATGAGAAAATGAGTCTCCGGGTCCCACAAAATGTGGGATCCGATGCTTTATGGGCCACCACCTTGGGAGAAAGTTGTCGCCTCGGGCCACGGGCTGCGCCATGGACGCAGCCAATCTCAACCCGGTATCGATGACAGTTGGACTGGGATTACTGGGCTTTTTGTGCCTGGTTTTCAAGTTTTCGTTGGGCTTTTCGGAACCAGACCCACTACAACCGTGTCGACCCATGGATAAAGTTTGGTTTTTCACCGGGTCCCCTTTGGTCGGATTGAGTGGATCTATGTTCCGACACGTGGAGTGTCATAAAAATAACCGGTAACAGGCCGAGCACTTGGATTCAATTTTTTCAGTCGGGAGAACAAAAAATAAAAATAAAAATAGCAAGAATAGCTGAACTCCCGTGCTCATTTCGCGCCACTGAAGCTCTACTCATGATCTCCCTCCAGGCTCTCCAAGGCTTCAATTTCCTCTCTTCCTCGCACTCTAATCCGTCTCTACTCCCTACCCTCTCCGATGTCCCTTCCTTCTCTCGCTCGGTCAGATTCCAGAACTCATGCGTCCAACCTCTGGAATCTGACTGGACGTTTGACGAGCTAAGTCAAAAAGATGAGATTAGCTATGGTAGTTTAAGCCAGGAACCGGGGCCCGAGGAGAGAGAAAGGAATGGAATCAATGAAGAGAGACGGATTTCCGGAATTACCGTGCCCCGACAACGGTACATCTCCGTCCCTAAGAAAGAGCTGCTGGACGGCATACTGTCCTTGTTCGATTCGCAGGAACAAGTTGAAGAGTTTCTTCAGTTCTCTTCGTGAGTATAGTTTTACCAGTTATTTCCGGTCAAGTTATCAGTATGTTGAGGATTTTACGTTCTGCTGGTTTGTCTTGCGAACGATTCCGTTCGTACTATTATTGCCTGTATGGTGTGGTGCGAATCAGTATGGTTCGTCGATCATTTTGCGTGCTTTTTCGTCTTTGAAGAAAATAATTCAAGAAAATGCTCATTCAAGCAGATGCATAATGCATAACTTTCGTGTAATTTACAAAATGGAAGTGTGTATAACGGCATTTTAGAACTCGAGTAATTTCTTAGGCCTACTGCATTCTTCACACCTACAAGGTTCTCTGCTTCGTTGTATGAGTATCTTTTACTCAGTCGTATCCGATACAACTACATAGGAAACTGCCGCTTGAGCAGATTTTGGTCTCGTGTAGTGCACGTTTATTACTCTTTAGACCAGAATATTATTAGCATAAAGAAGTTGAAGGACAGCATCTTTCTAATGATATATAAAGTACAGTGCACACTTATTTCTTATTTTGATGCGCAGATGCTTGGATTCTATTCTACATGCGGAGCACAAAAGCGTTTTGGAGGAGATGAGAGTGGACTATTCATTCTCACAATCAATGAATATAAGAGAAAGTGATCCTCTAGATACAAAGGAATCCAAAGGAGAGACGAATCTTAACCAAAAACTCAATGGTAATGTTGTTGAATATAGTAGAAGCTTTGAAGGAAACGTACAGACTGCATATGGACTGGACTCATTGATGTCCCTCCAAGGATTGGACTTGAGATTTCTGTTTAGTTCATCTCCTAGAAATGAAAAACCATCCTCATCTTATGACTCCAGGTTTGTCATAGCAATTTTATTTAAGCCTGTTTCCATTAACTGGCCTGACATACTGATGTTTCACAAGTTCTGTTCTACTTTATATGTGCGATGTAGTTTCTTATCAGATTAACTTTATATTATCTCTTGTAACGTTTAACAGCAGTTCGCTTTGGAACTGCTTATCGGTTTTTTTCTCTCTTTTATGTATTCCTCTTAACTGCATGTAGAATTGCATTAGGCATTACTTCTGGCATCCAATCTTTCAAAGAAGCTTTGAAAGGGTACTTAAATTGCTCATTATGTACCATACTTTTAACATATTTCTAAAATATCAGCTTCTCCTTCTGCATGATATAATTGCATTGAGCAAGTTGTCATTAAACATTTCAAAGAAGCTATGAAATAATATTAATAATTCTCGCTTTTTTACTAAATCCCACGTATTTTCAATATTTTACAGCATGAATTCCTGTTGCACTAACCTTCTTTTGAATTCATGTAGTGTTGCTGTGGCTACTCGTTTTCAGCAGGCTTTTATGAAACTTCTGCATGATGCTCAGTTTGAGGAACTGTCAGCCCAGGATTTGCTGTTAACATCTGCTCTAAATACTGATTATCTACTCACATTGCCAATTTACGTTGACTGGAAAAGAGCATCAGAGTCCAAAGCAATAATATTCAGGTGACTTAATTATCAAAGATTGTGTTATTTCTGTCAGTTTAAGTATTTCATGTGGAGTTTATTTAGAAAATTTTCCCCTAATCGAACCTCACATATGGTAAAAGATAATGGAAGGAAGAGACAGGGAAAGAGTGTCAAAGAAAATATTCAATCACGTGCTACCACAGCTTGTAAAATTCAGAAGTGTTTCTGAAGAGATTGGTTCTTTGATGGAAGTACATGCTGCTCAAATTTCCAGTGCAATAGTTGTATATGTTTACCCTTTTCTAGTATAAGGGATTAATTTTGAGGACAAAAGGGATTTATTTATCTAGTTTCAGTTAATAGAATTATTTAGTTGCCTTACTTTCATTTTTCTCTCTACAACTAATCACTTTAATCTTTAAGGGAATAGGCCAGTTTAATAAAAAACAACACTTTTAAAAAAAAGAGGGAATAGGCCAGTTTTGCAACTTTAGAGGATACTAAAACTGAAGAGGAAAGCTGCAATTTTGTGAGGTAATAAGATGTTGCAAGGTTTAATATCTTAGTCTGAATCTCCTTCCTTACCTAAATTTACTTTGATTTTATAACAGAAAACTCACTTAAGATGATAATGCAGGCACATTAGAGGGGCTGGTCAAGATTACACCTTTAAAAAGATTACCAAAACACCCTGAATCATCTTTCTTAATACTCCCCCTCAGGTTGAAACAATTATACTAAATAGCCTCAACTGTTCAAAAAATGCACCAAATCCTTTCTGACTGACGGTCTTGGTGAAAAAGTCTCCAAGTTGATCAATAGCATGCAAGTCAGACTGATCTTCCTTCTTAATATAACTTCACTGATAAAATGATCATTGTTTGTAATATCCTTTATCGCCTGGATGAAAATTGGATCATGTGCAATAAAAATGGCCTTCAGATATCACACCAGACCACAGAGGTTTCTTCGCTACAAAAACATATTGACCTACCAAATATTCAATCCATAGTAATTTATGGACAGTGTGAGCCGCAGGATACTTTCAACAATAACATGTTTTCAACTTTGTCATGTAGGAGAGGAATTAAGTTACACTTGTTATTTTGGAAATTGATACGAAAAATTTCTTAGTGAACTGCTTGAGACGGATAACCACAGCTCTAATATGACCAACTTCTTGGTTGTTTTTTCAGCAGATTACTTGAGTTTCCAATTCTTAAGTTCTTTTTTTTTTTTTTTTTTTTGTGAATGGTGAGAACCATGTCTTCTGATTTTCTTTAGATTTAGGTTTTTATATATTCTCAAATGTTTCTTTTAAGACAATTATTTTGCATCTTGTTAGACGTGGATATGCTACTGAGAAGCAGAAGGGTTTTCTAATTGTTGAAAAACTAGATTATTTGCAGTCCAAACTCCTGCAAAAGATTTTTTTCAGTCTATCAAGGCCAATAAAAGCAGCTGGCCAGTGGATAAATGAGGTGAGTAGCATTATGTATTCATGATTTTTAAATTGTTGCGTTATTGTTTTGTAGGTTTGGAGTTTCTTTTGTGCCAATCATTTACTGTTTCCTATCAAGTGAAGTGGTTGTACAAAGCCACAAGAATGGTTCTTCCCGACTTTGAATATATGTTAGATGGGTACATTGTACAGCACAGGAATGCACTTGCAGTTAATGTACTTTTGATTTGTGAAAGATATGGTAAATAATGTGACAAGCGTAGGTTTTGTGGGATGTTCAACCTTTGGGGCACTTGCTCTAGTTCCTGTACCACTCTGCATAAGCGGATATGTACCAAAGCAACGGGGGAGCAATTTGTGCATTGTCTCTTCCACAAAGTTTGCTTATGGATTTCCATTTCCCGCAAATAGATGTGCTTGAAGGGTGCCATATTGTAGAACCAAATCCAGTATCAAGTTTGCCTGTGGAGAAAAAGAAATATTAATCAGCTGTGAAATGAGGCAAGCGAACTTGCTAAGTAAGCGTGTTGAGATCAAAACTTGCTAAAGGTCCCTTTGGATTCCTGTGCGGAAAGGGCAATGTACGAGTATCACACACAACTTGCAAAGACTGTTAGGGGTCACACATTCTTTCTTTTGTCCCTGAGGATATGATTTTACTTATGCCACCGTCCATAAGAAATAAATTACTTCGGGCCATACAAAGCTGACTTTTGATGACTTTTTTTTTTTTTTTTTTGTTTTAATGGCCTATAAAAGTCTCTTGAAGGTTCTTATTGATTAATGTATAAATTCTAAATTGATGTTAACCACGTTTAACCATTTAGTTCTCTTTCAACTAAATTCTAAGAAAGAAAAATGACTCCAGATCCTCTTGTTTGACTTGAACTGAGAAGCTTTATTCTGCTTCTTTTTTTTTGTCTTTTCTTAATTAATATTAGCAGTAACTGCTTCATCTTGCGAGTCGAATTACTTATTGATGCATTTTGCAGTTAAAATCTATTATGTCATATGCAAACCATTCAGTGATGAGCCACATTTTGCCGAAGGCTCAACTGAATTTAATTACTTTAACAATAAAGAGTTGTATTTATTCTTCCAACAGGCAATGAAAAGTTCAGTTCAAAGTGATGAACTGCAGGAGTTGATTGAGAGATTTAATATTTGGCTGAAGGACTTGACCTTGAGTGAGAGAGGAGACGCTTATAGTGATGCTACTGTCAATGATCAGGCTCTTGCAGATAGTGTTCTTCCAATTTGGGTTGCAGCACAAAGGGCAATTCCTCGTTATGAAGGATTCTTGTCCTCCATAGGACCCCGAGGAAGGCTTTTGAGGAAAATGCTTATGGGGGTTGGGCTTATTCCTTCTTCCCCTAATACTTCATTTGAGTTTGATAAAGAAAGCATGATGTCAGAACCACACTTGAGGTTAGCATTTGCCCAAATGTTAGAATTTATCTCTTCATTAGCATCTGTCTAACCTTTACATTATCGTTTGATCAATATTACTTTGCATCTCAGAGTCTCTTGTCATCTGTATGTTATAATTTTGTCACAATTAAGGTTGAGCGTTGAGCAGATGAATACATTGATGAGTACTTTGACTTTTATCTCTTATGGTAATCAGGCCAAATCGTTTGCCACGGATTTCACTTAGTGATATATGGGAACCTGCTTCAAGGGAAAATTGTGGAAATGATCTGTGGAAAATGTTTAAAACAGCCATATCTATTCTTTTCTCCAAGTCAACACTCCAGGTGAGCTCTCAATATGCTATCTTCATTTGTTTTTGTTTGCCTTGAGAAAAATGTACAAGCAGCAGAGAATTTTGTTTCGATGGTCTTAGTGACTTTGATTTTTTAAATTTTCGCTGTAGATTATAACTTACTCCCTCAATCAATATATGAGTACAGTATGATGAAAAGGGAGTTTGAGTTTAACTAGAGCTTGAGCACGGTGCAGAGTTGAATACAAACTCTGAAGATATCATATGAGATGTTAATTGTACTTGGTTCAATGTTAGCTTCGTATATTACAAGATTATATTGTGCGGATAAGGGTACAGACATTGTCGACCTTCCTTTCTGTCCTTTATTCCTTTTTCTTAACAGTGTGTGATTTGTTCATATATCTAGTAGTTCTATCTGTTTCTATCTTCGGTATTCTACACAATGGATCTAGGATTGAACAATGAAAGATGGTTTTCTAACCATAAAATGACTACTTTGAAAAATTTCAGTTTTCTCATTTATGCATGAAAGATCAACCTGAAGTTGCATGTAAGAAAAGAGAGAAGTGGGTCTTCATTCTGTTTTCTAGAATAGTTGTGCTAATGCTGTCCTGGATGCTCTAGTGAGTGTGTTGATCCTCCTCGACCCCAGCTTCTTTGAGGAAGAATACCTTTTTAGCTTCTTTATAATAAGTGTGTGTGGATATTGTGCGGATATTGTTCATGGGAGAAAGATAAGAGTCCATTCAGAATCTTATCCATTTTATAACATGTTCAGAGGGTTTTGCATGGTAATGTTCTCTTACTTTGGTTATCATTTCATTGCATTAAATATAAAACATTATGACAGAGGTAATTCTGCATTCCACTATTTCCGGTATTGCAACTATTATATGCATTTCTTGCATGAGCTTTATTAGGAAAGATTTTTAACTTGGTATGCATTAGGAGCCAGCTTTTCAGGAATTGATTTTGCTTTACACTGATGCGATGAGCCAACAAGATGCTGATGAGAAAGCTGGGGTAAGCTCCTTGGAGCTGAAGATATATGAAAATATCCCTATTCCTGATCTTCCAGTAAGTGTATCTATGGTTCCTTTCATTGAGCAAAAATGATGACTTTTTCATGTTTTTGCGAAACCTTTAGGGGTATATGATTTTCATATATGAAGATTGATATCTTGCAGGTTATCTTTCCACACAAAAAGCTCTCTTTCCGCATCCTGGACACTGTATGAACTTCTATCTTGTTTTAATTCCTAGTTTTTTATCACATTACTAGTTTGTAAATATTTTGAGCTCTAATTTTAACACATTAGAAGAGCACCTTTTCATATTTGCTGATATCAGTGTTTATTTATATAATCATAAAGGGAAACAAACAGGTGCCAAATTTTTGTTCTTAATGCGACTTTTACCTCAAACATGGAAACACAAACGTTACAATCAACATATTTTTAATTTTATTATATAGACATCATTATTGTGCTATATGGTGTAAATTTTCTTCATTTTCTACCTTCGTTGATCATGACAATCAAAACTCTCCAGTGTAATTTTTTAAACTATTGTTAACAGTTAATATAAGATGATTTTCTTTTGGACTGTAATGTAACATGAGAGAGAAAGAGTGTGTGTGTGTGAGAGAGAGAGAGAGGTTTTTTAAAAGTGTATATTTGAGATGCTTAGAATGTGAGAATCTTTATGTTTTAGCTAGCCAATATGACTGTTCCATTAACACAAAGAAAGATCCAGATAAGAGTAGAAAGAGAGGATTCCTTTGCCAAAGATAAATGGCTTTTGTTCTTAATGAGGTCAGGCGTGCATGCTTATTTAGATTTTTCTCGATCTTTGTTAGTATTTTTTGAAAGGTAAATGCCTTTCTTCTGACTCCTATCCTTTCAGCTATTCTTTTCTTCTAAAACTTGAGTCGAGAAAAATTATCCTGTGTTTCTACAAATTGGAGAATCTGCTTGTGAATGGACTTTATTGATGTTTGGAATGAAAAGTTTAGTTTTCTTCTCCAAGTTAACTTTGAGCAAACTGCTGAATAGAAAACTATGCTTGTAGGTACGCTTGGATGTTGCGAGCATATTGGGGCTTCTTGCTTTTCTTGTGAACTACAGATTTGAAAACATTCTTTCCTCTCCGTATGTCTCTTGATGCCGTTTCAAATGCACTTCAGAGTTATTGTTTCATCCTATATATGGGTCATGATACGAACTGATAACTAATAACTGAAGCATGCGGTGTGAAGTTAATGTATCTTATCCGTGTTTTTGTTTGAAATGTATTAATTTAAGATAGTTCAAAATTGAAAAACTTACACAAGTTTCTTTTATTTGAACCTGTTATTTGAACTAACAAGTATATCTTTTCATCTTTCCACAAGTGAAGTTAATGTATCTTATCCATGTTTTTGTTTTAAATGTATAAATTTAAGATAGTTCAAAATTGAAAAACTTACACAAGTTTCTTTTATTTGAACCTGTTATTTGAACTTACAAGTATATCTTTTCATCTTTCCACAACTTTATAATTTTCTTTGGTGTTAACGTTTCATTTCTTCCTTTGCTAGGTTTTCAAGAAAATTAACCATCTCTCATGAACATAACGTGGCCTTGTCCTTAGTCAAAAAAAATTTAAAAATATATAAAAACATAAAAAAATAAATATAAGTTTTGTCATTCTTTTGCTTCTGTTAGTTTGCTCTATGTTTACCTGATGACTAATTGCTTCATTTTTTTCCCCTGTATCTAGATCTGCATTTCCGCTTGATGTGATTGCTGTAAGTGCACTTATTTTATATGCTACTCGTGTAGTCTTGGGATACAAACAGACAAGGGACCGTTATCAAGTAAGTCAAGCACCTTTAGTTTCTTGAGGAACTGATATGGTAGCCACGGCAAGTTTACTGCCTTTGAATTTGAGGACGGAACTCTTCGTCATTATATTACACTTCACTGTGGTGATCTTCATCTCTAACTGAAGTATGGTTGCTTTAATTCTGCCTTAAGTATTTTCTGTGTGGCAGATTATGACATGGTCTATACATCACACACTCTTTGTCTAATGTTTTCGATAATTTAGGAAGTTGCAATGCAAATCCTTATTATATTTCATGTCCTATATCAAAGATTCTTCATCGTGTAATCCATTGATTTTCATTCTTTCGTTTAAATGATCCCTGCAGCTTCTGGTCAACAAAACCCTATATGAGAAAACCTTGGCAAGTGGCTTTGGTTCAGTCCACTTTCTTCTGGATGCATCTGAACAGCAACAGGTGAGATGTTTGAGGAGATTATACATGGATTGTGTTTGAAGAGACGTTCACAAAATGATTTCCTTCTCTCATTTTCATTCCATTATTTTATGCAGTACAAGGAAGCAATTTTGGCCTATGGGCTTCTCCTTCATGGACGAAAGCATGAGGCATGACCCATCCACCATTTTCTATGCTTGTTGAAAACATCTAGATATGGTTATTCCACGCGAGGGTGCACACGCACATGCATGCACACAAGCACACGCGCACATTCATATGCACATGCGCAGAGTCACACGGACACGCAGATGCACGCTCACAGACACGCATAGACGCACACGCACGCTCACAGACACGCATAAACGCACACGCACACGCTCACGCTCGTGCTCGTGCACACGCTAAAACTTGGGTCCATTCTGGCCATTGTCGCCATAATAGGCTTATGGGTAATTGATATTCCAGCGATAATTGTGGATTGCTTGTAATTTTTGTTTCGATTCTTGCATGTTAGTTTCATCAGACCCAAGTAATAACTAATGACTAGCCTCAGCAACTATCCAGGTGGTTACTCCTAAAAGTATAAGTGCCACATGCGAGAGATTCGTTTACGATATGTTCAAAGAGAAGGTAATGAAGAAACTATCTAAAGTTTAAGCCTTCAAAACTAACGTTGTCAGAGGGCTAACCTTGGTTGTTTTTGTACAGATTGAAATGCCAATTGATAAAGCTATGGATACGTTACTGAGGTTAGGCCTCGTAAATGAGGTGTCTTTCAAAGAGACGTCTATATTGCAGCCTCTCCCATGCTCAAAGGCATATGAAGCTCTTAAAAGACGCTGGGACAACCTGCTAAAATGATAAGCGCAACTCATCATCCTGGAGCTTAAAGTTCTTGCCATACCAACCATTTTTAGGCACTAGAAAGTACTGGATGCTGGATATTACATGACAGCTACCTGGATATGCCGATTCCTGACTGACAGCTACCTGGATAAGCCGATTCCTGACTGACAAGAGGTTGAGTTTGGAGGTCGAACCACCGCTTTCAGCTGAGCCTGCTACCGCCAGGGACGAGCTGCAGCTACTAGTTTCAGTGTCTTTTTTGGTACACCAAGATTTTAGTTAATTGCAAGGGCTGAAGCTGTGCAGAGCGAACGATTTTGCCACCTACAGAGCCAAAAGGTAAGGAAAATGAGCATCGGAATTAAAGTTGACCTGTGTAATGTTCCTCTATTAGAAAGAAGATCATAGGTAAGAGATTTATGGATCATGCCAATATTTCCCACGCAGGAAATTTTTTTTTCTTTAGTGGTAAGAGCCTTTCCCATTGAAAAGGCCCTCCAAAAATAGTCGTATGCTGCTATTTGTGGCGAGCACACGGTATTCTTTAGTAAAAGGCGAAAGAATAGTTCGCTCTGTGCTCACCACGCAGCTCCGTGAAACATGAAAAGTTGAAGCAGCCTATTTATTAGCTCTCCTGTTGAATTCATACTATTGTTACTCTATGTGGGACTAAACTGCAGTCTAAGTTACCGATGGATCCATCATCCATACAGTCTTGAGTAACCATAGGATCCACACGTCTTAAGTTGTTATTTCCATCAGCATCAAAGGAAAAAAAAAAAGGGTTACTGTTGGATCCGGTAAGGTCCTCACCATTTTCAATTTGAAGAAAATTAATTGCATTTGGTTGTAGTTTAACTGCAATAAGGTTTTACTTAAAATTTTTAAGCACCAGTTTTTAAGCCAACACGAATAGGTCCAGTTGGCCATATTAAGAGTCTTATCCTATTAAGAAACAAGAGTGCAAGGAGGTAATCTAACATTGATCTGACCCACTTTTCTTCTTTAAAGTAATATTGTTTGGTAATTACAGTTTAAAAGTGTCATTGCTTTATATTATTATTGACATTTAGTAACACTAAATAGTACATTTAGATAGATAGTACGATAAGATTTCATCTCAGATCAGTAATGAGAATTTCAAGAACAGCATCAAATCAATGATAAATTAGTCTAATAAATTCACCATGTAAACCATTTTATTTAGAATTAGTGGGGCCACTTCTTTAGGAAATGACCCTCCAAAAATCAGCGTATGCTGCTATTTGTGGCGAGCACACGGTATTCTTTAGTAAAAGGCGAAAGAATAGTTCGCTCTGTGCTCACCACGCAGCTCCGTGACTACACCACTCGTCGTTCCCCTTTGTTTATACAATGGAAGCATGAGCATCGTATACTCCTCTTGTCTATGTGGGATTAAGTTACATTAGAAACCTTAATATAGGCATTAGTGGTATTAATTATAGAACTTAGCGCTATTTATAATTAGTTGGTAAGCCATAAGCATTTATTCACTTGCCAGACTTGACAATATGATCACATGAGTCCTTAATTTAATTTTAAAATAATACACAAATTATACTGAAAGCATATTTAAAAAAAATTGCTCTTTATTCATTGCTTATTCAAATGATTTAATATTATTAAAATCATTTTTGTAATAAATTATTTTGTTTTTTATATGTAAGGACCAAAGAACCCCGATTAAATTTGACTATGACATTCTCAACCAATTCGTATACCCAAACCAAATCCAACTCGGGTCGTTAAGGAGAAATACTGGATTATTGGGTCTTTATGGGTTTTTATTGGATATCCAATAAAATTACGGGTCTTATTGGATACCCATCGGGTACCCATTATGAACCAGTATGGTCCAAGATGAGAAACCCTAAATCGGGATTTTTCCTTCAGCCCTAAAACTATAAATAATGGACGAAAGGCGTCTAATGACTCTGATATTGTGGCAGCCGCGTTCTTGTTTTGTTCTCTCTTGGTCGCTCGGTTATATACCCTGGTTTCTGATGCGGATGATTCAGTTCGTCGCTGTTTTGCGGTTTTTATTTTCTTTTCGGATTTGTTCTTTTCTTCCGTTCTCTGTGATTCTGTGATTTCCCTTCCTCCGTCTGGCGTGATCTGAATCGGGACGGTTGATCGTTTAGGAGGTAAAACGAGCAAAAATTCAGGCAGCCCCTTTGCCCTAGAAAGACATGGCAGAGGAGGTGTTAATTTGCTCGGAGATGAATTGTCTTTTGCTCTTCAGATTTGCTGAGAAGGGCTTTGTCTCTTCATTGAAGCTGTTCTAGTAACGCTGAAGCACAGTTTATATTTCGATTCCATCCTTCTTTTTTTTGTTCTGTTCATTTGGCCTGTTGTTGCCCTTCCTCTCTGCTATTCTTTCCGTGTTTTGGTACCGCAGAATATCCAAGTTTTGATTTTTGTTTCTCTAGCGATTGTTGATCTCCTGGATTCTCTGCATCTCGCGGAGTAATATTTGTGTCCAGGTTGGTTTTCTTGCGTATCCCTCACCCTTGTATTGTCCTGAAACAGATGAATGCTTTTCACCGTATAAAATCCCTATCTCCATGCTTGTTTAGGGAGCTTGCCTGCATTTCCATTCCCAATCTTGAACTTCATGAAAAATTGAAATTGATGAATGTGGGAGGGAATGAAGACACTAA
Source organism: Aristolochia fimbriata (assembly GCA_019845555.1). Taxonomy (NCBI): domain Eukaryota; kingdom Viridiplantae; phylum Streptophyta; class Magnoliopsida; order Piperales; family Aristolochiaceae; genus Aristolochia; species Aristolochia fimbriata. The sequence continues at coordinate 40,615,343 of CM034079.1, read as the reverse complement.
AAGCCTATATTTTTATGTACCTGCCGCTTGCTAAACACCGCTTTCTTTTAATTAACTATCATATTTTTAAGTACCAGCAGTGTAATAAAAACCATAATAGGATTTAATGTATGTAACTAAAATAATTTCATGCACATCCAGCTAATTTCACTTTTTAATGGTATATTCAGTATCACTAATCACTATTATAATGGAGACCCAATTCGTAAAGAAAACGGAAATATTTTTCGTAATTATATTCTGATCTTAATTTGAGGTCATACTGGTCTCTTATTATACCCTATCCTTCATTATTGGAAAACATAAAAATCTCTCTTAAAAAGCATCATCTGATAAATGATCTAGCAAATTATGTCGTAAAATAGAGACAAAAGTAAAATCAAAGATTTGGGTGAAAATTGTTGGTTTTTTTAATCCGTCGAAGCGCTGATTTTAGATTTTTGTATACCAGTATTTACAGGATAAAAGACCAATTAATGCTTCTTAGTTCTTACTCTTAACACAACAAAAATTTCAGAGTAAAAGCGAAATGTTCGTCACTCTCCCTGGAAATTAATCAATGCTTCTACACCATTTTAGTAGTCAGTACTCATTACTTGGGGAAGGTTCAGGGGTATATTAAAAATAAAAGAATACTGTTTGCTTAAATGGCCGTGAATGAAAGCATGGAACTTTATACTTACTGAAAGCTTTAATTTGTTTTCATTTTCATTGAACACTTAATTAGGAGATACCATGAACATGGAGCAAACCGCACTAGAGTCGTGAGGTACGTAATTAAGATTTAAGCTGCTATAGCAAACTCAAAAGCAACCACAAACAAGGCAACATGAGTCCTAGTAGATCATAATTAAGCTGGCAAGATCACTGGGGTACTGCATTAACGGCGACGGGGTGGCGGAGGTGCGGTGTACTCAGAATTACTTAAAACTTTGGCGGGGGGTGCGAGTAAACGGCTTTTGGTGGCGGAGGAGAATAAGTATGCCCATGTTTCGGCGGTGGAGGCGGGTATGTGTGAGGAGTCCTCGACGGCCGCGGAGGATGGGATACCCTTGACTTTGGCGGCGGTGCATGGTGCCTCCCTGTCTTACTAGGTGGTGGCGGCGGTGGATGAGTCGGAGAAGGAGTTGGAGTTGGAGCATGGTGGCTACCTCCTCCTTTGTGGGGCGGTGGCGGATGAGAAGTAGGACTACTACTTGGTGCTGGTGATGGAGGATGGGAGTGGTGACTTGTCGCCGGAGGCGGAGTGAAATGGGTAGTCGCCGGTGGAGGTGGAGGATGACCGTGGTGGGTAGTTCCAGGAGACGGTGCTACTGCTCCGTGAGATGGCTGATGACGGTGGTGGTGGTGGTAGTGGTGGTGATCATGATGATGACGGTGGTGGCGGTGATCCTCATCTAATATTTCTGCCGGAGCTCTGGCTAGTACCGAATAATAATTAGGAACTACACAGAGCAGAATCACAGCCAAATTCAACACAAACCAAACGGACACTGATCCCATCATCGATCGATCGATCTCGAACCTGATCAGTTCTTTCTCTCGTCTCTTACACCGATCTCGATCAGTTCTTCAATTTATAGCTTCAGAAAGACGACCTCTCCTGGCTTAGTCACAGGGGGAAGCTCACTAGACGATGCCAGCTACTCCTCAAAACTCCATTAAAAAATTGAGAAGCGCTGCGTAGATTCTGGCATCAACTCATCTCTTGAGACTTGAGATTGCATGTTTTGGGGTCAAATGTATGTAGAGCCACGATAAACAAACGAAGGATAGCTTCCTGCTTCCGTGGCTGAAAACCTGGTCGACTGTTCTCGTCCTTTTTTATCACTTCCTTTATTGGCGTCCACAGTCTAGAGAGTCGAAATTAATTGCTCAATTAGGCAACTCTAATGGACTCTTAATCAATAATTATACATTTCCACTCTGCCTCTTAACTGATCTTCCAGTATAATGTGCATGGGATTTTTAAAGAGCAAAAAGTCAAATAAGTCAACCTTATCTTCTTGGTACTATTAGTATAATTAATTTAATGTTATAAATTATTTATCTTATTTCTATTTTACCATATTTTATTTAAAATAATAACAAATGAAATATTCATTTAATTATTGTTGGCCAGTGTGATGTAATAAGTTTTTGAAAAAAATAAAAAATAAAAATAAAAATAAAATAAATAAAAATAAAACGGAGAGCTCACCTGGGTGAGCGACACGGACTCGGGACCCGACTCAGATGAACAGGCTGACTCGTGTAAGACTCGACCTAAGTGAACAGATAGGGTGATTTGTTATTTGTATATCACATAAGGGTATATCTGACAATTTATGGCCTCTTTACGTTTGCTTGTTTAGATTGCCTTCACTTACACATCCATGGCTTCGACGCCACCACCGGCCGTCGCCGGACCCGCTGCTCCGCCGCCGGTGAATCCATCAAACCCGCCCGAATCTCCGGCAATCGCAGCCCTACCGTCAGTAAACACCGAATCTCCGGCTACCGAGTCCAACCAACTCGCTACTCCCCGGCCGCTGGAATCTACCCCTTCCGGTCCTTCCACTGTCTCCATCCCTAGCTACTCCCGTAAGTCCTCATCGCCTTATCTTTGGTTTTTTCTTTTACCTCTTTCGCTCAACGTGGTTTTTGTCTTTGCTTTTGCTGCTCAGGATGGTTTTCGTGGAAGAAGATTCACGAAACCGAGCGTCGCGTTCTTCCCGAATTCTTCGACTCGAAGTCGCCGGCTAGAAATCCTAGGACTTACAAGTACTATAGGAACTTGATTATTAAGAAGTATCGTCAAAATCCTTCGAAGAAAATTACGTTTACGGAGGTCCGTAGGACGATTGTTGGCGATGTCGGATCGGTTCGGAGGGTTTTTGATTTCTTAGAGAATTGGGGCTTGATTAATTACACGTCTTCGAGGCAGAGTTTGAAATGGGAAGACAAGGAGAGTAAGTCTGCAGCTATATCTTCCAGTCCGAGTTCTGCAGGAAGTCAGAATACTAATGCAAAGAAAGAGGTCGCGCGAAAAGTTTGTGATGGATGCAAGTCGGTGATCTCCATTGCTTGCTTCTCCTGTGTTAAGGTTTGTTTTTTCTCTTTGTAACACGCGGTTTCCTTTTCCCTTCTTTGTGCTGGAGTGGACGTGGCTAAGTTCTTCTCTGGTGTATGTCTGTTCGCTTTGAATTTGTTTAGTGGTTTTTTAAGAAGGGGGAATCTATTTTGTTATGAGTAGTGTTTGTGAATTCTTTGTACTGTCCTCATCATGGTCAGTTTTGATTGACTGAATTTTTTGCTATGTTTAAACTCCTTTTCCCGTCTAACCTCTCTCTTATGTGAATATGAGTTGGTACAAAGTGCAACCTGGTAGTTGAAGGAAAAACAAAACGATACTCCACTTCCAGTGTGGAGACAATCATAGGTTTTTGTGCACTGTTTATTACTGTCATTAACTTCAATTAAAAATACATCTGTGCTAATTTCATCCTATTTATGTGATTTGTCTCCTTTTCTCTATGGACTTAACGTCACTGGTTTGTAATCCAACCATTTTGCTTTGTAATGTCTCTGGTTTGTACTCCAATCACATTGCTTTGTCATCTCCTGTTGAAAGTAGGTTACTGGTGGATTGGCTTGTCTGAAATAATATTCTTGTGCATCGAAGGGCTCCGAGAGTTTATTTCTTACCCTTTCTCCTTCCTGTGATACAACTCTGCATCATTATCCATGTGAACAAAGCTTATGAGCAGCTCTTCTATGTCTTTTAGTCATCACCAGTGTAACTTATACCAGAACTTCGTTATCATTGTGAATCCATTTTACTTTTGACATTGAATGGCAGCTGGAACCAAATATGTCTTGCTTTAATAACTGATTTAAGGAACCCAGCTGTTCATTACCATGGAAACATCGCATAGTCCCATATTTGGGCGATTGGAAAAGCATCCGTGATTCTTGAAGTGCTCTTTTTATCTGCTATGAACTCAAGAGGTCCATGTCAAATGGGAAGCCACATGCTAAGTAAGCTCCTCACAGCGAAGTTTTTAGGGTATCAAACCAAACTTATGTCGACTATTTGCAAATAAGTTTTAGGGTATTATTTGTTTGTGGAGCTCTGTCTGGGATCTACTGCTTCACTATTCAGATCTGTACAGAAGGATTTCTGGGCATTTCCTTTGGGGTTTGTTCTCCCTCCTTTTTATATTAATTCTTTAATTCACTTTCCTTAAATGTGGTGTCAATAACCAGCCAAACATTCTGCATAATTTGACTTTAGACTACATTGGAGTTATCCACAGTGGAACACACTCATCTTTCATTTTCTGTGGGTACTCTTTTTATATACAATCCTAGATTTGTTGTTTAAATAATTATTCATTTAGTAAAAGCTCTAATTTGAATTGTTTAAAAGCACCTTATATCTTCCTCTTGGCATAGCTCCATCTGCAGCTTATGACTCAAAACTCTCAGCAGAAACGTGAATAGAGCCAGTGTAACCTTTTGCTTTGGTCATTGTGCTTCAGGTTGATCTGACTCTCTGTGCAAGGTGCTTTGTTCGTGGAAATTACAGAGTTGGCCTTAATTCTGCAGATTTTAAGCGTGTTGACATCAGTGAAGAACCCACAAAAACAGATTGGAGTGACAAGGAGACTCTGCGCCTCCTTGAAGGCCTTCTCCATTATGGTGATGATTGGAAGAAGGTGGCACACCATGTCTGTAGCAGGAGTGAGAAAGAATGTGTTGTCCGTTTCCTTAAGCTCCCATTTGGAGAGCAGTTTATGGAACCTGTGGATGCAGATGGGATAGCCAAGAAGCATAAGGATCCAATGAAACAGCAGGGTGATGGTGAAACAGCATCTGAGAATACTGCTTTGCTATCTCCTTCAGAGAGCAGGCATCTCACACCACTTGCTGATGCCAGTAATCCAATTATGGCTCAGGTTAGTTTATTCCAAAGAAGAAAGATGAGACTACTAAGCTTGAACAGCAAATGGAATTTTGTTTAATTGGTACACACGTATTAAAAAAAATCAATGGATTAAAGCAAATTTCAAAAGATTAAGAGAAATCTACAAGAAACATTGAATTACATGAAAATTTTGAAGAAGTATATTACCGTTAAAATTAGACCTGCATCAGGCTAAGCTTGACAAAAAACAGGTTTGTTTTTTTCTTGCGCGAATGGAAGAGGACATACCTTTTTTGAGAATCCAGAAGAGACTGCATCATAGATATCTTGTCTAAGTCTTTTATTCTGCCTGTGAAGGCATATGAAATAAAACGTGACAAACTCATATTTGCCGTTTGATCTGTACTCAGGCTGCCCTTTTGTCAGCTTTTGTGGGCTCTAATATCGCAGATGCAGCAGCTCAAGCCGCTGTTAGAGCTTTGTCTGAAGTGGACTTCACTAACGATCAAGAGGAATATGATGTGGTGTCTCGTGAGTTGGTTGAAGAGATTGATAAGGAAGGTATGTTAGATCTTCATGACCAATCTCCGTAGCCCTTGGATGACTATTTTGGTTTCCTGTAAAAAGCAACCATTTATAAAATCCTGAGTTTGCTGATGATCACTTGAGATCAAAACGGGCAGCAATTCTTATAATTTGAAGTCTCAATGTGGCCTTTTCTGGAGGTATTCAACACTGAATTTCTCTCTCATCATTCATGTCTTAAGCACCAAAGGTGACGTATGTGGGTGAGCTCAACTGAGTGACTAATTGAACACTTGAGTTGCCCTCACTCTGTATCAACTCCAAACCCTTCATAGCACTTGACGTCCATAGAAGATGCCATCACTTCCTACCATGTAGAAATGTAATAGTTTTTTTTACTGTCCGTCTGATTGTGATGCAGTATCTACCTCTGCAAATGGTCATTTGACAAAAGGAAGTTTTGGACAGTCGGCCACGGAAGCGCTTGCTCTACTAGAGAAAGAAGAAAGTGAAGTGGAGCAGTCCATCTCTAACATAATTGAAGTTCAGGTCTGTACTTTCAGTCCATTCAGATCCTAAAGCAGCGAGTCTTTTTATCCGCCAATATCTAACTTTTTTTTTCCTTGAGCACGAAAATTGTAGATGAAAGAAGTTCAGAACAAGATCGTTAATTTTGAGAGGCTAGAGTTGCACATGGAGAAGGAATGGGCACAGCTACAACATTTGAAGGATCTACTTTTGGCTGACCAGTTAACCCTTCTGCAACAAAGGGGTCCCCAGAAATTTCCTCAAATTGCAGAGGAGAAGATCAAAGTTTCAGATGTTACATGAGGCTGGAGAAATTCGGGATGATAGACAATATCGTGTACTTGTATTAGCTATAATGTGGAAGGAGATAAGTGGGACTTTTGGGTGTAACCGGAGGTAAATTAAATGAAAGCATTCAGAGCGCTTTTCTTAATATTGCCATTTGTTTGGTAAATTAAAGAAGTAAAAGATCACTGCCAATTAAACGTAGAGTTGCTATAATCTTGTTATATTAAGTAATAAGTACAGCTACACAATGAGATAGGAAAGAAGGCTGATAATGATCGTGTCTACTGAGGAAATATCATATATAAACAGAGTAATTATAACTTTTTCATTTTAGATGTAGATATAATATACGCATGCCAAACTAATGGGGCAATCGACCCGATCCATTTAAAGCCGGGAACGGGTCACCCTTTTGCTCCGCGGGCCGGGGATGGGTTTACCCCCCAAAACCCGACCTGACCCGATATGGAAGTGTGTAAAAGAAAATAAACGCTCTTTCTATGGTGTATACCTTCTCCTTCCATTCCGCCGTCCCCAATTCGCAGGCAGAGGGTAATTCTTACAGACAGAACACTCTCTTCTCGTTTCCCTAATCAAGTAGCCATATAGGAAGAAGAAGGTACAATCTCGAGCTTAAACGAAGGTAAGTTGATCTTTTCCTTTTAGAACGAAATCTTTCTACTCTTTTCTTTTTTAACTCTCTTTGTTTCTTTTCAATATCTGTCGATTTCTATTCAAAATCCCTCTATTTCTTTTGAAATCTATCTGTTTTCGAACCTTCGGTGTAAGCTAAGATTCTCTAAAATTCTCAGTGACGTCGCCGTCGGGCTTAGCCGAGTAAGGTGTGCCTCCCAGCGTCTTGTTGCCAGTGGGTAGCAATTCTAGGTACGTTTTTTCTTCTAGTTCCCTTTTTACCCAGTTTTTTAACTTCTCCGAATACGCATAAGTGGGTTTTTAACTTCCCCTGAAATTTTACAATGGCTCGGTGGAAATGGTCTGGAATGCTGTGTGATTCAAGTCAAGTTTCAGATAAGGGTTTTACTGGAACCTTTACCCATTCATTGAAAGATCGATTTTGGGATTTACCTAATAAATTATCGTGTTCTAGAAAATCTGTGAATTCCTAGTTATCAAACATTTTTCTCTTTCTTGAAGGACAGTCGGAAAGGGAAAAGAAAAATGTTGTCAAGAAACTAACATAGAACTACTAATATGAAAGTTACGATGGTACTAATGTTCCTCTCAACTTTTTAAACTTGTGAAAATTCTGTTTTTGTGACGCTATTTGTGTCGATCTCAATGTATATTGGTAGGCTCAAAAGATGCCAAACTAAGCCCTAAATCTTAAAAAAAACAATATTGTGATTTTTGAATGTGATAAAAAAGCTAATGTGGAGATCAAAGCTTATGAATTAACTGTTTTATAAGGCCTTGCCACATAACTCAAACAGTCAGGTGAGAATTTTTTTTATTTTTTATTTTTTTTAATAGAGAAAATGTGAAAGATTCATTAAGAGCCTATAAGAGGAGAGAAAATACAATTTTTTAACTGGTCTGATTTTTATAGTCTTTGTTTTCATTTATGACATTTCAAATATAAATTATGCCAACGTCCTTTCTGTTTGTGATGTTGCAGGAAGAGCATAGTAGAAAAGGATGCTAATGGGAGTGTTTGGCGCAACTCGTATTCTGCAGGTAGTGAAGAAGCATGATTCCGGAGGTTTAGTTTGGAAGAGAATAAAACTGACATCCACCAGAAAAGCCAATGCTAAGAAGAGACTGCTTAGAGTCTGGCAGGTTTGTGATTTACTCTAGCTCTTCCACAATCACATGCACTGTGTGTTTTTCTAAATTTTAAAATCTATAGTTTTTGTAAAGATCTGTGGGGAAATCTTGGAGAAGAGAAGAAGATGAGAGGGGAGAAGCTAAGGTGCATGCGATGAAAGGTGCACTTATTATTTGACCTAGGGTCGAATCATCATTGAGAAATAAGCTTAGGGTCTGAAATTAGCTTAGGGTCTGAAATTGACTTAGGGTCTGAAATTAGCATAGGGTCTTAAAATAGGCTTAGGGTCTGAAATTAGCATAGGGTCTTAAAATAGGCTTAGGGTCTGAAATTAGCTTAGGGTCTGAAATTGGCTTAGGGTCTGAAATTAGCTTAGGGTCTGAAATTAGCTTAGGGTCTTTATACCAGAAATAAGAATGCCTTCTGCCCCTAACTTTATAGAAAGCCTTTTCAAGAAAGTAGGTCCGTCCTTTGCCATAATGATTTCATATATAATCACATTCCAGTCCTAAAGTATATGAGAACCATGTAACTATTTGTTTATTCTTCTTCTTCTTTTTCTCACTGATGGATAGTAATACAGTACTAATTCCTTGAAGAACAATTTGCATCTCACTGAAGTAGCCAGTGTCACATTCAGTTCCAAACATCACTGTATAATATAAAAAATACAATTCATTGATTTCTGACAAGTTACCCTGATGGGTTTAAGTTGTCTCAAGAGTCTTCGACATTAATTTGACAGTTTTGTACACCATCATCTGATCACCAATATTAGACTTCACACCATTTAAGTCTTTTATAGCGTGTTTAAGAAATATGGACCCTTCTGTGTTTAATGTTGTGTTTAATGTTGTGTTTTTAGTCTTTTTAACATTTCCGATACTCCTAACAGCAAAAATGCTTCTTTAATTATAATTGATACTTAAACTCATGCAATGGTTGAAAGTCGTATAAGTGATTTTTATTAATGCTCCAAAACCTAGCGGTCTTCTGTTCATGCCCCGTTAGTTTTGTTGACTAGTTTCTGATAAAAAGGAGAGCTTTCCATAACATCCAAGTGGTGATTTTTTTTTTTGCAGAATGAAGCTGTCTTGAAGGCTTGCTCTGAACCACCTCCTCCCAATGCACCGAAGCATGTGGTAGAGAAGAATCTTAAAACTAATTAGATTTTGCAGAATCTTAAAACTTCTAGGCCTTTCGATATTTGCAGTTGTAACTCTGGGTTTTATGTGCACAGCAGCTGGTTGGAATAGATTTTGTTAATGAACTTCATTATTCTATATCAACCCAATCAAGCTTCAGTGTGATATTCCTGTCTAATACAGCCAGACCCATTTGACAACCTTCCCAATTTATTCCCCGCATCATCAGCTATGCGGAGTGCCTCTCTCTCATATGCTGGCCTTCCAGCGCTCGTTTCGACCTGGGGTCTGATCTCTTTCTAGATGCGGTCTCATCAGCTCTTGAAAATGATGCTTTCGTTGTATTCGATCAATTGGTTTCCGCTAGAATGTCTAGCAAGTCTTCGTGTGAATGCTCTGAAATTGCTCCGTTTTAGCTTCCGGATTTGTAATTGGATCATGTTTCTTGGTTTCTGATGACGGAACGTATTTGCAGCATGTTCTTGATCCACGATCTCGATAGGTAAAGTTGAGGAAAATACGTAATCTCAAAATAAATATTAACGGGCTTTTTCGGTTATCAACCTTTGTAACTGCAGAATTCACACTACAATATTTTTTTCTCACATTAAAGTGGGGGGTCTGACAGATGTCCGATTTCGTAATGTAGGTCTTTCTCTCCTCATCCTCCACACTGACTCGTTTTCTTTGGGATTTTAAAAGCTCAGGAGTTCCTGAACCTTGTAAATGTAATAATCTCCGTACATGAAGAACGATCAAATAAAATAAGAATGATTCAAAAGCAAAGGCAAGTAAAGAAGGGAACATAACGTTAGTAAAGAAAAAGAGGAAAAAGGAAACACAATTCTGGATTTCAGATCGTTCCAGGAACCGATCAGTTCATCTACACGCTTGTACACCTATTTAGATTAAAAAAAAAAAAAAAAAAAAAGGACAAAATCTACATGCTTCCATGTATGGATGCTGCAAATAATGAAGAAGCAGACCCTGGAGCGAAAAAGAAAAGAGATGCTTGTTCTAGCCAAGAGTAGGACGACGATTCAAAGGTCTTGGAGGAGGATAAAAAATGGGACCCTTTGGTCTACTTTGTGGTGCTGCGACTGGACGTGGTGGCGCATGCCCTGTGCGCCTTCCACCGGGAGGAGAAGCTGGTGGAAACAGGTGCCTGTGCCCTCTCTTCGGTGGAGGAGCGCCGTGATCCCAACCCGTTCCTGGCGGAGGTGGCGGTGGTGGCGGTGGGCGTTGATGGCATCCGGGAGGTTGAGGAGGTGAAGGGAGAATGTAAACCACAGTGAACGGTGGAGGACTAGTTTTGCCTGGTATTGATTTAGAAGTTGGAGGACGAGGGTAGCTTATCACTGGAAAAGGAGGATTCTCGGGGAAGCCCGTCCTCGGTGGTGGTGGTGGTGGTGGTTGTGACCCACAAAGGGCTTTAAGTGGTGGTGGTGGCGGTGACTCACAAAGGGCTTTAGGTGGTGGTGGCGGCGGTGGTGGTGGTGAGTCACAAAAGGGTTTAGGTGGTGGTGGGTGTTTGGAGAGACTCTTAGGAGGTGGACTAGCGTGATCTACGGCGGGAGTCGAACGGTGATGGTGGTGGTGATGGTGATGACTGGAAGGCGATGGCGAGTGGACCAGATTGTAATCTTCTTCGGACAGTGTAGCGCTAACCAAGGAAGAAGACGAGGTCACCAGGAGAAGCACAAAGAGACGGTAGCAGTACTGTAGCCAGAAAGCTGTGAAGCGACTCATATTTCCCCAGTACTCTTTTGCCTCCTTCCAAAGTAATTAAGCAGGCATGAGCGAGGAATCATCGGCATCACATGCCTGGGGATGATTCCATCGATGAAAATCTCTATACTGCCTGCCAAAGCATTCCCTCTTTTAATGGTTTCTCGTCTTCTTCCATTCTTTTTTACTCTTTCGAGGTCTGTCACCAGGCTATAAGCTACGGGGTAAAAACTTAAAAGCGTATAGGGGCTGCTTCCCTCAAATTTCAGTCTCATAAGCAACTCAATTATTCGTATACAAAAGCAGAGATGATGATTAAAATTGGTACTTATATTAAGTGACACCTCCTTTAGTTACAAGGCAAAAAAGTGCAAATAAAAAATAAATAAATAAAAAATTGGCAGCTCTACATGGATTCAATCGGATTTGGGCCGGCCCATATATGTCCTCGGGCCTGTCCAAAAGTTTTTTCCAACGGGTCGGATTAGGATTTGAGGAACTCTCAGCAAAGGTAGAGTGAACGATGAAGCCCGTCTTGGGTCCGGACTGGGCTTAGGGGTGGGCATCGGGTCGGGTTTTCCGGGTAACCCGACCCGATTCGACCCAAAAAACTTGGGTTTGGATTCTCCAATCCAACCCGTGGGTTGGGTTTGGGTTTAAAAAATGATGGATAGGTTCGAATATGAGTTATTTAAAAAAATAGTATAAAAAAATCAGTTTATTTGGGGTCGGGGTTTGGGTTTTGTTAAAACCCAGCAGGTTTTAGTCGAGTTGGGTCAGGTTCGGAATTGTAAAATGGTGGATCGGGTTGACTTCGGGTTCAAATTTTAAAACCCGTTCGGGTTTCGGGTTTTTAAGTCAGGTCAGATTCGGGTTTTCAGAAACCCAACCCAAACCCATCCCAAACTCGACCCGTGCCTCCCCTAGATAGCTTCAGTTTTTTTTATTTATGTTATTTAGTAACATTTTAGAACATAAAATTTGTATGTACAAGGTAGCAAGGACGAAACGGTAGATAAATGAAAATTTTGTAAAATTACTTTAAATTTTAATAAAATTACTACCTTGAAGTCTTACCATACCCATTAAACTGGTCAATTAGAATAATAATAAAAAATTAATTGTGGGTTAATTGGATTAGGCTACCCAGATCATTATTAATAATACGTTATAAGAGCAAGAGATTCACTCTCAAAACTAGTTCTATACAGTTCGGATTAGATCAACGCTGACTCAAAACTTGGTTTATGACAAGAAATCGAGTTTATCAATGTAAAAATGACGACTCGTGGATTGATCGTTGCCAAGATTATGATTTGTGCATGAATATTCCCAGAATGACGAATCACCCACTTTAGCGATCCATCATTTTAGCATTAATAATCCACTGACGAGTCCTTATTTTCCTGATTAACCGCCCCATCAATTGATTTTCTTTTTAGAGATTGTTTAGGTCAAAACTGGTTTAGAAGAGAGAATTCTTCGAACATATAGTAAATTGCAGTAGTTCCCAAATCCCAACAAGGACAGTTGTTGGAGGATGAAAGAAAAGAGAAGAAAAGCAAAGACAGACGACAAAGGTCCCGGACCCGGATGGAAGAAGAAGAAGGGAAAAAAAGAAAAGAAAAAAAGTGGAGCATCCCATGTAGCCACTGAATCCTCATCAATTAGTAGCATCATCCGACACCGATTATTTTAAAGAAGGTTGGTGGGACAAATCAATTGCATGTGTACTGGGCCTCCTTCTCTGCACCCAAATTCTCTTTTCTTTTTCCTCGATTCGTTTCTCTATCCTTTCCTCTTTAAGCCCCGACCCTGTGAATCTTGAAGCAAGGTGAGTTGTCGACCTTGCCAACCAGGATCTGCGAGACGCAATTTTAATAATGGCGTAGCCCAAGATCCACGTTTAGAGAAAAGATGCAAATTATTAAAATGAAAGGCGACAAAATCATAGCAACGCCATTGTAAGTTGATCACAGTAGCAGTACTCACACAGCTGACAAAGGAACAAACGAAATAGAAACAAGTGACTGTGCTTCTTCTTCTTTTTCTTCAAAAAAAAAAAAAAAAAACTACTACTACTACAACTGCAGTAGTGAGGGCGACGGAGCTTTTCCACTTTTCTAAAAGCAAAGACCAAAAGGCGAACTGGGGGTACCACAAAAGCTTCCAGTTTCAATGGCAGCGCCGCAAAAGGGGCAGTCCTGCGTAGACTTCCCAATTTACCATCTCCAATATTGATGCCGTGTATATATCCTCATTCAGAATACCCCCAATCTGGATCTTCACTCAAGAATCGATTACATTAAAGATTAAGAGAAAATCGCAGTCCCAGAAGGATCTCTTCGGACCTCCCTCCCTTAATTCCGATTCCCGAATCCTCATCTTCTTCTTCGCCACCAATATTTTAGAATGGGAAAAGGGAAAAGAAAGAAGCAGGAAGAGTACCCAACGACCAACGTGGGGGGATCCGGCGTCGTGCGTCCCATGTGCCTCACGCATCAGCGCGACGGGAGAATGTGTTAGCATGTCTGCAAGCGCGCACCGCGCAGAATGAAGATATCCTCCCTTTCGCCAAACATGACACGTTTCCCCATCATGCTCCCGACTCTGTTTCTCTCTCTCTCTCTCTCTCTCAGGCATTTCAACAAACACCACGTGGAACCCCCTCCCGCCCCTCGCCCAACCTAACAATACCGCGATTCAGGCGGCCCAGAGAGAGAGAAAAGAGAGAGTCAGAGACACCCCCCAAGCTTCAGCTCCGAAAACCCAGACTCCGCTGAAGTGAACTCGAAGACACTTCCTCCTTCCAACATGATTTCTGTTACACACATATCAGTATCACTCTCTCGAAGATTTTCTTCTCTTTCTTCCCTTCTACGTGATGTTACTACTTACTTACTACCCTGTCTTTGACCCTGGGATCATCTGCTTATTACTTCAAAATCTCTCAATTAAGACTCTACTTGATGCTTTGCTTTCAATTAAGACTCTGGCCCCTGTGAATTTATGTTATTTTCATCTTGTCTTATTATGCACATGGAATTCTCTAAAATACTCTGATAATCGAAAATAATGAAACGAGTGGCACGCTTCCTTGTTTGGCTAATCAAATTCTATTTATACGCCAAACTGGATCCCAAACTGCCGGAGACAATGATTGATTAGTCGAGGCCGGAGGGCCCTACCGCCTACGGGCCCTACCCCAAATGTGGACTTTTCCCTGGGCCCACCTGCACACACAACACAGAGTCACACACAAATGTATCTTTTATTTATTTATTTATTTATTTATTTATTTATTTATTTATTTATTTATTTATTTATTTATTTATTTATTTATTTATTTATTTATTTATTTATTTATTTATTTATTTATAACTTAAAAATGAATGGGAAAGGTCAGATAATTATAAGGTTATTGAAGGTTGATCGAGGTTAACTTGGGTGGGCCCTGGTGAATGGACGCTTCAGATCGAACCCCTGATAGGGGTAACTACTACTGCCTACTGGTCTGCAAAAGCCAACATCGGCAGAATCCCGTTTAATCGGAATTAGTATCTAATTATTAATCATTTATTTTCGAGTTCGAGGGAGGGCATTTTCGTCCGTGAATTTTTTGTCCGTTTGCGACGTTTGGTAATAATATAAACTGGTTATTTTTCCACGTCTACCCTGTCTTCCATTAAAAAGGAGATTAAGTGCAGATTTTGGCTAATTGGAGAGGGGGATTAAGAGCGGGGTAAGACGGGTAAAAGAGATAACGACCGTTAAATGGCGGCTTTTTTACGTGGCAGCAGGATGGGAGGGTCCCACCGACTTCTTTTATCGCCCTTCCGCAAAGAAGGGAGAAAAGAACTACAGCTCGCTTTCCCGGACCGCATTTCATTTTGGTTTCATTTGTGACTGCATTTGCGTTTCATTTGGGCGGGGTTTGGGTCACGTATAAGCCGGGATTTTGGTTAATTTGGAGAGAGGGGAAAACCGGAATAGGGGTAAGACGGGTAAAAGAGATAACGGCCGTTAAATGGCGGCTTTTTGCGCGTCAGCAGGAATGGGAGGGTCCCACCGACGGCTTTTTTTCGCCCTTCCCGTGGAAGGGAGAAAAGGAATGATTCCCGCCAGAGCTGGCTTTCCCGGACCGCATTTCATTTCGGTTTCATTTGTGACTGCATTTGCGTTTCATTTGGGCGGGGTTTGGGTCTTATGTAAGCCGAATCTATCTCGCCTTTTCTCAGCCTCTCCGCCCTTTTCTCCGCTCTCCCTGTCTCGGCCCCCTCCTCTCCGCTAAAGCGAAGGAGAAAGGGCACCCTTAATCCCCGCTGTTGTAGATCGCTTCTAAAGGTACTCTCTTTTTCCGCTCTCCGATCTGAATTTCTCAGCTTGAAATTCCCTCGCGTCTTCTCAATCGTTCCTTGTTAGTTTAGCCGCTGCCCCTTTGTTTGCTTGCTTGCTTGCTCTCTCCTTCGGTTAAATGATTCAGCCCCTTCGGTTTAGGTAGATTTCGCCCATACTTGTTCTGCGAGACTTGAAGAGTGGATCGGATCTCTCCGTAGGGGGTTGTTGTGCCGCAGATCTAAGGTTTTACTTGTTCGATCTCTTGGAATATGCTTGCTTTTGTGTGAAATTTCTCCTTCTTGATGTACCACAAGGTTTACCTTGTTTGATTGTTGCGAGGTTGACCGAGACGCGAACGTATGTTTGAATCTGTGAACTACTGCCCCTGATACTTACTTTCGCGCCCGTCATCTTTTTTTCTTTCCCAAGTTTTCAGTGATCGGTGACTGTGGACGAGTTGTTTCTTTTGGTAGCTCTTTCTTCTAGGGTATTAAGCTGGTCGCCTTTTTAGGTTTAGTTTCTTAAATTGTTCGATTTATGAGTGTAATATTTGAGTTAGTGTTTTGAGAAGTTTGGTTTAATGTTTTTTATTTACTCAATAGATTTTCATTGATTTTCCCTTTTTGTGGATGGAGCATGCCATTAATGCCTGCCTTGTATGGTTCCTTTCGCACTTGTATGAAATTTGGGCAGCCGTTTAGAATTTGCCACTGCTAAAGAGTAATTTTATGATTTTTGTGATTATACTTCACCCATTCTGTTGCTTTTTCACGCATTGCACTTAATTTTTCTGGTCCACTAGCGTGATCAGGACGATTCGAGTAATAGATTTTTTCTGATTTAATCTGCACCTGATTGAAAGGATCTTGTTCGATTGCCTTATCCATGGGCCAGTACGTTTTTCTGTTCAAGGATAGAAACAACAGGCATGCTTTACCATTTAGAATTGTTCAGAAATTTTTACATAGCCTATTTTTATATAAAACTTTCTCGGACTTTGATCGATAAAGATTTAATTTTTCGTGTGAACATTTTCCGTGGTCATTCCTGCTCTTAAAATTGGTGATTGGAAGTGACTGATTAAATTTTTTATACAGTCCAATCATAAATCATGGCCGATTCCGAGGACATTCAGCCCCTTGTCTGTGACAATGGAACTGGAATGGTTAAGGTGAGACCGCTGATTCTTTCTACGGCAGCATGATGCTTGTTCCTCGTTCGTAGTCATTTCCTTTGTAATTACGTATGCAGATAACCTTTGTTCTCTGCAGGCTGGGTTTGCTGGCGATGATGCTCCTAGGGCAGTGTTCCCAAGTATTGTTGGACGCCCTAGACACACAGGTGTTATGGTTGGCATGGGACAAAAAGATGCGTATGTTGGTGATGAAGCCCAATCCAAGAGAGGTATCCTTACTTTGAAGTACCCAATTGAGCACGGAATTGTGAGCAACTGGGATGATATGGAGAAGATTTGGCATCATACCTTCTACAATGAACTTCGTGTTGCTCCAGAAGAGCACCCTGTTCTATTGACAGAAGCTCCTCTTAACCCCAAGGCCAACAGGGAGAAGATGACCCAGATTATGTTTGAAACTTTTAATGTTCCCGCTATGTATGTTGCCATTCAAGCCGTGCTTTCTCTATATGCCAGTGGTCGTACCACAGGTGAGTGAAAAATTTATCTTCACCAAATGGCACTGTTTAAATGTGTAATTTATATATACAGTTGTGTCGAGTGATGGAATGTGGCTATGGATCTTTAGTAGTATGTTCACTCTGAATTGATGTTGTTGAAATTTTTGGATTCATATTTTGAGCCATAGATATTATATTGTAACTGCTGTTGGATGTAAATTTATTGTGACGAATCCCTATTTAGAAGACTTCTTTTCGTGGTTGGCTTGCATTCTGGCAACTAGAGCTTTTGATATTTATTCTTGAACTCAGTCACCTAAAACACTCTTCTAAAATTGTCTGCAGGTATTGTCCTGGATTCTGGTGATGGTGTGAGCCATACTGTTCCCATCTATGAAGGCTATGCCCTCCCCCATGCCATTCTTCGTCTTGATCTTGCTGGAAGAGATTTGACCGATGCCCTTATGAAGATTCTGACGGAGAGAGGTTACTCATTCACAACCACTGCTGAGCGGGAAATTGTTCGTGACATGAAAGAGAAACTTGCTTATGTGGCCCTTGATTATGAACAGGAGTTGGAGACTGCGAAGAGCAGCTCTTCAATCGAGAAGAGCTATGAGTTACCCGACGGTCAGGTTATTACCATTGGGGCGGAGAGGTTCCGTTGCCCAGAGGTCCTCTTCCAGCCTTCTCTCATTGGGATGGAAGCTGCTGGTATTCATGAGACCACATATAACTCTATCATGAAGTGCGATGTTGATATCAGAAAGGACTTGTACGGGAACATTGTTCTCAGTGGTGGTTCTACCATGTTCCCTGGCATAGCTGACCGTATGAGCAAGGAGATCACTGCTCTTGCTCCAAGCAGCATGAAGATTAAGGTGGTAGCCCCACCCGAGAGGAAGTACAGTGTTTGGATAGGAGGATCTATCTTGGCCTCTCTGAGCACCTTCCAGCAGGTATGTCAAAGCTATTAATTTTTTTGCGGTCTCCTATGTTTTTCTTTTTATTCGTTCCAGGATGGATCGTTCCAGTGGGGGTTTCCTGGAAGAAGATACTTTGAGGCCTTTTAACATTATGCTAGTTGTTCACGCTCATTTTCCATGGCACAGATGATGACGTATTCATTGTTTTATTTGTTTGGTCGAGTAAAAACTTGCAGTTACACTATGGAATGCGTTTAACTGAAATACTATTAGGCACAGGCTTTGTTTTGTAACTATATTTCTTTAATTTACATTAGGGATGACGCTAAAAATGTCTCTCTTCTTGTGTTTGCAGATGTGGATATCCAAGGGAGAGTATGATGAATCTGGCCCGTCTATCGTCCACAGGAAGTGCTTTTAGATTTTGGAGGTTTTTGTTTGCTTGTGCTTGTGGGTCTCGTAATCTCATATTTGTCTGGTTGAGGAACGGTCTGTTTTGGATGTCATTTTGTTTGAATTTTTTTTCGATTACCCCTCAATTCTCCGCCTTATATAAATATTCTTATGAAGTAGCGTATGTGGACCTGTATGTAGGTTGGATTGCAAATCCGAAGGCTTTGTTATTTCATTTTCCTTTTTAAGTTACACTTGAGCTCTAGATTTTGGTGAAGCTGATGATGATGATGATGATGATGATGTTACATATCGTGCGGATTGCATTCCCACTTGTTTTAACTTTTGTCTAGTTTATACTATATGAAGAACTTAATTTGCCATTACTAGTAGTTTATGCGATGTCAGATATGAAAGAAATTTTTTTGAGCGGGAACCTTTTGCGTTATAATAAGAACACGGGTGCAGTTAAAAGCAATGCTCGAATCTTTTCGATCTTCTGAAGGGCAACAGGTGTGTAAATCGGCATTGTGTACCACTTGAAGGCCGCAATTTTAAGTAGCGAAGATAACAATAATTTCACATAGAAATTGGAGGTGCCTATGAAAGGTAAAATTGATTCCTTCTTCTTGGACCTAATTAACATTTTCCCCAAATTTATAAATTTCATGCGCGCAAATTTGATGGAACTGGAATAAGAAGTGAGGAGGCCCTGTAAATAATAAAATTGCCGTCGCCGAACTGGGGCATGATTCATGAAGCACGAGGCTCCACGCGCAAAGCCATGCAGGGGAGAGAGAGGGAGGGGGAAGGGTGAAGGGTGAAGCAGGGAGTTTGGTGGGTCAGACAGACTTGCTGTATAAGATTTGCCTAAAATAGTATGTGACTATGTGAGCGGTGAGCCGTCTCTCTTATAGAAAAGGTGGTATACAATACATAGGCACCGGGCCTTGAGTTCTGATGTCTCACGTTTGAGAAACTGCCAGGGGGGAAAATACAAAACATCTATTTAGCACTTGCATGATCTCGGCCTCTTTCTTGTTGCCAAATGTGAAGACATCCGGCGACGCTTCGACTGGAAGTATTCCACGTCGGAGTGCATTCAAGTCATGGAAACCCCCCATTTTAAGGATCAATGACGCCATCCCCTGCTGTTGGTGAGTAGAGAGAAGACCCATACCACTAACCAACCGATGACAAACTAGCTTACGTTATCTTTCATAACACTCTGATGCTGGGGGACAAATGAGAATCACATGAGACCTCGTTCAGAGTCTAAGACAGCCTCTGCCCACACACTTCCTCCAACTTTTTAAAATGTCCGGAAGAGTCCATACATCTTTGGAAATATTGCGTTTTGGAAGTCCTTTTAAACACCAACTTCTCAATTTGCCGAAAGAGGTTAAATCTAACTACTTCAGCTTCTCTTTCATATGAAGAGTAGTTTTTACGCCAAAAGATCAAGGACAGTTCAAGCGCATTACGGCTGATTGTTTCGAATTAAATTTCGTGTGAATGAGTTTTAGGTTTGATAGCTTCGGAGACACCTGATTTTTCTGTTTGTATGGACTAGCGTGGATCGAAAATCTTACGCCAACTGGGTTTTAAAATCCAATTAGCTTTTCATTATTTATTAATTAAAATAAACAAGAACATGTAAGGCTTCTTTTGTACCTCTTAATCAATACTCATCCTACCTTCTAATAAATAAATTAATACATGGGTCTGTATTGTATTAATTTATCTACTAATAAACCATATATACGAGACAAGTTGTGTTTAACGTGGACCGCTTGAGACAATCCGGATAACTTGTGCTTTTACTCCTTTTTCGTACCCGTTTTGTTCCAGACTGCTGCATTCTCTCGGTGGGCAATCAACCTTTTTATTTTATCGTTAACTGATTCGGCGAATGACGACGTTCCACTATCAGAAAATCATTTTCCTCCAGTGCAACTATCATTTCTAGTTTCTAGACAAGAACAATGCATCAAACTTTGAAGATTAAGATAAGCGGTTAATGGTTATAATTCTACCAAACAAGGAGTGTTGTCCATGGTGATGCAAAAGCTTGGGTGGAGCTGGAATCAGAGCTTTGCTTTCTATAATGGTCCTGCCGAAGCACCAGGCCTAAAATTTCTGACCGAGTATCACTCTGAGGAGAGTTCGGATCAAATAAATGGGATGGATTCGGAGCGGCATACTGGGTCGGGTCAAAATTTGCCACCCACATCAGTATTCAATCATGTTTTAATTTGAAGAATTCGGTACAGCTCTAAGAATAAGACATCGCAAACGATATACAGCTTTTCACAATGTTCATCAAGCTGCTTCGGCCTACGAATTGAATATTATTACATTAAGCAACTGAAATTGAATGGTGGCTGATTCTTTCATTTACAACACACATACGAACTTCGTAGGAAGAAACCAGGGAGAAAGCATGGATCCAATGCTGTGCAGTTCTAAGTTAGTACCAAATTCATCAGTTAGGCTGAACTGACAGCAGAAATTATCAGAAATGGCTTTCTGTTTTATCCTTAATTGACCCCAGCAACGATGCTCCACTCTGAGAAAGAAGCATTTCTTTCATCTCTCTGTAACTTTGAAGTTCCTCCAACGCATCCGAAGTCTTCCTAGACAGGAAGAATCCGGATGCCCCAACTTGCCCATCCAATTCGGATTTTGAAGATTGGGTTAAGTAGCTATGATCCTGGCGCAGTGGGGGTGCTGTCCTTAGCATGTGGACAAGAACGCCGACTGCAGCATCTTGCGAAGTGCGAGGTGAGGCAAATGCTTGAGTGGTGGTGGATTCAGGGGCTTCTTTCCCACTCATGGTCCTGCCCAACATAAAGATAGAACAAATTCAAAACATATAAATATTAAAATACATTAGTCCGAAAGTGATAGCAGTTGATTTAAGTTTAAGCAGACCACAACGAGCATGATTGATGAGTCTAGTAGTCCATTATTTTAACAGTTGTGCATTTCTGTTTAATTAGCCAACACTACTTGTGCTGTGATCTTAAAAGCTTCAGCAGCAGAACAGTAATAACAATTGTATAAGTGATTTGACTTCCACTGTTACGTTTATAAATAACTATGGTATAAGTACTATAAAGAGCATACAAAGCATCCACACATAACATTTCAAAAATAAACGATCCATATATTGAGGAGAACTCCGCTTCCTCGTATTATCATTTGCACTTAAGGTGAATAGAAAAAAGTGGGCACAGAGTGAGTATGGTCAATCCTTTCTTCCTGTTAGTTTGCTACAAATTACTTGTAGCATATCCACGCTCCTCTTCCTCTGGTTAGTCCAACAATGTCACCAGTGTATATTGTAGAAGTTCAGTCAATACACATACAACCATGTGGTTGGGTTGCCCTTATATTATACCAAAGATGGATCATGGGCCATATCAAAATGCTAGCAAGCGAAGTTGGAGGCCACAACCTAATCATAAGAAAAGGTTCATGCAAACCGATAACCATCCAATATAATCACACTTTCAAGACACTAAGGTTGAAATGGGAGCATGTTCACCAGCCCCCAACACACCCAGTTCTAGAGAGGAGAGCTTCTGTGATCATAATGTGACCAATAAACCTCACCTAGGTGTCTGCCTGGCAGTCAAGATACATGCCTAAAAATTTTCCTTCAGGTCTTATGGTCCGAGATTAATGTGGATGACAAACCACAGAATTTTCACCAAACATCTACCAAATGAATAATCAAACGTCGTTAAGGCATCAGCCGATCAAGTAAAGCATGCTCAAAGCCTTTACGAGGGCCTTCAAGATTGCTCATTTTCAATTTTCAACACCTGTCCCAATTATTCATAACTAGACTCATCCCAATACATTTTAGTGAGAGTTCAATTTAAAATTTCGAAGAAGTTTAGTGCATAAAATCCGTGAGTACCCATAGTGAAACCATTCAGTTTACCAAAAAGTCTGTTATTTCACCTCTCCCTAACATAAACCACTCCTATGAGAGCAATATTATGAGTTATTGTCCACAAAAGATGGAGCAGTTTCAGACATGAATTTCAGAATGCATGGTTATGTAACTACCCATTGCAGAGGAAGCTAGAATCACTGTTATCTTTCATCCAATTTCTTGTTTCATGAAGCCTGCCACACAAATAGTGGCAAATGCGTTCATGAAACTGAGATTCATGCCAGTTACAACAGCCATCAGTTGAATTAGGAGATAAGCCATTTCCAAATCTTCACACAGCATTAGAAGGCAAAGTGGTCACCTCTCCCTGTGTGCTCTTTAATTTGTCTGGAAAGCCTAACCATTTCTTAGCTGCTTAAAAGAGTTGAATAACCTTTATTAGTCTTATGCAACATTTTCACACCAATTATCACCCATATCTAGATAGATAGCACAAGCAATGTTTACTTATACATTTAAAAAGAAATATAGCTGTCCACCCTCTGTAAAACTCGAATCCTGTGTTTTCCGACCACCACATATCTAGCACGAGGAATGCTTACTCCAAAATTTTTAAAAATTGCATGTTCATATGCAATCCCTGTGAAATTTGAACCATGTGTTTCCAATGCCCCAAACCACCAATAAGAACAAAGTAGAGATGCCACATAGCACTATATAACTGATAAACAATGAAGTGACACTTTAAATGAGCCACATACTTCACACTGCAAATTGCTCAAACAAGTGAAAAGATGATAAAGCAGTAAAAATAATGCATTAACAGATGGCATTAGATGGAAAAGAATGAGTGCTTAGAAAATAATACCTAGAATGGGTATCTGAACTATCCACATCATCTACAGCAAAAGGACATGGAAATTCACAATCATCCAAATCATCCTGAAAGGACAACCTGCTAGAGCTTCTGGAAAATCCAACACGGGGTGACCCACTGGATGACACAACCCCTGAGAAACGCCCAGAGTCATCTCTGCTATCCTTGAACACCTACAAGGTTGCATCTGTAAATAGACATTTACAGCAGCATAACATCAAGACAAAAAGGCAATGCATTTAAGCTTGCAATACCTTGTGAACAGAATTTCCATGCAAGTTTCCGCTCCCTGAGGAAGACTCTCCACCTCTTAATCCATCCAACTTCCGGAAAGATCTATTTTCGGATGGAGAACCAGAGGAGTAATCAGCCTTCAGGCTCCTCGGAGATGGAGGTGGCAAAGAATGCCTATTTGGGTCTGAGGAATTAGGTGTTAGATACCTATGGTTTTTTCCTGATAAAGGAAGTGGGATGCTGACAGGAGCACTTTCTCGCAACCGAGAATGAATGGGGTTGTTACTGCCTGACAAGTAGGCTGGCGGAGAAGGAGAAGGGGATGGGGATGGAGAGAATGGTGGCGAGAGCTTATGTTCATCAAGACTAAAGCCCTTCTTATGAATTACTGGGCGGTAATGCTGGATCTTCTGCCCATAAGGATCTGGAGGTGAGCTCTGAACATCTGAAAGTGGTGGAGGAGTATGATATGGGGGAGGTGAGCAACCATATGTCTTGTGTGTGGTAGGTCCTGGTCGGTACACTCCACTACTCCAACTATGGGGGCGTTGGAATGGGGATGAAGAAGGCGACTTAAAACTTCTGAGAGTAAATGACGTGCTATACGGACCTTTCTCACCAGATGAAAAAACCTTAATTGGCTCGGCCGCAGGGCTTCCTACATAATCCGTGATAATCTGGGGAGGCAGCGGGCTGGAAGGCTCCAAATTAAGATCCGACAATGATGAGCGATAAGTCACTGAAAGAGAAACCCGACCAAATGGGGTCTCCACTGGGGCGAAATTGTACTGCTTCATATTTTCCTCTTCCGCTCTAGTGAAAGGTTCGCTAAAGGAAGAAACCTTGTAACTGAGATCAAAATTGTAGGTCTGGCTCGAAGAAGATAAAAGTCTGAAAGCTCTAAACGAAGGTAAAAGCTTCAGCGTCGAGTAAAGGGATCTTAACAGTATAATCGATTTCTTGTACATTTTCTTGTAGGCAGCTGAGCCCTCGCCAGATGGAGACGCCGTTCTGAGAGGCTCGTACTGAACAACCCATCTCTCCACAACCGTCTCCTTGAGAGCACGACATGAAGTGTAGAGATCATCAGCTCCATTTGAACTCATCTCCTCGTGGATGAGAATTACGTCAATGATCATCGGATCCACGACGTTTCGGTGCCAAAAGTTGAGATTTTCCAAAGCTGCAGGAGGATCCCCAAGCGCCAAATTAAACCATTTGTCTCTCTTTCTAGCCGAACCAGGATCCCCTGTATGATCATTAGAATGAAACGATGGAATTCTAGAATCGAGAATTATATGCAAACTTTTCAGGAGGAACTGTGAAATGATCTGCTCAGTACGTGCGCACTCCGGATGGGGATTACCCTGCAACGCCATGTGCAGCTTATTCTTCCACAATCAGAGCAAGATCGAAAATAAACCTCCAAATAAAACAGAGATCGCCCCTCATTGGATCAATATGTCCCGCCGCGACCTGACGAGGACGGAGCCATAGGCATTAAAGCTGCCGGCTTTTGACCAACAAAAACCAATTTTCGCAAAACAGCGACGGCAATCCGTTAAGTCTAAGCAGAATAGCAGCACCTTATCCGTACCGGTCATCTCCACACCCAAGTCTCATACCCAGAGACAGATACCAAAAACCCAGTAATCCCGAGGCCAATAGCAGAGAAATCGCACAGAAGCAGGTACCCTGACCTTATTAATTCCAACCGATTAATGCAACAAAACGACCAATAACCAAGCTGATTTATCAGGAACTCCAAAGATTCATTCGGATTCAACAAAATGTCACGAAAAAGCGATTACCTTTTTCGGAAAGTAAAGACGAGGCGTGGGGGGAACCACCGAACAAGGGGAAACGTATGGGAAAGGAGAGCTTGAGAGACAGACCTCCCTCTCCTTGATGAAGAAGAGACGAAGAGAGATAAAACGAATTTATTATCTAAAGGTCGCCTCAGTGGACTTCTCTCCCTGTTCCAAAAAAATCATTTAGTTTTCACATGATTACGTCGGATTTGAACAAAGGAAGAGACAAAAACCGCGGCCATGATCAAGCACATCAAAGCGACTGTAGATCGAGCAGGAGAAGAACGAGCCCCGCTGCGCGTCCGCCCGAGACTGCGGTGGCGAAACTTGGGACGCAAGCATATTATTATTATTTACTTCGCACTTCGCTGCGAGTACTCATCTGGAGCACTGTTTCTCTACACCAGCCCAGACCAGATCGTTTGTTGTGTGGTTTATGAAGATGACTTTGTCTCTTTCAATGTGGGCCTCATCGTATCTGTAGGGCCCCTCATTGATAGCATAGAGGCCTCAAATCTCACCCGGGTCCACATTCTGGATGAAGATGATATATTTGGGTCCCACATTTCTACGGTCATAGACACCTGGACGTATGTTATCCGTGTACTTCTGATAGAGATGGCAGATCGGCATCGGAACATATTCACTGGGGAACAACTTCAGCCACTAAAATGCTACCTCGTGATCAGGCCTTCGTGCGACACGCGACCAAGTTCAATAGGGAACTTTATACGATAAATTTATACCACAATAAGGTTAAGTTTAGTGCGACAAAATAACAAATTTTTACAGGAAATTTTTACGGCCCACTAAGTATAACGAGGACACGAGGTACAAGATTGGCTTACAGAAAAATAATTTTAAAAAATGCATGAGGATTGTCGACTCATGTGCAGGCAGCCAAAGGTGGCTAAACCTGGTTTTCCTTCTTTAAAGAGCTGTCTTGTTTATAAAATGCATTTACTATGCCATGTTTATACTATAATGTCATTTTCTTAATTTTAACTTACAATTTTGATAAATTTAAGAAATATCTCCAAATATCATCTAAGACGAATACGTCTAGTCTTTAAAAAACATAAAATAAGAAAAATACTTTGATTCAAATTATTTTAATAAAAGTTAAAAACACAATGTTGCTTTCTAGTTTAGGTCTACATTCTCTCTACCTTTTTTTAAAAATAGGAGTTGAAATCAACATGGAACTCACTCCGGGCCAAGCCGGATACGCCTAATATACACACGTGACACACGTGACGTTAATAATAGTAACGAATGCGTGAGAGTTATGCACTCACTAACGTGGCACATACCTTATTGGGTGCACGCGGGGCGAGTAATTTTTCAGAGAGTCTAGAGCTTTCAGAATTACATTGGTCCAAATAAGCAAATATTGTTTGAAGAGGTTCTAACTTTAAGGGAAAGATTCACGTAGTCCATGATAGACATAATGCATCACAAGCTTCCTCACTCAAGGGTATTTTTATTTCATTTAATAATATTTTCATCAAATTTTTAGTATATATGATTTGCATAGTACCTAGGAGTAGAAGTGCTCACAAGCAAATGTTACATGGGTCTGCCAATCAACCTACTCAAGAGTGGATGGACCTTGATCCATAAATCAAAATGACTCAAGCCCCCCATTTCTTCTCTTGTTCAATCTCCCTATTTTATAGTTATTGTGACACGATTATTTTAAATATTTTTTGTCATCAGATTACTGTTCCAGTATTTTAAAATTGGCTCTCTCAATTACTTTCCAATTTTATTTAATTTTTCAACAAAATAAACATTAAAAAATGATAATATTTGGACGATAATCATATATAAGTTTTTAACCATGTAAAAAAATCGTGTAAATTATATAAAAATATTAAAAAAACCACATATTACTTACATAAAAAGGTCGAAAGCAAAAAAAAATGCAAATGAGGAAGATTAATTCAACGCTAATTAATATATATATTGTGAAAGATAGCCACTTCCACGTGGAAGCCAAATAATTGAGTGAAGAAGGGTTTAGCCTTGCGGGTTATGGAAAATCTACCCAACTTCGCCACCCTGTTAGTTTCCATTCTTAAACTCGTGATTTGGTGGACTTCAATCCACTATTTTCCTTAATAAAATTCAATTATCCAAATACACGCATCACTAGGCACTTCAGTAGCGGTGGGCTCCTTGTCGCGTTCTTGAAGACCCCCACCCAACCCAACAAACCTCACCCCGGAGTCTCATTAGTCATTCCCATAAAAATCTAGGATTAGGAGTCCAATTCCGTTCTCCTAATCATTTGATTTTTTATTTTTATTTTTATTTTTGTCTTCCTGATCTGGCCTTATCAATTGCTCGCCGATACATCTCCGCCTTCTGCAATAAATAAATGTTATTAATTACATTATATATCAATAAATTAACAATAGTATATGAAGATGACGTAGCTGATTCCAATATACCATTTAAATTAATTTTTATTTTATTAAATAATACACTTTTCCCCTAAAAGATACTTATATTCGAGAGTTTATTTATTTATTTTTTATTTATTTGAAATGTTGTTGATGCCGTGACCAGGGCCCCCAGCCATTTTTCTTTTCTTATTTAAATTAGGAGAGTTTCCATTTTAGTATTTTACACAAGCTAAAGCGGGAGGCAAAAGGTCCGTGCCTTGTGCACGTAGCAGTTTGCTTGCTAATCTGGTCATGTCTCCGAGTACGTCCAACCAACCCCTACCCATCGGCCATCGCACCATTTTTGGGAGCTTCTCTCGTCTTGAGCAAACTCAGGCCATTTGCCCTTTAAGCTCCGCCACTTCGTCCACGGCTACCGGAAATGGAGAAACCCACTCGCCGGTAGCCGACACCAATTAAGAGTCGTTTCCGGGAAGAAGGACAAGACAGAAATAGAGAAGTGGGAAGGATTGGGAAGCGGAGACGAAAATAAACTTCATTGCCGCTGTTAATGTAAAAAACTCAATCTGACTGACAGGAATATCCGCAGTTATTTCACGCATTTCAAGAACATTTTCGTGAAATAACGGGACTACGGCATTGAAGCTTTAAGCTGTACAGCTTAAAAAAACAAAAAAACAAAAGAACGAAGAACAAAACAAACGCTAGAGGTTTCTGTCCAATTCACCTCTCTAAGTTTAGGACTTCTTCCCCTTTTTTTCCTGGGCGCGAGGGCGTCTTCTGTTTTTTTTTTTTTTTTTCTTCCTCTTCAGCTTTAAGGTTCGGCCATGGCCACCGGCTCCGACCGCGCCGCGGCCGAGTTTCCGGCAGCGACGTCTCGCTCAGGCAGCGTCTCGGCTGAGTTTCCGGCGACGACGTCCCTCTCCGGCGAAAAGCAGCTCCTCCGGCAAGTGGGACACGAGGGCTTGGACGCGAGCCACCCCTCGATGCACCTGTCGTGGAAGCCGTGGTTACACTTGGGCAGCACCCGGACCTTCTCCCCGTTCACGAACTCAGACAAGCAGATGGCGCACTCCGACTCCGCCCCCGCCAGCTTCATCCCCGCCGAGTACACTAGCGTCGGCACCGCCGCCACCGCCGCCGGCCCCCGCGCCGCCATCTTCACCTCCGCCGACATCCTCCCCGAACCAGCCGCCTCAGCCTCCTCCGCCTGGCGGCGAAGGAAGCAGCGGATGCAGGCGTTAAGCGCCAGAACCCCCGCTAGGGAGCACACGAGAATGACGAGAATCATCGCCAGGTTGGTATCGAAGTCCCCGGAGTTTCCGTACGGGAACCAGTGGTTGCTGTTCCTGTCGTCGTCCTCCCGCGAGGACGAGTGACCGAAGAAGACGATCCGCGGGGTTGTCATGGCGATGACCGGAGAGAGAGTAACTAAAGAGTGAGACCGGCCGGCCGGTTCTTCTTTTTCTCCTTCCGAGGCTAAAGAAGCTCTTTAATTTGCTTTGTGTGCGGAGAGGGACAAGGAATATATAAAGCGGGCTTATTCAACGGCACTCGGAGAAGACGAAGACTGTCATTTCCTGGAGCAAGCTCGATCTCCAGTCGAACCCTGTAGGCCAGTAAAGAAAGTAACACTCGCCGCTTCTGTTCTTATCAGTTCATATTTATCAGTACTGACTCACCTGTGTACCACGCTTGACGACGAGTCCACGGTTTTTCGCTTACATTTATCTCCCTAAAGGCCTAAACTAAAAAATTACAGTTTCCCTGAAGTATTTAATTATACGAAATTATGAACCACTGATAATTTCTGTAAATGGGCCAGCGATCGCAACAGGTCTCTTTTTCGGGAGGAGGGTTCTGGTGGGCCCTATGGCAATCAAACAAACAAACGAGTTTTATTATGATCGGACGGAAGGGATTTTATTTTTACCCGTTCCAATGGACTAGCGCGGGCTACGGTAATTCGGTGGTGTCGAATGTTAAGGCGGAAGAAAGCGACGGCATGGATGGTCTTCAGGTCTTGTTGGCAGCTAAAGCAGGATTACACGTCATCTCGTTGCCTCCAGCTTGTGACATCTGATACGTACACGTGTAATACAAGATTAGATGGCCCCTGATCCATGCACCCTGGGGCAACTAACGACTCCGTCATCAGTCGTAAAGCAAGAACAGCAAACACGCATAAAGTGGACCCCGATCTATTTTTAACAATCTTTTTTATACTGCGAAATAAATAATTCCTATTGCCCTTTTCCAGAAAATGGGGATTAACAGATTCATTACGTTACTTATTATTAATCAAACTAGAAATTTCGACTTTTGCAGTTTTACTGAAAAATTAGGATTCTTTTGGATTAATTATTGCCGAGAAAACAAAAATAGGAATCGAGACGTGACACTTACTTTAACAACTAAAGCCTACATACCTCGATTCCAAAACCCAATATTTTAAAAATTAAATTTTTATTATTAATTGGTGATTTGAATGAAATTAATTTAACACCAATAATTAGTTCAGTTCGAATGATTAATCGTAGACCTTGTTTTATATAGTGTATTAGTTGTCTTTAATCTCCAACACAAATGGCCAACGTACTCTAAAATTTAAGAGTAGTACAGACTCGTTGCGAACCACTCAATAGCCAAGTTATGTATAAGACTGCATTAATTAACAATAAGTAAGGCCTATAAGTGTGTCAATTACGTGATGTATGACAGTCTAAATACCTCAAACGTAAAAAACAATAAGGTACGGAAAAGGGATTTGTCTCAAAGCTCGCAAGGTTTATTATTTATCTTTTACGCCGTAATTTTTTTTTTTCTTATATATATTAAAAAAGTTACTGTAAACGTTTCTTTACAGTACAGACTACAGAGTACAGATGCATAAATATAAATCCATAAACGAGTTTTACCTTTGAATCTCCATCAAAATCCAGATGTGAACGTCGTGAAACCCCCTCTCTTCCCTGCCGAAGACGACACGAAGTTAATCAGTGCCCTGAAGCGCACGGCACCACCGAGGCACCCACCCTGTCCTTTCTACATCAAGATGAATTCCCATTAATAAAACGGAGCTACTACTTTGGATTTCTTTCTACACTATAGATGACCAACAGCAAAGTTTGGTAAGTAATCGAGAGGGGGCTGCCCTGCCCTTTGATATGTACCTTATTTATGAGCATTCGGTAAGTGGGCGTGACAGTGGGGTTGGAGATGTACACAGCTTTTGTTTACATTCTCTGGATTATTGGCTCGATACTTGGATTCCTCTGTGGCCATCTCCCTGCCTCAAATAATGTAGAGATGGAGACGTGAGTAGTACTCCGGTACACGGCTTCAATTATATGTATTAATACACTTTGGATGCCCCATGCCTTGTGTCAGCCCTTCTCGATCTATAACTGGTGAAGAAGAGGCCACTCTGGACCGTTTTCTTGGTTCGCATTGGTTTGAAGGAGGGCTTCGAGTGGGACCGGGATATGATGTGGTCTCTATTTCATAAAAAGTGTTGTCTCATTGGATATGTCTAGGTTATCTTGAACATGTCATGGCCCACCTGGACCCTTAGCTGTGGTGCTGACACGTAGAAGGTAGCGTTACCATTGAATGATGTGACTCGGGTACTCTATAAAGTTGACAAATATATGGTGGCCTGTTCGACTCAGTACTCTTGATCGATTGTGGTGCATGCCCGAGTCAAGTCGACTCAGTATCATATAGGTGAATGTATACGAAGATCGTAAGAGATCGTTTTCATGTGTTATAATTATGGTGTTCACTTTCTCACGAACTGCAATTCCTTTATTGGATGCACCCACCAGGCTTCATATATACATACTCCTCTTATGATTTTATTTCCATGAACATAGGACAAAGGAAGCCGGCCAGCTTATCACGTCATGTAATGTAGAGTTGTGGGCGGGCAGTTGAACGTGTCCATCGGTCACATATATGATATATTTATGTCGTAGACTCTACTAGAAAGAATTCCCTGTAATGGATCTGAAACAGTAAAGTTCTGGAAAAAAAAAAAAAAGAAAGAGAAAGAAAGAAAAGTATCTTTTGATTTCTTCTCTCTCGTCACTTGTCGGAGAGATTATCGTTTCAAAGAAGATAAGGGTTATTATCACTGTGTGGGATTTGATCAATTAGGTCACATCATATCCATTTTGGTTTAAAAAATTTATCATGGCCTTCCACTTCCCGTCGCTTTTCTCCAGAATGTAACACTTAATTTGTGAGATTTTCCATGGGCTTTCCTGCTTCCGTTCCCGGGTTTAATTTTCATAGGTGAGGTAGAAGACGAATAAATATATATCCGTCTCATTGCAATTTCACAGTGATCGATCAGAACAAGAATTAATCGGGAGGGCTTCGATATTTTCAGAAATTATAAAAAAAAAAAATCGTGGGCAAGTACATAATTTATCGGTACTGCATGCAGTGATTCAGATGAGGGACACGAAGGCTTCTCACATGGGTCCCTACAGAAGCTTCTCCATCTTTCTTTTTTATTTCGTTGTTGGAAACTCTTCTAGTTTCATAGTTTCATCTCTTCTTTTACATATGAAGATCAGGGCTATTCAAATGATTTGAAGCACCAGGAATTGACACTTGGTGAGGCACGATTTGGTAGAATATTTGAAGATCTGTCATGAGGTGATCAGGGAATCCGGAACGAGTGAGAATAAATTCATATTCAATCTGAAGCTCGTGCCGAGATTATCAGCATTTATGCAAATGATCTTTCCAGAACGAACGCATGAATGCTCTGGAAATTAATTACGCGAATATATTAGTTCGTAATTCTTAGATGAACTACTGCAATATTAATTAATTCTTACAGCCACTACTTTAACTCGATCGTGATTTAAAACAGAGCACTCGGGGGTCTTTCTCGATCGCCTTAATTGGCTTCGATCGATCAATTCGCCCGAGTCTTGGAAATACACCTTGCGCTCTTCTGAAGCCTCGTCTCCCCCAGTACTGCTCCCCAGACACAGACATGACTCGGAGCTTAGTTGAGGTTTCGTGGGAAGAGGCCAAAAGGAAAGTCGAAGAGACGAATGGGAGCTTCATTAATGGCGGAAAGTGCAGAGGTCGCGATGATGGTTCTGATAAGATCGTCTTTGTTGTGCTGATCCATATTAGGCCTCATCGGTGTTGTCCTTATCCTGGTAGACGGAAGAACGGTTTTTTGAGTTCTGGACTCGTCACTCTGATCAAAAAGCGTTTTGGACTCATAGAAATGTTTGTTACGAGTTGTCAGCACACGATCTGCTACGTACAAAATCTGTTCATTTCGAGTAGAAGAGACGGTCATGAGATAGTATGTTCGTATATATGATCGGACTCAAAGCTCTGTGAGTGACTCGGTATATATGATCGAATAGAAGAGACGGAAAAATGAGTGACTCGGTAGTAATTCGTAAGAGAATTAAAAAATAAATAAATATTTTTAAAAAAATCCAGATTTAATAGTGTTAAAAAATATTATTTGATATGCATCTACATGTAGCCAATGTTAAAACTCTAATTTGTGTAATTGAGCTAATTAAGGTATATTGTTAAAACAGACATGATCGTCTGCTTGTCAGAATTCCGGAGAGGATCCGGCTGGAGGGTGCCCATTGAGACTACACTGTAATGACTACCCGGTTTGGTCGCACGAACAGATCGATGACGCACTCCGCCTCCGCCTCCGCCCTGCCAGCCAGCTTTTTCTCCGCCGAGTAAACCAGCGTCGGCACAGCTGCCACCCACGTCGTCCGTCCCCGCGCTCCCGTCTCCATGTCCGGCGACGTTCGCCCCCGACCCGCCGCCTCCGCCATGAAGCGCTGGACGCAGCGGATGCACGAGATGACCGCCACGAACCAGAATCTTCCGAGATCGGTATTGATGCTCCCGGTGATTTAATTATGAGGGCCGCATCTTTTCCACCTCCAAGACTTTGCTCTCCGTCTGTACCAGGGTTGTACGTATCGGACGAGTCGCTAGCCGGAGAAGCCTGTTTTCGCTCCGGACGACCTCCCTCCACGTCTCTCTCTTCTTTCCCCTTCCTTTCTTCTTCTTTCCCCTTCGTTTTTGTCTCTCCGAACCATTTCTCTCTGTTTTTCCATTTTTCTTGCCGGCTTAAAACTTAATATGTCATAAATTTCCTTTACTTTCTTCTTCTTTCCCCTTCCTTTCTTCTTTTTCCCCAGCAGCTTAGTATTTAGTTATATACTTAGGTATCTCATATTGATGATCTTAGGCTACATCAACATCCATTTCCAGGCTGATTCAAGGCAACTCGTATGTAATTTCCGGGATGTAAACTCGGCTTAGTATATAGTTATATACTATAGACAACGGTCAATAGATATGTTCTCGTAATTTTTTTATGCACATACTTTTATATTCGTTATATAAATGTGACTAGTACTTTGAGCCCGAACTTAGATGAGTTCGAGTTTGGCTCTATTTAGAATGTCTCGGCTAGTCGAGCTCGAGCTTGAGCTCGAGCCAATTTTTTTGAGCTAGGGCTCAAGCCAATTTTTTCGAGCTCGAACTCAAACTCGAGCCGGGTCGAGAAAAAATAAAAGCTGAAAGGAAGTTGAAAGGACATGAGTATTATAATGAGTAAAAAATAATTATACGTAAACAAATTGGTATTTGCTGAAGCATGAAAGCCTCAAATAAATAATTTCGAACATGTTTGTCGAACTTCTGACCCGAACTCTATATGGCTTGAGTAGGGCTTCAAAACTTAATCGAGCCATACTCTTTATTCGAGTTCGGCTCGAGCTCATTTAAAACGAGCTCGAGCTCGCTCGCACCCACCCCTAGCTACATCAGATATACTCCTGTTGAAATGGTGAACCAACCTCCAACAATGATCGGGTTGGTTCGGCATTTTAACGAGCGTATGTATTATGCTCAAATTTTAGACGAAAAACATGAAACTCCGGGAAAAGTTTTGGCGTTTCGCGGTGCCCGGAGCCCGCGTGTTTCGAAGTTCCGGTATTTCAAAATTCTGTCCATTCGAAGCTTTTCATCTACGATTCCATAAGCATTCTTCAGCGCTTCCATAAGCATTCTTCAGCGCTTTAGCTTCCTTCGCCGTGCGAATCTATTTGATTGTTGATGTTGGTCATTTTTATCTCAGGGAAGAAGAAAGTTTGAAGCGTTTTAGATTCCTCAATACAACCAGCGATTACCTTCACCATTTCCGACAGCATGCGTCTATGGAGAAATAGCTCATGAGTATTTCATAAGTGGTTCCTTGTTCTGCAATAAGCCAATAACAGTAAGTGGGACCATATGAAGAGTTTTGTTGATTTGAAGTGAAATATTGAATTAACTATTAAGTATTCGAGTTCCTTCCTTGACTAATGAAATCGACACCGCTTTTTGTCTCCATTGTGCAGAGTTTGTAGAGATTGATTATGTCTTCATCTTGTCCTTTCTGTAATTTGCCTATTCCTTTATCAGAACTGGAAAGGTTTCTCTCAATAATCTTATGTGTAGAATTTCTAGGAATGTATACAATTAGTAATTCCTGCTGAATATAGTTTCAATTTTCTCATTTGTTCTCTCCTGTTTCTTGCACCTGCAAATATTTCACATTTGACAAAATGGTACAGCCATGTAAACGATCACCTCGTGGAAGAAGAATTTGCCAGGGACTTGGAACTAGCGCTCGCGATCTCACTGCCCTCGAGTCCACCAAGGTATCTTCTTCTGTACTGTTATAAAACGCTAAATATTTTCATATGATGCTGAACGCTGTTCTCCTCTCGTAATTTTCTAGATTAGCTGTAGATATTGGTTCTTTGCTGGCTCATTCTGCATGTTTACGTGAAAACTACGGACAGGCATACATCTGATCAATTGGTCGAGAAAGAACTACAAGATGACTTCGAAATAGCCCAGCTACTTGCATGGGAATCTAGTCCGCCTAGACCAAAGGTATGGCTCCTACAACATGGTTTATTTTGATTTGCATCAAAAGTGGAGATTACATCTGCCTAGTTCTTTGATCATACAATGTGACAGCTTCATTCATATGCAGGACATTTTATGGAAAATGGAAGCATTTGTTTGATCCAATTTGCTATGGATTTAGCTTAAATTTTGTTTGAGTTGTGTGAATGTGATCTTTTGTTTTTCAGGAAAAAGCAATAAACTCCGAGAATACAGTTCAACATTTTTCTGGTGATATTTTACATGACAGATTTTCTGCTTCCAATGGTGAAAGTACCCAAACTAGTGCAACCAGTAGTGAGGAAAAGATTGACACTTTATCTCGTCTACAAATAAGGGGTGTTTTCTACAGAATTGAAGGTGGCCTTATGACTTTGTTGAGGAATTGCTTAGAACTAGAAAATGGACGTGCAAGAACTGTTGTAACTGGTCATGTGGATCATTTTCAGAGTCTGAAATCAGAAGACTCAGGCTGGGGTTGTGGATGGCGTAACATTCAGATGTTAAGCTCTCATTTATTGCATGAAAGACATGATGTTAGGGAAGTTATGTTTGGTGGTTCACAATTTGTTCCAGATATTCCCTCTCTGCAGAGATGGCTTGAGATTGCTTGGGAAGCTGGATTTGATATTCCAGGTTCACGTATGTTCAACAATAGAATTTATGGATCTAAAAAATGGATTGGGACCACTGAGTGTGCCACACTCCTTAGGCTTTTTGGGCTTCGGGCAAGGATTGTGGATTTTACAAGCACAGAAGCTGAAATGGGAATGGGATTTGATAGGGGAGCAAAGAGAAAAAGGCAACATGTTTATGGTCCTATGGACAAGTTTTTAAGCAGAAATTGTAGTGGTACTCAAGTGCATCCCATAAAGCAAGCAAGCTCTGTTGAAATGAACAGCATGAATAGAGATAAACATGATAGATCAAACAAAGGTGTTCTGGAGATTGTAAATGGTCGAAAAATTCTCGCTGATTGGGTGTGCAATTATTTTCATGACTCAGGATTGAGAGAGTCAAGGATGTCGGAACGTGTTACAGTCAGTGGGAAAACGTGAGTGTTAGTCCATATCATTCATATGAGATCTAGGATCACATGATAATCTTCTGAACCAAGGGTTTTTATGTGTGTCTTATTCCATTTGTGTAAAATATGTACATTTTCTCTTAGAAAGAATTAATTTTGTTAATAACGTGCTCCTTTCAACATTTCATGAATAGGCCTCTGTACTTTCAACACAATGGGCATTCACGAACAATTGTTGGGATTCAGATCCAGACAAAGTCAGATGGAACACCAGAAGGGTACTCTCTTTTGGTTTTGGACCCTGCCCATGTAAGTATTACTGGTACTCGTCTTAATGTACTTCTTCTTCTTTGTCTTCTTCTTCCTTTCCTGGTCTTTTTTTTTTTTTTTTTTTTTTTTTTTTTTTTTTTTTTTTTTTTTGGGTTCTAGAGAGACATATGGTTGTGGTATGAGTTTGAGTCAGGCTGATTAAAAATTGTGGAACTGGCAATCATATTTTCAGCTCATTCTTGAGATACTCCCAAGTCTAAATGTTGGGGATGGGTTGGCGGGGCAGGGAGGGTTGGGTTTTAAAACCTCATCAGTTTTAGAATGGGATGATTTGAGAGCTCATAGAAGCAAGTTAGATGGATTCAAAGGATATTGTTTTTTTTTTAGAAGCGCTCTTAACAGTTTTTTTTTACAAGACATGAATTTTTGAGCTGTTACAGATTCAGACTAATTTACTCTTTACCATTTTCCTTTATTTCTTATTAAGAGTACAGCTGCTTTGGAAAAGTCACTGAGAGAAAATAATGGGTGGCAAAGATTTGTAAAAAGAGGGCTCCACACATTGAGGAAGCCTCAGTATCAGGTTTGTGGTGGCTCCCACCTTCTTGCAACCCAAATACTTCCATTCAAAATCTTTTTTAATGTTTCATTTTTCTTACAGCTCTGTTATGTTGAGCCTGGAATTGCACATGGAGAAGAGAAAGAGCAGCTCAAGACTATAAATAGTGTACTTTTTGCATCTTAGAATCAATGACTATACTTCCGTGAAGTAATTTTCAAATCTTGTATTATATTTATCTTTTTAATGTCGAATGCATTTTTCTTAGACATCATTTTATTAAGAGTTGAGAATGGAAAAGTTCCTTTCAGAATGAGAAACCTGACAGGAGAATTCCAACTACAAGAGTAACAAAATCTACAGTTGAAGTATACAACTAAAATATTATACAAAACTTAATTACAAAATCTACAGTTGAAGTACACAACTAAAATATTATTCAAAACTTAGTTGTTCAGATAAGCACCTCCTCATGAGTATCATTCAGGCAACAAAGTGAGCTTTCTGTGATATTTTTGAAGATCCATGAATGTCAACAGACCTCAATTGATGATTGTTGAATCTCCCATGAGGCGTTTAGAGAAACCTATCATCATATGGCTTGAGCATGTGGACAGGTGGTCATCAATGCAGCATTTGTAGAATTTCCAATGAAAAAAGGGAATTGAGTAGGGCACTTGAGCATTAGCTCAGTGGTCCCATGGGAGTTATCTCTGCGGGAAGTCTTGGGTTCGGGTCTCCATGGCAGTGTTGGGAGTGACATGATGTAGTTGGGAGTAAAAAAAAT
Source organism: Aristolochia fimbriata (assembly GCA_019845555.1). NCBI lineage: Eukaryota > Viridiplantae > Streptophyta > Magnoliopsida > Piperales > Aristolochiaceae > Aristolochia > Aristolochia fimbriata. The sequence continues at coordinate 40,577,288 of CM034079.1, read as the reverse complement.
GTAATGTATTCGCTGCCATTGTTGCTAACCTCATGGTATTTGTGAGCCCTGAAAACAATGTACTTCGTCCCACCAGCTTTGAGTATTGTTTTATTAGGGCCTTGTTTTTGGCTAATGCTATTAGAAGACACGTGCTCTAGTTTATTTAAGCTTGAACTTGTTGTCGTGGCCTCTTGTGGTCCTATACCAGAACTGATTTTTCTGCTCTACGTACCAATTTGACTTCTTCTCAGGCAACCAATGCTTGTTGAGATAATTTGAGAGGAAGGAGTAGGCATCAAGGGGGAGATTGTGGTTGAGGTAGAGGAATTTCAGCCTTGCACTTACTGTGGTCAAATCAAACAAGAACAATCTCCATTAATTCCTTCAGTAGTTTCTGAGAACTGTAAGGTTACAGTGTGTTGTGTCTTCTTGTGCAAGTGCTACATTGGCACATAAAGGATTCTCTTACTTTCTTCTTCTTGTCAGGTGCCTTCACTCATTTAATAGGTAATCTTAAATCTTTTTCTTCATAGAGTAACCGGGTATTTGGTTTTGTAATTGATGGCTCAAGTCAAAATTTTGTGGGCACCCAGTTTTACCAAGGTCTTCTTTATCTTAAAACCTATCTTAGTTGTTTTTGAACATCCTTTTCATCTATGTACTTTTCAAGATTTTCAAACAAAGAAGATGACTGGTGGATGTCGTGAAGGTGGTTTACACTACTTAGATGGAGTTTACAAGCCTTGAAGGCCGCACCTTCATCTATTAGTGACATTTGAGATTGTGATCCTCACTGGCCAAGTTGTGTCAATTCCCCTTTCCGGGTGGCACTAAATCTTTTGAATGTGAAGCCTATCAACTGGGAAAGCACTGTAGAAGTGTTTTTTCACTGCAAGAGTCAATAAGTTCTATGCTCTTTTTAAATAGCTTGTTCTGATATATGGAATCATGTTGTATCAGGTCATGTATGCTGGTTGTTTAGTATAAATAAAAGTAATAGCATTATTGTAATCCACTAATTTGTAAAATATATTGATAGTAGCAGTTTAAATAAAACAATTTCTTCAAACAAAGTTTGGCTATTCAACCCTCTGTTTCATTTTTTATGTAATATAAATTTTTTTTGAAATTTTATCATGCTTCACGAACAGAATGGGTATGGTACAGGTGGAGGTGGGGACAAGATTGAGATGATGGAGAATTAGGTGGCCAAGGTTTCATTTCCAGCGCTGTGTGGTTCTTTTGTGGGTTGGGGTTGAGGCTTGGGTTTTCAAATGCCCGACTCTACTCATCCCATGCCTACTCTTAGCCCTGTTTCCAGGATTTTTCAGGTTGGTTGGGTTCCTTCAAAATCTAATACGATGCTCACCCCTAGTGATAAAGATGTGTGGACAGAAACTCGTTGCTTGTAACCAGCTACAGTTTCCATGACTGAAACATGATCATTATTGTTTGCATTGTAATAAGCCTCTAGAACTTGTTCTAATTATTTGTTAGTTCTAGAGCTTGAGAACATAAAATATAACGAGAGTGAAAGAGGAAGAGAAGATGAGACAGAGAGGTCATAAATCTCATAACCTAACCCTTGCTTATTCGTAATTTTATAATCCAGTCTAAGACTCACCATCAATCTTCGACTCTAGTTGCTCTTAGTCTTACACTTGGTTCATTTTTCACTTCTGGGGTTCTCTGCTTTTTTCTTTGTTCTTTGCATGGTAAATTCATTTCATAAGAAAAAAAAGTAATTTCTTCGGCCCCAAGAAGTTTGTCATTGGCTTTCTGCTATCCTTTGAAGATGGAACAGTCTCGAGTATACCCCATCAACTGATGATATCAAGGATGAGTGATGACCCACTTCAACTACTGCACCTCTATCCATCACTACAATTATATCTGAGTTCACAATTGTGGCAAGCCTATGAGCTACTGTAATCTGGGTGCATTTGGACAACAAACCTGAAGACATTGCCATCATTTCTAAGGCGCTCATAACTGCTCTTTCCGACTCGGCATCAAGGGCACTTGTAGCTTCATCTAGCAGCATGATAGCTGGCCTCTTTAGTAGAGCTCTTGCAACGGCGATCCTCTGTTTTTGTCCACCTGAGAGCTGGCAGCCTTTCTCCCCAACAACTGTATCGTACCCATTTGGCAAATTGCTTATAAACTGGTGAATATTGGCTTTCTGAGCTACCTCCACTAACTCGGCCTCTGAGATTCCTTCATTGCCATAACAGATGTTCTCTCTTATCGAGGAACTAAAAAGAAGTGGCTCTTGCTGCACCAATGCTATTTGGGTTCTCAACCATTTCAAATTGTATTCTCTTATGTTCTTCTTATCTATTAATATTTGTCCATCACAAGGATCATAGAACCTTAAGATAAGAGCCAAAACTGAGGATTTGCCACCTCCACTTGGCCCCACAAGTGCCACTTTTGATCCTGCTTCAATTGATAAACTAAATATTTTCAGTATGGTGACATCTGGCCTTGAAGGGTAGCTAAAGTCCACCTTCTTGAACTCAACTTGTCCGTTAATCTTTCCGGTAGATGAGGTTGATGGTATGTCTGGGTCTATTTGAGTCTCTCGGTCAAGGATCTCAAATGCAGGTGATAATAATCTGATGGCAGAGATTACAGTTGGTACTAGTGTCCATAGTTCAGTTATTGAAGGCACTGTGAGGGAGAAGATCTGATACGATCTTATTCCATTCTCAAAACTGGCCTGGTTCTTCTTTACCAAAATAGTAGTGTACCATAAGGCTACAGCATGGGCACTGTTCCATAAGCATAAAGATATACCTTGAATTACTCCATACTTGAGACTCTCCATCCTGCTCTTTCTCATTGGTTCTTTGAGGGATTGCTGTGCTCTATGTAGCATTTGATCTTCATAAGTGAAAGATGCTATCGTTCTGATGTTAGTTGATGATTCTGAAGCCAGAGCAACAATCTCGTCATGGGCAACAGTAAAATCACTTGAGAACCCTTTGGCCGACTTAGCTTGGATCAGCCCACCAATAAAGTGACAAGGCATAACAGCCCAAGCTACTAGACCCATTCTCCAGTTCACTTTCATGCTAACTGCAGTTGCAATTAAAATGGAAGAAATGCACTGGACAATTACAGACATGCGATCAGAAATTATGGTTTTAATCATAGTGGTGTCATTGATGATACGAGAAGTAATCCGGCTGGCATTGTTTTCAGGTTTCTCAAACCAGGCTATCTCATTACGGAGCACCGCTGAAAAGTTTAACATGGATGTATATTAGGTGGGTGTTGGACAGGAATTACAGTGTATTAGCAGTAAGGGATTACTATGGGAATGATCACTAAAGTGTGTATTTACACAGGGAAGGAATCATACCAGAGTACAAGGCCTCTCTGAGATTTCTCATGGCCTTCTCTCCAACAACGCCATAGAAGTAATGCTGCAAGATGTGAGTGACCAGAGCAAGAAAACCTATTAAACAAAAGGCTATGGAGTACCATCCGACCTGCCTCTTTGCATGTGGCTGGTAGTAAGCCACACCTATTGTCATGATGAAGAAACCAAAGACTGGTTTAGAGATGCCTGAAAGAGCTGCAGCAGAAGAACCGAAGACAATCTTTATAATTTCCAATTTGTTCAGTCCAAACCAGATTCGGAAGAATGGAACTGCTTTATCTGTCACATGTGGAACTTCCTGCAGGTGAGATTTTGTAGATTGGCCTATCCTATCCTTGGATTCATATGATAAATCAAATTCTTCGGCAGATAACTGATCAGTTGAGGCCTGGGTTTCTTCACTTAGGTCCAGATTCCTGCAACTCAGAATGTCAAATAAATTAAAATTTGATCCTAATTGCAGTTGCTTCTAGGTTCATTGCATAACTTTATAAACCTGAGATCCTCTTACCAAATGATTTTGTGGTCATCTTTCTCCCTCACACACATTGGTATATCAAGTAAGTGGTCCTTTCTGAAGAGCCTAATCTCTTAAGGAGTTAAAAGTTTTGACATAACATACCTTGATCCTGTTCCTGGGTGCAGATTCTGCATGCTAACTAACATGTTGTAGAATTTGTTTGTATGAAGCAATTGCTGATGCTTCCCTGCTTCTGACAATTTTCCATTCTCCACAACTGCTATTATGTCGGCATTGACAACAGTGGAGATTCTATGAGCTATCAATATGACTGTTCTCCCTTTTGATGCCATCTCAAGGGCATCTTGAACCTGTTTTTCAGACTCTGAATCTAATGCACTTGTGGCTTCGTCAAACAATAGAATTGGTGGATCTTTGAGGATTGCCCTTGCTATTGCCACTCGCTGTTTCTGTCCACCTGATAACTGTATTCCCCTTTCTCCTACCTGAAATCCAATTGGTTAGAATTTATTAGAAATAAAACAGAGAGCTGTATAATAAGGTTTTCTGGCTTTAGCTCAACGAGAGAGCTTACCAGGGAGAGAGTGTTCAAATGTTTCAATTGTTGGCTCGAATAACTTTTTCATCAATTTTTTTCGGTATTCTAGGATATATTTCTGGCTAATACTTATCCTTTCCAAGCCAATCTTTGGAAACCAAATATAGTTTCTTGTGGAAAGGCAACTCTTGAACCTTAGTGAACACTTGCCATACTTTCCTGGATGGAAAATGCTGATAGTTGTCTCAGATTGTCCTAGATCAAGCTCAATTCATTTAGCTTGGTGATCTGATCTTAACTCACCTATGAGTTTGTCATCTCATAGTTAATCTGGAAAAGGCTTTTGTTCAACTTGGTCCTGCTGAAACCCGAATTATGTGGTGTTTGTTTTTAGCTTGAACTCCACTCTCAGGTTTGTCTACATTCTTTTTCCGAACATGGTATGCTTCTACTTGTTTATCATTTCAGTGTCAACTGTGTTTGGTGTTGTACAGTCAAGTGAGCTAGCATGATTTTTTAAAAGAAGTCTATTGTAGATCAAGCTTGAGCTCATTAACTTGTGGTAGTAGTCATCGAGCTTAGTTTACTGTGTGTGATATTCAACCAGTGTGAACTGCAGGGTTATTTGCTATGGTCATCATCATATAGAATATATTACATATAACTAATCCAAGTTTATTGTTGTTATAAGATGATAGTTAGTAAATATACATCTATGTTAAATATTTAAGTCAGAAAATCTGGCCGTATTCACCTGTGTCGCATATTGCTCTGGAAGTTGGGATATGAAGGAGTGAGCATTTGCTGCAGCTGCTGCCTCCTCAATTGTTTTATCATCGGCATCCATGTTGCCAACCTTCAAGTTGTCTTTGATGGTGCCCACAAAAAGGCAAGGTTCTTGCATAACTGCTCCAATGTTTTTCCTCAGGAATTTCAGATCCAAAGTCTTTATGTTGTGGTTATCAATGAAAATGTTGCCTGCAATATGACTCAGTTGTGAGCTTTCGTGTAAGCATCTGATTACTGACATAGATGTTGTGCATAATATAAAGTTACCAAGGCTTCAGTCTGAGCTAACATTGGTTGATCGTATGTGTATAAGAATTATCACATTGTTTAGAGTGGAATAGAGAGGTGTGTTCTATATCATAACAAGCTTAGACCTGGCACATATGGATGCTATTTTTACGCTCTGCAGTGCTAAATGCCACTATGTCATGGTCTTATAATGCAGTGAGACCTTCTAGGAAGCAGCACACAGTCTTTGAGTCTGATTCGAGCTAGGTGGGATGTGTATTGCCCTAGTGACCAAGAAATCTCCCATGTAGTATATGAAGCCTAAACACTCTCCTCTTTTGGATGATCATCTTAACCTTCAATGTATTGACGAAATAAGTGAAAAACTCCAGATGATTGTTCCGGATTAGGCCATGGTTGTGGGACTTGGGTGTTGCCAAGTCGATTCAGGGGTTCCACTCACAAGGCATTTCCAAACCACTCTAGAATTGAAGAATTGAGCAGTTTGTGGATTGGAACTGGGCCAAGTGGGGTCAAAATGACCAGGGTTGAAAAGCAATGCGACTTGGCTGTGCAAAAAATTCCACAAAATTCTTAGAAATAACAAAAAATTATTTTAAAAAATCAACTTGATATGCCATGTGGAATTGTATAAAAAAGAAATTCATATGTATGCATATGCATTGAAGACTATGTAGTATTGTTGATTATGTATCTTGGGCTCATAAAAGTACTTATCGTCTTATACTATTGTATAGAACCTCTAATGGATGAGATAGTACATGTAAATAGATATTTTTATGAGCTCAATATGCATAATCAACACCATTATATATTCTATGATTGCTTATTTTTCAAATTTGAAGTTTCTTCATGGCTGAGTCACACCAATTTCTAATCTGATTTGTTTTGACCCAAGTAGAGGTTCAGCTCAGCTGGTTCAGCCAAGTCCGCCCGAACTGACTTGGATTTTCCGACCCCAGTTGGGTCCCAAGTCCAACTTGTTGACCAAGGATTAGGCACCACTGGTGGAAGAAACCATTTCATCTTCCTGATTTATGAGGAAAATCTTTCTGTTGGGACTTCTCTCACCAATTATCTATGGCAATATTTTGTTTTATATTTTGACATGCAGTTCTCCTAGGTTATATAACACCTAGTTTCTTTGTGGATTTCAAGTTTCTAGTCAAGAAAGAATAGCAAACCTCTGAGTGGGTTATAGAACCTCTGCAGTAGAGAGAGAATTGTACTCTTCCCACACCCACTGCTTCCAACTAAAGCCACCACCTTGCCAGCTGGGATGGACAATGAAAATCCTTCTAGAATCATCCTGTCCGAGCGAGATGGGTAGGCAAAATACACATCACGTATATCAATATCTCCATTTATTTTCTCGAATTTCTCCCCTTTAAATTTGCAACTTATGCTTTGCTTTCTTCCTATGACTTGAAAGACCTCTTTTCCAGCAACTTTGGCTTGACCAAAAAGTTGCAAATCTGGGGCAGCATAAGTAAGCGATCTGCACTTCACTTGGGTAAAGTCAGTGCTTGAATTAGGTGAAAATTGGTCTAAATTTGACAAGAACTTAGATTGATCTCAAGGAATTTTACATTGCTCCGAAGAGGATGCTCATCACAGCTGCAATTGTTTCACCTCCAGTTGATTCACGGGCACTTACTGTAACTGCTCCAATATAAACAATGAAACCCCATATATTGAATGTAACTGCATGAAACATTCCCAAGCCAACACCTTTTATTACTGCTTCCACCTTGCTCAGCTTGAATTGTTGGTCCATGCAATTTGAGAAGGATCTAATTGTTGAACACTCACCAACATATGAGAAGACTGTCTTAATTTGAGTTATTGTCTGCAATCAACATAAGACATGTATGTCATGATCTTCAATTAAACACGTTATATTTGATTAAGATTTAAAAGATTAGTTTTATGCTTCATATGATTTGCTAAATGCCTGGTGGATGGGTTGACATGTAGGGTGTTCTAGACTATGGTGGGCCATCATAATTGTAGGGATCATACTGTGGAGACTGAGAGTAGATGATTTCTGCCAATACCTGTTCAACTATTGATGTAGCTTCTGACAAGATAGTCATTCTCAAAGTAGAGATGCCATTCATTTTACTGGTGTAGGTTGCTCCTATTGCAGCTACCAGAGGTACCACCAGCAAGGCGAGCATGCCCACTTGCCAACAGCATATGAAAGCTATCACAATTCCAGAAAAGAAGGCTGAGAAACTTGAGAGGAAATGCCCCATCTGTTTAGATGCCCGAGACCACATAAGAAAGGTGAAAACTTAGTCTTTGAACTTTTGATTCTGCAATACATGGAATCTGTTTAAAACAGGAAGACTGGATCATACCTTCTCTCCAATTGCATCTTGTATGAGGTTCATGTGGTTTGTTATTCCTGTAATTATTTTTCCACTTGTTAAATCTGTATCAAAGGCTTCAATCTCTTGGTTGAGAACTGCTCCCAGGAAAGCCAATCTTATACGAGATACCTGCCTCTCGCAAGTGTACATCCAGCATCCAACCTCTGCAGTTCAAACTGCACACATTAATATATATTTGGTATGCATGGCTGTGACTGTGGCGCACTTTATGCAGTCAACAAAACATAACCGAGCAACGATACCTAGAAGGCCTGCAGGAAGGGTAGCTATTGCCAAGTACCACACAAAAGGAATAACCTACACAAGAGAGAACAAATCCAACCTCCATGTTAGGAAATTTGCTGGGTTGAATTTTAAACATCACTCTTTCACTTACAGAAACTATTTCTGTACTTTAGAAAAAAAAGAGTTCTTTTGATACATATTCACCGTTGAAAACAATTAATGAAGCTTTCATTTGTGTAATCTCACCTTTTTGAGAGCTGAAACCATGGCAGTGTTATCATGGATATTGCTGCCAAATGCATCCAACGCTCTTCCCAGCAAAAGGTAACCAACGGGCTGTGCCATGCCATGAACGATAGCGCCCACTGTGCCCAAGGCCATGAGGATCCAATCCAGAGTATCTGCATAGCTAAAAAGCCTGAAAAGTGAGACTAGCTTCTCGTCAGGTACGGTCTCCTTTACTGTTGTGTTCTTCTCTTCCATTTGCATGCTTCTTAGAATAAATTTTCATGCATGAGTACGTAAGGAGAAGCCCCGTGGACTTGGTTTTATAAGTATAGGAGAATGCTATTGACAGAAGAATATCTGCGAGGATATGCTCAGTTAAAAAACTAATAATGTCTCTATCTTCTTGTTTACGTACAAAATTTCTGTTGTTTTTCCGTTCGGCTGCTGCTTGAATAAACGACATCTGAACGCTTCCAAATGATTTAGCTTGGTTTTAATCTTTAACTCTGTCAACGTGTCTGGTGAAATCATAAGAAATGGCATCTTGCATTTTGTTTAATTCCGACCGCACCTGCATCTAAGTGTAATGAAGGCTGAACTGGGGAAGGGCTGTTTCTTCGTTTACTGTTGTTTTGCATTTTATTTATTTCTATATCCTTTTATTCCTTTTGTTTGATTGTGCATATTCCAGTCTGGCTCCACGTATATACTAAAACAAAAAAAAAAAACAGATTAAGTGCTTAAAAAAATTCCAGGGACTTTTATATTATAAACAAAAACATTATTTCAGAAAATTTACCGGGGCTCGTTAAATGCAAATACAACAGTAGTTAAAGTGCACGTAAAACAATAGCTGTGCCTCAATATATACATCAACACTCAACGGCATTAGGTTAGGTGCTTAAAAAAACATAATGTGGGCCTCAATATATACATCAACGGGACTACATTAATTGCTTAAAAATCATTATGTGGGCTTCTTAACATTTGAAAACTCCATTAACTAAGTGCTAAAAATACAGGAGGCGGATTGGTATGAGGATTTATCTTCTTGCTTCATTAGGGGCCTAATCAACTCTTCCGTTTTTTTTAAAAATGAAACGGTTTTGCATGCTTTAGCACCACTTATTTGTCTTACCTACTATGTTCTTTTTCATGGCAAAATAGTATTAACGTTAGACGAAAATCCCCATTTGGTATCCAAATGGGCCCATTGATTTCTATCTGATACGTCTTTTCACGGATTTGATCCCATTTTTTAGCTTGTGCAGCTGTACTGTGTTGATCCACTCCACTTCGCTGCTACAGTGGACTCACTACGACAGCAGCATCTCTGAAAAGGACTCGGCTCACCTGTATCTGTGAGTCTGACTGGGTTGAGCTCCGGACTCGGCCAGATTCAGCCGGACTGAACCTGGAAAATCCAAATCCCAACTTTACTCGGTGGACCTCGACTCAGACAAATTTGCAACTGGCAACCATGGTTTCAAGACCTCATCTTCCTGGAACGTTTTGGATGTGAATGCGGTATTCCTAATTCCCCACGCCTTTATTTTTCTTATATTTAGAGTGTGCCCATTTGAATCTCTCATTTAGAATGAAACATTAGAAAAAATAACTAAACACACTTTGGTATTACGGTATCTAGACTGGGATATTAATAAAATTGTCTAACATACAGTCTATACCAAGAATCAAATACCTCTTTGATTCTAATAGTATAAACCCAATATTTCATGAACAAACAGGTTTTCATCAATAAGGCCATCAAACAGATGGACATTCAGAGCTGAAGCATTACATCTGGACGGCTCATACTCTTTGTAAAATATTTAGGAATCAAATCAATTTTGGAATTTGAAGGGATAGAAATGAGATGCTTAGAAGTAACTTGTAACATAATACTAAGTCAGGTAACAATATATTTTAGGTTGATTCATATTTATTTATAACATAGTACTTTATATATATTTTTATAAATTTCTACAAATTTTTATAATTTGTGTATAAATATTTTTAAATTTATTAATTTTTTATAATTTTTTTTTTATAAATATTTTAATTTTTTTATTAATTTTAAAATTTCTTAATCCATTAACCTTATTGGATCCTTAATGGATACTCATTAAGGATCCAATATCTTTTTGGACATCTAATAAGGGTCTTAACGGGTTGAAACTGATCGGGGTTTGGACGTATCAACCCAATTGACACCCCTAAACGTGGCGTGGCGAGTAATTTTTCAGAGTCCAACGCTTCCATAATTATATTGGTCCAAAGAAGCAAATATTGTTTGAAGAGGTTCTAACAAAAGTACTTTGAACTTTTAAGGAAAAGCTTCATGTAGTCCATGATAGACATAATGCATGACTAGCTTCCTCACTCAAGGGTAGTTTTATTTCATTTAATAATATTTTCATCAAATTTTTAGTATATATGATTTGCATAATACCTAGGAGTAGAAGTGCTCACAAGCAAATGTTACATGGGTCTGCCAATCAACCTACTCAAGAGTGGATGGACCTTGATCTACAAAGCCCCCCATTTCTTCTCTTGTCCAACGCTAATCTACAGAATTCTTTTATTTTATTTTATTTATTTATTTATTTATTTTTTTGTGGATGCTATTCTGCAGATTATTAAAAATAGGCACTTCCACAAGAAGGCATATAATTTAATTGTGAGAAGAAGGGTTTATCCTTTGGTTTTTAGGAAAATGTACCCCACTTTGCCACCCTGTTAGTTTCCTTTCTTATGCTCGTGATGAGGTGGACTTGAATCCAATTATCGAAATACCCTCATCACTAGACACTCTAGCAGAGCAGCAGAGCCTCTGCAGCAGAGGAGCCCGGATCCGCTGGCCAAATTGCAGCGTGGTCACGAATCCGGGCTCGCAGCAGAGGGCCGTCCTTATCGTGTTCTTAAAACCCTTACCCAACCCAACAAACCTCTCCCAGTCACCTCATTTAAATTATTTTTATTTAAATTATTTATATTTAAATTATTTATATTTAAATTATTTATATTTAAATTATTTTTATTTAAATTATTTTTTATTTAAATTATTTTTATTTAAATTTTTTTATTTAAATTATTTATATTTAAATTATTTTTATTTAAATTATTTTTATTTAAATTATTTTTATTTAAATTATTTTTATTTAAATTATTTTTTATTTAAATTATTTTTATTTAAATTATTTTTTATTTCCCCTAAAAGATACGTTTAATAATACTTAATTCGTAATCTAAGTCTCCAAAACCACCAATCTAATGAACTATTTAGGACCAATTTTAGGTTAATTCATGTTATATCAGAGAGTTTCTTTATTCCTTTTTTTTTTTAATTTTTTTTGCTAATATCGTGACCAGGCTCGCCAGCCACAGCCAATATATCATTGTCTTGTTTATAGTTTTATACTCTGTCAAAATTTTTAAAATTAAGATTTAAGAGAGTTTCCATTTTCCACCCACACGCGACATAGGGGCACGCGTGACGTGAAGGTAAAATAATTCTTTACAAACTAAAATGTAAAAAAAAATAGAGAAAACAAAAACAAAACAACGTTGGATCGCCTTTTATTCGGGGGCGCGTTCCACCATCCCCTCCGGCTCCGGCCCAGCTTCAGCCGAGTTTCCGGCGATGACGTCCTGCTCCGGCGAAAAGCACTTCCTCCGGCAAGTGGGGCAAGAGGGCTTGGAGGCGAGCCACCCCTCGATGCACCTGTCGTGGAAGTAGTGGTTGCATTTGGGAAGCACCCGGACCTTCTCCCCCTTCACGAACTCCGACAAGCAAATAGCGCAGTCTGACTCTGACCCCCCCGCCGAGTACACCAGCGTCGGCACCGCCGCCATCATCACTTCCGCCGACATCGGCCCCGAACCCGCTTCATCCTCCGCCTCCTCCGGTTGGCGGCGCCAGAAGCAACAGATGCAGACGTTGAGTGCCAGACCACACGCCAGGGCGCACCCGAGAAGGACGAGAACCGTCGCCAGGTTAGTGTGGAAGTGCCTGGAGTTTTCGTACGTGAACCTGTGGTTGCTGCTCCGCTCGTCCTCGTGTGAGGACAAGGGCCCGAAGAAGACACTCCGCGGGGATGTCATGGCGATGACCCAGAGAGAGAGCACGGTAGAAACTAGAGAGTGAGGCCCCGGTTCTTCTTATGAGTTCATATTTATACAGTAGTTCAGTACTGACTCACCTGTGTACCAGGCTTGACGACGAGTTTACGGCTTTTCGCTTACATCTCCACCAAAAGAAGAAAATTACGGTTTTCACGCAAGTATTTATTTATAGGAGGGAAATTATGAACCCCAGGTCGCTTTTTGGGGAAGGGGGTTATGGTGAGCCCCACGGTAATTAAAGGAGTTTTATTTTGATCGGACGATCTTAACTCAATGTTCTAACTTTCTTGTTTTCTAAATTTACATGGCGACTCGAGGGAGGAAGAAACCCTCTTCGGCTACTCATCCAGGGAGGACGAAACCCTCTTCGGCTACTCATCCAGGGAGGACGAAACCCTCTTCGGCTACTCATCCAGGGAGGACGAAACCCTCTTCGGCTACTCATCCAGGGAGGACGAAACCCTCTTCGGCAACTCCATGTAGAACAAAACCCTGTTCGGCGACTCGAGGGATCGAGGAAAAAACCCTGTTCGGCGACTCGAGGAATCGAGTAAAATTCCTCTTCGGCGGCGGCCATCAATAGGTAAGTGTCTTCTCTTGTTGTTTTCCTTGTCTCCTTCTTACAATAACCACAAACGCAGCCTTAAAAATCATTGTTTCTTCTTATCGAGCAAGCTGTGAAAGTACGTACTTGCTTGTTCCCCCATTTTTGTTACATGCTCTCTCTTTTTTTGCATCCTAATTAACTTGTCAATCTATCATTTTTATTGGTGCGTGTGACGGCTCAGCTGATCAAATGGGTAGTGATTTTTAGTTTTTTTTCCAATAGAACGGTTTATTATCATTGGTATCTTATCTTTCATATCTGGTTCCAATCTAAATGAGTGACATTGTTGTCTTATTCTTTCCTTTCTTCTTAGATTTGAATTTTGAGAGCTATACGAGTTCTTTGTAATCAATTCCAGCATAGATTTGATTATAAAAACTGTGGCCGAATGGAAAGGTGCCGATTGTAATATAATATACGACTTCTTACTTTAATAAAATATGAAAAATAAAATATATCCTAAGTGAAATAGAGACACAAATTATTCTTGGCTTCCTTCATAAGTCCGTTTCTATCCTGAAATCAATGTCCGAGAAAGTTATTACTGATCAGTCCACTTCCTTCATAAGCAAGTCAAACAACACCAACTCTCTCCACGACTCCACTCCCACAGGGCAGAAGAGCTATATATATATATATATATATATATATATATTACATGGAATTAAGGACAGACCTGCAAATTAACATAACTGCTATCCATTTTGGTAATGCTGTTTATGTGGATTTCGAGCTGGCGTCCAGGTTAATGCTGATTGCCTATTTTAGCGCAGAGCAATTTATTAGTTCTCACTCATTCACTCTTCCTCCAGAAGCAAGTTGCCTCAACTTACGCCACGATCTCTACCTTTCATCCTTCCTCGATCAGGGCTTGCCCGAATTAAACTCGTGAAAATTACATCTGAGATCGTCAAAGGCTAAGCTAGAAGTCTAGCCACGGTTAACCGTGCTAATACTGGGTGAACTGTGGCCAAAGGCAATTAGTAGCCACAGTTTAAAACCGTGGCAAGAAAACGTATCCAACCCTGGCTGAAACTTTATTTTTGCCACGGTTATTTTTTATTTTATTAATTTATTCTATTAATTTCTATTAAATTTTATGCCTTATTCAAACCTATAAAAGTATTTATTTGAGAACAACAAAAAATATAAAATCCAACTATTATATAATTTAAACATCCACAAAACAATGTAGTTGAATACTACATCAAGATCTGCAAAAAAGAATATTGTCCAGTACAACATAAAAAATTACACAAAAAAAAGTAGTATCAAATTTGCACAATGTACATTAAAACAAGGACCATAGACCACTCACTTGAATTGCACAAATTGTCTGCCTGTCATAATTCTTTAATAGTGTATATCCTGATAAACAAGGAAAATAAAAATTTAATTAGTAAGGAGTCAATTGCCTAATTTTTCTTTAGTGACATTGAAAGATAGCGATTATAAAAACTCTTATAAGTGAAGAACAAATAGGAAATAAAGCTTTGGTAACTAAACTGACTAAAATATTTAGAGTAAACTACATGTAGAATCTCATTCCATCTTTTATAATTTTTATACCTATAAAACTGAAAATGCAACTATATAACTTCACCATGCCAACATAGAGACTAAGATGATGAACCACATCCTAAAGCATTGTCGTTGGCTGTCATATATTTTTACAAGTATTAGGTGGCTATGGAAAAATTTTAGATTAAAGTATAGTACATAATTGCATACCCGAGGAATTGAAGATGGTTCCCTAGATTTTGAAAAACCATTTGCTTATTCTTGAAGTGCTCTCATTTGTTCATGCAACACTTGAACCATTTCAGACAATCCATCGATTCTATCATTTGCTTCATGTAGCTGAGAAGCCTTCTGACTTGAAGTTACCATAGTAGTATTCTTTGCACAGGACCATCCTTCTCCTAGACCTCTCTCATAACCCTCATGGTACTCACGATATACCTCATCCAAAATGGGACCCAAAGCTTTTGGGTCTTGTGAGGTAACCTTGTTTGCCTCAAGGATTGCATCGGCTACTGTGAACTACGAAAAAATGTCACAATTGTAAATTACGATAGAGCCATCTATATGGAAACACACGAAAATATAAATTTGAGCACTTACACACTTCTCCTGTATATACGTGTCATGATAGCTTCACTTTTGGTTTGGTGCAGTAAGGTAAGAATCAAAGTATAGTATAATCATCACCTTTCTTCTTTTTTTGCTTTCATAGGAGTTTAAAATTTTAACTGAGGTAATATACTTCAATTACCTCATCTGCACAACGACGAGCCAATGATTTAGTGCCAAGTGTGTGTCAATTAAATTTTTTGCCTATTTATCTTATTAAGTTTTGACACATTTGCATTATCCTCGTCCTCCTAGTACTTCACCAACTCATCCCAGTCTTCTTGAGTCATACTCGGGATGAGATAATCCTTTTGTTTTCATCAGTAGACTTGCTGAAATATTTCCTTTTATGCTTGCACCCATGATCCTTCAACTTAGCTTGGACAATCTGTTTGCATATTTGCTTCGTCACCTCCTCCTCTACTGAAACACCCTCTTCTTTCACAAATTCATATTTTTCTGTAAAACAAAAATGATAGCTAACATTCTTAAAAAAGAAAAAATGTTTATCATATTTTTTACCAAATATCCTCAAAACTGCCCTCTACCTACTCTGCCCAAACTAGATGGAGAGGAAAGTATCCTCCATCGGCATGTATCCCAACTTGTCTAGCCAACTTGAACAATCATCAAGAACACTAAAGGAGGGCTCTTGAATCAGAAATTTTGGACCCGAGCCTTCACAAAATAAAAAGAGAATTCTGTCCTTCAAGCTGAACTCAACAATCAACTGTTACATTGGAAGAAAGTAAAATCATACCCTAGTAGTGTAATTACAAATTCAAACGATCAAAGTGAACCATGCATAGAAGATAATCAAATAAACCAAAACACTGCTCAAGACATAACATCAAAGATATATATATATATATATATGGTGACTTTGCATCAAATACCAAGTTGATTACACTTAAACAAGTAGATCGAACTGCTCTTGGCATGGTTTTCATAAGTTTTTGTAGCTTAAATATAGCCGAAATATGCTTGGATGTATAGGGGAGTCGACTAGACCTATTAAGAGTAGACACCAGCTCTTTAGAGTTGTTCCTTGGTTTCGTAGGAGCTAGAGTCTATAATACAAATCAAACATAATTAGATAAATGGGAGTTACATTCATGACTTTGTAATTAGGTTTAGGTTTACCATCCATTGATGAGGAAATAGAGAGTACTGTAGCTTAAGGGTTCTTAACCCCAGTAATGCAAACGAAGCTGAGTTTGTTAATTAACTGAGATAACGTATTAGAGAGGCCTGAACGTCTTTGAACACAGATTAAAATAATGGGTATCTTCGTCAATTATAGTAGTGTAGGCCTAGTTATATATGCAAATTAAGCCACTCTAAAGAATCTTGAAAGTATACTTTAAAATTAATACAGTTATATGAGAATCAATTAAATTAAATTAATTTTTTTTTTTTTTGTCCACCTCAAAGATTCATCTATTTATAAGAATCAATTACGTGCCTCTGTTATCAGCCTGTGATTCTCGAGGTTTAGAATTCAAGAGATTTAGCCCTAAAACTTATTAATTAGGGTTTGTTCGGGCGGACATTTGGAGTACAGAATAGGAGCAGACGGCCGGATAGAGGGCCTTTTTGCGGTAGTGTGCTAGTGATCAAGGAGTGAACTAAGCTGTTATTTGGCCATGGTGGAGCGTATTAATTAATTATTAAAGTGTGGTTACTGCTCTTATATATGTGTTAATTAATCAATTAAGCTGTTACGTAGTGGGCCAAACTCAGTAGTTCTATAATATTGTAAGGAAGTTTAATTGATTGACGAGTTGTCCGAGGAAATTAAGATCGATGAAGAAGATCACAAAGAGAAGAATTGAAGAGACCTCTTTATATATTCATTAAGATATTAAAGAGATGAACCCATGAAACCGTCAGCATATATCATTAAAATTGCTTTCATGTATACAGACCCTTAAAGAAATGTGCGTACATATGCAATGGGAGAAGCAGATGGATCTGGAGACAATCAAGTGATAGATCGATAGGAAGTACTATTTGGATCCGAGCGTCTTCTTACAGCTCCAATATTGGCTAGCTAGTACTGTTCTTGGGTGACTGAATTTACCGTCTCTTTGCTCTTTCCCCACAGCAACATGTAAAGCCCCAGGATTACAAGAGCCGAACCTAGGAGGCTGCACGTAACGAGTACTCTCACGTTAAACGAACACAAAAATTAAAATAATATATAAAAGACAAGTTTTAGCAATATTAAATCTTAGGACATCGTCACCTTCCGAGATGAAGAGGCTCGTGGAAAATGGAAGACTCGAAAATGGCGACCACAATTTGGGTCAGAGGATTGAAAGCTGCCGTGAAAACAGGTCCTCTTTCCTTGACACACCATGACATGAGCACAAAGCAGAGCCCAGATCCCACAATGCCCTGAAAGAAATCATCACTAGCTCTTCTGAATGAGGCTTTTTTTCAAGATCATTAATTTATTGAAGACTACTTTCTCCATGCATGAAGAAGAAGAAGATAGTCGATGATGATATCAATTAATATGTAAACGTACCGTGTAGAGAACACCAAGGATTTCCAACTTCCCCTTGAAACCCCATAAGGCGAGTTTTCTTTCAGTGGAGAGGCCGAGGATTCCGGACTGAATTGCACTTAGGAACGACATTAAGGCCGTGCTGGAGTAGGAGGCGGGATAAATGTTGCTAATCTTCGCTTGTATGAGATACCAAGAAGATCCGCTTAGGCAGGCTCCCACCAGTGCCATGGTCCCAATTGTCCAATTCTTAGGTACCTTACCAGCACCTACTGCCGCGTTCTTTTTGGAGGTACTATTAGGGTTTATTAAGGCAACCCCTTTGTAGAGAGTCAACAACATGGCACCACCAACGCTCACTACTATTCCCAAAATTTTGGCTCTCCCACCCGTGCTCCTCAAATTTACTGTCTCTAACCTGTCAGATTAAAAACTGATCTTTATATATGTAGCTAATTAATTAGTAAGAGATCCATCCATCCATCCATTCATCCATGTATGGCGCGCGTGTACGATATATCAGCCTGCTAATCCGAGCATACAAAAAACACATACCTAAATGGAAGGGCCATGATAAAGGTTGCCACCGGCATCATATTGAAAAACGCACTAGTGAAGGTTGCGGTAGTATAACGTAGTCCCAGCATGAACAGATATTGATTGAGAGTTACCCTGTAAGTGGATTAAAGTTAGATTTATAAACGGCTGATTGGCACATTCTTTCGAACATATATGTAGTAACAAAATGAGAACATATATGTATACCCATATAGTGCGCTGAAGAAAAGATAAAAGAAGATCCTGGGAGTAAACTTCGGTCGTATTCTCCTGCCATGAAAGCCAACGATATATGTGTATAATTAATTAATTTAAATCGTTATGATATATCAGAATGATTTTCAATACTCAATGTTCATATATAGATCGATAATAATAATCAGAAGAAAGAGAATATACAACTCATATATAAGGTCGTAATCTACCTTTCGAGAAGGAGGGCAATGGGAGTTAGAAATATGAAGGCGACGATGAGGCGGTAGGTCACAAAAACCATGACTGCAGTACCCTCTTCTAACACTTTCTTAATCAGTAGATCCCCCAAGGCAAAGGCGACGTTAACGGCCACCATTGCAGCCACCGACTTAGCTTCACTGCTCATCATCATCTTAGCGCGCGATTGGGGGCTGATCGAGATCAGGAATGGCGCGACCTGCAAATCCTCTATCGTTGCTTGTCTCCTTAACTCGCTGGTACCTTACTGGATGATTGTGAATTCTGAGTTGTACGTATCATGAGTTAAACATACATATCTGAAAACATAGAGCTGAGCAGCGAACCCAACTGCATGATATCCATTTTCGTACTGTCTACGACGATTTCAGTTGCCGTTCTGGTTTCAGAATTGCTTATTTACCGTCAAGAAATTTATTACTTGTCAGTCGTCCTCCATATATAATAAATGATATGAACCCTTTCCACTATGACCTCTCCCTGTTTTGGCTTAGGGTGCATACAGCTGGATAGCATGTCGAGGAGGATTTTTTTTTTTTAATATAAATTTACTTTTATCATGTAAATTAAATTGTTATTTAGAATAGCTCATTTTTAAAAATCATTTACATATTTCTTATGTTAAAAATTGTAAGCATCATGAGCCAATTCTATAATTAAAAGAAAATTGCACTTGAAAATTTTAAATTAAAATTATCAAAATAATAGAAAAAGATTAAAAGGAGAATTACAACTCATAGTCCTATTAATTTCTAAATATTTAACCATGGATTCCTAATTATAAAATATTGAATCATGAATACTAAGACCAAAATACCCACTACTTAAACACTGAACCACATGGGCCCAGACATCCTCCCCTGGCCCAACACTCCTCCTCCCGTTCCCCTGGCCCAACTCTCCCTCTCCCCCTCCCTGGCCCAACTCTCCCCTCTCCCCTCCCCTGGCCCAACTCTCCCTCTCCCTCCCCCTTGCCCAGCTCTCCCCTCCCTTGGCCCCACCTCTCTCCCCTCCCTGGCCCCCTCCCTCTCCTCCTCCTTGTTTGATCTCTCCCTCCCTGTTTTCCCTCTCCCCCCTGGTTGACCCTCTCCCCCTCCCTGGCCCGACCCTCTCCCCCCCCCTGGCCCGACCCTCTCCCCCTCCCCCCTAACCCGACCCTCTCCCCTCCCCCCCCCCCCCCCTCGCCCCTCCCCCCCCCCGCCCATTCCTCTCGCCACACCCCTTCCTACCCGCCACATCCCTTCCTCCTTCCTCCTCCTCCCTCCTCCCTCCCCTCGCACCCCCTCCCCCTATGCCCCTTAACAGTAATATGGTAGTAAGAAGTTAAACTAGTAACAATTAATACAATAAAGGGTAAAATAATAGAGATAAAAAAAGTAAATCAGCTTATTTGATGAGGCGGTTGATGATTTACATATATGGAAGTCGGCTTTAGCTTTCAAGGTAAAAATTTTAGAGAACATAAAGATATGCATGATTAACTAGACAATATTAAAGTATATTGAGACCTACAGTTGGGACCTATAGCGGTATCAGAGCTTTAGGTCGCTCATTTCATCTTTGGTTCTTGTTCAAAATTGGGTTTTGGTGTTTCAATAAGCTTTGTTAGTCAGTTAACTCCTAAAAATAAATATAATATAATAAAATAAATAAAAATTAGGTTAATTTATTTACTGCATAAAGAGACCTTTTGAACCCCACTAGTTTACTTGGAAAAGGCCTGGTTTACCAAATAAATAACTTGGTTCAATGTTAACCTACCCTATTCAGGGCCTTCGGAGGGTCGAATTTAACTGAAATTTGAACCATGTGTGTAATATGATTTGCTGAGTCTTATAAAATATTTGTTTCATGTTATTTGAAATATTTTATAATTATTTTATATTTAGTTTATATTCTGATTATTATGGTTCAATGCTTATACTGTTTTGGTTCAGTCAAATTATACTATATTATGTGGGTTTATGGTTGGTTAGTCATTGTATATTCTAAGGAGTACCCAAAGGTACACTTGGGATATACTGTTGTGATTTTGTATAGAGGATACTCAATTGCCTAACTTCAAGAGTGACCACCCAAAGGTTGAATTTTTTAAGCTAAGTGTGAATGTCTCTATTTTTATGTTTGTTGGAAAAAGTTGAGTGAACACCCAAAGGTGGAATTCTTGATACTTTTTGTGTGGGTGCAATTTTGTCACATATTCTTCTAGATCCATAGGCGATCACCCAAAGGTGGAGTTTATGGAGTCTGTACTGAATATGAAATTGTTTATGTTGCATATCACTATTTATTGCATATTCCTCTAGATCCATGGGTGACCACCCAGGAAGTTTTGGACATGTGTTGAATATGAATTTGCTTCTATTATAGGTAGGTAGTGAATGGATCATTTATCTAACCCAACAAATTTCTTTAATGTTAAACCATTGAATGGTGCAAATTATCGAGAATGACATGATAAGATCCTTATGCTCATAACAACTTATGATTATGATATTGTACTTAATAAAAAGAAACTTAGTGAACCCAAGATTGAGGTCGGTTCATATGAGGTTGAGCATTATGAAAAGTGTTTCAAGGTCAATAAGATGCTCAGACTGTTCTTATTGAATAACATGAACTATCGTATACATTACAATATGGGGCATTATGATATGCAATAGACATCAAATGCAACAAAAGTGAGATTTGGTAAGCAATCAAACTCGCGGGAACAAACCTTGATTCAAAAGTTCAATATTACAAGGATGGCTACTAGTCACTATGCTAGGGAGCATGTATTGCCGATGATACACTATTCTACTGAGCTAGCAGAGATTGGAGTAGTTCAGCAAGAATCGTATATGGTGAATGCCATTTTGAATGCCATTCTCTTTCTCTTCTCCCTCTTCTCCCTCTTCTCCCTCTTCTCCCTCTTCTCCCTCTTCTCCCTCTTCTCCCTCTTCTCCCTCTTCTCCCTCTTCTCCCTCTTCTCCTCTTTCTATAACTTATGCTAAGGATGTTTTTGTGTTTGGGGAAATCACAGGATGTTTTTGTGTTAGGGGAAATCACATACCGGATGCTTCTGTGTTTTGTGAAATTTTAAAGATGATATGTTTATGAGTTTCTTGTCTTATTTTGTATATTAAAAAAAAAAATTCAAGTGAGTAGGGATGGCAACGGGGCGGGGCGGGTTTTTGGAAACCCATCCCCGCCCCGCAAAAAACCGGGGAAACCCGTCCCCGCAAAAACCCGCCTCGCGGGTTTGATTTCTAAACCCGTCCCCGCCCCGCGGGGCAAAAAACCCTCCCTGAACCCGCGAAAACCCGCCCCGCCCCGCGGGTACCCGACCCGACCTGCTATGTTTAATATTAAAAATTTTAAAAAATAAATTTTTTTTAAAATAAATAATATAAACATATAAATACTTAAACATATTGTCAAACATAAGGGGAGAACGTAAGAAAGTAGGATTTTACTTTGTATTATTTAAATACCTTCTAAAACTTTTTTTTTTATATAAGAACCGTGACGGGTTCTGCTCCCAAAACCCGAACCCGACCCGCGGTGTAAAAACATAAACCCGAACCCGCTTTAAGCGGGTCGGGTCGGGGCGGTTCCCCGCTAACCCGTACCCGTTGCCATCCCTACAAGTGAGTCAGGCTGGTTTTTATGGGTTTCGATTGTATTTCTTGCCCCGTAGGGTAGCGACATGTCTCCATTTATAAACCTGCGGGGCGGGTTTTGCGAAGACGGGTTTCCTCGGTTATCCACGAGCAATAATGGGTTTCTAAAAATCCGCCCCGTTGCCACCCTAGTCGTCCCCCTTCCCCCCATCATCCCCCACTCCAGACTATTTTCTCTAGTTCTGTTGTCCATCTTAGCTAGTGTTTTGACTAAAGTAGATCAAGAGGGTAATTTTGTGTCGGATATAAGTATCATACTAATATAAAGTCTACAATATAATTGTATTAATTATTAAGTTGAAATGTGATCTGAAAAAAGTTTCTAAAATGTTGTATACCACATGTAGAACAAAGTTATAATATTTAATATAAAATATAATAAATTTTATAATATCTTTGATTATATTTACTCTGTTTAATAGACTATAAATTGGTTAAACTATAGAAAATAGAATTTCTTTGTTTTGTGTAGTAAGCTAAGCGGCACCAGAGCTCCCTTGTCCTGCGCGGCCCAGTCCCCTCAACGTGGCGCGTATCTCGGCCGTCGGCGCAGCCAACCTGAACCCAGGGGATATTGGGCCATAAGAAAAATAAATGGAAGTCCATATATTTTGCTTAGTCTGATTAGCAATAATAAATTAACGGCCGTACTGTAAACTTAGATTTGCAGGGAGTTAGTGGTAAATTAGCTTTTTATTGGCACCATGCCATGGCACTCCAGACTTCAGAGTTCAGTCCGGCAACCGCCTTCGTCTTCCTCCAGTCCCGTTTGTTTTTGCAGGATCATGGCTTCATGTTTCGGTCTCCGTTAATATACTTTTCATAATGGCGTCATCGTCTGCTGTACGATCATGGCGGACGGCTTTTCTCTCCTTAAGGGACGAAACCCTAACTCCTCTTCGCATGCCACTGCACGATCTCCTTCGCAGTCTCATCTTCTCTCAGATGGAGATCTTGGTCGAAGCAGCGCCGGAACTTCCTTCACACGAGGTTACTTTAATTGTTTTTACGTTCTCTTGTACTACATTCTTACTTCTGATTTTATTCATTTGAGCTTGATCATTCTCCTCTCCGTGGCCAATTCTTATGATGTCCGCTTTCAGGTCACATCAGACGTGTTGCTTCTTGTAGAATTGGTGGCCGCGATTCCAAAATCTGACATTGTTTCGGATACTTGTATACAGACTTGTCATTTGGTAATTTCCGTTTCCTGTCCATTTTGTTACTAAGCTGTTCCTGGTGTTCCAGTGATGCCTTGTGGAGAAGCAGTGAATATAATTTTAACGTTTCTAGGGGAGACTTACTTGTGCCGTGCTTTTTCCGCTTTTGACTTGAACTTTCTTCAGCTTGAGCACTGAAGAACTTGCTGAATCCTGTCCGCGGGAGTTAGTCTTATAATTAGACTTGGCAGGGTGTTAGCATTGGAATTTAAATTTAGTTTTTGCATAATTGAGACAGTTGCCACATCCGGGTGGTTCTCTTGTTGATTGTTGTCTCCTTTATATTTGTAGATTCATCACATCAACTCCAGAGTGCGACTTGAGATTAAAAATTCGCCCTCATGGGCTTTGATGTTGGATCTTCTTGAAAAGATGATTCAGTTTCTTTTTGGTGATACAAATAGAATCTGTTCAAGTGATGCCACCATGATCAAAGCTATGAGCAATTTTTTGGAAGTTTTGAGGTAACTCTTTTTCTTTATGTTATTGGTGAATTTTTTTAGGCGAATTCTATTCTCTGGGCAAAAGATAAGAAAATGAGTTACATGATACTTCATCAATTTTGCCATTATGTTAATAGACTTCTTCCATGATGGTGATGTGGCAGGAGTTGTCCTCATTCAGAGAGCTCAAAGTTAGTGAAACTTCTTTTACAAGCCATTTCTTACTTCCATATGGAGCCATTCCCTTTGTATTCAAGTGGCAACTATCGGTATGCTGCTGATACGAATAACATATTCCATTTATAGAGCTGTACATGTTCTTCTTTCTACTAATTCTATTTCCATTGAGCTTTGCCTGTATATCTGTCACCAGAATGCCCCAATACAACAGTTTATGGGAGATCCAGACTACTGCTTTTGTCATAATAGGAGACATATTTTCAAAAAGTGGATGTTCTGTGACGCTAAATACATGGCAATCAAGCCTTGAGGTCTGCAGATTTCTACATACTGTGATTTTATCTTTGCAAATTTTCCTCAATATGAATAGGTTGGCGAATTTAAATATATGATGAAGTTAATCAAATTAAAATAAATCTTGTAGCAAACTTTCTGTGCACTGCATTGCCAACCTTGTTATGTCTAGACGTTGATGGATATCTTCTTTGATACCTTGAATCTAAACTTGTTGATCTAGGTAATACGGAAAGTGATGGATGTTTTGGCATCAAAGAACCTGCTTGAAGAAGATTATGTCATGTCCAGGTTATTCTTTATAAGTCCATTTCTTTCTTGTCACATTGATGATTGTGAACCAAAAATTGAAAGAGTTATTCTTGTATTTGCAGATTTTATAGCTCTCTTCTGAATTGCCTGCATCTGGTTCTTTCAGATCCAAAAGGTCCCCTTGCTGATCATGTAAGTTTCTTTTTTAATTTTTTTTTTTTACATTCACTTTGTTTAGGTTGATAATTTGACATTTACTAACAATATAATGTATGTGTCAAGATTGCAGGTCTTTTGGCGTCGTTGCAAAAGTTCTTCATCTATGGCCTCACGAATAAATTCGTGTCTGCTCCGTCAAGTGTGAGTTCTCAAAAGAAAAAAAGTCCTTCTCAAAGCTTAAACACAAGATTGGAGGAACCTAGAAAAGTTGAGGGTGGTGGGGCTTATAGACCACCTCACTTGCGCAAAAGAGACGAGACAAAATTCTCTCATTCTAGAGCATCCGATGATTGGAAGTCCCCACATAACGACCCTACGTACTTTGGTTTTACCTCATCGGATTCTGAGCATAGTGATAGCGATGGGCTTCAGAAAGTCAGTGACCGTTTTCGGTGCTCAAAGGCTAGGATAGCTGCTATTACGTGCATACAGGTAAGATTACATCATAATAGATTTGTTTTAAGTGCTATATGCTCTTTTTTCCCTTCCTCCCCCTGTTAATTGTGTTCTATTCCTTATGAATTGAAGGATCTCTGTCAAGCTGATCCTAAGTTATTAACTGCTCATTGGACGATGCTTTTGCCAACAAGTGATGTGCTTCAACCAAGGTGAGTGTGTTTGAATCTGTGCTCTCCTACATTCTGTGTGCAACTCATGTTAATTTTTTAACTGTATTGCTCTTCTTTATTTCAGGAGGTATCAGGCTACCCTAATGACATGCCTTCTTTTTGATCCTTCTTTGAAGGTCATGGTCATGCTCGCACTTGGTGTCCAGTTTTATTTTTATTTATTTTATTATATATATATATATATATATATATAATTAATTTTTTTTTTTTTAAAATTATTATTTTTTATGTTGTTACGTTTTCCTTGGAGTACAATTGGTTACTTTTTCTGTTTTAGTTAAGAGGACAAATTCGTTCTTGTTTTCTCCAGTCTTTAATTTTTTTTTAAATAGTCTGCAGCATCATTACTGCATATAGCTAACACTTCACGCTGACAGACACGATCTGCTGCTGCTTCTGCTCTAGCTGCCATGTTAGATGGTTCTGCATCGGTTTATCTTCAAGTGGCAGAATATAAGGAACCGGCTAAATGTGGATCATTTACTACACTTTCCACCTCGCTTGGTCAAGTGCTTGCACAACTTCATGCAGGTATGTGAAATTAATTTGAAGTTACATTTTTTTGCGGGTTCCACTGCTCTGCATCGGTTTATCTTACCATTGTTTTGCTTCTTGTTGTCCTCTTATGTGCATGCAATGTTTATTTTCTCTTGATGTAACTTTCAGGTCTATTACACTTGATCCAGTCTGAAACTAATAGTGGATTGTTGGCGTCCTTGTTCAAAGTTCTCATTCTTCTGATAAATGCTACTCCGTATGCCCTTGAACATATTTTGGCTTTTTTTTTTTTTTTTTTTGTGCTTAGGACTACTTGCATTTTCATGTTGTGTGCTTGGTTCCGTTCCCGTTTGACTATCATATGATGAGATGTACTACCAAAAAAAAAGAAAGAAAGAAAAAAAACTAGTTGTGTATCATTTCTTTGGGCTAACTCTTGGCTGCCCATGAAATGAGTAAATGACAGAAGCTGGCCCAGCTAGCAGTGCCTTTCTCCTCTATTCTGCTTTTTTTGCTTTTTTGTAAATTGTGCTGTTCAATTTTTCTTCTTTCCTTCTTTGATATCATGACTTTGGATTCATGTGCCTCTTTTACTGATCTTGGGACCAGTTGACACGAAATGGCTAGAGTGGGGGTTTTCTCAGCATGTTACTGTTTTGATATAAGTTTTTCTTTTGATTTTGTTTTTTAAGATTTTTTATTATTTGGTTTGTTATGGTGCTGATCAAGCAGATATTCTCGAATGCCTGGTGAACTGTTGCCTAATGTTCTCTCAGCTGTGCTGACTAGAGTCTTGGAAGATTTGTCACTAAAGACTGATCAGATTGGTCTTCTGGTTAGCCCTTTAGATTTTTTATCTATTAATAATTATTTGAAAAACATTTAAAAAAATAATTATTTGAAAAAGCTTTTTATAATAAAATTTCAGACTTTCTTACCTCTCTTACCCAGTTTCAAGCAATAATTGTAAATCTTAGCTGAAACTTATCTTTGCAGGCCAGTTGTTTCAGCTGTATAGGTGCAGCACTCTCGACTTCACCTCCCTCAGTGCATGTGGCAGAAATGCTTCAAGGAGGCTTACCAACAGGTTACCATCATCAAGTAACAGTTTTTGACTCTCATGATTGATTTCTTGATAAGTTATTTTACAAAAACCTTATTTTTGTTTTCTAGGTCTAGTTGGAGCTCAAGTGGAACCTAATCTACTTTCTATTTTATTTCATTATTCTCAACAAGGAGTGAATCCGTCTGTAAGTTTTGAGGCTCTCCAGGTAAGCTTTAAGTATTGTACAGACAAGTGCTTGATACTTTGTTTCTTACCTACATAAAGCTGTATTTCTCAGAAAATCTTCTAAAAATCTGATGGGTGTGAGTCAATGAATATGTTGAAATTTCCACTTTCCAATAAGTTTTTTTTTTTTTTGAATGACCACAAACCACTTCCAAATAAAGGAGTAAAACAAAAGAAAGATTCTAGTGTGACATTTCAAAATGAGGCAAAAGGGCAAAAAATAAATAGGTGTTCTATGGAAAAGCAAGTTCCTCAAAAA
Source organism: Aristolochia fimbriata (assembly GCA_019845555.1). Taxonomy (NCBI): domain Eukaryota; kingdom Viridiplantae; phylum Streptophyta; class Magnoliopsida; order Piperales; family Aristolochiaceae; genus Aristolochia; species Aristolochia fimbriata. Next base: position 40,549,674 of record CM034079.1, on the reverse strand, counting down.
GGCTACCTATCCTCTACTTTTATCATGATTAGTGAGATCTAGGGACACTGTCAAATGGCTCTTTTATGTAGCCTGAGAAGGATACTGTCACACATGCAAGTACCTCGCAAAGTCATCTAATGATACAATAATCTTATAATAACAAAAAAATCCGTTTAGAAATGGCCTTAAGTATGGCTCAATTAGTTCAGGATTTAAAGGAAACTACTGACAAACTGACCTTCACTTCAAATATTGGATTGCTTATTATATTGTACATGCACTCGTCCCTTTTTTTTTTTTTTATGTGGAACATACTGTTTTATTGATTAGATGAGAAGCTAATGTACATGCACTCGTACCATTACTTGGCATATTGATCTGGCTTGTGGAAAAAGAGAGTTTTTCTTTTTAAAAGTCAAGTATGAATCTAAATTTCATTTGGCACCTTTTGCAGGCTCTTAGGTTCGCATGTCACAGTTACCCAAATGTAATGACAAGATGCTGGGAACAAATTTCAAAAACTGTTTCAGGGATGTTAGGTGGTGATAATGCTCTTCATCATAATGTTCTGGCACACTCATGGAAGGGAGATGCTGGAAGTACTTTAGGCTTTTCGCCAGAGAGATGTTTGATGGCTGCCATCAAGGTTAAATTTTATTTTATATGTCGAAGTTGGAGAGTTTTATGAAAGAAAAAGTGAATAAAAATTGGGGGTACACTTTCAAATTGCAGGTTTTGAATGAATGCCTCCGGGCAGTTTCAGGTTTCAAAGGAACAGACTACTCTGTTGGGGATGATCTGTTAGAAACTCCGTTCTTGTTGGATTGCAGTAGAACAGCAGTAGTTTCTTCAGCTCCTTACTATGGGTTGAATGTCTCAGAATCTTCAAAAAGTGATTTTCTTTCTCTTGACTCTGGAGTCAAGGAGTGGACAGAGGCCATTGAAAACCATCTGCCATTTTGTCTATGTCATAGAGCTCCAATGGTTTGTTTTGTTACTGAGCTTTTAAGCAGTCTAGATCTTTTTCGTTTGTTTGCTTTTTTCTGTTGTAGATTTTGTCCACCACTCTAGAGGAAATTAAAATTTATGGGCATTTCATTTTCTGCTCGCAGGTTAGGGCTGCATCAATAACTTGTTTTGCGGGTATGACTTCCACTGTTTACTTTTCGCTTGCAACACAAGAACAGAAGTTTGTCATCTCTTCAGCAGTAAGTTTAGAGAGATTTTGGCTCCTGGTATCTCTTCCTTTTCCTGCAAGGCAGATGGAATCTAATATTGAGTATTTCTACATTCTTGGTTTTAAAATGCCTTCAAGGTTAATTCAGCAACAAACGATGTTGTTGCATCTGTTAGATCAGCTGCCTGTCGAGCAATTGGTGTGATCTCCTGTTTTCCCCAAATTTTTGAAAGGTGAATATTTAATTTGTTTTTTCCTTAGTTTTTTCGCATTGTTTTCTCTTGTTACATGCAGTGACTATCAACTTGAAATCTTGATTTTGTAGTGCAGTGATCCTCGACGAATTTATTAGAGCCATTGAAATTAACACCCATGATAGCTTAGTCTCGGTATGAACTTTCATTCTCCACCTTTATACTATCATTTAGTTGCTCACACTACTGTTAGTAGGAAATTCAGTAAATATTCATGCAACATCGCATTGAAGAGTATTGAAGTTCTGTTGACGTTCATTACAGGTGCGTATACCAGCTTCCTGGGCTTTAGCTAATATATGTGATTCTCTCCGTCGCCAAGCCAGTGGCATGCACTTGAAGAGAAGTTCAGCAGGTTGATTTTATCGCCTAGGATATTTGTTCTTATTCTGCTTTTCTTATTGTTTGGTCAAACATCACAAACTTGATATTTTGTTGTGTAGGCATGTCTACTGAATCATGCTCAATATCTATTTTAACTGACTGTGCTTTACGGTTGACTAGAGATGGTGATAAGGTAAGGTGTACTTGTAATGTTACTTTTCTTTTTTAAATGCTGGTGTTTTTCCCCGCTTAATCTATGCACTTTTACTTATTATTTTAAATGGCTGAAGGAGTTCATATAAAAAGAAAATGAAGAATGTACATGGTGCAGTACAGTGGTTCATGTGGCGAATGAATAATTTCTAGGCAACAGCTGTATAACTTCGATATTCCTTAAAAGGCATCCAAGTTCAACAGTGAAGCCATGGGGTCTTTCGCTATCAACAATCACAAGATTTTCAAATCCTTACCTTACCTTTGTGGGATTCTCACTAACACTTTCCTTCATGTCAGCCTAAGCAAATAATAAATGAGCCTGAAATATAGATAATTTAAATTACAACAAACTTAAATGGGGAAAGAAATAGGCCCAATACAATAAACATCATGCTAGAGTACCATGTTGAAGTTGGATCCAGGTTCATTCTAAAATATCTAGCCAAAAGTATGGAGACCTTTTCCCTCTGGATTTTTTCAGTCAGTAATCTGCATTTGGTTATTCCACTTATGAATTATGTTCAAAAGGAAATGGGATTGAGCCATGACAGCTACCTCATAGTCATACCTCATTGTCAGCCTTGACAGCTCCATGACAGCTACTGTCCAGCATTTGTTCCCTTGATTCTTCTTTCATCTTAAAACACAAGGGGATGGAGCCTATTGGTCATGGTCCCGTCCTGCATCTTTTAATGTGATAATTCACTTTAGTCTTGCAGAGTCTTGGTATATCTGGTAAACAATTCACATGAGAAGTTGGTTCCTTGAAATTTGTCAGCAGCATTGATGATGCCTCCAATTAATTTCTCAACTGTACTATCAGATAGAAATAAACCTAACAGTGAGTTATTTATGCTAATATTATGATGTCTATGAGTGATCTTGTATGTAGGCCTCTTTGTATTTTGGGCTGTAAAGTTGGAATCAGGAAGCGAAAGTATTGGAGTAGATGGATTTTATTTGCTGTAAATACGAGTATTTTAGAGTCCAGAAATCCTGCAGCTCAGACTGCTGGCTTTCTCATTTCTTCTATTAATGCAATCCTTATAGGTTATAGGCTAAAAAATAACATTATATATCTATTACAGTGTGAATTGTATTAATATTAAGTGATCTGAACGAACCACCCCTTATCATGTAAACTTTGTGGTACTCGAACATATACATGACACAGGCAACTGTAAGCAAGGATTTTACAAAAGAGCTTGCAAAGGACACGGTTACAATCCAATGGTGCGGCATTAGGTTGATGCTGACCTCTCTTTGTCTCTGCCATGTGTATCAAGCTTGGAGTGACATATGTGGAATTAGCGACATTCTTTTCCGTGACTGATCTCAGTTTTTTCTGCAAAAGCCTTTAACATTCTATTATATTTTAATTAGGTTAAGTCCAATGCTGTAAGGGCTCTTGGGAACCTGGCCAGATTCGTCAAATTCACTAGATATCCTACTGTAGTCCACGGCACTGGGGAGGTTTGTCCAATATCTGATGGGATTCAGTTGTCAACACCAGCTGGTGATGTAAAAGTTAATACCAATTGTTCTGTTTCTGGAGATTATGTCTGGCTGGAAAGAATGGTGCAAGCATTTGTTTCTTGTGTAACTACTGGCAATGTGAAGGTCCTAATCTCTTACTTGTAATTGATATAAAATCTTTCTGATTTTTCTGAACATTTTTTAGTGTGCTGGTGGCTTTATCATGGTTTTTGTGATGCCTTTGCCAGGTACAATGGAATGTCTGTCATGCATTGGGCAATCTTTTCCAAAATGAGACATTGAGGCTGCAAGAAATGACCTGGTAAGGAGATGAAAGGAATATATTATAGTATCCAAAAATGAAAAAAAATGAAAAGTGTCTGATTTGTCATTCAGAGGGATTCTTGCTGGTTTAATTGCTAAATTTATTCTTAACTTTTTTTTTTATGTTTTCTGCACTATCGCGCGAATGGTTGGGGGTCCATGCATGCATATTGTGTATCACCGTATTCAAGTTGACATAACTTCATGTATTTGAGTTCAATTGAGATAGATTTGTATCCTCAGATGCTGATTTAACTGGTGTTCATATTTGCTGCTCTGGTCAGGGTTTCTTCAGTTTACAGTATTCTTCTATTGCTACTTCGTGATTCAACCAACTTTAAAATTAGAATACATGCTGCTGCTGCATTGGCCGTCCCTGCAACAAGACTTGGTGAGTACGTTACTGTTTTTTCTTTTTACTGGTACCTTGACATAAGCCAGTTGGCTCATTTGTTGTGTTTCTGATTTTGTTGGGTTACCTAGTCCCTTGCATTAAGTTCAAATTAATGTTCAGAAACTAAAGCATCATCTGTTGGTCATTTATGTAAACCTATGTGTTGGATTCATTTTCAATATGAATTTTCTACATGAAAGCAATTGTACCTTCTCATACAGGGATTTGATTTTCATTTTTGAATGTACTTCTTGATACAAGGGGTCACATTATCGCTCAGCCTGTAAGTCTGTAATATGAAATTTTGGAATGTAACAAACTCTTTCATGGCTGTAGCATTCCTGTGTCATGAAAGTTTCCAGCAAACTTTAGTTAGCCTGCAGAAGGGAATTTGTTCAGTATGATAGTGTAGTCAATTTCTTGACTACCAAATTTGGTCATCATTTAACAGAAAAGTGGATGGTGAAAATTTGTTGGATGATTTTTCTAAAGAAAAAATTGCCTAGTCAAGTTTACTGACAAGTTAAACTTTATTTTTAAGTAAATTTTATGAATACAAAATCTTATTGGTCTGGTTGATTCATTTGACATTGTAAGATAAATTATCTTATTGTTGAAGACATCCCTTCTCTCATTTTTCTTCTTTGTGGAAACTACGTAAACATGTGTTTGTGGGAATAATCTTGCTTGGGTAATTTCATGCTTGTTTATGAACTGATGTGCGATGTAGACAGATGTGCATGTGTTCGATCTAAACCGAATTAGCTATGCTGTTGACAGCAATTTCAGCTTGTTTATAAAGTAATAAGCTGTGAAGTCAACATGCCTAGCTGGCTGAGCAAGTAATTTCATACATAATGAAGAATAACAATCAAACCAAGGAACTATTGCATATATGTGAGTGAGACATAAAGTGCCATTTTGTGCGGTTACTTGTTATTTGCTCACCATTTTATGTAATGCAGATTATGGAAACTCATTCCAAGATGTTGTACAAGGCCTGGAAAATGTACTTGAGAACTTTGGCACCCTCCAAATATTAGAACCATCTAGTTTCAAGTACAAGGCTACACTTGAAAGACAGGTATGCTTTAGATGTTGCATTTTGGATCCATTTGGGTGGTTCTCTTTCTGTAATGTCTTATTATGTTCTCATTTTTTGACAGTTGACGTCAACCACCTTGCATGTGCTTGCCCTTGCTTCATGGGATGAGCCACAGTCTCTGAAAGATTTTCTCGTGAAGGTAAGTATTAGTCTGCTACGGTAAAACGTTGTAGTCAAGGGATAAGAAAGGTGGATAAATCTGGAGGCGATTCTTACATCCACCTCCACCCTCAGTATGTTCTTGAAAACAAGAAATAGATCGTTAGAGTTAAACAATACTTAAACTTGCTTCCAGGTGTTGTTCATTGTCAACTTATTAGCGGTATTGATAGGTGATATGTACTTTGGGTGGGGGGGTATTTAAATTAACAGTAGAAAAACAGTTGTTTCTCATGCTGTAGTATTTCAATGACGGGAGGATTTTCAGAACAGACTAGGTGATCTTTTTTTTTTTTGAGGAAGGTGAATACATTTTACTCCCAGTTACAAATTTTACTCCCAACCAGGTGATCTTATGATTCACCTGATCATACATACTTCTGAACATTGACTTGTAATGAAGTTTTTTCACAACATTATTAAAAAATATTAAAAATAAAAGAAATCCTTTCCTCTTTACTATCAACTTGGTTAATGAGATTTCAGCTGCCATCTCATTCGAACCGCAAACACTTCTAACAATGTTATTGAAACAGCTTTCACTGAAATAGAACAATAGACCTTGGATTTAATTTCTGTATTTTCTCTTACCGTAACCATGATTGCATCAATTTTCCTTCATGTAGAAAGCATCTTTCCTGGAGGACTGGTTTAGGTTGTTATGCTCATCTTTAGCTGAAGAGAACAGAAATCAGGAGATTCACTCTGTCAAGGAGACCGATGATTCTGTACTATCCATCACTCGGAAGAGAGCAATGATATGGGAGGCAATTCAATCATTGCTTCGAATCTTCAAGGGCTGTGATAGACACAGCCTTGCAGAGAGGTTTGAGAAGTTGGCTGGCTGCTTATCATGAAACGTGTGGTGGTGGGGGTGTTCAGCCTGCTGGGTGTTCTACGTTTCGTGCAAAACCAGCTGTCTGGTGCATAATCTGACAATCTGCCTTTCCATTGCCAAATTGAGGAGGCACAATCCAATTGACAAAGGTAAGAACAGGTTGTAGAAACAGATTCCTACCGAAAGCTTCCCCACAGTGCATTCGCTATTTGCCTTAATGAGGCACTGTAGTCACCTTCTTGTACAGCACCGCAATAGACAAGGGGCATAATATTGCATCAAGTATATTGGTTATTTTACCTTGCAATGTAAAAAATAAAATAAAATCCTGTTGTATGATAAGCTGGTCCTAAAAAAAAGAAAGAAAAAAAGTCATTAAAGTCAGTTGGTCTTCGGTGAAGGAATTGGATTCATGTACCTCAGTTTCAGTTCGATTTTGTATATCTAATCAAGTGGAAAAATCTTCTTTTGGATCAATGTTTACTATAACAATCCATGGAACCAGAGGCAGAACAACATCTTGGACAAGAAAGATGGCCATTCCTTGAATATTTTGTTTATATCTTGTAACGAGTGTGTTCAAATTCATGGAATGTCCAGTCGCCCTGACCCACTACCGTTATCTGACCTCCCCGACAAATTATCTAGGGGAACTGACATTACTTATTCTCTACTACGATTAATTTGATGGCTTCTCGGCGTTGACGGTTGTCTAATCCACGGAATTGGGGTAACTCCGTAGTTGATGTTTCCAAACTTTTCTAGATTTACGCTTATCCTTCACCTCATTCCCTTTACCACGGCAGCTTCCTTTTTCTTTTCATTAAAAAAAATTAATAAAATAAAAATTCAAGTTAACACCAACCTGTCGAAGAAGACATTGTTTAAAATTATTTAATACAAATTTAATGTGTGAAATGACTTTGGCTTATATTCCTCTTTTGTCCTTTCATAACAATAGGTCATTATCCTTTTGTTTGCCCCGTTTCAGCCTTCTAGCTAGGTATCTTTCCCATCATCACCTTCTCTAAATGAACTTCCATGAAACCTTTCATTGGTTTGTCTCCACCCACTTTCATTATTTAAAGCCACTTTCACAATTTAACTTACTTCCGCTTCCTTTCCTTCTAGCAAAAAATGTCGTAATAGTACCAGACTTTTCTGCATTACGAGATCCATCTCTTCTTATTGATTGAATCAATATAACCCATTCAATATTTATATTCGGCTAAACCACACAGAGTACCATTCCGACAGTGCTGCAAACTTCTTAAATGCCTGAAACCCTTCTTGAATATTATTTATACCTGGTAACTCCGTAAACTCACCACCCATTTAATTCTTTGTACTGCCTGCGTCCGTGGATTTCACCCGGCGACGTGCCGGTGGGGTTAGAAGTTTCGAACGAACTTAGAGACTACTAATATTCGAGCTTTGTGAAGAACAATAATAAAAGAAGGGGAGTTTCTTTCGCCGTAGTGAGCAGTGACATGCAAAAGTCGACATGATCGAAACAAGAGCCAGTTATTATATTTTTCTTCCCAGACGTGCCGCCGGTGCCGGTGAATACAAAATTGGATCCGACTTGTGTAATATGGAAAGTGGAAACCACGAACGTCTTTTTTCTGTTTTTCTTCTCTGGTCTTCTGTTGGATCCGTATACGATTTTCTTAATTTTCTTCTGTTGCTTTAGTTCTTTAATTTCAATTCAACAAAAGGGCGCCTCGTTGAAATGAACAGTCTTTACCCTGTATTTTGATTGAAGAACCCATCATAAAGATCCAACTCTTTCGAAGACTTTATCTGCAAAGAATACGTAAATGTGAGTGTCCTTACTGAAATATGATTAATAGTCACTCATTCGTGTTGGATCATGTTTGGTTGTGACGTCTGCTTATGAAAGAAAGGTCTAATATCTAGAACCAGATGAACGTGGTCCAAAATGGCTGTATCAATTGGAAATTCTGACAGATTATATTTATACAGATTTTACAGCCACAACTGATAAGTATCCAAGGGAAGAAAGCAGCAAAATCATTACAATTGGCTTTTTTACTCGTCTTTTTAAGATGGCTTCGAGTAAAGTTTGACCCCAAAGTTAAGAAAAATAAAAGGAATAGATCCAGATCAATCCAGATTTCAGAGTTCAGACCCACCTGAAATTGAAAAGAAAATAAAATCCCTCGTTAGGACAAAAGTCCTCTCTCTTTGTTGGGTATGCCATGATTGGTCTTCCAAAATTTTTGATTAATCTAGGTTAGATTGGCCGGAGTAGAAGTCAGATCTGTAAATCTCACTTCTCTGAATAAAGAGACACAGGTAAACTTGGCAGTCTGTTCAGTTTTAAAAAATCCAGGAAACCCCATTGTTTATTCATAAATCATAATATATCAGAGAAGTGCTACAAAAACGAAAATAGATTAAAAAACATGGGCTTCAGGAATCGAACGACGCCGTCTGCACGCAACTTCAAACTGCTCTGAATTTCCCTTCCCTTGCCCTGCTCAAAGCCTCAAACCAAAAGTACAAAATCAATTTTCAAAGACTGAAAATAATCATATTTACTTGATTCCTGTTCAAATACGGAACAAATTCATAATCGAATGGAGTCGTATTACGTAGGCGTTCTGTAATCCGGCAATGGTCGACAGAAAGCTGCAGTTTTGATCAAAAGAAAGGAAGGAAAGGACGCTTTTTCAGAGGAGAGCAGGAAAGGACGGCAGTGATCACGGAAGGACGTAACTTACAAATGGAAATCGTGTGGATAGCCATTCCCGATTCTTTGTTTTTTTTAGAGTAAATATGTTTGCTTTAATTAGATTAATCAGGGAATAGAATACGGAGAAAAAAACTCACTCCTCCCAAGCTCAGCTTTTTAAGCCTGGTCACCCTCCCCGGTTTTCTCCTCCCTGTCTTGGTTGAGGTTCTTCTGGACCGAATCCACCCTCCAAGCGAGACTGAAACTCGAAAATCTGAGAGACCCCGTTGATAATCGACCGCCCTTTTTCTTCCTCCGTCTTCCTCTTCATTTTTCGCTCATGAGTCGCTCCTCTTTCTGTAAGAGAAAGCTCGCACCATTGTGAAAAACGGAGGAGAGGAACGAATAGTGTAGTATAAAGGACAGCTTGAGAGGTCCAATCCACAAGTTCAGGTACGTCTCTTGTGGCTGTTTTCTCTCTCTCTCCTCTCCGTGTTTTATTTCTTTGTATTCTTTTTCCTGCAAAATGAGTTTTTTATGGGTCCCGAGAATGGAGGAGGGTTCTTCAGATTTGTTGTTTTTGTATCCCTAGTGAAGTTGGAAGAGTTTTCTTTCTTGCTTGCTTTTTTGCTTTTGTGGGTCTTTAATGTATGTGATTCGCGGCTTCTGAAGAACTGCTTGAAGCAGAAAAGAAGAAGGAACCATATTAGAGGATTATCCTGAAAAATTGTTCTGTAACGTTACTCTGTTTTATCCGTTCTGTTCTGTTCTGCCTGGCTCTCTACTTGGGTAAGTGATTTGACGACTGTACTCGTCTTCAAATTTTCATTCCATTTTTCTTCTGTTCTTTGTTTCTCTGAATCCTGGCGTCTGCTATGTTTTCCATTCTAGGTTATACTGTGACTACTATCCCTAGGTTGGTACTCGTATCCTTTGTGGCCATAGACTACTGTTCATCTACTTGTGAAGGCCTTATCTTCTTTCCTTCAGCAGCGGCCATCAATGAACCTTCCTTATTTGGCTCTTTCTCATCTATCAGATTCACAGGGCCTTATTTTATAGATGAGCCGTTTAGCCTCACATTTGGTTTTTGCGAAAAAAACAATTGTATCGTCTTCCTTATTTTCCCTTTCTGTCTGCTCGAACAAGTAGAGAAATGCAATGTTTTTCCTTTTACTTCGAAACAAAAAAGAAAAAAAGCAAAAGCTTTAAATCTGCTCGACATTCAGGCGAAACTGGGTACTCCGGCATTTTTGTTTTTCTCAACCCATATTCGTAGAATTTAACTTTCAGAAATCTGCGAGCTTTTGCAGGCTGTAATGGCGAAGGAGTACAGTGGGTCTCCGAAGCTATATCAATTTGAGACTCGGCGGAGAAAGCTCACATGGCTGCTAGCGGGGAGCGGTCTCTGCATTCTCTTCTACGTATTAGGCGCCTGGCAAAACGCTCCTCCTTCTATCTCGAATCGTTCCGAAGTCTCCCCCGGAGACTGTAGTAAACTCCGCTCCTCTCTCGCAACTTCGTCCGTCTCCCTCGATTTCCAATCTCATCATGCGATCAACGACACCATTGCCACCGTCCAAGCCATCCCCGCTTGCCACATGAACTTCAGCGAATACACTCCTTGTCAAGATCCCGTGAGATCCAGGAAGTTTGACAGGAAAATGTTGACGTACAGAGAACGCCATTGTCCCACGCAGCAGGATCTTAAGCTGTGCCTGATTCCAGCTCCTCCCAGGTACAAGAACCCATTTAAATGGCCGCAGAGCAGGGACTACGCCTGGTACGATAACATCCCCCACAAAGAGCTCAGCATTGAAAAGGCTGTACAGAACTGGATCCAAGTCGAGGGAGAACGATTCAGATTCCCCGGCGGAGGAACCATGTTTCCTCGAGGTGCAGACGCCTACATCGACGACATTAACGCTCTCATCCCTCTCACTTCTGGAAAAATCAGAACCGCCATTGACACTGGATGTGGTGTAAGAACATATCATCAACACATGCAACTGAAAGTTCCTCTTTTTTTACGACATTCTGGTTTTGCGTTTTCCCCTGAGATTTTGTTTTTCTCTGTTCTGGGTTTCGAAGGTGGCGAGCTGGGGAGCCTACCTGCTGAAGAGGGATATCGTAACCATGTCATTTGCTCCCAGAGATACCCACGAAGCTCAGGTCCAGTTTGCTCTGGAGAGAGGAGTTCCCGCCATGATTGGAGTCATGGCAACCGAACGATTACCTTACCCTGCTAGAGCTTTCGACATGGCTCACTGTTCTCGCTGTCTCATCCCTTGGTTCGACTACGGTAAGATGGCATTTGATTCTCCTGATTAAATCAAATAACCCTGTAGAAATCCCATTTCGTAAAGAACCGAAATTGATCGCGGATTCGATTTACTTCGCAGATGGGCTTTATCTGATTGAGGTTGATAGAGTTCTGAGACCGGGAGGGTATTGGATTCTCTCTGGTCCACCTATCCGTTGGAAGAAATACTGGAAGGGATGGGAGCGAACGCAGGAAGATTTGAAACAAGAGCAAGATTCCATCGAGGAAGTGGCTACTCGCCTTTGCTGGACAAAAGTAATTGAGAAGGACGATCTGTCAATTTGGCAGAAACCCATCAATCACATCGAGTGCATTAACAGCAGGAAAGTCTACAAGACCCCCCACATGTGCAAAGACGACGACCCTGATGCAGCCTGGTAAGAAACAGAGGACCCTTGTTTCTATTCCTCGTTTTAACTATCTGTAAAATTTCAGTAAAAAACACAACTCCATTGTCACTCTCTTACGAAGTTTTTCTGCAAATCAGGTACAAGAAGATGGAAACCTGCATAACCCCATTGCCGGAAGTGAGAGGCACGAACGAAGTCGCCGGGGGCGCAGTGGAGAAATGGCCGACACGAGCTCATGCCCTCCCGCCCAGAATAAGCAGCAGGTCCGTGCCAGGGGTGACCCCTGAGAGCTACAGAGAAGACAATGACCTGTGGAAGAAGAGGGTGGCCTATTACAGTCGCCTCATCCCTCTCGCGCACGGACGGTATAGAAACGTAATGGACATGAATGCCCAATTGGGAGGATTCGCAGCAGCCATGGTGGATTACCCTGTTTGGGTCATGAACACAGTCCCTGCAAATTCCAAGGACGACACTCTCGGAGTCATCTACGAGCGAGGATTCATCGGCACTTATCAAGACTGGTGCGAGGCTTTCTCCACTTACCCAAGAACATACGATCTCATTCATGCCCCTGGAGTCTTCAGCATCTACCAGGACAGGTAACGTAAAACAACCCATTACAGCATTTCTTCCTTCTCTCTTTTCCTTTTCCCCGGTTAATCTGATACAATTGAATCTTTAACAGGTGTGACATTACTTACATCTTGCTGGAGATGGATCGGATACTGAGACCAGAAGGGACTGTCATATTCAGAGACACAACAGAGGTTCTTTTCAAGGTGCAGAGCATAATAAGTGGAATGAAATGGACATCAAAGTTTGAAGATCACGAAGACGGGCCTCTCAAACCTGAGAAAATTCTCTTGGCCGTGAAGACTTACTGGACTGGTGAAGAAACCAAATAGCATTAGCTTTTCCCTCACTTCCATCCAGTAAACTCATCATGTGTTTTCTCATTTTTTTTATTTTTATTTTTTTGGAGGGCTGTAGATTTTTTTTTTTTCCTTTTCTTCTTTCATTTTGTTTTGAGATTTTGTCTTGAAGTTGCATCATTTGGACTGATCGATTCTTTGGAACAGTAAATCCAGGAGGAAAAAAAAAAAATTGGACAGTAGGATAATGCTGTAAGGCTGTAATGTAAGTCTGTTATTCAATTCAAAGTTTCAATTTTCAAACCACTCTGTTTTTTTTTTTTTTTTTTTTTTTTTTTTTTTTTGGTGGTCTCAATGCTCTCAACTCTCAAATGGCCGAAAGCTGCAACTTCCCTTTCGGCTAACAAAGATTATTATATACTTGAAAAGAAAAACCGGGTGGGCTTTAATCAATCATCTCTGGTTTAGTGCCATTTTTCGATGATATCAAGTGATACTTAGAAGTACTCTTGGTTTATACTTCAATTCTGCAATAATGATCCACAAAACCCACAAAACTGTTTTAGGGTGGATTTCCAGAACTTCCACGTTAAGATACACAAGGGATTCTGCATATGCACGCATAATCAAGTACCAGCCCATCAATGGAGGTAAACCCAAGTATGTTTACCACAAATTGAAGATATATCCAAAATGAAGTTCACCTATTCAAAGTTGAGTATGAAATGTATACCATGAGGCGACCCTCATTTCTTGAAATGGCCGACATCACTTTTTGACTAGGCATTAGTGTTTTCAAAATTATGTTATGACGCCAAGCCATATATAATTTTATGATTTGAGCATAGTCGCAGGTGACCTTCCTAGTCCCACCCATTATATTTATTTCAGCGAGGGTTATACCGAGCCCGGATCCGCTTGACAAAATGCACGTGGTCAAAGCCAATCACACGGCGCCCAGATATGGGACCCGTGCGACGCTCGCCGCATGATTGGCTTTGGCCACGCGCATTTTGGCCAGCGGATCCAGGCTCGGTTATACCGGCAACAGTTAAGTACCGAACCCTCGCCAAAAATGGCATTCCTACTAGTGAATATACCCGATTTGTTCTGAAATAAACCGAACCCAAAAATATTTCGATATGGGTTTAATAGGGTTAAACCAAAGTGAGTTATATATGTGGTAATATCTCAACAATATAAACAGTACTCACCCTCAGTCCCTCACCTTATTTTAAATCATTCAACCAGGTTTCCTATTTTTATCCCAGTACAATACAAGCCAAGGTCTCAACTAAACCTGTTTTATTTATTTATTTATTTATTTATTTATTAAAATATATATTACTCCATGGACCTTCTGAGATAACTTTCAATACTTATGTGTTGGTGTTGACTCACTTCTACTACGCTGACTCAACCAAGTAATATACATCGTGTTGACTCTTTTTTGTATAACTCTTATCGCTGTCATAAAGACTCGAACTTGAGTCCTATGACTCAAATTCATTTTATTTTTAACACTAATAAATTTGAAGTTCGTAATCCCATATCAAGATTCTGGCGGTGGTGGGACTATTTAGTGGAGCTACTTAGTACTCCAAAGAGGAGCACAATACACTGTAAAGTTTGTCACACACCCCTTGTCGTTCTATTCATTCTTTCCTTCGTACTTCTTCTTCTCATGCAAGACTTGTTATTCGGTTCTGCCAAATTCAGTGGAAAACGACGGCACTGTTCTTCTTTCCAAGGAAAGCGCCCACACCTGCGACACCCTCCCGGACAAACCTGAGGACTGTCATTTCTGTAGTCTATAATGCTAATTTTACTATGCAATTGTCATTATATCCGCAATATGGACTTTTTTTCTCTGTGGTTTAGGTATTTGATAAAACTGATCAACTAATCACCTAATTAAGGTATGATACATCATCATGAAATTAACCTTAATTGCCACAGAAAAAATATTTAGCCCCCTTTTTATAAGAAATGAAATGGGGTCTCTTATCCCTGCCTTCCTTCCTTGCTTGAACAATTTGGCTACGGCACTGATGTATGATATTCATCATCTCTTAAGATAACCAAAGGGAGATAAAGTCCTAACTAAATCATAACACTATAGCCTCAACCGTCTTCGAACCCCCCAACTCACCGACCCTAACCCTACACAAGCATATTAATGGTCAGCATCAAAGGAAAAAGGTTAATTAATAGTTAAAAATATTAGGTTTATTTCTGAAAATACTCTTAAATATAAATCGCTAGCTAGATATATATACTAATATAATAAGAAAAAGAGCAATATATACAAACCGGAAGTATGTTCGATTTTGGTCGAACCTGGTTAGACTGGGTTGGACCAATGGTTCAACCATTGAATATTATCCTCTATACTTTATAAATATGTTATATCTCTATAGGTAAAAAGACAAAATTAATGCTGATTATAGTGAACCGGGTCAAGTCAATAAGAACCGGATTAGCCTCCAGTTCTGGTTCAACCAGGTTAGACCGGTCGGTCCGGTTTGGTTTTTAAAACAGTGATTATGTCAATTTAAGGAACAATTGATACTTCGTTATCAATGAGATATGACAACGAAGATAATTATCATTATTTTTTAAAAACATTATTTTTCGGGTCAATTTGTCATTGTCTCAAATATATGCAGCTGATAACTACAAGTTGGTTATGTAATCCTTCCTCAGGACCAAGCATTAAATTCAAGTAAAACTTTTAGATTTATTTATTTTTCCTTTTATAATCGTATAAGGTAAAGTACAATTATCTACGACCGTAACCGGATTCTCCTTATCCCTCACATGTGGACACTAAGTTACAGCTGTTGCGTCCTCAAGTAGCAAACGAAGAGGATCTGTCCAAGGGATGGAATACATTCTACTTCAAATTTTAAAGCCTATTATCTAAAATAACGAAAAAAATACAATGGTTAGATCCTACAGCAATAACTCACAAGCGACTATTGAGCTACTGCCCAAGTTTCCGTGTTCAACCGAGCTCACTTGCACTTACACCCAACTT
Source organism: Aristolochia fimbriata (assembly GCA_019845555.1). Lineage (NCBI taxonomy): Eukaryota > Viridiplantae > Streptophyta > Magnoliopsida > Piperales > Aristolochiaceae > Aristolochia > Aristolochia fimbriata. Next base: position 40,534,139 of record CM034079.1, on the reverse strand, counting down.
TATATCAACTTAAGTCTGGTGCATCTAATTTTAGAAAATAATAATATAAAAATACTACGATAGCATCCAATATAGTTCAACCACTTGTCATTTGTCAATTAGGGCGTGGGAAGCTGACCCATGCTTCAGATATATAATTAAAATAAAAATAAAAATAAACAAAAAAAAAAAGGGCTGATCCATCCCAGGTTGCTGCTCCTCCTCGGGTTTCTAAACCTAATTTACTTGGGACTTTTGTGGAAAACTATGCGACGAAGATGATGATGGACTGGAACTACACCTGCCTTGGTCACCCCACACGAGTCCATACGTTACGTTACATCATCGTCCCATAAAAGAGTAAAATCAGGGTAATAAAAGAGTAAATCAGGGTAGGTGTGGCTCCTGCTTCTCTATTTATGTCTTCAGTTCCCGGAGCCGCAGGCCTCTATTGTGAGACCTAATACGGGTCACCTGTATATTTCTGGTCTACCTTACAATCTGATTGGCGGCACCCGGGGCAGATCTCAATGGTACTAAAATGAGCACATTGATGTAACTAAAATTCAGGTGACTCACCTAGGAGAGAATTTAATATAAGGATCTTTAATACCAGTAGATAATTTGATATGATTATATAATTTAGCTGGGAGAAGTTCCCTATACTTAAATTTTAGATTACCAAATCTGAGCTTGTAGGACTAGTTTAAACTTGATACTTGCAGCATTAAAAGCAAGATGATTATAAATAAACGCACTTAATTGTCACATAAAGACAACTTTTGCCTTGTCCTCCATAAGTTTAATTAATTTTTATAGTGTCACTATAATAGGATTATCCCAACGATTTAGTAACCAAAAAAGACTATGTTTGCTTTCAACATTACATATATAGAGAGACCATGTTAGCAAAAAAAAAAAAAAAAAAAAAAAAAAAAAGGTTTCAAATATTGAACTTAAGTATATATATATATATATTATATTAATGTAAAAAATGATAAGTAACGTCAGGAAATAAAAAGAATTATCCAAAGATTAATGTTTATAATTATAGACAAGGTAAGAAGTGGCACATACTTTGTCCTTGCTTTTTTGTACAGATGAAGACAGGTCCGTTAGCATTGGTTGGGACATTTAAAGAAGGTGGGTTGTCCTAGAGAAATAGGGAAAGCCCCCTATGTCAAATTCATTAATTGATATGATAACCAACTAATCATGATATAATTTCAATTTTTTTATTCAATTTTATTTTATTTTTTTATTGCTTTACTTAAAGATATTTTATACATATTTATAGTCCAAGGGGATTGTTATTTTTTTTATTTTTTGAGACAGGGAAATCTTTATATCTCTATGATAAAAACCATCTAATTCTCTATTCTTGTAATTAAAATAAAATAAACACATATAAAGCAAAGACATATAATTAATTTACCGGTCGGACGACATTCTCTACCCAAGTAAAGAAAGATAGAGCACAGAATCACATTTAAATCGTCTGACGGACGTCTCACGGGTCTGGCTGTCACGGGAGCAGACCCCGCAGATGCTACCTGTTTATTCGACTTCCACCCGTCACCCCCGTAATCCATAAAACTAATTTACGTATATACCACCGAAACAGAATCGAGAGAAAAAATGAGAATTAGTAGTTCGTGAGCTCAAAACGTGGGGACTAAGGGAGCTTCTTCAGGGGAATCAAGCAGCAGCAGCAGCAGCCGGAAGCCTGAAGCCATAACGAGCAGAAAAACCCTAACAATTTATTCCGGTCGGGTTTCTGTCGGAATTCGGGGAATCTAGATCCCGTGTTCTGGTCTCGGCGGGTTGGAATCCTGCCGGAGATGGGAGACTCGGCGGGAGACAATTCGCGGAGTAACTTTCACGACGAGTCGCTTCGAATCATCGATCTCGCGAAGGAGTTGCAGGATTCGGCCTCTTCTCTGCTCTCGAAGACTTGGAGTGAAGAGCAGGCTATATGCAAGCGGGCGTTCGCGCTTGATTCCAGCATTCAGAAGGTTCAAGCGTCTGTTGAGGCTGCTGTGAAAAGAGGTGCTCTTGATCGGAACGAAGCTGAAAAAGTATGTTCCGGTTTTTATTTTTTACTCCGTGTGTTAGACATATATCTGAAAGTGCGGTTTGAACAATAATTTCGAGGTTCAGCTGTTGTTTTTCATGTCGGTTATTTACCTGTTTCTTCGTTTTTCGGTGGATTGAATAGGATTTTATCTATGATTTATTTATGATTTTTTTCTTTTTGTTAAGCTTGATGAAGATTTGTATAAAGCTAGGCGCATTATCAACGACGGAGATGTTTCTTTGCTTCTTCCAAGTAAATCTCACGGTAAGCTCCATGTTGAAATTAATGATATTATTTCTCGTTCATAAGCTTTTAACTTTTTTATCGAAGTTTCTACCTCTTTGTCTTCCGTCGGTTTTCAAGCGGTCAAATTTTTTATTAATTCATCTGTAAGGAGTGTTGCGTTTTAATTCTTTTTCTCTTTTTTGGCTAGATAATGCGCCATGTTTAATTTCCATTTGGATTAGCAGGTACTTTTCTCAGAATGTTTCTTGGCCCTGTTAATGTTCGAGCCACAAAGAAAGATGCAAAATTGAAAGTAAAAGAGGAGTACAATAATTACAGAGTAAGTCTTAGTTTAACTATAAACTATGCATGTCCTCTTCTTTCGTCATCGAGTGACTATTTTTTAAGTCAATGTTTGAAATGAAGGGCATGTTTTCTTCTTTTGCTGTTTAATCGCTGCTTGTGGTTTTGGTAATGCATTATTTATCTTGTCTGATTGAAACTGGTCGAACTTAAGCATTCTCCTACTTTTGTAGTAGGAGCATCTTGAGAAAACCTTTCCTTAGTATTTATTCTTTTTCCTTTGACTTTGTCTAATTTCACTTCCATAATACCTGAACGAATTATTTATTGTTCATGTTACTGCATGAAGATAGTGAAACATGGATGTGAATGCAGTTATTCAGATCAAGCTATTCATTTTTAACAAAATGCAGATATGTCACTTCCAAGCTGCTGATTGTTGGATTCATATGCTAGAGTTTTGAAACTGGAAAAGAAAAACTTTACTTTTTTTTGTTAAGGAGGTGCTCGTTTGAATTTTGTTTGGAAGAAATCTTAGCTTGGACAATATTTGATTGGTTAAATCTGAAAAGGAAAATAGAAAGCTTGAGCCTTGTATAGTTTACTGACTTATGAAATTCTTTAAATTCATCTAATTTTACTTGCAAGCCTGATAAACATGTTTTTCAATATGTTTAGAAAATATTCCATGTGATGATTTGCAAAATATATCCATCATCTTTTAATAAGGCATTTCCTCATGGAAAAGATAATGCACAGCATTATTACATGAAACATAGGCTGGCTTTTGGTTTATTTTATACTTCTTTGAAGAAAAAAATTATGGTTGTGAGATGATTGGGCAAGTGTAAAGGAGGCTTAGTAGTGCCTTCATGAGGATTGTCTCCTTGGTGTGATTACGAATATTAGTGGGCCTTTAAAATGGATGATAGTGCTGGAGGGAATCTTAATGTTGAAGTTTAAAGGGAAGAGCTGAATGAAGGACGCCTGTATTTTCTCCCATATAGCTAATAGTTGGGATATGGCTCTGGTGGTATCAAGACAGTTGCATCCATCTTTGAAATATACGACAATATTGTAAGATGCAAGCTTCTACTTTCACGCTAACTATGTAATTAGGTCTGCCTTTGCTGAGGCTTGGCGAGAGGACTCGATCCATGCAAATTTCAGGTGTAATAGTAAATAGTGTAGTTTAGTGAATTTTAGTATAAGTACTGTATGGTAGGACATTGATGGCTTCCTTGCATTTCTTTTGGAAATTTAAAATCATCTTGTAAGATGTAAGATATTAATTTCACATTGTCTGTGTCATTCAATGTGCTTTATCTGAGGCATCGTGAGAAAGGATTCTGGTCATGAGAAGCAGGTGTACTGGTCTACCCTTTGTATTTCTGGAAATTTTGTTAAATTGATATATGGCAGTACATTTAAGGCTGCATTGTTCGAGGATGAAGGGAATGTAGTCCTAGAACGATTCTGTGTAAAAAAATCCCTCTTACTTTTGGTGCTCATATCAATTTGTAATTTTCATGGTTTAGTTTACAATGAATTTTGGTGCTCATATACATCAAGTTGGAACAAGCTATGAATATTTGTCAAAAAGATGAATTTCATTGTTGATTTTGTGTGACATGTTTGACTACCTGTTTTTTCTTTTCCTTTTCACAGGATAGAACAGCCATCCTGTTTCTTGTTTTCCCTGTCATACTACTAACATTACGCCGGTTTTGCTGGCAAGGATGTTTTCCAGTGTGGGCTGTGCAGCCATATCAAGTATGAGATTTTCTGCCCGAGAATTTGTTTGGTTAATTCAGTGTTTTCCAATCTTAGAAGCAATGCCCTGAAAGCGTTAAACCATTACAGCCCCCAATTTCTCTTTTCAGGCTTGGCTTCTGTTTCTCTACACAAGTTTGGCATTGCGAGAGAATATATTAAGAGTTAATGGAAGTGACATACGTCCATGGTACTTATTTTTCCACACATATATCTGTCCTGCTTTCATATGCTTAAATCATTTATTTGGTTCCAGGAGCATGTCATTTTTTTGGTTGAAGATATAAATTCCATCTTTTATATGATTTGAAACTAAAATTTCGTGAACTGATGTTGTTGTTTCTTCTTCTACAACATCATTGGTATTGTAGGATATATTGTTTAAGGCACTTTGAATAATGACTATACTCAAGACCAATTGTACATTTTATTTTTTAATAATACCTAAAATAATCATAACATTGTAAAACTCAGTAAAGCATGTCTCATCAGTGTTTTGTGCTATCTACATCTTATTCTATTAATAATAGAAACTCGTTAGTGAGAATTTATGATTATATTGATAAATGAGCTTGTGAATAAAAATCTTATTGTTGAGATGTTGTGGGTCTTGGTGCTCAGCAAGTTCAGCAAACGTAGAGGCACATACTCTTCCCATGTATAAAATGTTTTATTTATAATTAACCTCTAGAAAAATCAGTTTGTGTTGCTCTTTTACCTGGGCCTTAACAGAAAATGCTCTTTCTTTTGAAAGAAGAATATGCAAAGACCTCAAAATGGTTACATTTCTTGGATAATATAAATTATGTAAAGACATACGAAGTAAAATATTAGGGTTTAAGATGGACTCAGGGGATAAAAGTACACCCTTATGTGTCAGGAAGTTGAGACTGTAGGAAGAAAACATGTATCTTCTGAGAAAGAGAGAACATTTTGGGGATGAATGATTTCTGGAAGACTCTTGAATCCAAAGAGTTACTAATATGTCACATTCCTGTAATATTTACTCTATTATGCTTCTACAGGTGGATTTACCATCACTACTGTGCGATGCTGATGGCACTTGTGAGTCTTACATGGGAAATTAAAGGAGAACCAGATTGTGTCTACAAGCAGGTAATTTTGTGTCTGCCTTATGGGAAATTAAGTTTTTTTTTTACCTTTGTTCTTGATTACATGAATCATTATTATCCAGAGAGGAGTTGAATTGTTCTTGCGCTGGGCAATCATGCAAGGCTTTGCAATGCTTCTACAAAACAGATATCAACGTCAAAGATTATATACACGTATTGCACTGGGAAAGGTATTCACTTTCTGTGATTTTTTTTCTTTTCCCTCTGTTGAACTCATATACAATTTGAGCTCGATTGGGTTTTTTTTTTTTCCATTTTTAAGATATGGAAAATACAAAAGCACGAAAACTGGTTATGATGGAAAATATGGTAGTTCTAGAATAATAGAAAAGAGCTGCCAACTGAACAATCTTCTTCAACTTTGGAGTATATTGTGTGAAAAATGGCGTTTGATTGTTCACTGTCATTTCCATTTTTCTTAACTGTGCCTGTGAGTTAAATGATAGTTTGCCTCAAGTTGGAAATATTACTGTGGCGAACATAAGGCCTCATGATGCTTTTCTGTCAGATTATGTTCAATTGTGTGTTGTGTCAGAGGCATCTTATTGCCACCATGTCTGAAGGCTTTTTCTGTTTGCTGACAGAAAGTGATTGGAAATCTCAGCATTTGTACATCTTGCATGGATGTTATGTGTCCCAGATCTACAATTGTGTCAGCATTTTCTTTAGTTATAGAGTAAAATTTACCTAGAAGTTAGAATTATCTGATTTCTTGAACTTTCAAGAAACTATGACACGTAGTTGTTAAACATATGATTGCTTCTTTAATTGGTTATACAGCCTCATGCAGGCTCTGTATCATGATTTATTGATGGTAAACCCTATGAGATGTGATTGTACTGTATAAATGATATGAAGGATTTGCGTGTCTTTTACTTAAAGAAGGTTTTCAATTAGTCCATTACATGTGCACTTTTGTATGTGCACTTTTGTTTGTTCCCTCAGAAAACAAGCATTGGGTGTTATACCATACAAAGTTGTAAATGGTTTTATTTAATTAGCATGACAAGTATTAGGGTAACACTTCTGGAAATTTTTTGTTTTCAACCAAATCCTTTCTTACATGAATTTTACCAGGCAAAGCGAATGGATGTTGTTTGGGGAGAAACAGCTGGTGTGGAGGGTCAACTATGGTTATTATGTCCCCTTCTTTTCATATTGCAGGTAAGAAAATAAAAAGTGACGTTCGGCCCATGCATAGTTGCAGTAGTTAGATGTCTTCAGCAGTTGTTATGATTGACATTAGCCGCAGAAACTGGCTTAGTGTTTCCATATTTCTGTATAAATGCCTAGTTCTCATTGTGCTACCATTTGGTCTGTAATATGTTCACTAAAAGTCTCATAACCCTTTTTTTTTTTTTTTTTATTGCACCAGCCAGTTTTAGTTAAAGAAAAATGCATACCATGTGGTCCAGTTATAATATGCAAAGCATGGATAGCACGCTAAATTTATGTTCAAGAGCCATCAATTTGACCCTTAAGACTGTATTAGCTGTCTAGTCATATAGTGAAAATCATTTATCATAATTTAATCCTTCTTGCAGATGCTTGTTTTGGCTGTAAGACTAAGATTACCGGCATAGAACATGGTCCAGTCGTAACTTGCGGATCTTAGGTTGAAATTTTACTTTTCAGAAGCTAGTTGTTTAGCAAGTTACGGATCTGGGTTTGATCAGTTGTTACTGGTGGATGTGACCAAAGCCAGTTGATTTCAAGTTTTATGCATTGAGTTCATATATTGTAGGGGCCCAGTTTAACTTATCTGGCACTTGTGTGGTATAATATATTTTATCTTGTACACTTTTTTATTGCTATCCAATGCATATAGAAACGGCAAAAACACATTTTCCTCAACATATATGAGAGATTAGATTCTACAGTTATTTTTGCTGATTCGGCTTGGATCATTGCTAGGAAAACATACAGAAACTGTAGACTTAAATGTCTTCTTGTAAGAAGGTTTGGTATTACAAGATGTAAACTGAGATTGGGTTAACTCTGATGTGTGTGATGGTAAAGTCAAATGTTACTGACATGATTTCAGGGCTTCGAAGCATATATTGGAATTGCGTTACTTAGGACAGCTTTCGCTGGTGTGGTTTCTGAGTGGCAGGCAAGAATTTGTTCACATCTCAAATTGTTTTGATCTTTGATTTCACTATTTTTCTGACAAATGTTTTCCCTTCTCAACTTTAGGTAGTCTTTTGTGGAATTTTGCTGTTGGTAATGGCAGTAGGGAACTTTGCAAACACAGTGCAGACTCTTATGGCTAAGTCTAGGTTCAAAGCGAAGATGAAGAGAAGTAAGAGCAAGCAAGAACTGGATCATAGTTCTCCTCCTAAGTGATAGATCAGGGAAGGCAATGTGAAAAAATGGCTCCCGGGCATTTAACTTCGACCTAACTACTGGTATGTTTACTTTTATAGTGCAGCGGGAGTGTCTTTGTAATATTTCTTTTGATTGTTTTACCATCTAAATGCCTTTCATTCTCCTGTTGATTTTGATCCGAACTGTTGAGCATGGCTGAACGTAGGTTGGGGGTCATGAGTTTGTAGTCATCCACACCGGATTGTGGACGTCTTTTGGTTGAATAACCAATCCAAAGTTTTCTGTGAGTAAAAACACAAATTTTTCCACTCAGGATTTGTGCTTTGGTGATCAAATATGCCTTCCAAGTAACCAAGATGAGCCCTCTTACTCTGTTTTCGTGCACGTCTATGGTTACTCTATCATGAGGTTGCGGATATGTTTATTTTATTATTGGAGCTGTTGTCTGCTGACGGCCGCATCTGGCCCTTGGTCAGGCTTACGTATGACTAAGAGAGAAATTCCGCTTCTGCAAGGAGCTGAACTGAGATTTTCGAGTAAACTAAACGATCCAGTTGTGAGACAGTAGAACGTCGATTTTGTCCCAACGTGCGTGACTGAGTTGTATTTTCTAGTCTGTTGGTTTGTCGGGCACTAAGCGGGCGATTTCGTACATCAATCGGAAGAGGTGGCTGCTGTCAGTTTGAGTAGGAAAAGAAAAGTTCAAAATGAAGCTAAATGAAAATAGTGGAGATGGGTTGAATGGTGTCATTAGAAAACTAACAAGTATTATACAGGTAGTATATGGGTGTTACAATGTTGATCCTTCTTTATGTTGTTTGTCGTTACTGACTGATCTTCACGTGGCCCGACGATTTACTAGCGGTAAGTGGTATAGGAAGCGCGTGGGAGAGTCAAGACTCGCAGATAGGGTGGATATTCTCACGGAAAGAAATTCAAAGAGTGATACTCATGACAACTGTTCAGCGTTTCAAACAATTAAACCCTCTATTTTGTTGTCTAACTGCTTCCCGACAAAGGGTGGCGGAGGCGGTTGAACTCAATGCTTCGATTAACAATACGGATGAGGGATCAAAACAAATAAAATAAGATAAAATAAAGATTACCATTTTTTCAGAATGAGACCAGCGGAAGTCATACAAGACACCTTGTTTTCCATTTTCAGATTTAACGTCATTAGGATAATAGGATACCTCCAGAAACGCCGTCCTTCAAGAAAAACTAGAAGATCGGGCCACAGGGCGGTTGCGGACCTAGAGCAAAATCTTCCCAGATATCTTATTTCTTTGCTTTCTAACTAATTATATTAAAACTAAACTATCACGACAATGTTAGATTCAGCTCATCGGGTCTTAGAAGTGTAACGACTGTTTTTTAAATCGATCTGCACTCCAATTTGTGCCACCGTTTTTCGAATCGATCTGCAAGCAAGTTTGTGCACAAGTTCAGCCACCCCAAACAATGTGCTGTAATTGTTATAGTCCATGTCCAGGCACAAAAGAAAATATGCATGCATGCACCAAAGAAGATGAAACGACAAAAGGGGCACCTAAAATCCGTCTGCCGCAAAATGCTAAGGTAATAGGCCCCAATTACAACACATGGAGAAATGTTCAACGCCAACGTATTTTTTAACGTGACTACGTTGGAGGCTCATATGCACTGACGCCTGTCCTGTACATTTTAATGACATTGGCTGATTCTGGACCGTGTTTTCCTTACACCTTCGATTCCTCATCCTTCTCTAGTCAAACGCTGGCATCAGAAAACCCCGTATAAATCATGCATTAGTGCTAGTGATGTAGGAGACTACAACCGTAATGTCATCGAGTTTCCCCCCATAATAGCGGTATCCGGCATCTTGGGCTGCAGTTGAGAAGGGAGTTTGCCTGTTTTTATCTTGAGCTCTTTGGCGTGCAAGGGCAGCAATCTTCTGTGCAGTCACCTGTGGCCCCAACCCAGCCCTGACGGCGTGCACCACAACTGCAGTAACCTCATTGTTGTACAAATTATCAAACAAACCATCTGTTCCGGCAATAATAACATCTCCAGGTACAACTGGGATGGTAAATACCTGCACGTCATATGACAAGAAAATTATATTGAATTCCGAATATGTTATACATGGAGCAAAATTTTAGCAGATTTTAGCAAAATTCACCAGAACTTTGAAATCCAGGGGGAAAAGAAAGTGCAAACAAACCTGACCAGAACTAGGAAGATCGCTGTCATTGCCACAAGCAAGTTGATATGTAAAATTGAAATCATGCTGCTGGGCAGGAGATCGGAATATAGTGCATCCATCCCTGACAACTAGAAAACCACTATCTCCAAGGTTGATGGCATGTAGGCCCTGCAACTAATGGTCAAACAGATAAGCTTGCACGCTCAGATGCCAAAGACTGCAAATCAGAAAAAGCATTTCTTTCTGAAGATGCATTGCATGCATTTCAACCACACAGACACATTTCAGCGACAACCTAGCATGTAACATATGACAATGAGCAAATATCAGGATCCTAACATGCTGTACAAATCTTAAAAAAAAAAAGGAAGCAGTTACTACATCTAACTAATTGCGCAAATAACCTGACAAATCAAAGAGTACTGCATCAGTCCAACATGCAATATGACTGAGTAAATAGATAAATAGGTCATGCAATAATGCGTCAGAAACTGGTTCACAAACATACACAGCCACCTTGAAGACATGACCTCAAGACCCCACATGAAGAATTGAGTGAAAGGTTCAATCCACACAAACAATAAGATCCACCACAATCATACTAATGCTTAGTTGTCATTAGAGATACTACATCACAAGTATCAGTCTTGCTCAAATGTATCACCCACCATAGCAATGAAGAAAGCAGCATAGGAAAAAAAAAAAAGCTTTTAAGAAAAAAAATGATTTTCTCATCATAAATCAAATAAATGAAAGTAGTTGTTTATTCAGTAAATAGGAAAAAGTGCTTCTTAACAGCAGTGACACACACACCTGTTCTGTTAGTGCAATTATGCATGCTGTTGAAGATCCTTTAGCTTTTGTACTTGAGTACGCTTTCTCCAACACCCTAGCAGGATCAATGGAACCTTTAGGTTCCTCTTGAATGGCACGAACTGAGTGAGACATGAGTTCTCGCGCATATTGTCCTGCATCAATTCCCAGGTCTGCCCAGCCACCAACACCATCAGCCACGCCAATCGCTTGTTCATCCACACATATGAAGTGGGCATCCTCCCCACCAGTTTCCTCCTTATCTGGGTGTGGGAGGTAGCATGAACCAGAGAGCAGCTTTAATGCTCTATCCCCTGGAACCTTCCTGTAGTTATAAAGTAACTGAGGACGGCACAAGTTTAACCAATCCAAACCAATGAATTGTTTACAATTTTTAATATAGTTTATAACATAGATTACATTTGCTAAAACAAATATGACAATGTGGCATCAATATGCTGTCTTTGGTGAGACTGATATTCATGGCATATCCACTTTGTATTTATATCATAATACACATATAACTAAGCCATTTGTAATAAGCAAATTAGGTATCTGAAAGTGGATATGTGACTTATGTCATTCTACCAGCCATAACAAAACATAAATCATGTTCTAGAAAGACTCCTACCAAGAAAAAATGGTTTAGTGAAACAGGACACAAAAAGTATGCGCAATATACAGTTAAATGGGGTAAGAAACCATCAGAATACAACATCAGAGTGAATATCAGAAATTACAATATTATATGGTGAACGTTTATCAAAATGTGAAAGTTTTTTAAGAGAAGTCAGGTTTTTCAACACTCAAACAGTAACTTTTTCAGGAACATAATTTTAAAATTGTCTTCTTGAATTCTTCATAGTTCTTAAAGTAATTGGTGATGCTAGTTACTGTGATCATAAGGTCTGCTGACTTTTGAAGATCTCAACCATTGCTAATATTCCAGTACAGGTTGGTTCTAATGCTTTACGAATTAAACTAAGACAGTTTGATCTATATATAATATTCTACCTGAACATCATAAGACAACATACAATGGGGTCTACAGTTATATTTTGCAAGGATGACCGATTTTTCAATAATCAATGTACAGAAATACCGTCAGTAAACAAGATATCTGGTTGAGAAAGCCCTAGACGAGTAAATCCATTAGCAGCACTGTTTCATTGTAACCCCTGGGCTAAATTAAGCCTCAATTCTGTAACATGTAGCCCCTGGCCTTCTTTTCACTAATAAAGCTTAACTGTTTAAAAAAAAAGGACATTTGTTTGTGTTTTCCCAAGTAACTTCTGTTAGTAGCTCAACTGTCGTCATTTCTTTGTTGAAACTGCATTTTCTAGTTACATTATCTGATTAAAATTTTTCGCATTAAATGAAAAGGATGATTCATTGGAACCTCCAGTGAGAAGAGCAAAGGGATAACATAGAAAAACAAAAAGTAAATGCAAACAGAAACCAGGTACATACAGCTCTGGAGAGGTATTGGCATTCGCTAGTTGCTCCTCCCTTGCAGAGCCATCAAAGGACACATCAGGAGCTGCTCCAGCTGATTGTTGTGAAAATGATGAACTATGAACATTCTTGGCTCCTTGGGCCGTGAAAAAACCAGAGTTCCATCCAGTTTCATGTGAATTAAACAGGAAAAGTCCATACAAAAATTTACGTCGACATGGCTCACGATTTCGCAAATTCATGCTTGTTTTTCCATAACATTGAGGACTCTTATGTCTGTAAGAAAGATTTGCTCTGTCTCCAAAGTTTGATTGCCGCTTGCCATTGGATGCTACACTTTCCAAAGAATGGGCAGCCAATTCAGTCTGAGCTGATAAAGAACCACAAGTGACCATTTCTCTCTGTACTTGATTTATCAGGGTACTTTGGTGAGAGCCCAAAAGTGTGGAATCAACGTGATGAAGACACACTTGACAAGAAGGTCCTGACACTGAAGGTATAGAAAATGCTCGAGACAGTGCTCCAACAACAGACAGTGCCCTCTCTTGGTCAACTACACAAGGGTCTGATCTCAAGGAACCTGTAGTAGATCGAGAAAATAGGTTTGCACTCACAAGAGTTGAAAGCGGACGAGAAAAAGGAGAGCTTGACTTTCCAAACAACTTTATCTGCCCAAATAAATACTCCACTGAATTTTCCAAACCTAGATGCCCAGTTTTCGACCTTAAAACGGTGTTCAGCCTTGAAAAATATGCTGATGGCATCTTATCTAGGTAAATAAACTAAATTGTATACTGATGAAGTTACTTTGACAAGGGACCAACTTTTGCAGAATGCAAAGGATAATCTCATAACTTCCGAGACATCAATAAGTTATACTCGCAATGTAAGAGGTATCCAGCCTTCGGATCAGTACAGAAGCACAACCAACAACCTACAAAAGAATCAGGTGCCACAGGTGTAAGAAGTGTTGACAAAAGACAAAAAAGAGGGAAAGCTTGCATAAGGAAACTGCAGAGACAGGCAACAACTGCCCACAGAAAAACAAGAAGTTTGGAAATCGCATCAAGACATTTACTTTAGAAATTTTGAGAATGACAAAACAAGGGAAGTCTTCAGCAGGAAGAAAAAGTGAGTATTGAAGGCTGAACTTAACTTACTAGTTTCTGGAAGCACTTTTTAAACGGTATATTAAATTAGAAGAGCATGATCCCAACCCTAAAGTCTCAAAATTAATGACCCAGGTGCATGCCAGAAAAAAAGTCCAGAATAAAGAGAGAGTACATCTGCCCTCTGAAACCATATCAAGCCATAAAGAAGTTCTTCATCCCTCCAGAAAAACCCAGAAAGGCAACGTAAGAACAATTTCAAGACACACGAAGCAATTTATGAAGGATGAAATTGCCCCTTCGACACCATCTCGGCGTGGCCAACGAACTAACATGATAAATATAATCCGAAAAATATTCCCAACACGACGTCTCGGACAGAGGCCAGCCATGTTAAAAACTTAAGAGGATTGTATCAATAATAGGGAAAAAACAAAACGCAAAATTTTGGCTAAAAGAATATTAGCTTGAAATCATGAAAGAACCTGAAATTGAACTCCTCCTGAAAAGACAAACAGTGTAATCCAAATCGTAACTAATTTCCACCAGAAAATCGAAAAATCATCCTAAGCAATAAACTGATTACCAAACAGCACAACGTAGTCTCAAGTAAATAAAAGAAGAACGAAAACTAGATCGATGACACCTCTGAATGAAAAATCTGTCCAATCAAACAACATCCAGATAAACCAAAGAAATTATCAGGAAAAGCGTCTATATCGATGAACAAATAAACAAGAATCGAGTATTAAGACACGGAAAACGTGTGAAAAACGTCAACAGACGCTATTAACACATACATACTAACACGACTTCTTTCAAAATCAGAAACTCCTCTCAACAGCGCGAAACAAGCACGGCTAACTTAGAAAGAACAAGCTCTTCCTACCTAACCCACGGAACTCGATCAGAAAACCCTAGTTTCCTGTCCTCTTTTCTCCAGCCTTCTCGCGCTCGACCTTCCTTCACCTATAGTAAAGCGAATATTTTATTTTATTTTTATCAGGGCTCAAAATGAGATCGCAGGAAACGGCTTGGACGCTTGGTGGCGAGTCTGGCGACTGGCGACCACGAGCCCCTTTTAGGTCGTTGCCATTCAATTATTTACCCTTTTTATCTCTCGTTCTCTCCCTTTCTCCTGAATCGCAGCAACCTCCTTGAAAGCTACCTCAATTCGTATCAAGGTTTGCAGTATTATACGCAAAAGTTTCGGGCGAAACGGAAACTCTGTCGTGGAAACACATAAATACGCATGTAATAAATATGGATATTAAGGAAATTTTATTTAAAATATGAAAAATATTAATACTTATTAATATTGTTAATAGAAAAATATAATATTTTTACTAACTCAAATATTTGAAAAACTAACTATTTAACTATTTAAAAATAAACACTTGATAATATTAAAATATAAATATTTATTAATATATACTAATCACAGTACATTATGAGAGATAAAAAGGTAAAATAGTAGCTCAATTTGTGTTCTCTGTTATAAAATTTTGAAATCTATCAGATTTTTAAATTAAGTTATATTTTGTTTAACTTTATATTAAATATATATGAATATGAAAATATGTAGAAACATAGGGATAAATATAGATACGATGTATGTTTTTCGAAAATAATATATATGTCGGTAGTTTCGTATCAATAATGAAAACCATGATTCGTATCCCCCTACCCAAAGACGTACGTCATCCGCCAGAATTAAGGTTAGGCCCCGCGATAAATATAACGTGGGTCCACTGCTTTGGTTTTGTATCACAATGCGATGTGACCGGACTATACTCGGCCGAAATTTAAAAGCCTCAGGATCCCACGTCCAGGAGCCGGCCGCGCGAGGTTAGAGTTGTAAATACGCTTAAATTTGTTATCCCTCATAGACGACCCTAATTACGAAAAAACTATTCCGTACCTACGGCGGGCGGGAATTCTATTTTTGGGATGGAAAGGCGATAATAAAATGGCGGGAAAAACAATAGTCAAAATACCCTCGGAGTCCGACCAAACGGATAGATTTATGCAAATGTGGCTTAGAAAATTACGTGTGCGTCTATCAACCTTTGGTGAGTCTTAATATATACATAATAAAATATAATATTGAAAATTAATAGTTTTAAAAAATGAAAAGGAAAAAAAAATTGTGAAAATAAAAATATACCAACTCAAAGGGGTATTTTCGTCACATAAAATTATACTTAATTTTCTGATTTTCTCTAGTAAAATGAATTACCTGAGAAAAAAAAATAAATAAATAAAATGAATTATGAAGATTAAAGTATACTTAATTTTCTGATTTTCTCTAGTAATACGAATTATGAAAATGTTTTGAAAACCGAACCGGTCATCGAACCGGTGGGAGGTCCGATTTTGGTTCAACCGGTTCAATCGGGTTCAACCGGCGGTTGGGCCGGATATGCATTAATATCCGATTTCAGCTCGATGCCTTCAGCTTCGAATATTTCTGCTCCCGAAACCCTGAAGCAATCCCAGAGCCCAACGAAGAGAAAGATCCTCACAACACCAAAAATTCCTGAAAGAAAGAGCAGAGACGGAGGGAAATCGCGTCTGATAGAGGAAAAACGCCCGGCATTGATCGATCCAAACGAAAACCGAATGGAACGATCTGGAGATCTCTCTCCCTCCTTCTCTCGCACGTTTCCTCAATCAAACCGAACCAGCCATGAGGGCATCCGGTCCCATCGTTGCCTCCTCCGTCGCTTATTCCTCTCTGTGCGATCGTCAGCCCTCAGATCCGTCCCCCAAGATGCCTGTAAGTGATTTTTGCCTATCTTCCGTCGTCTCCTTCTGGTATCTTTATTTCCTTCGCCCCTTTCTGTCCCCTTTTCTGATAACCTATTTTTCTTTCCTCCTATTTGCGCTCTCGACTCGGTTCAATTTGTGATTCTTGACGTACCTCTGACTTCTGGTTGTGTTTTTTTTTTTTCCTTCTTTATCTGAAGGATTCTACGAAAGGGAAGCCGACGGGATCTCATCTAGTTCTGCCCGGATTCGTAGGGTTTTTCTTGTTAAAAAAAATTTTAAACGGTAACCAAACCGGTTGAACTGGTTCGGTCGGTTCAACGGTTTAGTGGTTGAACCAATCAAACCGGCCGGGTCGTCCGGTTTTTCACTCTTTAGCGGTTTTCAATTTAAACCAACCGTTTTAAGTCCCGGTTCCGGTTGAATCGGGTCGAACCGGCCCGGTCCGTTCGGTTTTTAAAACACTGAGTTTAGTCCAAATATCTTTTGGAATTCCCTTAGTCCCTCTCTTTACAATGGCGGTGAACATTAGAAGACTGTTGGGCCGTCTGCTTCCCGCGCTCTCTTTAGTCTTTCCCGCCCATTGGGAAAGTTCTTGCTTCTCCGTCTTCATCGACACCGATTAACGAGGGCCGCGAAGGTACAGTCGGCAGTTCTCTACCAGGTTCGTTTGGTCTTCATGTCGCAACGTCTCCCTATTCGCCATTTTCAATTGATATGCTTTCATATGTTCATTAATTCTTATTGCTATGTTCATTTTAAATTTTTAACTGCGATTAGCGGGAGACATGGTGGAAAGTTAAATAGGTAACGAGAGGGAGGGGTTTTTCTTCCCTATTTGAACTATTTCATTTAATTTGTTATAAATAGACCAGTTTGATATTCTGAGTTTTGAGGTCTTGCCATCTCTGTGGAATTCTATGAAAAGTATAGCATAGTCTTTCATTGGTCTCGTTCCCTCCTTCTGAGGTCTGACATAACACTGCCGAAGGGTTTAGAATAGCGTAAGAATCTTCTGTTATTCCTTTGACATTTTAAAGGTAGTGATACTTAACTAACACTTCCCTTGGAGTTTGACCCAGTCTAGCTTTATCTTTCCCTGTCATTTTTTTAATTTTTTTTAATTTTAACCTTTTCTAAATGATGAAGACTTCGGTAATACAAATTCCCTTAATTCAAACTTCACATCAACTCCCATGCCTTTGTGGAAACTTGAAAGCAAGACCTCCCGCTAATAAATCCCCCAGAGCTACTGCTCAGGTTCTACCCTGTCATCTTTTTCATCATCATTGTTGAATTTTTCCTTCATTTTTACTCCCTAAATAAAATTTTGTTATTGCATCTCTAATTTAGTAAGCAAAAACGTATGAGCCTAAGTTCATTTAAGCTAGGCGCACATTATGACTCATTGACATGGGACTTAATGATTTTTCAGGTCTCTAGTTAATGCATGGTGGCCACATTTTCCTTGCCATGCTACTGCAAATGTCTACACGATTCAATATTAACCACGTAGAGGATTGCATTTTCTGGAAATGAATGGGCAAACTAATTGGTGAGGAAGCACTTTTTTTAAGTGATGGGTAAAGAAGAAGCAGCTCCACAGACAACTCGGAGAACAACGAGATCTTCCTGTGCAAATCTGTTGGATTGCAGTAATGTGGTGCAAAATAAAAGTGATAGTCTGAAGGCCCCTTCTATATCAGTGGATCTATTACCGGAAGAACCTATTAGCTTGGACAACTTGCTTGCCCGTTTCCCTGGTAGGAGAGATCAAATATTTGAAATATTACACTTAATTGGGCCAAGTGATTCTCCTATGATTCCTCTCTTACTATATGGAGGTGCTTGTACAGGAAAAACTAGTGTAATTCTTCAAGTCTTCAGATATCTAAACCGTCCTTTTGTTTACACAAGTTGCCGTTCATGTTACTGTCCCAGGATTCTGTTTGAATCGGTTTTAGATGAGCTGCTGCTGCATAGGAGGGAAGAAAATAGTGGCTATTCAAGTGCTAAGAAATGTGAAAGGTTTTCTGATTTTGTTAATTTTCTTAGAGATGCTTTAATTCAGGTTATTGGCAAAGAATCTCAGAGGAAGAGAGTTCCAGAAGAAGCTAAACAACAAGGCAATGGGAATATGGTTTATTTAATATTTGACAATATGGAGCTTTTTCGAGATTGGGACAAGAATTCCACCATAATTCCGATGTTCTTCAGACTCTATGATCATCTTAAAATGCCAGAAGTGGGTCTAATTTTTATCAGCAGTTGTACGCCTGATACATACTATGCTAATACTGGATTCGTGGAGCCCCTTTATGTTCGTTTTGCAGACTATACTGAAATCGAACTTCATCAAATATTTATGAGAAACCAGCCAAATGCAAAGCTTTATTCATCTTTCCTTGAGTAAGTAAGAAAGACCCTTATAAACCCATGGTGCTTAATTCAAATGATTTAATTGCTTTTATTACAATGTGGTAAGTTACTTATTGTTCTTGTGTGACAGTGTGGTCTTGAAGCCTTTTTTCCGAATTACCAGACGCGTTGATGAATTGTCTACTGCTTTGCAGCCTCTATTTCAAAAATATTGTGAGCCATTGAGTGATTTGAGCATGGTACCAGATGAAAATACCAAGAGAAGGCTGTTTAGTCATTTGAAGCCTCACCTTTCTCCTGCTTTGAACCAGATATTTAAGGTTTCTCCACAAACTGCTTCTAACAAGGAAAAAGTAGGGAAGGAGAGCAAGTGTAGAAATTATAATAGAGAAACACCCGAGGAGTTGGATTTTCACATGTCAGTCTCTGCTAAATATCTTCTCATTTCATCTTTCCTTGCTTCAAGAAACCCAGCTACTCTTGATGCTGCACTCTTTGATTCAACAGGTGGTTCTGGTAGTCAGAAGCGCAAGAGAAAGTAAGTCTACAAATTAATTTAGAATTAGCTTTAAAATGGATCGTTTTAGTCTCCGCCAGATTTATCTTGTCTATTCATTAAATTTGTCTTATTTAACAGCAAGTTAATTGTTGTAGCAAGGCCCATATAATGCCATTAATAAAGAACCCTACCATTTTAAGTAAGCTTGCAAGGCCTTTATAATATGGCAAAGATTGTTCATGTTTACTTTGTAAGCATTGTAAAGTTATAATATTACTCAATTATCACCAGTGCATTTGATATACCTTTTTGTCCAGATATTATTCTGTGATTTGCTTAAAAATGCATTATTTCTTTAGGATTTCAGAAACCTCTATACAGAAGAAGGATGAAGCAGCTCAGGAACAGTTTTTGAAGGGACCTGGAACATTCCCATTAGAGAGGTTGTTAGCCATATATCAGTGTATCACCTCAGTGGCAGAAGATTTGCCAGAGACAGAACAGCTTACAGAGCTAACAGGGGCAGACGATGGTGTGAGTGGACTAATGGCTGATGTGTTGTTGCAGTTATCAACTCTTTGTAATGCAAATTTTATCAGTAAAAGTGGAAGCTGTCCCCTAGAAGGATCAACCCGGTACAGGTCCCTGGTAAATGAGGAAATGGCTCTAAAGGTGATAATTATTTGTATTTCCTGCCTCATTGAGATATTTGCTACAATTTTACATGCATTTTTTTTTAATTTAGTTTTTTTTTCTATACCATGTATCATGTATCAACATTTTTTATTTTTTCTCTGGTATTTCCATTAGGTTGCAAGAAGTGTGAACTTCCCTTTATGGAAGTACATGTACAGAAGATAGTCACATGGCTATTCATGTGGTGTTTAGAAAGTCTTTACAGAATTGAGGTACGCACTGTGTTTGTTTGTCCTAGTCAAAGATACCTTCCTATTTAGCACAATATTTCCACTGGATCCACCTCTCCTGGCTTCTGAAATCCTGTTGAAATGTGTGAAGTATTGAGGCCTTTCTCTGGGATGTCTGCTGGCGTGTACAAGTTTTAAGCTTTTCTGTCTGCACCTATTCAATGAAATCTAAGTGTTATATGTTTGCCTCAAACAAGAGAGGACAAAACCATGAAGTAGAAAGAGAACGAGACCTTGTTTAGTCCTGTAAAATCACTGTATTTTGCCTTAGGCTTCAACTACTGACTACCTGCAGTCAAAGGCTCCTTAAGTGGCAGTTTATTCTTTAGAATTTTGTCCTCTTGATTGCTTTATGGGGTGTTCCCACATGAATGGAAGCACTATTACCAAGCAGAGATTGTCTCATGACCACACCGACATGTGCTTGTTAGCAGCGTATCTGTGCATGTGGAAGTTTCAGGTCCTATTAGACTTGCCCATGAGTGCTTCATCAGAGCTGCCTAAAAAAACAGGTATCCCCCTTTTCTGAACTCAGTTCTGGAGAAATCCATGTTGACACAGCCCACTGACCCTCCACCTGGCCACTTCCCAGTTCCCAGTAGGGGGTGGAATCGAATATTGGCTGGGACTGATTCGAGATATTCGGTCCCAATTCTTTCCAAATAATCAAGCTTGAGCCATGTGAGGATTGTGTGGTTAATCTAGATAACTGCAAGCTATGAGTAATTCAGCTCAATATTCATTGAGATGGGGCGTTTTTATATTGAAGATAAATAATGTTTAACATATTATATTCAAGTCATCATCATTATAGAAAGGATATTATTCAGAATAACTTCAAAATAATAAAAAATAAATTTCAAATAACTCCATGTTAAGAAATGTATTTTTACGTAACTCCATTCCATGCACCCTTCTTCCCTTGTCACCAAAAGACTAAATTTTATTCTATGTTCTAATTGGTCTTAAGTTCACTGCGAACAGACATTCCTTTTAGCTTGAGCTTAAATTCGTATAATGGCATGAGATCAAGCTCAAACACGCTTGTAAGTACCTAGGTTTGAACTCGATACAGTTTATTGCCCTTTTTCCCACTTCCCGAAAATCAAAATACTGTAATTAGGAATAACGAGGGTCTTAGTTTCTCAAATGTCAATAAACTAGATCTAGTATTACATCCGTTTTACAATCCTCAAACCGTGTCTTCGACAGAACATATTACTGGTATGTCACAGCTGATGAGATTTGCTACATGTTGAACACAATGCAACACCGCTTATTTACAACAAAAAAATGGAATAATGGAATTGCATGTAAGAAATGAGAATCAAAATTAGAATTGAACCTAGCATAACCACCAGCAACCTCTACAAAACAAACATTCAAACAGCATAAAGATTTGCCCATTTTCCTAGTTCGTATGGATCAGAGTAATAATATAGCTTGATCTTGTTTATGAGCGAGAGCCCAGATGGTAGAGTTTGATATTCTGAGTCATCTTGCTCTGTCATGTCATCTGCAAATGCAGCCAAATCACCAAGAAGTTTGAAGTTGACTCTGCGTGCTTGAATAGGTCTTGGGAAATCAAAGTAAAGAGGGGTTCCTGCCCTGGCTTCAGGCAACCGATACTCTCCAACCACGACCATATTATTTGAATCCTGTAACGTTAAACAAGATCAAAAGGTGGAAGATAAAAACAACAGAAAAACTAAGTTGCCAATGAATTCAAGTAGCACACTACATGCAATGCGTCATAATACAAAGCTTGCAAATTTTAAGCAGATCAGGCTACATTCCAGAAATAGCAGTCGCAGATCCAAGTCAAATAAGGAGTTGGTTTAACAAAGTTTATGAGAATTTGCACATGGAGAGGAAGTGAAGCAAGAAGAATAAACAACATTTCCAGCGATCTTAAAAAATCAGATTAGATGAAGTCAAGCAATAATCACAGGGAAGCTGAGCGTTGTAGAGAAGAAGTTAGAGCTGAATATGTAAGCAGTCGAGGCTAGAAAGATCTGTACCAAGATATAATGAGGCAGTCGCAGTGTTAAGTGTGTTAAAACATATACCAGAGAATAAGAGATACTTAGTATCTGTATGCAATGCCCTGTAACTGGCTATGACTATTTCATTTTATTCCTTTTTGTAAATGACTATGTTACCATACATTAAGGAAAAAAGTGATCAGTTGTTTCTCTTCTTCAGAAAAGGAAAAGGAACAGGTAGATTGAGTCCTTCCATTAATGGCCAAAAGGTGGCGTGATTTATAAATGATAAAAATTGTGTAACATGAAAAGAAAAACTCAAATCATACCAGTACTAGGCCAGCTACAAAAAAAAGGAATGCAGCAGCTTGCCAACCACTACATAATAACAAAATAAGCAATAATACCAAAATAAAAATAATAAGATAGGAAAAAAACAGCATGGATCGAAGGGCAGATATCCATTTTGCACTAATCCTGATTAGCAGGTGCAGGAGTTATACAGTTTCGGCTTGTAATCTATCAGGCGGATGGATATTTGGGTGAACGAAAACAACAGAGGAAAAAAGAAGTATAATGGTAAATGTTTCAGAGAGCTATTCTAGCCATCCATTCACAGGTATTAGCTCATAGAAGCTAGAAACACTTCTGCAGTGATATTTGGCTACTGTCTCAACTGGGTATGCAGTCACATTTTGTGTTCTAAATATTCAAGAAAGAACATAGTTGACTTAGTAGAATTGCAATATGTTTATTAAGTAGAATTGCACTATGTTTATTAAGTAGAATTGCACTATGTTTATTACACGTCACCCGACTTATACAATCAGCATCAACCAGACCACAAGAAAATATACTAATCAACAATTCCTTGAAGACTTCTCTAATTAATCTCTAGTAAACCAAAGTTCAATGAAGCCAGAGGCTACTATTTTCAAAGAAAGAATAATTCATACAAAAAGGGAGACAGGGAGACAGCTCAACAGTCAGCATTTCTATACAGCCTTTTCAAAAGCGTCTCTTATCTAAAGCATTCTTTCTCCAAAGAAAAGTGCCTTTTAACTGATTTTTTTTTTTATGTTTCCTGCAAGTTAGATTATAGTAGTGGGGATATCTTAATCTACCCTTAACAAGCAACAAGATTAACACTCCGAAATGCGGCGCAGTTTTGTATCATCTAGAATGTGTAATGTAGTCTTGTTGGGGGATTTTATTGTTATAATGTATTTACAGATAGTCTTCCTTCTCTTCAAAACCAGTTACTTAGAGTGACCATTTCCACTTAACTTGTTACATCACAATGTCCGAGTTTCTTCCTCTTCAAAAAACCTCTTTTTTTAATTTTATTTTTATTTTTTACCTCCCTCAAACCAAGTATATTTCCTCGCTCAAACCAAGTCTATTTCCTCCCTCAAACCATGTCTAATTCCTCCCTCAAACCATGTCTATTTCCCGTTCTTTTAGTCAATGACATGCACCTGATACCATGGAAAGTAAAGTTGGCTTTGTACCTACCTCAAAAAACTAAAATATACTTTCTTTATCCACAAAGCATAAGTTAACATTGACACACCTTCCTTTTCAGAACCAGCACACAGGCAAACGTACCTGTAATGCAGATACTTGGATGAATAAAACAGCAGGAGTGATGTTCCTGTCTTCAATGCACGGGACAGAAGCATCCCAGATATTATTCGTATTCATGCAAGGTGGTGAATGGGCAACCCAAGGTTTAATTGCACTAAAAGCATCCAACCGAAATCCAGCCAATGTTGGTCCACCAGGTGATATGTATTGCTCAAGGACATGATCATAGTCTGTTAACCTTTCAGCTTCAATCATAACCTGAAGTATTTCCAATCAGGTAAGTAGGAGATACCATCACATGAACAAAACTATCGAGCAGGAGAGAGTACGAAATGTTTAATACTATTTGGGTTCAAAAGGTGCCCAGGGTAAAAGCAGGTAATTAATAACCATAAAAATGAGGCACAAATTCTCATTTAAAAACAATAAAAAAATAAAAAAAAACACTGAAATGAGACACTCATGTGGTATCTACTATATGTGCCAACATGCTTCTAATAGCCACTCTACCCTGACCTCCAATGCTTTTAAATGAAACCCAACATTAAAAATAAGTTATGTGGTCTATATATTGAACAACTTGAACCCATGATCCAAATGGACTCTCAATTACCAAATATGACAAGTCCACAATCATAGCTCATAACAATTTGCTTTATAAATGTTTTATAACAAATGATTGGGTACCTTGAATCGACCCACTGGTGGTGCTTTCTCCAACCAAGCTCTCACGTTCGTTTTATCTGAGATTTGTATAGAGGTACTCCCCACATCATTATGGACAAGGCTTCCAACCACCAGCAGCCTTTTAGCATTGATGCAGGGATCTATTTCAGGCAGTGCACCAAAAGAGGCACGTCGTTTAGGTTGTGAGAAGTCAGCCTCATCAAGAGATAGAAGACTGTAATCTCTTGCTAGATGAACAGAGCCAGAAGCAGGTTGTCGCAGACTCAAAGTAATCCAAACGATCCGGCATCGAACTGGATTTCTGAAAGCAAATTTATAATGTCTTGGCACATCTTTATCCACAACAGATGATATAAGTGATTGAACATCCCATCTACCAATGCATGAACGCTCCTCCTTATTTATCTTATTGCTGGCCCATATCTGCACCTGTTGTATAAAACACGTATACTCTTAGATAAAAGAGAACCAGAATCCAAGAGAGGCATGGATTCTTTCCATTCTTGCTCCTAATAAAATTCTCACGGTTATCAAAAAAGAAAAGGTGAGTTTGTGTATCTGTTGAAGCATTCAGTATATACATTCCATTAAAGGGCAGTGAAAGGTACAAGTATCAACATTAATTTTTACCTCAATGTAGCTACAATTAATAAAGGAGGGAAATGATGGACAGTACATTGCCGGACTTTTATGGACTCTCTACCATGTCCACTACAAAAAACTTCTCCCTCTTTTTCTCACAAATTCAGTCACATGACATAGATTCTCACATGTTAACAGACAAGTGCTTTCGCAGATTTTTTTCACTGTTATCAATTCTTAATCTATTTTGATTTCAAGCAGATTTTTTTTCTTTTTTTTTCTATTTTTTTCTTTTCTTCTTCCTGTTTTTAATTCAAAGACAACCAGTTTTTTCATTGCATATTTTCCCTTCTAAATGAAGTATGTAGGTATGTGCTGTTTCCTTTTCCAAATTCCACTTCTGTGTCCATAGCTCCTGGCCCCTCGTCGTGCTAAGGAGGCAGCAGATGATTTAGCCTGCCTGAACCATTTTCAAGAAGACATTGTTATTCTGTATCAGTAACTGTTAGTAATTTTTTGGACTTTTGCCCTTTCTTTGATAAATTTTAAATTTTTTTAAATAAACCTAAAAATGAGCTATAATATGAAGTGTTTATAGAATATTGTAAGTGATATTGATGGTAAGGAAGTGTGCTGATCTGAGGAAGTATCGAGCTTTTAAGGTACTCACAGAAAACACTTGTTAGCTCATTGTTTGGATAGGTATAGATGGGGGTTTAAGAGGGTACTCCCAACATTTGATAGTAACGGCTGAGAGAAATGAAGGAAAAAATCCTCCATCTTCTGTTAGAGATTCAATGGTCTAAAAGTCATTTCACATGTGTACGAGGTTCCTTAGTACTTTAACTTTGGACAAGTGTTAGGAGGTTATTAGTGGCGCTTAGTTCCAGTTACTTGTCATTTAAGAGGGACAGCGTAGAGAGGCTTACAGATAGTTTCACCCTTCTTCTCCCTGAAAAAGAGGTTCATCCTCCCCCTAAGGAGGCAGCTCCTCCCCCTATTTATATTTTACACAATCACAGAGCTGCAGCCCCTGCACCATGCCTATAGAATCAGGGTAGAGATCCTCTGCCCCCTGTGCCCAGGTTTGAAAGTTTGGTGTTTCCAGTTACCTTAGTCAGATCCTTAGTTGTAAAAGGATCTCAGAACAGGGCTAGTACAAATTATTAGTTTCTTCATGTAATGCTTCAACTATTCTTTCTATGATAATGGATTTTACCAACTTGACTGTTACTACCAGAGACAAAATATGGATGTCCAACAAAAAGTAGAGGCACTCACGGTGGGGGCATCAGATGCTGAGTATCCCTGTGAACTAACAAGGACTACCCCAGAGACATCAGCAAGGCCGCCAAGGACAACAGCAAGCTCAATATTTGAGACATTAGGGGGAGCTCTCCAATAGGAATGCTTTTCGCCACCACCATAAGGAGTGAGCAATGATAACGGTGGTGCAGAACCAGCAGCAGTCTCTACCTGAATAACATACAAAAAGTAAGAAATCCACAACAAATAGCAAAAAAGAAAAAAATACTATAGTTTCACAACTGCATTGTATCAGGGAATGTATTAACACACAAAAAAAAAAGTTTTCTTTTATTATGCAATGTCCATAAATATTTTTATGAGGAAAATAAAGCAGTGTAAAGAAGGCAGACAGAGAACAACAAAAGCGCCCACAATAAGTAAGCTAAAGAAAAGAACCTACAAAATCACATAGTTATATGATTTTAATATTTTAGTTAACAAGTAAACAATGAAACCTCTTGCTGAAATACAATTTGCACCAGACTTCTACCAAAAATTGGCTTACTATGCTTAATAATATGAAAGTATCGGACATAGTAATTTTTTAACCAGTCTACCTCATGTAAAAGACTGGCAAATGGAAATTCTGCCAATGACTCTTCATCATTAAGTATCTTCTGCAACCATCCTTTGTCTGCATCAGCAGCTCCAACAACAGGAACTTTACAACTAGGTCTAAGAACTCGATCTAGGGCATTACATGCTGCATTTTCCGCACGAACCCTTCTTCGTAAACTTGTCAAAACCCTTACATAGTCTAACAGCAGTGCATCTAGCACAAGTTCACTGCAGCATGATCTACAAATAACACCACCTGAGTACTTAAAATAAGAGCCTTCTCTTTGGCTTCCATGGCTGGACATACTTAGACTTGATAATGCAAAGTTTCCCACATCCCTTGAGCTACAGTTCATCAGAAGATAAGCTCCCCTTCCTGCACAGCATACCTTGCATGCCTTCCTTTCACAGCATGTACATACTAAAAGCATGGGATTGCTTTCAGAGGCACCTGTGCCAGAAGCTTTAACACTAGAAGGCATCTCTGAACGAACTTCACACTTAGAATTACTGCAGGTTTCTCCTATACGGCTAATGTTCCAAAAATCAATGGCATCTTCTTCAATGATCTCAAGACCAATTGAACCAGTTATCTTGTCTTCTAATGCCATATGTCCCAAACTTGCAAGAATGGTAGCAGCTTTGCACAACCTACCCACATATGAGAACTCAAGCAATCCATTTGGATCAATAGATGCAGGATCAGTTCCAATAGATAACAGAGCTTTATCTCTTTCAGCAGCAGAGAGGTCAAAGAGTAACCTTTCAATTTCAAGCTTCATTGCTTCCGTAAAATCAATTTTCCTTGCCTGTAATGGTCAGCAACTTTAGTGAGTGGTGAAGGTTGCTAAGGCAATATATATGATGGCATGAAAAATGGTATCTAAAATATTCAGATCATGTGAGCTACCATGTGCAAGAGTCACAAAATTGAAATGTAAAAATTTCATAATTATTGGGTTTCCACCAAAACAATGTTGTAATGGCCAAGAACATAATGACAAAACAAAATAAAATTCTGAAGGATATGAAAGTTCTGAAGGATTTGCTGCAGCCACGAAAACCATTGAAAATAGTCTCCAACATTACATTCAAATTGCAATTAAAAATTCTCGATGAGCAATATGGAGTCTGAGCAAGATTCAGAAGTCATACTTTTATGTAACAGAATTCTGTAAGCTAAGCCAACGAATGCATGTAGATGCATTAAGAATACTACACATACTAAGGTGTTAAAAAATAATTACAATTACTATATTTCCATGACATTTCCAACTGAAGCATTAAACTGATATACAGTATTTTCAAGCAATGCACAAGACAGGAGGAAAAACTGCATTGATGTTTCAAAACAATCATTCAAAAATAATGATAATAAAAATTAAAAAGTAAAAAAATATATATTGTGCCCAGTACCATATTTTGACCAGAAAGGGCTTTAAAACAATTGATGTAATGTTGAACTCCAGTTGTATATTTAGGTATATCATCCGGCAATGGTGAGGATGAGCTAGAGACTGCTTGAGAAGCTGTCTGACCAATAGTAGAACTGTCTAAGAAATCAATAAAACCCATATCTCCTGATACCACATTTTCTGTTGCAGTTGACGGCTCTGATGCAGTCACAGGTGGTGATAAAAGAAAATCGCCAGTAAGAAGGTCAACACCGTTGTTGACTAACCCTGAAGGCTGAGCTGGTGCCGATGATGTCTCTTTAAGTAAACCATTACAATAAAATGGGTTGACATCCAAATCGCATAAAAATGGATTTGTCTCTTTCTTCTGATAGTCTTGAACATGGCCAATGGGTCCAAATGTTTCTTGTGATGCTTTAGGAACTACTTTGGTCTCCAAACCACTTAAGATAGACTTTTTATCTTTCTCAAAATTTTGGGCAAGTTCTATGAACTTCATACCTGGGCCTGCATTTGCAAAAATGTCCCTCCAAGGCAGAGGAACTCCAAGCACCTCTATCTGAGAAAATAAAAGAATTAAAACAGATATCATGACACAACAACTAGGAGTGCTAAAAGGACATCAGACATGATGGTAGAATTCATCTTACTGCATAAGAAGCATTAAACATGATCAGATCATTAAATGAAGCTTTCAACATATATTGAGGTCAACTCCAAAATACATAGCACGGGAAAGGACATAGGCACAATTCTGACAATAAAGGAAATGTAAATACACTACTGTCACCTTTTTACCTCACCAATCGTAGTGGGATTTCTTCCAGCCATGGCAGGATAGAAAGTTAATGCAACCACACGGGTAAGAAAGCTCAAGTCACCCTCCAGTTCTTCGAAATCATACAAGAGGGATAGTCTGGGCTTTTCAAGAGTATGAAGACGTGAACCAGCACCAGTAACTGCCAAATCCTCTGGATCAATAGGGCCTGACAAAGGTATAACAAGGTTTGTCCCATTTGCACACTGAGGCAAAGCAGCTCCCTGCATCGGAGAACTAATCAAATCTCAAGACAGACAACTCAGCATAGGATACAGGCAACTGCACCAAAAATTCATTATTTCAGAGCCAACAAGGACACTGTACATAAGATTAAACAACGATCCAGAGATAAATTTAATCAACAGACTAGACACAGATAGACGCAATAAAGATATAAAGTACAATGGACAAGAACAAAATGAACCCTGAGAAAACAGATAAAAGTGAGCAAATAGTTGATTACTGATTTTATGAGATTCAATTACTAATAGCAGAACTATAACAAGAAATATACATCAAAATGGGCTTACATGACCAGCAGAAAGTAAGCACATGAACAGATCAACATAAAGCATGAAAATAAAGCAAAATAGAATGCAATCTTAAAAACCATGACAGTAAATTATAAAGAGATAAAAAGTTCCTCAGAAAAAGACTTGAAGGTGGACATTGTAGCCATTTCATATCATGTAATTTGCCTCCCTCCTTTTTGTCTAAGTTTTCTCTTAGTCAAATCGTATCTAAGTAGTGTCAGACTTTAGAAAGTATTTATAAATAAGTTCCAAGTGGGAAAAAAATCCCACGTGGAAAAGGTTTAAGCAATGATATTGAGTTATAAGGTTGGGCAATAGGCCTCCTAAATTGGCTAGTCATTTTGCAGTGAAACTGGGCTCAATCTTGAACATGGTACCAGAGCAGGTTGTGTTCATGGGCTCAAGCCCAATTATCTCCCAGTTTTTTATATGTGGGCCTCATGAGATGAGACCAAATTTGTTTGAGGGCTCCAGGAGTGAAATCCTATTTGTTTGTGGGCTCTAGGGGGTGAGACCCATTTTGTTTGTGGGCTCCCGATGGTGAGACCCAATTTGTTTGTGGGCTCTAGGGGGTGAGACCCATTTTGTTTGTGGGCTCCCGAGGGTGAGACCCAATTTGTTTGTGGGCTCCCAAGGGTGAGACCCAATTTGTTTGTGGGCGCCTGAGGGAGACTCAAATTGTTTGTGGGTTCCAGGGGGTGAGACCTAACTTGTGTGTGGGCTCCAAGGGGTAAGATCCATGCTCAAATTTTTGTCCTCAAATGTAGTGCTTGGAGTTCCTCAAATGTAGTGCTTGGAGTTCCTCAAATGTAGTGCTTGTAGTTCTTCAAATGTAGTGATTGGCCTATCTTCATTCCTCTCCTTGTAAAATTTTTTCCTCATACTTTAAAATAAAATTGACGCTCAATAAAAAAAAAAAAAAAGTTCTTGTTTATTGAAGGGATTAAACAGATAAAAGCAAACTATCATGTTATTCAAGATGTTGTAAAGTAGGAAGGTGACTACAAGTTATGTCTGGATTATAGATCAGGTTGTTGATATATTTAACCCTTGGAAAGCAAGAGTTCTTCTATTTCTGGTCCAAGCAAGGACTAGCTGACAATTATACTCCAACTTGAAGGGAGTGTTAAAGAATAAGGCATTTGGTCAGTTCACTGAGTTGGGATGATTATATTTGGCATGTGATACTCTAGTGACTTAAATCACATTCTTAGTAATATAATAATGCAGTTTTCACATTTACATTTGTTTGTGGATATAGCAGATTACCCCATGCATAGAGGGGGGGGGAAAGAGGGAAGGAATGTAGAAGCTACCTCCTTTTATTTTTTTATTCTTATAAAGCTTGTCTCCCAATTTTTCATTATTTTTTTGGATACTTAGCAGTATGTAATCAACATACAAGGAAAACAATGCCTTCTCAAGGTCAAATTTAAAAATGCCTTTAGGATCAAAACCTTCAAGGAAATAATGGAACTTATGAGTCATCAACAAGGAGTTAAGAAGAGTTCTCCCTCTCTCTCATAAATCAGTTTAGGAGTAATGATGATAGAAATCACCTTTGGCAGCCATCAACTAGTAAGGTCAAGAGGCAGGGAAGATCATGAGAAATTTGAGGTACAATTTCTCTTTAACTAGTTACCTGATTTGATTCGAGGAAAGGTCCCTGCCCCCCCCAGGAAAAAAAAAACACTGCTTCTACTCTTATTATTCTCTTACTTTAGTTCTCTTTGGGCAAGAGATGGTGCTCCAGGTTTTTTGTTCTTTTCCTCCACTAAAGCACCATTGGAGATCCTGATACTTTTTCTATCCTTGTCATTCATTCATCTCAATGAAATCCATTTCTCATTGTCTTTGAAAATGAAATAATCAGATTTGAAAGCCAACAATCTTTAGATGTCTAAAATGCATCTAACATGACTCACACCCCTCGCTAGGGGAAACATTTAAGCAAGTAGTGTTTCTTGTCAAGTACTTATAATGTCTTCTAAGCATAACTCATAATGGACAAACTCCATACCCCTATTGATGCTGTTTTAAGAGAGCATTTCTCTAGGCTTTTGTCATGACACTTTTGGTTGGCATCTAGAGCTTCTGCTTATAGACGTTATCTCATTGATTTAAAATAAAAAAGGGAAAAGGAAAAAAGAAAAAAAAATCAGCTGTGAAAATTGAATTGGGGCAAGAGTACTTAAAGAGTTACCCTACAATGCAACAAGCTTTTTATTGGTGAATTCCAGCCAGGCTGATGCAAAGCTGGACTCAATGAACAGAAGGTAATGCATGATAATACCAAATACAATGACAGCTGAACTGTCCAAAAAGGAAATAAAAAACAAGAAAAGCACCTCTAGGACAAGTTTAAGCTCGTCTAGGTTTGGTCCTGTTCTGACATCAACAGTAGCAGGGCAAGAAGACTCTTCTGCTCCATGTAACACAGTGAGAAGAAGCTGGCACACATGGCAGGGCTCACTAAGGTAAATAAAGAGTTCCACAACATCTGCAGCTGGAGGGAAAACCTGTTATAAAGGAAGAGCAATTCTTAATGGGGAAGAAGCACATAGGAAGAAAAAAAAAACAGTACGCTGTTTCAGCACTTTCTATCTGACAAGCAGAAAAGAAAAATTACAGAACATTTACCCATATTAGATCTTTTCTCTTTATGCTAAGAAGACCTGCACCATCATTTTCAGTAGGGAAAATGCTTGCTACTGGTTTCAAAAAGCAAGCTGAGGGACGTGATAATACCTGAAACAAATTGCAGAGAAAATAACTCACAAACGCAAAAGAAATGATAGACTCTAGAGTAGAATCTAACAAAGCAAAAACTTATTGTTTTTTGTTTGTTGAATGACAAAGATGATGTACTAAAGACACAGAAAAAAAACAAGTAGGAAAATTGAAAAGATGTTTTAATCAAATCAATTCACTTTTGTTTTTATTTCCTTCACTTCTTTTTGGTTCCATTAAGAGTTGAACAAACTTACCTTCAGAGGATGAATTTGAATAGATGGAACATGCTTGAAGAGTCTTATTCCCAGAAACATCTCCAGTTGCTTTTGGCGAGAACTATCAACAACGGCATTTTTGTATCTTCTCAGCAAAGTAATTTTCACATTTTGAGCAGCAGCAAACTGTTTTGATTTTCCACCATCAAATATATTAAGAATATGACTGTGCATAGCCTTAGAACCAGTATAAAGTGTTGCATGAATATCACCAGCAAGCAGAAAAAGCTCAGCCAACTGTGAAATTGGCGACAATAGCGTTGAGCACTTGAACTCCTCAAATGTCATATCAAATCTTTTCCATGGCTTATCTGGGCATGGATGCTCCCAAGTAGTAGTCCTGGTGTTGTGATCGATATAATATGTCTTCCCAGTTACTGCATCAGTTCTTTTTTCCCACCCCGGAGGCAAAGGGGCAACATATCCTCCATTATTATTTACTTCGGAGTATCTAGATACTGAAGAAACACCAAAAGAAAAATCACTGTCAAGGGAGATGCCAAGCCTCCGACACTGCTCAACAAAGACTTGCAAAGCACCAAAATAACTTGCTGCATTAGTTCGATCCAAAGAATCAGCGCAGTTAAAACGGATAACCCCATTCTGCAGTGATCTCAAACAGAAGGCTCCATCAAAACCACTAGTACAGATAATCACCCCTTTGCAATCTCTAAGCAGCTGTCGCGAAGGTAAATAATCCCCTTCAGAAATACCTACAGCTTTCGTGGGTCCCTTTAGAAGTTTCCACAATCCTTCAATTGTTTGTGGTTCACCTTTTAATTTTGTGCTAGCATGCCAATCATAATTTATCAGGTGGAGTCGAGCATCACGCAGCTTTCCAGTTGATCGGATATAATTTAAGGATTCCTCAAAATGCTGGACCAAAATAGATTCAGACTTTCCCTCAGCATTCCTTAACAGGTTCATGCAAATTATGGGAACAATGGAATCTTTTTTATGGTGAGCTTCAACAGACTTGTCTACATTCTTGCTATTGTACCTCCTACTTAACCTTTGATAATATTGTAAACTCCCCTTATATGGTTCTCGATCAGCAACGTAAATTTCTGCTTCAGCTGCTGTCATTTTCAACTCTGCACCCCACCATATTGGTATAGTACCACGTCGCCATATATATGTGGTGAAAGGAACGCTCTGACTGGTCTTCCTCGAGACCCACACAAGTTGTTCACATTCCACTTCATTTCCTGTCATAACATTGGTCATGCAGTCAGATTAATTAATTTCACTTTTCCACTGTCATTTTAAATTGATTTCTCAAAGTTCCATTGCATATTTTTATAATTTCAATTGAAAATGAAATAAAAAAGAATAAGTTATACTATTCCCCAAAAACTAGAAAAGATAACAGTGTCACCTTTCATTTTCTCGTTCTACTACTATTCTGCTTCCTTCGAGACACTAATCCTTCATATAAGTTCATTATGGCTGGACCTTTTTCATCACACTTCAACAAAAAACCTGGAATACTATAATAAAAGATTGCTTTCAGGGACTCTAGGATCTATTTCATTTGCTTATTACTATCTCCATGGTTGAGCTTAAGGAGGCAAGCGATAGAAGAAACTACACATCAAGATAGCAGTTTACAGTGACCCATTATTTTATTCTACCAAGCAAAGCAAGAAGCCACAAAATATCAGCTTCACAAAGAGTCAGAGGAAAGGGCAAGACTCAAAGTGAGAATTCCAATACAAAACCTCCATAACAGTGCAAGGTTCTTTTCATACTGCAATATCTTAGGTTCAGAATCCTCTAAATTACCGTAAGAAACTTACAAAGACAGGAAGTTTTAGATGGTGTGACCAAAACTCTCTTCTGAACATATTACAGGGAGAGTAACGGTAGGGCCGAAAGATGGCAATATAAAGGAAGCAAAGCAGAACATTCAATAGAATAAAGAAGGTTTTTTTTTTCTCAAAAATGTAATTTTATTTAAATTGAAATTTTTTCAATCTCAAAGCACTCTTTATTTAAAAAATCTGTTGTTAAGTATGATAGGCAACTAATAATAAGCTTTAAACACGAGGAACAGAATACTTCCAGAAGAAACCACTGAATGAATGCAGCTTCTTTTGCAAAAGCCTCAAGAACAGAGTTAGGATAAACAAAGGGTATGCATCCAAAAACATGATCATGGGTAAGCAAATTTTAATGAGTTCGTCATAACTATAACCAGGGCAAGGGACACAAGAAAGCAAAGAACACAGCCAGTTAGATATCTAACCCACCAACTCCAGCAAGGGAACTTCCACCAAAGTTTGACATAAGGCAAACATCTAGAAGGAAAACAAAGGATTGGTTAATAATGGAGCATGATCACTGGCAGTGGTGATTCAGAGGTAATAAGTCCCTTGACAACCAATTACTCTGTTCGGATGAGGCAGACCTTCATAGTGCTTCTGGCAAACAGAGAACATAAACAGACTAGAATTTCTGTAACATTGTGCATTTGGAAAAAGAACCACTACTTTCATTATTGCCCAGCAGACCCAAGTTTGATTCCTTATGTCCTCTCATTAGTATTTAAAGACATAAAAATAAAGGAGTCCCAGAACACAGAATGACAATCAATTATTCCAAGGGAAATGTAAGATTTCAGCACACATCTGAATCTGTAATCAAAATGTTACAGGATTGGATACCAATAAGAAAAGTTTTTCTGCTTCACCATAAATGTAATTAGAATATGATAAAATACTAAGCTGATAAAAATGAATCCCACCTGTACTGAAGCATGCATTCAATCCTCTGGCTAAGTAACGAGTGCCAGGATGCAATCTACTACGGCGGGCTGTAAGAGCAACAGTCCCTTCTTGCCGACCTGAGCACCCAAAACTACGACAGTCTGCAAAACCCTACAAATGAATATCTATATAAGAAGAATCCAAAACAGAATGCAATAAGATAGAGAAGACTTCTGGTGTTAAAAAACAAAAAGTACAAAAATTGATTTAGAATAAAAGGATATCATTCAGAGTACATAGAATGAACAAAAAGACAACAAATTGAACCATAGCAAGCATAACTAGCACAGAAATCAGCTTCTTGTAAAGGCAACTTAGCTCAATGGATAAAGAGGTAAATACATGTGTTGTACACCTAATATATGTATGTATGCATGTATATATATATATATATATATATATATATAAAGCTACAGCTAATCATATGACATATGTTCTTCACAAAACTAATCATATGACAATTCTCTAGGCTAGCTAGGGAGTTTCATCACAGCATCTCGCTGTGAGACATTGTTTTCCACTAGAAATCACCATGGTCTTGTTGTTGTTTCCCATCTAATTTTTGTGTTTTTTTTTTCTAAATTTTTGGCATTCACTACTCCAAGAAGTTAATGAAGACATCAATCATATTTCCACCAATTCTCAAATAGCAGCTATAATAAGTGCCGCAATTACAATTATAATACACTGATTTCAGCTTAAGAAAAATGACCGGCACAACAGAATTAGTAGCTCACTTCCCTTTCTAGGAACTGTATCAGGAATCGCTCTCACTAGAATAGCAGAAAAATACAATTTAAGGACAATTATTTGCTTAACTGTGCACACCACATACTGACACAGACTGTTTGGCAGCGACATAATGGTTGGACAATGCCAAACTAGGTTCAGGCCTCAACTTCATCGAGTGGCATCATTTGTCCTATTCTGGGCTTAAGCAGGACCCAAAATGACCTCAACCATTTTAGGTTTCATCAACAGAGCTGAACCTAGAGCACGCAGTATCACCCTAAGTAGTCATTATCTCTTCAAGTCTTACAAAGGATTAATCTACAAGTACCAAACAACCTAATGAAACAAGTGTAACATATGTACCATTAAAAACCATTTTATAAGTCGTGAGATCTAGCAAAATGCAATTAAGAACAAAAGAGTCACAATTAGTATACCAAGTATGAAGCAAAACCTGCAGTAGAATGACACAATGTTGGGGCAGCCCAATTTCTTTGAAAGGCCTCGAAAACCAACCATTCCAAACAAACTCCTCATCTGGACTCTCCAGCGGCATACTGCTTGGAAAAGGTCTAGTGATATCTCTGGTTTCACAAAAATAATGCTTCTCATCAATATCAATATCTACCAACTCAAGAACATTCTTCACTTCTCCTTTGCCCTGAGGCTGAGGATTTCGAAGCTCAATCTTAATCCATTGACTCTCCATCACTGTATATACACATCCACCTCCAGGTAAACGTGGTAAAGATACATTCAACTTTGTTGCAACAAGAAGCAATCCAAAACCTCCCATGACGGCGTAACCAAGTACAGCTTTGCCATATGTTGTAGATTTACATAACAACCTTGAGCTATCAGTGATATAGTTCAAAGCTTCAGCTTCAGAGGTGAAAACATCGCAACCAATTTTTCCATAATAAGCTAGTGATCCGGTTGTTGGATCCACCGAAATTACTTGGGTGTCTTTCCTAGTCGACAAGCTGACGATAATAAATACCTCAGTTGTTTCAAGCACAACCACAACTACAGAGGTCTCCCTCGAATGAGTATCTAGAAAGAAGTAAGATAACAAAAGTTAACAAAGATAATTAACAATTGTGATAATCAAGGAAGATCAAGGAGTTTCACCGGTGAAAATGAGACTCGTCACATGTAACCAACGGAAGTGGAATAAAGATACAACGAAAAATTAGAGAGGCACAAGAAATCCAGATTATTTCGCAAATCATTTAGCAAGAAATGAAAGATTTCACGAAACAATACCATCTGAATGCCACGATTAACACTGAATTTCAAACAGTAAGAAACTACGATCAGAAAGACGCAAAGCAGATAAAGGTGACGGAATTTTAGAAGATACGCACAAAAGATCCAATGAAAACGCCAGCAATTAGATCATTTACAATGAAAAATCGAAATAAAACATCAACAACCACACTATGGATCTGAGCAAAAACCAAAGAAAAACGAAACGGATTGCACTATCTGACGGACTTCAACGTAAAACAGAAAGATAGAAAAGAGATCGATGCAAGTCGTTTTTAGTGCATCATCAAAGCGAAAGGAATTACCCCTTTCGGACGGAAAACTGATCCGTCTCATGTTTTCCGACAACGAGAGATCCCGGCGGGAAGGTCGGGTCCTGTGGTCCAGCAGGAGCAGAATGTCGTCTTTACAATCGGGTTTTAGCTCTAAAACGGCAACCCGACCATCTTATTTTTAATTTCTGAGAATTTGTTTCAGCTTTTGATATTTCCCAGGCAAGCTTCTTTATCCCTCGCGCGGAAGCCGTAAAATTTTACCGTGCGCACCACCTAACCGCCATCGTAAGTCAAGCAACGAGCGTGGACCCATTATGGGTCCACCTGTAAAACGGTCTTGTAGACTAGTGCACCATCTTGAGAAAAAGGAAAAAGAAAAAACAGCATACTTTTTTAACGAAGCCGGTGATTTGTTTATTTCCCGGTTAATTATTTTCGCTTTTTAAATAAATAAAGATTTTTTTAAAAGAAATACAATAATAACGTTTCGAGTACACACCTTGGCACCTGACACAACTAACCAATATGGTCTATGGGCAACAATCAACCAGACTTAGAACAGTTTTCGGATTTCTATACCCAATTAACACAGGGATGCAAGCCCGGTAGCAGCTGATGAAAGATATTTGTAACTGGCTGCAGTCATAGTCTATACTCGTCATTGAAAAGTTTTTAAGTGATAAAAATACTACGACATAACTATATTTTTATTCATTATCTTAAGTAATTTGATAATATTTAAAATACCACTTAATAATGGATTAAATGAATATTTTAAATTTTAAAAAATTAGATGTAACATTGTTTAACATTTTATATTTTATAGTGATATCATTTTGAGAAGTTTTGTTTTCTTAATGATAAAATTGTGACAGGGACACTTTTATATATCTAACACATTAAACCCATATATCAACACAGGCTTCCCTCGAGTCCAACCTCTGTTTTCTCTATCTTTGACCATTTCATCGTTTTTTCTTTCAAGGTTTCAATATTCGTTACGATGAAATATCAAGCTTCATACGAAAAAGGTATGTCATACACGTTAAAAATGACAATAATTAACATCACAGACACAGACTGCCCAGGAATAGGATCTTAGTTACCGAAGATTCGGAGATTCGGAGCCCTTCGAGCACACTCCACTAGATAATTTATCAGATTTTGTGAGATCAACCCACCTTTCCAGTATGATCGTATCGAGACATCTCGCACTCCAATCCAATGTGAAATAGGTGCCGCAACAAGCTGATACGTCTTGCATCCTGGATGCCCACTGTGCTATGGTAAATCAGGTTACTTGACAACTGCAAAATGCTATACCATATAATGTGGGCAAGAGAACCGATCACTGGTCCATCACTTTCCAAAGTGTGTTGCAAATCTCGTCAGAGGAGGTTTTCAGGGGATCAAATTCAAATTTCTCAATCCTCCTTTTATCCCGATCCACAATATCTGTAGTCCTTTTAAGGAGCTGGCTTCTTGAATTGACTCGTCAAAGGAATGGACTGGAGCCTGAAGTTGCCAGATCCAAATAATGAAGCAAACAAACTCGAAACAAAATAAAATCTGTTTAATATAGACAGAAGCGAGGATACGACCAGAAATCTTGCTTTCATCACCCAGATCTGGGATCAAATTTGTCACACAGGCGTACATGGACAGCAGTTTTCTGCATCATATAAGGGAGTGTTTAGTTTTCTTTTCTTTACTTTTCTGGGTAGCATCTTCCTAGGATTGCATGCATGGTACACAGCAAGAAATGCTCAAAAGACAAAGGCCAAATGATCCTAATGTGTCCAGGCTATGGGATGTGGAAATCAATGACTACAATAAAGTACAATCAGTGCAAAGATTATAGGAATGTTAGGACTATAATCTTTAATTACAATCGTCAAAGTCAAAACAAGCCAGTAAAAGGTGCAGGGATATTTACTCTGGTGAATAATTCCTAAAATTGTCAGAGAATAACAGAAATAACAAAGAGCATTTAACCAGGCGACTAATGTGGTAGCACTTTCAAACATTAACATAAAAATATAAAAAAAAATGAAAAAATCACTTTCCAGAACCAAAAACATGTTCTCAGCACTCCAGAAAAAATCAGATATTCCAGACAAAAACAGTTGTCCAGTGCCAAACAAGTTATAAGGATCCTATTTCAAAAGGCCAAGCACTATTTCCATTCACAACATAGAACAAGATCAGAATGAAAAGAATTTGTCATTCTCAAACATAGCTTGCAACCAAATCAAAAGTTAAATGGAGCATAGTCAGGGTAGCAAACACTTAACTGCAGCCTTAAATCCTCTTTTGTGGCTTTTTTCAAAGCTTCCATGCGTTCTTCCACAGAAAGCCGTCGCTTTTCAAGATCTTCAATCTCATAATTGACCTGTGTGCAGATGTACTAAGTACAATGAAACCTTGCTGAAAAGAAAATACTGTATAATCAAATGAACTTAGGTTTAAAAAGGTACTTATCTCAGTTCTTGTAGAAGTTCTTTCTCCTTCTGGCGTTCATCTTCCAGATCCCTTTGAAAAGACTCCAGGTCTGATTCATCTCTGGCTTTGGTCATCTCCTGGGTACATGCTTCAATTTGCTTTTGGCTCTCTTTGAAAACAGCCAGTGAATCAGTCATAGGAAAAATAAAGCAACAAAACACAAATAAACAAAACATATCTTGGAATTATCTTCATTTCAGTTAACTTTATAGACAAATCTCCATACTCCCAGATTGGTTGATTTGATCATTTTAGTTACACATAGTAATTTTGGGACTGAACCAAGTTGGATTCTTAGCATAATAATTAGTTAGTTAGATCATTCATGCTATACAATACATTCAATCAGCAGCTAACGAACAAAGAAACAGAAACAAATTAAAAAAACCTAACAAACCTTCTACTAGATTCTGAATTTTGGAGTAGTCTGTATTGCAAGAAGATACAAGTGATTTCACTCCTTCAATGGACTGCATCAAGCCATCAATGTCCTTTCTGCTCTTTAGCAATTTAAGAAGGTCATCACCATATGATAT
The DNA here is from genome assembly GCA_019845555.1 of Aristolochia fimbriata. Lineage (NCBI taxonomy): Eukaryota > Viridiplantae > Streptophyta > Magnoliopsida > Piperales > Aristolochiaceae > Aristolochia > Aristolochia fimbriata. Next base: position 40,493,621 of record CM034079.1, on the reverse strand, counting down.
GAGCTCTTGAACATCAACTGTGCGCACTTGCTCACCCATTTAAGTAGATCTATTTTGCCCACCAAGTTTGAAGCAATGAAAACTTAGATCTACAGGTGAATATCTCCCTATGCTGTTTGGTTTACAAGAGCACACAGTCTGTTGCTCATTTCTGTGGCAGAACTCCTGCATGGACCTCCTCAACTCTCTCGCATTTGATCAACTTCTTACTCGTGAAGATTTCACCCGATCAGTATAAATTGTTACTGTAACACAAAATAATCACTTGAAATTCCAGATTATGACATCCAAAAAGTACACTCATTAAAAGCCAACCTTAGAAATGACACAAACTGCTCTCTGCAAGAAGGCCTTTCAAGCATTTAGCAGAGGTACCCTCTTAGCAAATTATTCTACAGAGAGAGCACAAACAGACCTTTACATGTTGACAACAATTCACTAAGAAGAAAATGAAAATACAGTGCATAAAGAATTAAATCTGTTTTCAAATGCAAGTGCAGGTTTATGGTTTTATTGATTACTGATAATTCCTTCTTATGCCTTCACAAGAAATGATTCAATAGTTGTTATTAGGAATTTAGGATAGATAAAAGGATCAATAAACAACCAAACCCAAAAAGAACCGCTGCTTCACAACTCTGCTTGCTATGAACTTGCTGTAACAATCTTATCCCCAATTATATCCATCACTTTTCTAGAGTATGTTCTTCCAGTATCTGTGAGTAAAGTATCTACCAAAGAAGTTCAGAATTTATTCTTATGAATTCTCAAAAATCGAGACTGTAATACCCAGAAAAATCAGAAACTTATCCAAAATTCAGAAAGATTCTCACAAGTTCTAAAAATTATAAAAATCCTCAAAAAAAAAAAAAAAAAAATTCCTGGATATGTCCTTAAATAATCAGAAATGATCTCAAAGGAGCTCTAGAACACTAGATCAGGTATTATTCTAAATGAAGCACTGTTGAAATATGCTGTCTGAAGTAGGACATCTATTTTTTAAGGATTTTCCTTCCCCGTCTATCTTCAATTAAAGCCATATTGGTGCTCAAATGTAGTACGGGAGCAAATATGCAACCTGAAATAGGACATATTGTTATTCTAGGATTTTCTGCCTCCGTCTATCTTCGATTACAGCCATATTGGTGCTGAAATGTAGTGAGGGAGCAAAAATGCTGTTTGAAGTAGGACAAATTGATTTTTTAGGATTTTCTTTCTTAATCTATCTTCGATTAAAGCCATATTGGTGCTGAAATGTGGCATGGAAGGCGGATTCTAGAAGCAGGAAGAGTTCCTCACAATTAGGGAGGAATCAGCAAAGAATCTAAGATGATTCGAGAAGAATTTAGGAGCGTATGAGAAACCCTACCTGCACAGACTTCCTTTCCTTTCCGGCCAACTAATTATCCTTGAATTTGATCAGGCGCTTACATCCACGGGAACTGGCACGCGCTTGTTTCGAGTTCTGAAATGTGCTCGGAGCGGTAGTGCATTCGCTGAGACATAGGTTCTTTCTGGGACCAAGGGGTCGAAAGACTCGAATCTCGAAAGACTGTCAAGGGCGGGAAGCAGGCTTAAAAGTTAAAAACTGAAGTGCAGCAAACGAAGAAGAGGAAGGTCTTTCATTTGGGCCCGCGTTTTTACCCCAGATTTCACCCTTTTAGTTTTGGAAGAAGTTGCCACGTCACGCAATAAATGGTCCGGGAGAGTCGCAACTAGCTATTGTTAGGCCAAAGTTTATATTTCTATTTAGTATTTAGCACTTGGCAGAGTCTTTCTGCTGCAGCCTCGACTCAATGACTATTTTCATCTTCTCAGAGAATCTCAGCACAAGAAATGGACAACAGAAAAAAAAAAAGGTGTTTTTTTTAAAAAGTGGATACTTGCAATCCGCTCGGTAAGATCAAAGTAATTCCCAAGGGCCAACGACATTAATGGTCACAAACTCCCAATGATGATGGCCAAAAACACAAGGACAGAAACAAAATTTATATAATTTAAAAATCAACTGGACCTGAATACAAGACTGTTCACTGGCGCCCAAAAAAATATCAAAAATAATAATAATATTGATAATAGAAAGGCGAGCCATCTGATACAAAACCTAATTGCTTTCTAAACCACTCATTAACCAAACAATTCGGTTAAGTCTCACTCACCAACAAAAAATAGCAACAAAGCTAAATAACATTGCAGCCCTTCACTCCAGTTCAGGCCTGCCTTCCCAAGTGCTGCTGATCGCCTATTCTTCCAAACATTATCTCGTCCATGAACCTCACCCCGCTGTCGTAGAGCCACTTGATGTGGCGGGCTTTGCAACATAAATTTGCTTCATCTTAGAAGCACCAGAAAAGTTTTTTTCAGACCCAGCCGTCTGGGTTCTTGCTTGGAATCCGACCCTTCTGTGCCATTCACCTCCAGAACCAACTTTCTGAGAAGACCCACTTCCTCTTTGATCAGAATATCCAACAGGATGGAGGTAAGATGTATTCTGTTGTAGAGGACTTTGAGATTTGAACGTTACACCAACACTCTGGTTGTTGCCACTGCTACTGCTCCCATTACCATTGCTAGTGAGGCTTCCACTCTCGGTGGTATGCGCAACATTACTTCGAGTGGAGCTCTTTGCAGCACTCTGAGGCCTGCTGCTAGACCCATTTGTGGAGCTGTAAGAACCAGACCGACTTGTTGATACAAGGGAAGCATTGCCATTGGTTGCCTCCATGAGACCAAGCTCATCAGGAAACTGTGATGAGTCGGAGGCAGAAAATTTTCTATTATTTTCCATTGGTGCTGAAACTCTAGGCTCTTTTAACCTTTCCCCAGTTGAAGGGTCAACAGACAATCCATGGTTAAATTGAGATGGAACCAATCCATCTGCTTGCTGCAAAGGCATTGAAAGAGGAACAGAATGGAGGGGAGATGCAGGAACATGAGGCCACCGTGCTTGCATTGGCATATCTGCAGTAGACTGAAATTGATAATAGTAGATCAGAAACTCTGAAATCGAAATTGTAGAAGACAACTAGATAATAAAACGACAACCATAAAAAACAGAGCAGTATTCACCAACAAAAGAGGAGCTTCAATCAGGTTTCAGGATGAGAAAAGCAAATGATAAGACTAGTGGACCACAAAAAATCAGGTGTCATGAGACCACAAGAAGAGTAACATCTAAAAGACTTTTATCCGAGTGGCTCAGCTGGCAGATCATATAATGAATAAATTAAGCATACAATGACGTAACTCAGTTTTACTAGTCACTCAGTTTTCCATTTGCAAATAGCACTGTCAATCAAAGTCTCCAATAAAGGAATGTCAGAGCCAGGCCAGTATTGAAGTTACAAGATGAAATGTCGGGTACAAGCATGCAATACACCAAAAATGAACCATACACCATATTGGATTCTCAATTTGCAAACAATGAACGAGAGATCATAGAGATGAAGTCACATACAATTTCAAACTCCTAATAAAATGAAAATAATTCAACATTATAAAAAATAAATCCCTTCTAATATTATTCACCTGAAAAGGAGACATGTCAAACATAGCCAAGGGTGAAGCCATAGGCAAAAGAGGCGATCCAGAAGCCAGATGCTGAATAGGACCCGTTATGTTCTGAGGATTTCTCTGAGCTGAAGCAATATTTATACTATTTATGTCACCTTCACTAATGCCAACAGCAGAAGAGACCGGAGTGTGCTTCCAATCAGGCTGCTTTCCAGAAGGAATATAAGTGGTCCCCATGAAGCTCAATCCCACCTGACCAAACTGACCAACTGGAGCAAAATGGTTGTAAACCACCATGTGAGGTGGACCCTGCATCCCAGGAATTCCTCCGGGTGGGCTGATGAAAGGGCCACTGAATCCAGTTGGCGGGCCATAGAAGGAATCAACACCAGAATGACACTGTTGCCAGGCCCCAATTGGTCCGGTTGTAGATATGCTACCTTTTTGAGATTGTGATTTGGTGTTAGCAGATTCATCTTGAGGCCCAAATGCAAATATAGGACCCCCCAACATAGGGTTCATTTCATAACATGGAAAAGGAGGAGCACCCGGAAATGGGGACAACATTGTGTTAGAGGAGTTTGACGGACTAGGCAAAGTAGGCCAAAGAGATAACGATGGTGTTTCAACAGACAGATCAGCAGGAAGAGCAACAGTAAGAGACTCTTCACCCTTTGAGTGATGCGATGATTGTTGATTGCCAGAATCACCTGCAAAAAAAATCAATATTTCAATATCATGCAGGAATGAACTACATCATTGTCCAATCTGATAGAGCCAAACGTTCTCCACTTTTCAAAATAGTCAAAATAAATAAATTAAAACAAGATGTTCAATCAAGTCAAAATGAAACAAGTCTTCAAATACCAGATATCCAGAGAGATTTAGAGGTGAAACAGACAGTTGGATAAAGACAGATTTTATCCTCATTCCATTTTCTCCCAAACTCTTTAGGATCTGCCATATCCTCTTATCTCTGCTTTTGCAGCACTCAAGGACAACAATTCTCCGGTGAGGAACCAGTAGACACTAAATCTATCTAGTTAACAAGAAAAAATTATCTCAAAGGAAGTACATTACCCTTCCTCATTTTCTTGACAGTGGTAGAGATCTCATCTATCAAGGAACAACAATCTCACAGAGGCTTAAGAATATTTAATCCTTCCAGCACATTTAGCCCCAATCTATATCACGATATTCCTTATGCTTTCAGTTTTCTCAAATATCATTCCCAGCAAAACACCAATGCTCATATTCGTCAGCATTACTAACACAGAAGTGTAAATTAAATTTAACAAATGTGAGAGCAGTAGAAAAGAAACCACTACAAACTCAAAAATATAAATGAAATTTCACAAGTTTGAAGATCATTTGAAAGGAAAATATATTTAGTGTGCCAGTAAACCCCACCTCCAGATGACAAGCCACCTATATCAGAACTTCCAAAGCTTTTGGAATCTGCACCAGAAACAGAGAGACCATTCCCAACCACCTCATCGTTACTAATAGCAGCAACTGCAACAGCTGAAGCAGCTGCTTCAGCTTCAGCCTCAGGATCTTCCAGATGAGGACAAGGTTCAACAGCATGCTTCTCTTTATCATAAAATATAGAATCTGATGCAGACAACTTGTGGTCCATTGAAACCTCTGACCTACATGAGCCAGATGGTCCAATTCCGTTCGAGATGGAACAGGTGCTTGGTGGAAGAATAGTTGGAGAGGTAACAGCACCTAAATCAGGAAAAAGTTTTCAAAGGAGCTCATTCCATTTCAAAGATGCAAGGTGAACAACAATAGTTTGGTCTAATACAGTAATGTACACTTACCAAACTGAATTTTCTCCCCTGCAAGAAGAGAGTTCAATGGGCTTCCTGCTGGGGGGAATGGTTTCCCATCTTGTGACAGAATGGAAGTTGAAGGCTTGCTGGACTCCTTAACAGCTGTATGGTCAACAATGGGAGAAACATTTCCATCAAACCGGCCCGGCTTCATAGCCTCGTCAAGTTGAGTCTGAGTCAAGGCCATCACCTGAAAAGAAAATTAAAATTTATAAAATATCTAAAAAATGGTATACTTAGTCAAATGTGCTTTCTGTGATGCAAGAATAGATCCAAAGTACGATTTCTCTCTGAATATTTCAAGACAGAAGAAAAGATGAAATTGCATCTTATTACAACTGCCGACCCATGTAAGTAGGTTCACAATAAGAACTATTATTGTTAATAGAACTTTTTTTCTCCTCAATACGAACCATCAAGCCCATAGAGTTTCCCTTCAGAAGATAACTACCACACACACACACACAGGATGGACATGAATAAAAGATTTCATCAATGCAAGTAAGGCTAACCCCAAAATCAAAGAAACATTAACTGATGTAAATAGTTCATAACCAATATGACATTTTCTCTTAAGCGCTGATCCCACAGTTCTCTTTAATAAATGCTGCATGATGTTCAAGTGAAAAAGTTAAAACCAAGAAAAAAGAGTATTCATTGATCCAGTGGAAACTACATGGTAACTGGTTTTACGTTCCAACACAGCCAATAGTTTGGCAACTCTGGTTAAGGGGGTGCCTTCCTCCAATCCATCATTGTAATGTTACCCTACTCAATTTTGCTTCTCTTTCCCTATTCATCCTTCTTGAAAGAAAACAAAGCAAAAAAAAAAAAAAAAAAAAACAAACAAACACAAACAAACAAAAATCCAGTAGTCTTGCATCCTTCCAGCTATAATATCATGTACCATCCAGGAACTTGAAGATCATGAGTCTGAAAGTATGGTACCCATGCATTGTCTCTTCAACTGAGAAGTGATCATTGCATCCATAACTCGAGTTAGAGAAGAAATCCTAAAAATTAGCTAAATACCTAAAGAATAGAGCACTAGATCCACAAAATGAAGAAAAAAGCAAGACTGATGAAAGTCTTTATATAACTAGAATTTTTTTTTTTTGAAAAAGGCAGTCATATTACTTGAAGTTTGAGAAACTGAACTACTAACCCCAGATTTCCAACTTACTCTAAGCAAAAACAAGATGAAAATGCATCCATACAAGCTGGAAAGATCTGTAAAGTAAGACATGAACTTGTCAAGCAAATGCTTATTTGCATTTGAATTATGTACCTGCTGACTAATGCGTGGATTGGCCCAAGGAGCTAAAGTGGTAGAAACATTCTCCATAACTGCAGTTTTAGTGTCAAATGGCAAGCTTGGCATAAAGTTTGTGCCAGAACTCGATATGACAGGAGTTGGCCCAGCCTGAATTGACCTAAATAAGAGGTCTGAAAATTAGAATCAAAAAAGAATGAACTGATGCTAGTAATATGAGCGAAACTACGTACTTAATGTTAAGGGATCTGATATTAGCTTGAGCATCTGCATTCAAAGACGGCGTGCCAATTGGGGGCAGTGGCGGAGATGCTATAGCAGTGACAATGGGCACTTCAACATTGACCATGTTTCGCCCATCTTTTGCATCAGATTCTGAATGGACACAGGTTGCCATGTCCCCACCCACAGAAGCTGGTGTTCCTCTTAATGAGCTGGAAGAACCCATTGATTGTTGAACAGACCTTGGCTTTCGAGGTGCCTACATCAGAGAGACACCAGCAAATAAAATTCAGGTAAAATACAATGCAGAAACTTTTAAAAATGATAAAATTAATAAAATGGAATCAAACACCAATTTTACCTTAATGACCCTTGACTTAGCCTTAAATTCCTTTTCCCTCTGTTCTCTACGATCATTTAGCATCTGCCTTTTAGAGCGAACTTCAATGAAATCATCTTCATCACTAGGAGCTTCAATACCAGACTGCTTGAACACACGAACAACACCACTTTGCAGAGGAGGATCTACATCCTCTCCTGCACTGCCACTAATGTCAGATTTCCCGTCTAAAGCAGATATCTGCCTCTTTGAAGAAGCATCTCTCACTGATGTTCTCTCCATCCTGCCTTCAGAATCTATGTTTCGAGCACTAAAAGAGCCTGAGGTTTGATGACTTCCTGATTCAGATTTTAAAGGTTTATTTAACAAGCCATCCTTCCTAACCCCACCCTTTATAAAATTTCCGGACACTCTGGTATTAGGAATCAACTTCTCTTCCTGCCCCTGGTAGTTTGATGAAATCAAACCCTCTGCTTGCCTTCTATCAACATTTTCTCTCACTCTAAACTCGGTCCGCCCAAGATTCCGACGAACCTTCCTTTGAAGTCCATTAGAATCTGAATGTGTAGCATCAGATGTGGGTACAACTGACGATCTGGATCCATTATTTTTTACAGTATAAATGAGCCTCTTCCCCTTACCCGAAGGAGCCATTCCCAAAGGCCTGGAACCATTATAAACTCTATCACTTGAAAAAGAACGAGAAGATTGGCCTTGTGTTTCAGCATTACTAGCAACAGATCTATAATTTTTTCTCCCACTTTTATCATGTTGTGCTTGATCACCAACTTGAGGGATTGAATAGGCTCGAGCTTTATTTTCATCAACATGGGAGCCCTCCACCTGGCTTGGCCAGTTAGATGACTCCTTCTCTGTACCATTTGCTATTTGTGATTCAATTAACTCCTTCCCCTGATTTACTTGAGATGGGTCCAAGAAATCTGAACCATGGCCAGCCTGATTTTCAGTAAGCACAGACGAGACATTATTGATAGAATTTGAGGCTTCAGCAGCAGAATCTCCACTTTGACTATGTAGGGGGCCCCCAATTTGTTGGTTCAATGGATAATGAGAAGACACATTAGGCTGTACAAAAGACATGGTTTGAGGACCCAATGGCAAAATCCCTTGCGAAATAGGAGATGTGTATCTCAGCTGGCCAAACTGAAAGTAAGGTGGCTGGGAAGGATGAATCTGCGTGAGGGATGAACCTACCTGAGGATGAAGAAGAGGCATTTGAATAGAACCAATCTGAATTGCTGGAACAGGAGATGGGATGAGAGAAGGCCCAGAAAACAGACCAAATTGCAGCTTAACAGGTGAAACCTCAGTCTGATTAGGAACAGGAGAAACTGAGGATGAGATGGGCTGGACTGGATTTGAAGACATTGCAGAGCTGCTAGAAGAGGTAACTGGCTGTTGTTGAAGCTGCACGAAGCCAGAATGTTCTTCCACATTGTCCGAGGCCTCAGTTTTACCCATAGGCTGCATAACCAAATCCTGAAATGACTTTTCACTCCCGTGTAACAACTGGGTACAGTTGTCCAACATTCCTTCAGTAAAACTGCTATCAGCCTTAAAACCCTGACTGTCAGCAACCAAGCCATCAGCAGACCCAGTTTCTTGCATCCCGATTGACTTGTCATTGTTCTGGGAAGCATTCTCAAACTCCTCACTACTTGGTACTCTAACCTCAATCCCTTCATCAAAACCAAGAACTAACTGATCAACCTTGTTAGATTGACTGTCCTCTTCTGCTAAGTCTGCAAACTCATGGGAAAGGTGAAGATTCGCATCCTCTCCTTCATGCACTTCATCCTCTTCCTGATATCCTCCATCTTCCTCCTCATCATATTCTTCTTGCTCCTGTAAATCTTCATTATTTTCAATAGTCCACTCTTCATCCTCATCAGGGGATACTATATGTGAACCCATCAGATTATTTCCTTGCACATCTCTAGATGCTGATACAACCTGATCGTTATCTGAAAAGGCCGTCTGTTCAGTCTCAACCACAGCATGTGATCCAGGTGACCCTCCAGTGTCATCCAAGTCATCATGGGAGAGGTGGGTCGGAGAACTAGGTGGGCTAGAGACAGAAAGTGAAGACTGTGAGTCACATCTAGGTGCATGCTTCTCAGCAGCCTGCTCATGAGCTTTGAATTGCTCATGACCTGATGAAGTCACAACTCCAGACTCCCCCCCTTTCTCCTGATACTCACCTTCATAACCCATCTGAGCCATATCTTCATTCCTTCCAGCCCCATGAGAGAATCTTGCTTCATCATCTGCAAATGCTGAAGAACCAGACCGGTCAGAGTTGGTCCTAAAGGTACTTCTGTGCATAGTAGTTATTGACGGAGGAGGAAGAACACGAGGCTGCCGCATGGAATGACGAGATCTACTAAATGATGAAAACCCATCAACATCTGGATTCTGATAAAACCTATCTGAAATAGGAGAATGAGGAATATTGCGCAACCGACCTTGCCCCCACCCAATATCAGCAAATTTATCCATTGAATTATCAGGAAATTCATAGTCAAATTCCGGATTTCTACTATAATGGTCACTCTCTGTAGGTGCATTCCACCTTTGCCCTCTAAATTGAGGAAAGTCCTCCACTGGATGAGGATCTGGCATCCCACCTTTCCTTAAAGGCATGACACCTGGGCTCCCATAGAATTCTTTTCTAGTGAGTGATTTCCCACCATTAAATTGTTCTCGCCTTGGACTGCGGAAGCTATTGTCTGAATCATGTAAACCCAAGTGTGAGTTGTTCCCATTGTCAAATGCATCCCTCTTCCAAGAATTAACCTGCTTCCCTCTATCCATATAAGCACTATTCCCATCCCTTGAAGACTGAATTCTTGAACCTGTCTCAAATGTCCGGTTTAAACCAGATGAATCTGAGGAAGCAGAACTAGTGATTCTTTCCACCATTCTCTCACCATCCTCCCAATCACCAATATCTGCTACCCTCTGGGTATCTCTTTGGGCTAATCTCTCATCAACTTTATCAATATTTGCAGAAACACCCTGTCTTTTAGCAATCCTGGCCTCCAACTCCAACAGTTTTTGCCTGGCAGCTTCTTTTCTCCTCTCTTCTTCCAAAAGAATCCTCCTTTTCTCCTCCTCTCTGGCAATTCTCTGCTCCTCAGCTCTCTTTAAAACCTCAAGCCTCTCCTTCTCTGCTCTCCAAGCAGCTTCCCTAGCCTCTTCTTCAAGCCTTCTTCTTCGCTCTTCCTCTTCCCTTGCAAGTCTCTGTCTCTCCTCCTCCTCCTTTCGAGCTAGTTCTAACGCTCTAGCTTGCTCCTCTGCAAGTCGTTGCCTTTCTTGCTCTTGCATTTTCTGTACTTGCTCAAGTTCAGCCTCGAAAGATTCTCTAACTGGATCATGGAAATCTGTCTGTTTCGCATCCTTCTTCTTCTTAAAAACGAGACTTCCTGAAAAAGGGTCCCTTCCATCAAAGGCAGGACTTCCTAAAGTGTCCTCCAAGTAAGGTTTTGAGTTTGAAAACAGCCGTCTTTCCCTACCAAAATTTAGTATGGGATCATTGACAGAAAACCCTTTACTTCCTGAAGAAAAATAACTTTTGGAAGTTGAACTGCCTTGATATACATCATTACGGAACCTGTTAGAATTAGAGTCACCATAACGGCCACTACTACTCTGTTCACTCCCCTTGTTTCCAAATAGTTCAGTTGAGCGGACTCCATTCTGCAAAGCATTTCCATAGCTTGAGTCTCTCCTCAAGTACCTAGAATCCTGGGGGCCATAGGCACCACTGCTAAAACCATCACGGGAACTCTCCCTGTAAGATGTATCATTATACTTGACAGCATTATCTCTGCCCATATCTCTGCCCAAACTGAAAGACCGCACCCCAATCCCACTTCTATCACTTCCCATGTCTCGTGAGTTAAACCCATCTTTTGGAAGTTGTGAAGACCTCCATGAGCTCCCTTCTCGTCCTTCTCTACTAGGGATTCTCACATCTCTACCATAACTATCACCACCTCTGGGCAAGACCTTCCCATTGTCAAGGTCACGAGATACTCGACCATCCATAAAATCATTGCCCAGACCACGTGGTATCCCAGGCTTGGGTATATCAAAATCTCTTTCGCCTCGTGAATATCCATTATCCTTTTCTCTATCAGTAACACCATGACCAGTGTCACGTTCGTCATCAGCCCAATCAGAAGTATGAGTTAACCTGACAAGTGGAAGTGGAACTGAAAATAAGCTGTCCTGTTTTTGTGCTTTATCATATATGTTTAAACTGCCCGATGATTTAAGACTTGACTGCCCATTGTCCTCTGAAGTAGGACCAACAGTGAGGCGAGAACGAATCTGAGGGCGCATGTGAAGCTCAGACCCAGAATTTGACATTTCCAGTTTCTCTTGAGATAGTTCATCGTTTGTTCTCAGCTTCTGTTTGGGTAAATCCTTCTGCCTCTGACTAGGACCCGAGGAAATCAAGGGTAGAGCTGCATGTAAGGTTGGGAAGTCTTCTCCCCTCAGAACGACTGCTTTCTCCACTGAGACGACTGCAGCAGATGAACTCGATGAGGGTGTAGCCCGTGCAGCAGGTGGCACATAGGAAGAGGCTCCTACTGTGCCATCATCATGCGGTGCTACAGCCCCATCCTTCTCAAAAAAGCCAGGCTTCGTCCACCCCATGGCAGAGGTGGAATGTCCGGATCCAGATCCCGCAGGTCCGGTCCCTCCGGAACCACCAGAAGCTGACAAGTCGAATCTTTCATGCTCTTTCCTCAAGGATGGTAAGTTCAAGGGGGGTGGAACTGAAAACCTGGGACCCATCTTTGGACCTCCAGAAAGACTACTCCTCGGCCGCGAGAGTACCACCATACCACCACTTCCATGACTGGCAGAACGAAATCGCGACCCAGTAGAGTTAGGGCCATGAGATATCGAGTTGGGGTTCCTACCATATGATTTATTAAGGTTCACAGACACAAATTTGCTCCCCACTCCACCAGGATTGGCCATGAACGTCTCGTCTACACGACCTTATTAGCTGGGGAGGCCGCCACAGCATCAAAGCCTCGTCTTGTATTTCCCCGTGTAATACAAACAAACTTGATACCACAGAGACCAATGCAATGGCAAAAACCTCCGACCGATAAAAAGGATCAAGGATCAAACCCTAGCGGCGCCTCTCCAAGTCTATCAAACAGAACAACCAATCGATTAAAACAAATACGAAATCAATCAAGCTGTCCGGGAAAGACAAATAAAATAAAAGCAAACAGAGGGTACTGCTCGTTCACTGATTGTGGTACTCTTCCTTATTTTCTTTGCGATTTGATGTTCGAAGCGACGAGAGTAAGATAAACAGCAGGCGATGGCAATGGATTAGCAAGATACCTGCGGCGTATGATAAAATGAAAGCGTTTATCCGGCGCCCTTTGGAAGCCCTAACCAGAGGAAGAGCTTCTCAAGAGAGAGAAACTGGAACGGCGAATGACAACGAGATGAAATAATACGCCCTCAGCCCAGGGGCTTAGTCGCTAATTCCCCACGTTACTGCATGCTTCGCTTCTTCCGTATAAGAAACAAGTGATCCGAGCCATTCGCATAACTTAAGTACTTTTAAAAAAAATTGTATTAATTATTAAACATATAACTTAATTATAATTATATTATATTTTAGAAACAATTTGATCTTAGCGTTCATACTTCATATTACTTTTACATCCACCAGTCAATTAACAGGAATTTGGCATTTTAATGATTTCTACTCAACTTCTATTACTACATTATTAAAACATATTAAATATAATTTTTTGGTTTCCCCCTCCACTTTGAATACACGCGTATATACATATCGTACTGTATTACTCTGTCTTAACATAAAATTCCTATACATAAGAGGGGAGGAGGGCCCACCTTGTTTTATGTGTCATAAGTGTTACCCCACGCGGTACATGACTCGGACCACGTTTTAGAAGGAAGTATAATGAGTATATTAAAATTTTATCAAAGTGTTTAGAAGTCACCATAAACCTTGGTTAGAAGTCGAATATGTTATGCAAATAAAACGGTCAACCGACGAGGCCCATGTGATATGCCTCAATAAATCATAGTTTTGAGCTTATACACATGCGCCCTTAGATATGGTTGCATGCAAATAGATTATGGTCCACGAAAGAATGAAACTACAGACATATGCAAATGTAAGCCCATAACCTTAGACCAGAGTCCCCTATTTGGCTGGGGGATCGGTGATGACTCAGCCGGTTTGACTCGGATTTTTGGACAATCAGAGACTCGAGTAGAGGATAGTATCAGCTCTCCTTTAAATGTTTTATTCACGACCATATTGGTATTGCAGAGACAAAAATAAAGAACCATGATCTAGCGCTCTAGCCTGTCTATCTCCTCAAGCCTCTCCAACCTTCGAAGAACAAGGGTCACATTAGTAAGCTGAGAATTGCCCTAAAAAGCCGTGTGACTACTATCATTTTATCCAAACCTTACTACAAAATATAGTTTTTAGTTAAGATTTGCTACGTTTTTCAGAGAGATATGGTCTTTTCTTGATGCTCGTCATGTAACGTGGTCTCATTTATTTAGATTGGGTAATGTAATGGTTGATGTTTTAGCAAACGAAAGTCTCCTTACAATCACTAGTTGTGAGAGACTTGTGTTTTAATGATGTATTTTATATCTGAAGTTGTCACGAGTCAAACTCTCAGGAGGAGAGTATCTGCCAAGGGGGAGCCTTGGTCTGTTATTAGAGAGTTTGTGAGTCGAATCTCCCTCACTGTTGCGTGTGTAAAGTGGGTTATCTTCGGTTGTAAGTTTGTAGTTTCATTTATGTTTCCTACTGTAATTTTGGTTCTTGCAAACGTTGTATAAGATTCCCTAAGAGGGCTAGTTAGCCACGTAATACACTTGCGTTGACATTGTATTCCGTTAATTCTATAAGTACTTTTCACTTCTGAATTGTTGTTGTTTGCTGTTCCAGGGTGTTGAGAACACCCAAGTGCTATAACACCTCATTGCTGTATAGAAAATTTAGAAACAGGGACCAACAAGTGGTATCAGAGTCATACTTTATATTCCTATAGAGTGATCCACATTCTGGAGATGGAGTATCATAAAGAAGTCGTACAAGCGGTTAAGCCACCTATTATGGACGGCACAAATTTTCCGTATTGGAAAACTCGGATGAGAGCATTCATAAAAGCCCTGGACGAGAAGGCTTGGAAGTCCGTCCTTACTGGTTGGACTCCACCAACAGTTACTAATGCTGCAGGCGATACCACAGTCAAACCAAAAATTGACTGGACCGTTGCGGAGGATAAAGTTTCAAATCAGAATGCAAAGGCACTCAATGCCATTTTTTACGGAGTCGATCAGGAATGCTTTAAACTCATTTCAACATGCAAGTCAGCGAAAGATGCGTGGGAAATTCTGTCTACCACGTACGAAGGAACTATTGGAGTTCGTTTATCGAAACTCCAACTGCTCCAACTGTTGAATTATAAATTCGAAAATTTGCAGATGGAGGAGGATGAAACAATCGCGGAATATGACACCCGTATTCGCGATATAGCAAATGAGAGATTCACGTTGGGGAGAATGATTCCTGAAGCTGAACAATTAGAAACAGTAAAATAGGAGTAGAGTGAAGTTGTCATGAATAAAAGTATCACTCAAACTCTCAGGAGGAGAGTATCTGCCAAGGGGGAGCCTTGGTCTGTTCTTAGAGGGTCTGTGAGTCGAATCTCCCTCACTGTTGCGTGTGCAAAGTGGGTTATCTTCGGTTGTAAGTTTGTAGTTTCATTTATGTTTCCTACTGTAATTTTGGTTCTTGCAAACGTTGTATAAGATTCCCTAAGAGGGCTAGTTAGCCACGTAATACACTTGCATTGACATTGTATTCCGTTAATTCTATCAAGTACTTTTCACTTCTGAATTGCTGTTGTTTGTTGTTCCAGGGTGTTGAGAACACCCGAGTGCTATAATACCTCATTGCTATATAGAAAATCCAGAAACAGGGACCAACAATATCTTAATAAAATGTCATATTCGTCTGTTTCAAAAAAAATAAGACTCGAACTTGGAATGAGAACATATTCAAGAGCCAAGTCAGGTCCACTTCCAAATATCCGTTTTTAATTTTTATAGTTTTAATTTTTAAAGTTTTAATTTTTAAACTTAAAAAGAGAAAATCAGCTGGTTTGCCCGAGTGGTTAAGGGGGAAGACTTAAGATCTTCTGCACATAAGTGCGCGTGGGTTCGAACCCCACAGCCAGCATAGTTTTTATTTATTATATTTTATAAAAATTGTCCATTTACTTTATTTATTTATCGAACAGCAAAACTAGTAATGATGTACGATAATAAAACAAACGTATTAAGTTTACATAACAAAATAATTATAAGAATATTATATGATTTCAAGAGATTGACTATTTCATCTTAATGCATGGTGAACTTACGTATTCAGCACATGATCAGAAACTGTCAATACAAGGAATGAACATCTTATATATATATATATGCTCCTCTTCTTTCTCGAGGAACTAGATTCTATCTGACTTTGGACAAATCAAAAACATGAAATAAAATAAACACTGTAATCAGGATCTAGGAATGCTTTCAGATTTCGAAGAGACAGAGTAACAGCGAGGAATATCTTTGATCCATATCCTTCCCTTCACGATAACACTACTCTCATCAGTCATCACTCATAAAAATTAAAATACTAATTGAAGTGAGCATCCAGAGATAGCACCATAGAATCCAATAAAAGAAAAAAAATATAAAACTTGCAAGTCGCCACATAACTATAGCATAGTTCCACTCACCATTCAACAACGAGCGATATTCTTAGAGCCAATTTGTATTATTGAATCCAAACAAGGACAAAGCCATGCGCTTACGTATCTTACCACTATATTTTTCTTTTAAATGAAATAATTCAGAGCTGTGAATTAATTAGGGTGTTATTTTTTATTTAAACGGCTTACATTTTACAATGTATTGTTCGCAGGCCTGAATCCAAACCCGCTTTAAGCGGGTGGGGTGGAGGCGAGTTGTCACCCCTAATCATGGAGACTCGAACTTAAGACATACTGTAGCGAACCCACCTTGAGCTATTGCCCAACACTTAACTAAGGTGCCATTGGATGACACATGAACAGGTCTTTCTGTTCCAGCAAGTGGGAGTAGGTTTATATATCTCAGATACCTGTTGTTTCTCCTAAAGCCAAAGAGCAAGAGCTAGGACTGACCTTCTGGTCTACAGGTGTCTAAGATTTTTCGTCAGTTATTCCCAGTGGCAGAAATATAGAAAAGTAATGTTTATGTTTTTAGATATTTTAAAAATATTACCAGAAGCAAAATCTGATCTTAACGCCTATGTTAATAATAAATATTTTGACAATGTTTGTTTATTAATCTGTCATTGTTATAAGTATTATTCAAGTAGTGAGTGACGAAGAACAAAGAAACAGCAAAGAAACTCGTAGGAGTAAGTGATCAAAACCCACTAGCTTGACTTCTTCGAACTCTGTAGACAAATCAATTGTCTTTTCTGCTCAATCGAGGAGGTTAATTAAGGTAGCTTTCTTTCTACATTATTAAGTTTAGCAATTAATGATACAAGTTGTAGTCGTAGTTGCAGTCCCACAAAAAAAACTTCCATTGTAGTGCTGTCACTATTTCCCATGATGATTGAAACAAACCTTACACTACTGAGTAAGGCTTAAATTAGTACCCTCAACGTTATGACAAAAAAGAATAATAAAGCATAGTTTTATCATGCCTTGGCGGATCACCTCGCTTGCATGTGGTCTCTTCTCAACAGCTTGTTGTGAATGTCCTGTCATAACGGGTATCTTTGTAATCTGATACTAATACAGATAGTAGTACGTGGTTAGTACAGCTTCAATTGTTTTATAAAGTGTACCTTAATTTCTATATTGTTACATTTGATCTCATCAATCATGAGAGAAAATTATCATTTTCGATGAGTCGCGACGATATTTTAGCGTTTTCTGCTTATTAATCATTATACTAATGCAAAATTATCATAATAACACAGGTGTGTTGTATATAACAATGAGTTACTTTATATAAATATATAATTAATCCATTTTCTCTTCACACTATAAATGACTCAGCATTGTAAAAGTAGGGGAGGAAAACATTAAACCAAGGGCTTAGAGTTAGAGACAAATAGAGTCTCACAAGTGATATCTTCTGGTACAATGGTTGCCAGTTTGGGTGTTGGGGTTATGCTGGGCAAGAAGTGGAAGCATGAGACACCCAATTCAAAGCTGCGTAAATGGTGGAGTCTTACTGCATGATTTGCTTCTCAACTACTCAGATTCGTTGATAGATTGGACATCACTCAGTTGTAGATAGTAATGGTGCAGTTTTTTTTTTCTAAGGGTAGGGTCCCACTACTGAAGAATAAGAATCAGAGCCCCATCACTGGGGTCCATTGTGTAAAGATTCTCCACTTAATATTTTGAAAGGGAAGTCATTGTGAATTGATTTTGGTTGATCAACTTGGGACAGAATGGACGGCTGTGATTCGATTTTGATCATCTGTGGCTATTCAGTAATGTGGTTTTAGTTCTTTGGAGAAGGAAGAAAAAGACTGGGCAAAGGAGGCAGTATGAAGAGTAGTAAAGACTAAAGACTTAAAAGAGTCTAAGACTACTGCAGCTTTAAAAAAATGAAAAGAAGGAAAGACGGGGTTCATTGTTCCCAGGGCGCGTTTTAGCAAAAGGCGGCGCATATTGGAATAGATTTATCGTCGTCTACATATTCGCTTCTTCTCAACAACTGCAATAAAGGATTTTTTATAGAGGGACGACTACCCTAACTGTATCTGCTCTGCAAGCAAAAGGCCAATTTACCCAGATTCAGACTCTCTCTCTCCCTCTCTCTCTCTCTCTTTCTTTCTCTCCCATTTTTCTCTATGTTACTTGTCTCGATTCAAGCCCTAGAATTTGTGCGTTAGTCCACTGCGATGTCTCTGAAGAGTATAGTGAAGGATGTGAGGGATAGCATAGGGAACCTGTCGAGGCGTGGATTCGACTCGAGGAGGCGGAGATCGTCAATCGCGTCTGCCTCGACGAGATCGTTCGTGTTTGACTTGGAGGACGGGGAGCAGAGCTGCTGGGCCGGACTGCCGCCGGAGCTCCTTAGGGATGTGGTCAAACGGCTGGAGGCGAGCGAGAGCACGTGGCCGGCAAGGCGTAACGTCGTCGCATGTGCGGCTGTGTGCCGCTCCTGGCGCCAGATGTGCAAAGAGATTGTGGGTCTTCCTGAGATCAGCGCCAAGCTTACATTTCCCATTTCTTTGAAGCAGGTACCTTTTTGGCAGATACTGACCGTTATTTCACTGAATTCATTGTAAATTTGGCGAGGTGTGCGGGGGGGTCTTTTTTGGACGAATCGGTATTATTGAGCTAATTTTCTCTTCTATGCATTTCTGCATTCTCTCTCCCTGGAAGATTTGCAAAATTGGAACTTTCCGATTAGTGTAACTCTTTCAGGAGTTGCGACTTCTTTGCGATGGCCTGTCGTCACTTCTGCGGTCTGTATTAGAAGTAATTTCGAGTTTTTGAAGGAATCCTCTCTAGGGCAATGTGATGAGTGTGCATAAATCGTTCTTCTATCATTGGGCTAGACTTGTGGTATAAATTTTACATTTATTAGTCATTTGTATTTTTTCACTTTTTCCTAATCAGATCAGATGTTTGACTACTGTAGCCAGGACCTAGGACGGGGCCAATTCAGTGCTATATTAAGAGAAACAAGGCAACCTCAACTTACCATCTCTATCTGGGTTTGAACCCTGGTATACCTTTTACTCAATTATTTTTATTTTGCATCTATACACACACGCACAGATTATTTGATGTGTACGAGGTTGACTTTGTCAGATACGAATTCCCTTTATTGAATGTGGATGTCACTGCAGTTTGGTGCTCCTCAGGTTTTTGTTATTACCATGGAAGTTAAGTAAGAGTAAGTGGTCAGAAGATAAAAAAAATTTGTGACTTATGTAGGATCTTTCAGGAAATTCAGATGCTCATGGATATGCATTTTAACCAAGAACCCATGTTCTTTACAACTAATTGACTAACGGTAACTGTGCAGAATGGTTATGGAAATTATGTAAACAGTTTCACGGATAAATGGATTAATTATAGTGACATGCTGTGGCGGGTCTTGCCATTTTTTCATACTGTAGTGCATTTGACACCAGATGTTGCAAAACTGGGTCATACGCATGCTAAAGAACTAGGTTCTAATGGTTCATTATCTGCAAAATAGATTGCCTTAAGAAAAACTGTAACTTTTCTTTAGGAGATTTTGCCTTTTCTGCCTGGTAGATTTTCTTTTTCAGGAAATGTCATGTTTCTTTATTAAGAATGGACTTTACTGTTTGCTCCTACGTATTCAAAGTGCTCGATTTCAGTTTTAAGAGAAGATAAACTGAAAATTGGAGGAATATGAATTGTAGTGTTTTTTTAAATTAGAATTTCTTTGTTTTTCCTGCTGTGGACAAGATAGATGCAATTGGTGGTTGTGAAAAGAGAATGTGCCACTTTGAACCCTGGTTCTACTTCAGTTTTGTCTAAATAAATCTGACACACTGTTAGTATAAATCGTCCATGTGTCCTCTATGGTGCAAACCTCTTTGTCTAAAACTGAAAGTTTTGGTTCTTGGTAAACCTCTTCCCCCGACTCATGGGATGATTGATTTTGTATTAGAAATTTCAAACTGATCGAACATATGTTCTGGGCAGTGTGTTGCTAATATCTTGGGGTTGTGAAGCTACCTACCACTTTATTTATGAATTAGCATTTAGGTGCTATAGCTGACTGTTTCTTTGGCTATGCCAGTTCCGTATGAGAGCTAGAAGTCTTTGGATGCTTCCTTAACAGGTGAAGAAATTATGTTAGTTTTTCTTGGAGTCATCTGTCTGAAGGAATCAGGCCAGAGAAGTGTATAGGATTGTTGTTTGTTTAAATGTTCCATTTTTTTTTTCTGAATTCCATTGTACCTTCATGGAACATGTACTTTAGGTGCCAGAAGAGTTTTAAAAAATTGTTTTTAATTTTAATTTTTTTTCTAAATTCATTGAAACTCTTGTAATGTTTTTCTGTTAATTATCTTCCACTGATATGTCATGGTTGGCCTCAGACTTCTCTTCAAAAAATACAACAGTCATAGATCTGTATTGATATATTAACTGGGATTCATATGAGCAAGAACCAATTGTGTCCTGTATTTCTTTTTGATGTAGAGAATGGAAAATTTCTTCTCGCTGCTCGAAAAGTCCGGCGTCCAACTCATGCAGAGTACATTATATCTTTGGATTCAATGGACATTTCTCGAAATAGTGTCAGCTACCTTGGTAAACTAAGGTGAGACCCCACCACATGATTAGGCTATTGAGTCAATGTGAATTCATTAGTATGGAGAAAATTATGTGTCCAATTAATCTGTTCCTCGACTGTTATGATCAAGTGTTGACATTATATGGGCCTTTGAGGGATATGCTAATGATCCCTGAATTGTAGTGTCAGAGTTTTTGGTGCTGGAGGAAATCCTGTTGTAGTTTACACGTTCTATAACATGATTTTTGCTTATTGTGCTTTTTTTTTTGGTCTCCTTCTGCAAGGTCCAACTTTCTGGGTACCAAATTTGCTATATATGACAGTCAACCACCTTATCGAGGGGCTGTGACGTCCACAGGTCGCTCCAGTCGTCGATTCTACAGCCGGAAAGTATCTCCTAAAGTCCCTGCTGGAAGCTATGGCATTGCTCACATTGCTTATGAGTTGAACATGCTGGGGACAAGGGGTCCAAGACGCATGCGCTGCACAATGCACTCGATCCCTGCCTCATCCTTGGAACCCTGTGGCTTTGTCCCCACATACCATGACCTGCCTACTGAATCCCTGGAAGATTCCTTTTCTACTCTTTCTCTCTCCCAAAGTCAACCTCTAGACTTACCTGATGATCTCAAGTCAATTGACTCGTCCAGGTTTTATAGTAGCACAAGATTCACTGAAGTTTCAGTTGATATTTTTGGTAAAGAAAGCCCTCTTATATTGAAGAACAAAGCTCCAAGGTGGCATGAACAACTTCAATGCTGGTGCCTTAATTTCCGTGGTAGAGTGACGGTTGCTTCAGTGAAGAATTTCCAACTTATTGCTGCTTCTGGGGAGGCTACAGAGACTAACAACAACAACAACAATAACAACAACAACAACAATCACCACCATCAAAACAACAATAACAACAATGCTGCTGGGAATGCAGGTGTAGGGACCTCACAGTCAGTATCCAGTGAGCATGACAAGATTATCCTTCAGTTTGGCAAGATTGGGAAAGATTTATTTACAATGGATTATCGCTATCCTTTGTCTGCGTTTCAGGCATTTGGGATATGCCTGAGCAGCTTTGACACCAAACTAGCCTGTGAATGAAGGGTTGTGTGGTTGTATCATTACCTGTTTATGTGGCTTCAATTTGTGTTTGTTGTTGTTGTTGTCTAAAATGATGTAAAGAAGGTCCTAATTCGTGGTGAAGGGCAGGATTGTTATTGCTGGACCATCGGGCTTGTGTATTCATGATAGACTTTTTCGCCTAAACAAGGCCATGAGTTAAACTTGTTTGTTTGAAACCTATTTAATATCAGAAATAGAATGATGCTCTGTGTTGATTATGATTGTGTTTGAGGCCTTGTGGAATTTACAAAATTTTCTTTGGTGATCGTTTTTTGTGTCAATCTGAGATGAATAGCTTAATATAAAGTGTTACTTCAGGCATCCCATTGATTCAGCAAACGCATAAAAGGCAGAGCTTTGGCCTTACTTGTTTGAAGGACAACTGAAACTGCAACCAATGTGTACCTGCAGCTAACTTACATCCTCCGAGTTACATCGACCATCAAACAGCTTTAAGCTTTCTAAATCTACCTTTGAATAAGACCTAGATGATAATTATTCGCAAAGACATTTTTTTTACTGATACACGAAGCAATGGATGGCACGTCGAGCCAGCTCTCTGTAATACAAGGCGTTCAACCAATCTTTTCCCCTCGGACAAGATGCGAGCTGAGGTAAGATGGGACGCATACGCATACATCTGTTTGTCGAACTCAGGATGGAGGTAAGAACGGATACATAAACGTAACTCACTAACTAATATTGACAATTTAACAAAATACACGAACAAATATTAAAAAAGAAAAGTAGTATAATTTGATTAGAGATCCTTCTCACACGGGTAGCAGCAGTTAAATTAAGGCCTCTTTTTTTTTTTTAATACACGAGACATAGAGCAAATGACATTTTGGGCTGGTTTACATGATAAATTGTATTAACATCCCATTGTTAGACATCAAGTATCACACGATGATACAGTTTTACATAAAAAGTTGTACACCAAATATCAAAAGATGTACAGTCGACAGTACACGCTGACACACCTTGAGAAACAAACACTTACGAAGTATATATACATATACCAATAAAATATGATTGAATTAATATTTTTAAACCCATTTCACTGGCTAGTGATAAGTGGTATGCATAAAAACCAATCTTTTCCCATAGATAAGATGAAAGTACAGAGGGTAAGACAGGATGCATAAGCATATGGTCTTAACCATACTAGTGCTAATATCACATAAAATTTTAAAATAACATTTTGAGAGTAAAATATAATTGGGAGTAAAATGTATTCACCTTCCTCAAAAAAAAAAAAAAAAAAAACATAGATAATAAGACTATAGGTCTTTTCCCTACCAGAGCTTGGGCGCAGTACAGGAATAAGGACAACTAACTTTCCCTGTTGATTTTTGAACCAGGATAAGAGAAAATCCGTACAGCATTTCTGTAGCTTATTTCTGCGAGTTCTTCTTCAGAAATTTCAAGCATAGATGCCACATAAGATAATACCTGCACAGTTATCCTTATTATCACTCACTCATAGTCACCGAACCGTGAAATACAATATATCCTTTGGGAAAATTCATACTAAATTGACATCGATGTTCAAAAGCAATAGCTCAGGAAGACCAAGAACTTGGCATCATGAAGCACAGTTATAGGATGTCTCAGAATACAATGAGCCCATGTCAATTTCTGAAATGAATAAATCTATACCAGTCCACTACACTGTCTGGACCCAAATAGGGATATACACCTCTTGTTTTATTTAGATCTTAGTAACATACTCCCTCAGTGATCAAAGAAGAAACAACATGCTTATTCATTTACTTCAAGAAAGGCTCAAATAGATTATCTTAGAAAAATTAATGTGGTTACAGCATTGACATAAGACAGGTTTACCATGAAAAGAGAGCAGTACCACTGTCTAAACAGGGTAGCACATCGCAGGTTTAAAACAATGACATCAGCCAGGAACATCGTTGAGGAGAAAACTCCATTACAGGCAGACATGGAAGGGACCAGTTACTCATATTCCCAAGGGACAGCAAGGTCCACAGATAAAACCTTGCCAACATTATCCGTTAATGATCCCTGCTTTCAGAATCACAGCATGCTGGGGCCTTTCTTCTAATGAGACCTGAACTTGAAACTACTGTGTACAATCATGGTAACATATGCATCTCTAAATAGTGTTTAAGCTCAAAGGTTCGGCTACACTTCATTATGGGCCTTTTCGTTAAATAGTTTGACACAAGTCCTCTCAAGATGTCAAAAAGCACAAAAACAAACCGTGAAGATGATATCCCATCATTAGGGCATGTGGAAGGCAAAAAAAACCAAGTACTCTGCAAGTTAACTATCAAGAACAGAGACTTCTCTATATTGGATCTTTCACATCTACAATATAAACTCACAATGTGCATGTTGGCCGGATGATTAAGTGTTTCCTTTGATAACACTGATGTGTCTGTCGCTGCAATTGAATCATTTGATGGTGGAATAGCAATAGAATCCAGATCTTGTCCTCGCTTCCACAACTCATCTGGAACAGATGCATCTCCAGGAACGCACAACAGTGAACTCAGATTACCCTGTGGTAGGGCATCAGGTGCATCTGATTCTAACAAAATTCTATCAGTTGGCACCTATACCGTTTGTTGGAGCATGATCAGCAACAAAGTTGAGTATCTATGATAGAAACAGTTATAAGACTAACTGCGAAACACAATAACTAACCGCCTTCAGCATTTTCTTGGCCTTCTGTGTTTTCAAAGACATTATGTAGCCAGAAAAGGAAAAATATGCTCCGAGTTTAGCAAATCCAGGAACAACTTCAGCAGAACCTTGGAAAGAGTGAAGGATCACGCCAGCTGGAAATGGTCCTATGGATCTATAAGTAATAAAGAGAAAGAACTCAATATGTAAAATACAGCAGACCATATGTTAAAAAACTGATCAATATCTAAATTATTAATGTTCGTTATTCAGGAAGCAAGACGACAATTAGCTACTGAGACAGTTTAACATGAAACAAATGAATACGGGGGTAGGAGGTAAATTACTCACTGCATTGCTTGTAGGACATCACCAAATGCCCTAACACAGTGGACAGATGCCGGCTTCTCAATCTCTTTGGCTAGTTTGAGCTGTTGCTCAAAAACTTCAATCTGGAAGGGAGAACAATGATTGAGAGAAAGAAAACAGTTACTCCAGTATAAATTCTATTCAAACAATAATATGGAACAGTTGGATGTTCAACTATTCCATACTATTAATTCATTGGCCAAAAGTTCGATGTCCAAGCATAGAAAGAAAAGTAACCGAGTGCTAGTGAGAACTGATTGCCATGAGATATTGCTCCAACATCGACAAGAGTCTAATAAATTCGTGGGGATGACATAGAAGTTTATTGATCAGGAATACCTGCGATTGGAAATCAATTTCCCTCCCATGCGAGCCTTTATCCAAGCCAATCTGCAAAGCGTTATTAGTTAGATAAACAAGCTTGAATAATTATACAGAATATGTAAATTCGGTGCTCCTAAACTTTTCTTAACAGGAGTAGGGATAAAACTGAATATGTAGGAAGAGGTG
The DNA here is from genome assembly GCA_019845555.1 of Aristolochia fimbriata. NCBI lineage: Eukaryota > Viridiplantae > Streptophyta > Magnoliopsida > Piperales > Aristolochiaceae > Aristolochia > Aristolochia fimbriata. The sequence continues at coordinate 40,468,372 of CM034079.1, read as the reverse complement.
ACGAAGTTCCAAGTTCTTCTAAGCTGCAGTATAAAGTCAGGGGTCATCCGAGGCGGCGCAATTTGAGGAAGTGCCATTTGTTAGAGGAAGTGCCAAAACTTTTTAAAAAGATTTATGTAGAAAGTCATCTCACTTCTCCAACAGCCGCAGAAGGGGTTGTCTCAAAAAATCCCTTCATGGATTTAAACCAATCTGCCGACCTATCTTCAACGTACCTGTTCCATTTCCATTCAACTCAGGAAACCTATTCACATACAGGAACATAAAATATTAATCTTTAAACCCATCTAACAGGCGGTACTCTACCACGGATGAAGCCCGAAGCAAGGGATGACGGAAGGATAAGTGTCCGCCATTTCTTTAACGATATGCCAATCTTTCTGTTGGAGGGGCGAAAACAAAATAATTAACACACCCATAAATTGAATTGCTTTGATTTGGAAGATAGGCCTGTTACTAATTTGAAGGATTAAGAAAAACCTCTGAAACTCCATTGACGGCGAAGCGTCGAACGCCGGAACTGAGAGTTGTTTTAATGAGTTGCGGAGCTACGTGGTAAATCCTCGGGTCCTGCAAATGGCAGTGAGCATCGAAGAGCTTCAGTGCTCCCCCCCTCGTACCCATCCCCTTTTTTCTGTCGATTCTCTCTTCCGATACGTTGCTACGTATTTTTGTAACCAAACACCCAACAGAGATAGTACAAGCTGGTGGCAGAATCCGGTGTCCACGCAAGCTTACGGGGCACGTAGCACCTCAATTGCCAGCGCCGAGCCTGACTGCCTAAGCGAGTTCCGGTCGGTCTTTAAACCAACAAACTGGGTTCTCTGGAAATTTCGTAATAAATATAATTCTATTTTCCAAAGTATATGATAATGTAAATATCTGTTCGATTTTTCTTTGCCGAATGACTAAGTTTAACTCGCATCAATTCATACATAAAGAAAGTAAAAAATAAAAAGTAAAAAATATAGCATATTATTATTTCTATAAATTAAGATAAGTATCTACTAGTAAAAATTGCGTCAAGATTATTTTTTTAACTAGAGTAATATTATTAACTTATAACATCTTTGTAGAATGTGACTAATTTATATTCGTATTGATGAAAAGACCATCTTCTTTTACTGGCTTTTGCTAGCCAAAACTAAGGCCATGCCAATTCAATGACGAAGACAGGGTTCTGTTTATAGGAATAAAAATCGCCATTATGATCAGCTTAATCTCACATAGATAAGTGCAAAAATAATCCCGACATATTAATTTGAAAGAGTTTTCTTAACTTTGACCAGCTTAGCATTGGAGTCTGTGACATCATGCGTTTATGATTTATAGAAGTTTAATATACATTTCGGGTTTATAAATAAATATATGAAAAAAAGAGTGAAGTTACAGATTTAGGCTCACGGGAGCTCCTTATTTATATTATCTTCAATATTCTCTTTACTAAATAGAACATGTCAACGGTCCCCAGCAACTTTAGAACCTGGATAAGTGTAGAATCTGATTGAGTTTCTGTAGGTCAGCTCTGCAACTTCCTTCTCTTCCATTCCCAGGAATGATGCGACGTAACTTAATACCTGCAAAACACCATTGATGTCAAATTCCCAGCAAAAGACCATCGAGATGTACGCAAGAAACCAACAAAATTCGTTAAGATCAGCAAAAAATTCAATAATAAGCTTACAACAGGAATATTGGCTGGCTGATTAAGCGTTCGAGACGCATCTCCGGGAACCCATTGTATCTCAGTAGAATTCAGCTTCGGCAGTGCATCAGGCGCGTCTGATTCCAGCAGAATTCTGTTCTTTGGTACCTAAAATTTGGATACATAACAAATTATGAGTAGCTCAATTTTGAAGGGAATTCGTAAGAGCATCGATAGCTGTCGATTAATTAAACTGACCGCTTTCAGCACTGCCTTCAGCTTCTCGGGGGTCATGAAGGTCGTGTGATGGCCGGAGAAGGAGAAGTAAGTGCCCAGCTTGACTAACCTCGGAACAAGTTCAGCTGAGCCCATGTAGGAGTGAAGCATCACGCCTGCCGGGAACGGTCCTATGGATCTGTGAAGTAAAGACAGTACACAACTCACATGTCGGATGAAAATCGGATCCACAGGAAAAATCTATGGTTTTGTCTTTCAATGAGAAAAAGCTAAACGAAGAACTGAGTAACTGACTCCATGATATCCAGAAGTTCGTCGAAGGCGTCGACGCAATGGACTGAAGCTGGTCTGTTTATCTCCTTTGCCAGTTCAATTTGCTGGTGGAAAACTTGAACCTGAAAGATTAGAATTCTTTTACTGCGAATAAATATCATCTAATAAGCTGAAATTGTCGAAAGGAATCCAGCACAAGAGTTTTGCTTGAACTCATGGAGATACGAATGGCACATTTAGAGTGGTAGCGGATTGATTAATGCAATCGTCTCATTTCTGAATGCAATCTTCTCGTTTTTTTCTCAAAAAGAACAAGATTAATTGATACCTGAAGCTGGAAGTCGGCTTCGGTTCCATTCGGCCACTTATGAAGACCAATCTGAAAAATTTCACAGATCAGTTAACAAAGTCCAGTATGTGCTTATCATTTTTTCAAATGTTGTGGAGAAGAAATAAACGATTTCTAGCTCGGAGGTTGTAGATCTTAACACTAGCGCTAGCGATGCACAAAACAAATCCAGGAAGGAAAATATAAAAAACAGAGGAAACTAGAAGGAAACACAGAGATCGAACTCGACCAGATATTTATAACTGAATTGATTCTGCTTGATCATTCTACAAAGGCTAGTGTTTTCTACAGTTATTGAAGCTCTAGATGTACTACAACAGTACAACTGACCATAAATGTAATAAATGCAAATGAGGATATCCTTCTCTATGCACCGAATTGAAAATTACTCTGTACAGAGACTGAACTCACTTCTCCAACCGCGGCAGCAGGCGTACTCTGAAAGTATTCCTTCAGCAAACGGAACCAATTGGGACTTCGATCGCCGAGAAACCTATTTCAATTTAATCATCTTCTCGAGTCTATTCAAACACATTTTCTAAAAATAAATCAAAGAAGTCAACAAATCGAAGAGAACTTGCCATGGATGGAGACCAAAGCAAGGCACCACTGACGGATAATCGTCGGACATTCCTTTCACTCGGAGCCAGTCTTTCTGCGGAGACAAATGGAATGAATGAAATACGGATTTAAGAAACAGAGAACAAAAAAGAAAAGAAGGAAAAATGAAGACTTTAATTACTTCTGAGACTCCATTGATGGCCATTAACTGGATGCCATAGCAGAGAGCGGTTTTAATGAGAAGAGACGAGACGTTGAAGACGCGAGGGTCCTGCAAATGGCAGTGTGCGTCAAACAGCTGCATCTTCTCCTAGCTGCTTCTCCGTCGCCTCTGAATTTGGTGATGGATTTCGGAAGTCAATGACTTCGCCCTCTTTCGAAAACAATCGCGTGAGAGAGACGGCATTGCGTGCTTGTTCGTCTATTATTATTAAATTTTTTTCATTTTTGTCCATCGCACCGACTTCGATGATACTAGGATTTATTATTCGGGTAAAATAATTTTAATATAAACATAAATTTTAGTGTTTTAATTTTTAAATATCAAACCAATTAAAAAACTGATCGTAAATCTGATTTTGTCTGATTAGACCTTATGATGAGACCTTATAGTTACAGTTAATAGGTATTTATTATTTGACAAATCATGTTTAATAAGTGGGTTAAGTGTGGTTAAGGGATCTATAGGTTGTGACATCCGACTTTATAGATTTTGTGTTTTCTTTGTTTTCATACCATTGGCAAATTATATCCAGACTAATTCTGATGGTACTGTTGGATTGAATTGGAAATTCATATCTATGGTCAAATGACTCAAATCTGCCTGCATTGTTTGATTCATATCTATGGTTTCTTGTGTGTCCATGTGTAGCACAATTGGCAGTCACATGTGAGCTTAGAGTCACCCTTGTGTCTTGATTGGGTCCCGTGTCAGGTTCTATCTCGGCCTTTGATTTATTCACGATGACCAAATCCATCTTCAACCCTTAAATAAGGTTTTGTCTTTGACCATTGACAAACTTCTGGTTAAACCTCTATGTGTAATGGTCAACACGTTGTGTTTTTTCTCGAAATCATATGAAAAATGCGTTTGATTAGACTGGTTATCAATCACTGATCCTACTTTCATGATTCAGTCATAATTTAATTCAAATTACTCGAGGAAGTCGTGTTTATCAAATTATGACCATCTCCAAACCAAAATCAATGTAGATTGTAAAGTTATCTTTTTTTTTTACATATCTTAATTCTCACCGTTTGCTTTTCCTTGGCAAGGCTTGCCTCCAAGTTCCATCCATGTATTTGTATTTTTACGTTATTTGAGGCCGTGCATGTATGGATGCACAGCTCTAGTTTGCCTATGTTTTTTACCTTTTAAGCATTTAAAAGGGCAATTACTCTATTATCATAAATTTATCTCTGCACTTGTTGGCCAGTTCATGTGATATAACTAACAGAAAGGAAAGAAAAGTCCCTTCGTCGGGTTACTAAGCGTGGTCAAGTCGAAGAGCAGATTGATAATCAATTGGGATCGGGTGATGATCGCCTGTCTCCGAGCTCTCCTACGGAAAAGCCACCACCTCCGATCCCGTTCCCGTTTTCGTTCCTTTTCAGCTCGTCTTTGCATCTGCTCTTCCCCGGGACAATTTTGAAGGAGTCGCGATTTCTTCGTCTCCTCCTCGGATGACATGATGATGCAAGATCTCGGCGTCGAAGCCAAGGAGGCCGCCGTACGGGAGGTCGCGAAGCTTCTCCCTCTCCCGGAGCTGCTCTCCTCGATCGCTTCGATCAAGGCGGATTATGTTCAGCGGCAACAGGTGTCGTGTAGAATTTATTCGGTTTAAACGGAGTGGAAAGCGAGAATTTGAGTCGTCATTGTTGTTTTTTACTTGATGCGAGCCGTCTTACTTCTCTGTCCATTTGATTATTCTAGATTTTTCTTTTTTACATAGTTTCGTCTGTTCGCATTTGCACTAGGAGACAGATGGATGCTCCCGATGGAGTTTTTGTCGGAAATTCATCCCGTACATTTCAACTCTCGTCTATTGCACGAGAGTTTGTAAGATTTTGTTGCTTTATTTAATTTTGTTCCATGTTTTACCACTCCTTCCGCTATCTATTAGCTGTCTTATTACTTGACTCGCAATGAGGAAGCATAATTTTAAGTGAAATCGTTTTGTTGACAGGCCAACGATGCACAGCTCAGTACTATGGTCGCAGAGCAGGTACTGGTATCCTGCTTTTTTTTACAATTGCTAACTTAACAACCAAAACATAATTTCCAGCTGTAATAATTGCCTAATCACCCGTTGTGTTTTCAATTGAAAGTTTAGGCAAGCACAGGCTTACATTAGATTGATTGGCAAAAGTATCCTCACAAAAGTTATAAACTCCACGAGGACATCTTAGATATTTTTTCGTCATTTAGTTTACTCATCTGTGGATAGAAGCAAAAAGGCTATAGCTAAAATGCAGTGTCAAACTACTAGCAATAAATGAATTTCGTACAATTTTACTTGTATTTTCTCTCCGTTGGTACCTTTTTAAAATTTGGCTAAGGTTACAAGCTTTTGATTAAAATTCAAATTTATGATGAAATAGATGTTGGCTTTTCCTAATTTCCGCTGTTATCATATTCTTTGTTGGTTTATATATTCTTAACATCGTTTGCAATATGTTTATGTCCCCATGCAATTGTGAAAACATCTCTGCTTGGTTGTTCTTCTCATTTTTGCGGATAAAGTTCAAAATGCATCATGTTGAAGAGCTCCTTGGCCTCCATTTGTAGCTTACTTTCCTTTGACAATGAAAATTTACTTTCTGTAACATTGCATGCTGGCAGGTTGAACAAGCACATGCTGGGTTAGAAGCACTTTCATTGTGTCAGAAGACAATAAATCAACTTCGCGAGAATTTTTTGTCCATTGAAAGGTATGTCTTGGTTACATATGGTATATACTCTTTCTTTATTGTCACACATGTTTTCTGATGTAAAGATTGAAGTGTCATTCTTTCTTATTTTTTTCTCTTCCTTGCAGCATTCATTTAGGGGATTTTGGGGGTTTCATTTTGATGTTAAATTTTTGACATGTCAGGTTATGCCAAGAGTGTCAAACTCTGATTGAAAACCACGATCAAATAAAACTCCTCAGCAATGCAAGAAACAACTTGAATACAACGCTAAAGGTTTGTTGTAGTTATTTTGATGCCCTGCCAGATTATTTATGACAGGTTACTACTAATTTCTGTTTTCCAATTCCTATATGCTTTCTTATTGACTATGATATCATTTATTTCCCCTTTTCTGCTTTGTGGAGGAAAAGACTTGAAAGTTCTTTACAATTTAATGAAGTGGGATGGAAGTTAATTTTTCTTTCCAAAGATTATTGCAGTTTCTTCCATAGGGCTTCGAGAAAAAAACCTTAGGATACTTCCACTAATATTTGTTTAGATTTTGTTTCTTATGAGATTTGTTTCATTGGTTTATTGGATTTTTTTTTTAATTATGATGTCATGGTTGGTGGCTGGTTGGAATTAGCTAATTTCCTGTGCCATTAGTAAACCTGCCCCACAAAAAGTTCTTCTGATAATAACAGTTGCATTTAACTGTAATTTATTTGATTCATCATGTAAAATCCATTACTATCTACTATTAGCTAAGTTGGGGTGAACAAGCAACACCTTGTTGTGACAACTTACCCTTAAATTCAGTTTCCCCACGACCATTCTGGTTGACAAGATGTACTAAATTGTAATTTGCTGTAACTTCTATTACTCAGCCTCAAGGCTAATTAAACACATTTTTTTTAAAAAAAAGAAAATTCATTATATCTATGTAACAATTGCAGTAGGAGCATAGGCAGTTTTTATTTTTGTTAGCAAAGAGATCTTTTGATACTATTCTGAACTGAGTTTTAGTGGCTTCTCTAATGGTTGATCACCTCAGTGGCTACATTACCTAGCAGGTGGGTGGGCGGCTGTGAGGTCTTGGGTTTAAGTCACCAGGGTTATTAGGCATTCCTGTGGGGTTAATCAACATTTAAAATAAGAGGAGTTTTAGTTCCTAATAATCTAAGAAAGCTCTAGTTTGGTATGCTTATTATTTTGTGGATTGTATCTGTTTGCTAATATGTCATTCCCAGTCTTTCTTCTGAAAATTGCGATTTTAACTTCTTAGCTCTTTCGTGTGGCTGGCTAAATGTTAAGCTCTTCAACAAATCTTTGTTAGGATGTGGAGGGGATGATGTCTATTTCTGTTGAAGCAGCTGAAGCACGAGATTCTTTAAGTGATGATAGAGAACTAATTAATACATATGAGGTACCTGATGCCAGATGGCATTTCATTTTTCCCATAGCTCATCTTAATTTGTATCATTTTATGGTTGTGTTTCTCTGGTTTATCTTCTCCTCTTTCTTGTTGTTGTGGAATGACTATTCTCTTCTCTTCTGATAGAGATAGTAAAGAAAATATAATTTTACTGGTGGTTCATGAACTTTGCCGTAAAGAATTTGGAATTTGAATCTGAAGTTCTTGTCATTGATGCAGAGGTTAACCGCACTAGATGGCAAGAGGAGGTTTGCTCTTGCTGCTGCAGCGTCACATAAGGATGAAGTTGGCAGACTAAAGTCAGCACATAGTTGTTCTTTGGTGTTTTACTATCTATCATAAATGTTTGTTGAAGATCTTTCATAATGTTGTGAAATAACAAAAACTTATATGAAACAGGGAATATTTTGAGGATGTGGATCGGACTTGGGAAACATTTGAAAAGACACTTTGGGAACACATTTCAAACTTCTATAAACTTGCCAAAGAGAGGTATTTACTCTGTTCTACTTTCCTTTCCTTTCAGTGCTGTTTTGTGATTGAATTAATGTCTTCATGGTACCTAACTACTATTTAAAATTTTGTTGAATTTGTTTATAAAATAAAATTGTTGATTGTGATCCTAAAAAAATGTGAAAGTGTTTCCAAAGCACCCCATGCACTAAAGGTTAGTGACCTAAAAGTCTGTCTGCTGAAGATGAAGTTGGACCTTAAAATTAATATGCAGCTAATATCATCTGGCCAATTCCCTAGTTCCTTCTGTAGAGGTCAGATCTGATGCTGCTTTCCATATTCAGAAGGGGGTAGCTTTGTATTGCTTTGGTCCGAATGCTAGTTGTAATGATCCAGTGATATATTGTGATTAATTAGTTTTTATTTTCTTTGATAAATTAATTCAATAAGAACAAGAATAGAAATGCAAATTAGCGCACAATTTCTCCGCCTAGGTGAATGAGTTGCAGGCCGAAAAGAAGCTCATCTCGGTGACCTAAACAAATGGAAAAGAAGAAAAATTCTGCATATTATGTTCATGTGAGCTCATTATTTTATTTTATGTATCTTTTATACAATTATACTCCTTTTTTTAGTTATTGGGGGGTTGGCAGGTGGGATAAGACTCTGCATAAAATCTATGTGGTATAACACACTCGTCAGAAATTAAGGGATCCTACTTTGTCTTCCTTATCATTGGCATTTTCATCTTTCATTTGGGCTCCCTTCAGTGGGACTCTCTTTCCATACTTGTCAGGAACTAGACCATCAAATGTAACATTTTCTACTTGTTTCATATTGCATCTGATGCTTCCTCTAGTCACTTCCTCTTTGTGTTTTTGCAGCCCACAAACGTTGGTAAGTGCAATAAGGTATGGCTCTTAGTAACTTCCCTATTCAATTTGCTCTGTCTTAACATGGTTATTTTAGTTAGAGTATAAATGTGAGTTTGCTCTTTTGTTTCTTTGTTGTCAGAAGCAACTTCCTATCATTGTTTTTCTCACTTAATTTTCTGCTTCTCTTTCTCTATCATTCTCTCATGATCAATGAAAAGATTAAGAAAAATGGAGATAATTATATTAGATTCTGGAGAGTGAATAAAGAAGAACTGAAATTTAAAAATTAAAGGTACTTTTGTGAAATCATGCAAAACTATGGTTTAGACCTCTTGGCAGCTTCATATGCACTAAAATTTTAATGAACATCCAAGAGGGATAGACTTGTTCAGGAAACCTGGTCCTTCTACTTCTCTAAAATTGTCCAATGAAATATTAGTAACGGTTTTCCAATGACTTGGTCTCCTGCTCTCCAAGGTTGACAATGATGCTGCTGGAGGCTTCTAAATTGTAAGAAAATTGGCAGTATTTAGATATTAGGAACATAACCACTTATATTCTGTCAGTAACAGCAATTGTATTCACTCCTCTTACATAGCCACTTCTCTTTTGTCAGAAGTGTTTAAAGAGAGCCGGTTTCAGATGTAACTTTATCGTGGATTTGTGAACTTACTACAATTAAACCTACTGTGGGTTGTTTTTACTACTGTGGGTTAATGAAATTATCACCATCAAGCCTACTGTATGTTTGTGAACTTACCATCATTAGTATGAACTTACCACCACTTATCCTATTGTAGGCTTGTATCATTTTCAGCTGTGTTGCTTATATATAGCATTGTAGTGTGAGGGTCTTGCTTTAGTTCTAACTGCTTAATAGGTTCAAAAGGTAAAACTTGTTATGAAAATACAGGAAATTAGTATGGCTTAAATGCAGCTTAATTGCAAAACAACCTTGTGCTAATATCTTAGAAAGCAACATAATTTCTGTGTAATATATTGTTGCACTAGGTGCAGCCATCCCTGTAAGCTAATGCAATGAAGTTCCTTTTACCAGGGTTGTTGAAATGCAAGAAATCATTGATCAACAGCTTGCTGAAGAAGCAGCTGAGGCTGAAGGTGGTGGCGCCATGGCACAAATTGCTAATCCTAGAAGATCTGCCAAGTAATGTTTATTTCTTTTTTCATCACATTTCTTGAATGAAGTAGTAATAGTACTTGTGAACTAGACCTAACCCTTGTCTGAGGACATTGAACTGAATGACTTTGTATGTTTCTGAAGTGTATCTGGAATATTTGGATGATATATTTCCTTAAATATCTTAAACATTACAGGAAACCAGCTGTAGCAACTGCTTCCCCTAGAACCTTGACTCAAGAAAAGAAGAGTCAGGGAAAGTGTTACAAGGACAAATGCTATGAGCAAATCAGATTAACTGTTGAAGCACGGTTTGACAAACTTTTGTCAGTTGTAAGTCTTCTTATTGGTAGTTCTATTGCTACTCATGAAAAGAAGAAAATTTATTGAAAGTTAAAACGTCAAGAAAATTTCTAATCAACTCCTGTTAATGCAGCTAGTTCTCGAGGATCTAAAAGCTGCTTTAGAGGAAGCTCGAACGGTAAGTGAAATGGACTATGTTTAATGAAACCTATAATATTGTCAAATATTCTTTTACTTGAACACTTTCTTCTTGGCAATGAATCTTTTTTTTTTTTGAGAATAATGATCACTTTTTTGTATTCATTGCAAAGAATGTTACAACAGTACCATGTTACAATATTCTTTCTGTCTTGAAAATAATTCTTGGTTACAACTTGAAATCAGTTTACTTGGCAATGAATCTTGATAAGTTTGTAAACTGAACTAGCAGTAGCAGAAGCCTATACTATGCTCCCGTACAAAAAATAAAATAAAAAATTGTCTGATAAAGTGTTGAAAATAATTGGTAATTTTCTAATGTCTTTTCATTTTCACTGATGAATTTTCTTGTACCAGATAGCTCAATCGTTAGGAATGCTGTTAAAAGTACTAGAGGCCAAATGCTTGAATCCCATCCAAACAACGACAAATATACTTGTTGTAGTCTATAAATAACATTAGCTTGTTAATTGAGATTTTATATTAGAGAGAAAGTGAGTTCAATGCATTCATAAAGTCTAGTCTATAAACAACATTAGCTTGTTAATTGAGAGATTATTTTATTTGTTTTATATTCTAGAGAAAGTGAGAACAGTGCATTTGTAAAGAGCCAAAAAGGAAGAAATATTATTAAGGAAAAGCTTTGAAAGTTTTGTGACTGGATCTATGTTTTTAATTGAGTGAAATGGATTTGGATTACTTGTTTTAGTGTGAAACATTAATGTTTTTTTCTTTTATTTGAAATGAACTAAAGTTTGGTGCATATTATTTGCTTATTTGTGATTGAGATATATTTGGCATTTATTGGCTGCTATTCTGACCTTCAGATTGGTGACGAACTTGGAGATATATATGATTATGTGGCTCCCTGTTTCCCTCCAAGGTTTGTAGCTTGAAGTTCAATCTTGAATGTGTTTCTATCTGGGTCTACCAGAATTCGTTACTGTGAGAAGTTATTGAAATGCAAGTATTTCTTCCATTTTGGGGCTTAAGTAAACCATTCTATTTACATTTTGTTTAGAATTTTTCCTTTCAAATAAAGATAAATGGAATTATCAGTGGATTCTTCAAGCTCTTGCTTGTTATTTGTCCTCCTATTTATGAGATGACATCTTTTTAATCTCTTGTTTATTCATTATATTGCAGATATGAAATTTTTCAGCTTATGGTCAATCTCTATACTGAGCGGTTCATTCAGATGCTCAGGTTGCTCAGTGATAGGGCTAATCAACTGACAAATATAGAAATTCTAAAGGTATTATTTTTCAATTAAACCTTTTTAATTGTCTCTTTATGATTTTTGATGGAGCATGAATTCTGAATCCCCTATTTTCTTTTGAATTTTTCATTATTTTAAAGAAAAATATTTCCATATCAGTGAAGTTCAGTGTTTACTTTGTTATTTATTACGATTGTCTTCGTCACCAGAACTGGTCTATTATTACTGGTTGTCACAGGTAACTGGTTGGGTTGTTGAGTACCAAGACAATCTTATCGGTCTTGGTGTTGATGAGTCTTTGGCACAAGTTTGCTCAGAGAGTGGTGCACTGGATCCTCTTATGAATGCATATGTTGAACGAATGCAAGCAACTACTAAAGTTAGGATTTTTTATTTTATTTTATTTTATTTTATTTTTTCTGTTGATCTTATCTTACTCTTTGCTTTTTACTCTTTTTCTATATTTAGAAATGGTACACAAATATCCTGGAAGCAGACAAAGTGCAAGAGCCAAAGAAAACAGAGGACGGGAAGCTCTATACTCCTGCTGCAGTTGATTTGTTTAGGATTTTGGGTGAACAAATACAAATTGTTCGAGACAACAGAACTGATGTCATGCTGTATCGGACTGCACTAGCTATTATTCAGGCATGAAAATATCTTCTGTGTTCATGCTTAGTTCTAATTGCAAAAACATATTAATATTTTTTTTGAAAACTACGTTTTGTGATTTCATTTAAGACAAAGTCTGCTTTTTGTTGACCAAGCAGCTGATGTGGTTTGTACATTCCTCCTTTTCATCAAATACCTGAATTAATTATGACACACACACGCACACTCTCTCTCTAACAGGAACTTTGACTTGCTTTTTTTTGTCACCTTCAGATAATGATCGACTTCCAAGAAGCGGAGAAAAAACGGCTTGAAGAGCCGGCCTCAGATATTGGTTTAGAGCCTCTCTGTGCAATGGTTTGTCCATCAGAATTTCTTTCATATGTTATCTGTTTATCAATATTTGGTTAATTCTATTGTATGATATCAGGTCAACAACAACTTACGCTGTTATGATCTTGCAATGGAACTTTGCAACAGCACATTGGAAGCCCTTCCCCAAAATTATGCGGAACAGGTATGTAATTGCCATGTTTTCTGCTTTGCTCATTTGAAAATCATTGACAAATGCTACATAGATCTGAATTAATTTTGTTTCCTTTTACCTCAAAGTTTTGGTTATCTTTTAAAATTCTATAGAGGTAGTCCATTTGACTTCAATAATTAGCACAAGTACTGAAGAAGTCTAACAAACAAAACCTAATGTTTCAGCAACTCGATTAACTGGAACCAAATGCAGGTCATTTATTTATGGCTCGAGTTTTCATATTGATCTGTGCTAGATAATTTTTAGCTTGGCCCTGAGCACACAGAGATCCATCCAGCAAATCTCATACACTATGCAGGTGGATTGAGATGAATATATACCAAATAAAAGTCAACTTGTATCTGATTCACGAGTCTCCTTCTGATGTTTAAATTGTCTTGTCAGGATTATTGCTTGAATCAAAATGATAATAAAAATCTTGCATGCAAATAATACGAACTAATACCAACGTGTTTTAAAGCATATAGCAAAAAGGCACATACACAGATGTGAATGTCCAAGAATAACCTGTTTTGCTCTTTTTCGGTTCAAACATGTATTTTGCTTATTCTGATTTACAAACAATTAATACTTTTGTTTTCTGTAGATAAATTTTGAGGATACATGCAAAGGCTTCCTTGAGGTTGCAAAGGTTTGTATAGGTTCTTGTAAAAGACACGTTCACCTTTTCTGGTTAATGTTTGTTTATGCTTGTGGTAATCAACTTAATAATGGTCGTATCCATATCCTTTGCTCTTGCTCAGCTCGCTTGTCTTCTTAGCTCTAGCTTCTTAAGTTCCTCTTTGAATTTACTTTTTCTCTTTTCCTGAGGAAATTGCGTTTGCCTGTTGATGACCAGGAAGCTGTACGAGTAACTGTCAATGTTATCTTTGATGACCCTGGTGTGCAAGAGTTGCTAGCTAAGCTTTACCAGAAAGGTACTTATCAGGTTGTTTGCTTTTTATTGGAGAATCAAGTTCCATGTGAATAAAGTTTCTTCTTTTTCCTTTTCTGGAACTATCTTTAGTTTTCTTTGGAATGTTGATTGAACATGCACAGCACACCCCATCCCCTGGTGCTTCTTTTTATGTGATTTTATCAAGGGCTGAGCCTAAAAGAAAAAACAAAAGAGTACAAGCTAGGGGAGTACTTCTTGTGAGATTTGAACTTGAGATTTCCATGCTTTAAACCACTCCATATGGCCATTGAGGCAAAACCCCCTGTGTCATTGTTTCAAATGTGTTGAAATGAAGTCCTATTACACCCCAAACTGACTAGCCTCTTAGGAGGCCTATTGCTCAAAGTTAATAACGTTTTTCTTAACACTTATATTTGCTGAACTTATTCTTACTCAATATGCCCCCTTATGTCCAGCCTTACACACAATGGGTCTGGGACATAGGCATAAATGTATGACAGGAGCATACATCTCATCAGCAAACTAGCACTCGCTTCATGAAGCCCACAAATAACTCGTGGAGCACAAATTGGTCCTTGACCCACACATACAACATATAATTTTACTTAAGATTGATCCCTGTTTCATTCCAAAAGTGTCATCCTCCTAAGAGGCCTAATCCTCAACCTTATAACCCATTAACTTTCTTCAACATTTTCATTGCAGTGCTTTTTCTCTGAATAATATGCCTTTGGACTTTGAATCCATTGGTGTACATGATCCAAACCATGATGTATATTAGATGTCTTTTCTTACAATTCTCAGTTATTTTATTTATTTCAGATTGGTGTGAAGGATTGGTTACTGAATATCTAGTTGCAACATTTGGTGATTATTTTACAGATGTCAAGATGTAAGTTTTTCTTATCACTGCTGAAGTCTTTGAAGGATTATTATGCACTAGGCATACCCTTTAAACATTGTTATTCAACACATTGCATGTCTTCCTTTGCTTGGTTAGTGGACAGAGTGACTTATGTGGACAATGTGATGTCATCATTTTCTCAGGTTCATTGAGGAGAGATCGTTTAGAAGGTTTGTTGAAGCTTGTCTAGAGGAAACAATTATTATATACGTGGATCGTCTCCTTACACAGGTGCTGTAAAAAAGACAGTTTTCACTAATCTATTCAGTAATAAGACTTGCTTTTGTACTGTTAGCCATTTTCGGTCTTCTTTACTTCTCATGTTTCAGTGTATAGAACTTTTGCCTTAGAAAAGAATATTTTGAAATGATATTATGTCTCCTTCAATTAGTTGCGTACCTCTTTTCATTTTTTCCCCATTTTATGCTAATATTTCAGAAGAATTACATCAAGGAAGAAACAGTTGAACGTATGAGGCTTGATGAAGAGGTTTTGACAGATTTTTTTAGGGAATATATCAACGTAACGGTAATAAGGCTTCTCTTTAGTGACTCTCATTTACTCTCTGGGTTATTTCTATTGAGCCCTGCATCTAATGTTGCGCTGAACATCTTCTATCTTGTTTCATGCTGTAAGAATGATTATGAGCAGATTTTGTTTGGTTTCAACCTTAGAGCTAGGACCATGATATCCAACTATTTCCCTGGTTCTAGGGCTATCATTGCCCTCAATCAACAGCTGTCTGAGGACCACTACTAGGGTCTAGGTCTAAAAGTATTTCTATTGCTGTTGTACTTCTGTTTTTAATTTAAAAATTACTTTTTCCTCTATGATGAAGGACTATTTGTTGTGAAGTTTGAGGACTGTAAATGGGAGAAGTGAGAGAAGGGAGAGGTAAGAGAAAACGAGAGAGAGTAAATGCAGTTGATTCAACCTTTCTTTAGGGGTCCATGATTTCTAGCACTGATTTTTTAAGCTATATTTGACCTGCATTTGTTGTATCCTCTCAATTTTTTAAGGGATCTTAGATCAGTCTATGAAGAAGGCAGATAAAATCAATTATGAACTGGATCTGTAGTCCAATCCTGAGTATTCTCCTAGTATTGCATTTCTCAATTTCTCAGTGTGAAGAGAAAAATTCACACATCCATAGTTGTATAAAAGCTTTTATGTTTACATGAAGACAGCAATAGTACTGCATATTCTGCAGTGGATTTTAATGTCCTAAATGATGGTTTTAAGCAGAAGTGTTTCATTTATCTTTTTATTATCACATTCTTTTAATTAATTCTGCTAAATAAATTTGAGCCTTATATTTTGGTTATAAGTCAACTTTTTGTTATTGTTCTTTTATTTCAGTGTAGTCTGGGTTAATATCCTTTTTTTTAATTTTTGGTACAGAAAGTAGAAAACAGAGTGAGCGTTCTAAGTGAGCTTAGGGAGCTTGCCTCGGCTGAGAGCCTTGATACTTTCACTTTAATCTACTCAAATATAATTGAACATCATCCAGACTGCCCTGTAAGTAACATCAACAATTGTGTTTTAGCAGTAATTGTGGGAAAAATTCAGAGAGGTTAACTTTTGTTATTGCAGCCTGAGGTTGTTGAGAAACTAGTGGGAATGCGAGAGGGCATACCCCGGAAGGACGCGAAGGAGGTATTACTTTCCTCGACTGTAAAACCATGCATTGTCATCATTGTTGTCATCGTCATATTTTTCATCATCATCATCATTATCATTATCATCGTTGGTGACATCATCATCGTCATTGTCAACATAATCAACCACTTCTGCACTTCGTCTCTATGTTGGTCAGCTCTTGAAATGATTTTTTTCTACTGTGTTCCATCATATGCTGACTCTACTGTGGGTTACTGGGCTTTGTGTACTATTTCTTTGAAATATTTACATGTTTTAATTTTGCATTTTTTCTTTATATAACTTGCCAAGGCATACCGTAGATTTTGTTTTAAAGGCAAACACCACAGCAAAAGTTGTCTTTTTGGGCATTATAGGCAAGGTGCATTCAAAATTCGTATTTATTTGGGAATGGAGGATGTTCTCATTTAAACCTTACATTGTGAACCATCTTTAATGGGTGAAATTCCATATTTGAGTAGATTTAGTGAATATATAAATCTGTG
Organism: Aristolochia fimbriata; assembly: GCA_019845555.1. Lineage (NCBI taxonomy): Eukaryota > Viridiplantae > Streptophyta > Magnoliopsida > Piperales > Aristolochiaceae > Aristolochia > Aristolochia fimbriata. The sequence continues at coordinate 40,451,689 of CM034079.1, read as the reverse complement.
GGTATATTCAACTCGTGTTAAATGATAATTAACTTGGTTCAAAAGATGATATCCTTATATCTCTCAAACACTGGCACTTCCTACTATTACACCATAAGCTGATTATAAGAGGTTCAACTGGTACTACTGTAAAACATTTGTTTGTATATGGACTACATAAAATATCTGGTGGGAGGATCTTTAAGCTTCATGGACCCAAAATGACACAAAACATATTGAATTTTTTCCTTTTTCCGTAATTAAGGTGTTTTAAACATGAGCCCTACACAATTTGTCCTTGGTCAACCAGTTTGATTTGCAGCCATTTGGGGACAGTTTCCTGTGTGAGCACGAACAAATGCCTGCATATGCCTCTCATAAAAATCATGGAAATTTTTTAAGAACTGGAAATAATTAGTTTTTTATATTGATTTAAAGATACTGCCTAGTGATTCGCTCAATGTGTTTTCAAATTATTGAGTAGAGTTTTCTAATGCCATGATCGGCTGAGACAAACAGTTTTGAGTTTCTTACTTTTCTTGTATTTATAGAAGTCATAGGGTGCACCAGATTGATCTTTATTTATCATCTTGCTACACAAATCATCAAATTGAAAATGTTAAAGATCATGTGGGAAAGTAACATTATATGGCGAGGCCAATATACTTCTGGTGGCAGAACCTACCAGAAACCTACTATATGTGGCTCTTACATGATGTGAAATGGCATGGAAGCTTTTTGCCACTACTTGGTACGCCTTTTTTCTTGGTGTGAATTTTGGCCCTTCTGTTGGTTCTCTAACAGGTTGTACAAGAATGCAAAGAAATATACGAGAAGAATCTGGATGCCAACCCCCACAAAGCAGGGTTTGTTTTTGGGAAAGTGAAATGCCTTACATCCAAAGGATCTCTATGGAAGAGGCTCACTTGAGTTCCAAGCTCTCTGTTGGTGTGAATTTTGATAGGGGGTCAAAAAGAGTAGTCAATGTTTATGGTTTTGAGGTGTTGCATCTGTATATGAAGAAACACATTTTCACTGTTAGTTATAAGTCAATCTTGATTTGGTCACCTACTGTGTGCCAATTGCCTTGTTTCCAGAAGTCACTCGGCGTTCATTTCCTGAATTTAAACGGGGTCAAGACCCAGCTTTCTGGAGGAAGAAATAATGTTGGTGTCATTTTAGGGTATTCTAGTTATACCACTTGACCTTAGGAGAGAGTTTGCCCCAGTACAAAACTCTGTTACCCTCAACGACATCGTGAAAATTTTATGTTTAAGAAATAAGTTGACATTGGACAGGGAATGAAATAAATTACCGAAAACGTATGAATTGAAAAAAGTTTTATCAAATTTGAGTACTTATCTGGGAAAGTGTCCAATGGATTTGCTTTTTATTTTTTGAAAGAACTAGAGTTTGTAATTTATTAATTAAGCAATCCTCCATAATTTGTTTAAATAAATGCAACTTTTGGTAATTTGAAAATTTTGTAAGACGGTCTCAGAAAAAATCTAAAATTGATAGCGAGGTGGACTCTCATAAAACAGAGGTAGTAAGTAAATAAAATAATCAAATCAGATTAAATAGGATTACCGATATATCTAAAATATATGACCAAAAAAAGGGTAAATGGTTATTCCATAATTAGGTACAAAAACTTTCTGAATTTTGAACACCACGAAAAATTCTTCTGGGACTGACCGACTATAATGTTGGTAAATAATGGGTTGCAGGTTAGAACGCGACCAAACTTTCACACTTCCACACTGAAAACAACGATGAATATACATCTCTGATAAAACAAGCAAACTGGAAAAACAAAACAACCATTTATGGCTAGATATGTTACGTTCCTAAATGCTGGGCTTCCACTAGATAAGTTCTACCTCAGGCTCTAATTTACGACGGATAATCGTACAGAAAAAAGCCATATATAGAACCACGTAAAAGTTTCTGCAATCAGATTTCGATTATTTTCAACTGATTTTCAACTCTTAAGGATATCCACTAATTTCCGAAAAAACACCCACCCGCCTGAGCCACCATATATCTATAAAACGTTCTGGTTTCTCCCTCTCAGAATATACGAATACTAAGAATCAGAAGCAAGATCGAGAAATGGGGAGAAGGCAGAGTTCCGTGGCGCTGATCTACATTGTGTCCATATTGGCCTTCTTTTTAGTCAATGAGGCGAATGGAACTGCTTGTCTCCCTTACTGCATGCGTCAGTGCGTGCACGCGAGGACGGCGGTGTTGTCCCGATGCCGGAATCAGTGCGAACGGCGGTGTCACGAAGGCCAGGGCCGGCTCTCTCAACTCCACATCGAACGACAACGTAAAGAAACTAAATACCCTCGAACTGGGTTGCAGGGAAGGCTGGGTAGACCACACTGGTTAAGAGGCGGAAGACCCTGAAACATCCCGGTTAGATTAATATTCCTCATTTTCTTTTCTTTTCTTTTTTAACAAAAAGAATAATTTTCTTTTATCAGTTCCCCACGTCTTTTCTGGGTGCGTTTTGGCACTGGTGACGGATTTTTGCACACTTTATTAATTATTGTGTAATTATTGTATAATTAAAACCCTTAAACATCTTCCTGCACAGCTAGCCTTCCCTCCGGCCTCCGGCTGAAAGTGGTAAAGGGAGTGTTTTTTTGGCTCCCTCATCTATGTAACCTCTTTAAGACTTGGAGTTTTTTCAGGCTTCCAAAAGATAACAAGGGAATTGTATATGAAGGAGACTTCAATTTTAAATTGCTTTCCACATAACAAAAGAGAAAGTAGCTTGTGTTTGAGATTATTTACTTTAATATTGATCTTCACAATACCTGGACTTGTTTCAATTAGAGTTAAATATGTATCTACATATATATAAAAAAAAACCCATCAACCTCTCCATATGATTAGAGATTACAAACTCCAATGTGGAAACACAAGACAAAATAAGAATTGAAGGCCAGATAACTAGGTTAGTGGGGTTTAGTGCTTGTGCTAATAAAAATATTTAGATACTAACCATATTAATGTGATAGTGGCTCATGTGTTCGCAAAAGGTTTTCCTCTGGTGTAAAGTGTAAACCGTAAAAGCGAGTTAAACGAGTTGCCATGTACTTCACGCTGAGTTGTACCCACGTGCAACATATGGGACGACTGGAGGAGGAGTGGCCTATCTGAATTCTGAGTTTTCTGACATCTTTCTCCAGACTCTAGTCTCCAGTCTCCACCATGAATACACTTGTCTTTATCTGACAAGTCATTAAAGTCGCCATGTCTATCCAGAATCCAGATTCGCGAACTCGGACGAGTCCATTCCGTCGAATTGGGAATCTTGGGATCCGGACTTTTCGACGATAATAAATGAGTAGGCAACAAAGCGAAATGCCACGGCCAAATAACATTCCAGTGCTGATTAATTGGGACATGGGGAACAAATAACTAATTAAACCTTCTTAAACTCCTCAAGTAGTTCAACGATCTCCTCTCCCTTATGTGTGAACGGCCTAACTCCCCTACTCGTCGAAGTGATCTTCACTGAACCAGTTATTCTATGATATAAATCAGAAGTCCATGGCCACCGTGATTGGTGCACAAGGTGGCGAGGAAGCGGATCGGATCCCTTCCCATGGTCAATCGTAGATATGGACAAAAAAAAAAAAAAAAAAAAAAAAAACGTACTAAACCGTCACGTTCGTTATAAAATATCATAATCAATAATTAAAAATACTAATAGAGAAAATTCTAAGATATACGATGGCCTGAGTTCCTGGGTCGCCGCTTGACAGTTGGCACGAAGGACCCCATTGGTTCAGTGGTCTCTGTCACGGAGTCGTCGTGCGTTCGGTGGCCCCATCTCTCGTGACAAAATCTGGAAAATAGAGGAAACAAAGAATGTGACAATGTGATGTGCCTGCCGAATGGGGCCCGCACACATTTTAGTATTTCATGAACGTGCGACTTCATGTGGCCTTGCCAGAGTTTGGGATATGGTCAATTGCGCAGGTCAGGGTATTTACTGTATTTCATTTTGATATTTTCTTTATATTCAATAATATCTTGTGATATGATGACCTTCCTATTTTATACTTCTTTATTTTTTTAATAAAAGATCGTGATATAATTTTGTATTGTGAAATATTTTTCCCTTTCAGTATGATGATGCATTATTAAAATAAAATAAAATAAATAGCAATGACCCTATTTTAATTTAAAAGTATTTTTGAATACTAGGTTTTTATAAATATTTGTAATATTTGGTAGTAGTTTAACTACCAATTAGGTCAAACAAACGTACTAGATCATATTTAAAGATTACCCAAAAATTCAGCTAAAGCTTAAACAATGAATGAGAAGATTATGTAAAAGTCAACTCATCTTCTAACCGATATTAATAAATGCTTTTTGCTGTTGGTGGGAAATCTTATTACTTGCATTTAATCGAGTAAAAACTTGATTAAAAGGTTATTATCGCAGTCGCGAAAATGATGGTAACTTGGGAAGTCACCATATAGCACGTCTGTCTTTCTTTCGACAATCCACTCAACTTCATTAATCCTTCTGTTTTTGCTGTTTTGGTAACAAATCTATGGTTAGAGCCTGAAAGATGACAGACAAATCCAGCTACATGGGTTTGCCCAGAAATCTCAGAGGTACAAATTATAATCAGACAAAAGAAGTTGCGAGGAAGACGACTGGAAGTGATCCCAAAACAATATAAAAGCTTCCCAGTTCCAACTCCAAACAGAGTGCTTTAAATATGGCATTCATGGCGTTTAATATATAATACGGAACACGATTGAATTTTCCAACAAGCAGACGTATCAGTAGGAGCTTTCGACCAACGATAAAAAAAAAAAAGAAAAAAAGTTGGAGCTTCAAAGTCGACTTCGGTTTTTATTTTATTCAGTCGTGATTGTTAATGGGTGATATCAGGGAAAACAGGCAAATCTCACCAACTTATTGATGCTTGATCTTTCACACACAAACCCAAGTTTCAGCATTTATTCACGGTCCTCGGCTGTCACATTGTGATATTGGACATCGGGACTCGGGACTGGGGGAGCTGTGGGCGTTCATCACCTTCTGCCCTGCGTGAAGGAGTGTGGAGCTGGTGTAGGAGGTCATGGAGGGTGAATTGGAATGGGAGGGAGAGGTTGACTCTGGTCTTGTGACGAGGCCGCGCAGAAGCAAAGCTGAGAAGATGGGAGTCGAGGAAGAAATGGCAGAGAACAGTGCAGAAGTAACGATCGGAGAGAAAGAGAATGGTGTAGACCTTACAAAAGGAGAAAAAGCGAATGGTGTAGACCTTACAAACGGAGAAAAAGCGAATGGTGCAGACCATATAACAAAAGGAGAAAAAGAGAATGGTGCAGAAGAGAGTGTTGAAGTTACATATGGGAAAAAAGAGAATGGTGCTGAAGAGAGTGTTCAGTCGCAGGGGAGTGTTTACCTCGACGCATCTCAAGGTTTGTGTCTCTTCCTTGTTTACTTCAGGTGGAGTGGTGTTGGGAACTTCTGCTGTGGGTTGGATAAAATCTTTCGTGCTTATTGTTCTGTTGCTCTTGCTGGGTCCTGTATGCTGCCAGAGGGGTCCCTCTTGTCGCGGTGAAATGCCGATGATTCGTTTAATAAAAGACGGAAACTGTAGCTTTGGACTTCCTTTTTCACTTTCATTTTTCGCCGTCTGTAAAGCAGAGCGCTGGATCCTCTCCTCGTCTGCCTAGAGCCGTGATTGGTCTTAGTATCTTAGAAACGGGACGGGCAGTGCAGTCTTCTGTTTTTCCTTTTGTTTTGCTGGTTTCCCAAGAGATTAAGATAAAATCTTGTTACCGTTACGGAATCTATCTTGGGTCGTTTATTTACTAGGATCTGTAGTTCTTCTCCTTCAAATGGCCGAAAAATACGTTTTTCGGATTTCAGGGTCGTTAAATGACTGAAGAATGTTGAAGCGAGAGTTGACGAGGTTGCAAAACACATTTTAGCTCTAGAGTGTTGGTTTTTGTCGATGGGAGCTTCGTCCGGTCGTAGAATTAAAGAAATTTCTTATTTTGCTCTCTATTCGTCTGTTTTATTTCCATTGGTGGTTGATGCCTCGAAATTACTTCACAATGCCAATTTATCTGTAATACCTCCGCAATCGATCCCCGGACTGGCCTTAGATGTCGGATTAAATCAGTTCAAAGAAATTTCTTGTTTGCAGGTCTCTAGCGCACAACTAAACTTCTTTTTCTTTGCCACCAAATTCTTCAAATAGTGAATCTGAACTATTTCCTAGTCATTCAGCTGTCAGTTTGTTCTAAGCTTTCTTTTAGAGCTAATGTAAAGGACTTAGAAACCCGTAAATTCTTGGTTTCTACTACAATATCTGAAATTTCTGGGAGGTTGAAAACTATTGTGGCAGCATGTAGTAAATTCTTTTTGAGTTCTAACCTCTTTCTGATCTTTATTTTAAGATGTTTTTTCCTTGTTCCTTTTTTTTTTCTTTTTCTTTTTTCTCTGTATCTGCCTTCTAGCCAAGGAGATGTGATTTTTCTTAATCGCCTATTATTTGGTAGAACTTGCATGCTCGTCCATGGGATGCACAAAGATCCAATCCAACTTCTAGTCTATACTCTGTTCTGTATCTTGTATTTTAGCCCATCTGAAAGCTCTTTAGGCTGAAATTGTTCAAATATCCTCATCTTCTTGAGGCAGCTTTTGGAAATACTTCTGAAATTAGTATTTTGGTGAACAGTGAGCATAGAAATTACCCTTTTCATTTTGTACTGAAGGATTATGGAAGTGCCGCGACTGCACTTGGACGTACAAAATGGAAAATCCGGGAATAGATAATATTCAGAATCACAATCATTATTTCCATCAGGGTAAGATATGAACAGTATGATGTCAACAGGAACCATCATCTTAGTCTGTGTTCTAGTTATTTTTATACTGAATCTAGTTTTCAAAAAATTTCTTTTTATTTTTCTTTATCTTTTTGGTTTGTTTGTTAAAACCATTGCTTAATGGTTAAATTCTTTATGGCTTCAAGTATTTTTTGAAACTCTATTATGTCCAGTCTGCATCTGTTTCTGCTCATAATATTACAGTTATGAAGATTATACTGTCTACATTACTGATAATCCTAGCTATGATGTTATGACTAATGCATATGGTTTGGGTTCTTGTTTCACTTTATAAGTATTCAACTTCTTGGAAGTTTGGTCGTATGGATTTTCTAATAGTCTGAAGTCTGAACAAGAATTTCTTTTCATTCATAAATTTTATGCTGAATCTTCATATGCTAATATTTGCAGGTATTGAAACAACAGTTGCAGATGTAGGGAATAACTTAGAGACTCTTTTTTGGCCTGTTGCTGATCGGAAGCAGGAGAATGGAACAGCATTCAAAGATAAGGACGTGACAAACCAGAATGGGTACTCAATCCTGAATAATCATAAGCAATCTGATGTGGCTGAAATAGAAGTAGAGAAAACTGAACCACAGAAGAGTGCCACCAAAGAACTTTTACCTGCTAAACAACACAACAAAGTCAAACAAGAAACAGCCGAATACGATCTTGAGAGAATAATAGAGGAACAGGAAACACATGATTTATACTGTCCTAATTGCCATTCATGTATTACTAAGAGAGTGATTTTACGAAAAAGAAAACGGTTGGGTCGTGTTGTGGAAAGAGAGGCAAAGCCTGAAAAACTAACACGTATCGAACCAGTTTTGGGTGGGAGTGCTGCTGGATCTGGTGGTTCTGATCAAAGTCAAGAACCTGATGTGTTCAGGTGCTTGTCATGCTTCAGCTTTTTCATTTCAACAGGTAATTTCTTTCTGTTACTAGTATTTAAAGTGGCTACCTTTGAATTTCCCATACTTTGCTTTGTTTTTATGATTGAAACTATGCTCACTCATTTAATATTCATAATCTTCATTAGATAGTCTTCATGAGGTAATTTGCATTCTGCCCAAAGCAGGGACTTAAATTAAGTCCTACATAAGTCACTGAGAAAGCTTAGAAAAACATGTAAAATGTGTTTGATTAATGGAAAATATCTAAGATACACGCTCCTTGCTATGAAACTGCTTTGTTCATTGTTCTAAAAAAAAACTGTTTCTTTTTCTGATATTTCCCTATATCTTTACCAAGTAACATTTGGCTCTTGTTAACTGCTACAATCTACTATGACCATGTCTACCAGTATGCTTGTGAAACAATTTTTGGCATTGGTGTTATTTAAAATAAGGAGTAAATAACTAATAACGTGCATGTATGATGCCGTCAAATGCAACAAAGGAAAGTCATTTTCTTGTTCATATACTTGTGTTTTTCATTGTTCTTCAATGGTACTGAGTGAAAAGGAAACTGAAAATATCTGAGATGGTAAAAGTATCCATTTAAAAAAAATAGATGGTGAGAGTATTGCTGAGATAGGTTCAATGCAAGGACATCTATGGTTAGTCTTAATCTTCAGAACAAGACATTGTGGTATTCACTTCATTTTAGCAACATGGTAATTTTTGCTTAATAAGTTAACAGGTTACAAGAAACAGCTATTAGCGGTAGCATGATGCATGCCGTTTGGATCGAGACATTTGCTGGAGTTAGCCACAAACGTTTATTGGCTTCTTCCATAAACTTCTTTGTTACAAAAGTTACTTGATGAGTTGATTTCATCTCAGATTTTGTTTTTGCTGATTCATTTATTTCATGTACTCTGTTGAACTGCAGCAAGTGGGTTTAGATTGTTCCGGATCTTTCAAAGACGAGGTGAGAATGACAACTTGCAAACTCCTAATGGCAACTTGCTTACTCCCCAACCACCTCCTGCTCAAAACTTGAATGCTACTACCTCAACACCTCAATCTGTCAGAGAGCCAGGTCTGGCTGTTTCTACCCATGTTAAACTATTTCACTTAGTTTCCCACCTAAACCTGCCATCTTTATTCTTATCATCCCTAAAAGACTTGCCAAGAGGGTACCATAAGAGTGTTAAAATCTGCACTGATATACTTTAGAGATTTTTGCAGGTGGCTATGAGTCTAATGTTGGTCTGGGATCTGACATTCCTCTATCTGGTGAAGATAATCTGAGAACTCATCCTGGTAAGCATCTAACAGTGATTTGCATTAGCCAACCTTTATTTACTGAAGTTGCATGTATTAATTGACAAAAAGGGTAACTATGAAGAAAATAATCGTGAAACACATACTTAACATCCTATGAAATCTTTGCAGTTGTCAATACTGTTGGTTTGGGATCTGCAGCACCTCTCTCTAAAGAAGGGAAAGAAACAACAGAAGTGGCACTGAAGCATCCAGGTTGTTGTCTAAAACTAATCTGCACCAGCCAGTTATTTTTCTCTGAAGTGCACTTATGTAGGTATATAAGGAATCAACAGAGGACTGATTCTTTCTAATGAAGGAATGCATCCTATGAATAATTGAAAAAAGAGTCCTTGCCAGTACTGAAAAAAGTGAATTGCTGCAGCAGCTGGTGGATTTCTATGCAGAATGGCCCCTGTCTGCTGCTGCACTCAAACTGCAGCAGCAGCTGAAGGACATAATAAGACTGATTCATTTTGAAGGTGCTGCAGATTCTGTTGGGTACACAAGAGGGTAACCTTTGGTAGCAACTGGTAACTTTAGTCTTAATTTTAATGTGGAAGTGGAGGTATAGACACCATTTTGTTTTTGATATTGGTGAGTCAGTAAACTGATGATAGATAGTTTTTTCGAGAACACCATAACTATATTACAAGAGGACATGGATGTCAAGTTTTGAAGAGGGAAAGTGGAATCAAAGTAACGTTGTCCATCAATTTAAAATCTTGGTTACATAAATCCACTTGTTTGGTGCTTCCTGGGATTTTTGCCTTCTGTCTCACTTGTATGGGATCCTGCTGGTGAGTGGTAGGGGGTAATGGTTGGTTGTCATGGATCTTTTGGCTGCCTGCAAGCTGCCATGCACACATTCAGTTTCTATTGCCTCATGCTGTGTACTTTATGCTGCATTACCACTCGAGGAGACAAAGTGATTTATATCTATTTCTGCATGAAACTACTTATATCCCTTCCATACTTAGAACTGCAGTATGGTAAACCGACCTCTCTACTAAAGGTCTTCCGAAACTTCCAGTTCTGTTCTTGGAGGTTTACACCATACTTTATATTCATTATTTACTGCTGCAACTGACACACATCAATCATTTTGAGATTGCGATTATTGCTCATCAGTTTCAAATGGAGGAAAAGAGTCATTCTTGTGAGAAGGTTATTGCCTTTATAGAAAGAGAATATATGATGGCCACATTGTAGAAAGTGGAAAATCAGAGGATGTATAGTGAACCTGACAATGGCCCCTTTCCTACAGAAAGATGTTGCCAATCAATGCCATATCTAGCAAGTGACGCTGCTCAAGAGTTGGGAGATCATTGAGTGTGTTTTTATATAATAGATGGATGCGATGAAATGATTCACATTTGTTCAAGAACGAAAAGAATTGTCACTGTTAGAACCTTGTCTCAAATGGGTTGCAACCAGTTTCATGAGTTCACTTATATTTGTCTACCTTGTCTAGCTTATTCATGATGTTGACTCAGTTTTCTCTAACATTTTATTAATTTTACTACAATCTGTTGACACAATTGATGCAGGGAGTGATCCTGTACCAATTATGGAAGGGGTTGGAAGCTACTTTTCAAGCACCGCAACAAATGTAACTGAGGAAAATAAAAGGGTTTTGCCAACCCAGGAAGCTAATTACCCTGACAATGTTCTTTCTAATGTTGGAAAACAAGGTGAAGTAGCCGAAGGTGGGAACTATAACAAGTCATCATCCCAAGAATCCATGCTGCTGGTAGGGAAAGCTGAAGCTAATGGTGGGCAGAAAGTATTAAATGGGGCAGAAGTGTTTTTTTCTGGTAAAATTCAAAAAAAAATCTTTACAGTTGAATTTGATCATCATCATTACGTTGGCATAATGGCATGCAACTTAATGTCCCCCATTTGTTGGCATAGTTAGTCTTGACATATAAATAAGTGAATTCTTGCCTGCCCAAAGTTGAGGGTACTTGTAACACCCTTGAACATGAAATGAGAAATCTATAAGAACTCGGGCAGATTATTCACTTTCGTTGAAGCATGATTAGTACTTCTGTAGTGAAACCATTTTAGAAAACTTATTTTTGGTGAATGTTGAAGTAGCTAGGAACCATTTTTGAATAGGAGCTCATTCATTTGGATTATGGAAGTTTCTGATGGGTGTCATGCCCCAGGCTATTTGTGACTCACTGTAGATGAAGCTGGTCAACAGCATTCACTTCTCGGAATATTTTCTGAAGTAGACAACTTTGACATTTTCTGTTAGGTGTGCTAGTACGATTATCTCATCTACAGAGTCTAATTCTGGCACATTCCATTGTTGCAGGAAATGGCATAATACCACATACTAAAGAAGATGAAATTAATGGGTGGAACCCATCATCCAACCTGTCACAAAACCTACTGGGGGAAAAAGTTGCTAGCGTTCCATCTACTCCAGAAGGTATTTAGTGGTAACTTTACTTGAACAATCAAAATCAAGTCAAAGATCCATGAACACTGTTAAAACTGAATATGTGTGACCTCGAAGTGCCAGCAAATGAAAGGCTTCCAGAACAAAGTTTTATTTGGTATGCTGAATTTGTAGTAGACCTTAAACAAACATAAAGTGGATCAAATTTATGTTTTAAGTGGAAATACTAAGTAGCAGTCAATAATTCACTAGATATTTTAGTTGATCAGGCTAAGAACAACAATCTGTTGTACTAGACGCTATTAACACTTTAGTTTAACCATATCATTTCGACATGGCTTCAACTGGGTGTTACAGAAGCAGATTTTCATTGTCTATCATGTTCCACTGATTCATTCTGAAGCATCTGATTATACTAAAAAATGTCAAAATGCTTTTCATAGAAAAGATGGTTTTGATGATGAGGAGTTAACCAAAAATGCAAATGTTAATGGATATTGATGTTCTTTTGAACGAAAGAAAAGCATATAAGTGCTTAGATGTGTTTTTTGAATTGTTTATCTTAATTTTGTTTTGTCATGTTTTCATTGTGTTTTAGTGTATCTTATCTTGGTGCAGTAAGTGATGCCGCAAAACCTCTCCAAGATGGAATGGCTGATCCTACAGAACTGTTAGTATCTCAGCCTGTCCAAGACCCTCCTGTCTCATCAATGCCAGCAGTTTCATCAGGCAGGGATATTCAGTTAAATTTAGGTGATCCACGAGTGGTGGGAGCTAGACGTCGTGAATGGGACGTCCTGAAGAGTGTCGTTTATGGGGGTCTTGTGGAATCAATTACAAGTCTTGGAGTGGTTTCATCTGCAGCAGGTTCTGATGCAACCTCATGTAAGTATCAGTAGCTCTTCTTGAATTTGAGCGATCACTTTGACTTATAACAATCTTCATGAGTAAATAACCTAAGAATCAAATTCCAAAAATGAAAGTAGATATGGACCACAAAATATATGGATTTGTAATAATCTTTTTTGGTTGCAGTAAAAATCGTTGCTCTGGGACTTGCAAATCTTGTTGCGGGACTCATTGTGCTTGCTCATAACGTAAGTAAATCTGGATTTACAAACACCAATTACCTCAGATATGTTGTGCATGTCAAATGTTTGAATCAAGGAATGACATGCTACAATTCACATAAGCATGCAGTGGAAAATTGTGACAGTATTATTTTGTTACGAATCAGGGATGGTTGACAATCTTTTCACCCATTTAAAAATGACCAATGCTGTTCATTTACATGTTGCTTGTATCGTTGTAGTCCTCCAATTTCATCAGTAATACTGTTGGAATGCTATGCCTTGTTTTTTTTGGAATGCTGATATTTCATGCAAGAACTGACAGACGTGTTTTGCAGCTCAAAGAACTCACAAATGATCATCAAGAATCTCTAGAACCAAGTGCAGAAGAGAACACCAGATACTACAGAACACTCGGCCGAATAGCGAACAAACGATTACATGTATTTGTAGCCATCCTGTGTTATATTCTCTTTGGTATCATACCACCTGTTGTTTATGGTTTCTCATTTCGAAAAAGCGACAACAAGGAATACAAGCTCATAGCTGTTGCGGGAGCTTCTCTTCTATGCATCCTTTTGCTTTCTATAGGAAAGGCTCATGTTCAGCGTGGCCCAAAGCCTTACATCAAAACCATATTTTTCTATCTCTCTATGGGAGTTGCATCTTCAGGCCTCGCTTATGTTGCCGGTGATCTGGTCAAGAAGCTTTTAGAGAACAGTGGTTTGTTCGATTCCAGTGATGCAGGCTCTGTACCTTCTCCACCATCACTTTTAGACATGAGGACAACAAAGTCAGGTTGGGGATCTTTCTGATCATGGTGTGTCTTCTATATATTTGTATGAGTTACTTTGTTACACGAAATGATTTTGTTAGTGAGAGGTGTCATTCCAGTCATGTTGTAGTAGTCAGTGTGCTCTGAAATAACAAGCTCCAGACATGGATTCTGCTCTTCTTTGCCAATCTAAAGTCTTTAAAGATTAAACAAAGATTTTCCAAAACAGACTACTTTCTATGATCTCTTTGACTTATCAAGAGTAAAGAGGTAATCTTTCTGTTCTTTCTTTTTAGATGGATTGACGAAGGTCACTAATAACTAGTTCAATACCATTTATACATTTTGAAGGCACATCCCTGGCACTCCATTGGTATATTTTTGTGTGCATTCTAACTGTATAATAAGCAGAAATGCTGTAACAAGAGCCTTTCTTCAGGATATTGCTCTGGAGTATTTAGAAGATGTTCAGATTTAAACTATCGCATGGTGTTCCGCAAGAAAGATATTATTCAGTCAGATTAGGAGTAGTTGTAGTGGATACTTTGCTTTGGGAGTCTTTAGGTTGCAGAGAACTGCACTGCAGTGTTATTTATATGGTTTCGTAACGGGTTTTCTCATACCAGACTAATCAATATTAGGTCATTAAGCTCCTTAAAACTCTGAAAGACAATTGTGTGTATTTAAGGAGGGAGAGGTCTAGTGGCATTTTCCAGTTACTAGGGCATTTTCTTTAAAAACTAGGACACTGCAACTAATGGCCTTTGGGATTATTCTTAGGAATTTTTCAGATAAAACTTGTGCATTTGGGCAAAATGTGACATGTCAAGTGTAAAAAAGATGCACCAGCCGGGAATCGAACCCGGGTCTGTACCGTGGCAGGGTACTATTCTACCACTAGACCACTGGTGCTGGTTGATGTTTGGTTTATTTTGTCGATATTACACATTCCTGACACTTCATTGGTATGTTAATGATGGCATTCAACTCTAATGAGCAGAAATGCTCTGGATTAATTAGAAGACGTTCAGATTCTAAACTAAGGAATGGTGTTCCACCAGAAAGATATGATTCAGTCAGATTACGGGTGGTGGTCCTAGTGGATACTTACTTTGAGGGTCTTCGGGTTGCAGAGAACTCCATTGTCAGGTATATGGTTCTGTAATGGGTTCTCTCATACCAGACTATATAGCAACCTTACATTAAGTCATTATGCTCCTTTAAAACCTCTGAGATACAATTCTATATATTTAAAGAGGGAGTGGTCTAGTGGCATTTTCCAGTTACTAGGACTTTTTTTAAAAAAACTAAGACACTGCAACTAATGGCTCTTGGGTATATTAATTCTTAGTGGGTTTTTCAGATAAAAATTATGCTTTGGGGTAAAATTTGGCTTTATGCATAAAAAAAAGAGATGCACCAGCCGGGAATCGAACCCGGGTCTGTACCGTGGCAGGGTACTATTCTACCACTAGACCACTGGTGCTGGTTGATGGCATGTGTATATTATCCAGTATTATCACCAAGTTAACATTCTAAAGGCAAAGAGTAGATGATGATGTCCTGTGAGACTGGAAATGAATGAAATTGATATTTCCCAAATGTTTGTAGGTTTATTAAATTGTATAAAGTTTGACCCTTTTGCCCTTATGTTTAATGTCAAGGGCTTTTAATTAGTCCCCATTGTATCCTAACTTTTCATGGTACGTTTGTTACATGTAGGGATGATATATATAGGTCTGGTTAATTGGATTATTCAAGAAACATGTGTACAACCAAACTGCAGGTTTCCCCATCCCTGCCCCCACCTGATCATGAAGGGGCAATAGAGTCAAACCCGTCCCCACCCCATCATAAGTTTTTCAACCCTTGTGCTTGCCGGAGAGGAGAAGTCATTGTCCATTTTGTCTTCTTACATAGAAAGGACTAAGGAGTGTTGTTTTCTTTCTGACTCGCAACCTGTGCTACTTTGAATTATATATAGCGTAGACTTTGATCTCTTCTTCGGTCCCAGTACTGATACTATAGGTCATGTGCCCTTCAAAATTTCCCACATTTTCCTCTAACCACCAACACGGCCATCACTTATACCACCACCAACGGTACCATCTCTGCCACCACCGCCCCATCGCCACTATCTTGGCCGCCGCCACCGCCACTTCTTTCATTGCTACTATGGGCACCACCACCACTACCACCCCATCCCCATGATTCAGTACCATGCATGGCTGCTAATAATTAAGAAACAAATTAAACCCCCATGCATCCCCATGCATGATTCAGTAGTAGTACGTACCATGGCAAACTTTGAAATGATAAGATATGAATAACTGAGGCCAAATTAATTAAAAGAACCCAAGGTAAGTAGGCGATCGAGGTGAAAGAATGGGGGCCGGATAATTAAGCATTATCAGCCATATATATATGCATATATATTCCATATTCCAATAATATATCGAAACATATATATATTCTTCGATGGAGGAGTACTTGCTTTCGTTCTGGCAATCATCGCTAGCACATTACCCTTTTGAGCTGTTACCACGTGAAACCAATCAGTTCAGCCATGCACGTTCAATCATCTCCCATCTCCCCAAGAAAATAACGCATCGAGAATTATGGGAGGACTCTGAATGATCAGAAAGGGAATTGTATGTTTGTACTTGGCTTTTTTAATGGGGTTTCTGCAGAGACTTTAGACTTTAGACTTTGGAGAGACCCACCACCCAGTACGTTGTCTGCTTCTCATATATATCTACTACACAAATTCCAATATTATTCACTACTCATCCGATCCCTCTAGCTCCTTCCAATTGTGCGAGACTCTTAAAATAAAAGAAAAAAAAAATGGCATGATTTATGAGATGTGGATAGCATTACGTTATGTGTGGATCAAGTGTGGAGAGAGGAATGTCAATGCTGCCTTTCTAATTTATTTATTTATTTATTTCTGGTGTCACGTACTGTCCCACATATATTGTCCCAATTTCTAATTTTCAAACTCCCAAAATCCACGCAGGGATTAAATTAATAATTAATCCTTATATATTTTTAATAACGCTCACATTCCTACACTATTGAATTGAATTTTTATTCTAAATATTTTATAATGACTCATGAGACACCTAGCTAGAGGAACAAGTTATAATAATATTATATTTTATTATTTAAAATAATAATAATAATAATTAGGAAAACAACAAGTTCATATCTCATAATTAAATTAGCCACACTTATAATTTTTGCTTCCTCGTTGCCTCTAATAATGAATCCTGTTTCAAAACTAAGACTAGAGTTAGATCAATTGGAATGGACACACATATACGGTAGGGTACTTGTCTCCTCTATTAGACAAGCTAGCCCACATTACTTTGCTGCTCATCTCACTCCCAGAGAAATGGGATCCGTAGCTGTAACGGCTGGGGTGGGCCACCCGGTCAGGTCGGACCCAGATGGTGGGGTCTACCATGTGGACACATGGAGGACACCTGGATCTCACAGAATTATGTTTTGACAGCTCTTACGGTAGGCTCCTCCCTAGTCCCTATTAATCCTAGGTAGCAGTGAGAAATAAATTAGGAGGAAAACGAAATTGAATATGCGCGTGTGGCGACTTAAATTCTCGGTCAAATATCGATCCTTATTGTGGCGTGCCCTGGTCCTTAAAAGCAGTGATTTACCCACAATTAATTGAATGTAAAGGAGTAAGGAGTGACCCACCCGACCAAAGGTAGAAATGTAAGGACAACTCATCCACATGGGTTTGTAGGACATGGAATGACGAACTTGTTCACAATGTGGGGGTACAATTTAAGGAAGTACCGAATGCAAGAGCTGGTCAGATATCCCAATTAATGTTTTTGGCAGGGTTTCAACGAACTCTTCTGCCACTCCCTTTTGGCCATTTAAACCGTCTGACCCTAATTCTTTGTTCCGACGTCAAAAGAGATTAATTGATGATCAATAAGTGGCACCTAGCTAAGTTCAACTGCTTTTTATTTCTTCGAAATTATGGGAACATGTGAACTCTAATGTGGTATTTTAAATACACCCCTAATACCCTTCAACCCCGTTTCAAGTTTCAAGTTTCACGACCATTTTCTGCGGTCTTTTGGGGGGGTGCTTCAAATTTAACTTAATCCCAGTTGCTGAAGACTTCATTAATAAAGAAATGAGGATGAACTAAAACAGTTAGCATGTCATTTTGGGAAGACGATGGCACATAACTACTTGATTATACAAATCAGATTAATAAATCCTTATATAAAACTCATTCAAGGCTTCAAATCCTTAAACTCAAGTGGTCTAGATTCATCTTCTCATATATTTTTTAAAATAAAATAAAAAATAAAATAGAAAACAAAAATGTGAAGAGGGAAAATGGTGGTAACAGGTGTTGCCGCGGCCGGCAGAAACTCTTAAGACTTTTCGTATTTCCACTTTTTTTTTTTTTTTTTTTTTTTTTTTTTTTCAAAAGAAAGCTTCAAATCTAAATCTGTAGATCTGATCACTCAAGAAAAGACGTGAAGAAAGGGACAATTTCCGCCAATTACACATGTGCCACATTTCATTCACCAGAAAGAAAGAAAGAAAGAAAGAAAGAAAGAAAGAAAGAATCCCAGATCCGTAGAGGAGAGAGATGATCTGGTCCCACCAACTAGCAGATCCATTAAAGCTAGCATTTCAATATATAAAACAAAAAGCTGATTAGAGCTTGATGCGAATAAAGAGGGGGGGGAGGGGGGAAACAAAGAGTTGTATTTGGGCATTAAATTCGTGACATTAACAAGCTATCAACACTTAATCCAATGCCTGAATTACTCGTAAATGAAAATTACAACACATCTAACTATTAATCGCGTTATTCATATAGTAGAACTGACTTTTTAATAATAATAATAATAATTTTGGATGGGATTTGCATATAATTTTATTTTAGGGGAAGTCACATGACATATGTGACTTTTGTGAGTGGTGTGAGCCACCTTTTTAGGGGCATCCTTTCCTTTTAGTCCACTCTTTTGATGGTTCATATGTGGGACATGTGCACCCCCATTATCACTCACCATCCAAAAAGTCAGGCCTAATGTGTGTCATAATTTACATAAAAATTTATCCCAAAAAACACTATAAATTAAGAAACCCAATAATCCCTCCCGATGTGTTAAAAGAAAAACCAAATTAGAGGGCATTTTGGGTCTCGTCAGCTTGTAACAAGGAGAGAATGAGAGTTGCCGTCTTGATAACGATGCAGACTGAGGGAAAAGCCAAAAGAGAAACAGTCCGAATTCGTAACAATAATTGTAGAGAAGAAACGAGACTGGTCATGAGTTGTGGCTTTCCAGCCAATTCTGTCACAAGCTTCGGACTCTGTCTTTCTTTTTCCCCAAACTCGGCAACAGTACACTCCAAGCCAAGCCTCGCAAATACTCCACGTCTCTTCTCCTCGGTCCCCCTCTGTGTCTGTGCCCACCGGAATGAATACAAATCATTTCCATGGAAGGAAAGTCACCCGTCCGCGTTGATTGCAACAGAGAATTGTCCAGAAACGAACAAGAGACACCAAAAGATCGAAATGAACAACCGAGAAAAACCTCCTTTACAAGCAAATTCCAAACGTTTACACGATCTGTGTTTTTCTTTTCTATTTTTCTTAGATGGGTCTCGGATAATGGAAGCTCATGCGTCTTCATATTTTATACATACAAGTTTTCCACAGTGACGGCTAATGGGGAGCAGAGAAATCCGATGAAATCATGAATGGTGGTTGAGTGGTCTCATAAAGAAGACCCCTTTTTCACTTTAATGTAAATCTTAAATCGACTGTGTATTGACTGTTCTAACTCGCAAATCTGCTGTAGTATGATGATTCTTTCTCCTCCTCTGTTTCCTCTGTTTTGTTTCTGTTTTCTTCTCTAATCTTCTTGTGTGTGGTCGTCGGTGAAATCTGAATGAGAATCTTTACAACCTTTTCACTTGCCGATTACTTTGGATTTACCGGGGACGAAATCGACCCGGGTAATCTTCTCTTCCATGGTTCTCAAGATTTCCCCCATGGACGGCCTCAGGCTCGGCTGTTGACTGAGGCAAGACGCGGCGATGGAGGCCATGGTCGTGGCTTCCTCCCAGTCGAATTCCCCCCGCAATCTGGCATCCGCCATTTCCACCACTTTTCTGGGTTCGTTCAATGCCGACCCGAAAACGGAAGTCAAAAACTGTCCCTTCTCCTCGCAGAAGGCTTCGATTCCTGTAATCAGCTCCAGTAAGAGCACCCCGAAGCTGTAAACGTCGGTCTTCTTTGAGATGATCCCCGTCCTCAAGTAATGCGGGTCTGCGTAACCGGGGGAACCCATCATCGATTTCGCCGAAGAGGGGAGAACGGTGGAGGAAAACCCCATTTTGGCAGACCCGAAATCGCAGAGCTTGCAGTTGAACTGGTCGTCGAGGAGGATGTTCGAAGCTTTGAGGTCGCAGTGGACGATCTGGAGAGAACAGTTCTCGTGGAGGTATTCGATGGCTTGGGCGAGCTGGAAGGCGATGGACATCCGCAGGGACCATGGAAGAGGTGGTGTTGTGGGTCCCTTGCCGTGGAGCTTTTCGTGGAGGGTGCCATTGGAGACGTACTCGAATACCAGAACACCTTCCTCTGCAAGAAAGAATTGCTTTTTTCGTTAGGTACAGTCAGGCTTTTGCTGTCGGCGAGTTGAGAAATGGGCGGAGAAAGAAACAGAAGAGCTTTCGATAGCCCCATGCCATCTCCTGCTTTTCTCTAATTGGAAAACGCTTTCATTCCCTGAATTAATATTAAAAACCGTTCCATGTTCGATTACGATTCATGGGTTTTGGTTTTCTGGAGGTAAAAATAAAAAACAACATTGTGGGTGGAAGATGACGAAAAACGAAAAAATATGTAAAAAACCTTCGCAAGTGGAAGCTGAAAATGCTGAAAAGAAGCAGCTTTTCCTCCAAACTCACCTCGTTCGTCACAGTAACCCAGGAGCCTGACGATATTCTTATGGCTAACTTGGATCAGAACTTGAAGCTCCTGCTGAAAGACCTGGTTCAGACGCTCGCTCCCCCTGTACATCTTGAGCGCTCCGAGCGTCGAATCAGAGAAACTAGCGAGATAAACGGTACTGTACCCGCCTTCCCCGATGACCCATGAGAAATTCTTCCCTGCCCTCTCAATCTCCCTCCACCCAAACCTCCACGCCATCTCTTTCCCCAAATCAAGCGGAGCCGACTTGGAAAGCTCCTCCCCGGTGCCCTCCACCGGCTCGTGGGTCGTCGGCAAAACCTGATCCCTGTTAATACCCTTCTTCGATTTCCCTCCTTTAGCGCCGATGCCGAAACACATGAAGTAGGCCATGAGCAGAAGAAGGCAACCCAGTAAGAAACCCAAAAGACCGAGAACAATGAATGGACTGTCACGGATCCCCCTCGAAGAAGGGGGCGACTTTATAGTAGGGGATGGTGCGGAGGTGCCCCCGGAAGCTACAGAGAAGGTGGGTTTGGCCGATATGAGTAAGAAGAAGACAAAGAGAGAGGAGACGGCAGAGAAGGAGGAGGAAGCCTGGGAAGAGCACCCACAGACAACGAGACCGGCAGATCTAGAGCTTAAATCCTTTGAAATCTTGGCGTAAGACCATGTAAAAGAGGCCATGAAAGAGTGAAGAAAAAGAAGGATTGAATTGCACGAGGAAATGGTGAAGACGGTCGATATAATTTAAGGGAAAAAGAAGGGGCTGAGCAGCGGAGGGCCCGAACTCTTAAGCTCACCCTGCACTTGAAAAAACGTTGACTGCGATGTTTTGCTACGTTTTCACCCAACAATGGAGTCTTTAGTTACTGAACAATTCTCTCGGGCTCGGGCTCGGGCTCGGGCTCGGGCTCGGTCTCGGCCCGGGGGGGAGAGAGAAAGAAAGAAAGAAAAGGGCCAGTAAATGAGTTATTCCGCGTACACAGTGAGACCTAAATTAGACGCTCCCTGATTAGTGGAACCCGAACTGGAGTCCAATATTATATACTCCTGACTAAGAAGCATGGCCTTGGGTATTCTGCAGCATGGGGGGACTAGCTATTCAATGATATGGTTAATGACAGAAAAGGAATGGTTAAGACGCCTCGTCATTTGACATCGGAGGAGGTGGGTCCATGTTGGGTTTTTTTTTTTTTTTTTTTTTTTTTTTTCTGGGGGAGGGGAGGTGGGCCCGAGGAGTGGCCTCTAAGGGAAGGCTTCCATTTATTCCCCCAGCAAAGGAAGGGGTGGAGAGGGGGGAGGCGCTATCTCTTTATGACCGTCAAGCCTAACCCAAACAATAAATATTTGACCCACATTTCAAGATGAATGGGAAATATACACGAAACCGCTTTTGCTGCTTCTTTTAAAGGCACGAATAAGAATTTTCGCTTTAATTACTTTAGTTTTTTATTTTAGTTTTTTATTTTAGTTTTTTTTATTTTGGTGGGGGTGTGTGGCCCCTTCAGAATGAATTCAGGAGCTAGGCCTAAACTAAACTAGGTATCGATTTCTCCCTTCGGTGTAGGTTTAGGACTTGTCACCGACTCGGTGCAAGTTAGCCACAGTTAATCATGGTTCTCCCGAGCTAATGACTCCGGCCCAACTCGGATCGGTTCGATCTAAAAGCCCGTTTTTTGAACCATACGTGTTGTCTGAATTAAAAACCCATCTCAAAGACCCACGGGATGTATCTGAGATTGAACCAAATCAGCGAGTCAGGCTCTTTCAAAACTCAATGTTGAGTCAACTCGGATGAGTTGGGTTGAGAGGAGAGTGAAAAGAGTGGCGAGTTAATTTGTGTAAGAAGGGAACATATATACATCAGATCAGATATTGTTGAAAAACGGTGGTATATATTGATGGTAATGGTGGTTGGTTATTGATGTTCAATCCGAACATCAAATCACATTATTTTCATTAAACCAAGGAGTAGGAAAGGATTATTCGTTTGATTTATATATAAGATCAGGTTGGAGAAGTTAAGAGAGATTTGACATCCTAACCTATTCGAAACATCCCCTCTCTCTTCTAAAGCCAAAAACCAAAAAAATATCCTAGCTAGCTCCAACGTACGTGGGCTCAAGAGTACATGATACTAGTCTTATCTCTAAACCATATGAAACAGACGAGTATTAAGAAGAAAAAGCAAAGAGGAAGAAACCCATTAAAACTAAAATTAAATCAGCACCAAACTCCCAACAAAGAGACACGGTGTTCGAGGAGCGCGTTGCAGTATGGAATTAAACTACAGGAACCCATGCACAGAAGCTCAATTAAGAAACAGTGGTTATACTTAGTCTTTGGTTTCAGAGAGCTAGCTGCTAATTAGGGACCCACGCGGATTATGGGCAGAGATACTGGCTGTGATTCGTGTAATCTGGTTGGGTGGCAGAGCCCCTCGGAAACAAACCCGAGAATTCAAGAAAGAGAGATTTAATCGTAAAGAAGGAAGGCAAGGTTGACCGTGTGGGATTCTAATTTGATGTGGTGTGTGCACGGGGGGGTCCATAAATTGTCTGGGAGCAGCGAATATATACATATATATGGAGGGCGTGGGCATGGCGATTGTGAGAAGAGTTGGTGATGAAAGAATCAAAGTTTGTTGGGTCTAATGCTTAGACTCGGACTGGGGAAACTGGGTTGCACTTTCCTGATCCCATGCATGGGTGCATGTTTTCTCAGTGTGGCGGTGATTTACTACTGGTTTTGTTTTGTTTGGTTTTCAGTTTTTTCCTTTACTTTTATTAGGGCCGCCATGAGAATTTATGGAAATGTATGCTTCGTTAATTAAATTAGCTCTATAATCAGAGGGGTAATTGCTCAACTTCATGAACTGACTACGTCTATTCTCACTTTTGAGACGAAAATGTCATTAGTTCATTATATTATATATAGTTCATATATGCCCCTTTTGAGTCGAAAATGTCATTACATTACATATAGTTGTACCCCTTTGGAGATTCATACCCTTTATAAGGGAAATATGGAGAGATACACAACACCTTAACATAGAGTGGATCTATATTCCTATATCAGGAAATGTACAAGAAGATTTACTTGCAAAACCAAGGTGTCTCTCTTATTGTAAGAGACACTAATTAGGTACTGGGGAAGCTGTTTTTTTTTTAAAAAAAAAAGGGTAGCTGAAAGCTTAAATTAAGGGAAGAATAGCTAAAGAAGAGGAGGAAAATTTTTAAAAGGTAGTAAAGTAGAGGAATGGTAGCTGGTGATGGAGACAACAATCTTAGATTTGTGTTAATTTGTTGGGTAACAAAGAGAATTTAAGCGAAGGCAACTTAATTATTATATTAATGTTGTGGATAATTAAAGTGTGCAGTGCGTGTGTGTGTGGATAACTAAAAGATTAAAAAGGGTTTGGTGAGAAAGAATCTCTGCTCTCTCCATCTCCTCCCAAGCGTGACTTCATGTGGATATGTTAATTAATTAAGATGATCGATCATCTTTAGGGGTGGAGATGCCCACAGCAGTCCTTCCATTTGATGTATATATATGATTTGCTGTAGATGGTGTTACTATAACCGTTTGCAGGAGTAAAACTTAACATATATGGGCACCCACTATGCGAAGCATTATCCCCTGAGGGTGATGATGAGTCCGTGGAGACTCGAACCCAAGACCTTTGTCAAGGACTCCTCCCGTGCTACTCCTCTAGGGCAATAACTTTCAATTTTTATAATTGTCATGAAGACTCGAACCTAAGATCTCTCGCAGCGATGACTCCCACGAGACCGCACTCACACATTT
Source organism: Aristolochia fimbriata (assembly GCA_019845555.1). NCBI lineage: Eukaryota > Viridiplantae > Streptophyta > Magnoliopsida > Piperales > Aristolochiaceae > Aristolochia > Aristolochia fimbriata. The sequence continues at coordinate 40,427,578 of CM034079.1, read as the reverse complement.
GTAACGCCTTACTGAAGGGGGTAGGGAAAACACGACAAGTGCTAAAATAACTCCTCCCAAATTCAACAGATTCTCTGGTTTCTGTTTTCGAAAGACCACATTTTGAAACCTTTTTCAACAACTTTTCCTCCTTGAGAACATCGATTTACTTGCTATATATTCGCCCTCTTTCTCATTGTATTTCCATGATCTCTTCATGTCTCTCACAAATCTTTTCCTCTTTTGAAAAGGTACAAGTCTTTTTTCTTCCATATTGTTTAAACTGCCAATGTTGATTGTTGATCTTTAGCATTTTGGTTGATTATGAGAAATAATGTGTATCCAATTTATAGAAGAAGGCAGGCATTACTCCTATCTAGGGCTAAAAGCTCTTTCTTTCTTTACTTAAGAGTTTCTAAGCCACTTTTTTGAAGATTTACAGTTCATGGAAGGTGATGTGCGGATCGGATCCTCACCAAACCAATCCTATAAAATGGGTGGAAATGGAAGGCTACATTCTGTAAGCTCTAAATTTCTTTCATATATTGCTCTAATTAATCTCTCCATTAATGTTAGTGTTTGTTTCATAAACAAAATTACGACACTTATAAAGTCCTCTTAAGTTGTGTAATTCTAGCTTGTCGAAGATGTCCTTTTTATTTATAATGTGATTTCTATTGCAGCACTATAAGCATATTTCTACCCCTTAATTTTGCATCAATTTTAATGATTTTAAATTTCTAACCTTTTCAGATATTACCCGATTAAAATGTGAAGGAAAAATGAAAAATGATGAAGAACCGGGGGATCCTGAGTTGCAGTACGTTGGACAATAAGCACAGATGAAATTTTCGCCCTTTTCATCGAACGATTGTCCAACATCAATTGATCAGCATATGTGGGGCCAGGAGAAGGCGACAGGCTAAGATGTGGGGTCAGGGAAGGGGTTAGGGTTTTAGACCTGACCGGTTTTTTCAGTGAGAAAGGGACAATTATGGAAAAAAAATATGTAATGTTTATATTAAAAATGTTAAATTTCGATTTTGTACGGTACAGTGTAATGTATCACATTAATTGATGTTTATCAATTACGAGTATTTTTGTGGACAATTAAATAAATATATATTTTTTTTGGAGATTTTCCTTGGTTGAGCTTCTCTTTGATGTCTTGTAATACGTGGGAATAGATCAACTATGACTAATTCTAGAAAAATCAAATTATGAAAACGAGAAAATTAAAGATAATTCAAAACTATATATACTCCTAATTGCTATATTTTTATTTTTATTTTTATTAGTTTTAATTATTTTTATGTTTCCAACTTTCCATAAGTTTTTGTATCTTTTACACCTATATTGAAAATATTTATGCTATCCTTTTTGTAATATTTTATAAAAATATAGAATAAGCGTATGCATTTTTTGGTATTAAAATATTTGATTTTACTGTAAATACTAAATAATACTAGAAATAATTATATATAATTAAAGTAGAGAGAAAATGGGCCTGGGCCACTCGAAGCGAACTGTGTTACGGGGTGATACGATAAACTCACATTTTCCCCTAAAATTGTCTGGACAAGGTCACAAGAGGATGGCCCAGAGGCCCAGCGGCCCAGCCTGCCAAGTCGAATTATAACGATAAATCGCAAAAATTATTTACTATATAGTATTCTTATTTTTATAGTTTTTTCATGATTTTAGTTAGTTTTCTTGCTTTCTGAAATGTCCTTACATATTTTGTTTGACAACGCACCACGTGGAGGCGGCGGAAGGTCGCCAGGTCGGTGGTTTAAGCCTTCAAGGTCTAGGGTGTTTGATCCTTCCGTCAAGGCGTCAACCCAACGAAGATTTCCTCAGGGTCCGAAGGTTGGCGGAAGCCTGGAAGTGTAACTCCGAATTCTCTGAAAATCCGAACTTGTTGTCTTTTGCTGCGGGAACAACGAACAATTCACTTCCGGAATTTCGAGAATCGCGAATCGCTACGCGTTTACCCTCGGGTGGCTCAACTTTTGCCTTCGAAGGAGTATAGCGTGGTAGAACTAACAGCTGACGGCTTTCTCCTTGTTGAAGAGTAAGAATTTTCAGAACTTGGGGCTTATATTATGTTCTTGGGCAGCATTCTTGCGCGAGAACTTTTTCTTCCACTAAGTTCAGTACAAATGTATTATCGTAAAAGGATATTTAACATTAATCGTTTTTTGTTCTTCTACGTTGAATCATACTGGAAGCTTATATGATTCATGGTGTTAATAGAATGGAAAGTGTTTCGTTCTTGGATTAGGTAGATCAGTTTCATGACTGTTATATGCGTTTACGCTAATGAAATGTTTTAAAGCCCTTGGCTTTACTTATCAATCTTGTAACATCGATTAGATCGTTTGCATATCTGATGTGGATGATGGGTAAATGGAAACTTTTCACCTTTGCCGCCCTGGTTATTGTTCCATAATTATGAAAATCTTGACTTATACTTCCCTTGTGATGTGGATTATGAGTAACTGGAAACTTTGCACCTTTCCCCCTTTTTTTTTGTTCAACAATCATAGTTATTTAAATATATTAGAGCATCACCCTGATATTCATCATAGAGAATAGGAGATTTAGTTTTTTTTTGTTGTCTCCCTGTTTCAGCCATCTCCCTTGTGATCAATGGTTCTAATAAATCACTCGTCAAGAAGTACGGAAGTCTCGTGCACGAGAAATAAATAGTTAACTTTAACTCGTCTTTCATTTATGAGATAATTTTGCACATTAGCAAATTGCTTGCAGTCTTACCTTAATGTTATTAACTTCCCCTAGGAGCGTGAGAAGAAATTCCCTCCATCCCTGGTTGCATCTTTACCTCCTTGCTTTTATTCTACCTGGTTCTCTGTTTCTTTTTCTGGTGGACACAGACGTCTCAATGACAGGCTTCTTGAAGCAGGAACCCTGCCCTTGAGCTGCCTGGAGGATATTCTTTCAGTAGTTGTCTAGAGTCTCTCAGTAGATCTAATTCACCATGCTGCATAAAATTTTTGTTTATTTTATTTTGTTGTGACTTTGAATGCGCTAGAGTAGGCATCCTTTAGGTCATAGATTGATGATTTTTATGGGGATGTCCAATAACCTCGAACCACTGTTTTGCATTATAGTGTAGTGAAAGTTTTGAAGCAATAAAGCTACTCTGTTTTTACTCCAGCATACTTACTTTTATGCCACAGTGGTTTGGACTCAAGGAGTAGCTTGTCAAATGCTTCTTCTAAAGTGTGAATAACCTGGACTACAACAATCTTGATTTCAAGTTTAATGGGTTACAAAATGTAAGGTTTTTAATACCTATAGAGAGAATAGCAAGGGGAGATTTCAAACTCAAAAAGGTTAAGTTTATCCAAGAGATAACAAAAATCAGAACTTGAAGCAGTCACTCTCTAACTTATAGGTGATATGTGGGCCTTTTATTGGTATACAAGTCAATTGAGAAATTTCTATTCTAACCTTTCAAGATCATTGACTCCAATAAAACTTAATTTTACTTTTCGGAAAGGTAATTCAAAATGGGAAACAACTCCTATGTAATCCTAATGTAGAAACAAAGACATATTTCAAATAAGATACAATTTCTTAAAGTAAAGCAGAAAACTGCCTCTTGAAGGAATTTCTTTTTATTTGAGGAACCACTTGAGGGATTTTCTGTAACAGGAAGGCTCATCTATAAGAGTTTTAAGTGGTTAGCCACTGACATTTGAATGGATGAAACTTTCCTCTGTTTAGATATGTTTTAATCTTTTTCTGGTCATTCTAGGGATATATGGCAGAGAACGAAAAAAATGCTCTCAACCAGCAAACTAAACCTCAAGAAAAACGATTATGGGGTGATGAAGTTGACGAGCCAGTGGAGGAGTCAGCAACTGCAAATTCAACTTCTGATCATAAAGATCCGGAAGTCAACATTGGAAAACTCACTATTGATGAAAAGGATAAATCAGAGCAGTCAAGGGAACCTGATGACACTATTGATGAAAAGGAGAAACCGGAGCAGTTAAAGGAACCTGATGATTTGAAAATTGAGACTGTAAGAAGAAATATTTTCGCTGCTTCTTGATGTTTAGTTCTTTTGTTAGTTACTAAGGTCAAAAGATGTATAAATTTTCTTTTTATGTTATCTTCTGTTTCAATTTGTGCTCAGATTTAAATAGTTAATCATTTTTCTGCTAATGCTTCTATTTACTGAGTAATCTGGTTATTGATACAGTTTACATCTGGGGATACAATATATTCCTCGGCAGCAATGTTTGAAGATCTAAACCTGTCTCAGGAGCTGCTGAGAGGACTATATACCGAAATGCTCTTTAAGAAGCCCAGCAAAATTCAGGCTATAAGTTTGCCTATGATACTGACACCACCGTACAAGAATTTAGTTGCTCAGGCTCATAATGGGTCAGGAAAGACTACCTGTTTTGTCTTAGGCATGCTGAGTCGGGTTGATCCAAGGAGAAAGGCACCTCAGGCTTTTTGCATATGCCCTACAAGGGAGCTCGCAATCCAGGTTAACATGATAGTGTTTGATTATCATTTAATTTACTTTTATAACTTCTAAATAGGTTCTCATGTTAATGAAAAAATAATTGCAGAACCAACAAGTTCTCTTGAAAATGGGGAAGTACACGGGCATTACATCAATGTGTGCTGTACCTATGGATAGCAGCAATTATGTCCCTATTGCAAAGTGTTCTCCAGTCACTGACCAGGTGGTCATAGGGACTCCTGGTACAATCAAGAAATGGATGGGAGCGAAAAAATTAAGCACCAGAGATGTGAAGATTCTAGTCTTTGATGAAGCTGATCATATGTTGGCAGAGGTACTGTCTAGTTGTTTATCTTTGTCTTCTTGTGCTTCTATTTGTTCCTGAGTTTTTCTTTCAACAATGTTATTTATTAATGTATGTATTGCCTGTCGGTGAACTTGACTTATTTATAGAAGCTTAGAGGAAGTTAGTATTACTATTACAATAAATAAAGAAGCAAGACGAAAATAACTTTTATGGGAATATGGGCTTTAACACCAAATGGAATGTGATATGTTGATGAAATTCAAATAAAAAAAAATATGTTGATGAAATTATGATAATAGATATAAAAGAAGCGACTTTTTGTTTCAAGTTTTCCTGTAAGCAATGACACATAACAATTGTGAGTGGCCCACTTAAGGGGATTCTGTTGGGTCGTTTAAGTACTGTATTCTGTGTATTTGCTGGTGGAATATCAAGCATGTTTAACTGTAAAAACGTGTACAACCATCTGCAGACATATGGGACACCCACCCCCACACGCTGGGGTTAAATCCAAGGTTAAACTGCCACTTGAGCCTTGTGTTGTCTATTAATTTCTTAGTATGTTCAGGTGTGCATGTGCAAGCCTAAGACATGGGCACAAAATATTAGCAGAATGCAATAATAAAATAACTTACCTCTAACCTCATGGAGCCTGTAACACGAGTAACAGGGTGAACATAAATTGGTCTTGGCCTATGTTTCATATTATGCTCTAATACCACATTGGTTGAGTTGGGTACCATAAAAAAACGACTAGCAGGTGGTGCACCTCTCCTGAGGGGGCCTCCCTCCTATGTAACTTGATGTTACTGACTTTTCATATATTCAATGAAAACAAAGCATTTTCCTCCAAGAAGAAAAAGGAAAAAACGACTAGCCACTTTGGAAACCTATTGCTCCAACTTATAATTTATTAACTTTTCTTAACATTTTCCATTGTACTGTTCCCTACTCAACTGAGAGATAAGCATTTGCATTCTGCTCTACATTAACTTCTCGAGAGGTATACTTGTGGGAGTTTTGAGTCTTATACTTAATATCTTTCCCCATCTCTTGTTTTACTTTTTAACTGATCTTTTTAGTCTTGGGGAACTTCATTGGTACATGTGTTGCTATGAATTGTCATGTTCGCTGATTTTGATAGGGTGATTGGACAACCTTATTGTTTCTCTATATTTCTGTATATAATAAAAAAAATCTTTGAGAAAGTAGAAAGAAAAGTAAAGATGAGTGAGAATATTTGTTCTCAAGTTTCATATTCTTACATGGTCATTTTTTTCTACTGATCTTGATCCCACTGCTGAAATGGATAGCATGTATATGACGTCTTCCTTTTGATGTAGGATGGTTTCAAGGATGATTCCTTGAGAATCATGAAGGATATTGAAAGGAACAGTCCTGGTTGTCAGGTATGTATACCTGTCTTTTTACTTGGTGATGACTAATATTTTGGCATGGTATGGATTCTAGTAGGACATTTGTTTCCATGCTATGACTAGTCTGGGAAAACCAGTTAAATGTAATATGTTGACCTTTCTTTCTTCGTCCTTTAAACAGTGTTTCCTGTAGTAATTGTATGATTACATTATTAATATTGGTTGTTTCTGTTACCTTTCATTTCACTTCTCTCAGGTGCTTCTGTTTTCCGCCACCTTTAATGAAACTGTAAAGGATTTTGTAACAAGAGTCATTAAGGATGCAAATCGGTTATTTGTGAAGAAAGAGGAGCTATCTCTGGATGCAATTAAACAGTACAAAGTGTTCTGTCCAGACGAACTTGCTAAGAATGAAGTGATTAAGGATAAAATATTTGAACTGGGGAAAAATTGGGGTCAGACTATCATATTTGTGAGGACAAGGAGAGATGCTGACAGGTTGTATAAGGAGTTGGAGGCTTATGGTTATGACTGTACTTCAATTCATGGGGCTACTGCGCAGGAAGAGAGGGACAGAAAGGTTGAAGAGTTTAAAAAAGGATTAACCAAGGTCCTCATTTCTACTGACCTCCTATCCAGAGGATTTGATCAGCAGCAGGTGAAATAATTTGAACAATCGATTGGGTCGATTTGCTCAAACATTCAAAACATATTAGATGATTCTAATGCTATTTATCTGTTTAAATAGGTGGGGTTGGTTGTTAACTATGACCTTCCTGTGAAGCATGAGACCATGGAGCCTGATTATGAAGTATACTTGCATAGAATTGGTCGAGCTGGACGATTTGGTCGAAAAGGTAAGCTTGTAATTTTTTCTCTTTTTTTTTTTGTTTAAATTTATCCAAAAACCTTTTGTCATTTGTTTGATTAGCTTACTCAGACACTGTCATCTTATTTAAGTGTTATTATTATGCTTGTGAATGTCATAGGAGCCGTCTTCAACTTGCTGTGTACAGAGAGGGACCACATGATCATGGAGAAGATTGAAAAGCACTTTGACCATGAAGTGGTTACGGTAATGCTATTATATTTCTCTGTGTAGTTTTTATCGTCTTAATCTTTTGGTATCGGACTTGGCACACTGCTGGAAATACAAGAAGATCAAATTATTCTTGGCAGTAACTAATCTGGTTTTTTATATCATATCCTGTGTATTGACATGTCAAAAGAAGTTGATGATATTATAAACTGTTTCTGTTTTCTACGGTTGATCTTGGACCTCTTCACTACTCGGCCACAGGGTGCCACTCATACGAGAGTTGCCATGGGCTTGACCCTGGTTCTGCATTCTTTTCTCCTCCATCCACTCAGCAGCAACCTCTTCCACCACTATCAGCTGTTGTCCATAACCCTAGCCTGTTCATATGGATTCTCTTCGTTGTTTCCTTCACTTGGCTGCTGTTTACTGTGTCCTGCCTCTTTGTTGTGCCAGCTACCCTTTCTTTCTTGCACTTTTCTCCATTGCACCACTTTGATCGTGGCTGTTTTTCTTTGAAAACCTTAATAGTGGGTGTGATTACATGGTTTAAAGTTAAATTGCCCCAAGCTTGTGTAATCTCCCAAATTGATCTTTTATGCGGATTGAGTGACAGACTCATAATTGCTTTCGGTTAAAATATATAAAAACCCTCACAGCTAGAGCAGTTCTGGTCTTTCCTGATTAATAGTTAGTTGAGGCTGTCATTTAAATACTTGAGCTACTTGTTGTTATGTAGTTTCATGGTCCTTAAGCTAGAAAATTTGTGGACTAATAGAAAGCTTCTTCCTTTGTTTTCCAATTGTGACACAGGTTCCTAAATGGAGTAGTGAGGAAGATTTCGTTGCTGCTCTAAATCAAGCCGGATTGTTCTAGACCGCTGGGCAAGAGTTATCTTGTGAATGAAGTATCGCTTTTTCTGGAAAAATAGCTTGTGATGTTAAATCAGTGGACCAGTAAAAAATATATTATCGGCTTGATGACCTAGTTTTTTTGTTATATGCAAAGATTCATTTGGCCTTGTAATTTATACCAGGCGTTAGGTGTAAAACTATGCTTACTTTGAGGTTGACTGTAAAGTTGCAGGAAAGGAATCGGGTTTACAATGAAATTCTACAGTGTATGACGTTGTTTGTTTAGAAGGTGATCACTTTCCATTTATTTTTTCTTATTTTTCATGCTTTTTTTTTAAGTGATAAAGAATCCTACAAATACAAATTTCAGATAAGCTTCTATCCTTTGTAGAATTTCAGATAAGCTTCTAATTTCTAGAAAACACAAGAAAACACTGGAAAATGGAAAAGAAAAAATTATTGAAACTTAAAAAGAAGAATGAAGGCTAATTAATATACTAGAAAAACTATGAAAACTGTTTTTTTTTTTTTAAAAAAGAAAGTAACAAATATACTTAAAGTAGTTTCATATAATTTTTTTGTAAATATATTAATATATTTATCATTGAAATAATTAAACTTCTAAATTTTGTTTGAACATATATTATTAAAAATATATAGAATATATATGTTTCATTTTATACAATTTTTTTTTAGTATTATTTTCAGTTAAAGTGATTCAGAGATGCTATTCATCAGAATATATTAAAACGATCTAAAATTGAAAATTTATTGTGATGTGGATGATGTAAATATTAACTTAAATAATGAGAATATAAGAATTGTTTTATATTTTAGATGTGTATTAAAGAAGGGTATTAGTTTAATTTTGAATTTACTATTATTAGAATGTATTTTGAATGTTAATAATTAATTTACTTTATGAATTTTAAAAATACATAACATGCATTATTATGTCTTTGAATATGCTCTATCATGATAATATAAGAGCAATATAAATATTTATCAATATTATTAGATATGTTCCGGTTTTAGCTGAAAACAGACGAAAATGGTTTAAAACGTTAGCAGATTGAAATAAACACAAGGGTACTGATGGAAACATATGGAAAGGGACGAAACCTTGGAACCTGGAGGAAACATGACGTAATTATCTGTTAATAAGATAATACAGCGAGGTTTAGTAACTCTCTAGTCTCTTCTGGCGGTCTCTTTCGTAAATCCTACCGTGGTGTTAATATACTTGAACCCTAGTACGTTTTGAGAAATCTGATTTGGCGCGAAATGGATGGAGAGGAACTTGAGCTCCTCAAGTCCTTCGAACTTCGTCTCCTTCGTTGCACTCTATCTCCTCCAGAAACCAGTCTTCCGTTTCCTCCATCAAAATCTCTTCTAGAGCAGAAACCAATCTATCAATCCATCCATCACATCGTGTCTTTGATCGAAGAGGGTAATTATGTTGGAGCTCTATCCTCCGACTCAGTACGTCAAGTGCTACCCTTTGTCGATGCCTGGGAGTTCCAAGACTCGGACGACGCGGCGGCCCGGTTCTACTCTGAGGTCGACCGGAGCGTCACCTTGTTTTTGCAGGACGAGTCCGAGGCATGGCTCAGTGTTTTGGGGGATGAAGATGGTCTCGAGAAATCGCGTAGAACACTCCTTGTCATGTGCCTAGGCATTGCGGCGCTGCTTGCTTTTGTTCAATTTAACGTCACTGGGTAAGTCTGTTCGTTACAAGGCTTTCCATTCTTTTTTTTTTTTTTTTTTTTTTGATAGTTTGAGATTACTCTGTCTATTTGGTTATCTAATCTGGACTTATTTGGTTCTGCTCTATGTTTTAGGCCTGTTGAGAAATTCCCTGATCTTCCTATTTCAGTTGGTGGATTCAGGAAAAATGACGTGAAAGAGTGGGATATGTGGGCCAGACGGAAGCTTATGTTGAGTGCTTCCGATTTGCTAGGCAGGTTTTCCCTGGTTCAGGTACCCTGCAATCACCTTTTATCGTTTGTCTCGTCTGGGATTTACGAAACCAAAACTGATGAAGTTCTATGAGTGTTTTCTTGCTGTTCTCAGCTGACCAATGGTATTTAATTCACTCCGTTCATGACGTTTTGCTTGAAACTTTGTAGTACATTGTTTTTGCCGAGATGTTGTTGATCAAGACAAAAGACATCGGGTACGTGGAGAGTGACTCATACTTCAGCGGGCCTGCTACGATACTGTGGTGGCTCTGCAGACTTCTCTTCCTCCAGCAAAACATTTTGGATGAGCGTTCTTCTTCTCTGTTTGATCTGATCCAAGTGTTTATGAGACAAAGCTTTCATCATTTCGGTGATTTGGATAAAGTTGTTTCTTACTGGGGTACTCAACTGCGTGAGAAAGAAGCCCTGGCTGTTGTCTCTTTGGCAAATTTAGAAGCAGGAATAATTGAGCTTTCATATGGCAGAGTTGAATCTTCAAGGTAATTGCCGTGGAATATTGGTTTGACTGTTTGTCGCAACAAAATGGTCCGCTTTTTAATTTTTTATGGATCTTATAAGTTTCTGCATGACTTCACAGTCAGTTCTTCAAGCGTTCTGAAGAGGCATGTGGACTCCATCTCTCCGTCACTGGAGTTTTGGGCTTCCGGAGAGTTTATCAGGTCCTATTCAGCTGCAAATTTTTTATTCGTTTTGTAAATATTAATTTCTTGTAAAGTAAGCTGCCTTTTGCATTGTTTGTACACTATGATTTAGGTAGACCCAAAGGCTCAACTGGTACTTGTTGCCGAGCAAGATGAGGATAGTAGTTATAAAGCTGCAGCTTCAGGAAATTCTAACTGCACTAAAGACGAAGTGGCTTCTGAAATCAAAGAGATTACCGATATATTGATGACTCCAAGGCTTATAGAAGATGGAAAAGATGGAACGAGTGCGGCTGCTAAGGTGGTTCTTGATGCTGTTCAACAAGCTGTAGTCCTATCACAATGCCTCATCTACAGAAGAAGTGGACGTGATGAAGAATACCAGAGTATGTTTCTCAATTTTCAAGTGGTAGTCATGTGCCTGAGTTCCATGGTTTCTTTAGTTGTTGATTTACTTCATTTTTACTTTGCAGGATACCAAATGGCTCCTTTTATAGAAGCTATTGACTCTCAACAATCTTCATGTTATATGGTGAGTTTGTGACATTTCACGACTTGTAGTGGATTAGGAGTTTCATTGGGTCAGTCTGAATCTTCTTAGGAACCTCATTTCATCATGCTTTTCACACCATGCCTCTTGTAGCATATAGCCTCAATGTATCTCTTTTTTTATTAAATTTAATCCCTGTATGAAAAAGGAAAGTGGTGAACTTGAGCAGTAGCTCAGTGGTCACATGAGGGATTTGTAATGGGAGGTCTTGGGTTCAACCGGTTCAACTCTCTTTAGGGGCATAGGACAAGGGTCTTCATGCAACCACACCATTTCAAAAAGGAATGTTCGTTTTTGTTCTTGGATTGGACCTTTGGCTCTTTCTAGGTGTGGTCTAGGTTTTAAGTATCCATAGGATATGGGTGAGACATGCAAAACAAACATTGGTTCTGTGCTCAACTAGGTTAGAAGGATTTATCAAAGATGTAAGGGCAGTTAGAAAAAAAGGTTTGGTTAAAGATTCTTTCAAGAGGATTTTCGAGAAAGGCTTTTCTGGAAAAGCAATATTCTGTTGTGGAAGGATGATTTCTTTGACCTGCCAACTGCACTGACCTTTTTTGCATGAAGTTACTTAGTATGAGGTTGACTGGTCCCCAACTTGTATAGTTCCAACCTGTTTGTCCGGCTCTTCCTCTTTGCTTTCTCATGATTTATGCACTTTAAATTATAATCAAATTATTTGTCTACTTGCCTATATCTCACTAGATTCCTCTAATTTCTTTGAACTAGAATTTTGCAAAATTTGATTTATTTTCCAGATTAAATGCTTTGGTAACTTCCTGCGCATTCAAAATGAGTGTCAACGGAGTAAGACAAAAGAAAGAGCTCTAATGATGATGGATAAACTGGTAAGTCATGCTTCTACTACATCTGTTCTACTCCTTTTATTTTGACATGTACATGATTAATAAGAGGTCAATGTGATTTAAGCTTTATATGCAGACTCAATGTTGAACACAGACAGGTATACATTATTCCTCATAAAGTGTTCTAACTCCAGCACCTATAAATACTCTCTGTAATGACATGCTTCCTTCAATTTTTTCTCCTGATGATTTATCCCACTTGGATTAGGTATTGTGTGAATCACTTGATGGTATTGTTATCATATAAGCACCATTACTGAAATACTGATGGTTTTGCTACCTTGTAATGGGGCTAGTTTAGTTTCATGGGCCTTTCTGTTTGAATAAATACCTGTTTGGGCTTGTGTTTCCAGTTTGCTAAAGCTCCAATCAAACTCACACATCGCACTCTGAATTAAATAAATTGTCATACATTGGTGCTTACAGTAGTTGGCACAAATATGAGTGCTATTCACACATGTATTGATCCACTGTGTCAGTTTGGTTAGTTGCACATCATTTATGTAGCAACTAGTAAGATACCTGAAAAAGGAATGAGGAATAAAGTGCTTATTCCAATTTTATTATTATTTTTTAAAATAGTGAAAACTTTCATTAATTCATAATAAAATGTACATCAGTAGTATACATATTGTTACATTGCTTTGAAATGGAATGCTTTGAAAATGGGGTATTCCCCTTTATATGTGCTTTACATGAGTTCTATTGCAATGCTTGCTCTGTGGATGCCTTCTTTTGCTTCTTTGTCGGCTAGGGAGTTTGCTTTACGTGGGATTTTTAGCCATTCTACCGTCCATTCTGCACTTGTGTCATGGATTTCATCGAAAATGTGCTTTAGTTCCCAAGGAGGAGTGGAAGTCTTCCTGCCCCAGTTGATAGCTAGCTTAGAATCCCTTTGAATCTGGATCGGCCTGGTGAAGTGTTGTCGATATAGTCTGATACCTTTGAGTATTCCAATTTTATTATAGCTGAATAATGTAGATGAAAGAATGTAAAATTCTAATATTTTTCTTATATTATATTTGGATTTTTGAACCATGGGAAAAAAAACTGCAGAAGCTCAAATGTAATCCTTGCACGTTGTCTTCGCTGCTTGCATTTCTGGTTACTGGACTTAATTTTGAGTTTCTTCAGCTTCTGAGTTTGATTCAGTGATTAGATACATGCATTGTCAAGTTGTATTTACAAAGTTTATTAGGTGCTGGTCAAAACCTTTTAAATGAAGTGAGATTTCATTTGATACGGATGATTTTTCTTTAAAAATGCTATTAATAGTTTTTAAAATGAATTAATTTATTGATTCCACAGTTACAAATAGTATGTGTTAAATAATCTCAATTATTTAGTTAAGTATTCCCCCCTCCCCCCCCCTTTTTTTGAGAATAGTGATCTCTGTTTCCATTAACAAAGAATGTTACATTGTGTTTTACATTCTGAGAAATAGTAAGTCAGTTATTTTGGCAATTTGTTTTTGTTCTGTATCGTTCCATTATCATCATTGAAAGTGTCTGGACTTGGTAGACTTCACCTTCATTTTTTATATGTCATGGCAGATCAACATTTTCATTCTATTGCAGGTTCAAGGACTGTATGAAGTTTCCCCTGGGGCTGCTCAGAGGATTCAATTTTGTTTTGGTGTCAATGTCCCTGCTATTCCTGCCTTGCGAAAGTATCATTATTGCCCGTCCTTCTTTTATTAACCTTATTTTTTACCATCTTTTTATTGCAAAATCCATATCTTCATATTTACGTATAGAGAATATGGCGAACAACTGGTGAGATGTGGAATGGTTGGAGAGGCCTTAAAGATTTTTGAGGATCTGGAATTGTGGGATAACTTAATCTTGTGCTACAGGTATTGACTTGTTAATATGACTCACATAATAGTGTGTAGTATACAAAATGGTCATATGAGCATCCATTTAAAGTGGCTTACTTAATGGCGACAGTTTACTTGGGAAGAAACCAGCAGCAGTCGATCTTATTAAGTCTCGCTTATCGGAGAGGCCTAATGATCCAAAGCTATGGTAATAAAATCTTGTCTTCTGATGGCCTTGCAGTTAATTTGTTTACTTTGGAAAGAGTGCAACTTGAGCTTCTAGTTTATTTCTTAGCCTATATCATAGTGAGATTTATTAATATGTATTCATCCAGGTGTTCACTGGGTGATGTGACAGACACCGATGCATATTATTATAAAGCATTGGAAGTTTCAAATGATAGGTCTGCTCGAGCTAAGGTGCTGTTATTTTCCTTGTGGTTGTAAATTTTTGTCTCATTAAGTGTGCTCTTCTTCCGACTATTTGTTTGTTTTGCAGAGGTCACTCGCCCGTAGTGCATACAACAGGGGCGACTATGAAAAATCAAAACTCCTTTGGTATATTCAGTTTATTACTTATAAAAGATTGAATATGTTTTCCTGTCACTACCAGCCTTTGTTTTTGAAAACTGTTGGCACTCAACTTCTGTACCAATTCTATTAGGGAATCTGCAATGGCTCTGAATTCTCTCTTTCCTGATGGCTGGTTTGCACTTGGAGCTGCTGCTTTAAAGGTACTCTCTCTCTCTCTCTCTCTCTCTCTCTCTCTCTCTCTTAAATACACACAGACATGCACACATCTCGTGTTTTTAAATGATTATTGATCTACTACTTAACAGAAAAATATCCAAGTGCACACAGACATCTAGAATTTTTAAATGATTAGTGACCTAATGATTAACAGAAAAACATCGGGCACGCTGCACTCGCGTGCGCGCACACTCAGACACACATCTAGAATTTCTAAATGATTGTTGATCTAGTAATCAACAGAAAAAAACTCCAAGGGAGCGGCACCAGATGCTGCTTTATGGAATTTGGTGACATTCAAGAAAGAATTGTAAAGATTGAGCTTGTTTTCATCCTGTAATTACTTGCTTCCTCGTGGTGTTAATATCTGATGTTGTTGGGACACTTATCTTGCCATCTTGTAAATACTGTAATTTGGACTATGCAGGCCCGTGATGTCGATAAGGCACTTGAAGCATTTCGCCGAGCAGTGCAACTGGACCCAGACAATGGAGAGGCTTGGAATAATATAGCCTGCTTGTAAGGCCCCCTCCTTAGACCATCCCCTTTTCACTCTATCTCCACTTCTTCCACTTTTCTCCTGGCATTGGGATAGGTGGGGAGGATACTTCTGGAATCATACATTTTTTTGAAACTGTAAGTAATTAGAAATAACGAAGTGAGGGTTTTTGCCCTTTTCGTGCTTGAGAAAGACAATGTTGGGCTAAATTTGAAAACCAAGAAGGAGCTTTTGAAATGAAAACTCCATTAGTCAACTTGGTTCTGTAACACAAAAAGCCATCTGATTAATAGCATACCATGTTGGAAGGACATCTCTCTGACAAACATTAGCAATACAGTAGTTCCATTTTGTTGTGAAGAGTGAAGCCTGTAGAGAAGACACTGTAGGAGCTGAATAATTCCAGTGGTCACAAGTTATTAAGTTCTTTTTGCGCTTTATCCAACTCATTGTTAGATTGAATGGACTAATATTGGAAGTTGAACTTTAATTTCATATAGAGCTTGAGTACAGAAATTTATGGTGCTAAACTCAGATTTATTCTCAAAAAAAAAAAAATCCAGATATTTCCTGTGGAGTGTTCCATTGTAATAGGAAGAGAATTGTAGTTGAATTGACTCACAGGATAACAAGATCTCAAAACATCTGGTAGGACAAGACTGAAGGGCAAACTATTATTATTAGATCTAATTGTAAAAATTGGTTTTGATATTTCACTAATTCAAGGTTTTCTTTTTAAAGACTTTTCTGGACACTGTTAGACTCTATTTTTCTCTTTAGTCTGCAACAATCTAGAATAGGGAGAAGAATTGTGAGATCTCTTTTCAAAATGATCTAAATGTGCTTTGATTCCACATGAAGCAAGAAAACAGCCAGAGTAGAAGTGAGAAAGAATGTAGAGCTCCTACAATATGGTAAAATGTTCTCTAGCGAAATACCTTTACATGTGTCACTGGACACACCAAATAGGCCTAATTTAGTAAGGTGTATTGTTCAAATGTGTGTAAATTTGGTATATCTTTCGTAATCCAATTCATTTCTTTATTTCCATGTCCTTTTATGTTTCATTTTAAGGGAAATTAGGGTATCCTCACTCATCTAGACTACACATTGCATTGTAAGCTGTGATCGGCAAATAGCCTAGCTGATGGATTAGCCAAAGAGGGAGTCCACTCTACATCCCTTATTGTTAGAGAAGCTTCCTAAGCTCTCAATATGTAATCTCTGATATTCTGGCTATTCCCATGCAATAATACATACTCGCTATCCTAAAAAAAAACAAAAATCCTTAGTGGCAATAATCCATCATTGGTTAATGTCTACAATTAAATGTGGCTCGTAGTTGTCAAAAGACTGTCTGAATTCATTTTGGGATAGACCTGAACCAAACTTTAATATGGCCGTAGCATAAACATATTAAACGTGAGTGTTATTAGGAACAATCCGACATAAGTTAAGGAAAAATACGATGGCAATTAGTGGTATAAATTTTTTTCTAATTTTGTCTATTTATTTGCATGGATGGACCTTTACAGTTTCATATTAGGACATGCTGATCATTGCCATGTTGCCGGAAAAGTTCTCCTTCCACTGTTGAATAAATGTTATTTTACTTAATCCTGCAGGCAGAAGGTGTTGAAAAAGAACAAGGAAGCTTTTATTGCATTCAAAGAAGCACTGAAATTCAGGTTTTCCTTATTTTTCTGTCTTTGTCCATCTGACTGTTTAGAAAATGAAAAAAATCTGGGTTGCCAGAATATTCTGAATGGTCACTGCATTACAGGCGAAACAGCTGGCAGATGTGGGAGAATTATAGTCAAGTAGCTATGGATATTGGGAATTTCAGCCAGGTTAGTTACTCCTGGAATGTTTTAATTTAGCTTTTCATTTTTTGAGTGTCAAGAGATTAAGAAAGGGTAGTTTTTTATTTCTGCTTTCTGTATTTGACTTGTGTAGTTGCTAGTTTTCTATCCTGATTTTTAATAGTCATTACTGTTCTTAAGATGGGTAGGCATCCACGAATACCCTATTTGGGCAACTAAGGAAAATTGATACAGTTTTATTTCCTGGCTTGCCCTCTTAGCTTTTCTTGAAGGTGTAAAGTGTCAATTCTACAATTTCAAATATTCACACATCTGTAAATTTGACAGAAATAAATGGACCGTATTGTTGATTGTTTTGACAGTAGAATTCAAGTACAGGCTGAAGGAGCTTGGCTTAGGCTTAGGTTTAGGTTTATTCCACATTTTCTCCTTCCTGTCTTCTTGTCAATCTCCCCTTGTCCTAATTTGAAATAATAGGTTATTTTTATTTCGTGTCCAACGTATAGGTCTGAAGTGATTGTTCAGTATGCCCTTCTCAGTTTTGTGCCATAAATGGACAAGCTCTGCTGCAAATCTAATTGGAAAATTTTCATGTCTTCTCTTTTTGACTGCAGGCACTAGAAGCTATTAAGATGGTTCTAGATCTGTCTAATAACAAAAGAATTGACACGGAATTGTTGGATAAGTTACTTGAGGAGGTAGAATCAAGAACTTCAACATCTATGCTTTCCATAAAAGATTCTGAATGCGCTCAAGAATCACTAGCATGGACCAGAGAGACAGAGGCTTTCATGGACTCGCTAGGCAAAATTTTACAACAGGTACATGATAGGAAAATGTATTCACTTCATAAAATATCAAAAACCGATTGTGTATATTGTTTTGTTTACATATTATCCTAATTCATATATCTGTTGTTGATTCTTTGCTGTTATATTATAGGTTGTCCGAAGTGGTGGCGGAGGTGATGTTTGGGGCTTGTATGCAAGGTGGCTCAAAATCAAAGGGGACCTAACTATGTGCTCGGAGGCCCTTCTAAAGCACGTTAGATCTTACCAGGTGAAATGATTATTAGGCAAGCCCATCCGGAAAACCATAACTGTTATGTCTCTCTTGAAACTTAAAAAGGAAGATGGAGACGTTGCTTCCCCCCTCTTGCTCTTCTGTTCCTCTCTCTCTCTCTTCCTCTCATTCTTCTTCTCCCTCTCCTCCTCTCCCTTTCCCTCTCCTCCTCTCCTTCTCCCTCTCTTCTTTTCCCTCTCCCTTTTCCTCTCCTCCTCTCCCTTTTCCTCTCCTCCTCTCCCTTTTCCTCTCTTCCTCTCCCTTTCCCTCTTTCTTAAAACAGAAATGGACAGGAGCTGTTTGGGGAAGTTCTATATATCACTAAAAGAGCAAATGGAAAAAATAATTTATGAGAGCTAGACATGAATCATGCAAGGATGTTCCTGATGTTCTCTTCCAGTCTATTTTGTACCAACGTTCCTCTATTGCTTATTTGTCACATACTGAATTCATTGTTCCAGGGATCTGATTTATGGCATGATCAAGATCGATTTAAGAAATTTTCACGAGCCTCCTTGCAACTTTGCAAAGTTTACATGGAAATTGCTTCATCCACCGCCAGTCGTCGTGAACTGCATCAAGCTGAAATGCACCTAAAAAATACCATTAAACAGGTAATTCTGGATCTTACGCTTGCATGACTCATAATATGCAGTATTTTGGTCTTATAGTTTCACTAGAGCAGCAATATATTACTGTCATTCCGTTGCATTTCATGATCATATTGATAGATCAGGATTAGCTGATATCCTCTAGAAACCATCCCATGCAAAGATGAATTTTGGTTTTAGCTCTTTTCAGGTTTTTCTTTATTTTTTTTAATTAATTTTATTTAATATATGGCTACCAGGAGATTAATATTTTTTCCTATAGGACTTCTTCAACCTCGTTTTTATCAAATACACCTCTCTAGTTTGTTCGCTTTCTCCGTTCTGGGCTAAATTACTCGGCAGCATGATATGAGCTACGTAACAGACTTTTACTCTATTTCAGGCTTACAGATTCGAGGATACAGAGGATTACAGAGATCTTCAAGCCTGTTACGAAGAAGTACAAAAGCGAATCGAAGAATTCAGTACTGAAAGTGCTTTGATTGGAGAATTGTGTCTTGGCTGATTAATACGGGAAAAATCGGTTGAAAGCTTTCCCGCGAAGATCTTTTTCTCAGAGAGCAACGATGGCGCAACTTTGTGTAGCAAAAGGAGTTAGTTGGTCAGAGCTTTTCCAGGTGCGCAATGGCGGTTCGCTTCCACAGAAGCTGCTCCAGGGGTACGCTAATTGTTAATTATTTTTATATCAGTCATAATCTATTTGATGTCTATCTAGCAAGCAATTCTGTGGTCTTCTTAAAGGTGTTCCTTCTGTAAAAGTAGTTTTAAGAATAATTATTCCGAATTTTTACATGAAACATAGGCTATACAAAGTTTTATAAATTACCTGGTCTATATTAATAGACTAAAAATTCCGTCTTACAGCGTCACACGAATTTAACATTCTATGTTATGATCAGCAAGTTAATTAGCAAGTTATTATGTTACATTTAATAAGTTAATATGATATAACTGGTAAGCTATAAATTATTATTATTATTAATTTTCTTTATTAATGTTGGGTGAAATTATTTAACGCCGGAACTGTTAAGAATTTTTTTAGAGATATTTTTTATTAAGTATACACGCAAATAGAAAATCCATGCTTAAGTACGTACAAATTGGAAAATATTTATTTAGCAGAGAAAATTTTGAAATGGAAAATAATTAAAAAAAAAATTATGCCGACGAAAGCACTTTTATTTCGGGTAGGCTTCGGATCAAACCATCTATCCGAAGCAAAATCCGTTTATCCGGTCGAAGCCTGCAGCAGGAGCAGGAGCAGGAGTGAAAACGAGAAAAGTTTAATACACAAAATAGAAAAGTCATGGATAATAAAGAGGGTGAGAGAGAGCACGACCGCCTCCCTCGTCCCCTCTCGGCTTTGCCTCTCGCCTCCTCCCTTCTTGCGGTTCCCCGCTCCCTTTCGCCCATTTTTATGAGACCCTGCTACAGGTTAGTCTACTTTTTCTGCTTTGTTTTCCTTTTTCTTTTCCTTTCTTCTATCTCGGTCTCACACCTTGGCACCCTTGCTTGTCGTCCTTTTCAAATGTCTCCAGACTCTCCTACCTCTGCCAATTTCGGCGGTGTTCCAATCTCCTTGCGCCGCCAATCTTCGCTGGTTTTCCCGTGATTTTTGGGAATAAAGCTGTTTGTTAGAACATATTTGGGTGGGAATTGGGTGGGGAAAGTGTGTTGGTGGAGGGAGAAAATTTCCTTCTGTCAAACAACAAAAATTCTAACCTCGCAGCGGAGTCGCTTGTCAATTGTCATCGTGCATTTCCTCTAGGTTTTATCTATTTTTTTAACCAATTGATAAAAATGTTATATAAAACATAGAATATTGAGAGATGAGTGTTTGCTCGTACCTGGTTGAAGTGTTCGATGGGAACCTGTATCATCTTTCTTATCTTATGGCAGCAACATGGGCCTAATCCCTCCTGGCGGTGGTCCATTAATGGGGAATTGCTTAAATTTTTGTGAAATTGTTTGTTTGTGGTAGCAACTTTCTTATTTGTTGCAATATACGAGATATCACCAATGCCCTACATGCATACTGGAATGTAGTTCTAGGAGTGAATTGTATGATTTTCAGTTCCAAATACTTTTACCACTTGTTATTGATCCTTGAAATTAGAAGAAAAGTTTCAACTCAATTGCGTACTCTCAATTTTTGTACTGTAAGTGTCATGTATTGTTTTCTCACTTCTAATTGTGTTTTTTCTTTTCTTCTTTTTTCAGTGCAAGGACCTAATTCATGAGCTCCGCTCCTCACTATAGCCTGATGTTTTGATGAAATTGCGCTGAGTTGATTTTAGTGGTAAAAGTCTTTTTGGTGACCTTTACAAGCCTTCAGAATGTAAGTTTGCACCTTATTTTATTAACACTTGCATGCTAAATGTTGTCCTTTTATTAGTGTTTAGAAAGATTATTATTTGTATGAAGGGATCAAATTGTAAAACCGATTACATGTCAGGACCTTGTTGTAGTGCCTCTCTAGCTTGTACTCTTTTTTTTTTTTTTTTTTTGGGGGGGGGGGTTTTCTTCCCTGCCAAGATTTTTGTACTTAATATAACTGATCTAGTTCCTCTGTTCTTCTTTTGAGGTGATTTGTTATTTTCACTTAAAACTAACTCTTTATGGCTTTCACACACATTGCCATATCCAACCTATGGGACTTGATCATTGGTTTTAAAATATGTCAGTTTATAAGAGATAGTTCTTATATTCAGTTTCCGTGTTTTCCCTCTATTTTTCTTTTTCAATCTCTGTTTAGTCCCTTTTAAGACTTTGCCAGTTGATAAAATCTTTACTTCCATCAGTATATTGAATGATGTATTAATGAATACTTGTGGTTCACATGCAGTTGTTAAGCATTTCTTAACTATGGGGAAATGATATAGAACATCATGGCATTGATAGTTTATCAGCCACAGGTTTGAATCCAAATTTTGTTTATATAATAACTATTTATCATTTATAAATTTGAAGTGGGGAATTTCCTTCTGAATATGTATTATTTGAGTTCTAGAGTGCATATGCATCGTCTTCTCTGAAGCCTGCTCAATGGAACAAAGTCTTGAAGTTAAGAGGTTGTGTGTCCTTTCGTCATTCTGCAAGAACAGAGGGGTGTATTTCTTTTAGACATCGTACAAGCTTGAGGTGAGAGAGTTTCTCGGTTGCAATTGTTTCTTGTGATAAAAATCCTTCTGATTCAATTCTTCTAATAAACATTAACGCACCTATCACTCCATCTTTAGATCAGTATGAATAAAGTGGTATAATAAAATTTCTAAAAATGCTGAAGATGGTATGCAATTGTTTCTTCCTTTTGAGATTACATTTCTCAGACTACTAGTTTCTCCACTAATTGATTTGCGGTAGGTAACTATGGAACTCTACAGGAAATAATAAAGGCAATACTCTTACATGCCTTAGCTTTGTAAATTATGCAATGAATTTTTCAGGCAAAATTATGATGTAGAGCTTCCCTCTCAATTTGAAGTTATTTCTCATTATTAGGAAGAATAAAATACTTTTGGAACCAAAAAGTTTAACTTATGCATTAACCAAATTTTACTCATTCTAAAAAAAAAAAAAAAAAACTCAAAAAAAAAATTACTAATATCTTTAACTAAAGTATCTAACATGAAAAGTATTACCTGTGTGACTTTCATCATTTATGCCCGAATTCCTCAAATAAAAAACTGAAGAGAAATTTAGTTGCTCTAATTTCGAAGAAAGAAGAAAGAGATTGTGAACTATCCATTTACCGAAAAGAAGAAAAATTGGGAACTACAATTCCTTGGATGAGGATACTCATTGGCCACTCATTGCCAAGATGTCTGCCCTTACCACCTTGCTCCATATTATGTTTCATCCCTGAATTGTATCTCCAATTTCATAAAAAATGGGCTTCAGTTTCCAAGGGGGTATACATCGTTTAGCTTCAGTTATGTAGCTAGTTTGATGAAACTCTTTATGCCCGGAATGCCTTCTTTCTGATTGTTGTGGCTATTCAATTTCTTCCATGTCACTTTTAATCTTGCAACAGTATGTGTGGGATTCTGTTTTGATTCAATAATATTTTGTGCAGCGGCCAGGGGTATCTAAAACTTTCTCTGAAGACTAAGCCTAGTAAAATTCTAGCATTCAAAGGTGGCGCACAGAAAGAGGGATCTGAAGGTAGATCTAATGCCTCCAAATTCCCCAATAACCCAAGTCAGCTCTCTTATGCAGCTCAGGAAAAAGAAGATAGCACAACATCTGAAGATGTAGCTAGAGTTCCTCTTTCCTATGCCTCCGAAGGGAGTGGAGAAACTGTAACAGCTTCTGTAGCAATTCAGAATTTATTAAAGAGATGGTTGATAAGATTGCAAACACAGACACCTAGTCAGAATGAAAATGGGATGTTTGAGGGACAATCAGAGAATGAGGTTTTGCTGAGTCAACCTACTTCGTCACAAAAAGGGGCAAGTAATCTCATAAAGGCTGCTGTGGCACACTTCTTTGGACTTGATGCAGCAATAAAATTTCCTCTGCTTTTATTGTAAGTCTAATGTCTTCCTATTGCTTTTTTTTAAGGCAGTCTTCCTATTGCTTTTATAAGTGGTTTGCGTTTTTATGAACAGGGGAAAGTATTTGCTTTAATCGGTTAAGTTTCTTGTTGATGGATTTTTTTTTTTTTGAAAAATAAAATAATGGAAATGACAAACTTGTATATGGACCTTTTTATCACTAGGTTGAACAAGTTTCAACCCTTTCTAGCTTACATTCATGTCATGGTCCAATGTTAGATTCCAAAACAGTGAATTTTATGCATGTCATGTTGTTGCTATTTGGTAGATTTCCGATGTTGCATGGTTGCAAGGTCAACATGCTTCATTGTTGGATTTATTTTGAACAGTTATGCTGACTATCTTGAGTTGGTGCAGCATTCCTTGGTATTTGGCGATCAATGTGGCTTATGGAGCAGAAGTTTCTAGAGAGTTGACCCCTTTGTGGGTTTTTGGGCCATTGATTGTTGCTCTCTACATAAAATTGGTTCAGGGTATCTGTGCTCTCTATGTGTTCAGCTTTAAACAATTCATTAAGCTAGTAAAAATGGTGCCTCTTTATTGTTTCTTTATACGCAATTACATTGCTGAAGGAAAACTCAAGGAATTTATCCACGCACATGTCTGGCAACCTGTGGAGAAGATCAAGAACTTGAATTACAGGGAACAGTCCGAGAAGAAACTGGCTGAACTGAAGGAATGGGCCATGGAGAACTATCTTGATTTTGTTGAATCAGTATGGCCATACTATTGTAGGACGATCAGATTTTTGAAGAAAGCAAATCTCATTTAAACTCAAGGCATGCAGTTATTACAGAAAAAGCGAAAAGAATTCATTTTTGATGCATACCTGAAGCAAACATTTTGACTGATGCTGTCCGGTTTCATTACAAATTGCCTTATGTCTAGGCACTGAAATTTTGAGTAATGAAGGATGGGAATCAACACATGCAGCTTACATCACTGAATTGGATTTTTGAGGAGTCAGAGATGATACGGGTAAGAACTGTCAAAGCAATTGGCTCATTTTTACTGCCAAGGATTGTTTTCGAGTCTGTAGAATTATTTGTTATTGTGCCCTTGTCCCAGTATTGAAATGGTTTCTCTTTAGTGAATTTTGGCTTGGCTGGAATTCTTGGAAGTTTGCACCATTTTTATCCTTCATGCAGTTAGTCCTAGCCGGTTTACAAGATTTATTTTGCCTATATTACAAAAAGTAGCCTCTTTAGTCAAGGCTGTGAAGGACCTAAGTTGTGGTTCAATAGAATCTTTCAATTCGAATATTGTCTAGTAATTTTATGTGGAACAAGAGACACTTAAGTAAATTTTTTTTCATATTTTGAAACCACAAAGTATTTTTCCATTTCCACTATTCTTCTCTTGATAATGGATCAGCTAGTTGTAGGCCTGCCAATGGGTGCTGTAGAATGAGATGAAGTTATGAAGTGTCCTTAGTCCTAGGGATACTCCTCCCGAGTTCCATACTAATGCATTCAATGTCCTTTCTTCTCATCACAGTGCTTCTCTTTCTGATGATTTTTCCATCCAAGTGCGTTCTTAGTTTGCAGTGCAGGGTGTCCTAGTAGTATCTCACTTCCTGTTGGAGGCTATTTTAACTTTGATTAATTCCTTACCCGAACGAAAATATACATTTAAAGCTATGAATGATTTTCTAAATATGACCCATTCTAACAACTTCCATGAATCATCCCAGAAATAATCACGACTTCTTGTTTAAAAATTTTCTTTAGCAGAAAACTCCAGGAAATTGACAACTGATTCTGAAATAATTGAGTCTTTTTTTTTATTATTATTGAAATGGTAATTGATTATTATATAGTGGACAATTTTCAATATGCCCAGGTCAGAGTCTGTCTTCTGCAATGAATAATTTTTCAGAGTAATCACAAAAAGTTATCACCCTTTTATATGGTTTCATTCAGTTATCTCTATCTTTAATCTCGAAGGAAAAGATTACAAGCTTCCAGAAAATTTCATTTGTTTTCTTCTCGTTCAAGATTACCAAAGCACACTGTTCAGGCCCACGACTCCATGAGTGCTGAGTTACAATTGAAACCAAATGCAGCAACTTGAATTACCCTTCACAAGCAGATTTAATGGTATACCCAAACAAAGTATCAATACTAATCAGAAATAAGTTTCATAGGCAGTCTAGCATAAAGTATCAATTGCTCGTCTATTACTTAATCCGTTTTTTCTCCTTTTTCCAGCAAAAGCAATAATAGATTATAATTTCTTTAATAGATTATAATTTCTTTCTATAGTGAAGTGTATATAATATTTCTCAAGAAATCGACCAGAATTGCTTCAAAGACAACCAACAGATGAGAGGGTTAAAACCCCATTAATTGAAACTCCTTTCTTCTTGTCCACAAGCACAATTCCAGATTCTGCTAAGCACTGGGTTAACGTGATAATGCACTTGCTCCACAAATTTGCTTTTTAGAAATGCCATTTTTGTCTAACACTAAGACCTACCCTTCTCCCTTGCCCACACCCCTTATTTGGGTAAACCTTGGACTGGTCTTAACACCTTCATCACTGTCTGGTAAGTATTGGCAATCAAATCTTCGACGTAGCACTAATAAATTTCTTTTTCAAGCATTAATCCTTATTAAGAAACTACCCAAATGAATCCTTAGTCACCATCCATTCTTTCACATACATTAATTAAAAAAAAAAAAAAAAAAAAAAGAGATTAAGTTAACCTGAGCTTGAAAACTTCTGATGTGAGCCACTGACCAATACCATCTATGACATGTACCATGCATGGACGGAAATTAAGTCATCCATGCATCGATGGGGATGGCGCATCTAAGATCCCATTACACTAATGACTTTTATAATGGTGGAAGCACATGGGAACTGGGGCTAGTGCCCTTGTTGGTTAAAGGCATCACATATTATTATGAATAGCTAATGAGTGTGTAACACTGATTCTTTTTTTCTTTTTGTAGTAAGCACCAATATTGTAGACTGTCATGGAGACAGACATGGGAAGAGGGAGAGACGTTTGCATCACATCAAAAGCTCCCTCAACTTACCTTACCTTAAAAACACTTTGAGCCAGCCTTGGCCACACCCACAAGGAAGAATCAAGATCTAGGGTTTGATACCCCACTTTGCTTGCCCTAGGAGATGTTAAGGGCACATGGGGATCCAAACTCTCAAGTGGGTTCAATCCTTTCCTCGCTAAAATATTCTTCTTTTTGGATTTTTTTTTTTTTTTTTTTTTTTTTTTGGGAATTCACTAACTTGAGGCAATGGGAATTCAATTCCTCAAAAGTATTAAAAGGGTTAACTAGTGTATGTGGTGTCAGTCACTTTCTTCCGAAGCTATTTCATCCCAAATCTTAAGATCACCCTACTACATCAGCTCATATTATAATCAGTTAACCCTAACCGTCCGATACCGCCATTTTTTTAAAGATTTTCAAGCGCATATGACCTCTTTCATGTATGATTTGGATCTCATTCATGCTTCACCACGTGTTCAAACATGGGAGGCATGTAGTGATTTTCTTTTTTTTTTTTTTTTTTTTTTTTTTTCAAAAGAATGGAGGGAGGGAAGGGGCCTCTCTCTCTTTATCAGTCCATTATTTTAAGTGTGGAAGCATTACAAAAGGAATATAAACAAATGAAAACCATCAGTACTTAGGGGGGGGGGATTGGAAGGAGGTTTTGATCATGAGAGGGTTGAAGTTAGGGTTTAGGAATCTTATTAAGTTATGGGGGAAAAAAGCCCCCTCCCCCTCACCAGTCACCACCTTATCATTTGATGCATATGCATTGGGATTGACAGCTCTATTGATTCTATAAATGATGGGGATGTCGGTGTGTGAATTTTTTTTTTTTTTTCACTCCCTCCCCACTTGTTTGGCCAGCTAATTAAAGACTCCTTCCGACACCTCCTTAGAAAACCTCTGTTACTTTATTTTCAGTTTTCGTTTGTTAATACTATCTGTAAATTAAACGTAGGTGGGTTCCCCCATGTCATATGGGCACAAGGAAAAACAAATGTTTGATGTCTCCTTCAAATGGGCAGTTGCCCTCATATATATATATATATATATATATGGGGTGGGGAATTGAAGAATTGAGAAGATTCAAGAAGCTTGGGAAAGTAGTGATGATTAATGAGCCTCTACACTAGTAGGACCACCAAGAGCTTCTGATTTAGAGGGCTGTTTCCTTATCTAAAATGATCACTTGGTATCAAAAAGATTAGACAACATGCATCCTCTTTAATTAGGGTGTCTAATCTCTCCTTGAAATTGTTAATTAGATCACTCATCCCAGTGTTAAGAGTATCATGATCATCAGTCATGATCTGTTCATAATACCCAACTATTTTTCTGAAAAAAGAAAGTATCTACATATATTTTTCAATTTATCATGGTCATTAATTAAAGTGAAGAAAATTAATTAATTAAGAACCAGGGAGAACGCCATGGCGATCGATGATGACAGAGAGTTGCTGCAAGAGACAGTGGGGTTCCTCACCATTAATACTGAGTAAAAATGAAGAGATAGAAGAAAAAATAAATAAAAAATGATTGGAGCCATTTTAATTAGGTCTCTCTCCTGCAGCAGCTAGTAGAGGAGGTGGAAGGGGGGCACCAAGTCTACCAATAGAAGAAGGCTATGGGGGAGTCTTCACTGGCAGGCATCCTGTAAATGTAAAGCCAGTCATATATGGTCAATATTTCTGTGGAATCTAACCACTAAAAACATTTTTCAAAATCAGGGAAAAAGGGGAAACCCCATTATTGTATCTTGATCACAAAGGCATAGATACATGTAGCAGGAGGCCGGTGATGGTATTGTAGTTAATTGAGAGAGAAAAGAGAAGGGAATAGTAGCAGAAAAGACTTGCATGTGTCCCACAAATGCAGTTAATTGGTGGCATAGGCTGAGGCATGTGCAAGTATGGAGGTGGAGATAAAAAAAAAAGGTAGAAGAAGGAGGAGCTAGAACCCATGCTAGCTAGGTGTCAATTGTCAAGGTGAAAACTCTTTTTAAACAGATTGTTGGACGCTGTCTGGCAAGAATTGAGAAAAACAAAACAGCTTGTTCACTTTCATGAGTGAACAAGACATGCCTTTGCCTTTACACCTTCTCTCCTCCTTTGTGGCTGGACCACAGTGAACCAAGGAATCTTTTCAATTTTCATCCAGTACTCCTGCCTCTCTCTCTCTCTCTCTCTCTCTCTCTCTCACTAGCTCTCATTACCTCTCTCTCTTCTCACTAATGCTTACTGTATATATATATATATATATATATATATATATATATATATATCATGGAAGCTCATCATTTAATACAAAAAAAAGAACCAACGATTATATATGAAATAAAGGGGGTTTCATATATGATATATATGAAACCCCCTCTGTGTCATCGAAAAAAAAAGTAGACATGTTCAATTCCTCCATTATTAGCTCCATATTCATTTCTATGAGAAGGTGGAGTATAATGCATGGAGAGAATTAAGTACACTGAGTACTGCATTCATATTCTGATAAACCCAATAGAGAAATCATAGTTTTCATCCAGCAGGTTGACCTCTCTCTAGTCTCTAGAAGCCACCTCCTCTTGCTTCCTTAATCAATCTTGCATTAACTGATAATTAAACAGCTTTAAGAGTAAAGACCCACAACATATTTGAATCTGAAAACCCATAAAACGTATTAGATGGCGAAAAGGAAAAGACTGCTTATGTGTGTATGTGTGTGTGTGTGTGTGTGTGTGTGTGTGTGAGAGAGAGAGAGAGAGAGAGAGAGAGAGAGAGAGAGAGATGGATCCTAGTGAGAGAAAGTAGAGTTGATGCCCAGAAGGGTATCTCTTGGAATCCATAAAGGGTCAGCCATGGAAGGGAGGGATCGATGTTCATGTAACTAAGCTAAGATAGCCTAAGAGGGGGGTGAAAAAAACAAAAAAAAAAACGAAAATAGAAACATAAAGAAGGGTACAAAAGGGTAAATGATATATGTTGGCCCATGTGACCAAGTTGTGATGATTGAGACATGGACTTGTGCCCTTAGCAAAGGTGGTGGTGCCTAATCATGCAGTGCCATTCATTCCCCACCTCTTCATATATATAAGTTGAGTGATACTGATGATCATACTGATCAATACCCTTCCTTTTTACCATGTTATTCACACACCATGTGCACTTCTCACTCTTCACCTTCCTACATTATATATATGAGTGAATAATGCACTTTTCTTTTACCATGTTATAATTCACACACACCATGTGCAGTACTTCACCCTTAATTTGCATGTGACCATCACCCATGCACCCTCCCTCCCTTCCTACCAGTTGTAGGTCTCCCATTTCTTTCATTTCCCTTATCACTTAATTCCATCTCACCCATTTCGCTTCCAAATTAAGGCCTCTCCACAATCTAAATTTTATACACATGAGAGACATCCTAGCTAGGACACTCTATCAATATATAACAGGGAAAATATATAAACATCTGATCCAGTTTCTTGACTTGTATCAATGGGGACCACAGCCACCCCGAATCTTACCGTCGAGGTCAAGACAGGGGCCCGGTAGTAGTACGTACGTAGGACCACCATATATAGTACTGAACATTCCAAAATCATAAGATAACCCAAAAAGGTGGTGATGAAGATAGATACCATCACAAAATAGCTAGGCACCCAACATGTACTTAATTTTCTCTCTCTCTCTCTCTCTCATCTATAGCTTTGGACACCACATTACACACTCCTCCTCCTATTAATTTATTTTTTTGTTAAAAAAAGGGATTTTTTCAACCATTAATATAAAATGTACATTACCCTATATATATATATATATGCTGCCCTCACATGGTGGAAGAAAGTGACCCCCTCCGATCCCCCCTTGTTATCTAAAACAACCATTATATTATAACATTTTTCCCTAGTTTTTCTTATTGTACGTTATTATTGATGTGTGACGACCATATCAAATCCTTGCACATGCATGTGGGAGCTCCATCTTCACCCATCTCCACATACCATACATAAATGTGTCCAAGTATGTGGGGCCTGTCCCTCGGACTCCTCTTATATATAGAGGTAGAAGAAAGAAAAAAAAAAAAAAAGAGAAGAAGAATGAAATTAAGAAAAAGTGTAGTGTGGGGTAGATGTAAGATGAGGTCCAAGAGGAGAGAGAGAGAGAGAGAGAGAGAGAGAGAGAGAGAGAGCATAAGAGAGAGCGAGAGCAAATGAGAGAGAGAGCAAGTGAGAGAGAGAGAGAACAATTGAGAGAGAGAGAACAATTGAGAGAGAACAATTGAGAGACAGAGCAACTGTGTGTGAGAGAGAGAGAGAGAGAGGAGGGGCGGAGGGAGTTACTAAATTATAATAATGGTAGAGTTTGATTGCTTGATGGGGACGGCAGGATAACCCTAATTCCCAATCGCAATCGACTCGGTCCTTTTTGGTCCTCAATTTCGGTGCCATATCTGATCCGCTCGATCAGATGACGACACGTGGAGTTGCGATGCGGGACGAAGGCGGGCCGTAGACGGTCTGTAGATGACGTGTCGAGCCAGGACACCCCTCTCTTGTCTCTTGCTTCTTCACAACGGAGGCCGTCTTTGTTTTCACTCCGGGGACCACCCTCCAGATATTTTCACTATCATTTTCGTCACACACATATATCTATAATTATATATATATATATATATATATATATTATAGAAAATACAAATTATTAATTTTCGAATTAAAATGGTACGTAGCAGTCCTACCATTGTATTTCTGGTTGGGGAGTGATGAGAAGTGACATATTGACATATAAAGACAGAAATAATTTTTAAAAGTAAAAACTATTAATTAAAGAAAAGTACTGAAAGTAAATTAATGTTACTGAAACAAAGGACCAAGTTTACTGAAGGGTATCAATGTCTTGGTTCAGTACTATTTATAAAGACTATTTAAGGAGGAGGAGGGGAGGGGGGGTTAGTCCTAGTACCTGAGCCTCTAATAATTATCCCATATATATATATATATATATATGTCGATCATTGGGTATCTAGCTCGTACCTTGCAGGCCTTTATATATCTATCATTGTACAGTACAAGTATCTGAATTCTTCTAATAATATAATATAACAATACTATGTAGTATATATATATATATATATGTAGGTCATGTCTTCACTTTTAATTTGGGTTAATTGGACTGGGGTCCATTAGAGTAGTACTAATAATAATGCACTCGTATAATTAATTAATGACCAGTCCACACCCGAACATTCAATGCACTTGGTTGATGATTCAATGTACAGTTTCGTGCTTAAGTACATACCGTTGGATTTATTGTTCTGGTATAAATATTCCGGACCCCACCTAACGAGTGGTCTTGATCAGACCGGAGTCGTCCTTTTTCTTGTCTCTCTCTTATATATGCTCTCGCCTCTTCCTCCCTTTCATGTGCATGGAATAATGCTGCTCTTGCTAGCTGCTGATCTATACGTTGTGTACTGTTATATATACCTTGCTCTCCTATATATATATATATGTTTAGGAATATAATAGATGGAAAAAAAAAAAAAAAAAAAAAAAAAAAAGTACTAATTAATCACTGGCTTTATAGTTTATTTATACGTGTACGTGTATCTCTACAAGGGATTTACTGGCCGCCATTAATTATTCCATATATGCAATGACTTACTACTTATGTAATATATATTCTTGTAATTATACTTTAAGTAAAGTTTAAAGTTTAAGCTATAAAATCCAACATGTAACTCTAAATTAAGAGACAAGTCTAGAAGAGAGTACTAATTAATTAGTGAACCAAAATTAATGAAGGACAAAAGACGGTAGAGAAATTAAGGAATGCATTTGTGCCAAATTAAGGATCGCAGTTGATATGTATGTATATATATATATATATATATTATCATGTCTTTCTTGACACGGTTTGATTTGGGTCTTAATGAACTAGTCCTGAGGCTGCCCTTTAATAAGGTTGCAATTAATATTTCAGTTTTTTATGTGTGTGCATGATCAGTCAACTGGGGTTTGATATATATATATATATATATATATATATATAGTTTGATATAAACACTCGTTAATTTGTTTTGGAGAATCCCCACAAAAACCCTTTTTTTCTAATTCTCTAATTCTTCCCTGATCGATCCATCTCCTTGGCGTTGCTTGTTGGTTCCTGATGAATTGAAAGAGGATCTACACATGCAGTACACACAGGGTTAATTAATTTGGTGGAATTTTCCAGCTTTCGGGTGGCTCTTTAATTAGTTAGACCCGTTTTTGCTTTTCAGAGGGGGGAGTGTAGTACTATAGTAGTGGACAACGAGAGAGTCCCGATCAGGTTCGAGTATGTGTTTCACAAGGGACCCGCCCCTGTCTCATCATAAAATGTCCAAGCATCACATAATTCCTCTTTAATTTCCCTACTTGTTTGTTTGCTTCCTCCCTCTTCCATCACTCAATCATTTTACACTTTTCTTCTTCTTCTTCTTCTTCTTCTTCTTCTTCTTGTCTCTCATCTAATCCCATGGATATGTACTGATCCTAATTTCCTGTTGGACTAGGGTGGTGAAGGGACAAAAATCAGCGCTGGCACATGGCCGGAAGGGTTTTTAGAAGTTTTCAATTAATGGGGCAGACATGAACAAATTCAAAAGTTAGGAGTATGAGATTGTTTGTCTTTGAGCAGTTGAGGATTTATTAGGGTAACCCAATTTTACTACACAAGCTTCCCACTTCCTCCACATCTCAAAATGAGACTCCACAAGCAAGGCCTCTAATGTGGCAAACGTTAGGTTTAAGCTCTAGTCACTTAGGCAGAGTGGCTGCATATATAATTCAGTTCGAGTAACGTATTTAACGCGACCAACCCTAGAGGCATAGATCGCTCGACACGTCCGTTTAGTACCGAAGAGTGTCGTTATTTGGTCCCATCACTAGCACCATTAAAATGGTGGGATATATTAGGAAGGTTTAGTGCCCATCAAAATGTTTGTTAGGTATAGCAAGATAAGCAAGATAATAGAGCAGGCAACGTTCAAATTCAAAACCCTAGGACAATTGCCGAAAGGAACCAAAACATAAGAAAAAGTTTGGTGTAAATGTTGAGCCTTCCACTAGTACTACTATTGATAAGAGAGTACTGAAACGTAACAGGGAATGGCAACCGACTCGAGAGAGAGAGAGAGAGAGAGAGAGAGAGAGAGAGTAAGGAAATTCAACACTACATGACCACTTGGTTTTTTCTTTTCTTTTGTTGCAAAATTCCAAAATCTGGTTCAAGTTTAGGAACAATAGTACTAATTAATAAAATCCCATTTGGAGTTTAGTGGAGTTTCAGAACAATAAATTCTTCATTGCATTATTCCATCTACAGATTGCAGTTAGTAGTGCTTAATTTTTTAGCGTTTTTATAATTGGGATAATTAAACTTCTCCAAAAGCTGCATGCATATGCATGCCAAGAGGATTAATTAACTTTCCAAATATTCATTTCTTATTCTTGTTTGGGAAATATTTCTTTTCAAGAGAAGATTAGTGAGATCATACGATTAATCAATTAATTAAGCTTCCTTCTTACCTACCTATAATCATAACTCTAGTGTTTGTTTTGATCTGCTAGCTAATTGTATATAAGAAGGCATCTTTGAGTTAGACTCCACAAGCAAGACAAGCACCCATTTTTCTGGTTAATTACGTCCTGTGAACAGACAACCAGCTATATATAGATTATTATCTAAGGAGGCGGCCATGGGACACCCTGGTGGCTCCACCACTTTCTTATTCGAGTAATGGAATCTTACTCGATCTCAGGGGAAGAAGATTTTTGGGCATAGTTTAAGGTTTACCCCCGTAGGATTAACGCCAATTAATTTTTGGTTAGAGGGTATTGCGTGCAGCTGATGACCAAATTAAGGTAGCTAGGTGGTGTCTTATTCAACTTTATGTATATTGAACAGCTAGCCCTGAGGTGGAATGGTGACAAAATTAAAGATGATTGCTTCAATCCTTCAAAGCTACTCCAGCTAATTAACCATTACTTACAATTAATATTTCACTCACTTGATTACCTCTAGTTAATTAATCCCATTTTTTAAACCCACGATCCTCTCTATCACTGCATGAAGAGGTTTCACATATCAATAGCTGTTGCAATATCAAATTTACATCAAAATATTACATGAGTTTAATTTGTAGCAGTAAAACTGAATGTAAATTATATAGTACTAAACCGGTCGTGGGAACTGATGTAAATTATTTATGTAGATAGAGCCAAAATGATGCTGTACATCCCCTCCCCACTGCATGATCTTCAAATTATTTGACCTCCTCCTAATTTTTTTCCCTCTATTATTGGGGTTGGGGATAGGAACATATCATCAAAGAGATCCAATTAATTATATATGTACTCAATCAAATACATTAATTAAGTGGGCCAAGACATATATATATATATATATATATATATATATATATATACATGACTTAGGTAAGTTAAGTAAAAATTAACGAAGAAGAATTCAAGGGCCGGGAAAAAGAAATATATAGTGGGATTAAGAGGATGAATATAAACTACTATTCATCTAGAGCAGAACATTATTAATTACCGGCCGGTTAAATAATCCATTATATTGAACGATTTACGCCTCAAGTTTCGACGCATGCATGCATATATAATTAAATCTGTCCTCAATCTTGTTCTATTTCTGTTTTTGTGACTAGTCGTTTACGTGACACAATATACTCCGAGAGTCTCCGACATCTCCATTAATTACAAGCAAAAAGTTAAACATTATCTCAAACGACTAATAATCCCAATTATGAGGCTCATCGTTATCGATCCAAGTCAGGCAAAGAGCTAAAAAGAAGAAGAAAAAAATAATGAGGATTACCTAAAGTAAACTTGACTTATAAGATACTAATCAATAAGGTAGTGTGGTCCACATTCTCCCTAGCTCCCATTGTGATGCCATGCCCAACTCCTAAAGTCTTCTTCCTAATTAATAACCCCGATGTTGATTGTTTCTTCTTCTAAATGTACTTATTTTCATAATGTAGTGAAAACAACCCCCAACTACATGTTCCTCTTTTTAACTTCAATTCTTCATGCACACCGCCCCTATCATGTCTACCACATTTTCTTATATATATATATATATATATATATATATATATATATATAATAAAAAAAAAAATACCACTTAACATAATTATGTGG
This sequence comes from Aristolochia fimbriata, assembly GCA_019845555.1. Lineage (NCBI taxonomy): Eukaryota > Viridiplantae > Streptophyta > Magnoliopsida > Piperales > Aristolochiaceae > Aristolochia > Aristolochia fimbriata. The sequence goes on along the minus strand of CM034079.1, from coordinate 40,392,138 downwards.
ATTATATATGTACAGTAAAAGTTTTTAGAGAATTAATCACTTTCATATGACCTAAATGTAGAAGAATAATATCAATATTGACTTATATATATGTATATATATATATATATATATATATATATATATATATATATATATATATATATATATATTTTTAATTAAATAAAGTATGGTGTTATTATAATTGCGGCCGAACAAAATAAAGAAAGGAGGGCTTACGTGGGTATTTCACGTGAGCTAAAATTCCGGCGGAGTTCAATATTTTGGTTAGCAGCGAGTAACAAGAAGGAGATATAATTGGATGAAAAAAAAAAAAAAAAAAAAAAAAAAAAAAGTGAGATAGGAAGCGCAGAAAGAAACACACCACATCAAATCATGAAGTCATCATATCATTATGGGGACTTATTTTCGGCCCTTTGCGTCGCGAGCCCCTCACCTCCGTTCGCGGGACCCACCCCCACCCTTGAAAACGACCTTCTCTATTAACACGCACGCGCTTCCCCGATGTAATCATGATGAGCCATGCTAATCTTCATTAATTAACCCTCGCGGCCTCACGGCTCACACTCTTTACAAAATAACGGGGAACAAAACAAGAAAAAAAAAAAAAAAAAAAAAAAACGGACCCCACCCGGGCCACCCCATTATTACGTAGATTGGCACGGAACCGGGTCACGACCCAACTCGGTAAAGCTGGGGGAGGGGTGATACATGATCATTGATGTGACAACGGGAGATGTGGGCCCGGCGAGAGAGAAGGGGGAATGAGACGGATGGGTGGCGATCAGTGTGATGAGCCATGAGGAAGACGTATCATGTATGAACTTGAAGCATAACGGTACCCTTTTTTTTTTTTTTTTTTTTTTTTAAAAAAATTATTTATAACTAACGTCCCCATTTTAGCCGTTATGGCATCTCTTCCCCCTTTTTTCCAAGACGCGTACAAGTTTGTATTCAGCATTATAATATGAACCACTTCGATATATTATTAAAAACGATACCTTTATATCTGCTCATGACATCCAACGTTATCGATCACAGATTAGATAACTTTTATAATATCGTAAATGACATCTCCCCGTAATTAGCTACTTAATTAGTTCAGACCGGCGGGACCGATTATATTAAGCTCAATTGGGTCGGGTTCGTTCAACTGATGATGCCACTTATCATTTTTCCTCCGTATCGATTTTTATTTGCTTAATTATTGTTGGGGGCCCACTGCAGGATACCGCCTGCCTTTCGTAATAACTTTTTCAATTATGAAAACAGGGAGCAGTATTTTCGGAGGGCCCGAAGTCCGAGTCCGGCGATACATCGGGGGGGGCTCTTCATTGCTTCTTCTGGTTTGAGGCCCCACACGTGGGGTCCGGAAACGCGGTTCTACGGGGAGGATCGTGGTACCGAAACGCCAACGTACGGTCCGCGTTCTGAAATGGGAGTGATGAAGGAGAGGGAGATGGTCGAAAAGGCCGAGGAATGAATCGCACTTCGCAGGGGCGGTATTTAGATTGGATTGGAAGAGAATCTATCCAGTGGAGGATCGCGGCGCACGTGAGACAATCCCTCACTCGCACGTGTAAGAACTCCGCCCAGCCCCAGCGTCGACGAGTGACGACGACGACCCATCGCTTCTTCCTTTTCCTCAGTTGTTTTTTTTTTTTTTTTTTTTTCTTTTAATAATTAAATGTGCCGTTATTTTATTTTATCTTATTTTCTTCTTTTTTCCCGCTCGCTTCTCGTCTTTATTCCCTGCCTCGTGAGTCGTGCAGTGACGCACATGCTGCCGGCCAGATTTTTTCAGTTTGTCGGAATATTTTTAAGGAAATTACCCGTTTACCCCTTTTTCATGGAACATTGACATGCGCGCGCGCGCGCGCGCGCGGTGTGTGTGAGAAAGAGAGAGAGAAGGAGAGGGATTTATATATATATATATATACCGACTATAAATAAAGTTTTCACTTTTAACAAAAATGCATCTATATATTTGTCACCGCAGTAGAGATCAAATAATATTATTACAGTAAATAAAAAAAGGGACCATGTTTGAACATGGAGCATTTAAATACATTAATTTACATGAAAAAAAAGTAAATTAAATTAATGCAAAATGAATTATATACGTACCCACCCGACTATATATATATATGCTTAGTTATATTAATCAATTCCCATCCCATCTTGTACCTCACTTAAATATCTATTTTATTACTGGGTAAGAAAGTCCAAGCTACTTTCCTTCACACATGAACCACTACTGTAGGTAACTCGTTAATTCCCCAAATAATAATAAATAAATAAATAAAAAACACTTCATTATGGCCTGAGGGATACGTATGTGTTAAGGGTATCTCATTCCCAAAATAGGAAAGGTTTTTTTGTCTTTTTCTTGACCTAATTTAACCAACTTACACAAGAGAAGTAACATCGATCATCTTCTTCTGTCTTCTTCCAATTCAGGTACCTACCTAGCTAGTTGTTATCCTCAAATTTTATTTAATTTATTTGTATTAAAAACATATAATTATTATTAACTTTTTTTTTTTTAAAATTTTTTTTATAAAAAGCTTGCTAGGTATTTACTGAGCAGAATTAGGAACAGCGAGTGGGTAGTGAGTGGGTCAGGACTCAGAGTCAGGAGTGGGCGAGTGGGTTATAATTATAAGTGCCTCGTCCGTCACTCGATCATCAACGTTGTCGTCTCTGTAGAATATATATTGTCGCTGCTCGAGGCGACACAGCTGGGTGAAGATCCCGGGGGCATTTTTGCAATAACAGCTCTTCACTGAAACCATTGCATAAATATTATACCATTCATCTCCAATCCTTGATCTTATATTATTATTAAGTATTGTTAATAATACAGAGAGAGAGAGAGAGTGTGAAGTGATAAGCGAGCGCGCGCGCGCGCGATCAATAATAGACTATAGCTCCTTCCTTCTCTCTCGCTCGCGCCTCCGCTCGGTTTCGTCCCAGATCCGGTTTTGAAGCTGCGCGCGTTTCCATTCTTTCTTTTCCTTTCTTCCTCTTTCCACGACCTGTCTCGTACGTCACTGGCGTCCTCGACCTGCATCAGCTAGCATCTGCCTCTTTCTATCTGAACCCGTCTTTCGCTCTTTCTATCTATCGACGATCTCTAAATTACAGATCGAAAGAGAGAGAGAGAGAGAGGATCGATGGATGCACGCGGAATCGAAGCCGTTAGAAGAACCTTGTAAATGGGTTTTGTTCGTTTCTTCTTTTTCTTTTTTACTTTTTTTCCGTTTTCTTGTTTTCTTCCTTCCTGCAAAACCGCTGGAGTACTCTCTGCAGATCTGTACTTTGGTTTTTTTTTTTTTTTTTTTTGGTTGTTTGTTTGGTTGTTTGTTTGTTTGTTTTTTTGTTTTTTTGTTTGGTGGGGCGCGGGATCGAGGGGAGAAGAATATTATTGAAGGAAACTTAAAAGTTAAACCCACTGGGTCGATGATCTTTGTTTCCAAAATGGTGAAACTGTAATATTAAAGCTGCTCTAGCGCGCGGGATATATGAGATGAGATGAATTATTTATTTATGTAACGGAGAAGTGGGGGGAAGAGGGAGGGAGAAAAAGCTGTTCTCATGCAGATAAAAGAGGACGTAAATAAAAGAAAGGAAGAGGAGGCTTTAAGAAGAAAGAGATAAGAGAGAGGAGGGCAGCAATAGATTCCTGATAAGAAATGTACAGGGGGGGAAACAGTACTCTGCATTCACCCCACATCAAAAGCTTCAAAAGGAAAACGAAACTCCGCCGCGCTTTGTCGAGACTATTACTGTCAGTCAGACACACCCACCCTTCTCACTTCACACCTCCTCCCACCACACTACTACTGCAGGGACGACGACACATGAGCTGAGCTGAGGGCCTGAGCCAACCAAATATATATATTTATATATATATTTACAATATTTTGCTACCAACAAATGAATACTAAATAATTAATTAATTAATTAATTAATTAAATGGGAGAAACAGAACTGGAGAGGGAAGAAAAAAAAAAAAAATGTATGGGATCGATGGAGATGGAAAACAACATTATATTTTATATAGAATTAATCTGTTTAAATGAAGAAATAAAAATAGAAGAAAACAAGGAAAAATGTTTCATTTCCAGCCAAAACAATGCTTCTGAGATATATAGATCTTATGTTGTTCTTGCTGCCACTGTTCGCTCGAGCGCGCGCTTTCTGTCTGTTGTTGTTGTTGTTGTTGGTGCTGCTGCTGCTGCTTGGTTCTTGGAGTTGAGTGTACCCACTTTGATCTGTTTTTGTGTAAGTAATGTAATCGTCTATTAATGCTCTCGCTTCGGGGATTCGCTGGCGCTCTTATCCAATTCGTCTCTCTTTTGTTCTTGAATGCTGCTGCTGCTGCTCCTGCTGCTGCTCTTACTTTCTTTCGTTTCATCTTTCTCTCTGATGATAAGTAGTGACTGACGACTGAATCTCCGCTGCGTGGTCGAGCCGGCGGTGAGCTTATTCTGGGCATTATCAATTTTTCCTCCGTCCCTTGGTTGGAGTCGGGTCTTTTATTCCGAAACAAATCAATAAAATAGCAAAGGATCGAAGCAACACAAACGAATGATGATCTCGACCTTAAATGAAAAAGAAAGAAAAAGGGCTGGACTAAAACAAAAGCTTCACTGAAGAAGAAGAAGAAGAAGAAGAAGAAGAAGAAGAAGAAGGAAAAGGAAACAATAGTAAGGAAGATGAATAGAAGATGAAGATCAAAAGGCAGAGGTGATATGCAAGGAAAAGAAGGTTATTCAGCTTCGATTTTGGGTTTCAGCTGGGTGTGTGTGTTTTTTTTCCTGGGGAGGGGGAAGATTTTGAGCTCTCTGAACACATAGGTACATATGGTACAAATGGAAGAAAGAGAATAGATGCGAGGAGGAGGAACGAGTGGTGATGATGATGATGATGATTGATGATACAGTACAGTCTATTGAACCATGGCCAAGAACGAACCCGCGGCGGCGGCGGCGGCGGCGGCGGCCACGTTTCCTCCGCCGTTGGAGGAGCTCGCATTCTGCCTCTGGAACTGAATCTGGTACGCCATCTTCCCATCCTCCTCCTCCTCCTCCTCCTCCTCGTCTTCCTCGTCGTCCTGATCGAGATTATCGCTGTCTTGCTCCTCGAGCTTATCGTACTCGTCCATCACCGACTGCTGTTGTTGCTGCTGCTGCTCCATCATCAGCTCCTTCACAATGTCTTCTGGCTTCAATCCAAAAACAAGAATCAATTGAATTCCCCAACGAAGGACAAAACAAAAAAAAAAATACAAACGAGAGAGGGGAAGAGGCCGAATGTATCACTCAATCAATATTGCTTACCTTCTTAATTGCTCCTTCCTCGAAGAAGCTGGGCGTTAGACCCCCATTACTCGTCTGCACTTGTTGTATACTCGACGACCCTCCTCCATCGTTGTTTCCGCCGTTCTTGCTGTTACTCCCATTCTTGACGTCTGTCTCCGTTTGTTGCGTCTGAGCCGTCGTAGCCGTAGTAGTACTGCTTCCCGGTGGCGGCGGGGGCGGCGGGGGCGGCATAATTGCGAGAACATCGCTTCTCATAATTTCTAGTGTGCTGGGATTCGGATTCGGTGGGCTGGGTTCTACTACTTCTTGTTCCTGCTTGCTTTGTTGAGTAGTAACAGCCACCGCACTGGTACTTCCTCCCCCGCCGCCGCCGCCGCCGCCGCCGCTCCCGAGTACCTTCTTCCGGTACAAGGCGTCGAGCTGATGGAAATAGGGGCAAGTCTTGGCGTCTTCGGGTCTCTTCTTGTTGCTCTCCTTCACCTTCTTGAAGTACTTGTTGATGTTCTCCCATTTCTCCTTGCATCGCTTCGCGCTCCGGTTGTACCCCATTCGCTGCATCCCGGACGAGATCTCTTCCCACAGCGGACCTTTCGGACCCGCTTCCTGGTACCGCGCTTCCAGCCCGCTCCGCAGCTTGATCAACGCGTGGACCTCCGCCTTGGGCCACCGCGACGACGCCGGGTCGAAGCTGCTCCCCCCGCCGCCCGGGGTTACTAACATCATTTCCTGCTGTTGCTCCTGGATCGGTATTATTTCGGTGCTGTGGGTCGTTGTCGTTGTCGTTGTGGACGCCGCCGCCGCCGGCTGATGGTGGTGGTGGTGGTGTAATACTTGCTGTTGATGGTGGTGGTGGTGTTGCTGCTGTTGCGTCAAAGTGGTGGTGGAGGGGGGAGGAGCGACGGTGGTCGGCGGCGGGGGAGCTACGACGGTGGTGGGGATTGCTGCGGCGACTGCGGCGGCCGCCGCCGCCTGGGTGGTGACGGGGAGGTGGATGGTCTGGCCGGTGATCTTCTGGAGGAAGGCGATGACGGCGGCGTCGCGGGAGGCCGCCATGGCGCGCTCCTGAGCCATCAGCTCGTGCTCCCGGCCGAGCCGCGCCATTTCCTGACGCTTCCACGCCTCCTCCCGTATCATCCGGTCCTGTTCCCGCTTCTCGATGGTCTCCAGGAAACGCTGCTGCATCGCCTCCTGCCGCTCCATCACCTGTTTCATTAGCCCCTGGAAGAACGCCATCATTTTCCGGCTCCCCGAACCCCCACCGGATCCCGAACCGCGTTTCCTCTTCCGGCTCAGACTCGCAGTACTCGGAGTCGTCGTCTCCATGCTCGGACCTCCCCCACCCTCCTCAGCCATGTCGTCCTCCGACTCCTCCTCGGAGGAAGATGAGGAATTCGAGGAGAAGCTGATGCCGCCCCCGCCGCCGGTACCCAAGTCCGGGATCATGGTCGTCCTGGGGATGTTGAGGTGGGCAGTTGAAGACGGAGCGGCGGAGGAGACCGGGAGTCTCCCTGCCGAAGATCCGACCATGGGGTTAATGCCGACGGATATGGGAGTGGCGGCTACGGGGTGGGAAGCGGAAGCGGCTGCGGCTGCGGCGGCGGCTGCGGCGCTGCTGCTGCTGCTACTGTGGAGGGCTTCGAGCTGGGTGAAGAAGCGGTAGCTCTTGCCGTCTTGGCGACCGGCGCGGCCCTCCTTGGTCCTCTTATAGTACTTGTGGACGTTTTCGAACTTCTCTTTGCATTTCTTTGCGCTCCTCATGTAACCCAGCTCCGCCAACTTCCTGAAGAATCAAAAACCCACCCACCACCACGGACGAAGAACAAAAAGAAAAGGACCACCGGACCAGAAACAAAAAAGCAAACAAAGAAACCATCATATATCTGCTGCCTCTGAATGATTACATCTGTACTATGTATTTATAATAAAAAGTATTGGAAAAAAAAGGAAGAAGAAGAAGAAGAAAAAGCAAATGGACGGGAGCGGAAAGAGATGCATGAGTTTTTGTTTTGTTATCTTCTTCACCTTTTTTTTTTTTTTTTCTCCACTCTTCTTCTTCTTCTTCTTCTTCTTTAAGTTATAATTTTTTTTTTTTTTTTTTTTTTTTTGTGTGTGTATGGGTTAATAAAATGAATTAAGCGTAATCGGGATTGGTGGGTCTCGATGCACCGGATCTGAGGCTACTGTTATCGAATTCAGAGAAACATTGAGATGCCGAGCTCGTGGAAGACCGAGAAGCGGCGGGAGAAAGAGAGAGAGAGAGAGAGAGAGAGAGAGAGAGAGCAAGATCTCAGATTTCTCAGAAAGAAAACAAGCACCAGGAAAACAACGAGTGGGGGAAGAAAGAGAGAAAGAGAGAGATGCTCAGCAGCAGCAGCTTAGCAACAGTTTTTTTCTGAGAATCCGTAGTACGAAACTCCCGATCCTTAGCTCGATCCTTCTTTCTTCCGGTAATTTATTACCTATTCCTGCTGCCGTGAGCTGAATTCGGTCAGCCCTGGAGCTCCTTCAGATCTGCAGAGGAATTCAGAGCAAAGTCGGGGAAAACGGGAAACGAAAGGCGAGATCGAGGCAGATTATTGAGTTGGGCATATCTGAATTTTTGGACAGGTGGGAGGGGATTGGGTATTGGGAATTCCGATTCTGAATTTTCTGTAGAAGAAAGGGAGCTGCTGCTGCTGCTGCTGCTGCTGCTCATTTAGCTACTTACTAATAAAATCAGCTGCTGCTGCTGCTGCTGCTACTACTATTTCTTTCTTTCTTTCTTCTCATTCACACTCATTTATTCATTCATATATTCATGTGTGTGGTATATTTGTGTACCTGGAGACGTCTTCCCAGAGGGGGCCTTTTAGGGTGGCGTCGCGGAAGGCAGCGTCCATCTCCGACCTAATTTTGAGGAGGGCCAATGTCTCCTGCCGGGGCCACCTATTTCCGGTGGTCCCTCGCTCCGCTTCCTCTCCGGCGAGCGCATCCTCGTCTGGGAAATTGCCGGTCACGGGGACCAATTCGTCGAAATTCCTGGCGGGGGGGCGACTGCTAATGGGGGAGGCGTCCTCCACGAGGGGCGGTTGATGAGACGAGGACGGCGGCGGCGGCGGCTGCTGCTGCTGCTGCGTCTGCTGCTGTAAGTGTTCGGAAGTTGAAATTCCGAGGATGTGGGTCCTTGTAGTGGAAGCGGCGAACTGGGTCATCTCCGGCGAGACACCGTACTGAGACCCACCACCTGCTTGTTGCATAATTGGCGCGTAGAGAGGAGGGGGTTGGGGGTGGGGAGGGAGGGCTGGAATTTTTTTGTCACTGTTCAAGATTCGAATACCGGGCCGTGGTTCTTCCTCTCTCTCCCTTTCTCATGAGAGAGAGGAAGGTGGAGAAAGGGCAGAATTGGAGGAATTGGGGAAGAAGGGGTTGGAACTCGGAACAGAGAAGTGGAAATTGGAAAGGGAAATCAGTACAAGAGGAGGTGAAAAAGACGGAGACAACTGGAAAGAGCAGGAGAGAGAGAGAGAGAGAGAGAGAGAGAAAGAAAGAAAGGAAGTGTATGAGGAGGAGAGGGAGGGAACTCGAGAGGAGAAAGAACAGAGATGAGAGAGAGAGAGAGAGAGAGAGAAGGGGGAGGTCCTCCACTCCTCCCACACAACTTACAAGCGCTTACTGAAAAGGAAAAAGGAAATAAAAATTCCTCCTGTATAATTTATGATCATACATGGACGAAAGAGAGAGAAAAGTGTGTGCGCGTGTAGAGGAGGAATGGAGGAGGCGAAGAAGCGGGCGAGGCCGAGGGGGGAGAGCCTCGTCTCGTCTCGTCTCGTTTCGACTCGTCTGAAAAAACGGGCAAGTGCAAAAAGCGGAGGCGGTAAGGGAAGAAAGAAGGAATGAATGAAAGATGCCGGATGCCCTATGATGTTGCCGATGATGATGATGATGATGATATTATGGCCTTCTCCTCCGATGTCGATGATGATGATGATGAGTCGTGAGAAGAAGCGTAGAAAGAGAAAGAAACCGTGAAAGGAAGTATCTATCTATCCATCTATCTATCTATTATCTCTCCAGTCTCTCTCCGATCGCTTCAGCGTAGAGTATAGAGGGAGAGAGAGAAGAGAAAGAAAATGATAAAAGAAATGAGATGCTGCGTTGTCAGGGGGGGCTTACTTTGCAGCTAATAATAGTTAAAACTTAGAGAGAGATAGAGAGATAGAGAGATAGAGAGATAGAGAGAGAGAGAGGGGCGCATAATGTGTTGGGCAACCGCTGGAATCCGAATATCTCCGGTTAAACTAACCCCCTTAGTCACGCCCAGGTTAAAAAATTCATTTTTTCATTTCCCCACCCCCTTTTTTTTATTTCTTTTTCCGCCTTAAATTATTCCCACAAAAACAACTGGAGAGATTCATCCATCCAAGTAAGGGATCTTATTTATTCGGCCATCAGATCGGGGTATACTGGTGGTATACCGTATACCCTTATTACCCCTATTAGCCCCCCTCGGTCCATTATCTCCCTCCCACGTGGATCCATTCATTTTGCCTCTCCTCGCCCTCTCACCCTTCCGCCGACTTCCCCACCCGGCTGCCTTACATTATTGAGAGGGGGTCAGGGGAGGGAGGGAGCGGGGTAATCGGGTAATTTCAAAAAAAGAAAAAAAAATTGTTTTAAGTGTTTTTTTTTTTTTTGTTGTTGTTAGAGAGGAATAAAGGATGGATTGGGGGGGGGGGGGCAGAGACAAGAACACATTGCTACAGCTGTATAGTGGGGCCCAGCTTCAGCAAGAGAGAGAAAGAAAGAGAGAATGGAGAAGGGGGGGGGGAGGGGGTGGAACGTGCCGGGCGTTTATCGCGGATCCCACAACCCCCAACCGCCAGGCATCCCACCCATGCCCGATTACGCGCTGGAGGAACCGATTACCGCCACGTGGCACGATCTTTCCTTATTCCTTCGGACCCCCCGACGGGTCCGGTTTCTCGCGCCGCGTGAGATTTCGCCCAAATTGCCACTCACTCAGTCTTCACCGTTTTTTTATTTTTTATTTTTTATTTTTTTCATCCTTTTCACTCGGAGGCTCGCAGATGGCCTGGGTCCACTTTTTCTTTTTTTAAACATAAAATAAAATAAAATAAAAAATATAAAAAAAAAAACTTTCCTTTTTTATTTTCTGCCGCCCTCTCCGGTCCCTGCGAGAGCCTTCTTTTTATCTACCGCGATGCCACCGTGTCTGACTTTGGGTAATTAATTTTTCTTGAGAGAAAGTGAAGTTAAGGAGGGTAGTGAGTAGTGAGAATTGAATTATGGACCCCTCTTCTCTGATGTCAACGTTGTCAAGTGGAGGGGGGAACGTTTCGAGTCTTCCACTTTTTTTATTTTTTATTTTTATTTTTTGATAATATTCAAAAGAATCCTTTATAGCCACGTCGGTCGAATTCCAGTTCCTTCACGGTATCAAACTATCAATAAAATAAATAAAAATGAAACTCGCTTACGGTAATTATACATCTCGCACGGGTGGGTCTGGAGTCTCAACTTGGGGTGTGTTTTTCCCAGTCTTACCCCTTTTGTGCCCCCTCCCCGATCGGTTTCCCGTCGAAACTATTCCGCCAGGTGGGTCGATTTTGGGAAAGCGTTCAAATCAAACCACCCCGACACTGCGACAGGCGACAGCACTAACTCTAATAATGCTCTGCTCGCCCCGCCACGGCTCCGGAGACGCGCTCGAACCGGGCTTTTTTTTTTTTTTTTTTTTTTTTTTTTTTTACCGGGCTCGTCTCTCCTTCCGGTTCCAGAACGACCCACCCTCAATCCCCTCCCCCCCCCCCCTGTTAATATTAATACTGCTGCCTCTTCTCACATGGCAAACGTAGGAAAATCTTTTTATAAAATAAAAAATTAAAAAAAAAAACCTAAAATGAAAGGACAAGTGGGCTTCAAACGTGTGAGTATGGCCGTGGGCGATCGGATCCGCACGAGTGACGTGGACAGCTGGTCTCGACGGGCATGCCACATCATGCACTTGGTAGTAGACATCAACGCAATTAACTTGTGGCAGAAATTAACTTCCCCTTTTTATCAGATAAATGGTACCCGGACACGGACGCCTGGCACCCACGTGCCGTGGGTCCACCCCTCCAAAAAAAATTTAAAACGAACCGAACCGGTGATCCGACCCCGGTCAAGGAAAGGAAAAGTGGGGTTCGCGTTGTGACGTGCAGAGGACGGTTTCTCGGATTACAAGTTAATGAGAGTTTAGCGAGAAGGTTATAATCAAGGACCGATTGACGTATGTAACTTTCCTCGTTTGGACGCATATGTGGAGGGGTTGGGTAGGGATAATAACTGATGATAAGTGTGGAGAGAAATGAAAATAAAAAATAAAAAGAGAAAAAATATCTACGAGAGGTCTCGTGGACATGGAGGGTTGCATTGCATGGCGGTAAAGTAAGTTTGGAAATTTAGGAATTTGTCGTATGAGTTATCCAGACTCGGTTTCTCTTGTCACTTTCTCAAATTTCACCTAACTTTGCCCAATTTGGACCCGGCCCTTTCACACCGGGCGGGGGAGGGGCCGGAGGGCAGGGACTGGGATGGCGCGGCACGGAAAGAGATATATATCGCGAGGGGAAAGAGTGTCCGACTGTCCGTTCTGCCAAAGCACGGGACCCACCGAGACTGTTCATCCCGGAACGTTCCCTCTTCGTGGGCCCGTGCCGTGGATGTGGATGAGAACGTAACATGTGTAACTTTCGACTGTATTTTATTACGCGGTTCTGTTAGATTAATTAATCGGGTAATATGAAATGGTTGGGTGGTGATTAATTGGAGAGAGGGAGGGTAGCGGAGGGATTTTGTTGTGGGCTTAAAACAGCGGCGGTCGTCGGAGACCGCTGCCACGTCACTTCCGGCTTTCCAGGAGAAAGTTGACTTTAGATGTCGACGGGAGACGCCAGCGAGTCTCGGCCGCAATTTTGAAAACACGATAACAGGTGGCGCGTTTTCATAGGACGATACAGGCGTCGTACTGATTCCGCTCGTCGTAAATAAGAGAAAATTTAATTTATGGCCGTAAAGAGGAATATAACAAAAAAAAAAAAAAAAAAGGAAAAGGACTCTGCAAAACAAAAGAGACCCACGGAAAGGAATCAACGAGTTCCCGGTTTGGACCGGCGATTTTTCCTCTTTTTTTTTTTTTTTTTCTAAGAATCCCTCTTCGACCGATTATAAGCCGGTCATTCTCTCCGGTCCGGGCGACTTTATTTTTTTTTTATCTTGGGCGTGCGGGAGGGGCCCACCGGAACTGAGGGGGGACGGTCGGCGTCATCGCCGGTGATGGTGGGGGCCATGACGCATAAACTAGAAACCAGGTGGACAGATGGGTACTCGTAGCGTTTTCAATATCCTTAAACGCGCAGTGGGCCCACCGGACTCGGGTGGGTCCCGGTTTTTGAATTCGAGGCGGCAACGGGAGCCGGTCGGGGGAGCGGGGGGACCAGCGGGGAGCGAGGTGGAGCGGAGGACTCCTCAGTCTCCGTAATTTTCAATTTCCTTAACAACAACTTTTTTTTTTTTTTTTTTTTTTTAAAAAAAAAATTTGGTGGGGTGAAAAGTGAAAAGTGAAAAGTGAAAACACTGAAAAAGGCAAGGCGGCACTCGGCCGTGAGCAGAAGATTGGGGGAATGTGGAAGACGGTGGGCTCTACCCTCTCGAGGCGATCATGGCTCCCTGATATAGAAAACAAAGTTTAGCTTACATTCGGAAAATGATTTCGGGTAAACATAATCATGAGAGGGAAGGGGCACACGTGTACACAACATAAACTACAGAGATTCCTTTTTTTTTTTTTTTTTGTCTTCGAGTTTCAGGTTCGGCTTAATTACTGGTCGCATTTCGCTGCACCATCAGTTTACGGCGTTTTAATGTTTTGATGGAATTGTCGGTGAGCGGGAGTCGGATGTGATGGTGAGCCGTGACTCGTAACCGTCGGATCGGGTTTTTCAGTTTCTGCTTTATAAGGGTTGTTACGAGGGGGGGATTGACGAGGCGAGGGAGGTGCAATTTGCAAACGATCTCAGGAGGGGGGAAAGACACAAGGAATGAGATGAGAGTGAACGGAGAAGAAGGCATCTGAAATGAGGGTTTACGAAGATAACGTCAGAAAGGGAAAGTGAGAAAGATGAAAAAAAACAATTATAAGAATGAAAGGAGAGAGAGAGAGAGAGAGAGAGAGAGAGAGAAAAGGGTGGACGGAGAATCCGAAAAGGAATTAATACTCATTCAAAGGAATGAGCACATAGAGGGTGTAAGCTTCCACAAGTGGTTGCAACTGTCTCCCCACGCACCACTGCACATAAAGCATGATGTCGATTTTTTTTCTTTCTGGGTTTCTCACCGTCGGGAAGATTAGGGAGAGAAATTAAAGAGGGTTAGGTGTAAAATGGAGACGGGAGATTAAGTGAAGAATGGCTGGCTGGGTAACCACTTGCGTGGCGACCGTATGTCCCTGTACACATTTGTAACTTAATTCATGCAAATTCTTTGTTTTTTTCCTTTTCAACTCATTTATGTCTCCCGACTGATACAAGTAGAAAGGACGGTGCATTATAATGGGTATTGACAATGATCAATGCCGACCTGGATTCTGGAAACGCAACTCGCTATCTGATTCAAACGGGGCTTCACCTTCCTATCTGCAGTAAAAAGAAAGGAGAAGAAAAGTGGTGAGAGGAGACAGATTACGGAGCAGCTCTTGCTGCTCCCCTGGGTACTGGGTACTGGGATTGACTCAACTTTGTAACTCGAACGTCTCGACCAGGTCGTCGCTCCCAGGAGGAGGAAAGCAAGGTTATATTGAAAACGAGTACACAACTGCACGATTATGTAGTGAAAGTGATCTTCAATATGCTGCTGCAGCCTGCAGCAGGGAAGCCGGCCATTTACCCGATATCGAAGGTAAAACTGAACGAATCTGACCAATCAGATACGAAAGAACAGTACTGAGAACATTCTAAAAGATGCTTTTCTAATCGTTTCTTCAATATTCTGGGAGACTACACGGTAACCACCACTGCATGCAGCCTCAGAGGGCAACCGTATAACAGTTCTGAAGACTTAACTGAGCCACTCTGATAAAAGAAATTTACCCAGTACTAGGGAAGTGACATTTCGCAAGTTGGGAAGCAGAGCCGTAAATTTTTAAAATCAGACGTGCTGCACCTCCTGGAAGTAGTGACTAATGAAGAGGCAACCCCTCCCCAGTCAATCTTTATGGATGACATTACAAATGAGCCACTATTATGATTGCTTACATTGTTCGTACTATTCATGGAAAAACTCTTTTTATTCTTCTTCAAAATCAATGCACCATTGACAATGCCCATCAGAACAAATACATCAAAAGTGTTGGCAATATATTGCCAATTGATTGGCATTCTTTGGGCGCTACAAAATAGCTCAACACCTTCCGCTGTCGCTGTTACACCAATTTTGGAGTTTACTATTCGTCTCTTGAACTGACGGCACATTTAGAATATACAACAGTATCTTTTTTCTGAAGAGCATACAGATGTAATTAACTCGATTACTGTGCACGAGAATTTATGCACAGTATGGCCGAAAAAATTGATTCGCCTATTGAGCTCACCAAGTTTAAGTCCAATCCTTCAGCCTCAGGTTTTCAAAGTTTTCCACTTTTATCACTCGCAAAGGAAAGAATGTATCCAGTATATTTCCATGTTTCTAACTTTTAAAGACCTAAAAATACTCTAATACAGATTGTAGTAAGCATCTCATCTAAAGTAAATTAAAACACTAGGAATGCTTCCTCAACTCCCACTAGGTTTAGACCTCATCACATTCAAAATATCAGCCAATAATTGGAAAAAATTCAAGTGGGAGATACAGTTCAGCTGATCCAATACATTTGCAGTGATCATTTTCCCCATTCCCTCCAGGGAGGACAAATTAAAATATTAGATTAAATTGAGTAAACCAATTTTTGTATCAAAACTAGTAAGTAGTGGAACGGGATATCCTTGTACACCGGCAAGGCCAAGTTATATAATAAGGATCACTTTTCCAAAACACATATGACATTGCATGCAGGAATAGAATAAGATGCTAACCTGGGCACTGAAGCCACTTGAAGGATGTACAAGAATATAAGATGTAACAGGCATCAAATAACTAAACTGATTGCATCAGAACCCTTGCATAACAATGAACAGACTGAACGTGCAGGAGAAGAACCAAGTAACATAATATTAGTAGAATCAGATTGGATGATCAACAGCTACAAATCGAAAGCTCAAATAAGGTCTCAATACAGATCTTATGACTCAGCAAATGAGCTGGAGAAAACACACAAACATGTAGCGAAATAGGAAAGAGTCCAGAACACCATGAAAAGTTGTCTGGCAACCAGCTAGTGCAAGTTAAAACTTAATATGTAGTGACCTTTTAACTACTTATTACTGTAGTTCAGAATCATGCAGCATACGAAGTCCATAAAAATTTTAAAAAAAAAATCATAAAAAGATTATGGAACCTTGCAGCATGAACTATCAAGACAAAATAATTTGCATTGGATGATATATGACTGCAATATATCAAAAGCTAGCATTATTTCCTAGTCTATCTTCCTAACGTTATGCTAGGATGGTGAGCATTTATCTATTCAAAGATAATGATGCCCTGCATTAATCTACTTAAAGATCAAATTAAGTTAGGGCAGAGAAGTGTTCATCGCGATTCCTGCAAACAACATATACAAATCCTTGTATTCCCTGACGAGATACAAAAAGAAACTTACCAACATTCGAAACTTCCACCATCTTTTGAGACCCATGATATAGGAAAAAGGGAATACTTTCCAATAGAAGCAAGATTCATAACCCCTTTTATATTGAAGTCAATTAGCTCCAAAGCAAGATTAATTTACTTAATACCTACCAAAGCAAACTAGTACTTAATATTTCACGATAACTAAACTTAATATCACTTTTCTGCTCAGAAGCTCAGCATGTCATGTTCAACCTCCATCTCCTCCTCTACCTCACAAGGCAGCAGTTTCTTACTGCCTCTCTTTCACTCTCCCTAGCTTCCAAGCCAACTTTAATAATAAAGCCCTAGGACCCAATCCACCTAAAACAACTTCCGTTTTCAACTGTGAAGCTATCTCCTACTAAAGTTTGGTCTCTGTAATGCTCCCCCCTAGTCCTTCCTAGAGTTGTGCGACCAGTCTGACTCAACTCCATGGCAGAAAATAGGAAAAAAATTCTAAATGTGATCCAATGCCCCCCACCAAAGAACAAATGAAAAGGATGAAGGCCTTATCTTCTCCTACTAATTCCTGGCTAAAACTTAACTTTGGTTTCAGCCCCTGGGACAACCTCAGACCCCTTAGAGAGGGAGATATCACTTGGGACTCATCAGGTAACACCTTTCTTGTTTGGGCACCTTTCAGTACATGTGATGCTGTTGTGCTGAATTGAGAGTTCTTCAAGCCCCCTCTAGAATCAGCCATTTTAGACTCCTTTTTTGTTGTGGAAGAAAGACACCACAGTAGAGTGAGTAGAAGGACAGATTCATCATAAGATTGATGAAATAGAGGAGAAAATTTAAATGTCAACGCCGCCAAACTGCAACCAACTACCAGCCAGATACTTTGGCCAGGGGGATTGGAATCAGAAGGCATTAGTTGAAATCACTCCTGTATTGTGTTCTTTGTACACTTTTGCCCTAGGAAGTTTTCCATAAGAGATTCCATCATCTTATAACTATAGGAATTAAAAAATATATAATAATAAAAGAAGCAATAACCATTAAGGGATCTTTATTACCTCCGGTATCCAGGTTAACAGATGTTTAATTCTTTGGTTGATCTATCAAATTATTTGTGTAACAATTTTGCAATAAGTTAATCAGGAGTTTATTAAGTAACAGCTCACGAGAAGAGACACCAAACTAGAGAAAGACATCAAAAGTGAAAGTCAAGAGATGAAAGCAACAGAAGAACAAAAAAAGTTAATAAATCGATGATTTAACCCCTTTTTGCTCTTTTATTTGTACTGAATAAGATGTAATTACGTTACATATTTCCCTTTAATTTAGGTAAAACAAAATAGAAAGCCCAAAAACATAAATAGCACCTAATAATTTTTACGTAAGAAAAAAGAAAAAAAGGAATGTTGAAGATCACCTTCCATCATCAGCAGATCCGAGAAGGTTAATCTGAATGAAATTAAGTCAAGGAGAGCTCTTACTCAATCTCAGTCGAGACAGAATGACCAGAGGCAAGGAATTTAAACGTCTGCTCCCACATCATTATCCTAATGGAAAAAAAGGTCAAAACCAATTCTATAGTTGAACTGCCCTCCAATCTTCATAGATCTGCTAATCTATTTCTTCTATTCTAGTCACGTCTCTATTGACCCAGCAAGTTTGGCTTCCTCCAACCAAATACCATCATAGCTAGAACAGCTAGCCCTTCAGTACTTCCGTAAGAGAAGAACATGATGGTTTGCTTAACCTAAAAGAGAATATGCAAGGTTCTCCGTCTTCAGTGTCTCTTATTATGATTTAACCCGATTTGATATGTCAAAAAGAAAAAATAAAAATTTCTCCCATTACCAAGAACTGATATTCTTTTCTTTTAAAACAGCTGAAATGAGAAAATTAATCTTAGTGATAAAACGAGAGCCAGATCAGAGTTCAGATTACATAGTTTCAACATTCTATACACAATCTGATCCCATTAACAGTGATCAAATAATAGTGTGGAAAATATCACTCCATGGGAGAGAGAGACAGAGAGACAGAGAGCAGCTCTAAATCCATTAAACAGCTGTCTTGCATGGGAAAGTGTGTATTGAAAACATAGAATAAGCTGAATCACTAAAAGCATGATGACTATAGAGAAAAACATAAGCGTAACACCATAAGGTTAAGGTTGGAACCATGTCTTAGTGATAACCTGTTTCATGAAACTGCCAGCCCAGCCGACAATCTCAGTGCTAATAGCTGACAGGCAATGTTCCAACTAGTAAAACTATTGGCACGAAGAACCTATAAGCATTAAGATCCATGCATTCTCTCCACATACTAGTGATATTTGAACTTGTGATTCCTCTTTTAAAATTTCCCATTGTCTACCTTTAGGCAAGTTTAGCTTTATTCAAATTTTCTATCTCAAGCCAGATATCAACAACATTTTTCACGAATAGATCAAAGCTAGCTAACAAAGAATTCCATACTCAGCCATCCAATAAAAGCAGCCTCTTCTTGCACAGCTATTGAGAATCAATGGTTAAATAATAACCCACTAAGCTATCCTTCTCCATCTGAATGCAGCCGTAGACAAACTTCAACCTAGATATAATTTCATTAGCCTGCGGTCCAAATTAGCCTGTTCAAACGTCTCTAATTTCCAAATATGTTACTTACATATCAATACAAATATATAAGTGATTGATGCAGTTTACGTAAAACGGTTGAGTACATCAGGCATCTATTCTTTTTTGGTTTCCATACTCTAACCCACTACATGTGCGAGTTTCAACAATTGTTAAAGTTTAGCACTGGATGCCTCACGGCTAATGTAATTTGTGTTCCTCCTAGAGCAATTATGCAGAATTTTAGATACAAAACACCAAGATATCACAAACAACTATTTACTAAAAGGAACTAAAGAAGGACCACAAATCAACCTCAACGAACCACCACTACTCCAGTTTGGTCTCCAAGAATATAAATCTAATGCTACTTCTCATCTGCTTCCACTTTTCAAAAGATCAAATATCAGATTTTGGTATATAATGAATTACCTTCTGAACAAAAATGAAGGCAAAGAATGCATTCTAGCTTAAATAATCCGTGCTGTATCTCTTCATCTATAATGTGTACAGAGAAGTTAACTCGATCAACTGCAAGATTATCAATCATGGTCATGAAAATGCCGAGAGCTGATGAAATCCAAGAGATGGATGACAAGCATGTCAAAACAGAGGCCCCAGCCAAAAGAATGATGTTGATTTCCAGAGAACAGTAATAGACATATCCTTCGTGAATCACACAGAATCAACACCTGAGCCAAATATTCCACTCTCGCACTGCCCAACTTTCACTTCCAACAATTCATCTCCAGTTTGGTTAACTTTGCAGCATAACCTCCTAGGTGTCTATTCAAATAAAAGGCAAGTTACTTTCAAGTAAAAGAGAAAAATAAAGAAATATGGAAAAAATATCCAAGAAGACATACCAAATGCCAGTTCTTGCTGAGGGGAGATGCCATGACTTGAACAGTATTCACACCATGGACTGGAATAGATCGAGGAAAACAAAAGACTTTCCTTTTCAAATCATCTTTTACTTTAGCTCGACCATATAAGCCACTGGTTATGTTTTCCCTTCTCTCAACATCCTCCAAAAAGAACAAAATTGGCTTTTTGCATACCGATCTAGGAACATCCCTGGTATCAAAATCAAACTCGCTTCTATGAGTAAGTTTGTTCCATGCAGAATATGTCTGCTCAGCTCGTTCCAAATCCTTGGCAAGAACAATGTTGGGAAACACTTGAACAACATAACCTAGTGAGACTGAGAATGTTAAATGGTGAGCATGGTCATAACATATTGCCCGCTGCAAGAAGCCTCTTGGTTCCGTTTTCATTGCCTTAGTAAACAACTTAAGGCTATCAAGAGAACTTAGTCCAGGATATAGGGGATCAACAGCTTCCACATGATGGATAGAAATAAAAGGAGCAACAGGATGTGAAGCTAAAAGGCCATGTGCATTTCCTCGAATATCCCACTGCAGAATATCAAGTTTAAGATTAGAGGCAGACATGAAGACCAAAGTAGTGGGCCATTGTCTGTTTCTTAACTGCTTGTAACAATCAATGCAAAAAACTTCACCAAGTAATTGTTTTAAAGAAAAAAAATTTAAAAAAAAAAGGCAGGTAGAGAAGCACCATGTTCACCGACTTAAGATAAAAAGATTTGTAGAGAACACTATTAAATATTTCTCCAAATAAAGATAGTTCAGACTTCCTTCCGCTGAACAAACAAAATGACAAGACACACTACTATAACTACATGTTCATCTAACACTTCTGGAAAACAAGGTGGAAGATAATCTGACAGAACTGACAAAAAAAAAAAAAAAAAAAAAAAAAAAAAATAAACTCGTTGGCAGAGCATCCTGTTTATTTCTAACAGAAACAATCGGGAAGATGCAAAATTGAAGAAAGTGCAAAAGTTATAAAGATCAGAAAGCTCGCTATTCCGCTAGCATACACACGAGAAGCTCCCAGAAGTCCTGCTAAGAATTTAATTTTCCGACTCAGATAATTTGAAAGAATCGCGCAGCACGAAAATTTGAAGAAACCTGTCTAAGTGGACGTATGATTTGAGAAGCAGATAACTTTCATTCACACGCAGTCCGAGTTCATTGCAAGTAAAATTGAAGGAACTAAAAGAAAGGGTTGAAATCGGTAGTATAAGCACGTGAATCACCTGGTGGAAACCGTACTCTCTTGTGAGCGGAACACCAAGCTCAGAGATGCACGCATGCAGGCGATCATCACTTCCGTATAGCTTGGGATACCTCTCGAGGCAGTCGTCCTGGATTTTGGCGATGGCCTCGGCGAGCGGATAACTGATGGCGATTCCTCCCCCGCCGAATGCCATGGAATGGCTGAAATAAGTGTTAGCAGAGTGACTCTCGGAAGGGGAACCGATGTAGACCATCTCGTTGGAATCGTACTTAGCGAGGACGGCGACAAGATTATCTGCGTTGACAATGGTGTCGTCATCGCAGAGGAAGAACCAGCGAACGTCGGGTAGGTCAAGGCGGAAGCCCTCCGACACGATCCGAGAGATACGGAGGCCGGAAGGATGACCGATGGGATTAGTGTAGCGAAAATGGGAGATATCCTCGGAGACCCGAATAGGCGGGAGCGCAGGGTCCGGCGAGTAGTCGGGAGGGAACTCCTCGAGCCAGACGTGGCCGCGCATCTGGTCGGGACGCCACCAGAGGCGGAGGAAATTGGAGCGGCGCTTCCAGAGCCGGGAGGATCCTGCGATGCCGAAGACTACGTGACCGAGGGAGAGGTGAAGCGATGAGCCAGCAGCGGCCGGGAGGCTGGCGGAATTGGGCGGCCTAGGGTTGAGTCCGCGAGAGGGGGCATCGGGTGAGGAGATTGGGCGGTGAATATGGCTATAGTGATGCCAGTGAGAGGCGGAGGAGGTGAAGACGAGAGAGAGCCAGGCGAAGGTGGCTAGGAGGAGGGAAAGGATAGTGATGATGGCGGTGGTGATACGACTGTGGCGCCATCGGCGAGAGCGCGTGCGACAGAGGACACGAGATGCACAGGAGGAGGGAGAAGGTTTCTCATTCGCCAGCATCGTAGTCGCCTCCTCCGCCCGCCGCAAGGCTCATCTTTCGCCGGAAATCACAACCGGCGCCGGCGACGAAGAAAACCGCAATGTATGTTACCCTCTCGGAGGCGTGGCTGTCCGTTTCCGTTTTTTGAGGCTTTGCGGTTGGGATTGGATTTGCTGTCAAGGGCCTAAAATAACGAAGGACAGAGAGAGAGGGCGGAAGCAGAATCACTCACTGCGGAGTGCAAGACGCGAATACGATTCGGGCCGAATCGACATCGAATCATCGATCGAGAGGGCGCCTGCGAAAATTTGGGGAAAAAAAAGGTTTTTGAAACGATGCGCATGGGGGAAAGCCAATCGAGATCACTTCGCTTCTTCCAGAAAGCGAGCCGAGAATGAAGATGCATTTTGATTCGACTCAAGAGTACAATTTTAAAAAATATATATTTACCAAAAACCCCTCACAGAATTTATTATATATATTACACGACTCCTTACTCTCAATTCAAAATTAATTACGCAAAACGGTACTATAATATTCTAAGTAACCACATTGATGAAATTAAAACCAATTTCATTATCACTAATATCAAAACAAATAGCTTAAAATACTTATTTCTTATTTGATTAATTATTTTTATTTAACCGATTCTAATTCAGATAAATACCAGAATTTAGTCATGAAATACAAATTACTACTTTTATTATCTTTCATTAGCATTTAATTTATTACATTAACTTCCTTTTAACATACACGTGCAAATGTTATATTTTTCTATTGAGAATATATGGGAATACTTTATTTCCTAGGGCGATTTGTGTAAATCCGCCGTCCTTTTTTTTTTTTTTTTTTTTTTTTTTTTTTTTTTGGAAGGAGGAAAGATGCTCTTTTGATATATGTTCGAACAGGTAAGTAGGTTGAAGATGCGGAGTGCGAAGAGCGTACAGAGAACAGTACGAGGAAGGAGAATTTTTAGGTCTTTTTCGTATATATTCAATTAAAGAACCCTATAACACGGATTTGAATTTTGATAGGGACATTTTCGATTTAGACCGAATTTCCGAAAGTCGCGACTACCCTTACTACGATTTCAAATCCCCGGTGCCAGAAAAGAAAGAAAGTTCCCAAGTTGGACTCGGAAAGAGGACAGTTTCGGTATAAATCGCGTCGATTCCGGTTTCCCGTTTCTAACGTAACGCAGCGTAGCACGTAGTGTTTCAAATTCAATCTTCCCGTTTCGATTCCGATTCCGGTTGCCACGTCTCGGATCCGCAGCTGGACACGTGGGATCGTCACTTATGAAAAGAAGAAAGGAAGAGAGGCCACGCGCCATGCGCGGCGTCGACGGAGGTTTTCGTGACATTTAAGTAAAGGTGGGCTCGCCATGACTCGAAACTGGATTGGGCCAGCGAATGAGAATCTAACGCGTTGTCGAGTTTTTGAAATTAGAAAGTGAGAAGTGAGAAGTGGGGAATGAGAAGGCAAGTTCGGTTGACCCTAAATTCCTAATCACATGGTCTGCGACATGGTCCAATCAGTGCCACAGAGCGGCCGCGAGGGCACAGAACATGCTCGATCCAAAGCCTGGCCTCGAATATATAGTTCTATAAAAAGTTCTATAAAAAGTTTCAAAGAGTAGCCAACTTTGAAGCTTCGTTTCAAATTCCTTTTTGTGAACTTTCAATTTTCAAACGCGGCTGCTGCTGGATTGGTACGTGATCATTTGCTTACGGCTCTGGGGTTGAGGAAACTAAGAAGCACAAATTTTAACGAAGGCCCGTTTTTATTTGAAGTGGCTTTACTAACGAGAGGCCTCCATTTGTGTTTCGGCGCAGCCCATTCTTCTAATCCTTAAAATAAAGTCCTTGCGGATTGGGGGAACTTTAATAAAGGCTAGTCTTCTCTCCCTTTTCGGATCTTAAACTGCTTCGTTAAGAAACAGAAATTATTATCTTCATTTACCGGATCTTATACTATTTCTATTTTGTCCGATTAATTTCTGAATTATTTTATTTTCGATTATTTTAAAATTTTCAAAAGAATAAATGAATAATAATAAACGGTAAACAGTAAATACCACTGTTTTAAAAACTGAACCCGGACAGGTCGGTCCAACCCCGGTTGAACCAGAACCGGCAATCCGGTTTTTATTGACTCAGCCCAGTTCACTATAATAATATAATTTTTTTTTTTATTTTTTTTTTAATGACAGTTACTTTTGAATTGATAAATGAACCCACCAATGGCATTATAGCACCCTCTCAATGATTGCTTGGTAAGTGGATTCAAGCCACTGTTTATCAAGGCAAAAGGACGCTCACCTAACGGAAAAGGAGCCTACCCTACCACTAAACGCCTCCTCGATCGGTCTCCATTTAAACGTATAAAAAAGGCTCGACCTTTTTATTCTCCTTTTCACATCTTTATAATTCGAACGCCCACGCACTTTATAATAAGCATAGGCGCATCTAGTTATATCCTTATAAAGGTTTTTTTTTTTTTTTTTTTTTTTTTTCTTTTTTTATGAGCTGACACGTCCTCTCTTCTATTTCGAAGAAGAAATTACGTCTTCAGAGTACTTATCATCTATATTAAATTAGAACAAAAATCAGTGTGAGGTAGGTACACCTGATTTTTAATGAAATCATTGAAATTACGTTTTCAGAGTACTTATCATCTATATCTAAGATGGAGTTGACTCTGATTTGCTTACGGTATAGGACTTCTGTTCCGAGTTGGACTGAGTGGAACACTCGAATTGGAACAACTCGGTCGACTCGTGTGTGTACAACAGTGTGTGTACAAAACAAAAAATAAGGATTTGAGATGCATGTCTGTCCGTTATCTTAATCCATATTTAACTGCACATTAGCTTAAAAGCATCTCTTCATCTCTTGTTGATGGGTGTTGACAACAGACCCATTACCAAAATGTGGACCCTAACGAGTAGGTTGACACACCAACCCCTTTCACTTACTCGCCCTTAATAAAAGTCCAGAACCATTCGTTAATAAAGTAACTACTTAGAGAACCATATTAGATACATTATTATTGTAATTAACTTATTATATGGATCAACATTGTTAAAAAAATGAAAGGTTTCATACGAGGGGTCCCAATAATTACGTCAACGACCAAAACCCAGTAGCCTGTAGCCAGCCCTAAGGAGTACGAATTCTGGCCTTCGTTTCATGACAACTATCTTTCCATTTCTGATTATCTTTTTTATAAGGGACCACCCGTCCTCCTTCACAAACCGAGCGCTGGTGCCACCGAACCCAGTCGCAGACGCACGCGCCAACCTCCAACGACACCCTCGCTCACTCTGTCGCTCACTCACTAAGCCAAAAGTCAGAAACCGTAAAAGGAGGGACCAGGTACGAGAACTGGTACCGCCGTACCACCGACTTCCATGGTCCGGTCGGACGGACTACCCAGTCACACGTGTCCGGGCGCCATAGTCCGGTCCAGAGTCTACAGAGTCTCCAGAGTGAGTCCAGACCTCCCACACGCGTGCCGCGATCTCCTCGAGAACCCGAAACCAGATATTATTTAGTTCCGGTTGGCGCCAACTCATCCATCCATCCGTCCGTTTAAGACCCTACAGACCACCCCCGGCGGCCGTCGCTGTTGCGTAAACCCAAATACTAATCCGCACCTAATCATAGATAATGTTTACTATTAAGCCTTCTCTTTAATCATAACCCGCCTTTTACGCTCTTGTTTTTTATATAAGTTGACCCAACCGGACAGTGCATGCACCATGGAATCCCGAATTTGCTCTCGCTCGTACGCCCGTTGGTTCTTGAAATCCAAGGGCGTTTTCGGTAACAACATCTCGTGTGTCCGATATCGATCAGTTATTACGGCACGGGAACTCATAATTTTTTTTATTAGGGATAGAGTTACTTAAAGAGAGTTAAGACAACGCCGGCGTCGGAATTTCCGCCGTCCCCGGAAAGCCCGCATCGGTCCCATGGACGGACACGATCGTCGGATTCGAGTGGGGGCCCATCGTCCTTTCTCTTTTTCATTACCAGAGAGGATTAGTTCAAGTTTGTTGGGATTTTGTCTGGTATATAAATGGCAACGGCCATGTAATATACCGGGCGAAATTTTTTAAATATTTAACCACCACATGGTCATGGCCGGCCCCAGTTTTTTTTTATTTTTTTTCTTTTATTTTTTTCTCAAATTCATTTTTTTTTTTTTTACCTTCTTAAGTTTAACGACCTTATTATTCATAATTAATTTATAATTTTAAATTTTGGATCTTATTTTTTTATTTTTAACTATAAATTAGTGCATGGACGGGTGACCGCAAAACGGGGTGGTACAGAGTACGGTGAAAACTGAAAAGGGGCAATGCACCTACTTATTGATACGATATTAGAAGGGCCCACCGGAAGTCGATTTCCACGGGTACGAAGCGAAGGACGTTCGCGATCGAAACGGGCGTTGAATGATCCGACGGTAGCGATCGTTTTCTTGTATTTGGCAGATATTTAAAATTTAATTCCTACGGTAAACCCTCTCTTTACTATCTCATTCAATAGCTGTCAGTACATTACTTACACGCTCCCCGTTCGTCATTCTGAGCTTCCAAGGTTGGGGATATTACAGTGAATGTATGCGGCATGCTTGAATTTGACAGGCCCTAATAAAAACCTCTTTTACCGTGGAAAAATGCTGCTTTTTCTTTATTACATTAAATTTTTTAATGTAATTTTACGTCAAAGTTATTTATTTATTTTTTTAATTTTTGTTTATGGGTTAAGTAGAAGACACGTTATCCTGTGGGGCCTACGATTTTTGCTCTAAGAGGGACACTCGGGGCGGGTTTGTGTTAGCAAATAATTTCATTTAAATCACGAGGTAATTAAGTCTTTCTTTTTTAGATAATCTTTATTTTTTTTATTTTTTTAAATTTTTTAAATAAGACACGTGCAAAATTGAGCTGAAGAGTAGGACTGCGCTGACTTGTAGATTTTGGGTCCTATCGGAACTGATCGGTGTGGATCGGCGAGGTGGGGTAAAGGGACGGTGGGGATCGAGCTGAAGCTGGGATTATTTTTTGTCAAGGAGGAAAAAGATAATGTGAAAAAGAGACATTGAATTCGGCGGGAGGAACTCCACTGACTGTAATTTATTACCAATTAAGCTTTTGGCCATTACGGATTTACGGCGTCTTCGTCTCGTTTTCTCTCGGGCCCTCTCTCTCTCTCTACAGTACGCATCTGTTTTTATAACTCTCGCCAGAGTCCCGACGCCATTTTTGGTTCGCAGTGGTTGACGATCACGGCGCCGCGGTGACGCCGCCTTTGCCTGAGAGAAAAGAGAAAGAGGGAGAGGACGAAAAAGTAGTCCGAAGGACGGGAGGGGGAAGGGGAAAGGAGGAGCAGGAAGGGAGAAAAAAGAGAGAAACGAGGAGGGGGAAAAGACGAAGGGAAGCCCCAATATCAGTCCCTTTCTCACGTTCCAACGTCGTCGCTTCGTGTCCGGCACGCTTTTTTTTTTTTTTTTTTTTTTTCATATTTAGTTTTCTTTTTCTTTCTTTTTTGGTTCCGTCCTCGTCTTGTTTTCTTCTCGACATCACTCCATCTGTGTCGCTCGTACGCTGTCCACAGCCTTCACCGCCGGAGCTAGGGTTTTCTAGATTTGCGGGGCCGTTTGATTTGTGGAAGGGGAGCCTCTTCAGCTGGGTTTCGAGTTGAGCTCGGGGAGCTTACTTGCAGGTTTTTCTCTCTCTTTTTTTGTTAAATTTTATTTCGCCCACAATCTGGAGTCTGCAGCGCAGCAATTTGAAGTTTCCCGTTGGTTGTTGAATTTTATTACCATCGTTGAAGTAATTCAGGTTCTTCGTTGTGTGCTCGGCGTTGCTTTTCTCTTTCTAATTTTTGTTTGTGCGATCTCTCTATTTCCTTTTGCATTATTTTATTATTTGTTTTTTTCGAGGATCTACCCGTCCTTTTGGTAGATAACGATCTGAATTTTACATTGTCAGTAGTAGCTATGTTTAGTGGTTTATAATGAATAGGAGTTGCTCTGGGTAGCGTCTCGTTCTGAATTTGTGATGCTTACTGTATTAAAAATTTGGTGTTCATTACTAATTTCAGTTTTTTTTCCGCGTACGCCTAGTTAAACCTATACATGGGTTGATTTTTAGCGTGCTTCTTGGCGGCTGACAGCAAAATACGAAGAATTTTTGCGGGAAATTATGATGATATATTTCCTATCTAAAACGTTTTGGTTCGTCAGCGTTTCACAGCCTCTTAACCGAGTATTGGAAAAAAGTTGTTTTTATGGCAAAAAAAATCATTTTGAAGTAAGAGTAACGCATTAGCTGAAACCTGGGGTAAAAATTAATAGCTTTTTTAGCTTTCAATTGGTGGCAAAAAGAAAATTTGATTGGTCGATATCAGCAGTTTTTATGTCTAATATTTCTTGCCACCGATGGACTATACTTCTTTTTTTTCTTTTGTGAGGTTAATGCTCGTCAGAAGGCAGTAAGATGTTTATTTGTGGTTGTTGGTTATTTTAGCGCCCAATGTTATTGAACTCGTGTTATTTTACTAGATGGATGTCATCTTTCTGCTTGATGGTTAAAATTATGCTTCATATTGTTCTTTTTAGGTGGCTCTGAAGCAAAATTAATTTCTGTTTGGGCGGCTTCTAGTTAGGTCTGAGTGGAAGCGGTGGGTGGGTAGAAGTTGTGATGCAATCGTCTGTATTAGTATGCTTCTTCTAGGGATGGTCAGTAAAGCTGCCATTGTACAGCCTAGACTCGAGGACTTGGTTGTTGTTGGAAATTTGAATTTGCATAGCTTCTGCTGCTTGGTTGAAGAGATTATGTGATACTTTTTCAATTTGTAAAACTTGTTGGGTTATGGAAGTGTTGTTCTTGTATTTGCTTGCATAAAGAAGTTGGTCATTCGCTAATTTTTGTAAATGCTTGTTTAACTGTTTCAATGCAGGCTTCATTATTATGCTGGATTATTTTTGTTGGATTAGTGGAGGCACTATCTATTCTAAGTCACACAAGCGGTTCATTCTGGGACATCCAGCTTTTGATTACTCTTTTCAGAGGTCTTCCTTAGAGGACTGAGATGCAGAAGACTGGGTATCTTCCTCGAAATGTTAGGTCCTTGAGAGTGGTACTGCCACATCAACCACTTGGTCGTTTGGGCAGTAGGTGTTCCCAAATATCAACTGGGCAACAAGCTTCCCCAACTGTCTTTCCAGAAAAACGTGGAAAATTAAAATCTTCAAAGGAAACTGCTGTTAATATAACCAGTGAAGATCCAGAAAAAGTTAAAGTTCAGGAACATCGCATTGATATAGGAGATGAGCAATCTAATTTGTTGGGATATGAAGTGTTTTCTGGAAAGCTGATACTCGATAAGAGTAATGCAAGTATTGATGTGCAAACAGACTCTAAGAACCAGGTTGCACTTGATGCAAAACTGACAAGCAAGGCATTGGTTTGGGCTCATCATATTCTGCACCTTGATGATGTCATTTCTGTGAGTAAATTCTATACTATATACTATGCACATTCTCTTTCCTAAACGTGGATGTACCTATCTAACTTGCACAAATTTTTCTCTCTTCTATTTCCTCTCTCTCTCTCTCTCTCTCTCTCTCTCTCTTTCCCTCTCACTCTGTGGTGGTTTGATTTTGACAGGTTTCTTACAATGCTGGTGTTAGACATTTTACTATACATTCATACCCCATAAGAAGTAGATCGTGTGGTTTATCTTGCCTCTTTAAGCCCCAGAGAGCACGTGAGGACTTCCGTTTTGTAGCTTCCAGCGTGGAAGATGCCGTGCAATGGGTTAGTGGATTTGCTGATCAACAGTGCTATGTCAACTGTTTGCCACATCCGATGGTGTCCTCTAAGAAGCAGGGAAGCAATACTGTTGCTTTTGATTTTCCACCTGAACCTCTTATTAAATGCAAGAGCCCTCCTACCGTGCTTGTAATACTAAATCCACGATCTGGGCGTGGTCGCTCAAGTAAAGTTTTTCATGAAAAAGTTGAGCCAATATTTAAGGTTTCTTTCTCCTTGACCAACTTTGTTTCCAATTTGATACTATTCCAATTTGATCACATTACGTGCCTACACACAATTTCATGCAATGCTGGATCTCTACTTCTGTTGCTTTCTAAGATGCTTGTTACATTTCTAGGGAAACTTTTTGTTTGTAACTTCTGTATGTATCACTAGTAAAAAGTGTGCATCAATATGCGTGCACACTCATACACACACAAAAAAAAAGCTGCACAGATCAAATTACAATGGTTAGAATTTGATTTTTGGTGTACAAATCTGGCTACTAATATTATTTTATACTCCCATGTTGATGCCTTATACGCAATATTAATATTTTTGGCATCCCGTTGAGGAATTTATGTACTATTACACTCAGCTCTGCCAGTATTATGTAATCTGTAATTAGGTTGTATTATTCATTAACCGTTCATGTTAAGCCTGAGGAGATTGGAAAATTGCATGCCATTGTTACTTAAAAGCCGTTGGAACTTTGGTGACTTCTGGAATTTTTTGCACCAGATTGTGTTTTGTGGTCATCTAAGTCCCTTTTTACCTATTCATTTCCATTGCATTAGACTTCTTTAATGTTAAGGAGTGGAGTGATTTTGGTAAGTTGCATTAGACTTCTTTAATGTTAAGGAGTGATTTTGGTAAGTATGGTTAATTTGATTTGCAAAATTGTGACAGCTTGCAGGGTTCAAGATGGAAGTTGTTAAAACCACATCTGCTGGTCATGCCCGTAACCTGGCCTATAATGTTGACTTCAGTACATGCCCAGATGGTAATATTACATCATGTGTTTATTATGCATTTCCTAAGTTTTGTGGGATTTTTCTGGTTCTTATCTTTCTGCCTTTTGTTGTGCTTAAAGGAATTATATGCGTTGGAGGTGATGGAATTGTAAATGAGGTTAGCCATCTGCTGCACTTGTTTGTATTCTACCTTTTCCTTATTTTCGTTGAAGCCTCTGTCTGTATTATTATGTATTAGAAAGGCTTTCAGTGTCATTTCTGTTGCGAAAGCTGATACCTGTTACCCTGTTGTGTTGAGGTGTTTGTTCATAATGTTACTCAAAGATGTATAGCAGTTACATTTTCTTGCATGGTCTTGCAGTTGAGATCAACATTCATTATTTTCCTAGTTTTCTTTTTCTTTTGTGGTTTCACCACATTCATCATTGGCTTAAAAATCTCATTCATAGCTAAGCTTTCCCCACCCTTTGTACTTTGACTTTCAATAATAAATAAAAACAAAGCATTTTCCTCAAGAAAGAAAAAAGAAAGCTAACAAAAGCAAAAGCATAAAATTCAAATTGGATTGATTCTAGCTTATGGTTGGACTTGAAAGTTATTGATGCATTGATAGACTTTTCTTCTAATTCCTCCTCTCTGCTTTCTTTATTGATGTTTGAATTCATAGACTTTTATTCGTGGATTTTTATGTTTATATTATGGAGTAACTTTTTTGAGGGTTTAATCTTTGAAAAGAGGATAGTGGTTTACTGCCCCTTTCATCTCATAATAGTCCTAACAACTTGATCAATACTCTTCCTGAAGTGCAACATAATGCTGACCAAGAAATTTATGTGAGCTAATTTATATGAACATGAACAAGCGATTGGAAGTAGAATTTACCTTGGTTGCTGCTAAAGTGGACATTTGTTACTGTTTAGTCTTCTTTTTTTGTTTGTTTTCTTTTTTTCTTTAACTACTTATGATTGCCAGTCACTTCCATGTGAAAATAGGCAGCTTTTTGTTGTAAACTTTGATGCATTTTAACATTACTGGTTAATGATGCTTTCAGTTGTTCTAATAATTAATGTTGCTTTCTGACTATATATGTTTCTTAACTATCAACATGTTCATGTAGGTTTTAAATGGTCTACTTAGTAGGCATGACCAAAAGGAAGCAATATCAATCCCAATTGGAATTATTCCTGCGGGATCTGATAATTCTCTTGTTTGGACTGTCTTGGGAGTGAGAGATCCCATCTCTGCAGCTATAACTATTGTAAAGGTATTGAAATTTGATAATAATTTTAGGTATATTCTCCATGACTGGAACATTAGTCCCAATTATTTATTTATTATTATTATTATTATTATTTTAATATTTCTTTTCATGTTTTGGGGTTTCCCTGGAAGATTCCTTGCAAATCATTATTTCCCTGGAAGTCTTCAGCTGTCAGCTTAATTTCTATCTTTTTGTAAAATTCAAACCTACTTGTTGCTGTTAATGATGTACTGTTGAAGTATGTCATGTGAAAAATCTTCTTGAAATAAGAAGTAAACCAAGCAACAGCTTTATTATCTATATTAAATGTTTTCGGTTCCACATGAAGTTCAAGGGGCCCTTCTTTGATTTGGTCCCATTGTTTCGATCATTCAGCTTTTTTGTTTATATTTTTATGGTGTTATTCCATATTGTATTTTTTTGTTTGATACATCAACCAATATACAACCAATATAGCTTCTACATATGTGATCTTTCTAGGTTATCTTGTCATGGCCAAATTAATATAAGGATACACATGGATTTTCTTTTGTAAATATACTGTAGTCACCTTCTTAAAATTTTTACAATTTTTTTTTTCTGGGCTCAAGGCTTTTCTTGTTATTTTGGTGAATAGGGAGGACTTACTGCTACAGACGTTTTTGCTGTTGAATGGATACAAACTGGTGTTATTCATTTTGGGATGACAGTTTCATATTTCGGGTTTGTTAGTGATGGTAAGTTTATAGTTGTAGTCTATGAATATTTTGCATGAAGTGATCTTTTCATATACCCTGGAGGAAGTACATTTTTCTCTGTGATTTGGGACTTGACCCAGTGGTCACTTGGGGAGGGGGGCGGGGGGATTCTAATGTGATCTTGGCATTCAACTTTGACCAGGGGTAAAACGATGTTTGTGCACATTCAAAGTTTAGAAAGCATGAGAAAATCTATACAAGGCCATCAGTTGTTGGCACTCGAAATATTGGTACTCATGTTCTACTGTTAGTTAAAGATGTGCTTCTAGGTTTGGTCATGTCTAATTGTTTTAAATTTTTTCCTGGTCCTGTCTTCCTGTGCGAATCAAAATTCAGGAAGCAGCTTTTTGAACCAGAAGAATATTAGTTCGAAAAGTTTTCTGTCCCTCAACCATTGCTTGAGCAAAAAAGATTGTGGACCAGAGATCATCAATTTTTAATTTAACCATAACTTATTTAAAACTTTAAATATTTTTGTAAGTTTCCTTTTTCTAGTTTTTTTCTCATGTCATGTATTAGTGTCTGAATGTGGTGTTTTCTTATTGTTTTTGATGATTTAAGGGAAGTCTTGTCATTCATAAATACTGAGTAGGTGATTTTCATGAATGTAGATTATTTTAAAAGAGGAAATGTATGGGTGATTACCTGGACTTGAATTTTAAAGTTTAACTGGTCAAAGTTTATGATAAACTACGAATTTCAAACCGTAGATTGTTCTGTTTATAAACTTTTTGCATTTTCATATTCTTCTTCCAATAGTATGCGTATCCTTGTTTTTTCACGAAGATGCTTGAGTTGCTGTGGTTTAGCCACAAACCTTTATCTCTGGGTGTAGTTTATAACATGCAAAAGAAATGTTTATTTTCTCAATGTATGACAGATGTAGTTACCCTTTTGTTGCAGTCCTGGAGCTTTCGGAGAAGTATCAAAAGCGTTTTGGTCCTCTCCGGTACTTTGTGGCTGGGGTTCTCAAATTTTTATGCTTACCTAAGTACAATTTTGAGGTAGAGTATCTTCCTGTATCGAAACCAACTTCAGGTCCCAAGGAACAAGTTTCAACAGAACATGATGTCCTTGACATTTATCCGGACATCATGAGAAGATCAAATGCAGATGGGATCCCAAGGGCTTCCAGCTTGTCCAGCATAGATTCAATAATGACCCCAAGTCGAATGTCTGGTGACTTAGACACGACAAGCAGCACACTTGCTAGTAGTGAGCCATCTGAGTATGTGCGTGGCCTTGACCCAAAATCCAAAAGATTATCCATAGGAAGAAATACTCATCATGCAACTGAACCAGAAGAAGTAATTCATCCCCCGATGCCTCTTTCAACGACCCCAAATTGGCCAAGGACCAGATCAAAGTCTAGGACTGACAAGGGTTGGACTGGGTTAACTGCAGTAAATGATTCTCGAACTTCATGGGCCAACACATCCCTGAATGACAAAGAAGATAATTCTTCTACTGTGTCTGATCCTGGCCCAAATTGGGATACTGAACCCAAGTGGGATACAGAGCCAAAGTGGGATACAGAGCTTAACTGGGTAGATGAAAACCCAATTGAGCTACCACGTCCTCCAGAAGATGAAGTGCGCTTAACTAACGACGTTGTACCAAAGCTTGACGAGAAATGGGTTGTCAAGAAGGGGCAGTTTTTAGGTGTTTTAGTGTGCAACCATTCATGTAAGACAGTACAGAGTTTGAGCTCTCAGGTGGTTGCACCAAAAGCTGAGTTTGATGACAATACTTTGGACTTGCTTTTGGTTCACGGGAGTGGTAGGCTGAGATTGTTAAGATTTTTCTTGCGACTGCAATTTGGCCAGCACCTGTCACTTCCCTATGTGGAATATGTGAAGGTACAAGTTGAAACTGTGGTGTTTATTTGTTGTTCTACTTGAATATTTTGTTTCTGCTGCAGGAACTCAAAAGTCCTTTTACTCTGCTCCAGGTCAAGTCTGTGAAACTGAAAGCTGGTAAAAGTACTAACGGTGGCTGTGGAATTGATGGAGAACTGCTCTCAATGAATGGGCAGGTGATGTCATCTTTGCTTCCCGAGCAGTGCAGACTAATTGGGCGCCCTGTGGATGAGCGTGTATAGACATTGGCTGGTTGGAAGTCTTCTTGTGTTTACAAAGTCAAGAGGTGTGTGCTCTGTTTTCACTTCTAACAACTGCCTTTGAGATGTAGAAGTGGATTATTCAGAGCATTCACATTTTGGAGCCATCTATATATAGTAATGTGTTCTATATCTTGCATTTCCTTTTGCACCTGTTCTTTTCCTCCTGAGGTTCCTGTAAATTTTACTGCGATTCACACTGAAGCTAGGAGTGATATTTTTTCCACCCCTTTTCTGTCTGTTACCTCTCATTTGTTTTATACAATCTGCCGTTCATTTGCTATGTAGTGGGAGTGATCGGTACTTATTCCTGGTTTTGGTTTCACCTGTGATTGTTTGGTTGAGGTACATTTGTATTATAAAGCATTTTATATATATTCAATGGCGCAGCATCTTGTTTCTCAAAGCCTTCCCTTTTGTCCTTGTGATGCACATATTAGACCATGCCAATGCCCATTGTGTACGTGCTATATGGACAACCGGGCGCTACCCGAGTTTGCGAGCGGTAACATGGAGGGACAGGGTAAGTTGCACTGCTGCTTCTGTTATCTGAAACTTACTGAAGAGCTCTCTCTACCTCTCGCCCCTTGTAAGTCCTCTACCGCTACCTGGAATTTGGATAAGGTCTCATCGATCGAGCAACATGAACGGCTAAGGCGGAAGTAGAGCTCCATATAAAGCCACCAAAATGATGACGACAGTTCAAAAGTGGTGGACAGGCGAACCTAAGCCAAAGCTGTGGCTCACTGCAAGCATTAGGGAGATACCGAGTGCTTTTCGTTTGGTCAATCTTTGTTCTCCCTTTATCCCTGTGCTTCTGGTGAGCCATCTTTAAGCGAGGGCCCAACATGGAGAATGAAGGCAAGAGCGATTTTTTTTTTTTCTTCCTGTGTTTGGCGATTCACCCTTTTGGGGGTTGACTTGTGTACCAACTTTATTTTTGGGCTCCAAATAGACTAAAAAAGTTATTGCTTTTTACTTGTACATCATAAAAATATATTTGCAAGAAAATTTTCAACTGGTATAAAAAATATAAATTAATTTGCAAATAACTACAGAAAACTAACGTTAAAAGTAAACTAGAACACGAGTAGGTTTATAATGGACAAACGGGATTGTAATCACAAATGTAAAAGATTGTCAGAATGAAAAACAAGCATAATCTATCTAATAGAAAGTTTGGGCTTTACCATTTACAAAACTCTAATGTTTGTACTCCCATGGACTCAGTCGTTGAGATGTTTCACCAGAAATTTTTGGTGTTAATATCTCGACATGAGACTTGAAATAATAAGATAATATATAGAAATCATTTTTTTAATCCAATATATAGAGTCCATTTGATGATCTAAAGTTGAAATTATCAGAATATTATTCATGCACGTGAAATTGCAGAGAGTTATAGCTAAACACAAGACTGAACAAGACCAATAGCCAAAAAGATACCCAACATACATTGCACGGCTACCTTCAGCAGCAGTGGTTCAAATAATTAAATATGAGAAGATAACGAGGCAGAAAACAACATCCTTGCACTCGGAATTCATAAGTAAATTTGATTCTGTATGGTCTACTTGGCTCCTTGAGAAGCTGATAAAAACTAGAAAAATGCAGTGTCCAGGATGATGTTTGTTGAACAGAAAAAAGACTTGGGCGAAAGCAGTTTTGTAATAACTTGATCACAAAGCAAGTTGTGCTTTTTGAGATCTCCAATGCAAAACGACAAAAGCTAATGTGACTCCCTCTGTCATCTGCGTGGGGCACATCGACAAGCCTTCCATTGCTCATCTTCGCCAATTATGAAACGCAGCTATTTATTTTCTTGTAACATAATGATTACCTATTGAAATGATCAAAGCATCTCTTGAAAGTCTCTCCATTGAATCATTTTTACAGTCTTCAGAAAGAGAATATTTTGTTAATTTTTTCAGAAAGAGGACCAAGGCAAGAACAACCTCTACTTGCAAAAGACCCTCACTAGTCAAGAATCCAGTGGGTTTCAATTACTATGAATCTCAACAAGACTAACCAGAACAAAAATCTGCAGGTATTAGTTAATCTGAAAGTAATACTTAGGCAATATATTAAAGATTAAGGTAATACATAACTGGGCATACCTAACTGGTTAAATAAAACGAAGTTTAAAATTCAAGTCGATATCTGTTATTCACAAAGTTGCAAAATAGTAGAAGAACATAGAATACTTTCAATTCCATATCTAAAGAATGTTCGTACCGCTTGCACTGCTACATTTTGCATACTGTATACAATCCACCCTCTCCATGTATAGCTGTCAATTTAAAATTTCCACCCAACAAAATTTTATCCGATCATGGATTTCACCATCCAAACATCCAGAAAACATGAGTAGTGCCTTTCTGAAAATTATATTTGAAATGAACTCACCTCAGGAAATGTAGGGAGTCTTCTAGTAAATCGTATAAATGATACCAAGCTGCCAATAGTCAGCTTTTACTCATTCGAACAGTTGAATTTGAAATGAGACTTGACCTTCACAAGTTCTAAACTTCCAAAAAGTGTCTTGAACAACATTCAAGAGTTAATATAGCTGCCATGCTATCAAAACTACTAGATTATACAGGGAAGAAGACCACAACAAATGCAAACAAGACTACAGGTTCTTGAAAATTGCCTTATCATCTGATGCATTCTCCTCTATCAATATCAGGTTGCTCTCGCAACCTATCTATTCCCATCGAACCAGACATAGTAGATGCCTCAGATATCTTATATTCAATTTCCAATTCCTTTTTTCTTAACTCTAACAGCATTCGGTCATTCTCAAGCTTCATCTTCTCATTTTCAAGCCTCAACTTATCCAACTCTCTTTCCTTCTTCCGACTGAACTTTTGCCACTTAAATCTCTGGCTCTCTAATTCAAAAGTTTGAATCTGAATATTTAACTTCTGTTCTTCTAGATGAAAGAGACGCTGCCTTATCCACTGCTTCTGCATTGATTCATTCATTCCAGCAGCCTGACTTTCTGAAGGAACCCTTTTGGCACTTTCATGAAAGTTTGAATTACTAGGGGCCCAAACGTTTTCTTCATCCATGCTGTGATGCAGCATAATTCTTTTAGCACAGGGACCACTCTGCAGATTCACATTCTCATTTCCACATTCATCTCCATCATCCATTTCTTCTTCATCTTGATCTTCTCCACCATTTCTGCAAGGATCTCGGTCACCATTTCCTTTTAAAACAGACTGCAAGCATTGCTGTAAAGATGGGTCATCCAGTAAATTTATCCTATTTCCATTATGGTATGAGCACATCTCTTCATAGTACAGATGTTTTGAGCTTAAGCTCTTTCTAACATCTTCCTTGGCTCTTTCAGAAAGATGGGTCATTGAATCCAATAGTGCAGGATTTTCAACGACCTTACAAGAAGTCCCACGGCCAAGCAGATCAGTGAGGCGTTTGTATCTTTTGTTAAGATCATTAAACTTATCTTCACACTGCTGGGGCGACACAAAATAACCTCGTGCAGCCATAACCCGAGAGACCGATTTCCACTTCCCTTTCTTTTGGAGAAGTACAGTTTTTCTTCTTCCGCAGTCAGGAGAGTTTGTGTCTTCCCCGACATAAGATACGATTGTTATCAATAACCGGACCATATCATCCGTCCATTTCATCCGCTGCCACGGGGAACTCTTCTTCCCCTTCCCCGTGTCCTCTTCATTGAAGCTGGGTTCATCATCATCACTTGTGGAATTCTTTGATGTCCTAAGCATTCCTGCACCGTGGCTGGTTTCATGAGGCATGAGGGACCTAGAGGATAGGGGAAACTCATGTTGGAGGTGCTGTTGTTGAAGAGAGTGTGGGTGATGTTGCTGGTGTGCCTGATGCTGGTGGGACTGCAAAGGGGGGCCATGCAAATCCAGCACTCCGTAAGGACCAGACACTAAATTGCCTCCCGATAGGTTCCCATCCATATCGACCAAAATTTCCCCAAAAAAACTATGTTCTCTCCCCACTGCAAGACCGGATTTTCTTGTTCTGAAACAATTGAGCACAAACCCGAAAACCTCCACTAAAGTAAATTCATACAAATAGCTCAAGTGCACGCACGTAGAAGAGATTCGGACAGTATGCTAACAACTGTTCTAGTAAATCGACACCATAACTAGAGCAAATTACACTGCAAGCAGATAGCAGGCACTAACACAGTTATCCTTACAGACTGAGCAGTCAGATTAAACAGAGAGGCGTCTCGCGGACTTCACCTGTTCGATGAAAACGTACAGAAGGGAGATGGCAGCATTCGCGATCGCAGAGACACCTGGAGAAACCCTAGTTCTGTGGTGCGTCGAACCGAGTGAATTTTGAGTTCGACAATTGAAACCTTTGTTTTCGGAATCGACTCGGCCGGTGGACTGTCCCTTGCTTGTGTTATCTAGGATCCTATGGCCATCCCTCGATTCGTCCCTACTCATTTTTTAACATTTCTGAGTAAGCAACTCGTAGGGACTAACGTGCGCCCGAAGCGCATTCATTCAATGAATTGGCTGTGAAGTAGCGTCGGACCCACCCCTGACTAATACCCAATAACAAGTTTACAACCGTACTCGAATTTATTTAATGGAAGCCAAAGACATAAATGAAACATAAAGACAAGTAATAACCAGGACAACACATTGTGTGTGAGAGTGTGTATGTGTGTGTCTCTCTATAAAAGAGACATAATGATATATTTTCTTATTTATTTTATTTTTTATATTAAACAACTCAAAAATTCAATTTCTCCTAATTTTTTTTTTTTTATATTTTTAACACTATTAAAGAATGTAACAAAATAAATAATCATTTAGCTTAAAATTTGGTGCAAAATTACCCCAAATGAGTCAAATGACGCGAGGAACAAGGTAGCCACCTCGTTTGTCTTTCGGGAGCTGCGGTGAGAGCGGCTGCCTGCATGTTTCACACATGCCCTCCGACGAGGAGGGAGTGCCAGGTTTTGGCTCTTTTCCCTCCTTCCTGCAGACAAAAAACCAGGCTCCTCGTGAAGAGCGAGCTCCCGTCGGAGCAAATCGCTTATAAAAAAGACTTCATCGTCGTTTTAGCTTCTGAATTGGGGGTAATAACAGCGAGAGTAAGCAATGGCGAGGCTTGGGAATGTTGTCGTCGTGGTCTTTCTCGTCTGTACCATGCTCGGCGTTTCGCGTGAGTCTCGTCTCCTCAAGAGGCTCCAATGGAAGCTTCAAAATTTCCTGCTCTGTGTGGAACTGCGTAGAAGAGTTATTTTCATAATCTTTTTTAAAATGAAATCGAGTTTTCCGTTTTTAGCACTTGGATTGTGAAATTCCAAATCAGTATTCTATCAATTAGGAAGTTTTGACCTTAAAGAGTTATGCTGCGTAATTGCTGATTTGTGCTTTCACAAACTCCACTTTGTGC
This sequence comes from Aristolochia fimbriata, assembly GCA_019845555.1. NCBI lineage: Eukaryota > Viridiplantae > Streptophyta > Magnoliopsida > Piperales > Aristolochiaceae > Aristolochia > Aristolochia fimbriata. The sequence goes on along the minus strand of CM034079.1, from coordinate 40,352,102 downwards.
TGTTAGATTGTGTTCCCGAGTGCTGCAAAAACTACGATATCGGCAGATGCGATCCTGTTTCTGCTCATGACCATGAGGTCTGTGACAACTTCTGCCGTATGGGCTGCAGTTATGGCGGCACCTGCTCCGCCAACGCCTACCGCCAGATCTGCGGATGCGCCGGTGGTGAGTGTGCCTCCATCTTCCGCTCTCCATCCCTTGCTTCAGTTCAGCAGTGACCGTTGTCTTCACTTCTCTCACTAACGCTAAACTTCGCCTTTTTGTCTTCCAGCGGTTCATGGACCTGGAGCTTGCAAAGACGGAAAATCATCATCCACTAAAGTGCCGTAGAAAGGCCTTTTGACTGTTCTAATACCATCGGCCAATCGTTAGCAGAGGAATCGCATTGCAGTGGTCATACGCACATCAAGCAGACTTGTGAAGGGATTCCTCTTTGGTTTTACTGTAATCGACTTCTTTAATCTTTCTATCTTTGGTTTTTCTTTCTTTTTTTTTTCCTTTTCTTGAAGAGCAATAATCAAAATATGTCTTCTTTCATGGGATTTCGCATTGCGTTTTACAATCAATGGACCCTCTATTCTAACATCCACAGAATTCCGAACGAAAATACATCAAAACGAAATTATAATCCAAATTCTGAAACAATGAAGTTTGTTCGTTTGTTTCATCATATAGTATTTTTTTCGATAGAAAGATTCATTTGAAAAACTGTCAGCTTCCTCATTTCTTTGTTCGTTTTCTTTACACTCAAACTACCAAACAAGATAACACAATAAACCCATTTAATTAATACATGCAATGAGAAAAACCAACTTACGGTTGTTATGGTCAGTGTCGTTCGAAATTTGTTTCCTTTCAGTCACTAGATTCTTTCTCAGGTGACCACTGATTTGTCACCGGAATCGTCGACCGAATTCTGAGCGCCTTCGTCACCCTTCTTGCTGCTACCAAACAGGCGAACGATCTCGGTATTGTTGCGGATATGGTGAGGGCACTTGTAAAGCAAGTCTTGTGCTTCAGAAAATCGACCTTCTTTCAAGAAAGCCTCGAAGATGTTTCGATACGAAGAAGATGATGGGAACCGCTTAACAGCCAAAACCTTGAAATAATCAGCAGCATCATCAATTGAGCCAAATTTAGAGATGTAGTTGACAAAAAGATCTGCACAAGGAGGATAGTTCTGGCACTTCATCAACTTCAAAACCTTGAATGCCTCTTCAAGCTTCCTTCCCTTCAATAACCTCTCAGTTAATTGTTTGTATGTGGCTTGCCAGGGTTTCAGCCGTGCCGTTTCCACCATTTCGACGATTAAATTGTAGGCACTGTCGACCCTGTCTTTACTGAGCAGCCCATTTACCAGAACCTCCAAAAGGTCTGCATCTGCATCCATCTCTTTCTCAAGCATTTTTGTGAAACATGACAGTGCTTTATCAACTTCACCCATGGAACAATGGCCCTGAATCAAGATGGTCCAAGTCTTGATATCAGGCTTACATCCCAGTGCTTCCATATCATCAAGCACTTTGCAGGCGTCATCCAATCTTCCAAACTTGCAAAGCCCAAAGACTACCTGACTATATGTAACATTATCTGGTTCAAACCCAGCTTTTCTCATGGTATCTACGATCTCTTCTGCTTCATCGAACCTTCCCAAAGCTGTCAAGGATCGGTGAAGACCATCGTACATTGCCTTCGAAAGAGAAAACCCGGATGCTTCATAGTTTTTGATAACTCTACGAACTAAACCAAGATCAGGGTTCTCATTTATCGAAATATAATTCAAAAGTATACTACAGTCTTGAATGGAAGGCTTATATGGCCCTGCCATCATCATCTCGTGGAGTTCAACTGCCTCCTTAATCAATCTCCTCTTCAAAAGTTGTCTGAGAATCTTAACGTAAGTGTCAATGTCAATCTCGAATCCTTCTGCTTTCATCTCCTTCACCGTATTCCAAAATTCGTTTATTGAATCCTCCCGAGCGAGAACCTTGAGCACAGCATTATATGTCAGGGAGTTGTGTTGATAGCCCGGACGATCCTTAGCCCAGCGAAAAAATCCCAAGGCTCGAGATGGATGCCCTCTTATTTCCTTCAAAATCTTCAACACAGTCGTCTCAGATACTGAAAGCACGCCATCCTCTTCCAATTTCTTCTGAACCGCTTCGCCCCAATCAGAATCTTGAAGAATTTCCACTGCAGCAGAAACTTCAGCATCGGCCCCTTCCGTCCCCTGCCGGGTATAGAGTTCCTTCAGCGCAGCGGCCTCATTCACCAATTTGGCAGTTATAAAACAGCTAGAAAGGGTCTCATAAATCTCCTTATTTAATTGGTACCCCCTGCAAGTCATCTCCTTGAGCACGAACCAGAAATCCTTTATCCTTCCCTCGTTAACCAATATCCTGAGAATGAGATCACACGCCGTCCCACTGAGCTTCGACTCGTTATTCTCCACTACCCAAACGAAAAATTGCAAGGCTTTCTCGGGCGTTTTGCTGAGCTTTCTCAACGCATATATAACAGACTCGTGAGTTAATTTCGACTTCGATATCTCAGAAAAGCTCTCGGGTTCTTCAGACGCCACTTCCGCGATGGATGAGAAACGAAAGACTTTGGGGACATTACGACATGCAAATGCTTGACTTCGCGAGCGAAGAAAAGAACTACGAAAATGGAAGGGGATTTGAGAGTGAGTCACCTGAGAGTAGTAACCGCGAGGTCTCGATCCTTCGGCGAGAAGAGAGGTAAGTATTCTAATGGAAGCTGCTCTCAGTTTTTCTCTGCACATCATGACTGGACGAACGCGCCTCTGTTCCTATTGAAGCAGCGCCGGAGGAGCTCCTCTCGTCTTAAACCCTAACGAAGATGAAAAACCTCGCTGATGGTTTAGTGCGAAATGTTTTGAGAAGAAAAGCCGTATTTTTTTATCTTCTTCAGTTTTTTGGGCTTCTTTGGCACAAGTACCCCGGCCAATTCGACTGTAGAATTACGGAAATATCTCTGAGGCGATTTCAAGGAATTATGCTGTAAAATTGCGGTAATTGGGTTATTTGAGCGGGTTATATATGGAAAGATATGAAAGCAGCTTGACGTACAAGGAGAAGTAATGGAATAAGCGGCTTTTCGTGGAAGCCAAAAATTGTCCATTTGTCTGGTTGCGCCGGCAGCAACGTATATACAGAATCGAGATAAAGAGCCTTTGGACGGAGGCCTCTGCTTGGAAGACCTTCAGAGTCCTCTCTGGAAAACCCAAAGCGGAGCTTAGAGAGTTCATTTTCTTCTAGGGTTTTTCTCTGCTTTCCGATTGTGGGGGCTTAGGGTTGTGATAATATCTTGTTCTGTATTTTCTTCGGGTTTTCGGTTGTTGTGGTCTTTAGGTGAACCTGTTGGGAGAAACCCTAAGAACAGGCACAAATGGCGTCCACAGCTGCACAAGTACACGTCCTTGGCGGTGTTGGATTTGTTTCTAGTAAGGCAAAAGGAAAGGGTAATTATGGACCTCGGTCGGTGTTCCTTGGCAGTGGGTCCTCGCTGGGGCTCCCGCAGTCTGCTTTCTTGAAAGTCAGTAGAGGACCGAGGAGGAACTCCCATGTTGGGCCAGTTCGTGTCGTAAATGAGAAGGTGGTCGGAATTGATTTGGGTACCACTAATTCGGCCGTCGCGGCCATGGAAGGTGGGAAACCCACTATTGTATCCAATGCGGAAGGTCAGAGGACGACACCCTCCGTGGTGGCGTACACCAAGAACGGAGACCGGCTTGTGGGTCAAATTGCGAAGAGGCAAGCTGTTGTTAATCCCGAGAATACCTTTTTCTCTGTGAAGAGATTCATTGGGAGGAAAATGTCTGAGGTTAATGATGAATCCAAGCAAGTGTCGTACCGGGTAGTAAAGGATGAGAATGGGAACGTGAAACTCGAGTGTCCTGCTATCGGGAAACAGTTTGCCGCTGAGGAGATATCAGCTCAGGTAAACTAGACTTTTGATAACCTTCGAGAATATGTGACAGTTTTTTCAAGTCCAGAAAAACTAATAGGCCTTCAACGTATTCTGATAAGCTAGATGGTTCCCTGTGTTTGTGTTAACTTCACGAGAAGTTGACAATATTTTTTGCGGATGCATGTCGAATTTATTTATCTCATTTCTCACCATTCCTACCCATCACTGCTTTTGCTCCCCTGAGTAAGAGAAACTCAAATGATTGATGAAATTGACACCTTTAACAAAGTCTTCATGAAAGCGTTTCCGTTGATTACCAATTTCAGTAACTTATAGCTTATGGTATCTTTGGCTGCCTTGCCATTTCAGGTTTTGAGGAAGCTTGTGGATGATGCATCAAAGTTTTTAAATGATAAGGTGACAAAAGCCGTTGTTACAGTTCCAGCGTACTTTAATGATTCGCAACGTACAGCTACCAAGGATGCTGGGAGGATTGCTGGGTTGGAGGTTCTTCGCATAATAAATGAACCCACAGCTGCATCGTTGGCATATGGTTTTGAAAGGAAGAATAATGAAACTATTCTCGTCTTTGATTTGGGTGGTGGCACATTCGATGTGTCAGGTACTGATTTATTCTCATGTCTTTTTTGTAAAAATCCTTTTTTCTAAAAAATAAAGTCTTTTTATGATAACAAATGGTTGAGCCGATTATTGATATTTCAGTGAAGCTTGAATTATGCACCGCTCTGCATCTTCCTGCTGACTAATATTACAGACGGTCACATTTTGTTAAAATAAAATATTTTTGAAATAAAGCTATTCTTAAGTTATTGTTGCCCCGGTGGGATTTGTTCCCAGTTTTGTAAATTCTTTTTTGTTGTTTGGGAACTCTAGATGCTGAAGTATATCCAATTGTTGAATGAATATAGATTGATTAAATTTTCCTTTTGGCTTCAAATCATATAATGATTAGGTATCAGTATAAAAGTGGCACCCAACCGAAAATGCTGGTTGGTAATTAAACAATAATGATGTAATAAAAAAGTATTCAAATACCTTTAAATACTTTAAGCGCCACTACCTTGCTTCTGAGAGTTCAGATGTCAAACATGTTTAGCTTTCAGTCAACAGTTCCAATGTGATTAAAAAATAAAATGAGCCTTACTGTATTCTGTAAAAATGTTTTTTTGTAAATTTTATATCTGCGGCTGGAATTGGAACTTTTAGTGATTGTAAGCTCAGTTTTATCTTTGGAAACTGCTACATGTATGCGTCCTGCTGGTCAGGATTTCGACATCCTTTTAGACTCAAGCTTTGATTTTTCTGTGTTGCAGTTCTTGAGGTTGGTGATGGAGTGTTTGAGGTGCTCTCTACCTCAGGAGACACACATTTGGGTGGTGATGATTTTGATAAGGTATGATTTCCCCTGTCAGTGCTTCTGAAACGTGAAATCTAATTTCAGTGTACTTTTTAACATCCATCAGTATCCTAAATTATTTATCCGTTTTCATTGATGCAGAGAATTGTTGACTGGCTTGCTTTGAACTTCAAAAGAGATGAAGGGATTGATCTCCTGAAGGACAAACAAGCTCTTCAACGCCTCACCGAAACTGCAGAGAAGGCCAAGATGGAGCTTTCAACTTTGACACAAGCAAATATTAGGTTGTTAATAGGAGTGAACTAAAACACTCCCTCCTCCCTCCTTCTCTCTGTTCCTCCCTCTGTTTCTCCATTCCTCCCTCTGTTCCTCTCTTGCCCCCCCCTTCCTCCCTCTGTTTTGGTTGTTTCTCTAGAAGCATATTCTTCTCATATCTTCTAAAAATAATTCTTTTTCCCATTTTTGCAGTTTACCTTTCATTACAGCAACTGCAGATGGTCCTAAGCACATTGAAACAACTCTTACAAGGGCCAAATTTGAAGAGTTGTGCTCAGATCTGCTTGACAGGTGCATAAAAGCTTTCTAATGCATAATTTTGTGTTGGTTCTCATAATCATAAGTGAGACTTGAACTTTGAGTTTTTGGTTTCATGAGTTGAATACACCGGTTTTCTATATTGTTCAGGCTAAAAAATCCAGTAAATAATGCATTGAAGGATGCAAAGCTTGGATATACAGATTTGGATGAGGTGATTCTTGTTGGTGGATCCACCAGAATCCCAGCTGTTCAAGAACTTGTGAAGAAAATGACTGGAAAAGACCCTAATGTCACAGTCAATCCCGATGAAGTAGTGGCTCTTGGTGCTGCGGTGCAGGTCTGTCCTAATGACATTATTATATCTCTGCCTAACTCATGATTGTTTACATAATATCGCATGTTGTGGTCCACTCAAACGTGAGGTAAAAATGATCCGTAAGGTCATTTCATTTGGTTAGTTAAAATTTTCTGCACCTTGCTCTATATAAGTATGTTCAATACTTTTCTTCGTCCGTTGGTGCATTTGACAATTGATGGGATTGAAATGTTTTTCTCTTAGTCATAGACTTATAATTGTTTCGAGACGCTTGTTTTATGAAGTCGTTGTGTTGCATTGTTTACCTGTAGATAGTCTGTGACACTAGCCATTAGTATATGTATAGGGGTTACTTGCATTTGCTAATCAGTTCACAACTGTTCTAAACAATTTCAGGCAGGAGTCTTGGCAGGAGATGTCAGTGACATTGTTCTCTTGGATGTCACACCATTGTCTATTGGTCTAGAAACCTTGGGAGGTGTGATGACTAAGATCATTCCAAGGAATACGACATTGCCTACCTCCAAATCTGAGGTCTTCTCAACTGCTGCTGATGGGCAGACAAGTGTTGAAATCAATGTTCTCCAAGGGGAAAGGGAATTCGTGAGAGACAACAAGTCTCTTGGTAGTTTCCGCCTTGATGGTATCCCACCAGCCCCACGTGGGGTACCTCAGATTGAAGTCAAATTTGATATTGATGCAAATGGTATTCTGTCTGTTTCTGCCATGGACAAGGGCACAGGGAAGAAGCAGGACATTACCATTACTGGTGCAAGTACCTTGCCTAGTGACGAGGTAAGTTTTGAAAATTTGGCTATTTGTGGAGTCATACAAATCTTTAAATTATGATAATATAGAGCCATTTTATCTATGATATCTTTAGCAAACTAATGCATGCTTTGTGCCCTGCCGAAGTTTACTTTGTTTGGAAAATATCTTACTGGCAGCTTTTATGCACGGTAGTTCCACTTATTAAGCGTGACTCATGCTTTTCTTGTTCTATTTGTTGCTTTGAAAGTGTTCATGAATGTGCTTAGGCATATCCTGAGTTTAGCAAATTCATCCTGTACGAGCTGAAATGACCTAGAAAAATATGGCTAGGCCAATCTCAACCCTGATTATGCCCTCAGAGTTGGTCAAACTCTTTAGATTATTGGTTAGTCTTAGTTTGTTTGCAGCAGCCTGTTTTCCTCATCATTGGCTGAAATATTTGTACCATTGCTTTGTGTTGGTGCTGATCACTCTAGGATGCATATCTCTGGTTCTTACCCACAAACTTGGTTATTGAACATTCTTGTGTGCAAAGAGGATATGCATCCTAAATATGCCATCTGTAGCTTGGGGTTTCTTATGTTTCCTATCATTGTTTAAGTAAACAAATAAATTAGTTATAAAGTGATGGAAAGAAAACATTGAGGTCTATGGAGCTATTCTCTTATTTGATTTGTTTTTTATGCAAGGTTCGGATGTATTTTTCACCCGTTTGACTTTCGAGTCCATGAGCAAGCCTTATGTAAAATCATTGTTGTTTCTTGTCTGTCAAATAGAAGTAAAAACCCAGTGAACATCCCAACTGTAGTACTTCCAAACTCCAAATGCTATGTCTGCCTGGAAATGTCATTGGCGTCCATATTAAGGTAGTCACAATCATGCCTTCGTCTAACAAACCTATGAATGCAGGTGGAGAGAATGGTGAACGAGGCTGAAAAATTTGCCAAAGAAGACAAGGAGAAGAGAGATGCCATAGACACAAAGAACCAAGCTGACTCTGTGGTGTACCAGACTGAGAAACAACTCAAGGAGTTGGGAGACAAGGTCCCTGCTCCAGTCAAGGAGAAGGTTGAATCGAAGCTTTCAGAGCTCAAGGATGCCATATCTACCGGGTCCACCCAAGGAATGAAGGATGCTATGACTGCTCTCAACCAGGAGGTAATGCAGCTCGGTCAGTCTCTATATAACCAACCCGGTGCAGCAGAGGGCGGGCCTTCACCAGGACCTGAGGCTGAATCTACAGGAAAAGCACCTGATGGTGGAGATGTCATTGACGCTGATTTCACAGAAGGCAAATGAGAGCATTAGCGGAGGTTTTGATGTTCTAACTTCTCTTAGGTAATCTGTTTAAGGACATCATTTACAGAGAGTATAGATTTTGGTTTTGATTTTTTTCGAGGCATTTTGATATGGGGATTGTAGGATTCAAGAGAACTGCATCGTGGGTCGATTTTTGTAAACAAAACCAGAAGAATGAACAGAGTAGCTTCTTCTACCTGCTATTTCAAAGAGGGAATGAAGAAAGTTATTTTTTGTGCTTGTGCTTCGTTCTACGTTGGTTTCTGTCAAAATTGGATCTTGTTTTAATGATTTTTTAGGATTTAACACAAGCTTTTTGGTGTTTATCTGGACTATAAAGAATTTCACTCTCAATTGGTGTTTATCCGGACTACGTTGGTTTCCAGCCGCTGTTCTTACCATTAACTATGATTGGGAGGGCAGCAAAATCTGTCGGTTTGCTAATTACTTTTTAATTACGAACATCCTTTTCTTTGTTGCCATATTCTTCAAGTAATCCAAAATGTACAGAGACTTCTCTAATTTCGAAAAACTATAGTTCACACACAAGGACAAACATTTTCACCTTCAATGCTTGTCTCTCTCTATTCCCACGGAAACTGTTTAGAAGCTTATACACAGCTTCAGAATCTATGTTATCTTCTCCCAACCCTTTCTCCCGTCTGGTTTGGTGTGCTTCCATATTAAGCCAGACCTATGCCCACTTTTATTTATGTTTGATAAATCTATTGGAAAGGGAAAAAGAAGTATCTTTCTAAATATAAAGTGAATCATTCAGTTTTATTTTCCGCCCTTTTGGGTGAAGAATACTAAAATGCTATGTGGGTGGAAGCTGTCGATTTCCACTTTCTTGTCACTTCTTGCTGGGCCAACAGGATCGTTGTGCCTTTTAAGCTCCTGCAAGCAGATAAGGGCAAAAAGACGTCCGTGATTATGCGATGATATACTACTTAATCTCGTTCTGCAGCGTGGTTTAGACCCATCTGCCATATGCATCAGTCTGTAAATTAAAAACTAAAAAGAATGGCGGCTGAGTGCTAAGTCCACCATTAGACTCTAATCCTTTTCTGAAGATTTCGTACTCTTTTTTTATCAAAGAGGTAATTTTTGGCATCAAGATGTCCTCCATAAGTATAATAACTCTTTTGTGAGCCAGTGACGCTTAGAGAATCACTCAAGCGGAGGTCCCTGGCATTGAGCGGATCCTAAAGCTAGATGAAAAGGGTTGTCATTTCTTAAGGCAGAGACGAAATAGGCCGAGTTTGGTGATGCCCCTGCTCCATTTCTGCTTCTTCCTCTCGTCCAAAATGCCTCAGAGGGTTTATGGCGACAGTGGGTGTGTGTCGTTTCCCGTTTCCCTGGTCTAGAACTCCAGCCTGGACGATCCCACCTTTCAAATCACCACAAAATCGATAATATTCAGTTCACCAGTCAAATCTACTTTTTTTGTTTCATCCTTCCTCTCTCTCTCTCGCTTCCTTTCTTTGTCATCCTTTAGTATTCAATCTACGCCCAGTGGTGTGAGAAACATAAATAAAGACCAGTTGGCTCTTCACGTGAAGAGATGCCCCACTCGCCTTAGTTTATTTGCTCCACTGCTGCATAATTACAATGGATTTTGGCGCTGAATTTCATGAATGGCAGGCCCACAAGGTCAATGAGAATGCAGACCAGTTAATCGGTGAAAGTTTCAAATGGAATTATGCAAGAGCTTGTGGAACCTCCGAGCCTTGCTTTGGAATGACAACGAGGGCCCGGCTCTCTAACAGTTTTTGGGGTTGCATTCACCAGCTAATCCGGCCAAAAGCATCCCAACAAGGCTGGCTGAGATGTGGACCATATGGTCCTCATTTGTTCTATTTGTGGATAGGCAAGGGTGAGCTCTGCTTTTTCGTCTCCCTTTTGTACATTTGGCCAGATAAGAGCTTAGCCACTTCAGAATCCCAGATGAATGAATAGCCATTGCCACTGCCACAAGCATCACTACTAGCCGCAGCTCCCAGACAATGACAGCTCGAATCGCCATTGCTCCATGACTCTCCCCCACTTCCAAGTAAACAGTGAGCAGGACATTTCACCAGACAACTAACTGAGATTTTGGCTAGCTACAAAGTTAAAAGTTAGAAAGGAGCTTCAAATGCTTCTAGAAAAAGACAACAATTGATTCCTTTTGGACATATAAGACCGTAAAAATTGTAATTAAATAAACATTCTATATGGTACAATGAGGGTAAAGGAAACAGTTTCAGCCGAGAAACCGAAATGAAAGCAAGGTGGGTGAACAATATAAGCGGCCAGCAATGTTCTTAAACTAGAAACAAAGGCCAAGAATGGATGAATTTAACAGTTTCAAAAGACCATATAAATAGATGGTTAATCACCTAACTCATTTTAGGTTATCTCCACTTGGTTTGGCGATCATGGCTGCTATGTGTTTCGCCTTCTCTCGTACCAACTGTATCCTCCCTCCTATCTAAATTTGTGACCTGGTTCACATTAGAATATTCACTTCTGGAACTTGAAGATTCTCTGCCTACTCTCCTTTCCTGCAGTAGAATGTTATGTTAGCAGACTATGAAAAATAATGTTGATCTGTTGATTCATTTTTGTCTTAGAAAAGATCTGAATGCATTCCTAAATAATAAAACACCATCAACAAGATGAAAAGATCTGCTTACGTCTCGGAATAACAAATCATCTGCTTCCAGCATGTGGATGACATGCCCCATCTTTGGTCGCTTGTGAGCATCTGGATCTACACACCTCAGAGCTACCAGAAGGGCTCGTTTCAATGCCTTTGAAGAAGGCTTTTCCTGTAACTTTGGATCCACTACTTCCTCTGATCTGCGGTTTCCAACCATAGTTTTCAGCCACTCCACCAAATTGACCTGCAACCATCAAATCCCAACTTCAATTCTATTCTACACTTTGTGTAATTAACAGAAAAATGGAGGGGAGGAATCAAGATTGACCTCGCCTGGTGGCCGACTGTAATCTACTGGGCTTCGACCAGTTATGATCTCCATGATTAACACTCCAAAGCTGTAGACATCACTCCTCTCAGTCAACATGCCAGTGCTGGCATATTCAGGAGCTACATAGCTGCAACAACAACGATTAAGCGATGGATATATCGCAAATCATGACTTGAAAGAACCCGAGTGAAAAGGAAAAGAGTTGCACTAACCCAAATGTGCCCATCACACGAGTAGTCACATAGCTCCTTTCGGAGCACAGCAACTTTGCAAGTCCAAAATCTGAGACTTTGGAATTCCACTTCTTATCTAGAAGTATGTTGCTAGATTTTACATCGCGATGTACAACCTTCGGTTCAAGCCCCTCGTGCAGGTAAGCCAAGCTGTAAAAGAAAAGTGTTCATTTTGAGTTACATGTGCATTCGACATAATAAATTTGTCAACACCATTACAAGTTAATGTAATAGCTTACCCTTTGGCCGTGCCAAGGATAATATTCATCCTTATTTCCCATGTCAGAGGACTGAATTGCCCCACATCACCATGAAGCCACTGATCCAAATTGCCATTATCCACATACTCATAGACCAGCATCCTTATAGACAAAACAACATGGAAGTAAGAAGCTTTCAATTTATTACACGTCAATTGATCTATCACAGTCTTATATGAAGTAAATAGCAATAAATAGCATAAAAAAGGACCTCTTAAAAATAATTTATATCCATTTCATGGTTAAATTTGAAATTATAAATAAAAAAGATACCTGTAAGCTCCTTCAACACAGTACCCAAGTAATCTGACTAGATTTTTGTGTCTAACACGACCAATTACTTCTACTTCCACTTTGAATTCTTTCTCTGCTTGACCCCTGAAAGTTCATGACTGCACACTGTTACTTGTGATACACTCAAAAGCAAAAGATGCTATGTTCTTTTTCTGAAGGGTAAACAATACCATATTCTAAGTGTATATTTCCCCACCGAACCCAACAAAGAAAAGAATATCCATGATCGAGTCAGAAGTAAAAAATTTTCTAAAAGAATCATTGGGTCGCATTGGGGTTATTCAGATTGAAATCTTACCAGTCAAGAAATGTAGAAAGCAGATAAGACCTGAAACTACTTGATGAAGAATTCAAGGGACCAAAGTAAAACCTAGAACTATGATATTATGTTGGCGGAAGTGTTTTAGTGCACAGAGTTCAGTTAATTTTACTCAGAGAGCCACGAGAAGGGTGCAAATATTTGAGGAGGAGGATGTCATAATTTCTCGAACAAACTTTCTCCGTCAACCAAAGAATTCAGGCAAAAACTCTCCCTCGGACGACGTATATAACACGGAAAATTTTGAGGTGTCAAACCAGAAACACAAAAGTATTGTAAATTCATAAAAAGACCTTCATTTTTCAAAACTCAAACTTGATAACTGAATTTGCAATGAGAAGCAGAAAGAAGAGTAAAACATTTTGGCTCAATCTGCACAGAAACCTCCAGTGCTGAGAACAATACGAGAATGTCTAAGTTGGAAAGATCCGGAAGATTTCCATTTAAGAAGAAAACAAGCTGAGAAAAGTACCGCGCAAGGGACCAAGCGCAGTCTTTTAGCTGCTACCAGAAAGAAATGACATTAGTCATCACAACCATTGCACGAAAGGAACGATGAAAGAAGATGTGGACAAAATCCAACTGACAAGATAAGCACTCTCAAAACGAAGAGCAGAAAATCCGCACTCTCATTGAGCTTTCCTGAACTTGACCCTGTATAAACAACCCAAGAATTCAAAATTAGCTGTTTTTTAGGGCACGAGAAAACTTACTTGTTGTTTAGCAAATTCTTCACTGCAACCTGCGTATTATCCGGCAAGATTCCATGGTAAACAATTCCGTATCCCCCCTCCCCGATCACATTCTCGTCCGCCAAACCCCCCGTCGCGTCCTCGAGTTCCCGCAGAGTGTACCAATGCCCCCACCCGAGGTGCGACACCTCGGGCGGCCCAACCGCCATGGACGTCGAGTCGGTCGCGGTGGTGGACCGGCTCTCCCCGCTCGCGTGCGAGGAGGGGCGGTCGGAGAACACAATCCGGTGCTCCGCCTTGCCGATATCAATCTGGATGTCAGCAATGGCGGGCGCCGGCACCCGCTGATCCGGAGCCGCCACGTGTACGACCTCTTGGATCTCCTTGGAGACCACCGGGGTGGGATCCACCGCCGAGTGCTTGGGGATGGACTTCCGGCGGCGGGAAGTGACGCAGAGCGAGAGGAGGAAGAGTATGAGAACGATGAACACCCCGACGCAGATTCCGATCACTACCCATAACCGGAGGCCGAAGATGGAAGTGGGCTTCGACAATTCGCTGTTCAAGAACGCCGTGTCAAAGATAGACATCATGGAGTATTAAATCTCGAAGCCAAAATAGCTTATCGGGCGTCCGCTGGCCTTCCTCGACTGATCCAAGATTCGACTCCACGGAAAGAGAACTGCAAGAAACGGGAGATATTCCAACGAAAAGAAGAAGAAGCAGAAACTTCTTTCCAAATGAAAGAAATTCGCGATATTTTCCGGTCGAACTGAGTAAAAGGCTCCCGCCGGAAGAAATGGCGATTCCGGCGATGAGCTCGCATAGGCGTGCAAGTGATTCAGAGTAAATGGAAGAACTGGATGGACTGCCGTGGGCGAGCGGACATTTATATAGCGAGAGAAACAAAGAGACAAAAGCCTCCCTGACATTTGGTCGGAATGACGAGCATGTCCTGACTGATTCCTGACGGACTCCTGACGAGACGGGAGCGTGTTATAATCGGTTCTTCGTCACGGGAATATAACGGCGGAATGTCACCAACTCACGAGTGCGTGGCGCGATTGCGAAACGTCACGACTCGTTTTCTGAATCGTATATTTTGTTAACTCGTCCGACGTAACCCCGACAGGTGACGTTTCCTCACGGAGTACGGACGGCCGCAAAAAAGATAACCGTTAAGAACTCGAAAATTGAAAACGAAATCGGCACGCGCTCAGCACGTGAAAATGTTTCTTATTGGGTTGTACTTGTACATCAAGATAGTCCATGTAAGGATGAAACAAATAACAATACATAAAACTACTTGGTGACCCTGTTCGCTTACCCTGACCCTTTGAATGTGTGGTACTTGGAAGGGGGGGGGTCGGATCACTTAGTACTAGTGAAGCTTTTATCTAGTGCCACCAATCTGGTTGCAATATGATACCGTGTACGTGCTCATTCAAATGTGGTAGTTTAGACCCGAATTTAATATTTTGAGTGAGACTAGTATTTTAACCCTGAATTTAATATTTTGGTTTCGACGTTGGTATTTTTGACTCCAAATGCAGTATACTTTTAACCCTATAACATATCACAATCTGGTTAGAGGCATCAGAGCTCTATGGTGCCATGACACCAGCCAGGAAAGGGCCAATTGTTGGGTGAGTTTTAAAGTCGCCCTCCCTTTTATTATGAGCATAATTTAGGTCCGTTCCTTATAACCTACTTCATGTTTTGGACTCCCCCCTCTAGGCTCTACTAGGGATGGCAACGGGGCGGGGGGCGGGGCGGGGCGGGTTTTGGAACCCATCCCCGCCCGCAAAAACCGGGAAAACCCGTCCCAAAAAACCCGCCCGCGGGGTTTGATTTCTAAACCCGTCCCGCCCAAAAAAAAAAAACACCCCGAACCCACGAAAACCCGCCCGCCCAGCGGGTACCCGACCCGACCAGCTATGTTTAATATTAAAAATTTTAAAAATAAAAAAATTATAAAATAAATAATATAAACATATAAATACTTAAACATATTGTCAAACATAAGGGGATAACGTAATAAAGTAGGATTTTACTTTGTATTATTTAAATACCCTCCAAAACTTTTTTTTTATATAAGAATTAAGCTGGTCGGTCGGGTTTTTTGGGCTTAAACCCGTCCCCTCGCCTCGAACCGTGGACGGGTTCTGCTCCCAAAACCCGAACCCGACCCGCGGGGTAAAAACTTAAACCCGAACCCGCTTTAAACGGGTCGGGTCGGGCCGGGTTCCCCGCTAACCCGTACCCGTTGCCATCCCTAGGCTCTACCCTGTGCCCCATGTCAAATGGCTCATAACCCTAGTACGTGAAACCTACCCTCGTTACCACCTTAGTTTTTTTGCATGGTTGTTATTTTTTCTAATTTGGAGAACACAAACACCTAGAAGAAATTTAGTTGTGTATTATTAAATGATGTACGTTACATGAAGTTATTAAGAGTTATGAAAATCTTACAGTGGGACTTGCCTGTATAGTTATATAAGGTACGTCTAAGAGAGGAGACCCCGGGCCATTACTCAATAATAAGTGGAGAGGAGAAATCCAGCTAGTCAAATTAAAAGGACTTGGAATTTGAAGTTTTGAACCATTGCAGCGTTGCCATTTATTGCATTCACAAGAAACCGCACAAGGCGATGGACATCCCCATCCACCCCTTCACTCTCCGGCCACCCCTTGCCGACCTCGTCCAGTACTCTCCGGCAAGTTTCCCGCTACCCAAACCTTCCATTAACTTTTTCTTCATAGTTATTGTAATTTTTTGCATGAGAAGTGACACTCTATAGTCTATCCTGTATAACCTTCTTTAGAAATCAAAAGTGGAATTATTAATTTTCTTATACTGTATATATAGGACTCATTATGGAAATATATTTGAAAGTTATGAGTACTATTTTTTATTCATATATTGAAGATAATTCAATCTGAAAGCAAATGTACAAGGTTAGTGTACTCTTTTATGGAATCTATATATAGATCCCCCTCATATGATTTGAGAGTACCTACCCTAGTTAAAACCAGGATGAATCCAGCCTACTTTTTTCTATGACATAGGACATGGGGGTTCTTCTTGAATAAAACAATAACATAACATATGAATGGAAGGAAAATATTTTAGGTCTTTCTTCTAACCCCATGTTACTTGAGTAGAGTTTGAATTGCCTAGAGCACACATTAGGCAAAATTGGCTGATGAACATGTACCGCGTTAGTAAGCACGTGAGAGCGCACGACAATAAATAAAGTTTCACAAATCATACTTCTTAGTTATTATGTAGACAATTATTATTTGTGATATCTTATACATTTCATATAGAATTTTGTCATCATTCCCATGTTACTTAACTAGTATCACTTAAATTCCCTATTTACCATACTTAAATAGTAGACAAGATTTTAAAATGCACGAAACATTATTTGGGGGGTTTAACCTTGACTATATCGTTAACGTTATACTGGAATATTATGATTTTATTGCAAATATATATTTCAATTGTACCTTTATAGCTTACATCTTAATTTATAATTATTTTTCATTTTATATTAAGTGTACTTTATATTCATTTATTTTTCTAACTCTAACATCAGGTGAAGTGATTTTTTACTTTTATCTTGTCAGGCTGAGACTAGCTAGAGTCATCGCTGCTGCGGGAGGTCTTGGGTTCGAGTCTCCACGGTAGCAATGAGCAACACAATTTGGGCGGACAAACACAATTTGGGCAGAGCAACACATGTTCATATTTGCTCCGCCCAAGATGGAGCGCTTTGCTCTGCCCTGCTCTCCTGAGGGAGGAGGGGGGGGTACAGGGGCCACGGGTGGGACCCACCCTTACCCTTTGTGAGAGCAGGGCGGAGCAAATTTGAGCCCGAGCAACATAATTGGGCACTATGATAGGGCGGAGCAACATGGTTGGGCAACACAATAGGGCAGAGCAACACAATTGACATCATGATTGGGTGGAGTAACACAATTAGGGAAGTAACACAATTAGGGGGGTAACATTATTGGGAGAAGCTGATTGTAACTAGGGATACTATGTGAGGACTAGATCCTCAAGTTCCCACAGCTTGTTCAAAATAGTGTTTTAAAAACCGAACCGAACTGGGCAGTCCGACCTGGTTGAACAAGAATTGGAGGCCAATCCGGTTCTTATTGCCTCAGCCCAGTTCATTATAATCAGGATTATTTTTGTCTTCTTTCCTATGGAAATATTAAGAAAATATAAAGTATAGGGCATAATATACAATGGTTGAACCGTTGGTCCAACCAGGTTCAACCAGGTTTAACCAAAATCGGACATACTACCCGTTTGATGGCCAGTTCGATTTTTAAAACACTGGTTCAAACACAGAAAAAATAAAAAATAAAAAATAAAAAAATAAAAAAATAAATCCAAAAAAAAAAAGCATAGATATGAAGGGTGTGAGTGGTAAATATTTTTAAGGAAACAAGGATATTAAATATAGAGAAGGATTAATTAACACGGTTTATTGAACAACTTACTTTCTTATATTGATGACCATTTATACCTTTTATTTTGGGTCGTGAATCAAAACTACACAAAATCAAGGACGGCCAATCATATGGTTTTTGTCTGAATAAATGGCTATAATTCCATAGAGTACTTAATGAATAATAACTGTATATTCCTACCATTAAAAAAATAAAGAATAAAAAAAATTATTTTAAAGTGAAGATTGAGTAAATGCTTAC
The DNA here is from genome assembly GCA_019845555.1 of Aristolochia fimbriata. Taxonomy (NCBI): domain Eukaryota; kingdom Viridiplantae; phylum Streptophyta; class Magnoliopsida; order Piperales; family Aristolochiaceae; genus Aristolochia; species Aristolochia fimbriata. The sequence goes on along the minus strand of CM034079.1, from coordinate 40,334,367 downwards.
CTCACAATCGTCTTCACTTTTTTTTTTTCTTTTTTTTCTGTGTGTTATATATAAATCACAAATATTATCTGAAATTAATTTTGGTCATTTATACGTTGTTTACCAATAGCTTGTCACTAAATCAAATGACGACCAAATGTCTAGAATATAGGATTCAATTAATATAGGGTTCGAACTACCTTGGTTGTTTAGCTATAAGAATTTCTAATGCATGGATTATGATGTTATTGGGCAAAATAACACCCACCTTCTTATCCTCTATCTAAATCTATATTGTTTGAAGAGTGGAGTGGTTTCATGTATATATAGATTTTTGTCAATGCTTCATATGGTTTTTATAATGTCATCTTCTCAAATTTTGTATGATCAATCATTAAGATTCCATTAAGCAGTTGGAAAGCTGAGTTTTAATTAGTTAACCTGTTGAGATCATTAGTTCCTAATTTTAATACGTGAATTTCTATGCTTATAATACACATAATCACAGTTCCTACGTACCCATCCTAATCATCCAAGATTCCACATAATAATCCGACTCGTGGACAAACGTAATCATTGAAGGGGGGGTCCACAGTCATCCGTAAATCACGATTAGTAACCGTGTTAAGTTAATTTGACGACAAAAGGAGGGGGTGCCGGGTGCGTGATGCGTGGGGGCCGAGGGTCACGGGACGTCGGACCGGACTGGGCCACGAATGGATTTCGAGTCTTCGACCGGCCGACCTGTGGATCTGTGGTTACCCCGGCCCGGAAGAGAAAAAACAGGACGTCACATGTGTAACAAAAACACCCCTAAAAAACGTATTCTTCGCTTTATTGCTTGTCCGCCTCGTTTTGTTCTTTAGTCTCTTTAGCGCTTTCCACCGAGGACGGACTCCGACTCGCTCACTCCCGGGAGTCTGTTCGCCGGAATTTCGTCCGAGCGGCGGGGGTAATTCGGGGAATTAAGGCGAGTCGAAATCGCGAATCGCTGTCGTCATTTATTTCCTTCATAAGGAGCCGAAACTACTCGGGGCACTCTGGTTTTTTAGGCGAGATTGAGCGACTCGGCTTGTTTGTACTTGGGGGAGAGTTCGGTCTCTCTCGCTGCATCTCGCTCTCTCCCTCTCTCTTTCTCTGCGTGCAATCGCTGTAGAAGGCCCGATTTTGAGACTGGGAATGTCTCCTCCGAAGAAGAAAAGCCTCCTCTTCTCCCTCACCTGCGGCTGTCGGGACGCGAAGAGCGTCGCCGTCGCGGAGGAGAAAACGGCCGCGCAGCCGCACCACCAGCACCACCAGGCGTCTTCTCAGAAGCCGGAAACCGACCTCTTCTCCTCCACGCTGGGTTCGTCCTGGGAGGAGGAGGAGGACAAGGACGAGTCGTGCTTCTCCGGGTCCACGTCCCCGAGCTTCTCGGGGCTGCTGCGCCAGCTGAACGAGCTGGAGCGGAGCCTCGTCTCCTGGGCGCCGCCGAAGAAAGAGGGGTTGTACTTACAGGGAGAAGGGCACGGTAGGAGCCGGAGCGAGAGCGGAAGGATTGGGGAGAGCGTGGCGGTGGTGAAGGAATCCGACGACCCGTTGTCTGATTTCCGGCGGTCGATGCTGCAGATGATCGTGGAGAAGGAGATCGTGGGGGCGGAGGAGCTGGCGGAACTGGTGAGGCGTTTCCTCTCCCTCAATTCCCCTCAACACCACGACCTTATCCTCCGCGCTTTCGCTCAGATCTGGAACCAGGTCTTCTCCAGGTACCAGGACGCCCCTGACTTCTTAGCCAAATTGCAGGGCATTCATAAGTAACTAATTAAAGTATTAAACCAAGTATATTAGTAAAAAAAAAATGCCCTCCTTCGGATTTTCCCCCTGAGATTTCATGTAAAAAAAAATATAAATATATATATATCTATATATATATATATATATTCCCAGTAATAGAAAAAAAAAAAAAAAAAAAAAAGAATCACTGTTACCCTCTCTCTTCTTCTCTTCTCTTCTCTTTCTTGCTCTGTATTTTTATGTAAAATTCAAGAAAAAATAAAGGAAGCATATTCTGTAGAGTCAAATTGTACCCAGTTCCCAAATTAGGAAGAAAAAAAAACCCAGTTTCTGTCACTTTTCCAGTCCCAGTGTGGATACAATCATACATACACTCTGAATCAAGCAGAGCTGCAGAGCAGCAGAAGAAGATGTGCCTTCATAAACAGTATCTGTAAACTGTAAACTGTGTAACTGTATTTGCTGATAAAGCATCAAAACCGCAGTTCATAAATGTATGACGTATCTCATATTTCTGCCACATAAATGAACTCTTTAGTTCATGCTAATTCTAATTATGAAAAAAAATCAAATTGCCAAGTAATAAAAATCAGAGGTTGTCGACTTGTAACTAATGCGGCCTTGTGGGTATGCCGAGGTTTTACGCCCTAGTCACTAGTCACTCTCTAATGTCCGCCGGCAGCAGGGTGAGTCGGCGAGCGGCGACTGGCGACTGAGTGGGGGCACCCGACCCCGGCCCCCGGCCAGGATTGTTTTATAAGGTAACTCGTGAAAGGCTTCCTAATAATTCAAGCTTCAAGCCTCCGACTGGGTTGTTGCGATTGGATTTTTCTGTCGGGGAATTCAACTTCTGTTGCAAGTTCTTTATGTAAATCGTACCCACCGAACCTTGCCCTCGTCTTCCTAATCTGAAATCTCTCTCTGACCCTGTCAAGCGTCAAATGAAAACAAAAATAGTGGTAATTCCCTAAATCAGTAATTAACACATAAACGAATGTCACTTATCTGTCATATTAAGAAGAGCGATACGTCAAAGGGCAAAAAAAAAAAAAAAAAAAAAAAAAAAAGGGGCTTGTTGGGCTCTTGAGACTATGAGTATTAATTTGTTTTTTTTTTTTTTTTTCAATTTATTTTATTTTATTTTTTCGTGTAAACCTGCTAGTCTCATTTTAATATTTGTCTAGGTGAGGTGAATTGAACCCTCAATAAGCCTTGTTATCATTTCCACATCCCCATTGTTTGTGGCCAGTGACAAATACTAGAAGGGTACAGTTTCCACTAGCAAAAGCTCTACCACATGAAGAAATGTAATTAAATTATATTATAAAATGGAAGAGTCATGAATTTGTTACAATACTCCTACATGAAGAAAGAGAAAAACCCTGATTTTAAAATTTTGCGTAAATTTGCTAATATTATTTTAATATTCGTCTAGGTGAGGTGAGTTGGACCCTTGTTACAATACTCACGTTTTCATGTTTATTGAAGTTTTGGTAGGCCCATATGTCACTTGTCACACCACAAATAAGCGGTGGATACTACTAAACCCTCCCACTAACCTAACTCGAGCTAAGTAACAAACGAGCCAGGTCAGGCTTAATCGTCAAAGTTTAACTAATTGATGTAACGTAACGCGTATTATAAAATATGTCCGATTATGTCATTTGGTAGATTAACGAAAACAAGATACTAAGAGCCCGAGTCCATGGACCACTTGGACCCAACCACCGCCTCGGCCCTCCGCCTACTGGGGCGATTCGGCTCCGAACCGAGTCGAGTCCCGATTCCGACTTCCGAGTATAATGTCGCAACAACTCGTAAGTCGTAACTCTATCCTGAACCCCTGCATCGAGTAACGGACGTTCACCCATCCCAGTTCCCGGCTGCTGCTTCCCGCCGGAAAGAGGAAGCACGGAATTTTGTTTAAGAGATGAATGTGAGATTCTAGAGGAAAAGGAAAGTATGATGACTGCTTCACTGACGGCAACTTCGTACTCCCTCGGTTTCTCGCTTGTTTCTTTTAGCCATGCCTGCAGCAATCCGGCTGCGTCTAGGAATTCTGCTTCTATCTACAAATTTCATCGTCTTCCGCAGACCCATCTCAGAGTGACTGCAAATTGTGATGGCGGAAAAAGCGTCTCGCCATCTCTTCCTCCCGTGAGGGCTCTTCAAGACTCGGCCACGGCGAATGAAAAGGGAAATGATGACGAGGAATTGTCAGTTCTGATCGCCATGAGAAGTCAATATAACGACATTGTTATTGTTGACTCGCCAAAAGCAAGATATCTGCTTCTCGATTCAACCCGTAAATAATGAGCTTGCCTTATTATTTAGCTAGCTGCTCCTTTTTCCCCATTTTATTTCTTTGTTACGATGTCATGTGTCGGTCATTTGTTGTTGCTTAAAAGTGGTAGTTTGGTGGGGCACTCAGATTTGCCGGTTTGGAATTTGGCATTCCTTATAGACGTGAATTGCAGAGCTTAAGTTTTGGACCATCAATGACAAACTGCAGAGCTTTATCGTCTGTATAATCTATTATAATCGGAAATCTTAGTTGCTTTTATCTTGAAACGACTGAGGACTTTTTTTTCATCTCACGTTAAGTTTTTTTATTGTTGTCTGTCATTTTACCTTGAAATGGAGTGAATGAATTTGCTTCAAAAATTTTCAGAATAATTCGTAAGCTACAGTTGCTTCGTAAGAATTCGTTCCTTTGGCTTCTTTAACTTATTTTGCCTAAATCATGTGGTACCGTTCATCAATTGCTGTTTTGTTTTTAATGGAAGAGAAAATATGCATTAAAAGGATGGATTGGGTTTCAACATCGATGGACTTTTATTTATTTCTTTATCATCTGTGCTCACTTTGTCAACCTGGTGCCTATTCCTGCAGATAATGTGCACAGCATTTATAATAAAGCTGAAAAATGGACTGGTTCATATTGGGTACAGAAAGCCTTTTTTCCTGTGCATTATTTGGCTTAGCAGTAACATTTATGTTAATGATAATTTTACCAGCAGTTACATGGCATTCCTTGATGATTTTCTCATCAAAATGATCCATCCCCATTTAGCTAGATTTCTCAGTATTTTTATTTTCGGAAAGCTTCGGTGGTTAAGTACATGAATTACCTATTGTTGACCAGCCTCCACCTTTTCTTTCAGTATCCATTTTAGCTTGTTAGTTCATGGGTTGATCACAACTTTCTTTGACGCATACTTCCATGTTGCAGATCCTTAGTTTTATTCTTGTTTGTTTTTATTGATCTCCTTTTGACTGGAACAAGAGGTAGCTGGAGCTTATTTTTACTTGGATTCCTGTACCTTCACCTTCTGAAAGCGTGCTACAGAAGTTTATTCCCTTTTGGATCTGGCTATATCTTCTTGACTGCTTTTCACACACAATATACATCAGTTTGATACTTTAATAGGTGCTGTGGGTTAGTAAGCAAAATATTTGTAATGATATTGACCTTGCTAAGTATTGTGTTTACAGGATGAGTTTGCCAGTCTTCCAGCTATTATTCCAAATGGTCCAGTTGCACTTTTGGGTTTGGTACTACACCTATTCAAAATTTTTTTATAAGCCATTCTCCTTTTCAGACCTACTTTTAAGTTCAAGCTTTTTGGTTTAAGAAATGGGTTCGTGCTGGAGAAAATGGTTTGTACTAGCCAGGATTTACTTATGGTAAAATTATGATTTGTACAGTTGTAATCTTGTGCCACATCAGTATCATGTACTTAGTTTTTTAAGTGGTCAGCATTTTTCTTAAAAAAAATCAAATTTATATCATGCCGATTTGAAGGCTCGTGTTTGGCAGGGTGGTGGAACAGCTGCTCATCTGTTGCTTGAGTTATGGCCTTCTCTGCAGCTAGAAGGCTGGGAGATTGATAAAATAGTAAGGCAAATCGGAGAACTTGTTTTCTATGAAACTCTTACCATTTCACTTCTTGCTCCATTAGAAATTTTGTTTTCTGAAACTTTAGTGGAGCCATAGCTTACAATATTCTTTCTTTTAAATACTGAGGACATACCATGAGTAATTACACATTATTCAATTTTTGTTCTTCTTAAAGTTTCCTTTTTTAGTACTTAAAGTTAATTATGTGGAAATTTGATTGCTCTGAAAGTTGTCCACATATTATAAAGTTCTTATCTTAAGTGACATTCTGCTTGTAACTGGCAGTTGGTTGATCAAGCTAGAGAATATCTTGGGTTATCTGACCTAGAAAAACACAATCAAGATGGTGGTGTACTTAACATCCATGTAGGTGATGCCTTTTCTCCTTCAGCTGTTGTTCCAGGAGGATTTGCAGGTGAGATTGTATCAACACATAATTTTTATTTTAATCTGTTTATCTTGCCCTTTAAACAATCAATTTCTCACACATGAAGGACATATCATACTGCCTTACATCGTCATTCCATCAACATGGCTTTGACTGTTATACAATGATCGCTCAGGTATTGTGGTGGATCTGTTTTCTGATGGAGAAGTTTTGTCACATCTGCAAGAGGTATCGTTTGTTTCATCTACTCTGTCTGTAGGAAATATTCCTTTTGGTAGGGTACTCAGTACAAATGGGTGGCTAATTTGATGAATATCTTTCCCATTTAATGGTTTAGACATGCAAGTAGATCAGGTATCTTAAAAGCTGGAATTCCATGTTCAGTTTTCCTTTCTATTCTCACGCCTCAGGTAGAAACATGGTTGGAGCTAGGCAAAAGGCTGATGGCCAATGGTCGTATCATGGTAAATTGTGGCGGGGCCCATCCAGAGAAGTCGAACATAGGTGATGGAAATCTCTGTGAAGGTGACAATGTTTGGTTACAGAATTCCACTATTCGGACAATGATCAAAGCTTTTCCTGGAAAAGTATGTATACTGTTCCCCTTGTGGTTCTGCTCTTTGATCAGTGCAATTCTGTAAAGCATCTTCCTCAGTGAAGTTTGTGGTGATATTGATGACAAGGAAACCTGTTTGAGTCAAAAAAAAAAAAAAAAAAAAAAAAAAAAAAAAAAAAAACCAGTAATCTGCGTGAACTCAATTAATGAACTTCCAGTGGTTCAATATTTCTGCATATGCTTGAAGTCTTGAATCTGATTTTGGATGTTGTTCAATTGCAGTTAAACTGGAAGAGGTTGTCTGAAAAGGACTCTGTGAATTATATGGCACTCACAGGAACAATGCCTGACCTGAATGAATGGGCTAACCTTCTCCCACATCGATTACGATCAAATCTGGACCAATGGAGGCCTTGCAAATTTGGCTGATACAAACATCCTAATGTGAAAAGTATCCTCTTAATCTTTGTGGATTGGAACCTCTATTGATGTGTAATTTAATGTTACATATAATGAGAGAATAAATTATGTAGACAAAAAAAGAGAGTTATTTCATTTGTTTTATATATTTTCTTTAGTGGGCATTTGGAAATTGCAAGAGATAAATAGTTTGTGTTAGTTGACTCAACTGGAAGAATGGATAGGAGAATGATAAACATTCTACGGAGTAAACTAATAACATTTCTGGGCTGAGAAGTTTACTCGATTGAACGGGAAAATGCTGAAGAATGTACGAGAATTACAAATGTGGAAGCAATCGAAGTTATAAGCTTTGCTCTAGAAAGTGCCATAGTTAAATGTGTCTGTAAGTCTAGTATCAGTTGCATTTGAAGCCCCGCTCAGGTGAGCTGCGAGCAAGGGCAAAGCATGCGTTGAGAAAAAAGAGAAATCTGCAAGGTGTATATATAAAAGTGTTTATCTGCATGAGACTTGTGAGCCCAATGGCGGTGCAATTCGCTAACGTGTCCAGCAGTTATAATCTGGCTGCTTTCATCTTCTTCCTACTTTTTATCCAGTATCTTATTCCGCCAAACCAGAAAGAGCCCAAATAACGATTCTCTACGTGGTTCCGATCTGGCAAGTGAATGGGAAATTGGGAAAAGTTACCAGGCAGACCCCAAATGACAGCTTCGGCGCCGGCTTTGTCTACTATATTTGTATCAGGCAGTCGGGTTGGCAGCGCTGTTTCTGATTTTCTTTTGAAACCACGGGTTCCAACGTCGACTGTTCTGGCGGGAATTTAATGTCTTGCGCACTATATAATTGACGAACTTTCCCCAATGATGGCGGCGAAGGCTGGAGGTAGAAAGTTTTCATTTGATCTTCTTAATCTCAACGGTCCCGGCGACGACGATCCTTCCCTAAACCGTTCGAGCACCTTGCCTGCCGTTAACTGCACTGAACCAGGAACTCCATCCAAAAGCAAGTCCGGTCGCCGGAAACGGAAAAATAAGTCAACAAACCGACAGCTTACAGTTCCCACAACAAATGGCAATGGCAATACTTCGCAGCATGATATTGGTCGCTGCAATTTGGAGCCGGGCTGCTCGCAGAGTGATCGAATTGTTGAAGTGGGAGGTGAGTGTGAGGGATCGAGTGATGGGAACCGTCCTTGGGTCCCCGAAAATCTGGAGAGAAATACGAGTGGAAGACCTGAATCAGATATAGGATCGACTGCTGATCGGTTCCCCGTAAGGAATGGGAGTGGAGCAAAGCATCCAAGTTCTTCAGGTTGGAGGGCTAAGTCGAACGGGGTGGTGAGTAGATTGGAGACTACGGACTCATTGGATTGGAATCGGTTAACGGCGGAAAAGTCAGATAGTAAGAACTTTTTCTGCGAGGTCCTAAATCATTTTGTTTGCTTTCCCACGTTTTGGGGGTCATAGAATTATTTTTTTTTTTTTTCGTTTTTTGCCTGATGAATGTCTATTCACGATGGCTTTCTATTGATATTCATTGCTGAATTCTCTGTTATGTGCTTATGATTGAGTTTACTTTTTATCGGGTAACTTAAATTTGCAGAATATGTATAAGATGTAAATAACAGAAAATACTTTTGGAAGTTCCATTTGCTTCAGAAAATAGGAAATACTCTCACTTACATAGTCATGCAAAAGATTAGAGTATTGCAAACTTTTGTGGAGTAAAACAATGCTGTCAGTCACTTTAATGGATGCATATCAAAGAACCAACGAGATGATGCAACTACAATATTCTAGATAGAAACAGTCATTTGCCCTTCTTTTGAGCCATACAAGTAATACGGTGCAATTAGGTGGATGCAGATGATGTGGGAGCTTTTGGGTTTTCTCATCTAATAGATGAAGTACTTGACATACGAAATCTGCATCATATTTAAGTTATTTTATCACCTGTGTTTCAAGTTTTCAGAAAATTCAAATATGCTACCTCTTTTCATTATAAATAGTACGTATAGGAATCTAATAAAAAGAATTACATGGAAAGAAGAATTTCCGAACATCTTTGAACTTTAGTCAGTTTACTTCTTATATGTTCTTGCCGGCCCGGGAGTCAAATCTGAGGGTTTATTTCTTTTTTGTTCGAAAGTTGTTCAATTATTTCATTTGGGAAAAAGTGTGGCAGATGGTTCCTTAGGTGTATATAAGTGTTAATAGGTGTCGTTGGGCCAATCGTAGACTTATATCTTGCTCGGAGCAGAAGTACACGCTTGCAATATCTCTTTGATGAGGTTAGTGCGCACTGTGCTTTGACAAATTTGTATAAGTTGTGGGTAGAGGTCTCACTCAAGGGGCTATATTGAAGTCTCTACTATAAAAATGCTTTGGAGTCAACCGGTATTTTGCCTTGAAGTTATAGTCTCAGGAGATTATATCTAGTGCTCTCCTTATTTGGTTCATCTATTAACTGTCATTATTTTACCTCCTGTGACTCTGTTATGCTTTCCAGTTGACAAAAATGTGATATACATCTTTTGTCAGTGGAGAAGTTACCGTTGAAATATCTTATGGGAGAGATTGCTGGTGGAAATTCCTTGAGGATGACGACATCTGTTGGAAACGAGAAAAAAAGAGAGAGAGTCTACAACACTATGTTCCATGTACCCTGGAGATGTGAACTGGTATAAACTTACCCCCTTTTGATTTCAATTCATCTAATTTGCAAGTCAGTGACATTTGAGCAAAAAGTTAAGAAGTTCTACACTTAATTCCAGCCCATCATTTCTGAAAGAAACGGTAAACTGGTACATCAATGAGATAGGTAGCTTCACTCTCATGATAAATGTCTGAATGCGTTACAAGGTTGTCTAGGGAACTCAGACATCTAACTGGTTATATTTAGAAATACGATATCTATCAAGGGTGCATTAAGAAATTACTCTACCTTTCCTCTTCTACCTGTCTTCCCTTTCTCCAAGTAGTTTTAGTCTCTTAAAAAAAAAATAGCTGCAATTCAGAATACTCTTAATAAAGAAAGTAGCAGCCATTCAGAAAAGAGTGGAATGGGATACATTGGTTGTCTTAGCTTTAGGAATTGTTGCATCTTTACTCATGTACATCTGAGTCCTGTAATGACTGTATTAGCCTAACACGAGCAATTCCTTGTGCAGCTTATTGATGTTGGTTTCTTTGTCTGTTTGGATTCCTTTCTGTCATTATTGACCATTATGCCTGCTAGGATCTTTATGACATTTTGGAGGTTCCTGTGTATAAGGTGAGATGCTACTGGTCATGCGGACTTTGTTCTTTTGTGAAAACAATTTTGCCTTTTTGCAGGTTGTCATGTTTTGTTTTATACAGTTTGAAATAATTATCTTAGGTCCCATATTTTCTGTTGAAATGTGTATACTCAAAGAAACAGAGTGCTTACTTGTGAGTACCGTTGGTTTACTGACTACTAAAGGAAATTAATGTGTTTAGAAAGGAATACCGTTGCTTTAGCATATGTGAAATTTAATTAACTGGTCTCTATACAGGTTATCTTCCATGATGGTTTATTCATCTTGTACTCTTTTACTTGAATAACTTTGTAAAGTTAGTCGATTTTTCACCTATAAGGAGATAGTTCTTGGAGGTAAAAATAGAGATTGGCGATGTAGGGGGATGGGCAATTGCAGCCTCATGCTCTCTTTAGTTGAAACATTAGCAACTTGAGCAGATCTTTTTTCTGCAGATGCAATATATAACTGTATTACAAGTGAGGTCTTCAATCTCTTGGAAATACTCCAAAACCTCCTAGATGATCAATGTCATCGGGCACCAGGAAAATCATTGGACAAGAATCTCACTCTACCACTAGGTAGCCGTGATGTCCAGGATAAATCTTTAGCCATGGGGGACTCCCTGTAACTTGGCACTAGTGGAGAGAGCGATACAAGTGGCACACAATATGAAGGATAGACAAGCCATCATCTATGCAAAGCAAAGTTCACCGCAAAACTTGCTTGACGCGGTGTACCAAAGGAATAATCAATCCCTTAATTTATCAGCTTCTTCAATCTTAGAATTACTTATAAATTGAAGCTAAAGTTTAATGAGTTAGTGGGTTTCATTGCTTGATCATGTTTTGTTCGTCAATATTGGTTACATGTTAAAAACCTAGTGGTGGGCCTGTTCATATTTAAATTACGTAGTTGAATCCTATACATAATTAGTTTCTATCGCAGAAGGCATCATGTTAATATAATTTGCATATATTTAAATTTCCTACTTTAATTGCTGGGTGCAGTGACTCAAGTTGAGGCTTCACTCTTATTGCTGGTTGAGTTAACAGTATTAAATGAAATATACAAGTTTTCATGTGGAAGTTTTGTAATTATTTGCATAATATTTGCACTGTATTCATGTAGAAATTTCACCATTGATTGCATGAAATTTGCAAGTCTTCATGTGGAAATTTCACAATTGATTGCATGAAATTTGCATGTCTTCATGTGGAAATTTCACAATTGATTGCATGAAATTTGCAAGTCTTCATGTGGAAATTTCACAATTGATTTCATGTGCAGCGTTATGGTTTTAGGATGTAAGGGCTAACTTTTCAGTACTGTTCCAGGCAGTTCCAAAGGCCTTCAGACACAGAATTGTCAGATTTCGGCTGTTTGATTGTCTTGTTCTGTGGAGTGGTTGTTCTAGAAGCTATAGGTTGGTGAATCTATCTTTCATTTAAAATATAGTTTTTTTCTTATATTCTTCACTTAACATGTACAGTGACAAAAAAATTAACCAATTTACATCATTATGGTTTTCCGTGTTACTTCTTATATATAAATCTTTTTTCTTGGATCAGATATTAGCCTTATATATCACATTATTCGTGGACAGGGAACAATAAAACTCTACGTCCTATACAATGTTTTAGAGGTGAGAGAATGTCCTAGCTGATCTATATGAATTCAGATTTATTAGAGAACGTCAAAATCTAAGCTTGCATGCTTGCAGAAAAGCAGAAAAAAAGAATAATCTTAGATGACATATATACTTGTGTTAATTTCTTGTTTTTTGGTTGCAGATTTTTGATAAGCTCTGTCAATCTTTTGGTGGGGATGCTCTTCAGGTCCTCTTTAATTCAGCAGAGGGAATTGCAGGATGCTCCAAGGATGATGTGAATTTTGAGCTGATGAGATTCATTCTTGACCAGACAATTGCTGTTGTGGCTTTCAATATCCTTTTTAAGAAACAGAATTGGAAGAATTGTGCTTTGTTTTGCTTTTAAATTTCATCATATATGTTTTATGCTCATTACTTCATTCAAATTTTTTACCTTACCAAAACAACTACGATCCTGATCAAGAGGGATCTGAGTGAATTTTGTCCGGTTTGGTGTCTTATCTTGGTTTCCTTAGCCCATTGTACTTGTTCATTCATTTATTTTGTTAGCTCAGGCAATCACCTTATCTACCTGTATTGTTGCTCACAATAATGCATTACTGGCCCTGCTGGTGTCAAATAACTTTGCTGAGATCAAAAGTAGTGTTTTTAAACGTTTCAGCAAGGACAACCTTCACAGTCTAGCTTACTTCGGTGAGTTTTTCCTTTCAGTCCTGTTCATTTGATTGACAAGATTTAGGATGTCTTCGATTTTTTCTTACAGTCTGATGCCTGTTGCTTTAAACATTGATTTTTTATTGCTAAATGGCCATTTTTCTCTGACTCAGATGAAATTTTGTATTGAGGTATTTCATTTCAGTCTATTGCTCATAACTGTAACTACTATTGTGTACTTACATGTCAGTTCGTCTTAATTGCAACTACTATTATTACCATGTAATATGCATGTTTAAAAGCTCAGTATCTCCAAAGCTTCTCAGGATCCATCATTGTGGAGGATGGTTCATGTAATTGACTGGTGTAGTGGAAGTGTTGATTGTTGTTGGAGGCATTGGTCAACTTTTCCAGGGATTCTAGACGTAGCATCAGGCTTCATTTGTATGGGGTAGAGAGGGGGTCTGCCTCCAATCCCTTATTGTAAGGGAATTCCCTTGCTGTTCTGTGGTTGTGCATTTGAAGTTGTTATTTCTAATTTCTAATTCTTTCTAATATTTGTTCTGCATCTTCTTCATTTTTTTCTTTCTCCCTTTCTGAAACTGCTATGCAACTTCCAGATGCAGTGGAGAGGTTTCATATCTCAACGTTCCTGTCATTTGTATTAGCTCAATACGTTTTAGAGGCTGAGGGGCCGTGGTTTAGCAGTTTTGCCTTCGTAAGTTATTCAATTGAATATAACTAGTATATTCATACAATGGCCCTTTTGGGAGTTTGTTCTTGTCTGCCAAATTTTAATCATATTTTTTAATTTCATCAGAATGCCTTCCTGGTCATAGTGTGTGAAATGTTTATTGATGTGATAAAGCATTCCTTCCTTGCAAAATTCAATGAAATAAAGCCGGCAGCATACTCAGAGTTTCTGGAAGATCTCTGCAAACAGGTAATGCAAGCTCAGTTGTGAATGAACTTGTGAAATTATTTGGTTAGTGAGAATCCTTGAATTGGAAAAAAAAATAATTAATTTTTTTAAAAAATAAATAATATCTTGGAACTTGCTCAGCTGCTCACTGCTTTGTTTTACACTGTTCAGACTCTCAATATGGAGTTAGAGAATGAACGCAGAAACCTGACTTTTGTTCCAATAGCTCCTGCATGTGTGGTAGGTACTGGAAGTATTGGAATGAGTAATTTCCAGATGAATGGGATATTTGTTTATGATGATTTCTGATACTGGTTCAGGTTATTCGAGTGCTTAGCCCATTATATGCGGAACATCTCCCACATGGCCCACTTCCATGGCGGTTGATGTGGATACTTTTCTCGACTGCCATTACCTACATAATACTTTTAACCGTCAAGATGATGGTGGGCTTGAGTCTTAACCTTTATGCAACTTGGTATGTTGAGAGATGCCAAAATAAGAAAAACGATCTTCACTTGGACTGAGGAAGGTAGGTTTGATGGTTTTCTATCTCCTCTCAGTCTAGAAACTATCTTGAAGACTTTAAATTTTTACTTCTCATTTGATCTGTCCGTAACTGCTACTGGAGAAATTTTTCGTCAGAATAGATTTAGGTGTTCTTGTAGTCAATGGGAGTTACTAGTGAGAAGGCTTTTATTGTCAATGGGAGTTACTACAGGTGGGATCATTCTTATCCTGTAGGTGAATAATGTGGTCGTTTTTTCTATTCTTATCCTGATTCTGAGGATTTTCTGATGTAGCAGACAGCGAGTTTCTGAATACAAGTCTTAAAGAGCAAACTGAGGACCTGAGACGTGCTGAAAGAGGTTGTAGTTAGAAGAAGGATGACCTGCCTCATGTGTTTCTCTGCAGGTACCCATTTGTGAAGGTGGAAAAAGGCGCAAGTACAGCTTGAAGTAATGATAACCTCATGCGGACTACATCAACGGGTTTGAAGCTTTCCTGGAGTAGGTTACAGTCGATTTTGACTGTAACCCAGAGAAAAAGGGTGGACAGGTAGACGGTTTCTACTCATCGACGATCATAGACATTGTTAGGTTACATGGGTAAGGTTGTGTTGCATTGTACATGAGGATATGCTGATGAAATTTGTGTTCTAGAGCAAAGTATATATGATTTTACCATAGATTTGGCAAGTTTGTCATATATAATAGAAGTGCGTGTAGTGTGAGGAATCTGAAATCACAAAAATCATTCAAGATCAAAAGATTTGAGGGACGGAGTGAAGTTTGATACACCGAATTGAAGTAGATGTTTTTATGAAAATCTACATGTTTGTACCTGGTGCAACAGATTCGCAAATTGAGCTACGGAACTGAACGCAGAATGTGATCAGTTGATCGTGGAAGTAGCATGCGACGTCAACATATTGCCCGGTAAAAATCAGATGGAACCAGCAGCCTCGAGAAAGAACTTCCTCCTTGGCCTTTCCCGGACCCGAAAGCAACCAGATAATGCTGCCCATTTCACCGTTCAGAACTCCAGACAACACAAAACGCCATGGCGACGACGTTTTCATGCTCAGAAAAAGCCATGCAAAAGGGCCGAATAAGGATCACTCTTCCATTACGTGGCCATGACCGTGCACGGCCTGACAGGCGCCTCCGCTTTCACCAGATTTCTCGGTTTTTTTAATCTCAGACAAACGCAATGCGATGGAGATTTGTTCGAGAAGATGGTTTCACGGTGACGAAGCTCTGAGACTTAGCTTGGATTATCGACGGTAATAACAGTGCAGTGTCTCCTCTTCTCGTCTCTTTCAACTCCCACATCGCACACAATTCCGTCATCCATGGGGAATGTCCAAAATCCAAATGGACAAAAAAGGAATAATCCTTATAAAAAATTATAATATATTATTTATTTAGGATTTATTTAGACTAGGACTTGGTACTTTACTACCCACCTTTTTTTTTTTTTTTTTTTTTTATAATATATATATATGCATCTTAATCAATCAGTACTTGTATTTATGGTTGTGATTAATGAATTAATGTGACGTGCGACACACGACACTTTCCTGTCCACTAATCCTCGCGTACGGTTTTTGCGTAATTTCCATCGTCGACTCGGCCAATTCCAAAGAAGCCTGATCGCTACGCAACCGTCTTTTTTTCCCTTTTTTTTTTTTTTTTTTTTTCTCTGTCAATAAAGATAAACAGACCGAATTACCCTTACTAATCGGAACCAATAACGAAACAGACCCTCGTCGTCCTTGACTCCTTCCCCAACTCATGCTAACTGATTTGATTACGTCTAATCTGGGATTAACGACTTGACTTAATCGGGGCCTGCACATACGAATATGGTCAAATATCAACGTTCGATTTATGACTATACGTAGAGACTCTTTTCCCACTTCTCTCCCCGGCCTAACTTTGAACGAGTCCGCGAAGGTTGAATTTCCGGACGCCAACGGAAACCCTTTGGGTGAGACGCATCAAAGACCCTTCTATATCCAGTCTAACCGCGGTGGACCCACCCCACTGAGTGGCTCCATCTTTATCTCGTAATTAAAACAGAAGGTGGGCTAAATAATCGACGATTTTTTCATTTCTGGCTGGCGTTTAAGCGCCTGATGTAACTGATCAGAAGCCATGCATTATCACTTTTAGTATTCTCTAATCTATTTTATATATATATACACGATATATTTTTTTCTGTTAAGTCTATCTCTTCTCCGCTCAGGCCTTTCTCTCTCTAGACTCTTACAGGATTAGTTGAGTGGGGTCCTTTTTTTTAATTCTGTCTGGAATTGATTATCATCCTTTTTTAGGAGGCAGATGAACGAAAACGTGATCAAAATACAGCGTGGTCAAAGCGAATCACAAGGTGCGGGTGTTTCGTGTGGAGCCGTCTTGTGAGCGGATCCGGGCTCCGAACGAGCTCCAGATGAACCAAATTTGCTGAGATCCAACGTTGCCTGTCCCATGTTTTATGTTAATTGTCCCCAAGAGATAATCTCATGGCTCTGGCTTGACTAATATATTACTAAATTAAACGTAACCTCTAATTGCCTTTCTATATCTGAGAGTTCAGATCCTAACCGGGTACGTGTTTAAGATAACTATAGCACTAAATCCAACTATATCTAATCTACTCTTAGTTAAAAACTTAAAAGAACTAAAGATGGTTTTTCCTTATTTCATTTACTTTAAGACAACTTGGTCTGTGTAATTCAACAATGGTACCACTGACTAATTAAACTTAGTTTAATGAGTACTCATGAGAAGGGTGATTCTTGTCGATTCGCCCCTTGAAAGGGTGATTCTTATTTAAATCTAAGGGAGTAATTAGCTTAATTACCTGTCATATACACAGACCAAGGTATCATACAAGATCCCTTAATTAAAATGCAACCAATATATGGAAACTTGTAGAGGTGCAGGTTCCTGTTGGACCAGCTACAGAATCAAAGTCAGCACCCCATTTTCACACTTCAGATCTCCACGTCTGCATGTTGTCAGCACCATGCATGAAAACTTAAGGTACGACGCTCCGTTACATACTTATATATAAACGTAACTTATCATATATATATATATATATATATATATATATATGCCCCCATTTTTACAAGGATTAATTAATGAAAGAGAAAGATCAGTAATAGGTAATGTTAAAGAAATGGATACCAGTCTCCCCCTACTGGGTCTCTGGAATATTCCAATCTATCCAGTAAGACGCTCCTAATGTTGCATCTAGACGCATCTATCCTTAATTTAGGGTTGCATATTTCTCGCATCTCGTGCTGATCTCCGCTTAATTAAATTTTAAAACCCGATCGAGATGCTTCATTTACTTAATTCCGGGGATCCCCCTCCCCCCTCCCACGAGACTATTCAGAGGACACTTTGACGTATAGATACGTATTGGGTAGGCGTATTGATCATTGATATACGAGGAAGAAGAATGGGTGGATGGGATTTTCGGGAATTGTGGGTCCTACTTCTTTTGTCCCTGGTCGGTTACTCGTTGTCACACGATTCCACGTTTGATGCGACGAAAGGGAAACCTGATGAGAAAAATCTGATATTCAGATTTCCACAGGAAAGTAAACGAACACGAGTTTCACCAATCACCATCCCTTCCAGAAACTTCTTTCCCTTCGATTCCCAATTCCCCGAATTCCCCTCTCTCAAATTGGGATTATAAATTCGTAATCCCAGATTTTCATAGTCCTAAGTTTCGATGACTCCTATACAAGGTTTAGCGATTAATAATTTGGCGGTATCATGAGACGGATATTCCCATAAGAGGCAACGCAGAGTCCTCTGAATTTGGTGGGGACCCGCTCGCTCAGGTGACGACGTCAGAGAACTGAATTTGAAAATCCCCGGGAGTTTTAAACCTATGGTGGGGAGGCCGGTTTTGAAAATAAATCGTTTCAACGGCGAAGATCTGTTAATCCAAGGCGGCCGGTGTTTAATTAATGCCACGTGGTGACAACGTCGATGATGACGCTTGACTCTTTGAGTCGAGGGGGTCGTCGTCTCCGCAACGCCGACGCGCAAATAAGAGGGAAGCTCTTTCTTCACAAGGGTTTTTGACGGACTTCGATGATCCTTCCTCGAAACGCTTCACTTCTTCTTCCTTGACTCGCCTTTTCCCCCCATTTAAATTCGGGTCCTCGCGTCTCCTCCTCCCCAGACTCGTCGTTCCAACTTCCATCTTCTTCTTCTTCTTCTTCTTCTTCTTCTTCTTCTTCTTCTTCTTCCGAGTTCCAATTTCCAACTCGGAAGCCCACTTCCCGTGGCTCTTCTACCTGCCCCCTCTGCCCTCGATCCACTTCGCGGTCCGGATATCGGAGACTCGGTAGCAAATGAAGGTTAGATTTTCGAAACCCATTTGATGAATTGCCTCTTTTATAAATGCGGATGTTGATTACCTCGCTTCTGTTTTCCGGTGTCTCTTCGCTCTCTTTTGTCTGTAATCTGCTATTACTTTTTAATGCGTTTTGGTGTGAAATTTTAAGAGGTTTCGTATTCTTCGAATTATTACTACTTTTTGCTTTGTCTGGGTGCGAGTCCTTCGGCGGGTCTGTCTTGGTGTTGCAGAGAAAATTGGTTCTTTTCCCTTTCGGTTAATGTTTTGATGGATCAATTGCTTTCTGTCTCTCCTCTTCGGTCTTTCACGGGATGATTAAGCTTTGAATCTGGTCGGTTCGGAAAGATTCGGAAAGTTTAATCGTTATGGGTGCTAGTTGGTAACTTGGATACCACCTGAGCTTTTGAGGCAGGACCATTTCAGATTTCTGTCTTGATGCTCTGGTTTTTCCCTTCGTTTCTTCCGCTTCTCAGGTGTTAAAAGGGCCCTTTCCTTTTCTTTGCTCTGGCCGGATGTACCCTGTACGTATTGTTTCCATAATCATAGAAGTCTTTCCCATTCCATTGAGAATCAACCATCTTTCTACTCTGTTTTTTTTTTCTTTTTTTTTTTTTTTTTTTTTTTTTTTGCTTCCGTCTTTCACACGAATGACTTAGTGTGGGGTTTAGGATTAGATTCTAGAATTTAGACATGGAAAAGCTCAATTATCTTTGTTTGGGTGAACAAAAGCATAATTGTTTGAACTTTGAAAAGCAAGTTAGCTTTTTCAGTTTTCCAACCTTCATTTTTTTTCTCCATTGCTGAGACTACACAGAACTTGGATTGGATGAGGTTCCAGTTTCCTTCTCTCCCTTTCTGCGACCCTGTTCTTACTTTTCTAAGCTGCTTTCAAGGCTCGGAAATCTCGAAAGATTTTCCCTGTCCCCTAAAATTCCATCTGGTTTATTAATTATATTTCCTTTTTGTGTTTGTTTTCTACAGAAATTGGTGTTGAAATTGGACTTACATGACGACAAAGCCAAGCAGAAGGCGATGAAGGCCGTCTCAAGCCTTTCAGGTATCTATCTTTTCGAACTCCATCAAAGTGATTTCCGTTTATGAAGAAATTTGCGAAAACTCATATCCACATATCATCTCTAATCTTTCCAGGAGTCGACTCCATCGCCATGGACATGAAGGAGAGAAAACTGACCGTGATCGGCGACGTCGACCCTGTAAATGTCGTAAGCAAATTGAGAAAGGTCTGGCACACAGACATTGTCTCAGTCGGCCCCGCAAAGGAGCCGGAGAAGAAGAAAGATGAGCCCAAGAAAGAAGAGCCCAAGAAGGAAGAATCCAAGAAGGAAGAGGAGAAGAAGAAAGATCCTAACGAACAGATAGCAGAGCTAGTGAAAGCTTACAAGGCGTACAATCCCCACATGACCACACATTACTATGTGCAGAGTGTAGAAGAGAACCCGAATGCCTGTGTCATATGCTAGAAAAATTATCCGTGTACAACATTTCTTGATTTTGTTAGTTACCCCGAAGATCGATCCGAGGAGCCTTCCCCAAGAACAGAATAGCTCCTGTATATAGTTTGATCAATGTTGTATTGAGAATTCAGTGTTACCATATTAGAGGTAATAAAATCTTCCGATCGAGTGAGCTTCTACTCTTTCCCAGAAATCTGTAGTTCGCAATCTTTGGGCAACTGATACATGGCAGACCAGAACTCGCAGATTCCGAAGATGGGCATTCTTCTATTCCGTCGACCGGGATTATGAATTATTTCTAAATCATTATTCGAGCAGTGGGATCAACCGATCAAAGATCAAATGGCTTTTGCTGCGACGAAGAGAAAAAAGATTTGAAGCGATAAGTCTGTGAGTTGTAATTCGGCCGTGTCATATTTGGAAGGGTCATATCCATGGACGGCCGCGAGCATCATCTGTCGGTCAGTCAACTCGTTCGTACGGCTCTGGATGAAGGGTTTTCGCAACCGACGTTCCTGAAAAGCCAAGACAAAATGATTTGATATTAGCTTGACATTTGTCTACAGCAAAATATTCTTCCATTTCATCATCTCTGCCGCCCGAGGCGAGAAAAAAAAAAAAAAAAAAAAAAGGAGCTGAGAAAACAGAAACAGAAGCAAATTATTTGATTTGATTTGCCAAAAAGGTCCACCATTTCATCAAGCAGGTTTTGAAACTTTTGAACCGGCAACGAGCTCGTAGATTGATTCTGGCAGATTGGTTTCAATTCAAGTATACAACGAGCTCACAAGTCATAACAAGTTCTGGGTTTTGGCCAATGATGTAAAACTTCTTGATAAATCAACACGGGCCCGGAAGGAAGGCCAAAACTCCTCTGCTGCCTGCAATAAATTATGGCGACAAGGACGATGAGAAACCTTGCCTGCCCTAACCACTTGATATCTCTGGAATCCGAGTAGCTGGTCTGCCAGAAAAAAAATGGGTCCGTGCTGTTGACATGTTTGAAGAGGAGGTAGTGAGGTACTACTACAAGCTACTGAATCGAGATATATGACAAGGAATGATGCAGCAGGCCTATGAATGTGATGTCACATGAAGATTAAACTATGAGTAGAAGTCTGGATCAATGCTGTGTTTCCTGCCGCTTCCATGTTCTGGAGCTCCTCCTCCTCCCTGTTTCAGCCCATGGTGTAATCCTTGCTGGCACGCTGAATATTGTCAGCTCTGCTGACATTGTTCCTCTTAAACTAGTAATCCTCGTTGGCGTTATAGAAGCCGACCAGAATTAGGCAATTAGCTTGTGGTGAGAAAGAGAGCATCAGTTCCCTTCACAGTTAGTGAGGAATGTGTTTTCTATAAATTTATTAATAACAGTAAAGCCACGTCGTTGATCCAGCCTACCTCACCATTACCATTAATTTCAGCCTCCGGAGCTTCCTTTAACAGTGATATAATTACAGTAGACATAAAAGTTGCATTTGCAGAAGATGCTTAATTTTTCACTAAAGGATTAAAGTATTAGTAGACAAAACTGGTGTTACCAGCAGCCAGAAGGCACTGGTAGTGGAAGCAGGCAGCACCATCCTTTGGTAGAGCGACAGAGTAATGTAATTAAATATTGCAGTGTGTTACAAAATACAGGTCAAAAACATGCTTCGGTAATGAAAACACTAGTACCTATCTGTAAACCTTCAGATTAAGAATGGGGATGTCTTTAGAAAAGTGTATGAGAAGAAAACAGGGGTGCTGGACCACATGTGGACAGAGGGCCTTCTCAGGTTACTCTGGTTTCATTCAATTACATGAGTCCAGTCTCAATCACAGTCATTCTCTAAGAGTCCTAATTCAAGACAGATACTGCCTCAATTGGGAAACTTCGAATCCAATGACGTCTGTGATTGTAACAGAAAGTCTGATTTCTGAAACCCACTGAGCTTTACCACATCTCCATTCTTGAGGTTCCTTTTCCTTTACCTCTTACACTATCTTACAAATCTTATGCTTCTAGCATGGTGCAAAAATTTCAGAAGAAAAATTTTCAAGCTTCACAGAGATGTACTGAGAAGAATGACGAGAGAGGACTTCACCGATCAAAAAGAGACTTCTTCCTCCCTTGTTCACGATAATCTGTTTAACATATGACACAAGCATTTGGGTTTTCCTCTATGCTTTGAGCATAGTAGTATGTGGTCATGTGCGGATTGTAGGCTCTGTAGGCCTTGACGAGCTCGGCTATCTGATCATTCTGGGTGGGTTCCTTCTTCTTCTCTTCTTCCTTCTTGGGTCCTTCCTTTTTGGGTTCTTCCTTCTTGGCTTCCTCCTTCTTGGGTTCCTCTTTCTTGGCTTCCTCCTTCTTGGGTTCCTCCTTCTTGCCCTCTTCTTTCTTGGGTTCCTCCTTCTTGGCCTCCTCTTTCTTCTGTTCCGGCTCCTTGACAGGTCCCACCGAGATGATGTCCGTCGGCCAACTCTTCCGGAGTTTGCTCACCACGTCGACGGGATCCACCACTCCTATTATCGTTAACGTCTTCGACTTCATGTCAATGGAGATGGAATCAATCCCTGCAAAGCAAGTAACCCAAAGGCGTTAATTTTCGGAGGAACACACCCAACAGTAGGACGAATTTCCCAGAGAATTA
Source organism: Aristolochia fimbriata (assembly GCA_019845555.1). Taxonomy (NCBI): domain Eukaryota; kingdom Viridiplantae; phylum Streptophyta; class Magnoliopsida; order Piperales; family Aristolochiaceae; genus Aristolochia; species Aristolochia fimbriata. The sequence goes on along the minus strand of CM034079.1, from coordinate 40,311,884 downwards.
AATACCTGCAAGTGCAGATACAGCCTTCATTGCCTTCTGCTTGGCCTTGTTATCTGGCAAATCCAATTTGTACACCACTTTCTGTAAAGACAATACCCAAAATTCATCAGATTCCCGCTCATAAGAGTTACAAAAGAGGACCGAACAAATCCATAGAACACTACCTCATAAAAAATAAAAATAAAAGGCCAAGCACTAGCAGTTTTACCCAGCAACCCCCATAATATAAAACCCCAAATTAAGACGATCCAAAATCCGATATTACTCAACTCCATCGTTTCATTTTAAAAAAAAAAAAAAGGGCGAAAGAGAGAGTTCAATTACTGTAAGACCCAGATCAGGAAATGCCCAAACATCCCCAAAGGAATCTTCCGCGGATAAATGCAGAAGCCATCCGCAGACAGATAAACCTTAACATTCAGATACCAGTTACAAAACACACATACAAAAAACCAAAAAGAAGAAAAAAAAAAAAGAAATTTAGACAATCCTCACCTTCATATCTCCAAAATACTCGTTAAAGCACCGCGATACACAATGATGCAAAAGGTAACCAGAAACTTTAGGTTTATCACACAGAGGGAGAGCACAAAAAAAGAAAAAGAATAGAGAAGATGATATGAGAGAGAGAGGGAGGGGAATGGAGTAAGAGGAGAAATGTGAGGGAACGGTGGCAGGGAGAATTTAAAGAAGCGTCCGGGAATTGGACTCCGTTACTGGAGAGAGATTCTCTGGAGAAGGCGAAGAGAAAAGGAGAAAATCAGAGGCCGAGGCGTCCGCGACAACGAGGAGGGCCCCATCTGTAGATAGCCAATTGCGACGCCGTGCGGCACGAGGGATGCGGGACCCAACAACACGGGTGGGCCAGCGAAGTGGATCCCCTGCTTAGGTTGGTGACGAAAAAGATGGGTAAAGTTGCACCCAAAAGTCGGCCCACTATTTTTTATTTTCTTTTCTGGCTCCATGCGTGTCTGACGTGTACAGAGTATGGTTGGATCCTCACCCCGACCCCACACGAGATTGCTCGAGTCCCTCGTTTCAAAGAAGATAGGATCTACCGTTAACGGTTACGATGGTAGCGTAGGAATGATTATGAATCCGGATCAACGGTCTGGATCCTTTCAAGAGAGAGCGAAACTGGATCCACGAATCCGGTTCGGTTTGGATTGAGTCGTACCGAACCGAACCCCCGGGTTGACTCGTGTGTCGCACGTTGAAGCAGCCTTTGAATTGGTGCAATTATTTAAGAGAAGGTCAATTTTTTTTTTTAAAACTTGGAAATTTTTCTCGAACGGCGGCGACTCGTTTTGTTGTCTTCCAGATTGCCGGCGGTTCGGCGGCGGGTCTGCCCTCCTCGCCGCCGTTATCAACGCATTTTTCATTTTTCAAGCCCCCCCCCAATGTTGGTGCCCCACCGAGTTGAGGGCTTCGAGTTTGAAATATGTAACGTTTTTTAAGTGTTCCTTGGCCGAAACCCCCACACAATATTTCCTGGTCCGTCCCATTGAATTTCACGTCTTCATCTATAGAGTACCACTCCATAATAGAATAGAATAGATGGACAAAATCCATGACAGTGTGTTAACAGTGTTAGTAGAAAAGGACTTGATTCCAAACAAAAGTTCATTGATGAGAGGCTAGAAAAAGGGGGTTTGGAGGGGGGTACTACGATACCTAAATATCCAAAGCAAAGGTCTCCGTCTGCATCCGGCCTCCTTTTGGGAGGAGTCAAAGTTATAACTATTATGCTTCTCCTGCTTTATTTACAATTATTTGTTTCAACTTTCAACTCTTAATTATCCGCATTGCATTTCATGTCTCAACAAATTGGAATGATTCCCCCTAATATTTATATACTCCCTATATAAATTATTTCTCACACTGTTCCGGTCCAACCCAGTTGAACTGAAATATGAGGAACCCGGATCCCGCTGGCCAAAATGCAGCCTGGCCAAAGCAAATCATGGGGCGCCACGTTAGCCCCGCACAGGTGATTTTGTGACATGGCGCCCCGTGATTTGCTTTGGCCAACGCTGTATTTTGGCCAACGGATCCGGGGTCAAATATGAGGCCAAGCTGATTCTTATTGACTCGGTCCAGTGCACTATAATCAGCATTGTTATTGTCTCTTTTCTTATTGATCTAACCCGGTCCAACCAGGTAAGCTAAAAACCAGACATACTACCAGTTTGATGGCCGGTTCGGTTTTTAAAACACTAATTTTGTTTCTTTTCCTGAAATATAGAGAACCGTAGGGAGTCAGTAGAGCCGAACTCGCTTCCGGTTCCGGTTCAACCGGGTCTGGCCTGCAATTCTGGTCTGATTTTTTTGAGACCCTGCTTTTGAAAACACTGCTTTTAAAAACACTGATTTCATACATATATATATATATATATATATATATATATATAAGTAACATTTTTTAAATAAAAAATTATGTACCCATGAGATACCACCAGATTTGTCAACATAGAACATACCTGTACTAGCACTTGTACTAGCAAAAAAATCAACATATCAGTAGTGGCACTAGTACCACCAAATTAATGATCAAAGTCTGTTTATATTATAAGTTAGACTACAGTTTCCTCCGCCAAAGCTAAATACTTTTTACCTCTCCCTTTGAAAAGCGGAAACATTTAGTGTTGCAGAATCATTCAACCTTTACTACTTTCTTTTTTTTTTGGAAAGCAAAATTCTTTCTCCTCCTTTGTTTCAGAAAAGGTAGCAACAGATGATGTTTGATTCTTGGCAAGCACTAATTCAGTTCAAGTGAGTGCAGGGAAGTGAAGTAAAGACTGATCCACCCCGTTTCCTCATATTCCTCAGATTGAATGTAGTTGGCAGTATTACCCCAATTCTGTTCATGTTATCACCCCAAATCACTACAGCTTTTGGTTTTATTATACGGGTTCTGTTGTCTTATCTATCTAGTTTTTCTCTCATGTGTAAATATAGTATATTTACAAAAGCTGGACCGGGACACTCAGTTAAACCGGACTCAACCGGACCCGGTTATTGGTTACGTCCCTTACGAACCCGGATTTATGTGAAAACAAGACTGACCGCCCGGTTGGCTGGGTCGCGTGCGAGTGCCGCGTGTGAGGAAGCGGCGAGAGGATGTTCTTCTGCCACCCGCCCTCGCCTCTGTAGTCTGTAGTCTTCCGTAGTTCGATTCCATTCTCCGATACTCGCGCGAATGAATCATCTCTCGAATTCTATCAAGTATCAACCTTTCCTATATGCTCTCTTTTTGCATCAGTAAAACACCAGAAACCATATGGTTTTAAAGATGTATCATAGCTCCGTCGGTAACTACAATGTTTCTACCAATACTTGAAAATCATGATGCTTTCTTTTGCTTTCAGAAAATCCGACCGGTTTCTACTTTCGACCTTTTCTTTTGAAATCCAAACGCAAGTTGACGAACACGGGACGCACTGCTAGAGTAAGGAGTTCTTCTGATCGATGTGGTATGTCAGTTCTCCCTCTTCGGAACTTTTCGTGCTCTACTTTTCATGGGATATAACTAGCTTAGTATTATCTTCTCCGAATCTTCCTCGCTGTAGACAAGCTCGTAAATTTTTTCTGCCATTTGGGTTTGATTCGGATCGACACGCAGAAGGGGCAAAGAGGCCCCGCTGGATGTAATACGGAGAAGGGAATATACTCTTAAGTCATTGAATTGTATAAACAATTCTTTATAAATTTTTAATTTTAAACATTTAAGTTTTAAAGTAAATTTCTTAAATGTATGTTTTAAACATGTATTATGGGCCATTTTTTTTTCCCTCCCCACACATTGCATTTGTTACTCTTACCAGTCTCTTCCGCTAGTTTCTGTGTATAACTTGTTGTCATTGACATTAACTTTTCTATCTAGAAATGCTTTCGGATGCCAAATATATTTGAGTGGTTTAGTTGTTTCTTTCTTTCTGTTCCAAAATTGGTGGTCTAAAATATCAGCTGACATCTCTCACCACTTCCTACCCGTAGCGCAATACATATACTTCAGATCTAAAGGAGTTGCGCATTTAAAGAAAAAGGGAAGGGGAAAATGAGGAACCAGAAGTTGAAGATTGCTATCATTCATCCTGATCTTGGGATAGGTTTAAGTCTTACCTTATATAGGTTTATTTCCTTTTCTTTTGGTTATGATTGTCATGCTAGTTGTGAGCTAGATCTACAATAGCTGTATGATCAATTGGTTCCATCGCGTAACTTTTGGTACTTTTGTATTTTGGAAACATTCCAAGTTTCATGATTATATGTAGACGGAGAAATATGTATTTACTCTCTGTTCCTGGTTATTAATTTTCGGAGCAAATAATATCTTAAACCGTGTAATTACTTTTGAACTTGGCTCGTTCAGCTCTAAATTACCAGCTGAACCTTTTATGTGTTTTCAAAAAATGATTACCAGAGGATTTTCCCAAGCGTAAACTAAGCTGCAAATGTTGTCCTGTAACAACTTCTCTGCTTGTGTTTGCTGTTACCATGTTATAGTTGGGTTGGTTCCTCTGAGAGGTCTTATTCCAACCATTAACACTGGACCTCTCATAACACAACAAATGACCCATTCTCTCTGTGGGAAAAAAAAAAAAAATCTTTCACTCCATAGTGATTAAATTATCATGTTGAAGACATCAACAACAGAGTGGTGGGAAGTTTTACTGGTGAACATCTACTCTTGTTTCTTTTTTTGTGTTTTCTACCAAGACCATCTTTTGAAATTATTCCTGGCATGACAATTGACTTTCAAGTGAGCTGTTGGAACCCTTGTTGTATGCAGGTGGAGCTGAAAGGTTGATTGTTGATGCTGCAGTTGGACTTGCATCCCATGGCCACTCTGTTCATGTTTTCACAGCTCATCATGACAAAAATCGATGCTTTGAGGAAACCATTGATGGTGTGTTGTTATGAACTTATATCTGCGGATAAGAAAATAGATAAAAACTGAAAAATTAGTGAGATTCATTTAAAAAAATAGCGATATTAAGAGGGATGTGAGTTGTTTCTTAGTCTTGTTTTCTTTGTTTTCTTCCTTTTTAAATGCAAAATGCTGAAAATTAAGAACTAAAAATGAAATTAAGACGGTGAGATTTTATGTGGTTCAGTATTTTCAACCCCTCTGTACTTCAAGCTGTCTAGGAGGAAGAGAATAGCTGTCACTGATCTCAAAGGGCACACTCAAATTCTTGAATGTGTTTTTGACTATCCTTATACACCTAAAAGGATAGCTCTTAGACCCTTAAATTAAAAGTTTTTGTTTACATGAGATAACAATTCAGCCAACTTGCAGTTCAGTGATTTTCATATAATTTCTCTGTAATTTGTTGTCCAGGTAACTTTCCTGTTACCGTGTATGGTAGCTTCTTACCTCGCCACATTTTCTACCGCTTGCATGCTGTATGTGCATACTTGAGATGCATCTTTGTTGCTATTTGCTTGCTAGTCATGTGGCCCTCGTTCGATGTCGTACTTGCGGACCAGGTTTCGGTAATCATTCCTTTGTTGAAACTGAAAAGCTCAATGAAGGCAAGTTGTTTTATTACTCTGCATAAGCTGCTCTTAAGAATCTCACACAGTGCAAATTTTGATCTATGCTAGTTACTATCTCCAGGTGGTGTTCTATTGCCATTTTCCAGATTTGTTACTGGCACAACACACAAGTATGCTTAGAAGATTATATCGCTGGCCTATTGATGCAATTGAAGAAATCACTACTGGTTAGTTCATATTTTTTCTCTTTTCTCTTGTCACCACAAATATTATTATTTTTCTTTCTGTCAGCTGTCTTCTGCAATGGATAATAATCAGCTTCATGCAAATAATTATTTGATTTCTCTTTACCAGCAATTGAGGTGGGCTCAGATTTCTTTTTTCTCTTTTCTTCACTATTATTAATTTTCTTCTTTCTTTGTTTAAAAAAAATATATTTTTCTTCTTTCTGTCAATTGTGTTCCTTCAATGATGATAATCGCAATTAGGATAGTTTTTATTATTGTTCTTTACCAGCAATTGAGTTGGAGATTAGAGGATCAGCATGTGGATAAGCACTCAATTGCATGAGATATTGTGTGATCTCTAGTCTGACTAATAGTGGAGATATGGTCCTTTCAACTTAAACCCATGAAAAGGATTTTTGGCTCTCCTGTAAGCATGTCCACTATGTTTGGGGGGGTTGTATTAGGAATTTTAATTTATGAAGACAGTGGCTCAGATCCCCGTTAGCTGCACTGGACAAGGAGTGGAATAGTTCATGAGTATATAGTGGAGTGCACTACTCTTTCTCATAACTTAGTAATGTTGGCCGTTGCTGCACCTGACATTTTCTTTACTGACTTGATCTTGGAACGTGCAGGTATGGCAGATTTGATCCTGGTTAATAGCAAATTTACTGCTGCCACTTTTGCACAGACATTTAGGCATCTGAATTCTCGACGTATTCAACCAGATGTTCTTTATCCTGCTGTCAGTGTGGAACAGTTTGATGGACCCTGTGTTTATAAGTAATTAAAATGCTTGAACATAAATTGAGATTGGATAAGTACTGAGGCATTTCATTGGCTAAAAATGTTTCAGGGATTTTTTTGCATAGACATTTTCAAGCAAAGTTTTGTAACATGTACTTCATTTTTTGTCTAGGCTGAAGTTTCTCTCCATCAATCGCTTTGAAAGAAAGAAGAATATAGGCTTGGCAATTTCAGCATTTGCATCACTCACATCTCTCAAAGGAGTTGGACTTGGAGGCCATAACTTGTCAGAGGTTGAATTAATTCTTGCAGGTGAGTGATGATTTACTTGAGGCTATCTCTGTATTTTCTGCCCTCTCTGCATGTTGCAGGTGTTGAGCCACTTTGTATCAGGAACAATAGGTAGGAACATCAGAGACACTTGAGACCATTGTTAAGAACTGTAGAACCAGTTGTATTTGCGCCAGCAATAGTATCTCACAACTTAGAAATTATGACTGAATATATTATCCATTTCAGTCTAGATCTGTTCTTTTGATTTACATGAAGTTCCACATTTATGTTGTTTTACTTGAATATTATAGAAGTTATTCTTTATGTTTTTATTGTTTTGAAACGATGAGAAAAGTTACTGTTTTTATCTCATATAAAAAATCCATGTCAAGGCATGTTTGTGGGTTTTTGCATCTGATGCCTCTTGTTATTCAGGTGGGTTTGATAAACGCCTCAAAGAAAACGTGGAATACCTAGAGGAACTTAAAGAGTTAGCAGAAAGGGTGGGAGTATCTGATCGAGTTACTTTTGTCACATCATGCTCTACTGCCGAGAGGAATCAGTTACTCGCGGAGTGTATATGTGTTATTTATACACCCAAGGTTAGTGCTGATAGAGACCTAAAATTATCTTTTCAAAGCTGGTTTTGTGCAGACTGCAGATGGCTGAATTAAGGTTGTGGGTCTACTGCAGGATGAACACTTTGGCATTGTTCCTCTGGAGGCAATGGCAGCTCAGAAGCCAGTAATTGCATGCAATAGTGGAGGTCCGGTGGAAACTGTTATAAACGAAGTCACGGGCTTCCTCTGCAACCCCACCCCCGAGGAATTCTCTCTGGCAATGGCAAAGTTCATCAGCAATCCAGAACTGGCAGAAACCATGGGTAAGAAAGCTCGAGAGCATGTTAGCAAGGTATTTTCAACAGAAATCTTTGGCCAAAAATTGAACAGCATTGTGTTAGACGTCTGCCACAGAAGGCAAGAATGAGGCCATATGCAAAAAATGGTATTTATAGAGTTAAAGATGATGATGTTAGCTCAATGAAGTGCTTCTTCCAGCAGTTTTGGCTTCTGCAATTCCCGCGTTTCATTAAAGTATTTCACTTTCATTTAACATGCTTCTACTATTCTGGTTGGCTGGACTGGTTCTTCTGTGCCTTAATGGCATTCTGTAGCGGATTGACTTTCGGAGTACAAGATTTAGACATCCCAAACGTGTACTGTTCGATCGGTGTGGGTTTTTTGTCTACAGGCACTGGCTCTTCGTCCATGATAAGAACCAGACCGACCCGTCACTATAACCTTGATATTCGTCGACGCTGAAATTCCAAATTCTGTGTAGGATAGACTTGCTAGAGTCTCCCTTTTTTTTTTTTTTTTTTTTTTTTTTAAATATCTTTTCTTGTCTTGTCTATTTCCCTTGAAAGTTGAAATCAGCCTCAGGACCTGGGTGAAGCAATCCAGCTTTGGGATCAGTATTATCAAAACCAAAAGGAACTGACCGATACAACCCATTTAAATCAGAATTAAAATATTTTTAGGTCTGTTTATGAATTGACCGGTTTAATGTGTCAGGGACCAACAAAATCAAATAGAAAGGTTTAAATCACAAAAAAAGCATAATAGCATAATAGAACGTAAGTAGGAGTAAATTTTCTTTCTCATCATGCAATGGTATAACTCATGGGAAAAAAAATATGCAAGTACACAAGCCTTTTCATGTTTGGTTCTATATATAGATCCTACTGTACATGTTTCTACAGAATGAGGTTTTGTAACAAATCAACCAATAAAAAAGTGCAAACTGTTGAAGATTCAGATTAGCCATTTGAATTATTTCTACCAAGGTTATAAGTTATGAAGCTTTACTTCCTTGGAGGCGAGTGAGAGAAGTAGCAAAATAAACCCAGCTCTGTTGTTTATGTAAACTTAATTCATTAATGGTAACTGCAGCATTACAATTTACACCGTTGCAAAAGCAAAGAGCTACGTATAAAAAGCAAGAAAGAAAAGCTCAACCTGTCAACACATGAAAAGAAGGGGAGAGGAAGATGCTCTCACATGTTCTCTCCCTTTTCAGGTGTAAACTTGTAAACCCAACAGCGTGTGTAACCGGAGACCTCCCGGTCCCGGGCGGAGACGACCAGAGACACCCCCCAACAACCGGAATTTGGAATGGATGCGAGTCCGGCCACCTTCTGCACTACTTAGCTTTATTCATCTGCTTTTAACCTTTTAGTACAAGGCAACTGTTGAAGGGGAAATGACCACACTGTCAGTCAAGTCAAGGCCTCAAGGGTGTCTCTCGCTTGCTCGCGCCCGCATTTTGTCGAGTATTATATGTTCAGAAGTGGGCATCCATGTTTCCTGAAGAGTCAATCCCCAGAGGGGTGGGGTAAAGTCAAAAAGAAATTTTCATGGCGAAAGGCCCTTCTTTGCTCCTCCTGCTTCATCCACTCCTAGCAAGAAGACAATAACAGCATTCTCAAAGAGAAAAAAGAGGGAGTGGAGAAACCTGCATATAGAGCATTTGCCTTTCCTCTGTGTTAATTTCCTGCTCGTCCCTACCATGTGGGTATCCGTGATTGAGCTTCGGTGGAGACAACAAGAGGGCATTAAGCTCGAAAGCTGCCCATCCTAGAGCTTTTAGATACTCCCCAGCTTACATCCAAATCACTACCGCTTTCTCAGAGAATCTCAATCTCAATCCTCACCTCCTTTTCTTTTCCTTTTTAGCAGAATCAATGGCACCCTTTTTCTCTTCGTACAGAAGAAGGGAAGAAAAGAATGGATGGACCCCAAATCAACCCAATCAATAATGTAACAATGTCCGGAAACCAGATTGAAAATGGGTTTCTTTAAAGTCATCTGAGATTTGATTGAGGTTTTAAACGCAAGTGCAGAGTGTAAACAAAAAATTCTGGGCAAGTTCCAGAGGGAGAGACAGATGACCTATTTTGTAGTACTCGGTTAGCTGGTGAAAGCAACTGAGACCGGTCCAGAGCGGAGGCACAGGACAAAATTAAGAATCCAAACGGTGTCCATATACTCTTGGTCCCAACCTTCGTGCTCGATTCTCTGATTCCTCTCTCCTAAAAAGATGTGAATTGTGAAGTTTGCAACTTTGCATGGCTAAACAACAGAACTCTGCACCACTATGTACACAACTATACATACCCAATTTCATTCTGTAACACTGTAACAGCAGCCAGCATGCAGACGGATTTCCAACTTTGAAGTACTTCGAAAGACAAAAATCTGGTTTATCCTCCTCTCCCTCTCTTCAGATGCCTTCCTTTTTTTCCTATTTCTGTTCAAGAAAACAGATGCTGACCCTAAAAAAATGGCCCCTTTCGTTACCACGAAATTCCAATCCCAAACAGTTCCAACTCTTTTTGTCGTTTCAATGTGCCTTTGCGGAATATCATTCAACTGCAAGTGAAATTTGAATTTTTAAGGGGGAGTTACGGGTACAAGGAATCAAAATAATTCCGAGGAGGAATGGCCCATTAAACGCCATTAAATTTATCTGTCCTGGGTCCTTAGCTTTCATGGATGCTGCTCGACCCTGTTGCGATAAGAACGGGAGCTTTGAGACCGAAATTTGAATACTCCTGGTTTTGGTTTCTTTCATGAAAATCGGAATCGCCCATCGAGTCTGCGAAGCAGTTTCTGTATTAGCAGGCCTCGTTGGGTCGTTTTACCGAAAATGACTTGCTTCTGAGCCCTGAGCCTCTGACCTCATCTGCACTTAATAGAGACGCCAAACTTTTGAAAGAAAAGAAACAAAGAAAGCTGAAACAAACATGAGTACACCCCCAAAAAGGGCGCCCACTTTCATTAAGTAACAGCGATGAATAATATGGAGTAATTACTCCAAGGAGTATTAAAAGAAATGAAGTAAAATGGGGTAGAGTAGTCTAGTCCTTCTCTGGGGGTGAGGGGGGACCCTTATGGTGTGATGAAGGGGGATGTCACCTCAAAAGGGTCCCATGACTCTTCAAGGAAAGAAGCAAGCAGATTTAACTGCATTTTGTCCTAATACTAGAAAAAATATCCCATTCAAGGACCACCCAAGTGTGTAATCCCTTGGAACTCCCTTCCATCCATCAATTGGAGGGAGAGGAAAGCAATTAAAGCCCCAATGGCCCTACAAACTTCAGATTGTGCCATCTGTGCAAACACCCTGTATGTTTTTCTTTTCTTCTTCATGTTTTAAATTTTTAATGCTGAAATCAGGTTCAGTTGGCCCAATGGAGACTACTGTCATTCTGTACCCATGAAAAATGGAAATTTCAAACCCCAAACGTAAAAAATCATTCAGACCCACTTCCTCTTTTTTACTTTTAATGACCAAAATCAGCTTGGCTTGCAGGTTGGTGAAACACCCACAAGTGAAAACCTCACCACAAGTACAACCATTCCACAATCAAATTAGCCTAATTCCTAAACTTAACAGTAATAATCTTTCTCTTGGTTCTAAGTTTCTAACAAAGAGAGCCCTTCTCTTTCCGTTTTCTGGCATTAGAAGAGAAGCAGTACAGAAATGAGCAATGAATATAGCTTTGCGGATATATAAGCAAAAAATCCTTGTAGGTGAAATGGATGGGAGTGCTGCAGTGTGCAACCAAAACGATACGTCAGATACCAAAACCAAAATATAAAAGGGGAAACTGAGGAGACTGGAGAGACGTCAATGGCAAGCAAACTGCAAACGACTCCCACTGGGAATTGTAGTTTGATTCCTCATCGGTGATTAACAGTCAAAGATGTTCAGCAAGGCACAGGCATTTTTTAAAGTAAATTACGTGAAAGTAATCTGACCCAGATTTTGACGTTGCCTTCCCAACGTTTACATGAGTAATTGAATACGAGGGCAGATCTGATCAGGCCGAGTCTCGGACCGTGCAATCAATTATCGCTCAGATGTGTGCAGAGAAAACAAAGGGAACTCCTTTCCTTGCGCACGAAAAAGGCTTCCGCACTCTCCTGCGGTTCCTGCAGCTTGCCTTTCGGAATGCAGAACCAGAAAGAAGAACAGAGAGGATGCAGAAAATTCTCCTCTTTCTCCATTTTTTTTATTTTTTTTTCTTTTGGAGTTTGGCATTGCAAGACTTGGGATTAATGGCGGGGGTAGACAATGCTTGTGAGACCCATTTGGGCATTTATGTTTGTGTTGCGTGGACGGCGAAGTTCCGCAAATGGGTGGGCGAGGGACGGGTGAATGAGGCAGAGAAAGAGAGAGGCGAAAAAATTCAAAAAAAGGGTATGTTGGATAAGGATCGTAGTTCATCTTTCTTATAATATGAGAAGCACAAAAATCCCTATATATTACATTCACCTTCTTCTCTGATTAATGGTGGGTAGAGAAGAAAAATTGTGGAAAGAGTAAAAAAAAAACAAAAAAAAAAGGAAAAAGAGAAGAACTTGTTTACTCTGTTTTTCAGCTCCCTGATTCGTCTAAACACAGACGAAGAGGAATTAACTTTTCTAAGGTTTCTTCTTCGTCGTCGTCACTTTCTTCATCGATCATATTCATTAGCAAATCCACGAAGGCCAGGACGATAATCTTGTGGGTTTTCTTCTCATTGAGCCTCAGATAGCAATGCAAAAGCTCCTGCAAACAGGACCAATCCTTCAACCCATGAGCTTCCACCATCTCCTGCATCGACACCCTGAAATCCATATAAGGATCCTCGGACGCCATTGCCATCGTCACGCTCTCCTTGCAGAAGCCCACTTCGGACTTTATTTCCTCGGTCTCCCGAGACAAGCGCTTGAGAAACGCGGTCTCGTCGTCGGCATCCATTCCGGGTTCCTCCTCGGAGGTCGTGCTGGGGGTCACCTCCTCCATGATCGATTTGGTCGTGCAGGGGGAGAAGAAGAACCTCTGGGAACAGATGGCTCCTCTGGGAATGGCCTCCGGGGGATGTGCGTCGCTGGAATCGGTCGATAAGGAGGAAGAGCTGGCGGAGAAGGACTCGTCTCTGGCGGGGAGCATGTGACGGGCTTGCGGGTGCTCTGTTTCTTCTTCGTTGAGCGTGGTGCAGAGAGAAGACGAAGTGGTGGATGAAGAAGTGTAGTACATGGAATTGAAGCTCTTGTAGACTTCCCTGAAGGAATCGGTCTTGGCTTGCTGGACGCAGACCCATGTCATGGTCCGTGGGTCTGGGGGTCTGAGGTTGAAGATAGCTTTGATGGAGGATTTGAGCTTCGGTTTCCCCATCTACCCCAGTACTTGAGAGGGAAACAGGGGAATAGAGAGAGAGCAAGAGGGAGAGGGAGGGAGAGAGAGAGAGACAGAAAGAGGAGAACTTTATTGTTTTGAAAGGAGTGAAAGGGGGAGAATAAATGAAAGAGAAGGTGAGAGTCACATGAAATGAAATAAATTTATAGGTGGGAGATGCATGGTAGAGTAAATGCAGGCGACTAGACGAGGGAAAGATGGAGAGAAACAACTTTAAAATTCCGTCAATTCCTCGCCGGAAAATGACATCTTCCCTCAATCCTCTAAAAAGCTTCAAAACGTCCCCATCCCCTTCTCCTCATGGCCCACTAAGATTTCATCACCTCAAAACTCATCCATCCAGTTGAGTCAGTCTCACCAATAAGCCCTTAATCAGTAATCACCCACCTGGAGCCTCGTGTCGACCTCAATCCTCATGGCTTCCACTAAGTGTTTGATGAGGTCCTCAAAGAAGAACCAAAGATGAATTCATTTCATTTCAGTTCAGTTCAGTTCCAAATGGTTGACACTTAACACTAACAGCATAATATTCGGTTTTGGGGAATGATCTCTAAAATTTGCCAGCCTGACTGCTGCCTGGCTTCACTCACTAAAACCAGTCGTTTGATTGGGTTTCCAAGAGAGATAAAGGTCTCCAGAAAAGGGACTGTTGGTTGCTCTACAGTGACTGTTTAACCGTAACTTCATTTTCCAGTTTGCTACGCACCCAGAAAGCTTTAATGTCTACACCCCACGTGAGAGAGGAGTCCAGCCAACCACCATTTTCGTTGCGTTTATTATTAAGCATCAGCTCTGCGAGACATTATTGATCACTACAACATGGGGGCCGGGGAAGATATATATATATATAGATCAGATGCACTGTTCGCTTATCAATAAGAAATTAGTGTAGGGTAGTCGTTCAGCGCTGATGCGTGGAGGGAGAAGAAGAAGTGCAGAATGAGTAAAAAGTAAGGTAACTGTTTACCATGATTTGCTGGGCAGTGAGACAGAGGGTGACCCACAGCGAAAATTATTGTCTCACTGGAGACAAATGATCCACTTTGAGAAAAACAAAGGAGATACAGAAGGTCCTTGAATCTCAATTTCAACCCGCATCTGATCTTGATGACAAGATTCGGGACCCGCAACAGTGAATCAGCCACATGAAAATCCAGAAGAGACAAACCCACTTGATCATACTTTAATCGGGACTAATAGACTCTGTTTGAGAGAACTCTGATCAGCACATAGACACGCACACATATACATATATATAATCTCTCTCTCTCTCTCTCTCTCTCTCTCTCTCTCTCTCAATTATCTCGTTCGAGAACGGTGATAATAGAGAGGATTTGATCAGGATAAATGGAAGATAAGATGATAGCATGCATGCTCTGGTTGATGATCTTGTCGAACAGAGTACTGCAGAGAAGCAGGCCTGAGGAATCGCTGGCGAGTAAATGAAAGGAAAGGGATCGGGCATGTGGGGGTGGAGCTTTCGGGGAAGGAAGAGAGGACCCACCCGCGTCCTCTATGCAGATGAAACCAGTGTTTGGAAGCTCTACTCCATGAACGTCGGAGCACATAAGGCTGGTTTTTGCCAGCCCATCTCCCGATTTTTATCCTCTCAGTAACATTTTCAAATTTGAATGTGGATAGAGAGCTCTATTTTACCAGATTGGCCTGAGCGAGAGGGATGTTCATGCAGCGGAGAACCCACACCTTTGGACACATTATGCAACTTGAGAGAGATATGGACCATGCATGTTATAACTTATAACAAGCCTCACAACTTCACTTCCCTGCCACTGAATTACATCTCTTCTCTCTCTCCCTCTCTCATTTGCTCTCTCTCCCTCTCTCATTTGCTCCTCTCTCTCTACCCCCTCCCTATACCCTATATTTGTCTCCCTACATACTAGGCCTTACCTTGTTTTGCTGTTGAAAGGTCTTTTGTTTCTTCCCTCCTAGGGAGATTGATCAAATGATGACGGATTGATTTGAGAGGAGAATGTAATGACAAGGAATTAGGATAAAAGGAGTAAAAAGATAAATAGTATACCAAGTACAATTTGTTTAAAACCATGACATAGGAAGCAAAATGGAAGTCACACATGTGATCAAGTGTATTTGAAGAACGTATTCAACTACAACCACACATTATTTCATGATCTTATCCAACCAACATTCTTTCAACCTTAACATTCACATCTGTATATACAACCTTGTAATTGAAAGTAACCAATGGGAGCTTGAAATCTTGTGACACCAGTGGGTGAAACCACCAGACAAGTCAGTCCTCTATCCATTCATCCATCTATCCATCCCCCTGTTAGTCCACTTTCCACTAGTTCCTAGAGTTCACAGAATCTCATAGTGGGTGTGGTCCTCAATGGATTTTTGTGTCTCTGCATGCCATGGTTGGCAACTGTGCCTATACTAATTACAGGGAATAATTACATGATATTTTTTTGTCATCTAAGAATATCATCCCCAGCTGAAGAAGGGGTTAAGCTCTTTGATAAAGGACACTTGAGATAAAAGGAGTCCACTTTAATTGGAAAAGCTTCATTAATTTGGAGCCCTTTGAAAGAACTGAACTAAAATCTGCTCTTTCAAGGAAAGATTTATGTAAATGCTAGTTTATCCAAACACAATACTACAAAAATTTAGCCCTTGTTCTTCCAAAGAAGAGCTTTTGGCCGCAATAGAGCTTACCGAAACGCACCCAAAGATTGGCCATGGATCAGATGTATATCCATGAAAAGAGAAATTATATCTTACCCTAAACAGGGAAGGGGACCAGTATATAAATTGATCACAGTCTCTGTCTTTCACGTTCCTCCTATACGTGAGAGAGTCGTTCTCTTCCTCTCGTGACTGGGAAAACTACTAAGCTAATGTGACCTGTAGCAAGCAAGGCAAGGAGAGAAAGAGGCCATGGGACTCTGCGCTGTTGAGTCCTTTTCTGTTTCCTGCACCTCAGCACTGGTGGGTCTACCCAACACAGGCAGCAACAACAAGGGCAGATGACAACTTCCATGGAGAGGGGGGAGGGGAGGGTCCCACTCCCACTTCTCTTCTGCATGTGTACTTGGCCAATAATTTAACGCAGCTAGCCATATATGGTCCTTCCTCCCCTTCCCCCCCCTCTCTCTCTCTCTCTCCCTCCTTCATCACCTTATCCTGCAAATGCTTCCAATCCCAATAATCACTTTGCCCAGGAACGTGGGGAAGCTCCATCCTAGTTCTGCTGCTCTGGCCTCTGCGTGTGTATCTCTATAAACTACTACCATCTCTGTTTCTCCCCCACTTCCATAACCCAGTTTTTTAATCATCAACACAGATAATTAAATTAACCTTCCAGTTTGTTTCTTTATAATGATTTCCTGGCGTCCTTAACGACCGCGTTAAACAAAGGGGCAGAGTCCAGATACATATATATATTACTATGGGTCAGTACTGGATGCTTTCAAGGGGCGCATGCATGCGAGTATATATGAAACGTACATAAAGAAAGGATGTACATATATATATATATATATATAGTTTTGTTTTGTTAATTTGGTGTGGGAAAGTGGACAAATGGGAAACAGTGCAAGTAGCTGGCTGGGTTTCTTGTTCTTATCACTGCCCACTGATTCATAGGTTAACAGGGTACCCCCTGCAATCATGTCTTGAAGCAGAAAGAAGAGAGTGAGAGTAGTGTTTTTTTGTCTGGATTTTTCTCTTTTGAGTTTTGTTTGTCTGGGCTAGATTTATGACTTTGCTGCATAAACACCAAAAAGCCTACTACGTCTTCCGCCTCTTGTGTCTGTAACTATGTAACTTGATATGAGGAAAAGGAAAAGTGCAAAAGCAGATGTGGATCCCTCCATGAATAGCCGTTTTCTGTTTCAGAACTGTGCTGGTGTCACCCATGACTGGCCTTTACCTTCTGTACTGCAAAATCATGGCAGCTTACAGCCTTCTGTTACCCAATCGCATTTCAATGCCTGTCTTCACTATGTAACTAACTGTTGTCTCTTCTACATAGTTTTCCGCATATTTCTGCTACAAAACATTCAGCTATCTCATCCTCTACGTACATTCTTACTTTATCAATCCAGATATCTGGACTACGAGACATGATATAATATGATTATGTAATGTTGTTACTACTGAATTTGCATAAAATGAACAATGATGAAGTGCAAAAAAAAGAAACCAATTAAAATAAGGAACATCGGTTTGATGGGTGTAGCCTAGCTACTATGCCCACGTGCAAAGATAAAGAGAGATTCACTGTTTAATCTATTTCAGTATAAGATCCAAAATGACTAAAGTCTCAAAAATCTACAAGAACTTCAGCTGCACATACATACAGAAAGATGTGTCTAGACTTTTTTGAGAGAGAAGATGAGAATGGAGACAGAAAAGAGGAAGCAACTCCGTCGTAGTCTAATAAGATATATGGTCTAGGATTTGCTGCGAAAGATTGGCCGTCGTGTGGATCCAACTCATGGGGGCCTCTGCTCTGGGACCCAATTGTCAGCCAGTGTTTCAAAGCAAATATATATATATATATATATATATATATATATATATATATATATATATATATATATATATATATATATATATATGGTCCTGAAAATGTTAGCTGCCACATATTAATAATACATAGTAAGAGCAAATTAATAAGCAATTACGTTAATTGGCCTGCCCCATACTTAAAATGGGAAGATTGAAGACCTTTTAAGGGAGGCTAATTCGATCGGTAAACTTGTGGAATGATTTTGGAGCGAACAATTGCTTTCTCTGCTCCGCCCCTTCTCCTACAAATTGCACTGAACTCGGTTTGTTCATGAATCTAAACACTTCATCACATGGGATGTTGGAGGTTCTTCTCTGCAGGTTTGAGGAGAAACTGATCCGAAAGGATGGTTCATCAGATTCATGGAGTAGGACTAATTCATTTTCATGTTTACAAACAGATGTCTTCAGTACTAGCTCTCACACTGAAAATAAAAAGGTGAGATTTGAGTATGTATGTGGGGGACTAGTCTTAATGCCCTTGCAAGAGAAACATACGGCATGTGGATGGAGCCCGGCAGCCCCCAAGCTGGCATGCTGCTTAATTTGCTGCTTTTCTTCCTCAATACTGACAAGTCTCTTCAACACGACGTGTGTCTGTAGAGTCATGGAGTGGACGACAACTATATTTCCCATCAGAATCTGATCAATGACACTTGATTCATTTGTATATGCGGTCATGTTTTCACAACTACTGTTCATATCTAGTTAGAGCTACAATTGTATTAAAAAATGGTAGCGTGCCATGCTCCCAAACATCCACTAAATCCAAGTCACCTGTAAAAAGAGAGAGACTTGTGTGCGTCTCTGTTCTTTTGTGTTACATAGTTTTACTGCTATTTGGAATCTGCAATTTTCTGTAACGGTTTCCATGCATGTGTGGTTAGCTGTCTAGCTATACACTTATCTGCTGGTTTAGTGAAACTACTTCTGCCCACCCATTTATTTTCTCTAATAAATATCAATGTTTCTGGCCAAACAAGCATTTTAATTATGTATCTTAATCAAGCATCCACCTCTGGTTGTCCTATTTGGGTATTAACCCGAAAAAACTAATACAAACGAGTTCAGCTAAGTGCGACCTAAATTTACTTTTAAAACCGAGAACGAGTACTCGACATGCTTCATTCAAGTAATTGGAAGAAGCCAACAAAACAATAGAAAAGTCCTCTACAGACCCATTTTTCAGAAAGAACCACAGAATGAGGAAGAGAATGATGCATCTGACTGACATCTCCATGTGGAATTCATCCTCTTCTTTCTTTGAAGCAACATCACTGTTTAACTGCCTCGGCCGTGTCTTTCCGGTTTTGAAGCTGTACGTGCTGGGAATCATGCATGGTTTATAGCCTGCTGAAAACGTCCTAATTAAGCATATATACCTGATATGAGTCTATTTTGGGTGGTACGTAGAAGATGGAGACAAATTTGAAGAGGGTTTCATATCTTTCTCTCTTTCCTTCGTTTTCTTAATGGGAAACGTGGAGGGGCACTTTGAATGCTGAAACCGGGAATGAGTACTCCAAGGCTGCAAGCCTGCACTGCACATTCCATTCTTTTCAGCTGGACTTTGGTTCTAATATTATTTGTGTCAGTAGAATTAAGCTTGTTGCTCCCTTTGAAATAGGAAAGAGGTTTGTCCCTTTATCTGCTCTCTAGAGACAATTTGTCGTCCCACTCTCTCGGTCACAATAGACCTGCCCATTTATTTTTTTCTATGAAAGTTTGAGAGGATTAATTAATTATATATCTAAGTTAGGAAAAAGGAACATAATTCCTACAATAATACAACAGCTGATCGGGTAATTAATGAATAAAACGAAAAATGTGAAGCGGTGCATGGATTAATGCAGATTCAATAAAAATCTCAGGTGAAAAATCTGGGTCATTTTTCTAAGCATCTTATTCATAGTGATGACTCGATGTCAGACCAATATTAAGTGGGGGTTAAGCAAAAAATTCCCCCCTTCATGGGAGACATGGTCACATGGGATTCCCTCGAGATGCTTCAATTTATAAGGTAGCGAGATACGAAGTTAGCTTTTTTAATGAGAATATATATATATATATATATATATAGTATTTATTAAACTTAAGCTACCTGTTTTATTTCATACACCGACCCCCTGCAGTCTGTAACAGTAAACTGTAAACTGTCGGTCAAATAGTAAAACGTGCTGGTCACTTCTTCTCATTTCTGAATCCACATCGGCTTCGAAAGGTACGGATGTACACGACTGTCCAATCCTTGAGAGAGATACGTAATTCCAGAGGCGCATCGCAGCAGTGGTGCAGTCTTCCAGCGCGCGTAGACGACTCAGCCCGGTGACTGAGCTGACATGTACGTAGATTCTTCTGACTGACTTACTGGGGCCCCAACATTCAAACGGGCCACCAACCGGAGTCGTGCCATAGGCATGGCGGGCGGATCGCAGAAGAAGAGGATCGCGCGGCACACCGCTAGTTCTGCGCCTTCCGTGCCGCCTCCCTCCATGTCGAAACCCACTTTGCCCCCATGTCGCCCCAAGTGCGGAATAGGAGTCCTTCCTCTGGTCCTTGGCCTTCTCTCCGTCTTTGCCCTGTATCATCTGACGCCAAAGAAGGCCTCGTTGAAGGTCTCCTCTCAGCACCTCTACTCTTTCGAAGTGGTCAACGAATTCCCGCATGATCCCAGGGCCTTTACGCAGGTACATTTTGGAATCGCCAAATTTTTTCTTTCCGGAGCAACACCTTGAGTTTTGACTTCTTCCTAGTTTGATGGAATGCTTGTACAATTAAGTGAAATTTTGCTGGCAACCAGAAAGCAGAAATATTTATTGCTCAATTGATTCTTGTGACTAAATTGACCTGCTGTCAAATATACATATTACATAGCCAACTGAGAAAGTGCTTTATTTGATGTTGTCTTCTAGGGACTAGTGTATGGAGGAAATGATACATTGTTTGAATCTACTGGCCTTTATGGGCAGGTAAGTGCTGTGGATATTATTCTTTTCTCAAGAACTTGAATGTCGTCACTAACAAATCTTGTAATTATGATTATATAATCTTGTAATTGTGGTAATTGAAGGGCCTTCAAAATTCTTCATTCTTTTGTTGGGCATCTAGATTGGTAAAACTGTTTGGAGTAAACTAATTGTTTGATAAATGTTGCAAATCCCTCTTCGTAAGAAAGGAACTAAATTGGCATGTTTTCATATTTTTTATATTTCTTCTCTTATTATTTCTTGTAGTTTTTTATGCTTGATTGTCAATATATGATGCTTCTCTTTTGAGTACCTGATATAATTTGGTCAAGACTTGGTTAAAATAAAATTAGTAAATGGATGGGCTTACATATGTTTCTCTTTATCTGCCCTCTGTAGCTAAGGCCAAGGCTTGGAGTGGATTATACTGATGACATTTTACTGAGGAAAAGTTCTATGGTTCCATTTGGAATTTGTATGGTCTTCTATTCTATATTCAATAGATCATCTGACTTTTTATTTTCTTCTGTCAAAACCAGTCTTCAGTGCGTCAAGTTCACCTGCAGACTGGGCAGGTAGGGTGCTTCCATTTCTGTATTCAATCTTATATTGCAAGTGCTTTTGCTTGTTTCAAGAACTTGGCGAAGGTGCATGTTCTCCAAAATTGTTTTCTCATCTGTGTCGTCACGTGGTTTTATTTTTTCCTGCTTTCAGGTTCAGGCTCTTCATCAAATGGACGGTTCATACTTTGGTGAAGGTCTTACACTTCTTAGTGAAAGGTTAGTTAGAAGGCATTCTTCTTTGAGGTTTAATTCTGTGTCACATGTGATGTAGAACATGAGGAACTTGCTTACAGAAAAGCTTTAAAAAAAAGTATCTCAAAGAAAGGAATGTCTTTGCTTTTCACCTTTGTTCCTTTCTCAGTAAAGATATAATCAGCTTTTCACAATTCTTAGATATGATTCTTTCTAATTTATGGCTTTGGGTGTTTTGAGCAGTTTTTAGTAGATTTAACGCGAACCACTTTTTCAGCTTATTTGTCATTGGTATTCTTAAAAAAGTTGTGCATAAATTTGATTTTTCTTACTCTTTTCCTTGTAGGTTGTTCCAAGTGCTGTGGAAGACACATACAGGCTTCGTATACGCCCGTAGCAATCTAAGCAATGTCTGTTCTCAATGTTCCTTTGTTTTGTAAATAATCACTTTCCCATTGGTTCACTGCTGAATATTGACATCTATCATCATCCAGGGATAATTATATATGTCTAGACTTTTATTTGACAAAGAAACATTGTCACGTGAAATTCATATCCATATATAATGTGCAGCTGGGGAAGTTTACTCATGAAATGAAGGATGGATGGGGACTAGCAACAGATGGGAAAGTGATATATGGGAGTGATGGAACTTCAACACTCTATACTCTAAACCCAAAAACTATGAAGGGTCTCCTTAAACAACTTTTCTTATCATCTTTCAATTTTTGTAGACAGCTTCCTGTATTTAGCTGCTTATTTTGTCCTGAAACAGTGTTAGGCAAATCCACTGTCACATCGAATGGATATCAAGTTTCTCTTCTTAATGAGCTGGAGTATATAAATGGAGAAGTGTGGGCAAATGTTTGGATGGTACGAAACTTCTTTTATATAGTATTTGAGACACAGATGAAAGATGTCAGGGAAAAAATGACGATTGCTTGTTAAATATATGGCTACACAAATCAGTCTGGATATTGTTGCCTTGAACTATACTTGTAGATTATCTAACTCTCAAGTTTTCACCTAAATGGCACTATTCAACTCGTAAGCATGCTAATTGCAAAGTACTTGCCCCATCTTTGTGGGTTTTCGTGTTTGCAGGAATTTTTTATTTTCTGCAATTAACTTCTCCTTCTCAAACTATGTATTTGTGACAGAGTGACTGCATAGCTAGAATCTCTCCTAGTGATGGAACAGTGCGTGGATGGGTCCTCCTTCAGAATTTGAGGCATGCATTTTTTGCATTATTTATTCTTGTTTTCTCTATTGTGCACACAAGTTCTGTTTTTCTTTGCAGCAATCAGTTTTCCTTTTGAGCTTCTAACAGTGAATTTCATACTTTTCAGGCAAACACTGCTTTCATCTGTTCCAACAGTGAGTCACATCTTTACAGATCTTTAATAAGTGCAGAAATCTTCTGCTTTAGGATGTGTTTTCAAAATTCTTGTTATTTCAAATTTTTTTCTTGATAGGTGGTTATTTTTTGTATATGAACGAAATAAAACCCTAAACAAAACAGTTTTGAGTATGCTATTGTAAAGTCTGAGGATTTCAGCCCTTTCCAGGAGGTTGATTGTTTAAATGGAATTGCTTGGGATGATGAGAAGAAACGCCTATTTGGTAAGTTTAACATTCCTACCCTATTTTCACTGGAAAAAATTTTACCCTTTCTCATAATGGCATGTGATGCTTAAGAAAAAAAATGCTAGGGACTGTTGAAGTAAAGGACGGACCTTTTTATCTTCTTAATTTTGAAACCGAATCTTCTGGAAATCTCGCTTTTGTTATGGCTAGTAAAAAAAGAAATGCATAATATGGGGGAAACTTTGTTCTAATGTTTTGCTGAAAAGAATTTGTGTTTCTTAGAGTATGCATGTTCATGTGTTAATGACTCAGATGCTAGGCTTTGCAGGTATTGATGTATGTTGTGATGTATTGAAAATCATAAAATGCTGGAATTGAAGAGTTTTCATTGTCATGTAGTAATATTTGTATTGCTAGAAGATTGCCATATGCATTAGGTCTCAATTATTTGGAAGAGTAGTTATGAAGGAACAATGTTCAGGTGGGCTGACGTTATACATTGTGACTCTTAGGCTTGGTTGTTAAACCTATTTCATACAGCTAAACGTTAAAGCTTTATAAGAGTCTGATAATTCTCTTAATTTGAACAGAAATTAGAAAAAGCTTTAAAAGTTATATCTTTTTAAACACATGGTTGACCCGCTCAAACTAAATGGATTGCTCACTTTTAAGCTCCCGTTCTTCCCTGGTTTTAGATATTAGAACTACTTTCAGTTAGTTTTCTACAACAGTAATAAAAGTGAAAAGTATCACTTTTATGGACATTTCAGTAAGACATACTATGTTTTCTTGAAGTGCCCAAAGCCTCCAAACTACACATGACCAAACCCAATTTCTTGAAATCATACTTATAGGCATACTTAAAAGATTATCTTGAGCGGGCAACATAACATGTTGTGGTTGTTATTTTGTTCAGGTCAAGGGTATTAGTTGGAAGTGTACAATTTATTGCCGTTGCAGGCTCAAAGAAACTAGATCTAGCTAGCCCGCTTTGCTTTTGCCTCTCATGTAGTCAATTTCAATTTATTTGCAGTAACGGGGAAGCTCTGGCCAAAGTTATACGAAATCGAGTTGCGGCCTGTTAAGACTCTTTTGCAGGGATCTGTCGAAGACCTTTGTTTGTCAAGGTACTGGATTTGACGTGACTATGAGAAGACCAACGTGGTGAAAATTAAGGAAGGCTCCACCTGTTAAGCAAGCCTGTGCCGACAACATTTGGAAACATTTTGCCCCAACTGGTTATTTGTGCTAATTACATCTCTGAGAACATAAAAGGTTTGTATGAGAACAAAGAGGCCATTATAGGATTTTGTACATATTTTCACTCGGGAGCTGCAATATAGGAACAAAATAGAGATGAAAGGGCCCCTCTTTATTAATTAACAAACAGACTTGATTTTTTCAACTGAGTATAAAATAAATTTTTCATAGGCACAGATGTTTCATGTATTAATGGGTATAAAGAGAGCTTTGGACCCAATACAATGGAGGGTCATCAACAACATTGAACCATATTAATCTCTCTTGGATGGTATACGAGAGTAATCACTTCCTCATCAAGAGCACTACAGTGTGGGCGGCAATACTTCGATTCTCCCCAAGGCTGTCAACCTTCTCATGTGTTTTTGCCTTGAGATTAACCACGGAAGGATCTGCTCCAAGAAGTTCACAAAGGTTAGCCCTAATGGCTTCCTTGTGTGGGCTGAGTTTTGGCCTTTGAAGAATCAAGGTGGCATCTAAGTTGCCAAGCTCATAACCAGCTTCATGCATGAGTCTTACCTGAAAGAATACAAGAAGGTAAGGGATGAGTAACACAATCGAAACTTTAATACTCTCCCATTCAGCCAGCTCTAAAAGCACAAGAAATAGCAGAAAGACTGGAGATTAGCAATTCATCAACATTCTAAAGACAAACCACGCAGTATCCACGAGAAACCCAGTGAGAAGAAACATTTAAATGCATTGTTTGAAAAAGAAGAGTTGCATACAGAGTGGACAAGATCTGTGCATAGAGAGCGGTGGAATTCTAAGGCAGTTCACTCGGACACAGTGAAGTGAGCTCTCAACTAAAGTGAGGTTCTGAAATCCTATAGGTGTCAGTATGAATGCAAATTGATCCAACATCTGTAATGTCTTATTCAGCTGTCCCTGATCATTTAAAGAAGATAGATCTAGAGTCCTAGACAAGCAGTCTGGCATCATACCTTCCTGGACAATACAAATATTCTATTTGTGTTTCACCTAAAGAAATTAAAAGAATAAAAAAGTTGAATTTAAAATATACGCAGTTGCAAAAACTCATTTTGTTCCCCCCTGCATCTCATTAGAAACATATGAGAGTTGAATAAAAGGAAGAAGGAATGATATCCATCTTCTGGCTGTAAATGGACACCAACACAAATGCACTTTTCTATAAGCAGGAAATCAAAAGTATATATGCATCAAGGAGACGCTGACAATTCAAAGACGCCCATTGTAGTTCCAGTTCTTATTCACCGACACCAAAAGACCCAAACTTTCCCCAAAACGATTCCAAACTACTAAGCATTGAGCTGTAAGAGCACCTTGTGCACAATCAATGTTCTTCGAACAATAGGCAGAAAGGAAAAGAATAGGAGAAAAAAAAAAACGAACCGCTTCTTTCATGAAAACGGAGGAAGCTGCCCCTCGCCACTCAGGATCACTATCCGGAAAAATTTGCCCGATATCCGGAAGGCCCAAAGCCCCCAAAATCGCATCCACTACACAGTGAAGCAAAACATCACCTGCAACCAACAGTTTCCGCATCAATCAACCATATCAAAATTCCACAAAAAAAAAAATCACCCTACGAAATAGGCGCACACACCGTCAGAGTGAGCCTCGCAGCCTCTGTCATGCGGCACGTTGACGCCGCCAATAATCAGGGGAAGCCCAGGCTCGAGGCGGTGGAGGTCAAAGCCGTGACCCACGCGAAACGGAAGCGACGGCGGGGGTTTCGCATTGGGTGATTCCTTTTCAACGCCGATGGCAGTGGGAGCGGCGGAGGCCGAGACGGTCGAGCGCCTGACCGATCGGAGGAATTGGGGAGGGAGTGAAGAGTTCGATAGACGGAGAGGAGGGGTGATAACAAAGGCCAAAGAGGTGGGTTTGGTCGCAACTTTAGCAGAAAATTGAGAGATGGAAGGAGCGGAGAGAGCCATTAGAGGAGAGAATGAAAGAGACGAGTTTAGCTGTCTGGGTGTGTGGAAGTCATTAATCGACGGGCAGGCGCAGAAGAATCAATAAACGGAAAAAAAACGGATGGAGGCACCGAGTTTGGGCGAATGTATATTGAGTTGGGAGAGAGTCTGATTCGCAAGAATCGGAGAGCCAACTCGTTGGCCACACGTGATTCTCAAACCTGAACTTTCCGACTTAAAAATGCCGTGCTCGCGAGCCACGTGATTCTCTATTTTTCTCACTGAAAATGCTAAACACGAGACGTTCGGAGGTCAATGCAAATGGCCCATATAATGACTCTATTGCAGTGTTAATGGGATCAATTAAAACCATTTAATGGCAAAGGATTTAAAAAATCATATAAAGAAATATAACGATAATATAATTTAATTCAGAATACTAGTTATTTCAACCCGATTCAACCAGGGTACACCAACTTGGTCAACTAATGCGGAACATATACGGTTATAGCATTGTAGACTTGATTTCTTCTTAAGGTGTCGTTCATATTGATGAGTTTTGCGGCAGGTTAAGTGAAAGATGAAGGAGACCACTGCCATATAAATGTAGGAGCCATCAGAAACATAACTGCAATTCTAACTCAACTGAACATTTGTAGCACATACGAAGCCCCCCTTCAGTCGCCATCGCACCCGTCCTTACGAACATACAGCATGGAATACTAGTTTTGCACAATTCGCCGTCTCAGATTCTCAAGAGCGCAGGTCGATCGAAGTGGAGCTTCTAGGTTGAAGGTGAGTCTCGACTTCGTTTGGAAAATGAGAACAAGTTGAGTATGGATCGTCCGGTTCGGCTGCTTTCCCTGCGCATCGTGCCTCTTTATTTCAATTTTCAAGGGACATCATCGATGGAAAAATAATCTTAAAGTGCAAATGGGAAACATTGTACACCTCCCACCCCACCTCATGTTAAAGCCAAGGCAATTGTTCAACAATTTCTAACAGTAAAAAGAGTAGCGCGAAATGATCGATGTCATTGACGAATTATTCTAGGGACAAAAAATCCAGGGTTCTAACCCAAAAGAACAAGCAAATTTGATCTAATGGATTCATGAAATAAAAGAGTAATAGGTATTATTTCAACTACCAAAGTTACCAAATCACTAATCCAACTTATATATAGAACTGTTCACAAAAACTCACTAGCTCCTCGAATCTTTAAAGGAAAATGAAGAAGAAGAAGCAAATTGCGTTAAAAATAACTACATATTATTCATACATAGATTTGTCCCATTTGATATATGACAGCATTCTTTACCGGTAGTCATATAATTCAACAACAAATATAAATAATAACAGAAATATGTAAAGTAATAAGAGAAACTCACTTTTTCTTCTTCTCTGCCCTAATTTGCTTGCTCTTGGCATCAAGGTCGTCGTCGTCGTCCAAGTAATCATCAATAAGATCCTGTTCAGCGTCAATTTCGTCATCGCTGCTCGGTGAAGGATCGAGCCTTGCGGCGTCCTTGGCCCATTCAATCATCTTCTCCACCTCCCTCTTGGATACCCCCTCCTCGTCAACATCGTCATCCTCATCGTCGCTATCGTCACCGTCGAATCTGTACCTCTGCTCCGAGGAATCGGAGAAATTTCCCAAACTTAGCGAAGCCGACGACGACGACGGAGCAGCCTTGAGAGCCGCGAACCTAGCCGCCAGATCATCGCCCAAAATTCTGTTAATCTCTTCGTCCTCTTTAGTACTGGGCACAGCTGCCTCTACTTTTCTCGGAACGGACGGAGGTGGGGGTGGCGCCGCCTTGGCAGACCCAGGGGGTGGGGGCACTTTCAGGGCGTCGAAACGGCTGGCAAGGTCCGGATCAAACGAGCCGCGGCGGCGACCGCCGGCGATGTGGGAGCCCGTCTTGAGGTTGAGGAGCACCAGCTCCTCCGCCGCCTCGATCATCGCGTCCACCTCATCGCTACTGACGTCTCGTCCTCTGTCGTTTCCCCGCCCACTGTTCATCTCCACTTCCTCAGTCCAGTTCCATTACCGTCATCCTACACGCTTAAAGTTTAAGGAGAACCTCTAAAATTCTCTTTTACCTTTCTTTGATGATTGCCTGAAATACCCTTGATCAGACATTTACCAGTTTGGGACTCCCGCAGGCCCACTCAGCTTATTATATTGATATTAGGCTATACACCCTAACTTCAGCAATTAGGAGGGGGTAAAATTAAAGCCTTAGCTCTTTATGTTAATCTTTATTATTTATGTTATTATTTTGGTTGAACAGATAAAGGACGAAGTTATTGATAAGACCAGGAGAAAGAGTTGAGAGCAGCACGCCATTAGGAAGTCCTTGTGTTTTCACCCTTGTTTTCATATGTAATTTGGACGGAAAACTGCTGCTCCAAAAAAGAGGCTGATCTTTCTGCATCCATCCACCATTCCTGATCATCACAAAAGCCCAAGTCCTGCTTCATACAAGGGACAAACGCACGCTGAGAAAGAACGATTTCAATGAAGTCCGTATTCTACTGAAATGGAAATGGGAAGGAGCAATAATCCATTCTGAAGTTTGCGAGCAAAGTCTACGTCATGCCATAGATGAGGCCCACCTATGCAACCTAGATTAAGGGAACGAGGATGCAAATATCGGACCTCTAGACTTGCTATTTTACCTAATACCAGCATCATTAACTTTCACTGATGGCAAGTTAACATTGTCCATTAAATAATATGTAGAATAAGCATTACATGGTAATAAGTCTTGTAATAAAAAAATGACTAGAAGAATAGAAAAATCTCAAACTCAAAAGGACACTATGACAACCATATTCGTGAATTACCCTTTTGAGTCTAAGAAAGTCCCGTAATGAAAAGACACCAGGAGTAGGAAAATCTTAAACTCAAAAAAACACTGTAGTACAGTACCAATAAAGAATTCCAACAACACATATTCCTAATTATATGACATCTAATATGAATTAGGAAAGGCCTAAAAAGAAACTAGAGAAAAATTCATAGGGAAAAGACAATCAAGAAAAATGTCAAGGATGGCACACAATCATACTGCTTTTATGTCTACTATATGTTGCTGATATACTGTACTAGCCATTTCCTAGAAATGTGATCTTATAAAAGGGTAACCCCGTAGACTATTGAAGCAACTGTGTGGTCAAGTAAGAGGTAGGAGTCAAAGAAATTTTTAGTTCTTGTAATGATCTTTGCAGTGACAGAAATGAGCTCCATACCTGTTCATGAAATTCAGCTTGTTTTCTCATTTTTTCAAGATCATCTGCAAGCTTTATAGCTTCATGCCACCAAGCACCATTCTTCTTGCAGCTATCACTAACATTTTCATCATAAATGTCAGAACCATCTGCAGCATTACTAAGACCTATTTGTTCCTTAAAGTTTGAAGTCTTTGTCAAATAATAAATGTTTGCATCATTAGGGATTATGTCCAATGGTATTGGCCTCAATGGGGACCTGTAACCTGATGGAAAAATTCATGTAAGCACGAGGGACCATAACATGCAGAGTGACCTGGAAAATTGTTGAACTTTGAGGTTACAAAATCTCACACCTTTGCAATCAGGATCATGACATTTCTGATAGTAGCCAGCAGTTCTGAAGTCAACGACATATATTACTGCACCAACAAAAGCACAAGAATGAATTAGGCCATTTCTACTTGTTTCACTTAAGAGATGAACCTAGGCATAAAAAACTCGGTCACACAATCATAGCAAATCAACATGATTTTCTAATATTAACACAAACAAAAACTGTAGCATTTTCATCAAAAACTGATTTCTATTTCTTGATTAAAAAGTATGAACAAAATACTTAATATTTGATTATTTTTACATTTCTACTTTATATATATATATATATATAAACCAAATTTTCATGTTATTTATTTAATTTATTTATTTTATGTGCTAGATCAACCTGCAACTAAAAGACATTGTAACCTTCTAATTCTGAGAATAACAAGCTCAAGGTCTGGAAAGGAATAGTGTATAAGATAAAAGACACCACTGAAAATTACATGTTGTTACACAAGACTTCTGATAGAATTCAAATTTAATGTCTCACATTTTCTTGTAAATTTAGTAGTAAGAGAATGGTCAACTAGAGTCAAAGTCAATAGAAGACATTCAATGAAAAAACTCACCATTAAAGAAATCAATGCATAGATAAGTATGAGGTACAAAAATTAAGTTGAACAATGTTATGTATGTTTGAGGTACAAAAATTAAGTTGAACAATGTTATGTATGTTTGAGGTACAAAAATTAAGTTGAACAATGTTATGTATGTTTGAGGTACAAAAATTAAGTTGAACAATGTTATGTATGTTTGAGGTACAAAAATTAAGTTGAACAATGTTATGTATGTTTGAGGTACAAAAATTAAGTTGAACAATGTTATGTATGTTTGAGGTACAAAAATTAAGTTGAACAATGTTAAGTTTTAAAACAGGCTCCACAGCAAAAATAAATCAGAGATTGAGAATGTCAACGCTTACCATTATTGCTTTTATGCTCTCTACCGATGCGCTCACAGTATCTATTACTTGACATGCTATACACCATGAACCCAAACTCTGAGAACCAATACCAGCATCGTATTTGTCCTGGATTACAACAAATTACATCACACCAAATGAGAATGCAGATAGCCCATCGTAAACCACCAATTTGTTCAGGAGTATGATATGTTTTACTAAAAATTTGAAATACTGACAAAAACTATTACCTGATACATTTCCACTAGAGGCAATGGACTCCACAAATCTGTCTAGAGCAGGAAAAGGTGACTTTCCTGTTATGTAAGCTCCTGAAAAATCACTTGCGCGAGTGTTTAATATGATGTCTTTTCTGCCTTCCAGATTCTTTTCTCCGCCGCGATGGACCTGATTGGACAGAAACAACTGATTAACAATTAATTTTCACTGAGTAATATCTAAATTCTGCACTACCATATAAGGCTTAGCCTTGCAGTAATTTGACTTCAAATAGAAACGTCTGTCACTACATCATAAACATGACAAACAAGCAATGTCGATAAAATCTAAACCAAGAAAGTTAAACACTGAATAAATCAAAACAGATTTATAAGCGGTACAGAGCATGACGAAGGTCATTTAAATTATGACATGTTGAGACAAGAATTATGTTGTGGACCTACCTCAGAGTCAAAGTGCAAGGTCTTCATACACTCCAAATCCATTTTGCAAATTAAAAGTTTCTTGCAGTCAACATCCATTCGGCAGATTAAAGAATCCATAAACATCTGGTCTTCATTCTGACAAATTGCATCATCCCATGAACCTGACACCAAAGGAAACTGACAAGGGCAAAAAGAACACTAGATTGAAAAATTAAAACAACTGCTTACCCTGTCTTTACATTTGAAACGTCCAGAGGGTAGAAGGACAGACTTCTTCCCGGCTTTTGAAGAAAGAGCCAACCGGAAACAACGATTACGAGAATAAACAGCAGTGTCAACGAAAAGATGACATGAATCTTCAGGGCCACTGGAATCTTTTGAAATGTAGAGCTTTTGAAGGCTAGGATTGCAGCTTCGTGCATCACTGATTCGGGAGCATATCTGATAAAGATAGCATCAGATATATGAACAGTGATAAGCACCTTCAATCAGACAATTTAACTCAAAGAAATAGAATTGGTACTCTTTTGACTGAATTTATCAATTAGTGCAAGAAGAGAACGTGGTAAAGCTCATGGCTTCTTATACTCGTCTAGAGTATGATTTGGTACTTAGTTTTATCATGACTAATTGAATGGAAGCATATAGCACTGTTTCAAATTTTCAATCACTTTAGCAGTACAAATGCGGTGATTTCCCACTTTGTTAAGAATGTACAGTCCTCAAAGTCACTTAATTAGTACATGTCTGGTCCTCAGTAAACATTTGCAAGAAGTTGTTGGAAATTTGAACATCGACAACTAAGTGAAGCAATAAATTGCAACTATAATTATGTTTGAGAATATACATTTGACTATCAAAAAATCCAGCAAAATCATACCTCAGCAACAAATGCACCGACATGTGAATTATCCTTGAAGGCAGCACCAGGTATACGAATCAGCAAATGACGTGAAAATTTTTCTGTCATTCACATCAAAATAAATTCTCAAAATCCAGAGGCAAGAGATCTTATAGCAGTTGGTAGTCAAATATATAACCGATGAATACAAAATTTAAAGTACGAGTTGAATTAAATCACTTCTTCAGAGCTTACCATCAGTTGATGAATCTAGCTCCACAATCCACTTGCTTTCTGCCTCAATGGAATATTTTTCATGTAATGCAGTGAAAATAACAGATATAAGAATATCTACCATCTCATCTCCATCTTTTCCTGTATTTATTCTTCTATCAAATTCCAAATCAAAGTACATATGGCATGGTTGACCCTGGTAAATAAAAAGATTCTTTTGCTCAGGAAATAGTTAGACCAAACTCATTCAGATTTCAAATATAAACAAATTAAATAATTAAATAAAGGAACAAGTTTCGATGAAATGGGCAGACTTGTCTGATTATGTGCAACAATGACATGTTTATCTCACTCAAACAAGATGAAAGAGAAAATATTCACGACCTCCTGTATAACTTCATAGTGGTGTCGGAATTTGGAGTCCATGACCTTGTACCTGAACACAGAAATTGCTTGCACTGAGAAAATATGTTTTTCTATATGTTTTGCCATTATAAACTCATGATGCTATAACAAAATGAACAACTAGAAGAATAATCATTAATCACTGACAACCTTTGCCAGAATTCCTCATAAGTTGACACAAGAAATCTTCTTTGTCCAGTCAAATGATCTTGATAACTGAAAATGTGAACCTGTGTGTGGTTTTTAGCAAAGTTCATTGCCTGGACTTGTTTTGGGAATGTAGCCCAGACATCTTTTCTGCACACAAGAAATGAGATACGGCCAAAAGTAAGACAAACTGGACACCAAAAGATATTATCTGAAAATAATTTTAAAAAAGAAATCAAGGACCTAACAATGAGTAGTACCTTGCGGACAAATCATTTTGTTCGGTGAGATCAACACGAATCTCACGTAGTAACCGTAGTAACTGCAATGGCTTTTTTGCTGGCACACCATGAGGGGAACCATAGAAGACAACAGGAGATATTTGATTTCGTCCATTGAATTTTTTTGTAGAAGAAACTGGAATAACTAGCTGAAAGGAAAACATATGGTAAGGAATATGTTTATTGACAGAGAATGAATGAAGATTAATCAATCAAACAGCTTGACCATGAAAAGAACTCCTGATACAGACAAAATGCACTTTCAAAATTGTTAAACCAAAAGTGGGAAAGGAAACAAGCTAAGCACAGGTTAGGTATTTGATTTAGTTGAATTACAAACACTAGGGGCCACACTGTAATTGTACCTCATAAGTACTTCTGGTTAGCCAACACCACTTTGCCTATTTGTCCCAACACCTATGTGAACAATGATCGTGCATCTAGAATGGGCACTATATCAATCGCCACAACCTTGACCAGTTCCAACCCCATCTCTTCCTCTTCTCCGATTTACTCCCCCTTGCCCTTGGCCTTTAGATGTCAGGAATAAATATATGTTTGAGCAGACAGTTAATGCCATGGGTAGTATGTATCTCACTACTTGTTCATCCAAAAGGAAGAAGGTACTACACCATGCATTGTTTACTCATTTAACCAAGAGCGGGTGAGCAAAACAAACAAAAAATATAAAACTATTGACAATCAAAATATGCAAAAAATGATATTCATTACACATCAAAATTCAAGGGAAAGGTTTGGGACCTTCACCAGAGCATTCATCCCTCTGCTATCACACTCGATAAGTGGAGCAGAGTTCCACTAATTTCTCTGCAGTGGTAAGAGCAGTGTGTAAGTCCTTGACCACTAGCCTTCTCAGTTGTACTTGACACAAGACTGAAGATCCAAGAAATAATATAGTTGGTCCTCTCAAACATGCAGATATACATAGTGCAAGAGATCTGAACCATTGAACATATTCAGAAATAGCACTTTTTACAACAAATATACCAACTTCTATCTTGCTTGATAAGTTACATCCTCTGGGAATGAATTAGACCCAAACTCCTGCTTGAATTTCTTCAACCATTCAGTGATCACTCCTTGCATCACTAATATATCTTCCCAATGAAGAATAACACCTATACTAAAAACATAGCAACAGTAACTACTTTGGCATTGTCATTATAAGCACCCAAAGCCTTGAAATATTGAATCACTTGCCACAAAACCATCATTGGCATCTACATCTCCACTAATTCAACCTCAATTACCTCCCCCATGTTGTCATTGCAGCACGTAACACAGTCACTTGATTCTAGATGCCTCCTTCAAACCCCCAAATGCCATCAAGGCTTTGCTAGCAAACATCAATACATTCCTTCAATCTCTTTTCTGAACTTGAATTTTGGGCTTTCAACTTACTAAATCTCGGACAAGGGAACCTTCTACTTTCCTTGGCCACAAATGGTTCAAATAGTCCTATGTCAACATGGCAACAAAAAACTATAATACCAACTATCACAGAATAAGATCAAAACATAATTAAAGCACTTATAACCCACAGTCTAGCTCATGAATCCATCTATGGACTAGTCAGCCCTCTCTCAAAAGAAGTTCACACACCACGCACAAACACGAACAACATAGAAGAAATCTCCGCTGAGGTATTTCGCTCATCTGACCAAATGTGTCTGTCACGTATTAGAGAATCTGCTATCCAAATGTCTTTTTCAGCTCGATGCCTTGTTTTAATGATGCAGAAAGTCTTTCTCTTAGTTTTCCTTTTGACAGGAAACATCAATGGATTTGTGCAAAAAAAAAAAAGAATCTATCAACAAGAGAAAATAGGGATAATGTCCAAGAACATTTTTTAAAATTAAAACTGTAAATTTGCTTCTCTTAGAACAAAAAGCCAACCAAGTTTTGTTTTACTACTCTCAGTTCCCAGCATGCACCTAGGAAAGACCTGCGATTGACAAGAGAGAAAAAAATAAATAAATATCTGATCAAGGACGCCTACTTACAGATTTGAGGTTATCCTGTTTTATTGAAGAAGAACGTGGACCTTCTTCTCTTATTGCCTCTTCCAGATTGCTGCGATAACTACCTCTTTCTCTTGTTAACGAATCTGTATCTTTCCTTCTTTTCTTTCTTGATGAAATAGCTGCTGATTCTGTTGAGCGACCAGACAATTAAAATTTTTAAAAAGCAGAACAGACAGGTAAAAGAGCAGCAACAGATATCAGACAAAAGTGTTTTATTAGATATGGCATTTTATTTATTGTCATGGCTTGAAGGTTATGATCACTTATCTGGGAATTAACAATACCAGGTCCTCGGTGAAAAAGAATTATGTAAACAGCAATATATGTGTAGATTAATCAGTACCACGAAGAAGCATTTAAGTGCGATATGTACTACATTTGCATGCAGCAGCATATTTTTCAAATCTTCCCACTCAAATGCTCTAGATACTCCATTCATAAATGTGGTATTGATACTTCCCCATCAACAATCCACGGACTCATTCGACATCAGGTTTCAAACTATAACTGTGTGGACCAAAGGATTTTCCAGACTGAGACAACTGATAATGATAGACTTCTCTTTTCATCCATTTAATCTATTAAAAACATCATAGATCAAACTTAAATTAATAGGCTTCCATCGTTCTAACTTCTAATGACGTGAAGATTGAGAGTGGGAGATCTTACGGGGCGTAGAAACTCCGCATTTGAAGCATTCGAATAGGCGATCGACGTCGTCTTTCAGATCCGAAGCCATCTAGTTGTGAATCTCTCCGAGTTCCAATTTTATCCGCCAAGCCAAACGCCCAACCCAACGGGCGGGAATCATTTTCTACAAAATGCCCTTCTCTTACTGTGAAACCTCGCCAGTATTTTTGGTCCATAAATGAAATTTTGAGCTGCTTCAGGGTTTCTTTCGTAGACCAAGCGTCTAAAATTCGAAGTCGAGGGTCGAAAACTATTGGCGGGCGCTTTTGAGGAATGAGGAGGAGACTTTGGATTATTTAAGCCGCGAAAGGAAAAAGTTAAAATCACTAAAAGTAATCATTCTGTAGGCCCACCCGAGTCCTGTCTCTTACTCCGAAGTTGGGAATGTGATTAGATTGGGTCCAAGCCCGCGAGCCCACTATTGACATTAACCGTCAGCTTCTAATTCTCGAAAAGTTCAAAATTATAAAAAAAAAAAAAAAAAAAAAGTGCAGTAGTGCCTCTTAAATATAAGGATTATTTAAATTAAACTGATTTAAGTATTTGAGAAGGGGCAAGCACTTGATTTTTAAACTTTGGCTTACGTAATCACGCAACCACTCCTTATCTATCATTACATAAACCTTTTTTCTTATATGTACTTTAATTTATAGCGTGCCACGTCTCGAGTTTCAACTGCTCCTTTGAACCTTTTGGGGTACAACGGGAAGGATCCCTCCAATAGTCTAATTGCCTCCTCAATCTCTATATAAAATAAATAAATAATAAAAAAATAAAAAGCAAAATACTAATCCCTTTGTACACTCGTGTGTCATATCAGTGAGCATGATCGTCACGTGCTCACTAATCGTAACTTGCTAATGAGACGCTCGTGTATCATATCACTGATCGTGATCGTCATGTGCTCACTAATCGTAACTTGCTAACATGGCACATATTTATTAATGCGCCTTTAGGCGATCCTAACTAGCTCTAAGTGATAAACATTGAGAGAGGTTAATATCACATCTAAGAGAATTTGTATGAAAATTACGGAAATTATTATTTAGGAGAATAAATTAAGTCAAACAGAATATTATGTTGCGCGATTGACTAGGTGCAGTTTTATATGTAAAGTGAAATTGTCTCTTCTATTCTCCATGACGTTACAAGGCACGATTAGTGATGGATTACTAGGTGGGCATGACCTACGGATTAGTGGGTCCCTTTAGCTTAATCATATTTAGTTCGGTTGTAGGGCCACTCAGTGGATGCGTTTAAGAACTAAACCACAAATATAATTCCCATTCAGGAGCTACAATTGATGTCACAAAGATATGGCGGTGGCCGTGTCTTTTCATATTGTTCGTAATATTGTTCATAAAAAAAAAAAAAGTAGAATAATATTTTGCAAAAAAAGGATGATTTTTAAATTTATTGGGAAATTGTAATTTCACATAATTTTGTTAGAATAATACTTTCCAAAAAATAATACTCTCATGTAAATAAAACCAGCACCCTTCTCTACTTTAAAAAAAAAAAAAAAAAAAAAAAACTGCTCTTGCATGGATAAGCTCTCGTTCATATTATTATCATTGGTTCCGATCAGTTCTCACTACTCAATTTTTTTTTAAGGAACAAAAACCATCTTCGACCGCTTCTCCTCGTCTCTCTGCCGTTGGCCACAACCGTTCAAGGAATCGACAGTTCGAACCCTTGACAATAAAATAAACCTGGTACGTATAAGTACGGAGAGCTAGCGACGACGTAGTAGTTTTGATTGAGGACTTGTTTTAATCTGCATCTCCATTTCCAACTGAGATCTTCTCTTTTAATTGTTCTCTTATATTCTTGCATCCATTTCCATCTCTTCTCTGGCATCCATTTCCATCTCTTCTCTGGCTATCAGCACGAGCGAGAGGGGTAGCTAGCTTTCTAGTTGTTGCAACAATGGCTGCAAATGACGAACCTTGCTGCAACGCAATGTTCTGGATTTATCTCCTCATCTGTGTAGCTCTCGTATCGCTTGCAGGCCTCATGTCGGGTCTCACTCTAGGACTCATGTCTCTCAGCCTCGTAGACTTGGAAGTCCTCGCCAAGGCTGGCCGGGCCGAGGACCGCAGAAACGCAGGTCCGACATGCTACTTAATTACAGTAGTTACTGCTTTCATTAAATGTTTCCCAGCTCCTTCGTGGTAATTAACCAGTAGCAACACCGGCCACCGCCCGCTTTTTTTTTTTACTTCTTCTTTTGTTACAGCCAAAATTTTGCCAGTGGTGAAGAAGCAGCATTTGTTACTCTGTACCTTGCTGATCGGAAATTCTCTAGCAATGGAGGTAATTAGACAAATTAATAAATAAGCTGGATTAGTTAGATTAATCACAACGCACTCTTGGATGTTTTGGGTCCCATGGTTCTTTCATTTCATCAATTGGAGTACTGATATATATATCCATTCTCTGATCTGGATCTTAATGTCAACAAGGCACTACCTATTTTTCTCGATGCTCTTCTTCCTGCATGGGGAGCAATACTGATATCAGTCACACTGATCCTGGCGTTCGGTGAGGTAAAGAACTAGGCATAGTTAGAAATGCCTACACGATCAAGTTCATGATATATATTGTTCTTATAATGTAATTTAATTGCTCCGAAGATGAATCTCATGAAGACGTTACCACTTGCTGCTTCAGATCATTCCTCAAGCAGTTTGCTCTCGGTACGGGCTCAAAGTGGGGGCTAAACTGGTTGTGTTTGTTCGTTTCATTCTTGTCGTCTTCTTCCCTATAGCTTATCCCATAAGCAAGGTACTCTCTTTAATTTGCTGCATGTAATTAGTATTCGATCGACAAACCCTTGTCTGCAGGATTTTAATTTAGAGACTGAAAACAACTCATTAATATTCAATCTTACACTCATAACATATATGGTTGTCTGCAATATATATTGTCCTACAGTTACTTGATTGGCTACTGGGGAAGGGACATTTTGCACTTCTGAGGAGAGCAGAGTTGAAAACCTTGGTTGATATGCATGGAAATGAGGTTAGGCTCTCCATTTTAATTAATACTAGCTGTTTGATCACCCCTGTTTTTATCTTTCCTTATCTTTGGGTCGTTCTGCAATGGAGTAGAGAAGACAATTAATTGACCAGGATACAGCCTTCAGTTTAATTATGATGTTCGTCTGAATTTTCAGGCTGGAAAAGGAGGCGAGCTAACCCATGACGAGACGACCATTATCTCTGGAGCTCTGGACTTGACCCAAAAGACTGTGAGAGATGCAATGACACCCATCTCTGAAACCTTCGCACTGGACATAAATTCTAAACTTAACTGGTACATATATGGCTCTACATTCTTATAATTCCTTCAGTCACTTCAACCTTAGTCACCTCGACAACTCTGATCTCTGACGTGATTTATATCTCTCCAGGAAGACAATGGAATTGATGATGACCAAAGGGCATAGCCGTGTGCCAGTTTACTCCGAAAACCCAAAAAATATTGTTGGCCTCATTCTCGTAAGCACTTTCATCTAGTACATTTTCTCTCTGATTTTTCCGCTTCGTTCTGAATTGCTTATGTTATTGAAATTGCGATTCATATCATTGATTTTAGGTGAAAAATTT
This sequence comes from Aristolochia fimbriata, assembly GCA_019845555.1. Taxonomy (NCBI): domain Eukaryota; kingdom Viridiplantae; phylum Streptophyta; class Magnoliopsida; order Piperales; family Aristolochiaceae; genus Aristolochia; species Aristolochia fimbriata. The sequence goes on along the minus strand of CM034079.1, from coordinate 40,272,428 downwards.
AATCACCTCCCGTCCGGAAGATGAGACTCCAATCCGAAACCTTACACTCAGAAAAATTCCAAGGTATACAATGAGCATATCTTTATTATATACAGAGTAAGAGAAAGACCCGGTTCTGTTTACCGCTCGACGATTCATAGTTGTGTTCAAATTCTATGCTTCTTTTCGGTTTCTCTGCTGCAACAGATTAATCTCCCCTGTTTCGGTCTTCGTTCTCTTGTTTCGTGTAACATTATTAACGGAATTTCTGTGCAAATTTGCCTTTTCTGATGTGATATTCTCCCATGCACTAATTCACTGATCTTCACCAGGGTCCCTGAAAGCAAACCCCTGTACGATATGCTGAACGAATTCCAGATGGGCCTCAGCCACATGGCCGTTGTTGTGAAATCGACAGGGGAGGCGGCAGGAGCAGCTACGGAAAATGGAAAAGGGAAGACGGTCGTGTTAGAGAAGAGAAGGGTTCTGAAGAGAGCGCGAACACAACCAGAACTAAATGGTACGCTCTTCCTGATATCTTCTTCATCTAAAAGCAAAATAAACTGAAGATATATAACAGCAACCTCTGATGGGTGGCATGGCAGGAATATTCGACGGTCGGCTATGTATGGAAGAGCGACTGAAGCTGGGCAGAGTGCCATCCCCAATGAATCTGCTGTTTACAGATAATCAGAGTCCAAGGCTCAGAAGTACCGAGAACAGAGGCACGCCTTCGAGAACCAGGAAGTGGGACCGAGGCTCCTACGACAACATCATAGATTTCAACCTTACCCCGCTTCCGAGCTACCCCCCTGACGAGGAAGTGCTTGGAATCATCACAATGGAAGATGTCATGGAGGAGCTCCTTCAGGTAAGCGTAATACCGAATTGTGTTTCATATTCAACTCAGGATAACGCGAATCCACTCTGTCACTAGACTCACTACTATGCTCTGTTAACGCGAATCTTCATTTCTGAGCAGGAAGAGATACTGGACGAGACTGACGAGTATATAGATGTTCACAACAAGTACGAGGACCTTCTTCACACTCTGAAGCTTTCGGCCTTTCTTCTCTTTTCTTTTCTTTTCTTTTCTTTTGGTGCCGAAGTCTCCATTATTTCGAGAAGACTCTTTACCTTCTTCCTTTTTCTGCTAGAATTAAAATAAACATGGCGCCACAGAAAAATTCATCGCCGAGGTCGCCAGGAATCTCTTATTTGCAGAAGAGAACTCCATTGCCATCCCCACTTGCCTCTTATCATCACAGTCCGATACTGCGATCACCGGCTTCACCAGTCGCACTGGGTCCATTGCCAGCTCCAACGTTATCCGTCTCCCCCGGGAAATCTCCCACGAGCTCCCCTGCAAAAGCCCAACATCATCCGGGTCGCAGCTCGCCGGCCTCACATCGGGTGCGTACTTGGAACACTTAATCGTGACATTTTTTACAGAATCCCTTCAGCGAACTTACTGTGTCGATTTTGCCTGACAACAGGGATCGAGAAAACCATACGAGAAGCTCCAAAAGCTTGAGGACGTATAGGATCATTTACAGCGCCAGATACGACGCCACTGTCCTGTAGCTTTCAATAAGGATTGAACTATAACAAGCCTGGCCCTGTGCATTTCCTTTTTCCCCTGTTCGGAAATCGTTCTGTGATAATATTACCGATACGATCTCAAAATCTGTTGAATCAATGAATATGATATATCTTACCAAACGGCTGACTTCTCCAATACATTTTCTCGATGCGTTCATCTTTTGACCATCTGAGATAAAAAGAGTAAAGAAGAGATCACTTCAGTCGTTGATGATGGTGTTAGGTTTTTGAAGGATGAATTTGACCATCATTAGCTTTCGAAAAATAAGATTCTTCAATTACTGAAGGGATTGAAAAGAAAATAAAAAGCACATCTCTGTGTTAGAGCATCCTGAATTAACAACAGGAAAAGCCTCCTTTTTGTTTTCTAGAAGCCCCAAGTGGCGACTTCTGATAAAGACGGTCGCCGGCAATTTTACCTCATTCAAACAAGTTCGCCGGGTGGCAACGACGTAAATCAGAAGCTTGGAGGACTCGGGAGTCGGAGGTCTCCTCGCATCAAGACAAATGTCTCTGCCTCGAGTCTCCAACAGTCCTTTAAGCGTGTTGTGCAAGCGTTCTAGAACGGAGAACAGGGAATGAAGTCATCATCATCGTCGTGGAGGCATTTGAGACCAACCTTCCGAATTCAGGTATAAAAATAAGAACTTGTTCTGGTCTTCCTCCACCGCTATCGATCGATCGAGTCGAGGAAAGGCAGAAAAAGATAAAACAAAAAGATGATTTCGACGGAGCCTGAGATGTCGATCGGAGGGGGCCTTTGGTTCCCCGGGAAGCCGACGTATCAGCTACCGGCGGTGACGGCGCGCGGGAAGGAGATCGCGATGAGGCGGGACGAGCTAATCGGCCTCCTCCGCGACGCGCCGGAGTGCGATTTCGAGCTCTCGCTCACCGATCTCGTGGAGAAGAAGAGTTCGGGCCGAGAGGAGGATCCTTCTTCCGTTCCGGTGGAGGAGAAGGCGAAGAAGTTCGTCCGGCGATCGCCCCAGCCGAGGCGGATATCCGGCTCAACTCGGTCCAGAAGCGACAACAGCGGCGTCCTCCTGAATCTCAACGTCTTCGCGCCGTTCTCCCTTCGTCGGTGTCGTACGGTATCCGGATCGTCCGTCTCCGATCGGACGGCGCTCGATTGCAGCTTCAATTCCGAGAGGTAATTAAGAATCTTCTAAACTCTCCGATGCATCGATCCCATGCCGGATTCCGCCGCAGATGGTCGATTTGTTAATTGCAGTGGCGCTTAATTTATTCTTTTTTTTTTTTTTTTTCGCGGAATTTTTTCAGGGATAGAGAAAAGGGAAAAACGAAAGGTTGCTGGCCGGCGATATGGGGAAGAAGCGCCGTGAAGGCCAGGACCGGGCGGCGGGAAAGATCTGTATGACCAAACTACCCTCGATTACGCTTCCGCAGCAAAATGACCCCAAAAGACAAAAAATAAAAAAATAAAAAAAATCGTGCAGCGGAGAGCGTTTCACTCTGTTCTCTCCGTTCCGTGCTCTCAAAGGTTGTTGGGAGCAGGTAAGTATTGACAGATTGACACTTGACAAAAACTGACAGTTCGTTGTCAAACAAAACTCCATACTCCAGACTCCATAGATGGGCGGCAGAGTTTATACTTTATGGCTTTGATAGGTCCTCTCATGGCTGAGTGTTTGTTCTCTAAACTCCATAGATGGGTCTTCTTGAATTTGACACTTGATACTGACCGGAGAAACGAGTGGAACTGCAAACAGTGAGAAACGTTGGCATTTCAAACTGGGAATCCATGACAGCCACTGGAATGGGGTCTTTTAAATATTTAAGATCAAATCTCAATGGGATGTAAATGTATACGGTATATGAGTCTGTTAATATTCTGTTATACAGGCAGATTTTTTTATATGTTTCTGATATAATCCGTTATGTATCAGCTGCCAAATAGTTTAACAGTTCGTGTTGGCTGATGTAGCCTGATCTTTTTTGTCAATTACTCAATATGTTTGGATTACACCAGAGTATGATTTTAGGTGGAATTTCTAAGCAAGACAAATGGGGATTAAACGTTAACGTTAATGTTGATGGGTATGGTCATCTGGATCAGTTACAAACTTTCTAAAGTCGTTCAACCGTAGTTCGAGTCTTTATGGTCTATCAGTTATTGACCATGTATCAAGTGTTAGGCGTAATGATATAACAAAAAACAGATTTTTCTTCATCTAACAACTAAAATTCAAATGAGGAACCATGAAACTGTGAGAGTCGTTGAATACTTGAAGTACACTTCTTCAACACAATCAAATCAGATGATCTAGAAAAAGAGGTAAACTAGAAGCAATAATTTTCACACTAGAAGAATGACTTGGATCAAGGGTATTAAGAAAAAAGGTCCATAGTGACAAAAGGAACTTTGAATTTCGTCATGATCACCTATGGAGTCTGACACAAGACATATCAAAGAGAAAAAAGGGACCAAAGAGCTTTGAGTGTCCTGTATCTCCCTCGCTCTCTCTCTCTCTCTCTCCTTCATTTTATAATGTACATTATAAAATGAATGAATGATCTCGTCTATGGTTTTAAGTCCCATGTTAGAGCTCAAAACTTCCGACAAAACATATGTCACCATGTTAGAGATTTTTGTGTCTTGGAAAAACATCTACTAATTATCAAAGCAGTGCTTAAGTGGTCATTATAGAAAAATTAAAAGAACAACACATGATGGCAAGGATTTTGCGTGATCGTATCTTAATGACCTACTCAAAGGAACAAAGCCAAAAGAATTCATGTGTTTAATGAATTGTATAATAAATCCTCTTCTTGTAGTTGACTGTGGGTTAGGCAAAACAACTAACCATACTTATATGGAAGAACGAAAGCCAACTCCAAGGCCGAAAACACATAATTATATGGAGTTCATTACTCGGCCAAACTTTAACTCAAATACGAAATATTAATTTATGTGTACCCCAAACCCTTAAATTCTCCAATAATTTCACAACCATCCAAATCACCCAACAGAAATGGCAAGCAGTGAATAGATTACGAGTGATAATGAACCGTCATCGACACTTATAACAGTTATATACAAATAACATTGCATATGAAGTTAACACACCAGCTTCTCGAATCAAACCGGGATTCCTTGCTTTTACCTCTGCAGCTTCTGTTGTGAAAATACAGAGAAGTGGGCAGAATCAATAACTAATGGACATAACCATCACAGATGCTGTGTCAAATGCTTTCTTTGGCGTATCGGTGAAGGTGCTGAACTCAGTCGCAACACAATATTACCCAGAAGTGGCAATGCGTTCCCCTGTTCTTAGAGCTTCTAAATTAACTGCAGGCTTCTGGAACACCCTCACCACAGGCATCCCATCCCCATTATCATTTTGGACCCTCCATGAACGATCTTTCTTTCTCTGGGGCTTCTTGTGATGCTTATGCGATGTGGCATTGTTGGTCGACCCCTTCTTCTTAGCAGCAGAGGATGGAGCAGTATTGACACTGTCGAATGACTCTAGGTCATCTAGCAGAGCATTGGATCCAACACTGGGCCCATCTGTCGTATCATCAACCTTAGAAGAATCCAATTCCTTTTCATCAAGTTCTCCTTGATTAACACTGCCTCCATCACTTGTTGGAGATGATCCTGGAGGCATTTCATAGTGAGGCAACTTTCCATCGATATAGTCCTTCAGAATCTGACGAGCAGCCTTAGTTTCATCAGGAAGTCCACTTGAACCAACATACCCACGTGATGAGCAATAAGCTCTCAAGAGTTCTGATGCCAGAGGTGGTCTTGCCTGAGGTTCATAGGGTTTAGGTTTTGGCAAGGTGATGTTGTAGATGCTTTCAAGGTTATTACGGGCTACGCGGTTGGCCACAACCTGGACTGCCTCTCTGTGTTCAGTTATCCGATCAATTGGTAGTACCCCACAAGCAATCATTTCATACCTAGAGCTGGAAAAAGAAGGGAAAACTAAACCAGGGCAATCACATAGAACCAGATCATCAGATATGCTTAGAGTCTGGAAATGCTTAGTCTTCCCAGGAGTTGAAGTCACTCCAGTCCGCTTCTTGCCAACAAGTGCATTAATTGTTGAACTTTTTCCAACATTGGGGTAGCCAACAAACCCCACAGTGACATGCCTAGATTGGGGAACTACCGCACCAGAGTGTGGAAGTCTACCTGCACCATTTGAGCCTGATTCTTTCCTCTGGGAAGCTATAGCTTCTGCTTCAGTTTGCAGGCGAGCCAGAAGTTCATCTCTACCATAAATTTTAGTATCTGCATCCACATCATTTTCCTCGCCGTCTGGATTCAGAGGATTGCTCAATTTCTTGCCTTCGAGACTGGCAGAAGCAGCTTTTGCAGACCAAAACACAAAAGGGATGCCATGGAGACTAAAATACTCAGCCCATCTCTTTCTGCAAATGCCCCACATTAGAAAGTTATCAGCCATCGAAATAATATTTTTAAACACAAAATAGAAGTATTTTTGCAATGAGAAATCTAGTTATCACCTGACAGAAACAGGTAAAAGGTCGGCCTTGTTCACAAGAAGCAGCGTGCCTTTGTGCTCATCAATTTCCCGAGCATATGCCTAATATTTTCAAGGAAAACTCTCAGCCATTGACATTAAGTGACCGTTCCACGAGTTTTGATTAAAAAACGGTGAAAAACCTTGTACGACTAATGCATACCTCGAGATCAGGACATCTGTAGAATAAGGGATCCCGTGCATCAACGACCATTACAAGCTACAACAAAAAAAACAATTACTTTGACTAACATAATCTCAATGTTAAACTTGCAAATTGTGCACATACGACAATATAACCTGCAAAAGTAGAACTCGACCAATACTCAGAAGACCCAAACTATAAAAAACAAAAAGAGAAGAACTAAGCCAATGGTGGACCACCGACAACAAAGCATTGATAACCAGTCCCTCTTGACAAGGCATCTGGATGTGATTGCAAGAAGATAAAAGGTTTCACCAAATAACCAATGTAGAAGAGATCATGAACATCTCTGTAAAAATGCCACATATGTCACCAAACTTAAACATGTCAAAGGCAATAAAATCTGGAAATCCCACCAACTACTTAATGAGAAGAAACATAAAGTCAAAGACTTTAAACATTAAAGAAGACCCAATGTCCCAGTAATTGAGCAGGTAAGGAAAACTCGTATTCATTGCTGCCGAAAGTTCTTCACATTTACTAGGACTTGGTTCCTTGTATAACTCCTACTAAATTGAGATCTAATTGCCTCCTGAGGTGAAGGTAAAGAAATTGCTCAATGAGCCAGTAGCATCTCAACCAATGGGGAAGTAGAATTTTACACTTTCCTATCACAAATCAAAGAAAACTTCACGACTTAATAGTTCCAATGCAATTGATGCAAATGCGTCCAAAATTTACTAGCCATTTGAAAAATTGAAAATTATTAGTCTTTTGAAAAAAAATATGAGATCTCCCCACCAGCAGTTCCCCTTTCATGATATAGTGCTCAGTGTACCTCCCTGTCTTGAAAATCAGTCCAACTGACATGTAAAAAAGAAAGTGACAAGTAACAAAATATTGCTGTTGAACGTTTTTCCTTCTCAAAAGATATTGACTATTACCTAATGACCTAGTCCCCACGGAACAAATCTCCAAAATTAAGAATCATTAAAAGGACCCATAATTGCTCCTAAATTCTGTATGAACAACTCCTGAAGTTTCAATTTCTCAGAGATATGGAAGTATATCAATAACACCATGATAAATTTAGTTAAACTGTCCACTCATTTCTAGAACAATGCCTTATCTAAGTCAGGAACAACAGAAAATACTCATAACTCTCACATATACGATGTTCCGAACTTAGATGCCACCAACCTAAAACCTTAGAGTTGAAATAACAATGAGATGGATGGCTTTGAAGAGAAAATTAAATGAGAAAAGCCAAATTTACCAGGTCACTGCGTTCAAGCACCCTCCAAAGCTGCCTCCATATATCAAGGTTCTTCTCGAACGGTGTAAGGACAAGGTTCTCGTTTTCCTCAAGTCTGAGATACCATGGACATAATTAAGCAATGAAATGCACAATAAGCCAGGAATAGGTGAGCCATAGATAATATTCAATTAAATTGGTAAATGATCTGAGCAATTCATCGAAGAAATAAATAAGAAAAAAGTATTAGGGAAAACAGGAAAGCCTAATAAACAATGATGTTGCTCTTGCAAAATTTTGTCATCAAACAAAAGTTCCACCTTCGGAAAGAAAGAAAATATTCCATCATCTTCGACTAACCTGGCAAGACTTCTACGCCATATGAGAAAAGCTTGTCGCTCTCTGGAATCAAGTTCTTCGACGGACATATTTGAATTCCAAGGAGGCCTGAAAGCATGGCAGTAGTCAAATGTAAACTATAAGAACAAAGAAAGGCGCACAACAAATACTAGTACGAATGTGAAATCCCTAACAGATAGAATTACCGACCTGCGTGGAACTCGTAGACTGCTGGCATGCAAAGCCTCCTCCTCTTTCTGTAGTTTTCTCTTTTCCTCTGGCGGAGCATCACTAATTTCAGAGCTTCTATCTCTGTAAAACAATAACGTGACCAAGGCGTCAGATTTCGGGGATTAAATGGCCTAAATAAAATACAGAAAAATAAAGAACAACGTACAAGTTCCAAAAACGGCAAAATACATTAAGCAACATCTTCGAGAAAGAATGAAATCTGAAGCACTGGACTTACGTGTCGATTAGGAGATTCGGAACTGGATTATCCAAGGAGTGAATACGCTCTGCCTCCTCCGCCAGTTCAATCACAGCTTCAATGTCTCCAATATCGGTGACTGATTCAAGCACATGGCGCTGGCTTCGACTGATTGCGCGGCCCTTCTCTTTAGATTGCTGAATCAACTGGTTGTGATGCTTCACCAGAGCCCGGCCCAAGCCAGTTTTCTCGTTCTTCCCCATGTAGGCTCCTCCCAGACCAAAAACCCTAGGCACCCAATAAACCTCGCACGACGTCCCTTTGTATGCGACCTTTGACGGTGGCTTCTAGTTCTACCTCCAAGGATTTCCCTGAGCTGAGGGCTTTGCCCAAAGCCGCCACGCTGTAGAAACTTAAAAAGTTGGTCGATGGTCTGAGGCGTATACGCGGCAACACGACTGCGTTTCAGGGGTTGAAGGACGGCACCGCAGCCGGTAGCCGGTAGGGTTCCGATTTCACCGTTTTACGGGGACGGGTAAAGGATGATACGGACCCGGCCCGGGTCAAGTAATTCAAGTGAAAACATGGGTAGAAATGTGGTATTTTCAGTTTTTCACATGAATTACTTGAAATGTATTATTTTTAGCTGAAATGCAGATATTTTTTTTCCGTTTAAGGTAGGCCGATGGAGGCCCACGTATCTTAATGTGGCTCATCTTGGGCCGAGGCCCCAGCAAATCCTGATCTCTTCACCTAGGAATATACCCCGTCGCATAATGCCATCCATCTCGACTGGCTGCGCCATGGGCGCCCATCATTGGCGTCCATCATCATGGGGCCCCATCTAAGTCCGTTTCCGGTTCAATCGACTAGGCCGTAGGAAGCGCATTGTCGAGAAAATGAGAGCGTGTGGAAATCTATTTCGATTGAAAAGTATGGACTAGCGACTTTTTGGATTGTTTCCCGAAAGAGAGGAAATGAGACTTTTGGGACTTGACGTGGATCGTGGAACGAAAAAGACCCAACAGACAACCAATCGGAAGGAGTCGGACCTGCCACCGGTGAACAACTCCTACCAAATGGCATCACTCGCTTTCGGACCCTTTTAAACCGGTGAAGTTATGACAATTCACAATATCACGCGCGCCAGTGATTTCTTCATGCTTTAAACTGCGATTCTGCTCTCTTTATTCTCATGGCTACTTCTGTCAGAAGCTGCTGCTTTGTACCCTCCGGACAATCTCATAGGCGACTGTTACCCGGTCGTTCTCCCATAGTGATAGTTCGGTCTAAGTCGTTCGCCGCAATGGCTTCCGCTAGTCTTGTTCACACTGCTGGAATCTCCGAAACCTTCTCCAAGTTGAAACAACAAGGGAAAGTGAGTTTTTTTTTTTTTTTTTTTAATTGTTTTTTACGGTTCAAACTTCGAGTTAATCTTTAGGTTTTGGATGTTTGTTTCCATCAATATTTGTGCATTTTGATCCAATTGGAGTTGGACATTGTGTTTTTCGCCACTGAAGTCGCTAGTTGCCCTCATTTTACTGTTCTGAAAATTTGATGCTTCCTCTTTTGACTTCGCAATCTATTGTCGAATTTCTGCTGTACTCGTGATTATTAGGTTGTCTTTGTACTCTTAGAATGACCTATTGGCTGCCATCTATCGAATTATTTCATAGTTTTGCTTATGCGGTACGGATGCCTGCTGTAGTATCCCTGTTGTTAACAAAAGAAACATGTTCATGGTACTGAAGATCCATTTTCCTCAAATATGATACTGAAGATCCATAAAGCTTGAATATTTAGAATAGGAGATGCTAGAAGGGGCCCTGGGCTACTCTGTAAAATGAACATCTTATCTTTGGAATATAAAGGCTATTGTCATTTTGGAGTTTGAATTCCTATAAATGAGGATTTGTTAGACTTAATTTCTTTCTTTGAACATGAAAATCCCAAAGCACCATTTCTCCGGAAGATCTCTTAGGTACGTGGTCTCAAACTTCATTTTGAGAGGTTCCCAGTAACTTTGCTGATGAGGGGAGATTTTAGGGTGGTCACATTCGGGTTCTTGGGGCTAGGCCACTTGAGGGTGCTTCTTGAACTATATTGTTGAGATTGAGCATATCAGTTGATCGAGGTTTATTCTCTGGCAGCATGTCCATAGGAGTGCCTGAAGATTGGCAGACAATATGGTGAGGAGGGTACAGCAGCTCACTTTCAGGCCTTTTTGATTTCCTTTTTTACCTTATGATGTTTTAGTTTCTCTTTCTTCTTTGCTTTTTTCAATATTCCCAATTTTTTGCCCATTCTGGGCCAGCTTATTGAAGTCTCCCTTCTTGCTGACATTTTGGCTTTTTCATTTTGTTGTGTTTTCAGTTCCTTTAACAACAATATCTTGATTTTATAGGTAGCATTGATACCATATATTACAGCCGGTGATCCTGATCTAGCAACAACCGCAGAAGCCTTAAAAGTACTTGATAATGCTGGGTCCGACATTATTGAACTTGGTGTACCTTACTCTGATCCTCTGGCAGATGGTCCTGTAATTCAGGTCTGGGCACATTGTATGTTTTATTTTATTTTATTTTATTTGTCTTGAATGTTGGTTGTATTTGATTTTGTTCTTAAAGCAGTGTTCTATGTCATGTCCAGGCTGCTTCTACACGAGCATTAGCTAGAGGAACCAACTTTGCTGGAATTTTATCCATGTTAAAGCAGGTGGGACTATTCTGCACAACTTTGCTGGAAGCAACCAGTCGCCTGCACGCATACACACATACACACACATTTCTCATTTCCATCTATTTACTTGTTTATATATGCATTTTGTGCCCTTTCTCTAATAAGCACTTTCTTATTTGCATGCATGATTTTATGTTTTCATTTTTTATTTTTTAATTATTATCCTTCAAACTGGGTACATTCAGGAGATTCTTTCTTCAATGATTGACGTGTAATTTCAACATTTCCTAAATAGGTGGTTCCACAAATATCCTGCCCAATTGCATTGTTTTCGTACTACAATCCAATACTTAAGCGTGGGGTCGAAAAGTTTATGCATACTATAAATGATGCTGGTGTAAAAGGTAATATCCACTTTAGCTGATGTTGTTATTGCGGTGTCTTTTTTTATTTATTTATTTATTTTTGGTTATTGGAATGGTGTCTTTGGTTCTGTAAACTCAAAATATGATGAATAATGAGCCCTGAGTAATAGCTCAGGTGGTCTCAGGTGGGTAGATATCACGGGAGGTCTCGAGTTTGAGTCTCCTAGGAGACATTAGGTGGGGTAATGGGGTTCACTAGTTCAAAAAAAAAAAATGATGAATAATCTATTATGATTTAGGCAGTTTTCTTTAGCTACTGAATGGTGGTAATGTTTGATTGGTAATATATTTATATATTTGAAATGACATATACAAGTAGTCAATTAATTTATAATAATTTGGTGCGATGTGTTTCATTATTTAGACATTTTTTTTCTAAAATCAATTTTTATATTAGATGACTTATAATTTATTGTTAAATGAATCGTTTTATTATTTACTCAACCAGGTTTAGAACATTGTTTACCAAGCTCTTGTTATTTCAAGATTGTCTCATGTTAGTATATGATGGCTGCTTTGATACTCTCATGATTCTTGATTCTCATTGTCTCATGTTAGTATATGATGGCTGCTTTGATACTCTCATGATTCTTGATTCTCATTGTTTTCTTTTAAGTGTATTACTGGCTGAAACTTCCTTTATTCATGTGCTCTTCTTCTGTTTCTACTAATTCATTTTGCTGTAAATAAATGAGAATCAAGAATCATGAGAGTATCAAAGCATTTTTATTATTTACTCAACCAGGTTTAGAACATTGTTTACCATGCTCTTGTTATTTCAAGATTGTCTCATGTTAGTATATGATGGCTGCTTTGATACTCTCATGATTCTTGATTCTCATTGTCTCATGTTAGTATATGATGGCTGCTCTGATACTCTCATGATTCTTGATTCTCATTGTCTCATGTTAGTATATGATGGCTGCTTTGATACTCTCATGATTCTTGATTCTCATTGTTTTCTTTTAAGTGTATTACTGGCTGAAACTTCCTTTATTCATGTGCTCTTCTTCTGTTTCTACTAATTCATTTTGCTGTAAATAAATGCTAAGATGTTTTATGTTCTATTATGCTCATATACTTTTCATGATTAGAAACATGGATTGAACTAAGTTTGCCTTAAAATTAATTGGAATTTTTTTTTCAGGACTTGTGGTACCAGATGTCCCATTGGAGGAAACTGACATATTGAGAAAAGAAGCTGCCAAAAATAATGTTGAGCTAGTAAGTTTCCATATTTCTCTTCTTATCGTGGTACTTGGTTTGCAATAAGTATATGGCCTCAAACTTGAGAGGAGAGTTTCTTCAAACGGAACTTCAATCTGATTGTTAACAGATTTGTTTGTGGTAAATAAAAAGAATGTACTCAGGTGAAACTGAGCATCAGCTGAGTGGTCACATGTGGGAGTTATAATGGGTCTCGAGTTCAAGTCTTCTTGGGAGCATCAGGGTATGGGATTAAAATGTAGTTATAAGTACACAGCTCAAGTAGCTATCAGTAGAAATCAAACAGAAAATATTGTAGCGAAACACTAGTGCAAAATCTTAATATGGAATGTCAAAGATACCCTTGATAGGTTTCATGATCATTAGTTAATGAGTAAACGGTAGATCAGAAAAAGGAGGGGCTTAAACAACATCAGATTGTAGATCATTAGCCTGTATCCACTCATAAACAAAGCTGAACTGGTTGATTTGGTAACTTTTTAATTCCTTTGTGGAATCTTATTCCTCTTCTGAAAGTATCAGAATATTTCACTATATACCTTGGCGTAATGTAAATCAAGTGCAATATTGAGTGTCATGGTCAAGTTGGAAGACAGGTTGTTAAAAGCTAGTTTTTTTGTTTTTGTTATGCTATTCTTAAAAATGCTAGAGTTTTTCATTTCTTAGGATTCACTTGGTTGCAATAAATGCTTTTGTTTTGTTTCTCAATAAGGTGCTGCTTACTACACCAACCACTCCACCAAGTCGAATGAAAACCATTGTTGAAGCTTCTGAAGGGTTTGTTTACCTTGTGAGTTCATCTTCCCTGAGTTTTAATTCTCAAGTACATGTTCTTTTCATCCTTGGGTAATTTGTGTCTAAAGAGGCAGATTGGTACCTCTTTGGGCGAGGGTTGTTCATTGTTTTATGCTCAGTCATTGTTTTGTATTCTGGAAACCATCATCCACTTAAATTATTAAGACATGCTGTTTCTTTTAGTATTTGAACGCACCTTCCTTCTCTAAGCACTCACCTGTTCCCTGAAAAGCTATTTTGCCAGAATGAGTAGTAACAGGGCAAGGTCTTTATGTTGGAGAACTTTTCCTCTCAGCTTCACTATCAGTTTTGTATGTTTTTTTTTTACGCTTCCCTGTTGTGAAAGCACCAAAAGGTGGAGCTTTGGTCAACCTTTTCCTCCACTTAATGCCAAATTATCTTATAGGTAAGTTCAGTAGGAGTGACTGGCGCTCGCGCATCTGTCAATACAAGAGTAGAAGAACTTCTCAGAGAAATTAAAGAGGTTAGTCTTACTCCCGACGAAAGGCCTTCATGACGATCCTGTTGTATTTCTCGTTAGTGATAACTTGTCTTAATATATTCACTCCAAGATATGACTTTTCTTTCGTTTTTTTTTTCTTTAAAAAAAATGTCTCCCTAAACTACCTTTTGTGCTCAGTATTATTTGATATTTTACACATCGTCATGCATTCAAATAAGTTATTTCCGGTTTTTTTTTTTTTTTTTTTTTTTTTTTTTTTTGCATAATGATTACTGCCTCTGATAATTTTTCCTAAGATCTTTAAACATATCTGTTCACAACAAATCTTTTTATGAAGATTCTGTTGTTGTTTGTAACAGCAGACTTTGGTTGTCTGCCAAGGTGCAATATTTTAATATCTTAATCTCAGAAAATTGAGAGGCTTGTGGTTCTTTCTCTGATTTGCAGGCAACTGAAAAACCAGTGGCAGTCGGCTTTGGTATATCAAGTCCTGAACATGTGAAATTGGTGAGACACTGAAGAGGAAGCCAAACTCATCAAACAGATCTGATAATGTTGTCAACCGTCATTCTCGACCTTATATTAATGATCTGCTTTGTGTATGGCAGGTAGCAAGCTGGGGAGCAGATGGAGTTATTGTAGGCAGTGCCATGGTGAAGGTGTTGGGTTCGGCAAAATCATCGGAAGAAGCCTTGCAGAGCCTGGAAACCTTCACAAGGTCTCTTAAGGCCGGACTCCTTTAAGAACAGTTTAACAACTGATAAACTTCTCTGTTCCCCCTTTTGCTTCATTTTTATATATTTTCTTAATTTTATGGATAAGAGGAACATATATACTGTTGTATACATTTTATATTTGGAAGGAAGACAGTGCAGTATTGACCTATCCAGGGTGAATCCGGTGATTTTATTTTGTTATTTTACATAATCACGTAGCCTATCTATATATACAGACATTCGTACTTCCGTCACGAACATTGGACTATTGCCTATGATAATTTCACAACAGATTGGTACATTTATTTTATATGTAGATTATCTTTTATAGTTATTACGATAAAAAAAATAAATAGGCGTAGCAGAGCCCTTATAGCTCAGTGGTAGAGCGTCAGTCTTGTAAACTGAAGGTCCGTAGTTCGATCCTGCGTGAGGGCATATTAAATTTTTTTTTATTGTTTTCATTCATTACTGTTTTTCTCAGTAGACCCTACAAACCCAGAAAAGAAATGGAATCGAGAACTTTTTCCCTTTTTATTTTTGTTTCTTTCCATGCTTCACATCCTGCGTCTATCCGGACATACGACTTTCTGCCTAGCCAAACAGCCTCCCAGAAAGCAACACCATCTTATTATTGCCGTCCCCAGTCTTCAATATCCTCAACTGCCCTCTCCAGTTCAAGACCGCAATTGCAAGTGGCCAATAATACGAAGACTCATATACTACCCCATCCCGAATGTTCTCAACGCAAATTAAATGCAACATTATTGAAAGCCTTGGACCACAACGACTCCACCGTACCCAGTTGTACCAAACATTCATGCAGAAATGCAGTACTTGTTATTTAAATATCTGTCAAATGCAATTAACTTATGGTAAAGACTCAATGAGAAGATAGATATATATATATTAAGCATACAGACAACAGAGAGAGCTGAATAGTGAAACAGATACTAGAAATATTAATTGCCTTAAAAAAACGAGCTTACACCCTTTCGAAAAGGCAACAAACGTACACATGAAAAAACAAAAAAATCTAAATTCTCTCCACCCAAATTATTGATAGCTATAATGCTATATATATATATATATATATATTGGGAGCCTCATTCGATACGGCTCTGTTAATTAAGGTTGCAGGGTGTCGAAGAGACGCATCAGCGGAGGGCCATTTCATGGCCATCCTCTGATGCCTTACCCGAACACTGAAGTAGTAGTACTGTTAAAACGAACTACGTACGTAGCACACTTATGCATGCAAACATATCATCATGCACCATCGACTGCATAATTAGGTGGTGGCGCGAACGAGGGGAGAGTGAGGTGAGGCCAGGTTGTGCGGCGACATGACGTCGTCGACGTATCTTCCACGAATGGAGGAGAAGCTGAGCCTGAGATTCGCCTGAAACCTCCTGCTCTTCTTCGCCGGAACCGCCACCTCCCCCGACTGAAACATGAACGTCTTGATCCTCTGCAGCGCCACCTTCATGGTCTCGTCGTCCATGTTCGCGAAGCACACCCTGAACCAACCCGGTTCCGTGCAGTGGAACGACGACCCGGGCGAGACGTTGAGCTTCACCTCGTGGATTATGGTCCGCCAAAGACCCATCTCCGCCTCCACCGTCGCCTCCTTCAGCAGCTTCCTCAGGTCCATCCAGCAGAAGAGCCCCGCGTTGCTTCTCAAGCAGCTTATCCCGACGGGGGCGAGCCCCCGCGTGAAAGTCACGTACCTCTGCCCGAGCCGCCTCGCGCTCTCGGCGAGGAACTTGTCGACGAAGTCCTCGTCGGAGAGCATGGCAGCGACGAGGCGCTGGGTTTGGGTCGAAACCAGGCCGAAGCTCGACATTTTACGACCGCAATTGACCACGGCGTCGTTGTAGGAGTAGACGATCCCGACCCTGAAACCCGGGAAGCCCAGGTCTTTGGACAGGCTGTACACGATGTGGATGAGGTCCCTGTTGCACTCGATGCCTTCTTCCAGTATCTCCGAGATGCTGATGAAGTCGGGTTGGGCGAAGACGGTGGCGGCGTAGATTTCGTCGCAGACGAGATGGATGTTCTTCTCGTTGACGAAGGTCACGATGCTTCGCAGCGTCTGCCGGTCAAGAAGGGTCCCGAGCGGGTTCGAGGGGTTTGTGATCAGGACCCCCTTCACTCGTATATTCTCCTTTTGGGCCTTCTCGTAAGCGGCTTCCATGGCGGCTCTCGTCACCTTGAAATTGTTCGAGCTCTCGCCCACGACCGGGACGAGCTGCACCCCCGTTCGCCACCTCAGGTCTCGATCAAACCTGAGAAAAAAAAAAAAAAGATATTAATTAATTAATTACGGCAAATTGATAATTAATTAGTAGTTATGACTTATGAGACGGAAATTATAATTAAGAAGGAGATTAATTATTATGAGAATAACATACCCCGGGTAATACGGGGAAGGGACGAGGAAGGCGTCACCAGGGTCTGCCAAACAGAAGGCGACCATCTCGTGGGCCCCGGTGGCTCCACCGCTCATGACGATCCGATCGGGGTCGAACTTGGCTCGACCTCCTCTCACTTTCTCCATGAATTTCGCCACAGCCTGTACATATTCCATCAACGTCCCCATTATTAATTAATATCAATCTAAGACTTTGATTAAGAAGGGATTATAATAATAATAAATCTGATTATTTTTAATGGCGGCAACTTTTGTCATTTTGGAAGAAGAGTGGTGGGATGCTGTCAAGGACCAGTTGCCTGCCGCGATAGAAAATGGAAAATGGAAGAAGGGAAAACAAAGTCAACAATGAAGGTGGAGGAGAAAGTCTTTACATTTCTGAATTCGGGGAGGCCGTGGTAGTCCTGGAAGATTGCGGTTTCCTTGAACTCGGAGAGGCCCTCGGCGGTGCAGATGGAAGCCGAGGGGTTGTTCCGAATCCATTCCTCCACTATGTCAAACGAAAGCTGCAAATCAAAACGAACGAAAAATGAGCACAAATTTATATATAATAATTAACCCAGAACATGATAGATTAATGGAGGAAATAGAGGGAAAGCGGTGGTATGGTAGGAATACGATGATAATTACTTGATTCTCGGCGAGACCCATTTGTATAACCCCTTCGGGATTCTGGGTTGGGTGGAAAGGATCTCTGTCGTATGCCTTCCACCCGTCGAAATAAGGCGAGACCTCGCCGTGGCCGTCGCTAGTCGCGATTCTGGAGAGCAGGGAGAAGTCTTCGTTCACGGCCGCGAACGCCATTTCTCTTCTTCTAGCTTTGCAGTATTAAGATCAGGTCGACCGAAGAAATGGCGATGGATGGATGGCAGAGTATATAGTAGTGATCAGGAGGAATTGGAGAGGAAGTTGGATGAGGGAAGCAAGTGGAAAGGGCGGGGTATTTATAGGGGAAGAGGATGTGGAGAGGAGTAGTGTGAGACTGAGACCGTTCAACGTTCAACCTTCCAAATCGCCCTTAATTATGACATCCGAGCAAAAACAAGTCGCCGGAGGTGGGCATTTTCGTCTCCCTCTTTTTCAAGTCCAACTTAGCTTCAGCCCTAATTTTTGCCAAAAGGTGAATATGCAGCGGCCAATCGTGTCTGTGATGGATCAACAGTGGCTGGTGGACATGAAGAAGCCGAAGGTTCCCAAGAAGGAATATCTAGGCGTCTTTGATGTATGTCTATGTGGCAATAAATTAAACAAAAGGGGCGGCTCCCCTAAATCTTCCCTCTGTAAACACCACTTTACACGTACCAGTACCATGTCTCCCCTGTTTTCGGTAATTCCACATGCTACCGTGTTGCACAGGAGTCAGGAGGAGGAGTCAGGGACGACGTCCCCTCCCGAGCTAGGACGGTGAAGAAGACTACTTATTTTACTACAGCAGGAGGAGAGTGTATAATAATACAGTGCGTGACGCAGGCCCGCACCTTTCCACCTTAATTCGTTGCAGGTCCCACGCTTGCATGCATCCGTGAGACATGGTCCACATATATGGAGCCAGTAAGTTGGTTCCCATCCAAGGAATAAATGCACACGCTCAGTCCTAGTGCTTCCAGTTAAGTGCAGAAGCGCGTCTCGGGAGGTGCTGATTTGAGTCCTTGTCTGGAACCAGTTTTGGATATAATTTCCCTTTCTTTCTCAAACAGTCGAGGTTTCGTCTCTACATTACATTTGGGTTTAATTCAACACATTGTGCAAGACGAAATTAATTATGTAGGAGAACTAACTAATTATATTAATTGCTATATATATATATATATATATATATAAGATAAGATATAGATATATCCCTCTTCGTTAATTAAGAAGGAAGAGTAGTACGTGGGTTTTTGCATTTATGGGACGCGCCGACGCCTCCGTGTCAATCGTTCACATAACACAAATGGAAATAGAATGTGTTCTCTGCTGCTATGCTCTGTTCCATCGATCGTCGTTTATCTCCTTTCGCGCCTTTCGCCATGGAAAGTCAAAACTGTGAAGTGAGACCTCGTTCGCTCGATCAAATACCTGCTCAATACTCGTCGCAATGCATTTCTCACATTCATATTATTAATTTGACGGTAAGAAGTACGCAAGTAATATAATTACGGGAAGAAGGAAGGAAGGAAAATTTTATAAGCCGGTAATTATTAGTGATCGATATTAATGGATATATATATATATATATATATATATATATATATACGAGTGAATAATTGGTGGTTGAACTGAAACGCGTAAAGGGGTTCCCACTGCCGGCCCCCTTCCCGTCGGTGGGTTGATCCACGTACGATATACGGAAAGGAATAATATGGGAAGACGGAGACTCCGCATCTCCGGAGCCCCACATATCGCATGGTTCCATTAAAAACTTCTGGGTTGGTGTGATCACTCCTGGATTCGTATCCTTGAGTGATCAGGTGATCTTAATTCTCCTTGCGTCCTGTCACGATCTATAATCTATATGTCAGTAGTACTACTCATGCGTACGTATATATATATATATATATATAACACTGAATTTCGAGAGCATTTCAGTAGCTAGTAACACCGACAGTGGAATTACATATTGCAATATATATCTATCTAGTTTGTTTGGCCTGAATTTGTTTGCCTGAGTAATTTAGTACTCCTCCTGTGAAGCTTCTGCGAAAGGTAGTAGTAGTAGTACTGGGAAAACTTTTGTTCGGGAATTGGCCGTCCCAAGAATAATTCTGGCGAAGACCTTTTGACTCGCGGAGGAGCAGAAAAGACGAGACAACGTAGAGACAAATTAAGAGGAACAGAGGATGAATGTTGAAGAGCTGATGTCAACCACGCCATTGCAATTGTTTCTTTCATATTTGCGTAAGGAGAAAGGAGACCGCACGCTGAAACATACATGTATAAACGTGGATCGGCGAGGAAGAGAGAGAGAAAGAGGCGGTGGTGTACGTAAGCTTGGCGATCGAGTACCATGGTGGAGACAGGAACACGAGGCAAAATCTGCTTCCGCACGTGAATACCTTATCCATCTATCATTTCGCGATAGATATATATTACTACTCAACAGGAAAATTGTGAATGTAATTACTCACCTAAAGAAATAATTGCACCACGTACCATGAGCAGAGTCGTCTAAAGTCGACTCTGAAACCCAAAGGAACCAGCCGATTCAACCCATTTAATTAATTAAGATCCAAAAAAAAAACCATTTAATTAAACCAGAAACCCATTTTCCGATTCTTTCTGAATCAACTGGTTTTTAATGGGTCCGGACAGTGTTTTAAAAACTGAACCGAACCGGCCGGTCCGACCAGGTTAAACTAGAATCCAATACTCGTCTGGTTCTTATTGATTCGGTCCGTTCACTCTGTAACCAGCATTATTTTTGTCTTTTTTTTTATAGAAATATTAAATATATGTAACGTATATGTAGTGTATAATACTCAACGGTCCAACCCAATCTAAGCGGGTTCAACCAAAACCGGACATATATATATATATATATATAGCGCCGGTTGGTTTTACAACATTGAGTCGGGACCAATAAGATCACACTTAAAGGCATAAATCCAAAGAAATACATTTATTAAAGTCAAGCTTAACAATAAAGAAAAGTTTTGTATGAAAATGCACGTCGGTATGTATGGTAGGTTCGGACTTGGGAGACATGGATTTGCCGCCGATACGCACAAGGTTTTGTTGGATAGGGTTTCTGGGGCTCCTTTTATTTCGCCTTTCAACATTAGCTTTTGCTTTAAAGGCAAATGATCGGTGCAACGAACCCTCGCTTAAATGCAATACATCTGATTCGGTGCCCCCACTCCCAAGCCTCTTCTCCACCAGTTGCAACCGCGAATATATATATTACGCAGTATCAATAAAGAAACAATTAAAGGGATCCCAAGTTCCCAACACACACATATATATATATATATACTGCATCTGCATATATATCTCGAAAAAACACACACAAAACTAAAAAAAACGGCGTCGAGGTAATTTTTTTCAAGAATATATATATATATATATATATTTGCACTGTCTGCACTATCAGCAGCCCACTAAGGTTGTGTCGATAGTCGTTTGAGCAATTATTGGTCCCTATATATATAGCTAGCTATATATTTCTATATATTTCTCATCATTTAGTCATTTATTCGTCCAATATCATCCAAGTGGGCGAATGCTGGGACGTCGATACCGAGTGATCGTGGGTGTTAAGATATATGTTCTAATTTGACTCGTCTTAGCTATCTCTTTCTGGTGTGGGGTTAAGACGAAGTGGGTTGGTTGTTCAGAAAGGAACCAGTATAAGTTTCAGACAGGAAGCTCTCGATCATGTCCAAATTAAACGACTCGTGACCGAATGATCAGTATAAGTTTCAGAGTGGAAGAGTTTTGCAGCCATTTTGTTAGGCCACGCACGTTTCTTCAAAGAAGATGAATCTAAATATTGAACGCGCGCGCGCGCGTGTTCTTCTAGATCGGAGGCAAATTAGTTATTTTTCCATTTATATATGCAATACGCAAATATACTCTTCAAAGGGGGGGGGAGCAGGCTTGGATCAGAAAAGGTGGCTATAGCTAGGTTTAGTTCTACAGGTTCGATATATACCTGCATGCTGGTTTATAATTGGAATTTAAAAGGTTGGAACTTTCCCTGTTAGAGCGATCAAGGGGGGGAAGTTTCCACTGTACACGTCGCTAGCTAGCTTGTACGTTGTGGGTCTCTACACCTCTCAACTGTGTATCTATCTGAAACTCAACTGTTGTATATATTGTGAAGATCTTGAGATATGAATCTAATTATGGTTAAAAGGGCCTCAATTGCAGGTGATTTCCTGAATATTAAAATAGGAAAAATTAATTTAACGAATTAACACGTATAGACAGAAGTCTGCAGTTTGGTACGTACGTACGTATCATCTATCAAAGTGATTGGAATATAAAATGGTCTCTGCGTCTCCTCCGATGACGTGATGGCTTTCGCCAGAGCATGCAGTAGTTGTTAAGACTTAAGCGCTGATCTCATTCTCAACGTTAATTTTCTGATTAATTTGTAAGGCAAGTCCTTAAAAAGGTAAACAAATTGACCGTTGAAGGCGGCGAACCGTTAAATTCCTTTGACTTGTGGGGGAGGCCAGTCTTCCGCATAAAGAAGGAGCCTAAGCAGAGATTCATTTATAAAGAAGACGAGTCAAAGTTGAGGAAAGAGGTAGCGACGGACGATCCGAATCAAACCATCCGCTTAAATTAATTCATAAACTAACTATTAATTAGTTTATGTTTCATTTACCTATCGATGTTAGACACGGATGAACGACATTAATTAATTAAAAGAGAGGAATTAAGAGAGAGAGAGAGAGATCTGTAGACGATCAAATTAATTAATGTGGCAGTCAAAAGTAGTTTGTTTTTTTCTTCTAATATTAATTCTAAAGACCCTTTTGGTTGTTGGCGCGCTGCATGTTTATGAGAATTGCTTCTGGGGAATTTGGCTGGTCAATGTCGTCAAAGTATATAATTCTTTCTCTTCGTTCTATTAACGAAATTAATTTACGCTAATTAATCATAAGTAAGCGAATTAATTAATTTGTTGGGTTTTAATTCCGGGAATATTAATTGCCATCCACAGATTTTCTTAATTTTCGTGGCTGCGCGCTTTCGACTTTCAACTCTTCGAGTCAAATTAATTGATCAGCAAATTAATAAGCGTTCCATTCCTAAACGTATTTTGCTTTAATTCAGAGCTTAATTATTTACCACGAGTGGATTGACCATGCATGCGTGAACCCATTGTTTCTCTTCCGGTCTAAATTCTTCTGCTTAAGCCGTTTAGTAAAAGTAATCCTGATCACTCGAGTTTCTAAGAGGCTTCATACCCGATTTAAAATTAATATTACTCCTGCCAGGTTAATTATATATATATATATATATATATATACTAATAGTAAAAATAAATCGATATTTGGTCCCGCGAGTTAATTGTTAATTAATTAATGCAACTACTACTACTACTGCTACTACTGGGGACTTTGATGCTACGTTCCAGCAGAAACGATCGAGATGGACACATAAACAAATAACCAAAGTTTATCCAAAAACCGGGCAAAACATTCCGTTGATCATGTATCCGTGTTCGACTTTATAGATAGATAATTTAAGCTTATCATCATCACTATAATTTCAATTAAACGCGAGACCTGCAACGACGTGGGATCGATCCATAATTGAAGTTGTTCTTAATATACATATATAATGTATCAGTTCTTCTCTTGTATATATATATATATATATATGACCTCACGAGGAAGGAAATTAACTTGAAACTTCTCCATATATTTTATGAGTTCGTGCCGATATATGTCGGGGGAATACGCAAGGATACTGCATTCACTCCATATTTATATATATGCAGTAGTGGGTGCCCGATAATCTGATACTTGCTAGCTCACACCCACCAATGGCCAGTTCCAAACAGCTGTTTTGCTTCCAAATTAAAATCTTAATCTCTGCTCCCGTGCTCCTGTTTATTCTACCTATTAATAACGTATTGGGGTAGGTACGAATATATATTATTAAGTCTTATAATTATATAATTAATTAAGACTTTTTAAGTTCTGTATATATATCATCTGATCACCATGCACCCGTCCAAGATGCTAGGTACCTCTCCGCAGCAATCCAAATCTTTGTCAGTTTCGGACGTCTTTTGAGTGTGTGTTTGGAGAAACAGGGTTGGACTGTATTACATAACTCATTAATTAGTACTCTGCTTTCCAGCAAATTACGAAGATCATGACATGACTACGAACGTACGTCGGTGGGGGAATTTGTATATAGAATAGACAGGGAAAAGAAGGGAAGAAAAGAAAAGAAAAGAGTAAGATCGAAGCGCCATCCAAGTTGGATTAATATTGGTGCAAGCATAAGCAGACCAGAAATAATCATCCGTGACGTAGGACGCGCGATGAACCCAGATGATGAAACATAATTTAATTCGTTCCCAAATAGAAGTTTGGCATGCATCGTCGTCTCTCCGGATAACTCGCTTTCTTCGGAGAGAGAGAGTTGGGCAAGTCGTAGTTAATTCGTGTCATTAATACAATTCATGGGTCTGCAGCTTAGACATTTATTCCATGGATAACGATGGTGGATGTTCTGCGATTTCCAATTTCTAAGCCGGCACCGGCTTAATTTGGACTTTCAACCTATCTCGATCTAGCAAATTAACACCAGTCATGGTCTCCGTCGCAGACAGACAAAAGTCCCATCTCGATCCGACTCTTTACATACTAGTCTTTAATTTCGCGACAACCGCTACAGTTGTATTTAGGAAATCAAACTGATTAATTAATTCACTGCAGTTCTTCGATTTAAGAGTTTGTGATGGACTGATGGGTATTTTATATATAATCGGGTTACTGCTACGAATTTCTAGTGAGGCAAGAAATTAAGAACGTGAACAGGAATATTTTCAAATTTCAAAGAGGGAGTCCAATGTTTGATCGGACTAGACTGCGCCAGTGTTTTAAACATTTGCGGCTGCGGCCATGGCTGTGTTCAATTCTGCTTGCGCGAATACCTGAAATTGGAGTTCTTCTTACTTCTGTATGCACCGACTTTCAACGGTCTAAAAGCTAGCTTCATATATCGTTCAACTGGTTGAAGCTCACTTTTTATTGCAATATTCTTTCTTTCCGCAAAGCTAAAAGCAACAGAAATGTGTTAGATTTTGTCATGACCACGAAGATTCTTAATTAGAAGAAATCAAACCCAGATTCTCAATTCAATTGATCATATATGTTATGGATGATATATAGTTAATTAATTCTAATGGTGTTTTATTCAACAATATTACTGGGCTGATAGCTGATGTTTCATCGTGAAGTACTCGAGTCTTCCAGTACTCAATTATATATGTACAAGCACCTGCTGCATGTTGTTAATTATTATGCATTTAAGCTTATGGAACAATAACGGTTAATTAGTCGCCAATCTTCTTAATTTAATGGGGTGTCAAAGTTAAATTATATAGATTTTTTCATTTCCCTGATCAAATTGTCTAAAAAAAATCCAAATATGTAATAAAGAAAAAAATATCTGAGATTAATTCATATCTATGGCCAGAGCATATGGATTTCTAGTCATTAATTTCACTGCCTTTTACCAAATAAATACCAATAGTTCAAATTAAGTTGTGCGTGGCTTGAATTTTGTAACGTTTAGGATATATATAATTAATCAAAACTGTGAAAACTCAGTGAAGAAGATGAGATTACAAGAATATTTGTCGTCACTTAGTTAAAGCCGTCGTGACATATTTTATGTTGCATGACAATTCCAGAGTGTCTCATAAGCTTGATGCCGTTGTGCATGATCAGTTGCGGTAATCAAATGTGAGACATTCCCCTGCAGTCTTCCACCAACAACGATGCATATATATATATATATATATATATATATATATATATATTGTTGCATGAATTCTAGTACTGTCATGATGAAATGAAACTTTAGCGTGCGTGTATAATTAATATTACCAAATGCAGATGTACCTACATGATGAAATATTTGAGATATTAATTCCCCACTGACAATAGCTTGAATTTTCCGACGTTCATGAGCTGCAAAATATTCCAAGGACATCTTTCTATGCTGATCGATAAATATATAAGAAAAAACAGCAAGGAGACAAAGAGACCATGCATGCACCTTCCAGGACGCACGTACGCAGATGCTTTGCAATTTCTCGTATGGAAGCAAAGCAGAGGAATATGAGCGTCATGTCACACCGAGATGCCACCGACTAATTAAATCATGACCAGAAGAAATTTTAATTTTGGTGTCAATATTAAACATAGCTTATATTTTCTTTTTTTCAATATTAAAAAGGGTCAAAGACAATTGGGTCAGGCCGTATGGATTAACCCATTTACAAAACACATTTAATTAACCCCTTCCCAGTTGGGCCGTCCCAACCTGAACCCAACCCCATTCTCGCCCTCGTAGTTGTGCAGTTAATTAACCTAGTTGAGATTAATGTAAATACTATATATATTATATAAATGATAACGAGTATATTGTAACATTATAGTAAATATGCTAAGTTTTACGCAACAAATTAATATATGAGCTCTGATGTGAATTAGAAATACAATGTCACACGTTGATGATCCAAAGACTAGTGGTGTACTTTATGATTAATTAATTAGAAAGTGGTTTAATTAACTCATCCATGCATCTGCCGGAAGAATAGTAAAATTAACCACAGAAAAAACCTAACATGCATGTATACAATATTCAAATAGACGAATTAATGGCAAGAGTGATCAAACATTCCAGACAAATTAAAAGAAGACTTGTACGTACGTGGTAATTTTATATCCAGAAATTAACCTGGCCATTCGAGAATGAGAAAAGTTTACAGCAGTCAAACTAGCTAGCCCAGATTTTCCGATAAAGAAGAAGACCTTTTGGCTGTTGAAAGGTGAAAATATTGGACTTCTTGCATTCAAAGCAGAGGTTGAAAGGTGAAACTAAGGTACTATTTTTAATGAACCATGCATTTTAAGTTTCCAAATCAATTTGTATGGTCTATAAATTATACTTGTAGGCCACCGTCCACAGATTTTTCTTTCTTGCACGGCTAGCTGTCGCGATTTCCAAAAGCATATTAATGCGTTATTTTTTCTTCGTGAGTGGTAATAATATATATATATATATATATATATATATCCGCGTTCGTGAGCACGTACGTTTGGGTTCTGCTTTGAATCTTATAAGAAAATGGTTAGAAACTTTACTGGGTCCTAATCCCATAGTACTACTAGCTAGTACTGGCTGCATGCGGATGCAGATGATCGATCAGTATCTTAATGAATTATGTGAGATTAAGTAAACATTCCCTATCAGCTAGCATTGCTGCACACTAGCTGTTACCCACTCGAACAACTCCGATAGATAGTTTAAAGCTAGAATATACTGCGTTAATGACTAGGAAGAAGCTTCATCGAAGTGGTTGGTCTTACGTTCTAATTTATATCATTCTTTGTATCTGATGCAAATGACAGGGAAAAGAAGGTCCCTCCGACTGTCCCTCCTCGACCTCCTCCAACCAACATATCTGCTCTAATGTGTGGTGTATCAAAATATGCATGCCCCCTCTTCTGGGTGCTAAAAAAACTGGAACACCCGTGCTGCTGATCGATGGACAACTAGCTAGCTGTTTCAATACAATTAAGAAAAAAAAACCCGCGCGCGCTCGTGCATACTATTATTAATAAATTTGGATGTCAAAATATGGTCTCTTGCTCAGGGAACAGGATGATGATCCTTGTATGTATATATATATATATATATATAAGCCAAGAAGCTGTTTCAAAATTAAACAAGCGGTGTGAGGGAGGATCGAATCGTCGATGACATGAGTGGATGGGTACAGATGAAACTTCGCTCTCTCTACATTATGGGTCTCCAAAAGTAGTGATGAAATGCTGGGTCTTCTTAATTTGTCTCTCTCCACTGCATTTATCAGTCGGCACCGCTTAATTAGTTTTTCCATGCATGCCCCAGTTCTTCAAAATTAAATAGACAGAAATGGTGGCCTCTTCCGAAAGACAAAAGTAGTCCAATCTGCATCAGCAGCTCGCAAGCAACAACTATATATGACAAGAAAAGTACTTATAGCATCTGGAAGGATGAAAACCGCGAGCTCTGCTGCTCGTTTTGGACATAAATCTAAACATTAATGTCCAGTCCAGCTGCCAGCACGTTCTTTTCAAAGTCCGGAAATATATAGAATAGAACATCTGGATCTATTTAATTTAGCATTCCCATCGCTCTTGCAGCTTACTTTAATTAATTTCTTTCGAAGAAAGTTGAAAACAAGAGATCTTCCAGACTTATAAACAGGGACACGACGAAGATCTTGAATGATATTTATAGTACAAATATTGGCCGAGCCTGTCAAGGATCCTTAATTAATTCCCATTTCCCACCTCGGTCGGTGAGTCATTTTTCTGGGGCGCTGGGGCCGGACCCTGAAGAAAATGTCACTCCATCTCTAGAGGGACAGATTTTTGTTCTAGCGCTACGTGTGGTTCGAAGGACTCAGATTGAGTGTTGTTGACTTCTTGTTGTGCGAGTTTGTTTAGATCAAGCCTGGCCAACTCACCTGCAGATTGGGTTCTGTAATATATATTGACTACTGTAAGTGATTAAGGACTATTATATTACATTTAATAGAGATGAGTACGTACGTTGGCCTAATTAATTAGTAAGTATAACAGCAAGGTGGATTTACCAACCAAAACCTAACCAGCTAAACTCGTGTGATCATATATAGAGAATGACTAGCAGCTTGATTATTTATAATGCTTTATTACTTACAAACTAAGGGCATCTATTATTCAATTCGATCATATATATGCCTAATAATAACTTAAAATTAAATCATCATCAACTAATAAAATCCTTACTAATTAACTGATGCATGAGATTGCTATACGTACAGTTTGCAAATGGGTTACCTGCAATTAATATGATCATGATCATTAATTTGAACAAAGTTGCCTTCAGTATATTGCTCATTTTAAGTACTACATGTATATATTTTGCTTCTGACAATTAATTAATTACCATCTATCCATTAATATTTAACATGTCATTATGTGACCAAGTTAGTTCAACTAATGTTTGATTACCATTTCTTAATTATGGATGAGTTGTAGACACTATATATACTGATTGAAGTACTATATATATATAAAAGGACCTCTTAGAAAGTTCCTCTAATCACTATGTCAGGCATTTCTTAATATTTTCTAGTTAACCATATATATATAGACAAATAATTAAGCACTTGTCAATCCTTCAATTGGGTATGGATTAGAACGACTGTACCAAGTTCAACAACCTTTGAGGTAGATTAATTACACAACCCAACCCAGTGGGTAATAACTAATAATAATATTTCCCGAACATTTTTCTGCTCACTTGGAGGAGATGCCACCTCATCTTAGCTAGGTTCCTCCCAAGAGTATACAATTATAACTTGGTTTAATTAGATGAGAACGTTGAGAAATGAAATAAGGAAGAGGGATACTGATGTGATATAAACCCAAACGGGCAGTTTCTGTCCAAACTGAGCTGCAAAAGAATTAATATTTAAATAAACGATAGAGATTAAGGAAATTAAGACATATATACAAGAGCAAATCAGAAAGTATACAGTAACAGTTGAGTGAGAAATAGACGAAAGTTAGACGAAAAGGAGAAGAAGAAAAACTGTCCTTGAAACTCGAAAGAAAACCTGATCGACATTTGTTGCGTTTTAAACACTTGTTTCAGTCCATATCCAAATCCGAATTCTGCTTTTGCTGAACTTTCAACGTTCTAAAAGCTATATATACTTATATATATATATATATATATATATATGTACACTCATTGTCTCGTCAGTCGTCTCTCAATCCTCATGGCTTGAATATATACTAGCTTGAATGACGTCTGTGTGTATATATACTTATATATGTGACTTCTACCAGCGGTAGTACTACTTACTACCTACGTGCGCGAGGTTCGAATTTCTAAAAATAGACACGAAGAGGTTTGACCTATGACGCGACTGTGACTCACCCACCAACTTCTTGTTTATTAATCCGACATGGATCATATATTACAGTAATTCTTTGATGTATATGTTTCAGAGAGGAGACGTACCGTAGTAGACATGAGATCAAAATAATCCTATTTGGATCTGCCGGCGGACACTTATCTTTACGACGTACCGTGACAGAAGCGGCGTGAAGAACGATCAAGAAAGTCTTTCATGGGAGAAGAAGTGAGAAGTGAGAAGTGAGAAGCCTGCCATCTGTACGCTTCTTGTGACCCCCCAACTTGGAAATTCGGTGAGGCCTCCACTAACTACGAGGAATGGTTGGTTGTTACATCTTTTACGTACGTACCTCTCCGATATCGATCGAGACAGCAGGGGCCCCGGCCGGGCATGGCAACCCCTTGCCACTTTCTTTATTCATGTATTTGTACATATATTACATGGAATTGTAAGTTACTAGTAAGTTACATGTTGTGGAGACAAGGAAGAAGACAGTGGACCCCATAGCGCAGCCGTGAGAAAACAGAGAAAGAGACAACGGGACAAGTAAGTAAGGTAGGTGTCGTTTCACTCTCTGCAATCTAATGTCGGTGGTTTTAATGCACTCCTGGACGAAGACGTGGCTGCCGCTCGTTCCGTTTCCCGGCAGTCGCGAACGGCCCCTTTCCCCGATTTGGTGTCACCCTTTTCCGAGCCAACTGTTCGAAGAGTGACGAGCTAGGGAAATAATTAAACAAGTTCTACTTCTTTCTCTCTCGGTTTTTAAAAAAAAAAAAATCGAAACACGCCGTGGCATTCACTACTGGGTTCAATTTGTTCGTTCGTCTCTCCATTGAAATGCAGGTTGAGGGACCACTGGGTTTGCCTTTGCCACCTATATATGGAGGAGGTGGCGCCGCTTGCGCAAGTATGACGACGAGGGACGACACCAGGATCGATCTACTTACCTGCTCTTCTTCTTCTTCTTGCGTTATGTGTGTGTTGTGTGTGTCATGTCACTGAGATTACGAGTAAAAATGTTTACCGAGAAAAGATAATATTCGTAGCAGAGAGACAGAAGGGAAAGAAAGTCCTTTCTCTGTCGTGTATTTGCGTCCATTAATTCCGCTCTGCGGTCTGTAGACTCTGTACAAGTTGTGGGACTTTCACTAATTGCGAAAAATTAATTACCGAAAACGGGGGTGGAATATATCTTAGTTGAAGAGGAAGGGAGTAGTAAGTAAGTGCTTGTGAGAAAGTCCAGCCGCCCAGGCCATTTTTTGTCTTGCAAAAGTCAGCTCATTCTTATCAGAAAATGTGGGGGAGATTTCTTTAACTGGGTGTTTGGAGGGGAGGCCGAGCGAAGCGACCTTCATGCGAAACTTCATGAGTTTGCCTCCGCACCAAGAAATGTTGGTACCTGCTATCTACTCCATCTGGGAGACGACCTTAGCACTGTTACCTCCTATATTCTCACAAAAGATGGAAAAATGGAGGTAGGAAGAATTACCCACATGGGAAGACCGATTTAACTTGGATTTCTCCTGCGCTTTGGAATGTTGAACGTTGAAACTAGAAAGGTCTCGCAACGCAGTACTTACATCCCAGCTGCAGCCTTCTCTATAAATTCCCCTCTCGCGCCCTTTCTCTATGAATTCCCACCTTGCTTTAGTTCTCTCTCTTCTTCACATATTCTCCGGCCTCCCTGCTCCCTACTGGATCTTCAATTCTTTGCTTGCTCTTCATTAACTTGTTCTCAAAGTAGTCTTGGAGATCTTCCATCTTGAGTAGCAATTAATTTGAAGGTGGTGAGGCTTGCTAGTTCAGAGTAGTTCAGACATGGCTTGTGCTCACTCCTTGCTGTCAAGAATTGCTTCGAGCGACGGCCATGGTGAAAACTCCCCTTACTTCGATGGCTGGAAGGCTTATGATACCGATCCTTTCCACCCCACTCGGAACCCTGAGGGGGTTATCCAGATGGGTCTCGCTGAAAATCAGGTAAATTATACCGAACATGCATGTTTTTAGAGCTCTTTTCAAATGGAGTAATTATAAATATGTTCACCGGCTTGTTGCCATTGTTGTCTCTGCTTTGCAGCTATCGCTTGACTTAATCCAGGACTGGATTAGGCAAAACCCGTCGGCTTCCATCTGCACCTCCGATGGCATTTCAGAATTCAAGGACACGGCCATCTTCCAGGACTACCATGGCTTACCCACATTCAGAAACGTAAACACCAAATCTCCACCCTGTTTTTTCTTTTACAAAACCATAATTTATATCAGTGTGTCTCGTGAGTTGGAATATTTATGGTTCCTGTTCTTATTAATTAATTAGCTCATTAATACATACAAGTCATATTATAAATATATAACTGGTTCAAAAGTGGACCTCTCTAAGAATATATTCCGATGCTTGTGAACAGGCTGTTGCCAAGTTCATGGAGAAAGTCAGAGGAGGTAAAGCCAAGTTCGACCCAGACCGGGTGGTCATGAGCGGTGGCGCCACGGGTGCTACCGAGACCGTTGCTTTCTGCTTGGCTGACCCCGGCGATGCCTTCCTCGTCCCTTCCCCTTATTATCCAGCGTAAGCAGTTTTCTCTTCTTAATTTGAAGCTTTCCAATAAATATATATATATATATATATATATATATATATATATATATATATATATATATATATGTGTGTGTCTGTCTGTGTGTGTAATACTGATTATTATTATTATTCACAACAACATATTAAATAATTAATTACCGGTGGATATATTGACTTCTTTTTTCCGTATATTTATATTGCATTAATTTGTTCAGGTTTAACCGGGACTTGAGGTGGCGCACCGGAGTGCAGCTACTCCCCGTCGTGTGCGAGAGCTCCAACGATTTCAAGATCACGAGAGAGGCTTTAGAAGCCGCTTACGCGAACGCCCAATTAGCTAAGATAAGAGTGAAAGGGTTGATCATCGCCAACCCCTCGAACCCACTCGGCACCCTCTTGGACAGAGAAACCCTCAAAAGCGTTGTAAGCTTCATCACCCAAAAGAACATCCACCTCATCTGCGACGAGATCTACTCGGCCACCGTCTTCGCACACCCCAGTCTCGTCAGCGTTGCCGAGATTGTAGAAGAAGAAGAAAATCATCATGGCGTCGCCGAGTACTGCAACAGGGACCTCATCCACATCATCTACAGTCTCTCCAAAGATTTCGGACTCCCGGGCTTCCGGGTCGGGATCATTTACTCCTACAACGACAAGGTCGTGAACGTCGCTCGTAAGATGTCGAGCTTCGGCCTGGTGTCGACCCAAACCCAGCGCCTGGTAGCGTCCATGCTGTCGGACGAAGAGTTCACGGACGCGTACTTGGCGGAGAGCGCGAGGAGGCTGGCCACGAGGCACAAGATCTTCACCATGGGTCTCGCCGGGGTGGGCATAAACTATTTGAAGGGCAACGCGGGGCTCTTTATCTGGATGGACCTGAGAAAGCTCCTGAAGGAGCCGACGTTCGAAGGGGAGATGGGTCTGTGGCGGACCATCATCCACGAGGTGAAGCTCAACGTCTCGCCCGGGTCGTCCTTCCATTGCTCCGAACCCGGGTGGTTCAGGGTCTGCTTCGCCAACATGGACGACGAGACCATGAAGGTGGCCCTGCACCGGATTCGCAAGTTCATGGTTCAGGCCCACGAGGCGGTGGTTCCGGCGAAGAACCGGCGGTGGAAGAACAGCCTCCGCCTCAGCTTCTCTACCATCGGGAACAGATTCGACGACGTCATCATGTCGCCTCATGCAACCTCTCCTCGCTCTCCGCTCGTTACCACCTGAATTATATACAAATATATATAATCATATTTTTGCATGCTTAGAAGCGTGCTAATTAATTGGTAATATATAGCAATTAGGGTCAAGACTGATCAAGAGCCAAAGTTGTTGGGGCTCTTGTGTGATCCATTTTTTTTTCCCTCCCAGTCCCATGTGTTGCCTAATAAATTTTGGGAGAGGATTAAAGGGATTTAATTCCGACTTTTTTTTTTTTGGCAGTGTTCTTGTTTTTCCTTGGGCTAATATTTGTGCCTTTGTAAACCCCGTTTTTGGAGGCATGGAATAGTAAATGTCTGGTCTGTTGACTGTTGTTCGTCTTATATATATATATATATATATATATATATATATCTCTTCTTCTAAGTTTTTACATTTTGACCGAGACATTGGGATTTTACTTGCTCTGACTTATGACTTATGACTTCTGACTTTTTGACTTCTAAGTCCAAAATAAGACAGACGCCACTGGTGGTTGCAATTTGCAAGGGCAGTCAAAAGAGAAAGTCCCACAAGTCAACGCTTGAATCTTTCCTTCGCGCGCACGGGGAAGATGAATCCCGTAACACGTGATTCTTACTTAAATATAATTCTGGACCCACGTAGGATTCGAGAGGATCAACTCCGTGCCAAAAAAAAAAAAAATAAATAAAAAAAAAAAAAAAAAAAAAAAAAAAATATATATATATATATATATATATAAAATGTTATAATAATGCTTTTATCGATCGCCATGAAATAAAAGCAGTTTTTTTGGAGAAAAAGAGGAATCGTGATGCCATTATACTATATATGATGGCTATGGCTATATATATGGGTATATATGTTAATTGATTACAAATAAGTACATCGATCTCTAATGGAGTCATTCACAAGTTCACATTTGTTCACAGTTTCATATATATATATATGGGTAGTAATTAATTATAAGGCAGCTGGTCTCGAGCAAAACGAGTTGTACTGGTAGGTTCATGTAGAAAATGATACAGCTTCAGCATTTTCATTTCTTTTAATGATTTCATGTTGTTGTAGTACTTAGAAGACCGAATTGTAGTGTAGGCTCTTCAAATGAACTCAACCAAAGGGTCATCATCAATACTCTTGTTCCTTATGGCCAACAAAGTCTGTGGTACGTACGCCTCGTGTGATGGTGGGGTGGTCAACATGACCCGTTAAATTTGATTTCACACTTAGTGTGAATGGTATGAAGGAGAGGAAATGTGCCTCACAGTCACATGCCTTGTTGCTATTAAAGAAGGTACATATACTTCACAAGGGGTCATTTTGTTATTTCATTTGAAACGTTTTAAGTATTGGATTTGATGGTCAGTTTTTCGTTCATACGTGAGATTAATGTTTTGGATGTTATTTTTGCTTTGATTGATGTATTTATGGAAGATATGATGAACACATGAGGGGAAGAGTTAGTGGACGTCTTGTAAATGTTTTGTGATTTTCAAATATATGGCCTCTTTCACATTGTCGAGTTTTTGTGATTATTATATTTTTGTATTTGACATTCAAAGGTTGGTTAGTAAATTTAGATATATTTTTTAATTATTGATTACAAGTTGAAGCGAGTGGGTATCTAAGTAGAGACCGACTTGAATTGGGCTGAAACATGAAGCACGCTCGTTAGCAGCTCAAGCCCAGTTTGAGTTGACTAAAAAAGGGTCTGGATTTGCTTTAAATAGGGCCCGTTTAGGCCCACTTAACATGAAATGTGTATGGCATCTATTTTCACATGAAATGTGGTATTTTCAGGTTGAAATATGATATATTTTTTCCGTTTATCGTGGGCCCAATGAGGGGCACATGGCGCGTTTAATGGCCCATGACACTGAAAATTTGAACCCTATAAAATAATCCAAGATCAAACTTCAGGCTGGGCTTAATGTGGCGGCCCACTGGATCTATGAAATTAAGAGAGATCAATGTAAGTGCTTTGATATTTTTAATTATAAAAGGGAAGGAATTTAAATTTGAGTGGAATTTATTGCTAGTTGATATCATCACTTTGCACTAACCACCCTTACTTAACACTATCAAAATTTTGGATTAAAAAAAAGAAAAAAGAAAAAAGAAAAAAGAAAAAAGAAAAAGAAAAGAAAACACTCTTTATCAAAATGGGTGCAAATATTTAAATCGGTGCGTATCGGTACTTATCGGACGATACGCATTCATTTCCAGAGGGGTTACAAAACGTAACCCTGATAGAGGGGCGTAATCTGTAATCCCCTTGCCAAAATCCGATACGGTCAACCCGTTATATCTATCAATCAACTGTGTGCAATTTTCCGGGGGCGGAGGACGACGTTCAGAGGATTCTTCATGACGGTCGTGAATTCCCGCTTCCCGGTGAGATCCACCTCTTCTCCCTCTTTCGTTTTCCACTCGAATTCCATCACCAAATTGGCCACGAAATACTCCAAATGCAGCATGGCGAGACCGAGCCCCGGGCAGATCCTCCGACCGGCGCCGAAAGGCATCATCTTGATTTCACGGGTACCCGTTATATCCACTTCTTCTTCCCCCTCCAGAAACCTCTCCGGCTTGAACTCCATCGGGTCCTTCCACACCTTCTCGTCCATCGCCATGTCCGCCACCGTGAAGTTTACGTTCGTCCCTTTGGGAATCACATACCCATTAATCTCCCCCTCTTCCTTCGCCACGTGAGGGAGCAAGAAAGACGTCGGTGGGTGGCGTCGCAGGGCCTCCATCACCACGGCCTTGAGATATTTCATCTTCTGTAACTCCTCCTCTGTAATGAAATCGGCGGCGGGTACCTGGGACGTCCTCTGTTTCACGATTCCATGGATTTCTTCCACCAATTTGGCCTGTATTTGGGGGTATTTGACAAGATTGGCCATTATCCACTGCGCAGCCGTCGACGTGGTGTCCGTCCCCGCGATCAGAATTTCCGAACAGAGACCGAGAATCTCTTCTTCGGTGAGCTTCCTGCCCCCCTCGTCCGGAAGCTCGAGGTTGAAAAGGGAATCGACGTACGAAAACTCGAAACTGTTTCCCCCTTCCCTCTCCTCGCGCCCTTCTTTCGTCTGCGCCTCCTTCCTCGCTCGAATAAGAGGCAGAAGCACGTCCGCCTGTCTCTTCCGAATCCTCAAAAGATCGTGCCACCTCTTGCGGAACACCCATTTCCCGATCCGAGGGGAAAACGACAAGACATTGAATCTGCGCAGATTCAAAAGCATATCCCTCTGCGCTTTCTCGATCTCCCGGACCACCTCTTCGTCCACCCTCTGCCCAAAGCACATAAACACGAGCAAACAGAACGTGGCGAACTGGAACTGCTCCATGACGCGAACGCTACCCGCCGATTCGCACTCCGATCGGAGCTTCCGGATGAGGAGATCCAAAACCCAGCTGCGGCCCTCGCCGTAGGACTTGATGCGGGACGGGTGGAGGATCTCGGTCATGAGGTTGCGGCGGAGGAGGCGCCAGACGGGGCCGTAGGCGGAGTTGTTGATGTTCTGCTGGACGGCGCCAAGGATGCGCCCGATCGCGGTCGGCGGAGGACGATCGGCGAAGGTGGCGCCTTTTCCGACGAGGGCGTCGTGGGCGAGGGTGCGGTCGCAGACGAAGACGACGGAGCGAGACCCGATGCGGAGGGTAATGGCGGGGCCGTAACGGCCCCTGATTTCTCTGAGAATCGACTCTATCTCGTTCAATGATTTGGTTAACCAGTAAACGTTGCCGATGATGGGTAGTGCGACCGGACCCGGCGGAAGCTTCGCTTTCTTCTGCTTGCCGGACGACAGCAAGAAAGCGACGCCGGCGGCGATTATGAGAGAGAGAAGAACAATGGAGTAAAGCTCCATGTGTATGGATATGGTATTATTAGCACGGGACCGAATTGGAGAAAATAAATTCTTCAATGCACATGAGATTTTTCTTCGGAATGGAATTTTTGAGCTGTTCAGCTTCTTCCCCTCTTATAAGGGGGAGTGAGAATCGGAGAGGAATGGTTTCCTTTCTAAGTTTATACTGTTTGTTTATTTGTGTTTCTTTTAATGATCTAACAAAAACAAAGTGATAGTAAGACTTTCTTCTACTGTCTTTTTCTTGCAGGGCAAGTCTCCATATTTTCCATAAGCATGGCTGCTCTCTTTGCTGGGATGGATGATTAGGGTAAAAAAAAAAAAAAAAAAAAAAAATTCTCCGTTTTGTTATTTCGACGAAGGCAAACCAATTGAGGCATACTTCACTGCTGACGCCAAGAACGAAGGAAGAAGACAAGGCGCGTTAATGGAGGTGGCTTGATCGCGACTTCTCTGCCCTATCGTCTTCCTTTCACACGGTGGACGGATTCAGAATTTCCAGGGCTATTGATTGATATTTGGATAGTAATTAGTAAACGCCGATAGCTTGTCAAACGCCTGAACTAATAACTTCGTCAATCGTCATATCATTTCTTTCTTGCGGAAAAGCCACTTTTATAATCGTCTGACTATTTTGCTGTATAAATTAAATGAAGCGTCACTGTCGCCTTCGTGGTTAATCGGTTAGATAATTAAATAATAAGAGGTTGAATTAATAGACGAAAATTCTATAGCAGATGAATGTTCTGGGAAAAAACGATACAAATTAAATGCTCTTTCCGTGGTCAAAGAAACTATCCGAATATGGATCTCTATTGTTCTAGCAGCTTCGGATAAGAAAGACATTGCATGAAGCCATCTTCCTGTCCATTGATTTGATTTAGGCAGCAGAGGATACATAAGCCATTTCGAAAAGCTTCGGTGCCCTCTAAATAGTCCAAGAAAGAAATATCTGCGACCTATGCTCTGCATCGAAATTTTCAGATAACGAAGAGGGATATTAAGGCAACAAAAGTCACTGAAAACCGAAGCAAAAAAAGACACCAAACAAGATATCTTATCATTTTTAAAGAAGCCATGAACGCCCTGCTCCAGTTGAATGTACCCCCCGTCCTCGCGAAAAGAAGCACGCCTTGGCAGCAGAGAAAACCGACTCTCCAACCTACACCCGCTTCTCATCTGCAGCACCAACCCCCACGCGCAGGTGCCAAAGGTTTCGGAACACCACCTATAGCTGTCTCCGGCAAGAGGAACAAAAGAGAGGAAGATCCCAAAGGAACGAACGCAGGCACTGACGAAGACGACGACGCTATACCGCAGGTGATCTTCGACAGGATGTTGACACGGATATTGGTTTCGGTCGGAATTCCGATGGGTTCCGGCATCGGACTCGTTTACTTCTTAGCGATGTTGAAGGAAAGAGGAATCTGGGACGTTCCCCAGTGGCTGCCTTTAGTCGCCATTTTAGCTGCATTTGGAACGTCGGGCCTGGGGATCGCCTACGGGACTTTGTCTACAAGTTGGGACCCTGAGAAGGGTGGTTCGCTTTTGGGGTGGGAGGAAGCTAAGCAGAACTGGCCTGAGCTCTGGAAAGAAGACGACGAGAATAGGAGTTTGTGATTAGCTGTGAACATGTTGCTATGACATTTCCCCAGTTTTCATGCCTCATACTCTCATTACCCTTGATTTAAATGGATAAATGAATTTTATTGGCACATAGTGAACCGTTGAGCGCCATTGGCAATGTAATTTATATTAGATATGTTGTTAACTTGCTAGCCATAACATACTGAAACGCTGAAGCAATGTAGGTGTTGTTTGAGTTTTTGTCGAGAAACTCGGATAGGTTCCAGCCAACAAGATGTGGCATGTTTAGATATTACCTAGGCCTCACTACCAGGCCACCTGTAAATGGCATTGCAAATTGCCTACCGAAGGGATGGAAAGGCCACCAGTCCATGATTCATCAAGCTCTCTATCCAGCACTTAATTAGTAAGCTGTAGTGAGGCTGTCCCTACAATCTACTCCGATTGCTTCATTTTGTTACAAAATTGGTGTCAAGTCAAAAAACACACCCATGGGAACTTACAATGTGGGAAGTCTGGAAAGATGCAAAACGAATTAAAGAGGAATAGTGGCAACCATAACCCTTTTCATCACCATACTCGTGGAAGCGTAAAAAGGCCAAGAGCAGCGAAAATCTACATATGTCAACAGCAACTTTTCAGATTAATAAACGGAAATCTCAAAGGAGGCAATCGACGCTCAGATCCCAGCAGAACAATCAAAATTGAATGCTTTACAGAGTTGGGAATACAAAACCAAGATTTGCAGCAAACAGCAAGACTATTGAAGTCCTAGTCATTTAATTGAGCCAACGTGCAACTCCGTCTTCTTCGCCAACAGCTGCTAGAATCTCAATACGTACATCCAACAATGCCTACAGTCCCATCACCAGTGATAGATGAGAAACAGAGGGTTGCATGTACAGTAGAATTAAAAAAATTGAAACAAAGTTCTTCTCCAAATTAAGCCATAATCCAATATTATTTGGCATTTGTTGCCAAGAAACTA
Organism: Aristolochia fimbriata; assembly: GCA_019845555.1. Classification (NCBI taxonomy): domain Eukaryota; kingdom Viridiplantae; phylum Streptophyta; class Magnoliopsida; order Piperales; family Aristolochiaceae; genus Aristolochia; species Aristolochia fimbriata. The sequence continues at coordinate 40,232,587 of CM034079.1, read as the reverse complement.
AATAAATTGCGGAAGAATGAACAGCATTTATTAAAAGAAAAATATAAGAATACTGACGTGGTTAATATGAATGAAATGTTAAAAAAAGCAATTTCCTCGGTATGATGAGAGTAGCTCAATGATCAAATCAATAAGAGTTGAATGGAACACAAGCAACATCAAAAAGAAAAAACAATTAGATCAACCATTCCCACCAACACATAATCAGTAAATATATAAGATGAAACACTACATTTTATAAAGCACATCAAATCTTTTAAGAGTTACTGAAGCTGGTTGACCACTTAAAAGAGTACCCAGAGTGACAAATTATTCCAAATACTGCATTTTTGCCATCTCTAACAAAAAATAGTACGATAATGCACATCAAAACTTAAAGAGTTACTGAACTTGGTGATCACTTAAGAGAGTACCAATAGTGGTACATTTTCACATACACATTTCACATATATAAAAACCTATGTTATTATCTTAAACATAAATATCAATTAAAATTAATTAATTAATGAGATCTTATCAGGTCTTCATTAAGAACCCAATGACTTTATTGGTTATCCATCAAAAACACATTTTAAGAATCTAATAAGCTTATTGGGTTCTTAATAGATACCTGTTGGGTTTCTTAATGGTACAGATTGGTTATTAGTGCAGGTAAACCCAACACATTGACAATGCCAGGTATCACATGAGAAACTGCTAGTTTCCAATTTAGCATTACACTAGTAATTCCCAGAGTTATATTCCCCACCCCCAAATGCCTCTTGAAAGAAAGAGAGGAGCATTTACAAATTTTCACGTTTGCACAAAATGGACAACTCAAATCATAAAAGAAAAGGTTTTTTCATAATACGCTTCTTGGGTCCAACACAACAAGGTATCTCCCCAGCTAACGAATATGAGCTGTCTCCCTTGTTATTCTAGCAAGTTGTCTCTCTCGTGGAACCGCTTAATGGATCCCTTTTTTTTCTCATCATTATTGGAAAAGGAAAGGTCTGGGAATAGCTAGAAAACATAAAAATATTCAGAAGCAGAAAAACCTTTCATACAAACCAATAAGATACTGAACAACCAGCCTCATAAAAGGGAAAACATTAACAGAAAAAATTGAAAAAAGTTAATATAGCAATCTGACTACCAAAGAGATGAATGATTAAATATAAATGATCAACAATACCAAATAATGCTTTCATGAATCCAACCATGGCTAATTTCGAGCTTCGAACTATCATAAAACTTTGAAAGGATAGAGGAAGAGCTTACCAGGGGATTTCGACAGTTGACAAGCCTACAATCTTCCAATGAAGAACCCTCCAGCATCCAACTTTCCCAAACATCAAAACTGTAACTTGCAAATACAAATTCCATTCTTCTATTTATCTGGAGTGCAGGCACCAAGTAAATTCTAAATCAGGAAATAACTTCTCAGAAAGGATAGACAGTGTAAATACATACAAATATATATTGGCCACCCTTTACTACTTTAACTAATGACTTCTACACATGTTTGAATCAAGCACAGAGACCCAGGGATACACACTATATTCACATGGCAGGGCAGCCTGCTGAACAAGGCTCATTAACAAAATTTAAGCAGTCTTAAGGGAAGATATCCAGGCAGTGGGGCATCAGAAAAAAAAATAATCATAAAAGTAGAATTAAATGCAGGATATGTCAATGATTTTGGCTCTAAGAAACCTGATTACCCGAAGGTCCAAATTACATTTGGTCAAACTCAGATAACCGTGTACCATTTAGCCAGTCAGATAACCAATTACCATTTATTAGGCAGTCAGATAACCTTGTACCATTTATTAGCCAGTCCAATAACCATGTACCATTTATTAGCCAGTCCAATAACCATGTACCATCAGCTTGCTATCCAAAGTTTAGGTGCACTGTAGCAAATGTCAAACAAATTTTTTTTTTCTTTCTCCTAGAACTTATATTTTGTTTTTCTAAAAAATGCTACGGTAACTTATAAAGTAATATGTGTCATTCTATCCATTTAACATTTTATTTACTAATTTAAGTTTCTTACTACATAACTTTGTGGATAAATGTCCTATTTTGTAAGCCTAGAAGTAGGTCTATGAGTTCCGAAGTAGGACCTCTTCAATTGGTCAGTCGCAGAAAGCTAAATCTCTCCATCACAATGCCTAACCCTAGAGAAAAGCTTAGGTTCAGCAGTAGGAGAGTCTGCAAGACCAAGGCTCACAAAAGCAGAGAAGAGAAGCAAACTTCTATGAGGATCTCATAAAACTTCCCCCAAAACCGGTAGGCCCAATACTGCCTTGGGTGCCGGTAAGAAGTTAAGCTCCAGTGCCTGGCTAGGGGTGGAATGCAAGCATTGTCTTATATTGGGAACCCATAGGAGAGGGACAATGGGTGACCAGTGATACACTACAAAAGTGCAGGGGAAACTGAGAGAAACCCTTAGACTGGAGCCAGGACACAATCCATTTAAGTCCATCAACTAGCTCTCAGGTAGCTTGTAGAAGAATGTCTTCTTCTTTTTTTATTCTTTTTGGGAAAGTGACATTGATAATTTTGTCTGACCTGCTTAAGAACACCAGAACATGCAAAAATCCAATGATAAAAAAATTCAGTATTACCTGTAATAACTTTCCACCAGCAGCAAAAGAACGCAGCCCAATAGTGTCCTGAGAAAATAAATTTGGAAAAACCAGTAAGGTAATTAAATGCTAATATTTTATGTCACAAAAAGGTAAGACACTTTTTTGGACAAATGTAACATATATTCAGGGCAGGAAGAATCAAAGAAAGAGGTATATTAGCAAACGAGCTAACCTTGTTTCTGAAGGTCACTAGAAATTGAGCAGCTGGGTCTCTTTTCGTTACATTTGACATAGTATCCAGAAACCAGCCTCCCCCAGGCACTCTTTGCCTTGACACGTGAAAACCTGGTCTATCTTTCACATGTAAAGCTATCACATATCCATCTTTTAATAGTTCCCCAAGATTCCTATTAAGCCCCGCATTTACTACTGTTTTTTTCTCTGGGGTTGATTCCACAGTAGATTCTGCAGGACCCATTGACCTATTTCTAGAATCCTCAGGAGAAGCAAACCTTGAACTGGAACTCCAAACTTGATCCCGGCTGCTCATGGCAGTATCATCCTCACGTTGTGAGGTGCAATTGCTCTCTCTATCAAAAGATGGGTTATCTGTCTTCTGTTGTGACTTACGACGTGAATGCCTCTTTTTAGCCTTTCTATTTGATCTACTACGCCTCCCCTCAGACCGAACACAGGAATTCTGTGATGGATCAGGTCCTTGATACTGAAGATGAGAGCCTGTGGGTTGATTAGCAGACTGCTTTTGGCTGTTTTCTATACTCAACTGGCTTTCTTCTACAATAAGATCTCCACCATGAACCTGTGAAATGGTATCTGTCTCTACTTTGGTGAGTTGTTCATCTTCATATCCATTTTCACTTACTTCCTCTTCCTCGTCAGAGACGGCATTCTTTGGGAAAACACTGTCAACAAAGAATGTGTGCAACAGAGATATTGCTTTCTCCCTGATCTCCATCCATACTTCTTCACTGTAATCTGCACTACGAGGAAGTATCAACACATTCGGCATCTCTTTTACCTGTAGCAAGTTGATATAATTAAAACTTCTCTATATTTAATTTTGAGATAAAAGAGAATCATTAAAAGTGAACAGAAATAAAATTACCGGAAAGATACACATGTGGTCAAGAAGGCATTCCGCTAATAAATCCATTTTTTTTCTTGAGGAAAAATGTATTTATCTTCAAAGATAAAAGAAAGAATATGTAAAAAAAACCTATATTTGAATGTTTGTAATGCAAATGCACATAATTCTCTACAATGATCAACAATATCAAACATTGAAAAAAATAGACTGTTTTCCTTAGTTCTGCAACATATAATGGTCTCGATGGCTCTAAACCCATTGCCAATTCTTCGCAAAATCAACTATACCAATGGTTTTTCTCTTTTTTTTCCAAATTAAAATCATTAAAAGAAATTAAAATAATGTCTCTCATGATCAAGAGTTATAAAATGAGTTTACAGCATATGAGGAACATTAAACAGATCTTATATCTTGTAAAATCTAAACCTAGTTTTATTATGTTGAATTAATAGCTATAACAAAATGGAACTCAAAGTCAACTTCACATATAGGCAAAGCAGTTCAAATGAACAATACTAATATAAATACAAGGAAAATGAGCCTATTAGCCACATATAACTCAGATTCCAATTTCATACCCTAAAGTTATAATGCCCATACCCATGCTTCCATCCATTGAGGTCCTTCTGCACCATCCAGTGCACAACCAGCAATAGTACCATCAATCAAGAGCTGTTTCAGAGCACAATCATCTAAAAGCTGACTGCTACCTGTATTCACAATAAATGCTCCTGGCAGAAAGAAAATATGTTCATCTTCAGGAATGGGGATATGAAGGAAAAATCATTGTAAAAAACATATGCATTAAAATGATCACAAGATAAAATCAAAGATTGACACAATTATCTGAAACATGGGGTGTAATCATTTGCGCTAAAGATCCATTGTACACATGGAGCATAACATAGAAAACACAATCACCATTTTGAAATATCAGCCTGAGATCTGCCTTTTGAACTGTTCAACATTTAGTTTCACTTCAATCTACATACAGTTGTCACTTTTGTTGACTACATAAGAATGTCATAGATGTTAAACCTATTATCTGCGTAGAAGTATGAACCAAAGTCAATCTAGAGTTGACACTTCACAAACAATCTCCACAGGCAAGGATGGAGCTAATCCTATAGAGCAGTATAAGGATAAAGCAAGAAGGTCACTAAAAAAATGAAGTATCAGTTTTCTGTAAAATACCATCAAAAGTTGCCTGTCTTATGTTTTCTTGTATTTAGAATTTCACTTAAAAAAATCAAACTTTGACTTTGTATGATTCATTCACTATTCAACAATTTACACTATTTCTGGGATAGTGAATTTTGTTTTTTTGACGATTGTTTGAATAAAATTTTCTTTTCTTGAAAACAATTTACACTCTTTTCTTGAATTGCAAGAAATATGTACACATTTTTTGGAAAAGAATACATTTATTTTTAATAAATGCTAGAAGTGCACCTTTGTTTACACATTATGAAGAACAATTAGTAACTAAAACTTAAATGTCATAGTTTAAAATACAATGCGCTCAGGTAGGTTGCTTTTTTACACTCCAGCAAAGTGGTGGAGACAAAAACTCATCATTGGTCACGGCCAGGATGAGGCAGGCATTTGTTTCATGGCATAGTGTTGGGATCTACAAAATCTAACTCTCAACTATCCAATGCCAACTCTAGGCTCTTCCATATAGCATAGTTATTCCAGGTCAACCAACATGTTAATATCCATTCCTTTCATTCAGAGAACCTTAGAAGGACAGCATCAATCAAGAGAAAATAAATAGCAATAGACTCACCAGGTTTTATGTGCTGCAAGCATTCTGCATTAATAATCTGAACAGTTTCATTAGTTAGAGCACAATGCAGTGAAACAAGATCACTTGCTGCCAGCAAGTCATTAAGGGTATCCATTCGACGTGCTGCAGGTGGAAAAGCAATTGCGTGTCCAGACTTCCCTTTTCCCTATCAGAAAAGTGACAATGACTACATGTCAGACGTGCTGCGTAAAAATGAAAATGAATTTTTTTTAAAAAAAGTCGCACTTCTGATGTCAATAGGATATTTGAATCGCTACCAAGATAAACAGAAGTGGGTCTTCAGCAAACTAAAAACAACTAGATGTACAATGATACATTCACTAGAAAACTAATCCACAGTTTGCACATTGTAGCAAAAGTTGGGTTTCAGTTGCAAATTTCCTAGTTCTGTGTTGAAGTCCATGAATTTTTTATTCACCCTACAAACCAAGAGAGTGAAAAATAGGGAATTTCTCCTAGCTAGTTTGTCTAGGAGACGTTATCAAAATTGTTGGAGGACATGTAGTTAGTCAAATACAATTCGTAAAGCTCTTCACGTAGAGCAGAAACCTACATAAGTGAATTATTTCAGATATTATTTCAGAAGCTCGAAATGGATATGCAGAAAACAAGCAGCATTAGAAACGGCACCTCAAAATCCACTGCACTCATCCCACAAGGTTAGAGTGATTTTTGTCAGATTACGTCATCCCAAATATATGATTACCTATTGAAAGGAAAAATAATCTTTGAAACCACACATAAGTCATTTTCTCTCTGTGATTATAGAAGCGTGATAGGAAGGGCAAAGCATCATGACTTTCCCAATCATCATCCAAAGGGCGGGAGTAGGTTGGCCATAGTGAATAACATCGTCCAAAGGGCAAAGCATGACAAGCATATGAATCTCGTAATAAAAAGATAAATGGAGGTTGAGACGATCACGTCTTCCTATCAAATGATTCAAGGACTTCAACACCACCAAACCCTCTAAAACTAAACATTTGATTTTCATTTCATTCTCGACACTCGACAGTACTATAAGTGTCATTACTCCTAAAAGATTTCAGCTCACCTCATCACACTGTCGCTACCCGCAAGAAAAATACAAACATGTAACTCTCAATTAAAATGTGTCTAGTTCTTAAGCCCTAGCGCCATTGCACGAACATTAGGTCTTCTTTTTTTATAGAGACATGTCCGGTTTTCAGCTGCCACCGGCTGTAAATGACTAAAACCATCAGAATACAGCCATTTCATCACGAATAGTAGCGAGTTCAAATTCACTTTCACACTCAAATATCAAAAAATGAAATAACTTGGCTCATCGAGACAGATCAAAGCAGTAAGTACCTCATGGACGTCAAAGTAAAGAACGCTGATTTTAAAAGCCAAGCTCCTGGTGGCCAACGATTTGGCGGAAGCAGATCTCCCGACAATCCCGAGCACGAGGCCCCTACACCTCCTCATCCCGCGGCAGAGCGGCTGAACGGAGCCAAGCCAGCCGGAGGCAGAAAATGCGTGGCGGGAGAGGAGGTGCGTGCGGCGTAGCAAGCCGAGGAAAAGCGCCATGACGGTATCGGCGACCTCCTCGGCGCGGTTGACATCGACATGAACGAGGCGGAGGCCAAGATCAGCGGCGAGCGCGGAGTCGACGGCTCGATCCGAGGAGCCGAGGCAGAGGATTAGCTGCCAGGACTGAAGCCGGCGCTGGGCGGCACGAGGAAGGAAGGCGAGCGAATGGAGAAGGATGGCGGAGGCGGACTCGATCCGGCCCTCCGCGATGCGACTGAGGCTAACGTGTTCGACTGCTGCGAGTCCGGCGAGGCTCTCTTGCTCCAGGGAGCAGTCCTCGAGGCAGTTGAGGGAGACGACAAGAGGCAGCATGGGCGTCGCCTCCGCCGCAGACGCAGCGGCGACGACGGCCTTGGAGTGGTTCTGATGAGGGCGGGGCATTGTAGGTCAGGTAGCCGGCGTTCAGCACGGAATCGCGAGACGCCGCTCCAGCTGAGCCGCTGATCCGTCGAGGCTTCCCCTCATAGCCCCTCTATTACACACACACTCTCTCTCTCTCTCTCTCTCTCTATCTCTCTCTCTATCTCTCTCACTACAAAACCAGTCTCGACTCTCGAGACCTCCCTCTTTTCTAGAACGGAGAAAAGGAAAAAGCAGAAAAATGGACGAATCACATTTAGTTGCTAGTGAGTGAGAGGCCCTTTTCCAGTTTGCAGGGGGCTGTTGCCGTGTTGGGAGGAGTTTTTGGGTGTCGAGAGGGAAATGGGGGAAAAATAGAATAAGATGATGGATTTCACAGACTTCCCTCACAAAACTCAGGAAACTTTTTCTTTACGACAGATAGCCTCCTACTCAGACACAATTCCCACTCTGTCCGTCTCTCTCCAATCTCCAGGGAGGGACGAATAACCCATATCCATTCGCACTTGACTAATTCTAATTCTCATTTCCCTTCTTACAAAAGAGTTTGATGATGCTTTGTTAGTCACATCAAACCTTATAACACGAAAGTTCTTCTTGTTATTTATTAATCTCACGATTGTCTTCATTATATATAGTTGTATTATTATTTTGTTATTTTTATTTAGTTATATTGATGTTATTATTATTGATTTTGTCATTTTTACATTATTGTAATTGTGGGAGACAATCATAAATCATATTGAGCGACGGCTATGCATCGCCATAAAAGGTGGAATGCTCGCGTGAATTTTGAGACGAAGGAAGCTTGAATATAAGCTCGAAGGATCGAAGACTTTTATCTGTTGCCAATATACCTTACTCATGGATGAATGTTGCCGATCGATCTATGAGTAGGTATTGTAGATAACACGTTCACTACTTTCATTTTTTCTTCCCAGGATTTTATAGACAATGTGCAGAATTTGAATCCAACATAGATTGCCATGTCAACTGTCAAAACTCAAAACACCAAGACGAATTGAGTAAAGGTACCAAACCGACCAAACATAGACAAATGATAGATACAAAGGTTTGATTACACTTTACATGCATTGGAACCTGTCATCCAATTCTTAATTCATTGTTCAGCATCTTGCGTGCAAAACTGGAAACAAAGAATGAATTTTAACTACTACGATCCTTATCTTATAGCTGCCCGTTGTGTCATCCCAGCACTTCACCTGCAAATCAATCTTCCTTGTAAAACATGCATCTCATCCTTATAAAATATATGGGTCAAGGATTCGAAATAAGGCAGGGACTGTGCACAGCCATTGAAAAAAAAGCATTAAAACTAAATAGACAAAGAGAGATGTAACCACATACCAGATAACCATTCATCATTAGCATCCGGACCTATCTATACATATTAGATGGATATACAGCTTGAGAGTCCACTGCCTCCACTGAATGGTGATTGAATCAAGGACAACTCCCGCCCTCTCACCCCCCAACCCCTTGATCAAGCTGAAATGCTCTTACACAGAATGCAACATTGTAATGAACAACAAGCAGAACGGGAAGACGGATAGAGAGAGAGAGAGACAATGCAAACTCCAAAGAGAAAAAACAAAAACACGCATCCAGAGAAGAAACAAAACAATTATAAAGGACTGTACAATCTCCCCTCGTAATAAAACTAATCTCATTTATCTGCATGAGAACTGAAAGAGCTTCAACTCATGGACTTTTCATAGGATTTTCTACAGAGACGGGTGCTCTCCTGTGAGGCCCAACTCTCCTTTCTTGTTACAAAATTGGGGTATGGAATGTTACAGAAAGCGCCTCTTGAAGGTTCTAGTCGTTGCTTGGTACGAGCGCATGAGTAAGCCAACACCTATGCCAATGCCAAGGCACATGCCCAACCCTATTCCCACACCAACTCTCACCCCAGCATTGAACCATGACAATTGCCCATCTTCGTCATAGTAGTATCTATCATCTGGGTGACAAAAGTCAGGGTTCCCAAATTTCTCTTCTGAATCATATCCGTCAGTTTCCCCATCCGTGGCCTGCAAAATAGAAGGAGAAAACCAATTTTTTTCATCAAGCATAATCCAACAACAAGATATGGCAGCAATCCTTTCCAATAAAGGTTTCTACTTTCTATGATGATGTGGTCAGGAGTAAAAGCTTTATATGCTCACTAATCACAAAAGCTCTGAAGAATTCTGCCAGATTACAAAGGAACAGGAAATAAACAAAAATAAGACCATTGACAGCCAACATACAATAGAAAAAACATGGACTCTAAGGAGAGAAAAAAGCCTTTTTTTCTCATTTAAAAAGACACTTTCAGCAATACCCAAAGAACCATGCTACACTCAGCAGTTCTCATATTTTCTCAGTTTAAAAATATCGCTACATCATTTTCTTAAAAAACCAATGATGCATCATTTTCAAATGCATGAAGAGTGACTAATAAAGAGAGCAATTCTGCCAATAAAATCACTCAGGCTCAAAAGAATTATTTTTCTCATGGAATCCCATGGCAATTGAGAATTAGATATTTTTGGGCATGCACTGTCAGAAAACCTACAGACAAACTAATCAGAATTGAAATGTTTATATCTGCACGTGTCGTACCAAACAGCCAGCGCCGATGTTTAAGATCATGTTTTTTAATATATTTGCACTCTTTTTTCAGGAGATAAAAGGGAATGTTCCTAATTCATCTCCAGAAAGGAACATTCTTCTTCTTCACTTCTCCCAGAGCTACATAGGCAGGGTTTCATTGGCTCAACTGGTTATGAACCAGTGTCTCAACTCTTTCAGGAAAAAATTACCATGGGTTTGCAACCATTCTATCAAGGAGCATATATATTCACTTGAGCAATTAAAGAAACGTATCCATCAGTGGCATACCATGTTTCCAACAATTTTCATGGATGCCCAGTTGCAAACCAATGGAGCAAACATCTATGACAGACATTCAAACATTGGAGAAAGACCCACTTAAATTAATTTTTAGGAAGGAAAAAAAAAACGTTCAGACCATCTACCTAAGAATAAAAACAGTTGGCAAAAGCAGTACAGCATAACTCAATAAATTTGTTAATTTCATGAAAGCACCAACATAGTACTCAACACTTTTCCAGAAGCAGTGAAGGCTCCAACGTCATGATTGGATGTTAACACCATGAGCATTTTCTGTTAGATAGAAAAATGGGGGAAACAATTCCTTCAGGCACCAAAACAGCAAGTCATTACCACAGAATGAACCAATCTTTTGTAACCGTGCCTTGACCAAATTATATAATGCAGAAAATTGATGACTCTTACACATGAAAACCCTAAACTCTGACTCAGCTGTTCTCCTTACTCTTTCTTACACATGAAATGCTATTGTCATTCAAACTTCCTGATTGAGAAAAGGCCACACAACGGCGGAAGTCCACTACCCAGTAAAACATAATTGTCACATACACTGTCTTTCGAGGGAAGTCAGAATAAGCAGAGAAGTAGCCAAAGTAGAAATGCAGTAAAGAATAAAAGTGCCAGCAATCCACAAATTGAAGAGCCTTGGAAACTTTATCCACGGAAAAATCATCTATACCATAAGTAGGATAACATAACACATACATTATGTTAGTAGAAAGCATAATACTGCACAAAGAATAGTCCTTTTTTTGCTCACACAGTTGTGAGGGAAGGTCTAAGTTTTAAAAAGATAACGATCAACTACAGAGACTGATAATTTCTCTTCTTGCACTAAAATGAGACCATGTGCTAGAAAACGGATAAGAGATTGAATAGTGATTAAAAGAAAAGGCTTAAAACCATTAAAATTATGTTTTTTTGTTTTAAACGATTAAAATGATGTATTTAAATCTGGAAGTGATAATATGAGTCCCAGATTTCTGCCGGCCAGAAGTTACTAAACTCAGCGTTCCAGTTTCGCTTCAACCAAAATTCCAATTCTTTCAATTCGGAACGTATTATCAAATCCAAGAAGTAATTGACAGTCCAAGATAGTCAAGATAATTCACCGGATAGAAGGAATTTGCTGGGAGATATGATTTGGGTGTAGATATCTTCCTACCTGTAGCGTTCGGTGACGAAGCGATCCATTAACCCCCTTCTGCTCCTTTCCCGTCTCCTCATCTTCAGGTATGGCATCGAGCATCCCCGGCCTCGCGGGCTTCTTTCTGGGACTGAGATGGATCGTCTTGGTCAAAATCAAGGGAAAGCCAGAACAACATCCCGCCACATAGACCTCTATGGAGGGCGACGAGATACCGAGCTTTGGCTGAAAGAAGGCAGAACCCCCCGTGGCAATTGTGGCAGCGGTGTAGCAATCCATGCTCCAGCCAGTCTTAGCGTCGTTCTCCAGCTGATGGCCGTCGAACCCATTGCTCCAAGGCGAGTCCATTCTCTCGAGGGAACCGCAGAGAACCAAGTCCTGGTTCTCATACACCTCAAACTCGACAGGCCCGGTAACCCTGACGCTATCGGTGCTTACATAGGTCACCTCGGAGGACTCCTTGTCGAGCCGGTCCCGGCGAAGGGTGAGGGAAGCAGTCTCGGAAGCGGGGACGCGCGAGCCATTAATCTCGAGGGCGACCCCGATCTCGCGGCGGACATGGCAGAGGGTGAGATGGGCGGGCACGGCATCGATCACACACGGCGAGACCCGAACATAAAAGAGTCGAATCTCAAGCCACCCGGAGGGGGGAGCGGGGGCGGTGCCCCCGTTCAGGAGGCGGTAGACGGGTGGGGAATTCAGATTAGGGCTCTTCTTCGGGAGGCAGATCGTCATCGATTCCGCAGGATCCTCGTCGCGAGAAGTCATTAACCCCACGGAAGGATGAAACAACCAACAAACGGGGACGATGTGGGAAGCGGCTGAGGGGCGTGGAGGGCACTAGGAGATTAAATTCATGGCGCGACGCGACTCGTCCTTTCCCCTCTAGGATTCAGGACTTCGCCAGAGGGAAATAGACAGGGAAAGCGGGTGGAGGAGGATGAGAAGATTTGAAGAATTCCGTCAATCGAAAGAGATGAGGTATTCAGTATTACACTCGGTTTCTGGTATTCCCCTTGTCAGAGTGATCGACGCAGAGTCAGAGACCGATTTCGGAGGAAGACGAGACGAATCCAACGGGGGGAACCCCAACCAAAGTTACCAAAACGCTAATAATGCCCATAACCGCCGACGTCGTCGTCTCCCTCCCGTTTCCTAATAATCCCTTCCGCGTAATAACTCCGGCTAACTCCGGTTAAGTGTGTGGGCCGGAGCCGCTCCGGTCCCACCCCGAACGCGGCAATTTTAACCGTGGATTGAGACCTTCTCTCCCCTCCCCACAACAATGACATCGTACCGCTCCTTTTTTTTTTTTTTTTTTTTTGCTATTATATATTTTATAAAACGCAAAAGCAGAGGACACGGCCGGCTTAGTCGGCTTAGTCATCGATTCGAAATACGGACAGTCCCGTGGGTCCATCTCTAATCTCAACCGATTAAACTAAAAGCTTATATAAAATGACACTTGGTTATCGAATTTTGTTTGTGGCGAGGAATATTCTAGAATCCGAAAGCCACGTGTCGGAGTCCGGAGCCCGGAGTCGGGACCCACTGCTTGATTAGATAATCAGGTTATGCCAAGATATTTTGGCTAACGACGACACGGACTGCGCCCCCTAAACTTCTACTCGGTGTGAAACTGAGTCTCGTCCTTCTCCTTCGCCGAATATCGTTATCCACTGGGTCTTTAATATGAAAATTATAAAAATCATAAATTACCATTAATAAATAATTACTTCTTACATAATCCTTTTATATAAGTAACCATCTAAAAATCAGCAACCAGTTAAAAAACGTTACAGTTTTCAAGTAAACCAGAGCCACTGACTCTCGTAAAACGAGACGAGTATACATGGATCGCATGCACCTGTACTAGTAGTACAATATTGTGGTTTTATGATGGAAAGTTGTGTGGTCGATTAGAGGAAGACAGCAGCGTGACCACGCCACCGTGAAGAGAGAGTCTGGTAAAGAAAGCGTATCCGAATGCCGATACGCAGCAATCCAAATCTTATCCACTGGAGGAAAAAACCCCTTCCTTAAAATGTAGGCTTACTTCCTCGTTTCGGAGACTCTGATAGAGACGTGATATTGTTCTTCAATTTTTCACCCACTCTCCAACCAGACATAAAGGGCTATACTTATCCCCTTTAATTAATATCACTTATGACATAAAGTAGTAAACTACCCACTAAACCGATAGGTTGAAATACATTTCAAAGAAAATATTAGTTGAATTTTGAATTTGATAAGGTCCAGTCAGCAGTCCCTGATCTGGTTTTAAAGAGGAAGTTACCAAAGAAAGCACGTTTGAGTGCATAAGTCGTACCTTAACCGGGCATCAAACCAGTAATATATAGGTTTTTAGATTAAAAAAAAAACATTAATATGTCTGATTTGGTTGAATCGGGTTAAGTGGCTAATACATTCTGTCATTTGTTGTACGAATCAGACCATCCCCAATTGTGCCCAAGTATTGGTCAATGGTCAATTTTGTCCACATGAGTATCAAATTATCCACGGCTAAACAGTAACCAGGTAAAAAAAAAAAACAAATCAGATAATGTAATTATCTTCTTCATTCCATGGAAGCGAGTATGGGAAGACAACTTGTCCTTTTGCGTCTGCAGAATGAAGATGGATAATGGAACTATATTATTCCATTTGAATGACAAAAGGTATGACCCAAAGCCGTGTGCCACCATGGGGGACCGGCGACAACACCACGGGATGGGGGGGGGAGGAGTCTCGGATAGGAGAGCAGCAGACCACCCCTTCTATTTGTGCACGCGAAACGTAGCAGATAACATAAAACCTTTATATATATTATTAGTCGCTACTTGCTAGGTGCATGTGAATCACTCTTTCCCAAGTAGATAAGTGTACCACGGTACCAGGTGATCCCAAACCCAAGTCTAATATAGTAATATGTCCAACACTACTTCTTCTGAGATCGGAGTCCATTATTCATTTATATTGGGTAGCCCAGGAAAATTTTGGTGACTGGGCTTGGGCTTCTCGGTGTTGTTGCTGTTCGGACAAGGGCAGACAAGAATAAAGAGAATAAATCATCTTCCGCTGCATCGCACTCCGTTCCTCCAGCTTGGATCGTCTCCGAAAACATCAGCTTCCTCCGAGTTCCGACTGATGCCACTAGGACCCATCGCGAGAAAATGTCTTCTTTGGCGTCCAGTCTTTCTAGGTCGTTTGTGCACTCACCCGTATTAACTCTCCCTCTTTGTAGAGCCAAATCCCTTACTTTCCCAATTAATGGCTACCCGGCATTGGCAACAACTAAGCAGGCGGGCTTCTCAAAATTGCGCATTTCATGCAACGCTCAGCTGGCCGAGCTTGCTCCTGCAGCATCCGGGGTGTATGGGACTCTCCTTTTCGGCGGCGGTCTATTTGCTTGTGAGTTTCCTGTTTCTGTCTCCTCGAGATTCCACATGAGTTGGATTTCCCGTCCCCGTTTGGAATTGTGAAATATCGACTTTTAAGCCTTAACTATTTGTTCAACTGTTGAATCTTTTGCAGTCGCGAAATCTGGAAGCAAGGGCTCGTTGGCCGGGGGAGTGTGTGGAGCTGTTCTAATGGCAACAGTAAGTGATGTTTCACTTTCCTTTGGATTCTTTACTGGCATTTGGAATTGAACAAAGATAATGTCAACTTTTGCTGTTCGAGTGCTGAGAAAAACAAAAAGCAAACAAATTGAATTCGCATTGATGATGAGTTATTATTGTTGTCCGATTTTATGGCATAGAGTTCCTTTTCTGATTGGGTTCTCTGAAGGGCACCATAAATCATTCCAGTCAACCAGCAATGACATCAATCATTTATATGGTTGACGCGGAGCGATTTTATATGGGCACAGGGCACCCTAACTGCAAGCAGATGGATTCAGCATTAGTAGTAGTAATTAAGTTTCGATGGGGAAGTGGAATCTTTTTCACTGACCAGGTTGGCAGCTGTTCCATGTAATCTTTTTCACTGCCAAGTGAGATGGAACGCCATTTTGCAATGGAGGCTCTGAGAACATAAAGTGCTATGTATATGTGATACTCAGATTTAAAGAGATAACTGATGATGAGATACTCAGATTTAAAGAGATAACTGATGATGAGATACTCAAATTCAAAGAGATAACTGATGATGTATCGGGAATAAAGGTTTTTAAATACTGAGCTCGCTTCGTTCAAACAGGGGAAGCATCAAACTTTTGTACTGATTATCGAGCTCATGACATTTCATTTACTCTTTTACTTTTTCCTCAAGGCCTATCCCTGAGAGCCACGCAGTAGCGAGGATAGGTTACAAACCAAGGCTGCTGTCTTCGCTTCTCATCATCAAGGCTATTCGCAGAGTACTTAAAGATGTTTCCATGGAGCTGGATCAGTTTGCATTATTTGTTCTTTATAATTAACATAACTTACAGAAAACAACAAAGAATTTTGCAGAGGAAAAGGAAGATCGAGTTTAACCACCCTAACCTAGCAACAAGAAAAAAGAAAAAATCAAGAAAATGCATAATATGCCATGGATTCTTTGATGACAAGAAACACCTCTTCAAGAAGCAATATAGTATAGCATTATGAAGCATTGTGAAGGGAAGACTTGGATTCGGTATGGTAGCTCTCTAATTCATCCAATCTTGACTGTTAATGTTGCCCAGTGGTTTATGGTATATATCCAGTAGCTAATTAAGCAGCCATATATCCTGATTTTTAGAAGTCATTGACCGCTTTATGCATCCTGTGCAGGCATGTTACCTGATGCAAATGCCCGAAACTAAAGTTTTTGGAGATGCTCTAGGATTTGGATCAGCTTTCATCTTTTCTGCAGTCTTTGGTAAACTTTTTTTCCAACACTAATTTTCAGCAAAGGCTTTAGCAGTTTGGCTCATGTTCTCATTTCAAATTTCAGGTATACGGTTGGTGGCCACCCGTAAATTGGTGCCTGCAGGGCTTTTATTAGGCCTTTCAGTTTTTTCAGCATTCGTGTTTGTCTCAGCTTATCTGCAAGATAGGATTTGATCCATGGAAAAGTTTTTATATGTTTTTGAAACGCTTATTAGTGTTTGAGTGAGCCATGGAACATGTGGGTTCTTTATTGATGAGTTGCTTGTTTAAGGGAGGACTGCCGTCTGTTTCTGTTTCTCAGATGAATGCCATGACTATGGTCGGTCTGGGGTATCTACTACACTGAAAGTGGTCTTGGACAGGATTTTCTGACCCGTCACTGGAATTTTACTCGGATTATGACTCGGTTCTTGTCAATCCTCAGACTCGGTCAGATGGTCCGAGTTAAAGTGGACTGATCCCGTAGCAGGAGGGACGAGTCTCGCATCTTGATCCTACAGTCCCGCCGGTCCCTTGAAGAACCGACTTTGTATATGGCCTAGCCGGGTGAAGAAAACTATGATTTTGGATGATGGGTAGTGAAGAAGGCCTCTTGGCACTCTTAGATCTAAGTGTTTTCAGGAAATTATTATAATCTATAAATGCGTTTTGATTGTTATTAGCATTTACTTGCTAGTGAAATATAAGTATAGATATTTGGGCGAAATTACCTGTATACTTTATTATTGTATCTAGGACATATTTTTCCGATACAAGCATCAACTCTTATTATGTCTTGCAGAGACGTACATGTGAACTAATAGCAACAAAACAATTGATTGCATTTCGGAACAAAAATGTAGAAGGAAAAAAAAAAAGAAAAAAAGAAAAATATAAATCGAATCGAATCTCTAATGAAAGCTAGAAGTTTAGAACTGAGTAGACGCCGTACTCTAGCTCTACTGAATTTTTACTTTCACAGAATCCGAACTATCATGGACACTGCAGCAGCCACGAAGAGGACGTTTGCAGATAAAAGCCCACTCTCTGAGGTAGGCACGCTCGTCCTGGTTGTGGGAGGGGAACCAGGCGAAGACGACCGCGGAGACCTATCTGCGCAAGAAATTAAAAGGAATCAGCTCTCGTCCCTTACTAAGATACAAAATCTGCATGCACAGACGAAGTAAAGAAGAGTATTTGTATATACATATAAGAAACTCACTTGAGGCACAGGTAGCAACATTGACGTTCAGGCCGCACTTTGCAGGTAGCATCAGAGCCTCGGTGGCATTAATGCCGTTCTGCCCAGACCCAGCGTTGCTGTTCAGGTTGTTGCAGAGGCATTGAGGATTGGACTGAATGATCGATCTCAGAGGGTCGCAGCAATCGCTGGAGGGGTTTCTCGACGAATTGAGATAGTTCAAGCAGGGCACGAGCTGGTTTAAGCAGGACACATCCTGAGCACGAGACTGGGAAACCAAAATGGCCAAGGCGACGAAACAAACTCCAAAAACCCAAGACTTAGCCATCTTCCACACCCTGTATATATCGATCGGCGCTTCAAATTGCTAGCTTCAACTGCTGCTGTAAAGCCTGTAATGAATTGGGTACTGTCGGAAACCTTTGGGTGCTGTGCAAAATTTATAGATTTCTAAAGAGGGTCTATCCGGGTTTTATAGATTTCTGTTCTTGCGCCGAGAAGAAGGTTGGGTGAGCTAACTCCGGCTGTATTTGCCGCCGTTCTTAGCTGTTCTTCCCAAAGTGGGAAGTTTCTTCGTGAAAGGTGTATCTAAGCCATTGGTCGGCCCGACTTTCAAAGGCATTTTGATTTTTCTTTGTGGTCGGCAATGGCTTGTCTGTCTGTTCTGGAGGATCTGAGAGATTAATTTTGGTACACCCACGTCTCTTCTAAAGATTAACAAATGGAGAAGTAAGTCAGTAACAATGGAAATGATTTTGCACTTTGAATACGAGAACCTATAAATATTATTTGTTACGTGTCTTCTCAATAAATAATCAAATTCTTATCTAATTCTGACTGTAGAACTGCAGAAGCAGTCATTGAGTCAAACTTGTCAACCTGTTCGTGTTATTAGTTAGTTTTAGTTAGTTGAACAAACCTGACATCCGAATGGGTGTAAATTATTTTTTTTATTAGTGCAAACCTCCTTTGGGTTTGACATGTTTAAAAAAAAAAATCTAAAAATTCAGATATTTATTTTTCCTCCTTTTTTATTTTTTATTTTATTTTATTTTATGGTTAGAGTATTTTGACCAGTGTTTTAAATACCGAACCGAACCGGCCGGTTCGACCCAGTTGAACCAGAATCGGAGGCTAATCTAGTTCTTATTGACTTAGCCCGTTCACTATAATTAGGATTATTTTTGTTTTCTTTTCTATAAAAATATTAAAAAAAATATAAAGTATAAGGCATAATTATGCAATGGTTGAACCGTTGGTCCAACCCAGTTCAACTAGGTTCGACCAAAACTGGATATACTGCCGGTTTGATGATCGGTTCGGTTTTTTTTTTTTTTTGAGGAAAGTGAATATATTTTTTACTCCCAATTACAAGTTTTACTCCCAATGCTACTGTGGAGACCCGAACCCAAGACCTCCCGCAACAATAACTCCCATGGGACCACTGACGGATAATGAAGACTCATAAATCTATTGTTGACCACGCAACTATTTATATATTCATGTTGCTAAAATGTTAAATATCCTATTTTTCTATTTTAAACTTAATAAACTGGAGTCAGAGAGAAAAAACTCAGTAACATACTAATTTATGGTAATATTAGTTAGTGTTTAATAAAATATTAGTGGATGGTCGTTAACATACTATAACATAGTTTTGCATTAAAGGGCAACACGGTAATTTATAACTATAACAAGGTTGAACTTGTTGGGAGGATGCGTATTTTTATCATAATAGAATTTACGATCTGTCCTCTAACTCAAACTCAAGTGGCCGGTTCGGCCGACTCAGAACAGTGCCACTCGGTACAACTCGGGTCCATGCCGAGTCGTGGTGGCAAAAAACCTGAGTCGTCCCTGACTAAAACCCTGATCCGTCGTCAGATGCTCGGGAGGCTCGTCGGGTCGAACAGCCCCTTACAGAGCTGAGAAGTAAATCAGCGAGAAGAGCTTTCGCTGGAAGAAAAGAACGCCCCCGGCGACGTTTTCTCCCCTCCGGGGCCATTTCTGAAAAGGCCCAAAATGAAGACTTTCTTCTACAGAAGCGCGGTGGCGAAGCTGAGAAGCGCCAGGGCCCTTCCTCTGGCAACGATGTCTCTCCCGCATCCTACCTTTTCTTACCGTCGATGTCTTCTAAATGCGGTGTCATTTGGAGGGGAGAAACCGGAGAGCTCTAAACCCGTGACCGATTTCTACTCCTGTAGGTATTTCCACTCTTCTCAAGATAACGCACTAATGGTTTCCGATGCTGAGCCCCGTCCGGAGGACGAGGAGGTGACCGATGAGACCATGAACGAGTTCCTCTCAAGGTTCGTGCATAAAATCCGTGGCAACCTTGTGGAAGTATACCCTTATTATGACAAGGAAACCATCGACGCTATGCTTCTGGTGATATGTCAGAAGGTAGTATCGGAGTTGGAAAGGGGGACAGATGGCGAAATGCTTGATGCTAGCCTCAAATATCAGTCTCTCGATTTGAGTCAGGATCTATGGAATACCATTTGGCAGGTCAGTCAAGAGGTTCTTGAGGACATGAGAAAAGAGATGAGGAAGGAACAAATGAAGCGGCTACTCCAATCTGACGACGTCAAGGAGATGAGTCGCTTTGCTAGTGATATTGGTATACGAGGGGATATGCTCAGGGAGCTCAGGTTCAAGTGGGCACGGGAAAAGTTGGAGGAAAGCGAGTTTTATCAAAGCCTGGAGCTACGCAGACAAGAAATCCTCCAACAAGAAAAGGGTGTTGAAGAGAAGGGTGCAGAGGGGGCTGATGTTAGAGGCGATGATAGTAAACAAAAGGTTGTGACACTTCCACAAAGGCGTGGAAAAATTAAATATAAGATTTATGGCCTTGACCTTTCCAGTTCCAAATGGGAAGAAGTTGCTGACAGAATCCACGAGGCCGAGAGGTATATTGCTCCCGAGGAGCCCAAGGAGATCACCGGAAAGTGCAAGTTGGTTACCCAGAAAATTTTCAACTTAAAAGAGGAGGATGACCCTTCCCCTCTTTTGGTCGAGTGGGCTGAACTTCTAAAACCAGCAAAAGTTGATTGGCTTGCTCTGCTTGACCGCTTGAGAGATTGCAATCCTAGTGTATATTTCAAGGTCTGTGCGTGAACCTTTATTTGATTTCTACTTTTTAAGTTTTGCTCAGGTTACGGTTTATGAACATAGTACATGTTTTCGTTTCATTACCACCGTTGTTCCTTGGATCGTTATCTTTACTCCTGGTAACGGTATTTGCACATCAACTCATCAAATTATATGTTAATTGTTTGTAATCGTTTTTCAAATTATAAGAGCACAGTCTAGTAAAGCAAGAGAATCAATTACCCCTGTTTTGTTTACTTGCTAAATTGCTGTGTTAGTGATGCTGTGTTGGAACAGTATAAAGGGAGTTCTTTTGGAAACTGGTGGTGTTCTCTCGCTATAACAAATCAATAAACAGATGTGCCATGTTCTTTTGTTTCTGATACTTGAGGCACACACGGATACACACCCAAGATACCAGTCTCCTTTGAACTTGTATGTCAGCATCTAATTAAGAGCCCTTGCCATCATTATTTTATTAATCTTTTGTCCTTTCAATCAGTAAGAATGCTTTTTTAATTTTATCAAACAGAGATAATGCCTCTTTGAAACCGGGCAATCTTTCTCTTTCTATGTTAAGGAGTTTTTCTAACTCTTTGTATGCTATTTTATAATGTTATGTTGCTTAGGTTGCTGAAATCGTCTTAGATGAAAAATCTTTTGAAGCAAATTGTAGCGACTACACAAGGCTGATTGATCACTATGCAAAGGAAAGTGATGTGGATAATGCTGAGAGGATTCTTCGGAAAATGACTGAAACGGGTATAAATCCTGATGTCACTACTTCAACTGTACTTTTTCACTTGTACAGTAAAACAAACAATCTAGATCGTGCAAAGAATGCATTTGAGCACTTAAGAAGCCAAGGAATCAGACCAGATATAGGTATTTACACTTCAATGATTATGGCTTATGTAAATGGGGGTGATCCTAAGTCTGGTGAACATTTGATGAGAGAAATGGAAGGGAGGGGGATTGCGCCAACCAAAGAAATCTACATGGAACTTCTCAGAGCATTTGCACAGCTGGGCCATATTGATGGGGCACGTAGGATGTTCACATCCATGAACTTTGCAGGTTTTCAGACAAGTTTGGAGATGTATGCATTACTTCTGGAGGTCTATGGGCATAAGGGGGATTCTGATCTTGCAAGGAGTACCTTTGATGAAATGAGGAAACAAGGTGGTCATAAACCAGATGATCGATGCACTGCCAGTGTCATGGCAGCCTACGAAAAGAATAACGCACTTGACAAAGCCTTGGGATTACTCATTGAGCTTGAAAAGGAAGGCTTTAAGCCAGGGATAGCTACAAACGCAGTCATGGTAGATTGGCTTGTTAAACTACAGCTGTTTGATGAAGCAGAGCAGTTACTAGGTAAGATGGGGGAGAGTGGAGAAGTTAAACTACGGCTTCAGATAAGCCTCTGCGACATGTATGCAAGATTGGGCCTTGAAAAGAAAGCACTTGAAGCTCTTCGAATTGTGGAAAGTAAGAAAGAACTGTTGAAAGCTACTGATTATGAGAGAATTATACGAGGGTTTCTAGCAGGAGGACTCGAGCAGGAGGCGGTTAAGGTTCATGACCAGATGCAGAAGGAAGGTTTTCCATCCTCAGAGTCTCTTAATGTGTCTATCATGGCTGTCTGCGCTAAACCTAGCACAGCACCTCGCACAGCACCTATCGGAGCAGGTCGTCAAGAGCCTTTCCAGAGACTAAAGAGCAAATAGAACATAAATGAGAAATTTGTTACGGAGTTTATACTGAGGCTTCTTCTCATATAACTTGAATCTTTAGAAGGTTGCAAGTTCGTAATCTGAGAAATAGGATTGTAGAATTTTCAACCTATATTGTCTCGAGTGTTGAAGATTCTATAACTTAAGAGTTTTCTTTTTCTTTTTTCATTCCGAGCCAAATTGTTGTACATGGATGTACATGGTAATGAAAAGGCTTCACAAGCTCTTTTCATAAGTTTCTACCTCAGCACCTGGTCCATGCACATTGCTCTTTCCAGTTTGCAGCGTAATCCCAAGTCTGTGTCAGTTGCAGATGAATCTTATTTACAATCTGTGTCAGTTGAACTTCAGGTCTGGTGGGGAGCAACATTAATGCCCGTTGCTAAATTCCATAGTTACACAAGCGTAGCTATAAGTTTTGCAATGTTAATTAGCATCCTTACCAATCCGGTTTTGAGTTGGGTTTTTGTTTTTCTATCCGGGGCCAAAATAAGGTAGGAACTAGGAAGCTTTGGTCATTGGGATGTCTGTGTAATTGGGCATCTAGAGCACTGTATTTCGAGGCTTTAATATGTTGGATCCCTATTTTGGGACTCAGAACTCTACTAGATATTTCTTGTTGATACCTTCTCCATGCGATTGAGACAATTGATTTGCAACTTATTCTCGATTGAGTCTTAAAATAACAGATATGGCTAAATCAATAAACAGCATAACTTCAGTACAAAAGCACTGCTTTGGCTGTCCAATCAAGTAAGACAGTGCCGCCCACTTACAATCAATACCCATTCACCGAACATGTACAAAAACATCCTTGATGTTTAAAGCTGCCCCCCAAAATGGAGCATATAATCAAATAAATCATTTACACACTGAAGGTACATTGAAGGCAGCAGGAAGACTACTCAAGGATACCAGTTAATCTCCCGATAATTCCTGGACTCTGATGGTTTCTACTTGCCTGATGAGAATGCCTGTTCTAAATCTTCATGCCCGTCACAAAGAAACATAAATCAACACGTCTACATATTGCAACTGTACAAAAGAATTATGGATAGAAAAATCTCGCCTTCAAAGATTGGATACCTTTCCTGGTAACAAGCAAACTCAGTTGTACGTCCACAGCCGTCTTATGATGCGTCACAAACAATGTAATAACCTCATATTCACCGAATTGTACAGGGTGACATCAGTTCACGTGCTGTGCCGTTTGCTGCAAAGAAAATTATTGTTTCCTCTTCCTCTTCTTCTTTTCACAAGGCTTCCATTGATGCAGATTTGAGCTTAATCGGTCAGGAACGAGGGTGGCCCATAGGGACAGGTCTGGCATCGGTCCTGTGAGTGTAAGATAATTTTCAGTTTCTGCTGTGGACAATTTTCTCCAGCTCAGCTGCAGTCAAGTCGAAGCACAAAACGTTATGATTTGTCTTTCAATATTGACTCGCTAGAAAACCACTTTTTTTTTTTTTTTTGAGGAAAGTGCTGATTAGAAAACCATTAATTAAAAGGATTGCCATTCAAGTTTTAAGCTAGAAGACGTTAGAAGAAAAAAGAAGAAAAGGTGAACATACATTTCCAGGGAATGCTCTGATCAGAGCCTTAATCGTGGCATTAAATCTTGCTGCATATGCCCCACCACAGTTTACCATAATACGACCATCAGGCATCAGCCTTTTTCTGAGATCCAACCAGGTGCTAACCTGTGATGTGTAAATATCATTTGCACTGTGAAATGCATTCTCTAATTATAAGTGCTTCCAGTGTTTGAATGGAATGTGCAAGGAAAACTACAGAGGACACAGAGGTGATAAAAGCATTTTAACTGTATCTCTGTTTAGTTTTTTATAGGATCATTTATCACACAAAATATACCTGTTGCAACTGTGGCAAGAGCTTCCCATCTGAAAATAAATCTACCACAATACCTGAAAGATAGGCTAACAACTGAATCCCAAGTTCAAAAAGACACTATGATGTGCCAAATCAATTTTCAGTAAATCTCCCGTGCAGTGGTAGGACAAACAGCATTATGATGATCAGCATGAAAACACCACAAATGCAAAAGATACCTGCAAATCCCCCAGGAACAACAGCAGCTGGAGAAAAAGCATCACCTACATGAACATGTAATACACCACCATCTTGATTAGGTTTTTCTACGTCGGCCAGCCCAAGAAATTCTCTAGCTTTTTCAACCAACTGACAATCGGTGAGCAATAAAATTATGATGATGTCTTCAAGAAATAGCCAAACAAGCTACAGTGACTAAAGCAGACACCATAACTAAAATACTGAAACAAAAGAAAGGAGAAAACATAAACAACATAGCACATTTACTTGCAAAGGCAACATGCTTTCTAAGACATGTTTTCTCTCATGACTTAGAGGTTGCAAGGCATACTTACTATTCCATCAATTTCCCAACCTTCAAGATGCAGATGAGGCCATGACTCAAGCAAAAGATGTGCAGCAGTTCCACCTCCCTGAGAAGATGTGTTAAATCCCTCAATTCCGAAGGAACAGATTCTTCCAAAGCGAGAGTTTTAAAAAGAAGTTCCAAAAGGGGGATATTACCAAACCAAAAATTGCTATTGGACCTTGTGGAATAACAGCTGGAAGACTCACAAACTCATCCTACACAAAAAATTACTTCACAAATGTCAAAAGGTGGCTCAGCTACAGACTTTTTAGATTAAAGACTAATAAGAGTGATATATAAACAAACAAAACGTGCCAGAGAAGCATTTAGGTAAACATGGCCACCAAAACAAGCAAAGGTAAGTATTCATAAAATGTAATTGGCTACATAAATTTTCAAGCATATTTACTCTTTAAATTCCAGGCATTTAATGTTCTCTATGTTACAATCAGACAACAGAGTTACCAATTGAACATTGATCATTTCCAATATTTAGAAAACTCAGTGAGTACCACTTTGTGAACTGTGGATTGAACTGGGCAGTTATAAGCAGTAAACGGGAGAGGCTGGTTATAAGTTATAGGTGGAGCTACGAGGTTATAAGCTATGTCACCCAGTAAATGTTGTGCAAAATATGTTCAGCTCAACCTCAGTGTATCCTGTAAAGCTTCTTTATCTCTTTATCTGAATCATGACCTAACGAGTATCTGTTGTCCGACAGATCCTAGCAAAATAAAACTTACCCTAACAAATATTTAGAAAGTAGTTTAAGAGTTCAGTCAACTGTTGGATTAATTCATCAACTCAAAAGTATGGCACTTATGCAGGGTTAGGTGACTGGTCCAACCTACGCGAGCACAGTAAATCAGTACCACAAACGGATTAAAATATAAGTATAGAGGAGTGAAGTGAATCTGTGCAGCTACATGCCAACAGCTGAAGCTACAGTCATCAGTTAAAGCAAAAAATGTAAGACAAAAGTGAGAGAAAGAACTTCCAGTACCCAAAAAAATCCTGTCCATTTTTCTCCTTTATTACAAATGCTATGGATGTTATCTGCAAGAAAAGTATGGATGAGTTCATGGGAATAGAATATAACCTCAGTTTTTGTCAACGAACCTAAGAAACCTTTCAAACATAAGCAACAAGTCGATCAAAGCTGTGCATACATAGTCAATCAAGCACATTTTTCCAGTTAACTTCAGGGGGAAAAAAAAAGAAGCCGAAAGCCGATACTTTTTCCTGGTGTTTCGACCGTCAGTTTGGATAATGAAATCTAACCGCGGAAGGAATCAAAAGAATGAATTTTGACCTAATAATGTCAAGTATTTTACAACAAATAAAATACAAGAACTCCAGAATGTTTAGTGAATTTTTGAACGCAATACGGTCTCTATTTAAGTTCATTACTCATTGAGAAACTACGAAATTAAAAATCTCGATTGTGAATAAACGCGTGAAGATACAATAGTATAAACTCCAAATTTCACTCTGATCCGATTAGCATCAATACGTCAAAAAGAAAAAAAATCACACAGAGGAAAAAGATAAGGTTCAGGAGCAAGCAAAAATTTTCAGACTTTACGAGTGGAATCAAGCAGCAGAAGCCTTGATTGGGGTGTATCAACGATGACAATCTCATTGTACTGGCTTCTCGCGGTCGTGAGTATTGTAAAGTCTTCTCCTCCCTCTTCCTGAACTAACTCGGTAGTTCCTTTGGAAGCTCGGACCCAAAAATGAGATGGTGGAACTGAAGTGCGCCTTCTTACTTTTGACCTTTGAATGAAGGCGAATGGGGGGCCGGAAAAAGGGAAGTCAGAAAAGGCATGAGTGGAAGCGCGGAGATTGAATACGAAACGGCCATGGCTGAATGCAGGGGGCGAGAAGCCGGAGTGCAGAGCGGGCAAACAGACTGACGCGGCCATTGGAATCGTTATAATGAATTGAGAACGAACTTTTTAATATGATGGGCGGAAGAACGCGGTCTTGTAGATTTCCAATTCCACCTGATTATCCTGGAACCTCCGTGAATCACCAACTTCATAGTCTTTTGGGCTTCCCCAAACTTTTTTTTTTAAAAATAATTCTCTAGATATATAATATCTTTCAATGTTTCTTAATACAATTGAAGTTATGATAATATAGCTAAAGGATTAGTTTATATTTTCTAAATTTTTATTTTTATTCATTAGTTCATTTGATTGTTTGATTTATTATTTAATGATTAGTGACATAATTAAATAAAAAAAAAAACAGATAAAAGACACTCATCTTGTCGATAGACGATAGTGACTTGAGTTACAGAGATGTGCACGTTAAAAAACAAATAGAAAACAAATATCGAGATGCCTCAACCAAAGTGACTTATTATTTAGTTTACTCTTGTGAGTTTTGGATCCTTAATTAAATATTATCTCGTAACGGATCAGTTTTACTGAAAAGGTCGAAGCAGAATGGTTTCAAATTCAATGAGAAACACTTAAACATCCTTAATTCCTTATTACAGTCAACAGATATATTCGAGTCTAGATTCTGAAGAGGATGAGACTGGGATCGACATCTTCGGGCACCGGACGAGAAGGGGGAAATTTGGGTAGAGACTTGGCCAAGATCAGTGCCGTTTCGAGGTACGTCGCGTACTTTCGTTCCGTGCCTGCCGCAGTATCGTTGACGTTATGATTGGTGGTTTTAGCCTCTTGATCACTACCCTTCTGCTGCTGCAGCTTCATTAATCTGCCGAACGCCGTCGTTAGTTTATCGACGTCGCCGGGGATCTTTTTTATCAAAGCGCCCAATTTGCGGGGGGTCCAGTCGCCGGTCTTCCAGTTGAAGTGATAGAGAGGAAGGAAACGTTGGCCGTAGATGCCGATGAATTCGATTGCAGCGAGAATGAATTCGAATTCGGCGATGGACATGTAGTAAGCGAAGCTCACTCTCGTCCATCCCGGCTTCAGCCCATGGTACCCCTTTTGGACTGCGGCGCGGAAAGCCAAGGACTGTTGGACGTCGACGCCGAGCAGGGTATGGCCGTAGGGCCCCGCACAGGCGCAGCCTCCGCGGGCTTGTATTCCGAAGAGATCGTTGAGCAGCTTCGTGACGAAGCGGCCGTGGAGGGGCTTATCTTTTCGGGTGACTCTTTCCCTCCAAATGAACACGCCTTTCTCTCCGTCCTCCTCCGGTGAGCTCGTGTGGACCAGGAAGGAGAGGATGGCTTGGCGCTTCACTGAAGTGTTTCCCAGAACTTGCATGTTTGGGTTCGGCAAAAGCCTCTGGAGGGCGTTATCGATCATCGGGCCTTCTCGCGCGTCGATGAGGTCGTAGCCCATGTATTCCTTCACCCAGAACGCCAGAGCCGCTCGTACCTTCTGAATGATCGCCGGTGTTCCGGCGTCTTCTCGCTCTTCAATATCCTCGTGGTAAAGGGTATGCTGTAAAATTTTAAAGATCGAACACAGATCGAAACAGAGACAAATTAATTAAGTACTTTGAGTTAATTAAAGAGACCAGAGTCGGTACCGACGAAGGATTTAAAAGTTTAAAGAGATGGAACCTTCTCGTCATAGCCGTTGACAAAAGCGACGGTGCCACCGCCGGAAGTGGAAGGAGGGTGAGATCTCAAGTGGTAGAGGCTCTTGCTCATGAGCAACACTCCCGGTGTCCCTGGACCCCCAACAAATTTGTGGGGACTGAGATAAACCGCATCGTACCCTTCTAATTCTCCCGATCGCATATCAATCTGCACATAGGGTCCACTGTATATATATTTGCAAAAAAAAAAAAAAAGAGAATTAATTAATAAATACAATAGTACTTTTCAATCATAGAAAAAAAAAAAAAAAAAAAAAAATTGTGTTATGCTTGTCCTACCTTGCTGCGAAATCGAAGCATGCAAAAGCGCCGTGCGTGTGGAGAAGCCTGGCGAGAGCTCTGGTATTGGTGTAAATCCCGGTGACGTTGCTGCAAGCAGAGAAGGAGCCGAGCAGGGGACGACCGGTGTACTTGCTCGACTTCAGCTCACTCTCCAGCATCTCGAAATCGACCAAGCCGTCTTCATCGACGCCGATCTCCACCACCTCCGCCAAACTCTGCCGCCACGAGAGGAGGTTGGAGTGATGCTCGTAAGGACCCACGAACACCACCCATCTCTCCTCGGGCTTGAGCACCTTCATCGACAGTACCCGATCCCTCAACGTGGAGGGGACGGTTATCCCCATCACCTCCTGGAGACGCTTCACGGCGGCGGTGGCCCCGGAGCCGCAGAAGAGGAGGGCGTCGTCGGGGCCCCCGCCCATGCACCGCTTCACGTACTCGGCGGCCTCCCGGGCAGTCTTGCCGGTGCGGTGCCCCACGAAGCTGTCGTCGGTGTGGGTGTTGCCGTAGAAAGGGAGCACCCTCTGTTTCACGAAATTCTCAACGACGTGGAGGCACCTCCCGGACGCCGTGTGGTCGGCGTACGTCAGTCGGCGCCTCCCGAACGGCGTCTCCAACTCCACCGAGTCGTTCCCCACGACCTGGCCTCGGAGCCACGCGCACTTTTCTTCTGCAGATGACGATGATGAACTTGGGATAATCGCATCGGCTGCAATATTATGATCCGCCATCGAGATCAACGCGTTGCCCCCCTTGAGGTCGCCGAAGCTTATCATTTCCTGTTCGTCGACGTCGCTCTGGACGGGGATGAACGTCGACGACTTGGGTTTCCCGTTCACGTCGAGCAGCGTAGATGCCACCTCCTCCGCGAAGTACATCATCTTCTAAATAGATTAATTAATATCCGGCCAACCCACAGAAATCAAAGAACTAACGAATTAATCAAATAAACACATGGGCAATCACGATCGATCAACCTTGTCGTGGTGAAGATAGATAGAGGTGAGAGGTTTACGTGTATATATATATATATATATATATTTATAGTGTTTGTGTCTGTGGTTGGCTCAATCACTCCAGCCGCCAAACAATAATTATTCATCGGCATATACTGACGTACGTAAAGTGAGTTGCGCCGACCCTATAGAGAGAGAACCTATGGGGGGCCAATAAGAAGGATATATAGAAAGAGAAGTAAAGTTTATAATTAATTAGTTTCCCCTGTACCTGTAACTGATGCTTTTTGAAAAGGTAAGGACATGACTTTTTACAAACTTCCTTCCAGTCTTCGATAGAGGTCGATCGACATACTCGTTTTGCCGTTTTGGTACTTAAAATTCTAAAGAATGAATAATTAATACACCATTTAAAGTCCGACATGGGAATTGAAAGCTGGTGAAACGAAGTGCCATCGTTAGGTTGATAATTCGTTGATGGATTGGCGGGGAAGTGTGGACACCTTAAAAAATGGCAACGTCGACGCCGGATTCAGGACTTGCCTCGTTGCCTGGTTATATACGTTAGCCCGTTCGAATGGACCACCTTTAAGTCGCGACACGCGGGTGCCGTCTGTGGACGGGACCGCATTCGTCGCGCGGTTCCATCCGAACCGCTCTTGTTCGGAGCTGTTCTCGGTCCGTTCCGAGGAGGATACCTTTTGATCGATAATTCAACACGTTCGCCGGAACTTTCAATTTACGCCGGGACGATCTCCGTCAAAAAGCCGTTGAAGTGGTCTCTCGACGACTTACAGGAGTAAAAAGGTTGCGAAAGACGTCGTCTTCGTCGTCTTCCTTGAGCATCACCGATCAGTACTCGTAGTCTTTTTCTAGTTCGTCTGCGTGTATTGATAATATGTAGTAACATCAATTCAAGTTCTGGAGAAAGATACATAAACCGCGTTTGATCTCTTCGAAATCCCGTTTACGGAAGTTGCTCCTGGACATACGGAAGGCCGTGTAAGCTGGGAAGTGCATGTGTGGGCCCCTCGAATTTGAAACAACGTTCCCTTGTTCGCGCTCGGCTACACGAGACGCTGCCTATCTACCTGATTCAGTCCATTGGTCCTTTTAATTCCTTTTAATTAATTAATTAATAAAGGTGGTCTTGGCTTATCTATCTATCTATATATATAATCCTTTGAAAACGCGTACCGCAAAGGAAAACCCCTGAATTTCAAATCCATGTCTCCATTGGGCATAAAAAGATTACCCAATTGATGAGAACCATATACAATATAAATAATTTAAGTATAATGAATGTATGCAACAAAATGTAGCTAGCCCAAATTCGACAAGTCCAAACGCCCATCGGTCCAGTAAACGATTGTCATGGGTACGCTCTGTCAGCGGGAAGTCATCGCGTCATCACCCGTCAGCATGCCCTGTCACACTGCCACTCAACTTAAGAGAAGTCTGGTCGTTAACTGAAGGAAGAAAAGGAGGGGTCCACAATCCTGGTCTTCTTCCTCTCTCAACTTCAGCAGCCCTTTCCAAGGAAGAAGCTAAAACAACCGCACCGGACAGGCTACAAAAGACCAGAGATTCCCTGTCACAGGGGTTCGAAAAACAGAAGCCGAAGTGCTCATTCACGCACAAAAGCTCTCTCCCGAGACGAAGGTCCCTTAATCGAGAAGAACTTTCACGCTCAGGGGTTCGAAAATTGGAGTTCAAAATTCCTTTTGCGAAGAGAAATCTTGTGTCGAGCCACATTTTCGAGCACAGACTCTTCCGAACCAGAGAAGACAAGCCACCCGCCGTTCGTCGTTCAACAATTCGACCGGGTGCAGCTCTACACGATAGCCGGCAACAGATACACGCGGAGCACAAATACCTTCGTCCGACCGACCAAAGTCACACCAGATCGTGCACACTCGTTCCTGTAACTCGAGTCTCGACGACGACTCGCCAGAAGCTTCAACTTCAACAAAACTACACAGAGATCGAATCAGAGGAAGCCCAGGAAATTGTACTCGCATTCCTTGATACGAAATACACCAATTGTAACACAAAATTATTCTGAATTAATCGACATATTCTCTCGGTCACGCCTCTTCGCGGACCGGCAGATTTTCGGTGAAACATATTTGGCACGCCTGGTGGGACAAAAAAAAAAATACATACAAGTGTACAGAAAATATACACTGTCCTAAAAAAACGAGAGGACAGAAGAGCAGTACACAAAATATAAACGATCCTAAAAGAGTAAGAGGATAAAAAAAAAAAAAAGTGTGTGTGCGTTGTGTTTGTTTTCTTCACATTCGAAACTTGATCGTTCCTCCCAAACGATCAAGTCTTGAAGGGGCAATCTGTATGCACCAAAATGTGGACGTCCCAATTTCGACGAATCCAGCAATCTAACGATCCATCAAACAACGATCGTGAGTAGGCTTTGTCGATCTTCGGAGTTCGTCGTTGCAGCCCATCGCGAAGTCCAACTGCGTCGTCACGTCATCGGCACAGTCGGCGCCCTCGTGAGAAGAAATCGCCGTGTCAGCACTAGTCAGCATGCCCCATCACTCAACTCAACAATTGAACGACCAATTCTAGTCGCCAACCAAAGGAGCTAATTGAGGAGGCTACGATCCTGGTCCTTCTCCTCCCCTTCTTCTCTCCCAACTACAGCAACAGAAGGGGATCATGATCCCCTTTCTCAGGCAAAAATCCTCAACAACTGCACAGACAGGCTATAAAAAAAGTTAGAAAGTCTTTGTCCCAAGGGTTGGAAAAAATCAAATTCGAGAGCATTCTGGCCGAGAAAATACTTCACGCACATAAGTTCTTTCTCTCTCTCGAAACGAAGGTCTCAAAAATCCCTTCACCGAGAAGAAACTCCATGTACAGAAGTTCTCTCGAACCAGAGAAGTTCAGCAACTTGCAATCCGTCGTCGTTCAACAATTTGACTAGGGACAACTCTACACGTTCGCCGACAATGTCATAAGTCGACACATGCGATGCACAAATACCTTCGTCCGACCGACCAAAGCCACACCAGATCGTGCACGCTCATTCCTGCAACTCGAGTTTCGACGACGTCCTCGCCTGAAGCTTCAACTTCTCCAAAATTGTAATGGAGATCGAATCAGAGGAATATTAGGATATTGTACTTGTAATTTCCTGACACTCACACCCAAATTGTAACAAAATTATTCTGAATTAATCGATATACTCTCTCGATTGCGCCCCTTCACGGACCAACGGGTTTTTGGTGAAACAATGAATAATTTTCTTTTTTATTATTTTTATCAAAATTACGACTTAACCTTTGGAAGATTTTCTTTGAGAAATAAAACCAGGGTCCGATTTTTGGTAAACCCGAACCCGACCTGAACTTAATCCGTGGGTTGGATTTAGAAATATTTTTGGGTTGGGTTGGGTCGGGTCAGGTTCCCTGAGCAACCCGACCAAATGCCCACATCTAGACCGAAAGTACATACGTACGCTACTACTACTAGGGCATTTTTAAATATAAAAATGTTCCAAGTCGACTTTAATTAATTTGGTTTTGCAGCCTTAATCTTTCACTTAATTCTTAATTTGTTGGGACCTTTTCCAAAACCTTTCCATTCTCAATCAATATTAATTAATAATTTCATATATACCCTTTAAGACCTCTCATTTCAGACTCACATGAACCTCTAATTTGTTGTAGACCATCGAAGCTACGTACGCGGACAAGTTGATTGATTACCTAAATATCTCTTTGTTTTGGTACGTAACTTGTATTTGTGCCTATAATTTGGACTCTATTAAACACGTTAATAAATTTAAATACTGTATATATATACTTCTCTCCTTTTCTTGACAGCAATTAAATACGATACATACACATGGATGGAAAATTATTCTTCATCTAATGAAAATTAGGGAATATAATATATATATATGGCCGAATTAATGTGATATATATGTCCATCTCTTTATAATTAATCCCACATGATAATGGATGGTGAACGTGTCGACCCATCAAACCCATATGAAATAACGTACTGATCAGGTATGTTTTTTGTTAATTTTTATGCTTTTATGTTGTCTTCGACATATCGACTTGTTATTTCTTATTACCGGTTTGTCTGTTATACTCTACCCTTTGATAATAAATGAAATAACTATAAATGGAATAACTCGATCGTTCAATATATCTTTCATACCGCGCATGCTGAAATGCGGAATATTAAGAGGACTAGAAATGGATTTTGAAGGGACAGGACTCAGCTGCTGAGCAATTTGCAATGCGCCTTAAGTGTTGTACTGATAAGTAAGGATTACATTCAGTACTCATTTATTAATGTGGAGCTAATTATCCAAAAGAGACATCCTAACCAATCTCACAAACTTAGATACAAAATAAACATACAGCCTAATTTCATCCCAAAACTGGTACGAGATTAATGACATTATATTTGTCTATAACCCAGATTTCAGTCCACTTTTTTTTTTTTTTTTTTTTTTTTACAGATTAAAAACTGTTTGGAGACATCAAATTTTAAAAAATATCAAAATTTATTCAAATATAATATTTATAAATTTACTTACCAATTATTATTATTATTATTATTATTATTGATTTTTGTGGGACCCAATTCTTAAGCAGATAATTACTACGGTAAGTAAACAGATTAAATGATCGACGAAATTAATAGAGAGTTGGGAGGAGAAGCACGAGAGAAGCGGAGAAGTAACCAAATCAGTACCGGTAAAGGATAAGAACAAAGTAACTGTCCTATTAATCCACCCGGTGTTTATTCAGTACTCTCTGCTTCAATTTCGGAGAAGAGGCGAAGGCGACGGATCAGGGATTCAGGCCGGAAGGAAATCTCCTCAGTACGTAATAAATAAATAAGTCTCTGCATGCGCTGGATCGAAACCGAATGTGTGTAAGTAAAAAATTGCGAGAAGGATGAAGGATCAGAACTCGTTGTATGTTTATCTTAACACCACCTCCTTGTCTCAACCCACGAGTGCAAGAGAATCAATGATCAGTACTCGTACTTCTGAAACTTTCAGTGCTCCCCAGCTTTCTCTTTCTCCCCCGTATCACTGTGCTCACCCGCCTCTGCGTCCTCCGTTGCCCCCTGTTTGTCCCACTTCCTCGGCCAATATTCAAACTCGCCGGAAATATTACGACACGGCAGCCGGCAGTAGGATGAATATTAGCTTCGTCGACAGGCCGTTCCCTTGGGCCACGAACTGCCGCGCCCACGTATACAGTCTCGCCCAACTCCTTCAGAGGGGCATACATGCCGTCACCGGGGAGGTGCAGTGCAAGAGATGCGAAGCCAGGTACGAAATCGAGTACCCTCTAGAGAGTAAGTTCGAGGAGGTCAAGAATTACATAGCGCAGAACTAAGGCGACGATGCGCGACCGAGCTCCGGCAGAGTGAATAAGCCCTACGCTTCCTTCCTGCCGGATGTGCCACCAGCCCAATTGCGCGAAGCCGGTGATGTCCCCGAAGAAGAAGAGCATCAACTGGCTTTTCTTGCTTCTGGGCGGAATGCTCGGCTGCTGCACGTTAGAGCAACTCAAGTACTTCTGCAAGCACACAAGTAATCAGCGCACTGGGTCTAAAGATCGAGTGCTATACCTAACATATCTGGCCCTCTGCAAACAACTCGCTGGCAGTGACGATGAATCTGGCCTCTTCGATCAATAATATTTTTCATTTATTAATTAGGTGTGGCCATGCAGATTTTCTTTTCCTCCCCCAATTTAATCGTACCTTTCTTCTTTGCTTTAGAATAGTAGCTCTCTCTTTTAATTGCCTTTGGTCAAATTCTAACTGTTTGGAAGAAAATAGAAATAGATATTATTTTAAATCCTCTGTTCAGTTTCTGAGTTTAATCTAAGTTGCTAGCAAGTATATATATATAAAGTATATATTAATAGTGGCTTTTCCAAGTACTGTATGGAGATGATTCATACGAAGCACCTCTTAGATGCCTTAAGAGTAATTTTTTTTGTCCTTTTTCTTTTTAAGAGCGAGCGTCGGCCATGCAGGATATTCGTCTTCTTTCACCTGGAAATTCACCTGCTACTGTTTAGCACGAATCACAAAATGTCAGAGAGCACATTACATAACACGTATCCCCAAATTCTCGTAATATTCCTAGAAATGACACTTTTAACCTTTCCGAGTTCTAGAAGGACTTCCTCAATAGGAAATCCATCCATAGGATATTTCCTCCATTCGATATCGATGGAAATGGAAATCGATCCGATTTCCTCCATTGGAAATCCTACTTCGGGACTTCGATCCCCGCAGTCCATAAATACTCTTACATACCTACCTGAAAAAATTAAAATGACGATGCAAGAAGCTCATATTGAAGGCAATGTTGGCGAGACAGAAAAGATACCAACAGCTACTCGAAGCAGCGGGCGCAAGAGAGGTTTCTCGGCCTCTACTACTAGTACTAAAGTCGGCTTGATGAAGAAGCTAAGAAGGGAATTCCTCAAGAGCCATGACTACAAAGTAGTCCTAGTCATGAAGAGGAAAACCTGTATGTCGTAACTTCATTGGTTGATCATTTTGTAAAACATTCTTATATGAAATGCCAAGAACAATTACGACAGTTCCAATGGTATAATCTAAATAAGCATCCTGAACATTGAGCAATCCTCAAACAGAGGAATCACCTCAGACAGAAGATCCATTTAATAAACAATCAAGCACTGATAATAGATCCATTTATTTAAGGCTACACGGCGGCATATAATCTCCCAATGCCCAATAGGCCGAGGAAATACCGGTTATATGGTTGTAACAAAAATTAAAGAAATCCTGAACAGACACTTAAGACTTCTATAGAGATCCATACATATCATGGTAAAGATAAACAATTACCGCTTCATAGATAGCTATAGAAGTAATAAGAAATGAAGGCTGGAGTCAATAAAAATGATAAATAAAATGATTAACTTAAATCCATAACATGATTAACTAAAAAGGAAATGAATTATATATAATTATATATACCCTATTTCAAGCATGTCCATTATTTGCACAAAGCAATCCACTAATCGTCAAATTAGCAAATTCAATGCCCGAAAGCTGGTTTTGCGTATTTATTTGTTCTGGTTTCACTGAAATAATTCTCAGCCACAAGTAACCAAATAGCTAATTCGGTGAGGTAAAACTTGCTCTCTGCAGCAGAGAGCAAGTTTTCTGCAATGGAATGGATACGCGTTGCTAATGCCGAAGCTCATCTCCATGGAAACTTTCAAAATGATAAGACCATTGGGAAAAGATACAAAATTCGTAACAGCAATGAAAACTCTTTTACAGAAGGTTGTGTGCAATCAATAAGAGGCTTACCCGCAGGATAACTCATGTAGCAACATTGTCTTGAAAACAAAAAAAAAATAAGTTTATCTCCCTCAAAACATATCTTAACTACCTTCCCAACAAAAGTGAAACTAACCTTAAAACCGGATATTTAAAAACTAGGCTTCAAGCTTTTCAATCTCTTCCAGAATTATGGCAGATTTTGTTGGTTTTGACAAGTAATCCGTATACTCCTGGAATGGTGACTTCGTGAAGCGAGTTTCCCTCCAAAAGTCAGGTGTGAGGAATCCATAGGTCTTCAGCAAACAGTCAAATGTAGCCTGGACAAAAATACAACTAATTGATCTGATAATAGAATAAGAAAGACAGGACAATCAAATCTAACAACAACACATTTGTAAGCCTATTTCCACACAAGATAGTATACATAATCAGATGAGTTCATACGAATGTTTACTACAGAATCAAGTAATAAAAAGGAGTTTTTTTTCTGGAAAATGTCTGCTTGCATGAAGATCCCCATCCCCTCCATACCTAAAGAGACTTGAATCGAAGACCTCCCATTACCCTTAAGCGACCACTGAGCTACTATTCAAGTTCATGTAATAAGAAGAGCTCAGCAAGAAAATTCATCATGCTAAAACATACTGCTTCGGAATGGAGCCAGGTCGCCTCGCCCTAATTTACTTGAGTAGCAACTTCAAAACAAACAGAACAAAGAAAATATGCTAAAATAGAGATGCCAACAACATGCTCTAATTTACTTTCTTACACATAAGCGTAGACGGGAAGGTCTTCAAAAATATGACAAGATAGAAATCACACATTTCCTCCTATTTGGAACCAAAAATCGCTGGTATTTTAGTATAAATTTTTGGAAATAAAGATATCCAAGATGCTCCAATGAATTCAGTGCTTATCGTAGAGCAATTTCCAGCATGACTTAGATACACAAGTACTCCTAGCAGTTGATCCATTGAAAGCAAAATGCCAGTCAGAGGATGTCGATCAAAACAAGCAGGTCAATCATAGTAAATTTCATTTGACTAATATTGTTTAAACACAGGAAAGTGTGATTTCTTCCTATATGGAACCAAAAATCGCTGGTATTTGAGTATAAATTTTTGGAAATAAAGCTATCCAAGATGCTCCAATGAATTCAGTGCTTATCGTAGAGCAATTTCCAGCATGACTTAGATAAACAAGTACTCCTAGCAGTTGATCCATTGAAAGTAAAATGCCAGTCAGAGGATGTCGATCAAAACAAGCAGGTCAATCACAGAAAATTTCATTTGACTAATATTGTTTAAACACAGGAATTAATAACCACATCAAATAAAAGAGAATTGATCTCTTTAGCAGAAAAAAGTGACATGCTGAAGATAAAAAACCCAATTCAACAAACTAAAACATTAGTGCTCAACATTCAACAAGAAAACAATTTGCCATGAGAGTTCTGGGGCCAAAATCCAAGAGATAATAGCACTAGTTTAATCACCGCAAGATTAAAAAAATCTATGGAAGTACGAAAAAAAAATCCATGAGAAGATGTTATAAAGTCACAACCTTAACGAAATTTCCAAGTGTCTTGGTAGATCCCCTGGAGCATGTGAAAACGTCTTCAATACCCGCGAACTGCAACACCTTCTTTGGAACTCTGGCAGCAACAATACCAGATCCACGGGGTGCAGGAACCATCCTCACCAAGACGGACCCACACTTACCCGTAACCTTGCAAGGCACTGTGTGAGGCTTGCCGATCTTATTTCCCCAGTAACCTCTCCTTACAGGAATAACTGAAAGCTTGGCAAGAATAATAGCACCACGAATAGCTGTGGCGACCTCCTTGCTACACTTGACACCGAGGCCGACGTGACCATCACCGTCACCTACGACGACAAAGGCTTTGAAGCGAGTACGCTGACCGGCGCGTGTCTGTTTCTGGACTGGCATGATCTTCATAACCTCATCCTTGAGCTTAGGACCGAGAAGATGCTCCACAATCTGATGTTCTTTTACGGGTAGAGAATGGAGGTAGATCTGCTCCAGAGAAAGAATTTTCCCTTCCTTAACGAGACGACCGAGCTTCGTCACCGGGACCCACTTTTCTTCCTCCTCCCGACGGCCACCCCCGCGGCGTCCACCGCGACGGTCACCGCGGCCCCTATCTCCGCGTCCACCGCGGCCGAAGCCACGGCCGAAACCACCACGGTCACCACCTCGCTCCGCCATAGCAGCTACGGAGTTCGTAAGATTGGAAGAAGAGTGACCGCTGCGTGAAGGTGCGCCAAGGCGAGAGATTGCACGAAAACCCTAAGCCGCTCTTCTATACTTGCACTATGGTGGGATTTAGGGTTTTGAAAAGAAATCTCCGTATGGACGGTTCAGATTAAAGAGATTGTCTTCACATTGACGGACCACATTTCGAGCCCGGAGCAAAATTTATAACCTTGGTCCGACCCGGCAGTTTTAATCACCCATTTACATGCAAAGTTTCGGTCCTTCCCTGTCGGGTTGGGCTAATGGATAAATCTAGATTCGGGTCATATTGCCAGAAAAATTAAAAATGTAAAACATAATTATAAATATAAATGTTATCCTAAAGGGAATAATTGGATTTTCCCAAAAAAAAATTTAAACCCTTATATAGGGAAGTTCCATTTCGGTGGTATTTTATTTTTCAAAATTTATGATACTTTTTATTTATTTATTTATTTTTTAATGGCATATTCGTCCAATTTTATGAACCCGAGTCGGCCAGAAGACTAACTCAGATTTTTGGGTGCTGGAGTCGGTTCCTGATCGAGTCCCGGGTTGCACTACCCTGGTACTCACGTAGAGAGACCTCAGAATAAAATAACACCATTTTTGGTTTTAAGTGTTTAACCACTAGTTGAACCCAATTGAACCGTTTAAGCCGAAAGAGGTCAGGCTTCCATTTCGATATCCTGTTCGATTTCAAAAAACAAGTGTT
Organism: Aristolochia fimbriata; assembly: GCA_019845555.1. Taxonomy (NCBI): domain Eukaryota; kingdom Viridiplantae; phylum Streptophyta; class Magnoliopsida; order Piperales; family Aristolochiaceae; genus Aristolochia; species Aristolochia fimbriata. Next base: position 40,192,703 of record CM034079.1, on the reverse strand, counting down.
TACTATGACATTCATGGTAAAGATTCATGCTTAGATATTACGGGGGTTTGTACACTAATTAAGATTATTTCTGATACTAAAAATTATAGACAAATTGTACAAAATTTAAGCAGGACAAGAGTGTGGGAGCTACAGAAATGGAACTGTTGCAGTCACTGTTCGGTGTCTAGGATCAGTGAGAACAGAGGAAACATTTTCGAAGCCCGCGTCTCTCATTGCTTGGTCCAGATCTAACAAGTAATACTCATCGAGAAACGGTTCGGTGCTCTTCATCAGTGTAAATAACACAGGAGACAGACCCTGTATGAATAAACAGCAAACCCATAATATTAGTTCCAGCTCTTGAACATCAGCTTCTACGTATATTCCGTGAAGAAGCTAGATAAGAAGACCATCTCATTCTCACCTGAAGGATTTTGGATTTGGGCTGTCAAAAAAGGAGAAAAAAGAGGGAGAATTAAGCAAGTTACAAAACATTCAACAATCAAGGAAGTAAAATTTGCAAATCACCAAGAAAGAGAAGCAAAAAGATAAACATACAGAGTTATCAGTTACTGCAATTGTGCCTCCAGGCCGAAGAAGTCGAAAAGATTCTTTCAGTATGTTGATGATTGCCTGCGCAGGACATTCATGGAACTGCAGGTTTTCCATTGTTGTCAAGCATCAGTCCAGATGTTCTAAGATCAAGAATTAAACCAGCAATTTCGTATAGTAGTAGTAGTATGAAATTTGGAAGACACGCTCTGAGAGTCTTTCACAAGTTACTTTCTGTGAGGAGCAAGCCTTGTGAGGTTCAAACTGACAAAATTGGAACATCAATGGACATTGCAGTCTAGAAACAAATCAACACTACTTGTTCTCCTTTTATAAGTATGATCTGTAGTCTGTTAATGGAACTTCAAGGGCAGAAAGAATGACAGAACAGAAGAATGAGTTGCGATAAACTAAGTGTAATCAGAGAAGCATATATACCACATAGGCAATAGAAACGAGATCAAATGAATGGGAAGGTAAGCCTGTGGATTCACCCTTTGCATGGATCCACCTGATTGGATTACTCCTCTTGAAATTTTGTTTTTCCTTGTATTGAGCCACTGCAAGAAAGTAAGGTGACAGATCCAGTCCCTAAATAATTCAAGCAAGAGCAAACAGTTATGCTCGGCGACCACAATTCACAAAGAATAAAAGGAAACAATAAGAAGCTTGGAATAGCAAAAAGGAGACAATTGATTACCGTAATTTGAGCAGAGGGGAATTTATCAGCAAGAAATCTGGTGCTCACTCCTACTGAGCAGCCAATATCTAATATGTCCCTAATTGCAGAGTTATTTCCCGAATATTTCTCGTGGTGTTGTTCAATCACTTCCAGCCAATTTCCACGCACTATCTTATTGGCTTCGTCTACAGAAGAAGCATAGGGGATTGCTCGCCTCACCATTGACATAGTTGCTGCTTCTGCTTCTGCTGCAGCCTGCACTCAGACGGGTTTTAGGATTTCAACGTGTTGAAACGGATGCAATACATTATACTCTGCTTACTGTAAACTGGTGATACAGCAGAGTAATTACCAGCCATGAAAGGTTGCCCTCATCATATGCGTGGAACGGATTCAGATAATCTGTACGTTGACAAACATTTAAAAACATCACTTAGATGCACAGACTAGTGAAATTCGTAACTTCGTTGTCGAATTTGGCGAAAACAGTTGCAGAACAAATCACTTCCAATTTGAAGAACTTCCGGGCAGTGAGTGTAGAATATGACCTAACCGAAACTGAGAATTTGAAATCCGGAAGTTCTAAATCATTCCAAGAAGAGAAACTTCAAGGGGATTTTAATATTTCAAGAACAATAACAGAACAAGGCTTACAATCTGGGTAGACGAGGGAGCCATCCTCAATACTCTCCATTTCCTTGTAAACCTCCGACTCCAGGATCTCTTTCGTCATCTTCTGCCACGGAATATTAGTCCGCTCCGCCGTACTGTTCGGAAAAGAAAAAAAGAAAGTTAATACCAATCGCCGGGAACGAAACAGTTAGGGAACATGACTGGCCATACGATTCTATCTAAAATCAGGACGGCGGCGTGTCGCGAACCTGATGAGAACCTGTCTCGCCCCAAGCTTCATGAGCGAGTAGAGAGGCTTGATGGAAATAAGGGTTCCAACGAAACGGGAGAGCGGCGTCTCGCCGGTCCACCGGGGGCGCTCCAGCTGACCTTCCTCGAAAGCCGGTACGCTTCCTGCTCCGGCGCCAGCGGAAGTGTTCGCCATTTTAATGGCGAATCCCCGGGTTGAGAAGGAAGGCGCGCGAGGGCGGGAGTGGCGGAGCGTGGACTGCGACGGTGGCGCGCACAATGCAGCCATGCTGAAGAGTGAAGACTCACCGGTGGAGGATGTACATAGTCGAGAACCGGCGGGGAAGAAAGAAAGGATTACTCGCGACTCCTCTTGATCTTTATCGGGTTGTAAACCGGAGGGCCAATAATACTTCGCCAAGTGGAACATTGTCAGGTCACAGATAGATTTGCGGTTGGCCCAGGCCGTTACATCTTTGGCATAACTTAAAAGCCCAGCGAAAGGAGCCCATCCATCGTGGTCGGTCTGTCTGAACTCTCAAGTTCAGCATTTGAAGCTGCGCCGTTCCTTCGCCTCTCCTGCCTTTCCTCTTTTTGTCTTCTCTCTCTACTCAACCTTCTGCCACAGCAATCCTTCCGGCCGCCGGAGTTCTTCTTCTTTTGCCGTCTGCGCGGGATGAACGAGTAAAGTTTTTGCTAATTTCCGAACGGATCGACAATCAGATTAACGTTTTCGATTCTCTTTTATTGAGTTGATCATTGATTTCTGCATTTGGATGTTGTTTATTCTGTCTCAGATCTCGGGCTGGGGTAGGAGAGTACTGCCCCAAAGAGTGTCCGCCGAACACGACCAGCGTCCATGTCACGGCGCTCGACGGGCTGGTGAACGTCAACTCCCTTTTCACCATCGCCGTGTTCGTGGGCCTCTCCCTCACCACAAAGGGCCAGCAGAGTCTGGAGGATCGAAGTGCCTGCGATGCCGGCGAGAGCGAAGGGCGGCGTCTCCTCGTCTACGAGGTCGTGTCCTTCAGCTTCTTCCTCTTCTCCAGCCTCGTCGCCCAGGGTCTGAAGATCGCCATCAACCTCATCAACAGCAGAGACACCCAGGACGCCGTTCGGGCCCACATCAACCTCACCCTTCTCCGCCTCGGTATGCTTGCCTCCGCCGCCGGCTCCGTCATGGGCTGCATCTTCCTCGTCCTCTCCATGGTCTGCGTCATCGAGATCCGCCTCGGCAAGCTCTCTTGCGGCAGCGCCGCCGCCGTCCGCTCCGTCGCCGCCCTTGTTACACTTGTAGCCACGGCCCTCCTTGCCTACATTTCCACCGCCCTCTATGCCTTCACTCACTGATCCCCTTTCTGGCCCTTCAAAGCAATCTAATCAGTTTCATGATTACGATTAATGCTCTTAGAAGCGTTCATTCATTGATCATATCAAACGATACATCTTTGTGATTCAATCAATTTATGTGACTGTTACAAGTAGTTTTCTGATCCTGAGACTCAAGAGAGCTGTTTACACTTGTAAGTTGTAACCTTCAGTACTGAAAAAGTTATCTTGAATAGATAAAACCATTATCTTTTGCAGAGATGATGACACCTTTTTTAAAGTTGTTCGAACTTTGTTGCTGATTTGTTGCAAGTGGCGCTCTGAGAAGGTAAAACGGGACATTATCTTTCAAGGATGTGGTGTAACATTTTTTTGGTGTTTCGGCTAAACGTAGTACTAAAGATTTATTTAAAATAGTTGGTGTTGAAAAGTTAATAACATTAGAATATGCAAAATATTGTCAAGCGGAATTCTTTCCAAAGTCCTGCTTTCATTGAGATTCGAACTCAAGACCTCCCGCTTACTAAACGGGTGCTCTAACCAACTGAGCTATGAAAGCTTTTGTGATATAAAAATAATATTTTATTATTCTAAATTTATAATTGTAAATCATTTATGGGCTCAGTTTTTTTTTTTTTTTATCCATGGGCTTGGATTTGTATAGCTAAGTAAAAAAAAAAAACTACGGAAATGTAGCTTAGTGGGCTGAAAGATGTATGAATCTAATAACTTGCTTTGCCTAGCTAGTCTGTTGTTATATATATATAATCCTTTTACTGCTTTATAGGCATATGTTGCTGGAAATTGATGCATTGGTATAACTGTGCTTTCGTAGCTAATAAGATATTGTCGAGGTGATTGGTCGTGCTAATTAAGTCATGCCTGTGAGACTTTGAAGATAAACAAATTTCAAGAACTGGCCAGCCTCAGTCCAACTCAACCTAGCAACCGAAAGTCCGAGTGACACAACAATTAATGGCTAAAGTAATTATAAATTGTATACTTATACAGTTTCCATTAATTTAGCTAATTCACCTAGGGCACTTTGTTAGCTCAATCTAGTTAATTACTTAATTGCAATTTAATTATATGCTAACACATCATTCACCTAATTCTTAATGATCACAAATCTCATATCATCATATCTTATCCTTATGGTCTATTCTATGCCTAAGAAAAGCTTCTCTCTAGTGATCTTGAGGAGGATATAGAGTGAAGGAATATATCACTGATAAATTCACATGAAGCATGAATATACCCATATCAAATCAAGGGTTTGAAAGGAGATGATATGAAATTAGTTTCAAGTCAACCAAATCCAACATAATCCATACAAAATAAGCAAATAAGATCTAGTGTAATCTTGCATTGTCAACACAAGTCACTTGTGTGAAGATTCATAAGGTTGGAATAAGATTTAGCCTATTTTGCTTAAATTGAAATCTTTGCCATCTTCTCTCAAAAGACAAAATATCTTGTTTGAACCATATCCCCCCTAAAAAGGACTCATTTAATTAATAAGCTTGATACAGAAACTTAATGTTTAGTATTAATTTACACTCTGTAAATTAATTTGTAGTAGAGTGGCAATATTATTGATAAAAAACGAGAAAACTAATTTACTTTTTTACAATGGATTTAACCGTGAAGTGATATTTCCATCGATATTAAGTAATTGTAATTAATATCGGTACTAAATGATGACCTGCATCATATAAGTCTTGAAGAACACTAAAAGAATCATATGCAAGATTAGGTTTTAGTACTGATCACATCAACAGTCTCATTTTTTATTTTAGATTAATTAGAATCCGGAAATGGATATATAGTTTGTGCTGCAAACTACAACTAAGAAAATGTTGGGTGTACCTGTTATTAATTTTCTCCATTTATTTTTTATTTGTAATAATTAATTAGAAACGTTTCGTTTTTATGTATATGTTGCTGACAAGTATATGTAATCAGATATGATGTTTCAACATAAGAGAGGAAGATGATGAACAGTTTGGAACAAGCAGAATGCTATTGCTGGAATATTGTGATTTTCTTTTGTCCACTTGAAGCTCATGTGTCTGGTCAATTATTAATTAAAGGAACCAAATCTATTGCTGTAATTAACTCTAAGAAAATTTTATAAATTTAGTTTCCTTTCTAGCTAGAATTGCTTAGTAATGGAATAATATTTTTCAAGTATATATATATATGCACAATCAAGTTTAAGCAAAAATTAAAGAAGTACTCATAGAATTAATCTAGTATTGATTTAACAAAATTCTTTTGTGTTTTAATTTAACTAATTATATATATATATATATATATAGTTGCCTACTTTACATAATTATCATCATATAAAGCTTGTTGTTGCCTGCAATTAGTCCAAACAATCTAATTATATAGTTTCTTCTGAAACATATTAATTATATGCTATCAGTAATTAACATCATGTCTTTCCCTTTTCCTGTATGTTTAATACGCAATCAATATATATAGTACTAGTTTCTGTGAATTCAGTATGATTATTATATATAATGATGGGATGACTTGAAGATCAAGTCTCTAGCTAGCCCCGGTAAGTAAATATATATATATATATCATCATCATATATATATATATATATATCTCATTCCCTTCCGCCACCAAAACTGAAGTCTGCAACAACCATGTGCATTGCATGCTTCGTTTTACGATAAGCTGAGACAAGGAACCTAACATGGAAGCTGCAGCTGCTTAATTTCCCAAATCTGTTAGGTAATATATATTGGAGCTCTTCCTCTTTCGTTTTCAGTCACATGTACGTAGAAGTGAAAAAGAAGCAAGCTGTTAGCTCCCTGGGGAGTAGCACTAGTAGTACTCTCAGATCGATCCTTGACATACAAGTGTATATAAACAGAGATCAATATCGAGTACGTATCTTTACTACAAACCCATTACAGGACAATACGGCGAGGGACCCAAGAACTGATCATGTCCATTAATTAAAAACTGCTTCGGCCGCTAGCTTGAACAGACCTTGTGTGCCGAATTTCACATGCATCTCTCAGGAAAAACAAAAAACAAAAAAAACAAAAAAATCAAAGGGAGAAAAATTGAAGGAAATCATTATCAAAACCCAATTAATTATTTCCGAAATTAAGATACATCTCCACACGCGCGGTTGAATATTCGAAACACCACCACCCTTATTTCGAAATGTTAGCAAGATCCGGAGGGAGAGGAAGGAAGAGATTATTAACGATCAATATCATAGGGATGAATGATAAGAGGCAAGCATAGCTTCCATGGTAGAAGAATTAGAAACTGGTGGAAGCACTGCTTCGTGATTATTCAAGTGGCCTTCAACGTGTTCCCAGATTAGAAAACTCGGGCAGCGCTGTGAATCCACCCACTCGCTCAACTCGTTCCTTTCTAAGCTTTGGCCGCCTGCCACACCCACCTGATCTCCCTCCTCCTCTATGCTGCTGCATGACTGTACCTGACGATGATGATCAATGGCCACCATGTTCTCCACATGACCAGTACTACTACCGCTCTCCAACAATGGCGGCAAATAATGCAAATCCATGGGTCCTCCGTCCGAGTACCCAAAAGACGAGGCTTGCCCAATATGGTTTTCATTCATAGTACTATGCCATGCTTCGGTACAACCAGTTGTAGTAGCAGTACTAGTACTACTGTTCAGGCCTCCGTGTTCATGAATTACGTAGTCGCCTCGTGTACAAGTAGTAGTATTGGAACAGTCGAGCATTAAGCCATTGTTCTCAAACATGAAGAGGGGGCATTGAGAGGAGAAGAGGGTTTCGTGCAACGGCTTTGCTGCGGCTAAGTCGTGGTGCAGTAGTGTGTCCAGAGTAGTAGTACTATCAATGGAACCAGCAGTACCATTATTGTAAGGTGTACTTAGCTGATCCATGGCGGGTGAAACTGGTAAGCTGCTGCAGGTTTGTGATGGAGGAGGAGGAGGCTTTCGTATCTTCTTCTTGATCCATGAATTCCAGTAGTTTTTTATCTCGTTATCAGTCCTCCCAGGTAAGTGGCTTGCAATATGAGCCCATCTGCAGAAATATATATGTTCAGTACTCTTAATGTATCGAATTTACTTAATTATCTATCTAGAAAGAGAGAAATTAAGGAAAGAAGGAAGGGAAAACTGAAGAAAATAAAAGAGATTAATCAGCGGACCTGTTTCCGACGATGCTGTGAAGGCTGATTATCAATTTCTCTTCCTCTTGTGTAAACCTTCCTCTCCGAATATCGGGTCTTAAGTAATTGATCCACCTCAAGCGACAGCTTTTCCCGCACCTTTGCAGTCCTTTTATATTAAATATTAAGATAAGAAGCATACCTAACTCTCTCAGAAAGAAATGAAATGAAACCAGACAAAAAATGAAAAAAGTCGAGGAAGACGAAATCAAGGACGAGCTAGCTAGCTAGGAGAAATATTGGTTAATTTATGTTAATTTTCTGTAGCATGCACCCAGAGTAGGGAAGATTAATATATAAACCTGCTTTTTCTGGGACCTCGCTCCAGCAACCGTAGCCATGTGTGGTTATGTAGCGGACGAGCTTCTCGTCTTCCTCTGGCGACCACAGACCCCTCTTCACCTTTTGCTGGTTGCAGCAGGAATGGTGCCCCATATCATCCGTCTCTTTTTCTTCTTGTTCTTCTTCTCCTTCTTCTTCTTCTTCTTCTTCTTCTTCTTCTTCTTCTTCTTCTCCTTCTTCTTCTTCTTCTTCTTCTTCTTCTTCTTCTTCTTCTTCTTCTTCTTCTTCTTCTTCTTCTTCTTCTTCTTCTTCTTCTTCTTCTTCTCCTTCTTCTTCTTCTTCTTCTTCTTCTTCTTCTTCTTCTTCTTCTTCTTCTTCTTACTTGTTTGTGTTGTTATCTCCTCTTGTAGGATTTGTTGTCCGTTCTTTTTCACTAGCTGGTACTACTGCAGCACCTGCTGCTGCTACTTCATCTAATAATTCGATCTTCCCCCATAGCGCGAGACTAGCTAGAATATTATTGAATCAACGACGATGGATCGAAATACCAGCCAGAAGATCAGAAGAGTAGTGTGGAATGGAGCAAGAAGCCAAGCGTGTCTTTCGCTCTTTAAACCCTGCACCACCCCCGACAATGGCACCGGATGGGCCCCATTCTCTCTCTCTCGCTCTCTGTCTCTCTCTGTCTCTCTCTCTCTCTCTCCAGGGCTTCTACTTTCTATCTAACCCTAAAACGACACAGCATCAACCTCAGATTCAGCCCCTCCCTTAATTCCTTCTCTCCCTTTCTACGTCACGTACTCTACTCCCCTGAAAGAATCACGTAATTACGTACTCTGCGGCCATGTTGACTACGTCGCCGTAAATCTCTCCACTCTCTTCGCTACCTCGATCGATCCTTCTACGTCCAAATTAATTCCATCCCACGTGAAACTTAACAAATGAATTAAGAGACTGTTAATTAAATTTTTCTAATTAATTGTATTTGTACATATCTGATGTCGGCCCGGAGACAAAAGGGCACGTGACGTCACCTTTCGTGTCTGATATATAAATCTATATTAAGCTACACGAGTCATATATCCATCATTGGGGAATGAATAACAATAATAATAATAATAATAATAATAATAATAATAATAATAATATTGTGATGTGAATATTTTCACGAGAATGGGCGACCCGCGACGGTTCCCCAGGCCCTTGAAGCTTTCCCGAAATGTTTTCTGAGAGAAAGTTTCCGTCCCACAATGGCCGGTCTATGCCTGCACTTTCTTGGGGAACCCATTTATCCCCGGCTGTACGTTCATCGGCTGGACCAGTACTATGCATGTCTGAGCCATAACTCAATTAGCTACCTTGCCTTTGATTCCACAACCCCGCCATGATTTCAAATGTCACTACCACGGCTGGCCCCATTGATCGATTTCATCGTCTTCTTCTTCTTCTTCTTCTTCGGACTTGCAGGGAGCGTTCATACCTAATCATAATCTCATGCCGACAAGTTAATTAATTGACCCAGCAGATCGATCGACGTAATTAACTGCCACATAAAAAGTGCAACTACTACTTGTACATGTTATATTTTTGTTTTTTATATATGTATGATTCGATATTCATTAACTAGTCAATTATATGAGATGATCAAATATATATAGTTGGTCGTAGTAGATGGAGAGTTCTCCACTATTTCCAAATTAAGATGCATGTTCAGTAATGAAAGATATTGAAAAAGGAAGTGGAGCTATATACAAGAAAACGAAGAGATGGGTATTGCTTAGGGTGGATAGTTACTTAACCGTCTGGCTGCATAGATGAGAAATATGTGTGTGGTTGAAATATATATTAATACGTAGAAGGTGTGGAGAATGAAAAGGAAGCGAGGGAATTAGGGAGATGTCAGTTGATTGATGGAAATGAGACACCATATTGATGTGAGAGGGCAAGGAGGGAGGAGAGAGGGAGATGGGGAGTTTTGCTTGGATGGATCGCAAAGCCAATGAAGAAAGGAATAAACAAAAAGAGTTCATGAAGGGGAAAGAAGGGGAATGATTATGCTTAGCTTTAGGGAGGAGCAATTGAGAATCCATGGCCTACCAAAGGTTAAATGATATTATGGCCAGACATTGAAAGGTTTCCTTGTTAAGAGTAGTTGGTCGAGTTTTTTAGTCATTGATGGAATGTCTCCACCCAATACCCGCCCTTTCCACATTCCTCTTTTGTGGTCATCCAAGATGATCACTAACACTTTTTATTTTTTTTTTTTTTTTTTTTTTTTTTTTTTTTTTTTTTTTGGATCCCTGGCCCTTCAATTCAATTCCTCCCTCCCCAGTACCCTTGTCGTCTAATCCGGTCCCCACTTCACCTGGAATCCTTCCTTATATTGGAAAGTAGCCAGCTCCATCGTATCTCAACCTGCCTCATATACATATTTCACTCTCTCATCATATGCACTCTCTCTCTCTCTCTCTAGATCTCTTTCATTTGCTCTCTCTCTCTCTCTCTCTCTCTCTCTCTCTCTCTCTCTCTCTCTCTCTCTCTCTCTCTCTCTCTCATTTGATCTCTCTCTCTCTCTCTCTCTCTCTCTCTCTCTCTCATTTGCTCTCTCTCTCATTTGCCCTCTCTTTCTCTCTACGTGATGACAGTGTACACAGTACTGCAGAGTGGGCATATATCTACCGTTCTCGACGTCGTCGTCTTTCCGTTGCTTTCCCATGAATTGTCCATGGCATCATGCTAGTTGCAGATACTGTATCTCAACAACATTTGAACTAATTTTCGAAACGAGAAATGGGGCCCTGGCTTCCATCAAATCACTACAACTGCCGGTTCAGTTATTATATATAATTTTATTTGTTAATTAGAAGAAACTGCGCTTTCCACAACTATTTCATCTTATAAACTAATTAGTCCAGTTGAGCATGTTGTATGGGATAAAATAACTCGTGACGTTTATATTCTAATCATGAAGGATTACCCTAAATGAATAAAACTAATAGCTATTTATCTACCTTCTTCAAAAGTACGCATATTAATTAATTAACTAATCAACCCACAAATATAATTAATAATACGCCGGAGCTAGTAAATAAAACTGACTGATCGAGCCAGACAAATTTAATTAATTATATATATATGACTGTGATCAATTATATATATTTGGGTCCTTCCTAGGGTTGCAATCACATTAATTTGATCATTTCTTCCAATGAATTAAATGTTGAATAAATCAATATAAAATTTAGGGAAGGAAACAACAAGCGGTTGTTAATATATACCTAACTACGTGGCTTTCAACCATGTTAGCATCAATTGAAAAAACAATTAGGATGTTGATTCGTTGACAAATTACACAAAAAGCGCCGAAAGCTTGAGAAAAACGAACTAACCCTAGCCCTCTCTCACTCTTGTCCCAGTGCTTTAGCTTAAATTGCGCGCAAACGATCCGCATAAGCCAAGAGATCGATTGATGTTAATCACACTCATAATCCAGTTAAAGCTGAAACAGGCTAGCTAGATAGACTGCCAATGTCAATAGATATATTGCCTCCTGGTTTTGATTTTGACCTTCCAGCTTTAGTCCAAAGCAAACTTAATTTTTAACCCTTCATTGTAACTTATATTAATAATAAATTTACATATATGACCACATATCCACAAGTAAAGGTATATAATATTTATTAATTAATTAAGGATGCTTTACAAGTAAATTCAGTGATGTATATTGATCAGTCATTACAGATGTGCACTCTTAATGAAGCTTCTGTTTGATACTGATGGTGAGAATTAATCTCATCTCTTGGAAGATTACTGATGCATGAATATTGCTAAAATTGAAGAAAAGGTTGCACAAGAAGGTTCCTTGTTATCACACCCCAGGATTTGGAAATCAATTAGGGATAAAAAATATCAATTATGATACTGTATGGAAGAAAGGGAGTTAACACAAGGATCCAACTGAATTAAATTACACATTCTAAGGCTTCACTCCTTTCACATTCCATCACTAAGCTACTTAATTAGAGATCAGACAGCAATTAATGGAGATTTGCATGCATATGATAGCCATATGGAGCAACACAACTCTAATGGAGATTTGAAAGAGATCTGTCTTCCTGTGATTCTTAGACAAGGAATTAATTAAGGAGGATCCTGCAATATCGTATCTGAGCTCTGCAGTTATGGTGGCCGGCCCGGATCCACTGCAAACAAGGCTTGTGCATTTCGGTACACACGGACAATAGGCCCCGGATCTGCTGCGAACAAGGCTTGTGCGCAACGGTGCGCACAGCCAATAGCTGTTCGCAGCCTCACATAGCACTCACGTGAACGGGGCTATTTTATGCCCCGTTCGCATGCGCGCCACGTGCGGCTGCGAACAGCTATTGGCTGTGCGCACCGATGCTCACAAGCCTTGTTAGCAACAGATCCGGGGGCCGGACAACAAGGGGGGTGCAATGACTTAAAAAACAAAACTCTGGTCGCTTGGAAAGCTGCACTTTTCAGCAACGCTTTAGCGTTTACATCGCTTCCGCCCGCCCCTATTGGCAGTGTGTACCAATATGCAGTCATGTTCACAGTAGGTCCCGGGCCAGTTACCCTGGTGTCTTATCGTATATAAGTCTGTATGTGTCATAGGTTGATTAGGTTTTCCATATCCGGATATTAAAAATAAGGATTGTAGTGATCAGATCTTGGCTATTTCTTGCTTTCTAGTGATTTTTTTTCTGTACTAACTAGGAGCTAAACCCAATCCAATCACAATGGGAATTCATCTGGTCAGATTATTCAGATCACACTTGCCATTCACAACCATCTGAAAGCTGTATATGCCAGTGCTTCACGTGCTCGACCAACGGAGAAACGGGAAGGATCACTATTATTGTTGACTCATCATTCCCTAGCAAGTTCTTCTGATCTCGTCGTTCTAATGCAAAGAATCTCATATACAAATATGCCGCTCTAGGACAGCATATTGAGGATTCAATAATGTTAAATTAATAGTTCTGCATGTATACAAAGTGAGTAATCTACCACTTAAGGACATCATCTTCGCTGCTGAAGTACAAAGAGAATTGCCAATGTGAAATGGCCTCATCTGGCTTCATATGCCAAACGAGTATTGCGTCTGAATCTTTTGCAAAGTTCTTTCTGATGCAACCAATAGTGATACCTTTTGGCTGCATCTGCAAAAAACTTCACCGTCTTGAAGGGGATTCAGATGATCTTTTGCAATGTCGCTATCTGAATTTGCAGCACTAAAGCCATTTTTGGTGAATGGCCCACATCATATACATATCAGGCTTGACAGTACAAATTATATACTCTTTCTTGGTGGATTCTTTTTTTTTTTTTTTTATGAGCGGCTGAGAGAGAAGCTATGAATCCGCAGCTTCATATTCATGGAAGTTTGGAAGACATTGATTACTTCACTTATAAACGATGCATAACTTGTTTCTTCTTAGGACCCATTACATACTCACAAACAATCACACAACCAATTCCTACTTATAACAAGCAACAAAAAGATTTGGTAATGAATTTTTTTTACCTCCCATACTATGGTATCCTTTGGTAGCTATAAAAGTTGTCTACATTTGAATGATCGAATATAAATATCAACTTTTTTTGTATTCACTTTTTTTTGTTATTGAATGCAGCCTTAACAAGATTTTAAGTCCTCGTATATCAGAACGACAACAAAAAGAAAGGAAAGAACTTTCTTAAAAAAAAGGACAGAAGAGAACAACTTGAGAGAAAGCTAATGCTTTTTACAGTGAGTAATACAAGTCTACTGAATAAAAGCCAATTCACACACAGTTATAGATAAATAACTTTGTATAATCCCTCTTCAACTCAAATATGATTCTGAGAATTTATAAAATGTCGTGTTTCTACTTACAGAGCTTCTTCCAGCATCTAGAAAGGTTGCCCCTTATCTGTCATTTCGGTGATTCCACCTCTTTATGTACAGAGGGGTGGAATTAGCGCCTTGCAATGATACACCTTCAGCATCTGGATTCAGTATACACTACCTCTGGCTCTGACATTCAGTAGGAGTATTCAAATATGGCAATTCAGATTTTGGCATACTAAGAAACCCAAGAGTGAAATCAAATGACCCACCTACCTAGGTCGTCAGCAGTCAGATGCAAGGGCCTACAATTGGCTTCATGCACAAAATTCGAACCGTCTGGTTGAAAGGTTGAAAGGGTCCTAATGACCCCTGCTTTTGCAGGAAAGCAGACTGAACACCACTTTACAGACAAGCAATGTTGCCGGATGTTTATCCAGAGTAAGGGAATTGTTATTATGTACCGCAGTAACTAGAAGAAATATGCTGAAGTTTTGAACTCTAAAGAAATCAACTGAATAAGAACAAATCAAGAAGGGAAGAAGAGAACACAGGAAGGTTTGCTTGACAGCCCATGGCTCACACCCAAAGTGCTGCAAGAGAGAAAAACTTGTTTACTTGATGACCCTTACTGATCTGTAGCCCTTTCTCATAAAAATTGTTTCTGATCAGATCATCACCATTTCAATAAAAGATTGAATGGAGTTGAAGGTTGAAGACCAAATTGATGTAACACAACAAGTTGAAGCCATCAGTTGTATGTTTTCACATACTTCAGTTAAAAAAGGTATGAGGGGTCATCTCTAATGCAGTATAACTAAATGGCCAAGAAAGTTGACACCTTCCATAAAATCCTAAGTTTTCACCACTAATTAACTGTATTCTGGGTCCATCAGAAACCAAAAAGTATCTTGTATCAAAATTAAAGATCTAAAATCCAGGGCATAGTCAGACAACATTGACCTGTCATGATTATAATATTAAACACAGTGCAAACACATGATGGAACTTTCAGACTGTGATCCTGCCTGGTCGTAGACTCACTTGATATGTCAAGGAGTACAAACTGTTTCTAATTTAAACATAATGTTAGCAGCTTGCTATGCAGTATAAGGTATACACATTTTTAGCTGCAATACTAAAACTTTTACCAAAAGGGTTCTGATATCCAAAAATTTGGAGATCCTTGCTTTAGGACCAATAAACAACAACATCCTATTTCAGTGGACCCTGAAGAATATTTACCAAATAACAACCAAATGGACCATTCACATCATCATTCATATCCCACCTCAGAAAATCATGCAGAGATTGTACATAAAGCACAAAAGCTGTGAAGAAGCAGACGTATGCACTGACATTAGGCTGTTGATGCACTGCAATCACACATCAAGCTTCCTGCCTTTTCTGTTGCTCTTTGCTATCCGTTTTTATGTAGTTCTCCTCCATGATTAATTTTAAAAATGCTAATCATCATGTCAGATGAGATGAGTAAAAAGCATTGTACTGATACAAAAACAAACTTTAGTCAATCCAAACAAATATGACACCAGCCACAACAAACGTTAGTCAATCCAAACAAATATGTCATCGGCCACAAATTTCTAGCTGAGACCTCCATTTTGCCTAAGTGATGACGAAACATGGAAACCCTTTTCCAAAGCCAGCTTATTTACCCCAAGCACTTTGGCTAGGGCGGAAAATCTGCCTTAGTAGTGCCATTTTTGGAACATTCCAATGCTCCACATGCCTAAATAACGACACAGATTTAACACAGAAATGAGTAAGTAAAAGCAGATTTTTTTATGGAAAGAAGATAATATAATTAACAGACATGTTACCTGCATACTTTTCCAGATTGATCATCAAAATAATACTCTGTATATCCAGTGGCTACAGAAGACAATAAAAGAAAATTAGAAAGATTTATCATTCAAATTTACTTCATAAGTCACCATAACCTAATCAGGAAGATTTCTTCTCTTGGCAAAATGAACTGAAAAAAACTGAACCGTCCAATCCAATGATTCTCAAAGCTCAAATTGACCCAAATTTATTCCCTTCATGTTGGGGACTTATAACATGAGATCGTGAAGAATAGGAAGAATTTTTTTTTGAAAATTATGCAGAAATTTGGTAAACTAAAAAAATGGGACTTCATAATCTAATCATATAATCCTGTCAGCCGTGACGGAAGAAAATGAAAGCAAGAATCTCCAATTTTGGGCAGACATATAGGAACCTGAGCAAAGAGGCAGTCAAATCTCTCTAATAGTTATGACATTAAACTGTAGAATATATTATTTTCATTGAATCAGAATAAAAAATTCAGGTCTTGAATCAGATCACATTACTAGATTTTAGTTTTACTAAAACCTCCTAAGAATCCTCTCTCACAATCAGGTCACAGCCCAAATCTTGTCCATGACCATATAAGCATTGCCTACCAAACTGAACATGCCTTGCACATATATAACCATGACCACTGATAGGTGGTAATGGATCTAGAAACAGATTTATAAGATATTTATATCATTTCATCACAGTCTTGGCATCATTCTATTACAGGATGACTGTTGCATTTCATTTCTTTAGTCTAATAAGGCCTTTATAAATCCTTTTTATTTTTGCCACCTGTAGCATCACTGGATATTCAAAAACTGTCTGCACATACCAGAAAGAATGGGCCTCCAAGGAAATGACATGACACACGAAAAACGCCAGTGCCCAACTCCCTTATCCTGTATCCGAGATATACTCTCAATACATATTAAGCAACTGCTCTCAAAATAGGTTTTGTAAAAGCAGAAAAAAGGCAGAAATAACTTTCCACTTAACAAATAAACCTCTTTTGTAGCCAGTTACTAGGATGGCTGACCTCAAAGTCTTCCCACTTCATGAGTTTCATATCTGATTTAATAAGGAGGGAACCAAAATTTGAACAATTTCTCTTAAAACGACGTAGCCCCTTGAAGGAACCGGCTGGATCAGCAAACTCACAATCCTCTTCATAAGCATTTAGGGTCAAGTTTCCTGAAAATGAAGTCAAATAAATTTCTCTTGGTTGAAAAAAAAGAATCTCAATAAGTGTTACAAAAATCGTACCTATTTTGTGATGAATGTGATCGTCTTTATTATTTTTACAGCGGTAGCACATGAGGAAGCATTTTTGGATTAATTTTAATAACTTATAATACATATTTGCCTTCTCTAAACTCATTTCAACAATTAGTGGAACTGCATTGGGATATGCGAAATAGATGATCAAGCACAGTAAAGAGATGAAATGTGTCATCCACCTTCCTGTTTCATGAAAATGAGTTGGCCAACAAATGTTGCAGACCAGTGGCACTCAACACTTACAACCTTCACTCGGTATGTTAGCAGACCAACCTGACAGATGTCATACCATTCCAATCCATAATTTAGTTTTCAGCCCTAACTCTCAAGTGATACCTTGTTTACTTGTATAAAACCATCTGAAACAGGACAGGTAGCACTATAATAAGCACCCGAGAAACTGAATCAATATAAGTACAAGACAACCATACCAGAAACAATAGACAGTAATTTTAGATAAATATTTCCATCAAAGGCAGGACAAGAATTTCTGGAGGAGGTAGACCATTGTCTACAAATTTGAAACCTAGGGTATATAGGTATTTATGTTATACTTTGAGGGTCTTTAAACTATTAAATTCTTCTCCAAATGACCAATCTAATCACCCATTTGCTTGAGGATCAATTATTTGAGTTCATCGATGTCTTTCTTTGGAAACCTCTCAGAACCTGCTGAACTTTAGTGGAAAATAAGAAACCAGCTGTCAAAGTGTTAACAGCTTACATTCCATACAAAATTATGTTTCAAAGGTCTAACCACCTCCATCTGCAGTGTTTTTAACAGAAAATAAGGCCCTAAATCCGTCAGTTATAATTCGGCATTTTAACAGGACATTATTAATTGATCTCGACTCGACAAATGTGAGGAAATCGCTTCTTACCCTTTTCACTTTTGATGATATCCCTTACACGAGAATGACAAAGATAAAATAACTAGATATAAAAAATGGTCAAGTTTGAATGAAAATTGATAGAAGACAAATGTCAAAGGCCAAGGATTATTAATACTAAGAAACCAACGATTAGTTTGTGACCACAGAGCAATGGGATTAAGCAATGCGCTCCTATCCTCTCATATTCAATGCTGCTGAGAATGGGAACGGGAATGATATGAAAATGTAGAAGAACTCTCCTCGACCAATAAAATGTAAAAATGATTCTCTCATACTGATTGCTGCTAAATGCCAGCCCTGAAGGATATGAAAATGTTGAAGTCGAAATTAACTAGAAGATAGGAATCCATCAATGAAAATCCAAAGCATAAAACAAAACTCAAAAAAAAGAAAAAAACCATTCTGGAAAATTCATACTTCGAAGCTAATTTAACCTATGTTAATGAATATTCTTAACTGGTTTAACCATTATGGGCATCGAAGGCAACAAAATCAAAATACGTTCTGTCGCGAGCGTATCTACGCAGTAAAAACTTCGCGTAGTTTCACGACCAACACAAAAAAAAGTAAAGAATTAAAAATAAAACCATTTGCTTTTTGAAACCTGTGACAAAGTACGAGCGCTTGAAATCTTCTCTAATGGCATCTACAAGTTGAGCACGACCCATAACCCCTAACTCCTCCTCTCCAGTGACTTCTACCTCTCCACCTGCTTTCGCGGCATCAGCCGGAGAGCGAAAAAGAGAAGCTGCAATTCCTAGTAGTTCGGAGCCGAACCATGCCAGTTTAAGTACCAGGTTCTCCGACTGGGAGTCTCCGTCACTGGACAAGTTACGGTTTTTGCCGTAGCGTCGGAAATTTAACGTCTTCCGTGGGGACTCAGTCGATCGAAACGATAATTTCCGGCGAGCGTGGAGGTAAGAGATGGGAGAAAGGGAAGGAAGAGCTGACGACATTTGGGAAGACGATCGAGAGTAAGTGACTCGGAACATTTGGAGATTCCAGGCACTTGAATTTGCCGGGAAGTTCCCATCTGGAGGCATAACAACCATCAATTCGACCGTTCGAGGGAGACCTTTCGCGCGCGAGTAAATGGACGTCTTTGTATCCGCTCGTCCATGCACTCGCATTGATTGCGCGATTCGGATGGTAGGAATTACATTACATCTGCGAGTAATATATACTCGCTGTCGCCATACCGATGGGCCGGCCCATACGTAAACTTGTGGGCTAAGATAACGCCAACAGGGAAACCGTGATTGCATTAGATAATAAATAAGGATAAAATGGGCCAGTCCCTGGTCCACTCCTTTTTTACCCGACCCATATGCCTCGTAAACAAAAAATAGAATAAAATAAATTACATTTAATTAAATTTTAACTATGATTTTTCTTACACTCTTTGACCAGAGAAATGAGACGTTTAGAGAATAAAGACGATTAATTAAATTATCCGAGATTAGTGGGTGTGACAATCCAAGAATCTTTGCTTAATACTTCATATTAATACCTTATTGTGATAAATTAAAATTTTTTTGCAATAAAAATAATATCATTTGGTCAGTTAGTTTTAGTATGGATTGAAGTTTGAAGGATAACGGGGACTAACAACCCTAATGGCTGTGTATCTTTGGCAAGCCTTCTTTGACCTTCTCAAATCAGTAGTTTTTGGGATACGTTTGGACTTTGGAATCCATAACAGAACCCCTCACTGTTACGTGACAGTGGTCTTCGTTGAGAGAGGTTCGGGTCTTCAAGTTCACCCCCTCTTCTTTGTCACTCACTCTCTCACTTGGCCTTTATTCCCTTTCATTATTTTTTTTTTTCGGAGTCTTCAGATGAAGACAATGACATTAGGCAAATTCTCAGTTAAAGATTTGTCTTCTACTCATTTGGCAGCATTCACTCCTTAATGTCCGTCTTCCCTATGTTCAGCTCCGTTATTTGTACTATCCACTGCGTTTCAAATGTCTAGATTTTAAAAAAAAATAAAAAATAAAAAATAAAATCCTTAAAAGTGTTGACTTCGGAAAATGACCATTTAATTCCTATCAGTACATAAGACTTAAAAAATCCAACCAAATCTTCATCAATAATATTCTAATACTCCCTCTTTTTTACTTCTCATTATTATAAGTAAATGTGGTTTAATTACTTAACTTCCAATAGGAAACTCAGAAAATTAGCAATTAAAATCTCACTTAAGATTTCTGGCTAGATAAGCCATTTTTTTTCAGAAAAAACGCTGACCCATGTGGGTAAATGTGATCAAAGACAGATCAAGCCGTCCAAGTTTAGATTTTTTCTTTACGATCACATGATTAGCAGCAGGGGGAAGGGGGAGGGACTAATGATCTTTGCTTAGTTCTTAATTAATGAAAAGGATTAGCTAAAATTGAGAGGGATTCTTTTTTCTGATTCGCCACTGGGCTCTGGACTTTCTAAAAGAAAGTCACGGGGTAAAGCCAAAGCCGGCGTCTCTTTTGACCCTTCAACGCCTCAACGTGGGGGCGTGACTACATCAGTGAGAGGGTGGGCCCTCTCGGCCAGCGGCGCCAAGGGGGCCCGCATTAAACGGCGTCGGGCGACGGCTCCCAGGCGGCAGGCGCCAACTGCCCGCCGTTAAAGCGACCCCCGAGTGGCGTCGCGTCACTCGACATCCTCCTCACGGGACCTACATTCACCCGACGTGTGGGCCTGTCTGTGCGAACCGGGATCCGCGCCACGACTCGGTCAACGATCGGATCGTTTGGTTTTTCTTGGCCAGTAAGCAAATATGTCGCTTTTATCCTTACTTCAACTGTCCAACGGACCGGACTAAAGCCGGTGGACCGGATCGCTGGGCCCTCTTCTTCGTTTGATTACGCCGCGTGGCCCCGAACTCGGCAGCACCCTCTCTCCCTTTTGGGCCCTTCTTTTCCAGATATTACTGATAATGACACCCGGTCGCGTTCTTTCATTTGGCACATGTCACTTTCTCAAGCTTGTACTATTATTTAAAACGAATAATATAATTAAAAGATAACATTGCTAGCAAAATGTTTGGTTACAAGGACTATACCTTCACTCCTTAGAGGAATTATTATAGAATTATCAATGAAATAAAAACTGATTGGAATATTTTGACCACATATTAATAATAAAAAGCTTGGTTATGAAAGGTGGAAACCCGATTTCATCTAGAAAACCATGGTCAGAATTTTTATAGGGTCCATCTTGAAGTAGTCCAACGTCAAAAGGTTCTTTGATTGCATACTTCCAGGTGAATTTGAGTTTTGAACATTTGACTAGACACATACTCCCAATTGATTGACCACTTCAACATTTTAATCGGGAGCAACAAACAACTAGAGAAGAGTCCCGGACTCGACCCCTAATCGGACCGATTTAATTTAAAGAACCGGAAAAAACCGCTATCTTTACTGGTTTTAAGTAAGGTTGGTGAACATTCATCACAATCTCTACCCTAAGTCTCAGTTGGACATAATATATATATATATATATATTAAGCTATAATGTGGATAATAATTCCACGTCATTTATCCAGAAATTCAGGGTAAGTAAGTGGAAACGTGGGACTCCCAAGGAGATGTTGTTTGGCCTTTTAGGATACTGTGGATGGTATTGAGTGAGGTATAAATTATAGTATATAGATGTTGTCATGTTGTATCGCCATAAGGGGGTAAATGGGCTATTAAGAATGGGGCAAATGGGTAATAAAAAAATTGTTTTTTTTTTTTTTTTTTTTTTTTTGAATCTTGTCCGCTGAATAAGCGTCCGTGAGAAGAAAGGGTCTCGTCCCCCAGAAGCCAACCTTTCCCTCTTTCCCGTATATATATATACAAAAATGGCCACACCGGTTCCTTCAATCCACAGTCAAAACTTCCCCCCATTCATCTCTCTCTCCCTCCCCTCTCTTTCTCTCTCCCTCTCTCTCTCTCTCTCTTTCTTGGCCCTCGCCGCCGGTCTCTTTCTTCCGTCTACCTAAAATGCCGGCGACGGAGTACCAATCGTCGTCTCACGTGCCTCTGGCTTTCTTCGGTTCCATTCTCAGCATTCGCCGGAACCACGTCGTCATCGCGGTCGATTCGACCCAGGAACAGGAGCTCCACGACCTCGACAATTTTCAGCGGAACGTCGCGGATAGGTTCCTGCGCCTCTCCCTCGACGAGAAGACTCAGGTCCTTTCGCTCCCGTGGCTGCAATCGCTGCTTCAGGAGTTTTTGTTATGTTTGGAGGAGTTCCAGTCGTTGATTATCCCGGCCCACTCGAACCCTGCCACTCCCGCCGGCCGTCGAGGTTCGTTCCACGACCGCCTCGTCGCCGAGCTTCTCGACCGCGCGGTGAAAGCGCTTGATGTCTGTAACGCCGTGTCTAATGGCGTCGATTCGATACTCGATTGTCATAGGCAGGCACAGATTGCGGTCTCCGCGCTTGAACAGAGGCCGCTGGGGGAGGCCCACCTCCGTCGAGCGAAGAGGGCTTTGGCTAACCTTGTCGCGGTGCTGGACGAGAAGGAGGAGGGTGGTCGGACCACCGATCGGAATTGGTCGTTTGGGAGGAAACAGGCGTCCGGAATGTCCCCCGCTGCGGCGAAGGCGCGCCACTCCCGGTCCCTCTCGTGGAGCGTGTCGAGGATGTGGTCGGCCGCGAAGCAGCTGCAGGCCATGGCGTCGAATCTGTACCCGCCCCGAGCCGCCGAGGCGGGGACTCTGGCCTCTCCCATTTACACGATGAGCACCGTCCTCGTCTTCGTGATGTGGGTTCTCGTCGCGACCATCCCCTGCCAGGACCGCGGCTCCATGGCCGTCAATTTCCCCGTCCCGCCTCGGCACCTGCCCTGGGCCAGCCCCTTGATCGCCTTGCACGATAAGGTCGCCGAGGAGTGGAGAAAAAAAGAGAAGAACAGCCGCGGCGGGACCGGACTTCTGCCCGAGTTGCAGAAACTAGAAAAAAGCAGTCATGGCCTGCTGGATTTGACTCCGCAAAGCTCCGAGGAGGACATCAAAACCCAAGCGCGTGAGCTCGCAGAGACATGTTCGAGACTGGAAGAGGGATTAATCCCATTTCAACGACGAATCCGGGAAGTTTTCCATAGAATCATTCGGAATCGGACGGAAGTTCTTGACTGCTTAGGGGAAGCTGTGCGGTCTTCTTCCATGTCAGGTGTGTAGCGAAGTCGACCGAGATGTTTTTTGTTTGGGTACCGGCGGAATATACCATCAGCGCGATTGCCTCTTCCGCTGTAATTGAACGTTTCATATCAGAAACGAGAAAATTCTTAAAAAGCCTCCAGACACCACTGCTATGGATTCGCATTGACACTCCACAGACGACCATTGTGTATTTTCTGTAGATAACAAGAAAAAATGATCATCAAAGTTCTCCTTCGATGTAAGATTTTGTTTTAATGGTTTTCGGTTTTGTTTGCTTGTAACATCCCCAATATTATGAGGAAGCATACGCTTGTTTCGTCCATTAATCTTTAATTCTCTCCATCGTCCTCCGCGGTTTCCTCCTCTGTTTGCCGGCCAAAACAGAACCAGAACAAAAAAAAAACTCCAGATAAGAGGCAAACAAACACCTTCATTAGCTCCGTCATCCATGACTTACTCAGACCATTAAAATAGCGTATCTTTTCCCTTTTGAGTCTAAAATAAGAGCTTGATAAGAAGAAAGGTTGGTGTACCTAGACGAGTTCATCGGAAGAATGATAAAATTGCAGACCATTGAAGAGCACGACGCGGAGCAGCTTACACTTGGCAATTCTGTCCGTCTTTTTCATCAATTACGAGCAAAACTGAGCTGGGAAAGCTCAGTGGCAGCGGATCGGACCCACGAAAAAGGGGTAAAAGCTGGATAAACCCTTCCCCAAGTGTCTTCCCGGCATTGGTGTGACGGTCACTTGGTTCTGTAACTTCTGTTTCTGTTCTGTGTGAACATGAATCTTGAGACCCAAGAAAGGTCGACGTGAAGCAGAACGTCTATTGTCTTGGTGTGAACTGTGAACATCACCCAGAAAAAAGGGCACTCCAGATACTACCAGAACGTATTTGCGGGAGATGTGGGATTACTGTCAGAATGAGCTTTGGGCAGTCGCCTTTTTCCAGGACGGGGAAAAAAGGGGAAGTAATGGCGGATTTGAACAGCTGAGAATTATACGAGGAGGGCCACTTTGGACGGAGACACCACGAGACCATGAGTCCATCGCCACATCTTTTGCATCTCACCGGCCACCGCACAGCGGCTGTCAATCATGATTGAGATTTGAGACCACCCATCTGTTTAGCTTTCCTTTTTTGCTTCTTCAATAACGATTCCTCGTGTCTCCAAATGCTTTCTGCAGATGCTATCTGCCCAGCTTTACATTTCTCTCACCCATCAGATGTTAATCCTCTTATCTTGCTGCCATATAGAATTACACCAGCTTTCATTTTTCTACCGGATTTTGAGAATTTTTGCTGCTATAACGGGATTTTCGATGTAAAGAACTTAATATTCTGAAGATAAGGCTCGACTTTAGAATAAAGAAATAGTTTTTAAACTTCTGTTGTTTCATTGTATAGTTTGTATTTTTGTCTTCTAATCCTAAATGTCACTTGCTTTTTTTTTTTTTTTTTGGTCGCCTCTGTATCTTTGTGATCGTGATCTGCCTCAATTGTTGCTTTGAAATTTGTCCTCAACAAAGATGGGGCACTTAAGGATCACTGCAAAGTGTGTCGCTACTGGTGGCTTGGGGCATGCCATGTTAAGCATGTCTGCTTTGCTCCCTTCGTCGTCAAAGTTGGTTGCTGCCCCCAACAAGTTCTAAGATTACCTGTGAAATCTCTAGAGCAATGGAGACGTGCAAGGGAGGGTGGTCCTGTCTTGGACTCCATCCCTTTCAACAGGCAGGGATCTGACGAACAAGTGTGTGCACAGGAGGAGAAGGCGAGAAGCCAGGCTAAAGTCCAAAATGCTGCTAAAAAGTGTCGCTATTCACCTTGGAGTTTTTTTTAAGTGATGGCGCGCCTCGCAGCGCTTGTTCACAGCAGATCTGGCGCCCCTTTCAACTGTCCCCTTTGTCTTTTTCAGAGTTGAGCACTATACCGCATATCCGGTCCCATTTTGTGCAGTTGTACGTGTTTCGTGAGCTCCCCGTTCCCCCTTAGTTCATCAAGGTTTTCGAATAAATTTTCCTTCTATTCAAGCCACCAAGCACATGTCAAGCTCCTCATGTTTTGTGTCCAGGACTCCATCAAAT
This sequence comes from Aristolochia fimbriata, assembly GCA_019845555.1. Classification (NCBI taxonomy): domain Eukaryota; kingdom Viridiplantae; phylum Streptophyta; class Magnoliopsida; order Piperales; family Aristolochiaceae; genus Aristolochia; species Aristolochia fimbriata. Next base: position 40,167,704 of record CM034079.1, on the reverse strand, counting down.
GTCAAGCTCCTCATGTTTTGTGTCACCTTGCCAGGACTCCATCAAATGTCAAGCTCCTCATGTTTTGTGTCACCTTGCCAGGACTCCGTGATGGCCCCAGACCCACTGCGAACAGTTGCTATGTGATCCGATATGCACAGCGAAAATATAGCAAAACTCAGAGTAAAATGGGTAGGCGTTGCTGATCCAAGTAAGATTTGACCATGCTTATTAGTGTCGCAAGACCAATCATCTAGTGCACGCATTAGGATTGTACTAAACATTTTAAATCTTCGTAATTTATATAGATTTTATGATGAAATATTATGTTTCCTTTTCTATTGTTTAGCTTTTCAAGTTTAATTTTCAAAAAAAGGTGAGAGGACACCTTCAGTAGTTTAGTTTAATCCTTTCGGGCCGGAATGTGGGGAGGCGAGGCCCCACTTCCCTTGATAGGCAGAAGGTAGGCCTGCTACCTTGCCCCCTCTTTCGGCCGGTGTCACTGAACTGGGAGAGAAGAGAGGAGGTGACCCTTTTTAAATAAAAATACGAAAAGATTGAATCAGAATAAGAAGTTAAATAACAAGTGATTACTTCATGAATTCGCGAAGACAAGTTTAACCCTCGGTTTACATGGAACCCCATTGTCTATGTCATCATCATGCACCTGTCACAGATGGCAAGAAAAACCATATTAGCAAGCAAACGGGTGCAACGCACTTCATGTGAGTCTAATGTCATCCACATTTCTGCAGAAGAACAGTGAGAGGGAGCCAGATGAAGCCCTTTCCAGTACTTCGTGACAAAATCCAATACGAAGCATAGACAATTAAAGTATTTAACACAATCTACTTCCAGGGAAAAGATCATTAACCGACTACAACTATCTCAGCAACAACCTCCATGGATGCTATGACAACATTAATTTGTGTGATCGTCTAAACATAGAACCATGGCTAAACTTTGCCAAGCTCAGGCTTTCCATCACTCTTCCCTCTCGCAAGTGTAAACGAGGCAATAACAAGCCCCAACTTCTATATAGTTTCCTCGATTTAGTGGCTACCTTGCTAGTCACTAATGATACAAGTCAAGATTGCTTCTTTACATAGAATGTATAGGTATGCCATTCCAGCATTACGCTGTCGCTGCTCCAGAGGCAGGCAAGATCTCGAGCTCTACCACTCCAAAATGTAACACTGATCCCCAATATCTAATCTGTCTTCTTCTCAGAACCATCTAGCGCTGTAAGTCTCTCAACCAGTGGAGGATGAGAATAATGATAAGCTGAATACCACGGATCTGTGTTCATCGCTGATAGATTTTCCTCCTGTGAGAAACAACAATTAATCAAGCAACAGTAAGGAGAAATCAAGCATTTCATCACAAAATAAGATTATAAACTTAGTTACTAAAACTATGAACCATGAGTTGCAGGTTGATTCAGATTTGAAGATCACCCAGACCAGTCTAGGTCAAAGGTGTTCCTTATAAACGGGATGAGTCCCTTCCAACTCAGACCTAGTCAGAACATCAATCCGACCAGACACAAATTTTCAACAAGCTAAGTCAGGTCAGTCATAAACCTTGGAAGGAGTCAGAAGGTTATGTGCAAGGCAAACAAAAATTATTGAAGGTTTATGGGCAAAGCAAAGAAAAATTATTGAAGGTTATGGGCGAAGCAAAGAAAAATTATTGAAGGTTATGGGCAAATCAAATAAAAATTATAGAAGGTAATTCTCCCTTCCCAGCTTTTGTTTTAGGTGTAGGTACCAGAACCTAATCTTCCCACCAGGCAACTAAAATTATCTAGAGATTCCAAATAAAAACTGATGGATCAAGGTTGCCTGTCCAGTGTTCACACTTCATGTATAGAGTAGCTCATGTGCGGCATCTAAATACACCTCCAAACAAACCAAGTAGCTTTAGCATGAATTTGTAAGGGAGAGAGATGATCAATCACCTGAAGCTTCACGAGACCTGCTCGCAGTTCTTTCACATATCCAAGATTTTTTGCAAATGCATCAGCCTGAAAAAATAACAAAAAAGATTTAAAAGACAGAGCCTGAAAAAAATAACAAAAAAGATTTAAGAGACAGAGCCTGAAAAAAATAACAAAAAAGATTTAAAAGACAGAGCCTGAAAAAAATAACAAAAAAGATTTAAGAGACAGAGCCTGAAAAAAATAACAAAAAAGATTTAAAAGACACAGAGCCTGAAAAAAATTAACAAAAAAAAACGAAAAATATTATCAAAACAAAAAAAAAAGCAAGCTAAGTTGTACATCATTAAGCTATAACAACCTTTAAATACCTGAAATTCAAAAGCCCTGCTAACAAGATTAAGGCCAAAGCTAATAAGATGCTGAATTGGTATCACAGTGTGCTGAAAAAAACAAAAAAACTGTTATTGTAAAGGCAATACACAAGTTAAATTTCTAACAATGGTAACATTAATCATCTGAAAGCTGTTCCATAAGAAAGAAGCTGAAATAAAGAGATAAGCTGATTCAAAAAGTTATACAACGAGCACATCCATCTCTATGAGGACATGTTCCCAGAAGCCTAATACAACATCTCACAACTTGTAAGGTAAAGCAATAAGAAGATTCAAAAAACACTTTTTAGAAGTTTTAGGCTAAATCTTTTTGTTTGAAAAGGCTAAATCTACAGAAACAGTTTTTTAAAAGATAAGGCTAAATCTAAATACTTCTTTGATTTATATTCTCCAAGAATGTACCTAATGTCTTAAAATTACTCACAACTAGATCACCAACAGAGTGAACACGTCAGTGACACCACAATGACAAAATATCCAATGTTTATTGCATTTAAGAATGTACTATAAGTTACTCCTTTTTATGTTTATCATCCACATAATCTTGCCACTTATATGGAGAATAATGACACAGTCAAAATACCTTGGGCTAAAAAGGCACTAATTTTGGCTGGTCATTTAGAATATAACTAAACCCCGTCTTAACATGGTTTTAAAGAGTTGATTATAGTTAATATCCCACACAATTTCCCTACATTTTATGCCCACTATTCATTTCCATCAATTTTTCCCACATCCGAAGGGGGGTTCTAGTACAAGAGTAATCCTACATATCTCAAAGTTCACTATTTAACAAAAAAAAAATCTCAAAGTTAGGAAAAATCTGTCAGTTATTAGCTTAGAAAAGACCCTAAATTCAACTCATCATTTTGAAATGGAGCTTCCCACAGTTTTAACTGCCTTAAAGCCAACATCTCTCTTCTTGTACCACTGCGGCTCAGATCATGATCTTACAGCATTTTTTTTTTAAATGGGGATCTTACAGCATTTTATTAAACTGATTATATATAATTCTCATCATCTGATAACAACCCTTTGATGGAATGATGAGTTATGATTTACCCATGTCGCCTTGTGAGTGGTCTTTTCACAAGGCAAAACCAACAGATGATGGAGAGAAAACGAGCTTCCTCAAATTCAAAGTATAAACCCGAGGAAGCCACTTCCTTCCTTGACCGACTATAAAGAGGAGAATAACAAGTGAAGCAGAAAACTAGAGAGGAAAAAGAAAAGGAAATAAAGGCTGCAACTGACAGTACAAAATGAACTAACAACTATCCAATATATACATGAAGCTACAGACCTACAACGAAAAAGTAATAAGCAGCTGCAACTGTTGAAACATGGGCTATAAAACAGACCTCATCTTCATCTTCTAAGTTAGAGAAGACAAGATTACCTGAAAAATTATGAGGCCAATGAGTATGGGTTGTGTATCAAATCCAAAACTCAGAAACAAATCCTTAGAGTTCCTCACAAGAGTATATCCGCCAAATTGCAAAAAGGTAAGAATCTGCATTGCAAGATACCAAAGTGACTTAATTGCCAATAAACTGAATCCATATTGTAGAGTTCAATAAAATTCCAGAACCAAAGAAAGCAAATAACACTTATAGAAAACATTGGAATGATATATCATATCCAATGTTTCTTTTTTTTTTTTTTTTTGAGGAAGGCCAATACTCAAATTTTTTTTTTTTAATGGTGAGCTTCATTAATAAACTAAATAGGATACAACGTATATCATATCAAAAGTATGAGCACAAGTAGTCAACATTAAGAAAACTTGCCAAAATTATTGCCAACTTTTGGATCCAAATGGGTGTTAACCTTGAGAAGTCACCATATCTAGAGGACGCCAGTTCTACTAGGATAATCATACCAAAACAATTAAGCTCAGTTGGAACCATAGAACCATTAAATTTGGGAACAAAGAATATAAAGTTAACCTTTACCAACAAAACCCATAGGTTAACTGCCCACAGAGTTTCTGGGTTAACAAATAACCATGCAAGCCAAACTTCAAGCTCTGGTTCAACCAGGTGGGAAGGTTTACAACAACTAATTGATAATTTTTGCTTTTTGGTGTTTTCAAATGATATAGAAGCATAGTGCAGTCAGTCCAGATTTTTACCAGAAAAAATAAAGGTTCAGTTTGTTGGTCAAAATGTACAAAAAGCAACAACATAGGAATGTTTTTCTGATACCAATTCTATGACATCTTCTACAATAAAGATTTTTCAACAATAGATAATCAGATAAAGCAAAGAAGATACCTGCATTGCAACAAATGAGTACATGGTGTGGTTAAGCTTCCAATGCCCAAGTTCATGGGCAATAACAGCAACTACCTCGTCCTCATTTTTGCACTGTAAAAATTATTCTTCAGTCTTATTACTTACAATATGATACGGCAGACATTCAGCAACATAAACAGAAGATCATTATTGAAAACAAAAGATTCCATATACTGCAGTTTAAATAACAGAATGTGATTAAAGTACTGCTTAAAAAAGAGATTGAGAGCTTAAAAGAGTTATACATGTACAAGAATGCAACAAATGTTCTTTATTTCGGTAGCATCCTGAAAGAAGCCAGGATAAGCATAGACATATGAGACTGTACACCATCAGACCAAGTTGGAATGATGAATACTGCAACCCCATCAAGCTAAACAAAATTTTTATATATAATGTTTTCCCCATGAGATGACATAATCATATATGTTTAGTTAGTGAAAATCCCCGGGTTGTGATAATAAGTGTTACAACAAAGTGCGCAAAAGTGTTACTACAATTTTAACACTTATACGAGGTTAGGTGATACAACACAAATCAAAAGAACTCGGACACAGAAAATTTGTTATTGCGGTTCGATGTCAAAATCACCTACTCCGCGGAGCATTAAACCCAGGTTAATGTAGACATTCACTAGTTTAATAAGGGATTATAGCCAAACATGATATTTTACAATCAATCTTCATTAGTGACTAACTCACTTGACTTGCTCTCCAATTGAGTTAGTGAAAACCCTCACAGATTAAATGCAATTCTTTTCCCCTGTTTTTTCTTGTTGAAGTTTTAAGAAATCAAAGAGTAATTTGAAATTTACCGACAACCTGCACAGATTAGATGCAATTCTTTACTGCTCCAGGTCCAAACAGTTCTTCCAAAACATAAAATTTTTCATCAGTTTGTAGCCTTTTGTTTTCTTCTTGCATGAAAACAAACGACAAAAACAGATAAATTTTTAATAGATGATGTTTTGCCTTCATTTTTTTTGTATTGACTTCTTCAACTGTATGAAATTTTTAATTAATCAATTAAGAAAGTTACCTCCTTCGACAATATATAAGAAGACATTAAAAATTATTGCCATGGGAAAGTTCAAGCAACTATGGGGATCCGCATTGCAGAAAAACAATTTATGGCAATCGCTGAGCCCTCCCACAATCACGAGTCTGCTGGTATTGAAGATAGGTTATCTAATGTTTTTGACTAATCAACAAGACTCAAAGAATTGAAACATGGCATAAATTGAATTTCTATGTAAATCTATAGATATCAATAGAACACCAAAACATTTTTATCAGCATGAACATCTAGCACAACAGCAATCATACCTGCTGGATCAATGTATCATAAAGAACAATCCTCTTATTCTTGAAAAAACCATACATGTATGCCTGGTAAGCAATAGTAAGAATTAGATCAAAAGAAGATTGTGCGAATCTTTTAGCTCAAGTAACAATTTATCATAGTAATGTACTAATTATGAGCACATAGGGTAATCAGTTATAAAACCCATGTTATCCCCAGGTAAGGAGAAAACAGGCACCTTTATCTGTAGGCAGATTGCTCTGCTCACATAACATAAAAGGCATGGAAGAGGAGAAATAGTCAAGACACACTTACATTACTGTGGCTTGATCGTGTGGATCCATCAACAACAAAAAGTTTCTTAAGAGGAAATTTGAGAGAGGAAGCCAGCTTCTCAATTTTTTCTCTAAGTGCACCTTCTGGAAGCTGTACAGCAATTAAAAACACAATCAAACAGCTCTTAGTTACCAAATGTTTAAGAAAAAAAAACTATGATTTACTTTGATCAGATAATATGATACTCACAGGTGTGAACTTGTTGAATAAAGGAGCTATGAGAATAGGGTAGAGAGTCATCATCACAAGGGACAGTACAAACATGAAACCCCATAGATAAATTGCCAAATAAGGGCCTCCTTTCTGGATCAATTTTGAATATTAAAGTCAACAGTCAGGGTTCAATAAGCAAGTGGGAAGGCAAAGAATGAGAAATTCTCTGCTAATTGATGAAAGGAATTTAAGTACCTGTACTATAATGATAATTGCAGCCACAATTGGTGGTCCAAGAACAACCGAAATTGCCATGCCTTTAAGCATGTCCCTGAAGAACAGCCAAACCGTTTGCTGCAAAAAAGAAAGAAATAACAATATCAACCATAAGATAATAAATCACATGAAAGCAAAAAAAATAGCAAATTAAAGACATATAAACATATTTACAGAAAACCACAAGCATAAAATATATTAATAAAATAAGAATAGCAGAGAATAAGCAAGATTAATAAAGTAAGAAGGCCTGAGTACTAACTTTGTTGAAGCCATGGCGAGCTTCAATAACAAAAGTTGAATACAAGGAGAATGGCAAGTCAGTGATCTGAAGATGCAACAAATAACGCATGATTTAGTGACACAGTACACTAGAAAGTAAAGTAATTCACAGAACTTTTATCTAATAGAAAGTGAATCATAACTAGTAACAGAAATCTACTAGAACAGAGGAGAAAATGGTGATTCAAGGCCTTCAGTAGTAGTTAGTTTTGTCAAAGGATGAAGGAAAGCACTAATATAGGACCAAACAATAACTGTAAAGACAGCTTCCGAACAAGCATTTATTATTCAAAATATTTTCATACAAACTGAGAACTTAATATGGTGTAGGTAAATAACTGAAACTCAACAACTAGCTTATTTTTTGAAATTCTTTGCTCCTTACAACACAAATTTGCCCAAAATTATTGTTTCAGTGCCATTGACGTTTTGAGCTGTGTCAAACAAACTTTTTGAAATAATAAATACTTTTAGACTCAATACAATGTTTTTATCTTTTGAAAGGGTAAAATGCAGAATAGAAGCACAGATGTTCTTGAAGGCCTTTCACAAGTATAATTCATGACCACCTACTCCTTTTTAAGTGTTCAGGAGTGACACCACAACAGCTATTACACGTAATCTACGGGTATTAAACAACACCAACATTCAGAACTCAAGTATACATTATACATGTAAAAGTTACAAAACATATTTTGACTCTCAACATTTTGGATTAGCAAAATAAAGAGAAATATAATTTTTTCATAAAAATAGTGAGGTAGAACTAATGACATTAGTCCTGTGCTCAACAATAAAAGAGAATCAGACATGAGATTGAGTTTCACCTGAGACCAAACCATAACCCCAGCCAAGAAAGAAAGAGTGTGAAGTATTTCGTTATCAGCATTTAAACCCATGTATAAAAGAAACTCTCCAGACATCTGCAGCCAAAAAGGATACCTCACCAAATAAGTCATGCATAAAGAGCATGAAGAATGAAAATACTTTCAAATGGCTAATTCTAATCTTAAAACAAAAAAAAGCATGTTCTAATCTTGTATCTGTAATTATCTTTTAGAAAGCAACAAAAAAGCATGTTATATATATATCTTTTTTTTTTTTGAGGAAAGTGAATACATTTTACTCCCAATTACAAGTTTTTACTCCCAATGCTGCTGTGGAGACCCGAACCCAAGACCTCCCGCAGCAATAACTCCCATGGGACCACTGAGCTAATGCCCAAGACCCATATATATATATATATATATATATATATATATATATATATATATATATATATATATATATCTGAAAAAAAGAGTTGATAAACATATATGTTTAATTCTACTAATATTTACTAGAAAAATCCTCAGTATGGTAAACTATGGTCACCATCATCTAAATTATGATCCTTCTGAATCATTTCTGTGTTCTAGGTACACATGCATAACTGGAAGATATAGTAGATGATGGTTCAAGGTACTAACCTTCCAAAACCAAGGCAGTATACCGAAGTACAATATTGCTGTATCCATTAGAATTGTTACCACTCCATGGACAAAGTGGAAATAGCTGAAACATGCAAACAATAAACAATACAGTTTCTTAATTGCCAAAGTGAACCAAATGTCTCCAGTAAGATCAACAAAATTATTGGAAATTGATAGGATGAAGAACCTTTTGTCAAGGCTGTATGCCCTAGATTTCTCGAATTTTTCTTGGCTCACCACTCCTATCAATGGCTTTGGAAGACTTGGCAGCTTCAGAGCAGTATGTTGCCTCAAATCCAGATATGTCTCAAAAATGTACATCACGATCATAATGCCTGCAGAAAAGACAGTTATCATTAGGAACAATCTTTTCAGCTATCAGCAACAATTACAACAACCTGAACCTACCTTATTATCTCTTCTTCACAAGATGATACGACACAAAATAATTACAAATAGAATTCATCTTATACTTCCGAAGGATGAAATGAGAAAAAAGAGTCACTAGCCCTTGGCTTGTCCTCTGGATAATAGAAAGTAACTGTTTAGCATTTCCTAGTTACACCCTTCATATTTCTTCCAATAGGTTAAAGGCCAAATGTAACAATAAAAACTACGGAGACGAGTTTATTTGGAAATAACACAATCATTTTGTATTTTGAAACAAAACAAGAAGCAGATACCCGAACTTCATTATATGGGAAGCTTGAACAAAGACCTCACTCCAGAAATCGCATGAAGCCAGTGACCAAATCACCCAGGCTTATTTAACTCGTTCGCTCCATTTTCAGCTCTAAATGGATGCTCCACAGATCAACATCATAGATAAAAATGGAGCCACAAATATTCTCACCATCGTATTTGTAATGTATAAACTCCTTTAGTCTCAGTTAAGATTCTGAAGAATCTTCCCGCATAACCATGCCCTGAGTGGACGAAAACCTACTATCTTTACTCCTACAGCGTACCAATTACGGCAGTGTATTTCTCTTGTGGAGAACAACGACGAGAACGTCATGATAGAAGAGAAGCTCACCAAAACATCCAAAAGAATACCAAAGGAACCAAAGAATAGCACAGAAATAACTAGGCATTTTCGTTAACTAAAACGCCTTCACCACGAATCAATCAAAACTAAACTTCTGTCTGATAGTGAGTTCTAGTTCATCGAGCATGAAACAAAACAAAAGAAAGGGCGCAGTGCGAGCGAAGACGGCGCGAGTTAGAAAATCGTAATCACCTAAAACGGCCTCCATGTAGGGGAAGGAATCCATGGCTCGCAGCGTGCTCCGACCTTGCAATGGATGGAGGCGGCGGACGATGTACTTACGGCCGTCGAATTCCCGATATCGCGCAGGAGCGATTAATCATCCGGCGAGCAGCGGCACAAATCTGTCGAGAGGGTGACCGAGGGGAGGCGGGGACCTTTTTCTACTCTCGTTCCCCTTATCAGCGCATTCGATTCTGTAAATCTTGTTTCCTCTCACTATTTAAGCTGTTTCAGAAGCGAACTGTGCCCGCGGGGACCTTCGAAGCGTCCTGCCGGGACGCAACCACACCGCCCATTTTACAGTAGACTCGTACCAAATGTACCACAAATGCTTGGTGCGAAGTCCGAATGCCCAACTAAGTTCATGTCACGTTTTAAGTTTATCACTTTTTTATTCGAAGGTAACCGAGCTCATATCATTTTGCCAAAAGAACGACTCATCGATCTATTATTGGCAAAATGAGGATCTATGTATTTCTGTAACCAAAATAATGAATCGCGGATTTTATGATGAAAATACCCATCCCGAGTCTTTTTCTCTTTTTCTCATTTGCTCATTTAAGCTTAAGGGCATTTTTTAATGAAATATGGATGATCTCATAATCCCATAATTTTGGCAATATTTATGCATAAATCATCATTTTGGCAAAAGCTATTGATGACTTGGCAAATTCCCTTTCTTTCGATATAAGTGTTATTTTTTATTTAAAATTTTTTTAAAGAACGCCAACCTTTCGCCAACAGTCACAGTCCTGTCCTGCGTACATAACATGACATGATTTGAGGGTGAACTATGAACTTTGATTCTACATAGCTAGTGAATAATTGTTGACAGGACAAAAGGGCTTACACAATGTATGTACTTTTTCTAACCTTATCCACTTGTCTTATAAAATTCTGCTCTCTCTTTGAGTACCAGCCTCGCGTGCTTGCTCATGTATCTCATTTCTTGGAGTACAGTGTTTTAACTTTCAAGCGACCGAACTCGAAATCTCAGGTTAACCCAACAAGGGGCAAATGCGAACTGCATCACGCGATCACTCGACTGTAATGGGGAGGTTCCTCCCCTAATTTTATTATGTTCGAAGTATTCTGACATATGAACTACAGATCTAACTTGACCGGGACCATGGTGACACCTACGAGACCTTTTTAAATACACACTGCACATACAGATGACAACAGCTTCACGGTTGAGAACAATTTGGCCATTTTTGCATTAGAAATTTCTTCTCGGAGACACAGAATGTCTTAGTTGGAATCATCGCCCAGACAACCGCGGGGCTGCTTGGACCCGTGCTCCGGTGTTAGATGCTCTGAGGCTGCTCTCTTCGGTCTCAACTGCCAGTAGAAAGAGAAGATAACCCAGTGAGCATCCAAAGGAAAAACAAAAATGTACACTGAGATGCGTTGCGGAGAAACAGACCTTCCCTTCTGTTCCTTGATAAATATGTCTAAGGAGAATATTAGTTGCTTCTGTTGAAATTACTGCAATTTCCCAAAAGAAACATCAGAGATTGTTGTGTCAGCGCGAGTGATAGTAGACAATTATCTAACTTGTGTTTTAAACATGTCTTTTGTTTGCAAGTAGACCTTTACACCGTCCGGCATTCGGATAGATCATAACATAGATGTTACAAGATAGGTACGTTCACTTTAAAACATGTCAAAGGTTATCTAGCAGAGTATTGGTTGAGTAGTGGCAACAATGGACAAAAAAGGCTCAAAGGAAAACTGATAGATGCCCTCCTTCTGGCAGCAGAACCTGAACAGATATTGGTGAAACTAATACCAGCACAAGCCTCAAAAGTTTTAATGCTAACATGGGAAATTAACACTTCCTTACATAACAAATAACACTAGAACACTCACAAACCACAAACCATCAAAATTATAGTAACACCATTAAATGAGCCATGAGCAGAAGAAGAGAGTTAAAAAACCAACGAATTTTCATCATAGGCACAATCTAGTTCAATGACCATTAAAAACATACACTATATAAACAGGTCAATGAATACCTTGATTAGGTGGAGGCACAGTCCTATTATGAGTAGGATGATATGTTGCTGGAGTTAGTTTCTGAAATCAAACATAACTTAATGAGAAAGTCAAACACAGCTGTTTGCATACTTTAAAAAGACAAGGCTCGCATAAAAGATGTATGGCAGATGGAAAGTAAATTATCCTACTTAAATTATAGAATTAAAAATAATTATCAGTTGTAATAAAATATATTTCCTATAAACCTAAAACTCAACAGTCTCCTATATAGTCACCACTGCCGTGGACAAACAATTGCTGCTTGGTGGTGAATCAACGGAACTTTTTTCTTTGCCACTCCCCCTAAGTGGAGGTGGTGAATCAATAGTTTGCAGCTAGATGTTGCCTTGTACTATTGATACATAAGTAAAGCTGCCTGAGCCATCTTTTTATGATGTGACAGAGGTGCCAACTTCCTGCATATTACTGCCTCTTTTATCTTATCTAAAACCAAGGCTGTGTTCATGATTGATTCTCTTTTGAAAAAAGGCAAGAGAACAAACATGAGGGAGTTCTATTACATGAAAGACTGCAGGTAAATCCCTTGCTTAAAAATAGTATCAGCCAAATAATTGTCTGATTTGCCACATAGTTCTGAAAACAATGAAAGAACGCAGAATATCCATGATATCAAGAGAACCTTGCCAATGCCACCAGGCAGATTTTGCTGCCACGGAACCCCACCTGGCGTGGCATCTATAATAGTGCCATAAAAATTACTTTTGTGGACATTTTGTTAACAAGGCAAAATTTTGCACAAAACATAGCTAGTTGACCCATAAAAAAGAGCTGATATGCATTTTGCGAAAAAGTGAATGAGGAGAATTATTAAATATTTTAAAAGATTTTAGCTGCCTGGTATAATCTTGATCAATGAAAGAAAAAAAGAAGAGTAGAAGAGTGTCAACACTGAGTTGGCTACAAGCTCCAACTCACAAAACAAATCAACAGTTGGAATTGAAAAAAGAAAGAGAATCAACTCCAATCAAATGTAGCCCCTAATATAACTACAAAACAAGTATCATTATTAGCGGTCACTGTCTTCATCTTCCTCTGGGAGCAGGCTCTGCTTCATACCCAGATCTATAAAAGCACTTTGCACCATCATATGGAGTAAATACACACATGGATAGATGGGGAAGATGGCTCAGAATTGTTCACGAGTAATGTCTAAACCGAAATACCCAGTGTTTCCTCATCCCTTCTAATATTTCCCCATGTCCCATATACAACCCTGACTAACGAGATAGAAAAACCCAGCCCGTGAAGAAATTTCTAAATACAATGAGCATTAGAGCAATTAGGACCCAAGAATCTCCTCAGAATTACTACTTTAATTTTTTTAGAAAAAAAAAGAAAAAGAAATGAAAGATAAGTACAAGTACCCATCTATTAAAGAGAAAAACAACAAAAGATTTCCAAGAGGGAAGAATAAATCATCATGTCAATGGGTATTAAAAATGTAAAATTGACTAGAATTGGCTACTCGGCAAACATGTGATAAGCTCATACTAGAAATATGTGATTTTTGTTAGAGACTACACCAATTCTTTCCCCGTCAACCAAACAAACTTAATGAACCATCCTTTGAATATTGTGTGATCTGGCACATATTATACTTCAGATATTATACTTCATGCAATGGCACAGTACAACACCTCATGAACTAACATATTACAAAAACAACAAACAGACCAATGCTAACATAGATTTCACACAAATAGTTGAAAATAAAGCTGCTGCAACAAATTCGTCTGGATGGACAAGGTGATAGGCGAATCTGTTAGGGAAATGATTTGCACAGAAGGAGCTAAATCCACACTGTTCTTACTTCTTAGAACAAGAGGAAAGACAGCCCATCTGGTCCCCAAATGGCAAACATCCGAGAAATCCAAATGAGTCTGCTTATTTCTTTAAACGTGTTGAAGAGGTGATGGTAGAATCTCAGCTTTTGATAGGCCAAGAACCATCCAGATTACGGAAATCTTTAGGTCTAATTTATCCAAGCTCAGCACGAAAATTTCCTTCAGACTCGACCATTTTTTCCAGTTCGTTGGTCAGACAATGTAATGAAAAATATTCCAATTCAAATGCAACAACTAGAATATCACAGAAAATCCAAAATGACAAATACAAATCTATCGAGAAATATGAATATCAACAGAAAGCATTATACTTCGAATCTATATGAATTTTTTAAAAAAGTAAACTACATGGCGGTGGTGACTGTATCAGAGTAAATAGATGGATAAACAGCGGCAAGTTACAAATACATAATAATAAATAAATTAAAAAAAAAGTCTGCAAAGACAAGTCAAATTTAAAGGAATAATTTGTCGAACATTTTCAAACTTCCCCGACATACAGAAAGGCAAATGCAGTTCTTTCACGTTCATACATTTTATGTAGAAAGATAGAGCATAATAAAGCATGCTCCCCAGTACCTGTCGATTTGCAAGAACCAACAATTCAGAAGTACCAACATGCAATGCAAAGGAACCCAAAAACCCGCGAAATAGTTCCCACGCGGACTAGACCATTTTTAGACTCAACAACGGGATGGAGGAATGGGAACAAACATATAAACATTCGCACACATCAAACCGAAAAACAAGAAAAAAAAAAACAAAAAACAAAAAAACAAAAACAAACAGATAGGGATGCAAGGATCAGCTTACGGAAGGATGAGCCGGGTCAGAGGGGCGCAATTGGCTGAAATTGTGTGGATCATAAGAAGGCCAATTCCCGAGCAGAGAACCCATGAAAACTAGATGGACACGGCGGAAGATCTACCAGAAGGAAAAAAAAGACACGAAGATAATCAGAAGGGGAAAGACCCGGAATCACTCGCAGAAGCGGAAATCTTCTTCCGCCATCGTCCGTCCGTCCGTCTCCCCTAGGGGACAGAAGGAAATGGAAGCGGAAAAGAAGTTAAAAATTGCTCGGAGGAGCCACTCGCCACTCGCCTCTCGCCAGCGTTATAACAATTAATCAGGTTTACAGGCTAAAAATGTAGATTAGAAGATGCTGTGTAATCTGCATTGTCACAAAAGTGTAATTATGTTTATCCTCCTACAGGTCTGCGTCCGCGTAGTGCTGTGCGTACAGAAAATTCCAGATAGCGGGAAGCCCACAGAGACACGCGGGACACGAATGACAGATGGGCGTCTTTCCTGTTTCTCATTCTCGCAATATCCACCATGATAATTTTTTTTTTTTTATCTAAAGTTAGCTGAATCAGCAGATGCATCGCCAAAAAAAAAAAAAAACTTTTTACTTGTGGACTATCTCTATTTTTATATGAAATTATAATCCAAATATGGCTAACCACTTAATACAACACCATGTCCCTCCTAATATTACTGATATACGATAAAAAACAAAATTACTGATCTAATCAGAATTAAGATAGTATCACGTTTTTGTATAATTACCCATGGTTAGTTTGACTTTAAAATACTAATTAATTATGTTAATATCTCTGAAATACTCAAATATTCTCTCTCCTGCTCCTTATGGAAGCACACCCGCCTAATCATGTGTTAGTAATGGAGAGCTCATATATATGAAATGTTCATGATATTGTGTATGAAAATTATAGTACTATACACGAGTTGCTTATTGAATTATGTATTAATGTCAATGACAAGGAATATGAAATTTCGTATTAAAGAAATTTTGGGAATATACAAAACTAAGGTGAATGATATTATGATTAAAAAAGATTGCTTAAAGAGTTACTAATATCTTCAAGGGAAGATAACACTTGATTATTGGTGGAATGGTACATGCACCACAATTCAAAATATTAGAAAATATGTCTTGTTAAAGGAGAAATATATAAATTAATTTACTTTTATATTATCTCTATTTGTATTTTTCTATTCCATTTTTCTCATTCTTATTCGTAGCTTTGTTAACATTTGTTATATTTTATGAATTATTTAAACACTAATACATTTTAATTAAAGATTAAATTTTCTAGTCCAGGCTTGTTTCTGCCGTCCTCACACAAACACCTGCCTTCGTTTCCGCTCCTCCGCATTTCCTGGGAACGGAACGTTTCTCAAGATCTCATGCCTCGTTGCTGATAATCCGAGCTGGGTTATTGTAACATTGGCTGGTTTGCGGTTCCTTGGGCCACATTCACGGGCAATTTAATTACTTTAGGTTCAATCTCTTTGTTTGTTCATGGATGCGTACTTCCTGGCATTTCCTTCACTCCGAAATCTCGAAACCTCATCAAACCCTTTCGAGAACTAAACTTTTGCATGCTCTAGTTATAACAACTGGCTCATCAGGGAATTCTTTCTTCGCTACTAAAACCCTTCGTGTTTATGCTATCAATGGTGATCTGGTCTCTGCACGTCAGGTGTTCGATCAAACTCCTCTCAAAAGTGTCTTTCTTTGGAACTCTATGGTAAGAGCTTATGCCCGAGACCATGAATTCAAAGATGCATTTTCGCTTTTTACGAGGATGTTAATATCTGAGACGAAGCCTGATAACTTCACTTTTGCATGCGTACTGCGTGCTTGTGCTGAAAAAATTGATCTTGCAACAGCAAAATGTGTTCACGGGATAATGGTTCTGTATGGTCTGCTGACGGATCCCATATCGGGTACTGCTCTTGTGAATACATATTCAACACTTAGTCGTATGAAAGATGCCGATTTTGTATTCAATGGAATCCGAACACATGACTTGGTTTCATGGAATTCATTACTTACTGGTTATGCCAAGCGGGGATTTTGGCACAAAGGGCTTGAGTTGTTCAACAAAATGCAGACACTGCTGATTAAACCGGATGGATATACTATGGTCAGTTTGCTTTCTTGTTTCTCTGATCCAAACTTGCTGGAAATTGGGAGAGGAGTTCATGCTCTTTGCTTGAAAAATGGTTCAGAAGCAAGTATGCATGTCAGGAGTGCCCTTGTCAGCATGTACTGCAGGTGTCATGCTTTCACTTTTGCTTTTCAGGAGTTTATTGAATTTCCTGATCCCGATTTAGTTACATGGTCTTCTCTGATATCTGGGTGTTCTCAACTGGGGGACTATGGGCATGCTTTATTCTTCTTTTCAGAAATGATTAAGGCAGATAAGATACCTGATGCTGTCCTAATTGCTACTGTTCTTTCAGCTTCAGCTCAATTAACAATGTTCGGACCTGGCAAGGAGATTCATGCATATGTTCTTCGGCACAAACTTGACTCACAGGTTATGGTGGCATCAGCTCTTTTAGACTTGTATTCAAAGTCGGGTTTCATCAATTCAGCACTCAAGGTTTTTGAGATGGCGGGAGGAAGAAATACAGTCACATACAATTCAATGATTTTGGGTCTTGGGTTGAATGGGTTTCCACATGAAGCCACTGAGTTGTTCAAACAGATGCTAGAGATAGGATTAAAACCGGATGAGTCTACATTTTCTGCACTGTTATGTTCTTGTTGTCATGGAGGACTTGTTATTGAAGGTCGGGAACTTTTTAAGAGAATGGAAGATGAATTTGGGATCATTCCTGGAACAGAGCATTATGTTTATATGGTGAAGCTTCTTGGGGTCGCAGGGCATCTGGACGAAGCTTATAATCTTATCATGGCCATGGCTGAGGTGCCAGATTCAGCCATTTGGGGTGCACTTTTGATGGGGTGTACTGTGCATAGAAATTCTCATCTGCTCGATATTGTAGCTCGTCAACTCTTTGAAACAAAACCAGATAAGAGAGCTTATGGAGTCATGGTTTCAAATATATATGCAGCCGATGATAGATGGTATGATGTAGAGAACCTAAGAGATCCAACGAAGAAAGGATTACCACAAAAAGTTCCTGGCCGAAGCTGGCTTTGTACATGACACTTTTATTGTCATGAACAACCTAAACTGCCGAGTGGAAGAAGCACTTCAGCTTGTGAATGCTGAGAACTTTTAGATGATGGTTCTAGAAGAAATGAAGAATGCATGTCTCGAGTCTCCAGCCAACCCAGTCTTCCAGTAAACCTACTGACCAGAGAATATCCGAGGAGCTACATTGGCAATTTTCCGATAGTCATTCTTCTTCATTTGACGAGTTTTGGTAATTCATCTAAGCTTGGCCCTAACAACGGGCGAGCATGTATGAGATCGGGCTTATGTTCGGAGCCTGCAACATGTAGCTAGGAGTCGCAGAAAACATGCACAACATATACTTCACTCATGCATCAGAGTACGAGAGTACAGAAGCGAAGACAACATCAATCTTACGATTGTTCACCTGGATATTTTGTTAATTACGATTGTTCATGCTTGTGAGTAGCTCTCCACTCCCACTCGAGAATCAAAATTTACTGTCTTCTATTTTTTTTTTCTTTTTATTGTCAACTCATGATATTCTTTTGTTCAAAACAGGAGTTGCACTGGGATCTTGCATGAAGTCTATCCAATTCTGAGTCATGGTTGGCCTGCTTGCCCAGTTTTAGAACGTGCCAAAGGTCGCAGGATTGCTTGACCCAGAAGATTACTCTGCCTTCTCCGAGAGAGGTCGGTATGAAAAACTGCCTTACTAAATGCAATTTCTCAAGCCATGTAACTTTGTTTGACCACTTGAGTTCTATTTAGATTATACCTGATGGAATCTCTAAGTGTAATTTGACTGTTCTTGCCTTTCCTTGCAAAACCGTGCAAATTAAACAATGAAAAAATACTTCCCATTTTGGCGGTTAGCTATTAGACTCCGCTCTCCAACGGAAAAGCAATAAGAAAGGTCTATCAGTTATAATAGTTGATTACGCCCAAAATTTCAAATATTGTCCGTAACCTCTCTAAGAGGAGAGGTTACAATCCAACCCCTTTAAGATGAAATACTAGTATAAATTTTCCATGTAAGTAACCTCAATAATGCATTCGATAAAAAGAGGAATGACATTTGACATCATTAAGTATTGTAATATTTTCACATGAAATCGCTGACAAAATAAAATTTAACTAAATGGCTCATCTTTGAAATCCTGATATGGAGACAAATCTTGGCTCACATGTCAAAACTTCTAAACTATAAACGAACCAAAAATAACTGGTAAAGTTCATTCTCAATTTATGACAGGCTGGAGCTAGTCGGTCCTGCACCAAAACCTCCGCCACCACGTCCAAAACCAGGTCTTCCACCAGAACTCTACAAGAAAGAATAAAACAATATCGAGAGAGAAATTCAGAACAGAATAAATATTGAGTGAAGTCATAGAAATAGAAATTCAAACTACACTTCTTGCCCATGGAGTAACATGAAACGTGGAACATGCACCAACCCATTGCTATAAAAGAGCAGCAAAGAAGCAGAGGAACTGACAGCTACTTTAGTTTACAACCTTTAGCAAGATTGTCTGTTGTCATCTCATCTTCAATTCTTCTTCCCCCATTTCTTTTTAATTTTATGACTTTTCTTCATCTTGTCAGACACATTGTTGCCAGTCCTAGCAAGAAATGCTGTGCACCGGGTGGTTTTTTTTTTTTCAGCATCATAATATGTGGCTAGTAAGTATTGGCCACTGGAAATTCATACCAATCTCTCTGTTGCCAGCGTGAACTGAAGCTCAAGCTTTATAAAATTGGTGAAGCCTGTGCTCGTGCTCCATCACTATAATTTGCAGAAGAACAAGCTTGAAATCGAGGTCAACTAAAAAGCTCGAGACTGATCCCAAACTGTGTGTTTTGGTTTTCCTAGGCAACCCAAAACTCGAACTGTGGTTTCCAGTTTTTCCTAGACAACCCAAAACTCAAAACTGTGATTTACCTAGATAAGCAAGCTCAAACACTGATTTTTCTTTTTGGAATAGAAACAGTGGTTTTTTAAGATGAGCGGAGCTTGAACCTATGCAGATCCCAGCTCGGCTCAGCTTTGATTCCACTCCCTAACAACAGTTACACAATAATAAACAAAAGATGTAAAACAAGTGGCAGTAGCAGAATGATCAAGCAATATCAGCACATATAATCACGAATTTACTAGGATTACAAGGAAACAAACACTAACAACCCCAGTACACGGGGTAAAACTTCTATAATATGGATGCGATGTTAACTGACAGGAAAGATATTGTCCAATTTCTGACACCAATATATCACTATCACACACAGAATGAAACATTCATAAGAGGAAAGGGGTAGCACTGTTTATGTAGGTGGAGATTTTGTATGTCCGACACAACTTTCTAGCATAATCAACAGCCTTATCAGCCTTTACCCTTGGTATCGTAGCAATGTGACTGTGTTAATTAGTGAATGCAAGTTCAATTTCATTGTACATGTAGATATCTATGTTTTGTGACAAAGCTCTTGCTATTACTAGGTCTTTTAGTTGAACAGCGAGTGAAAAACAGATAAAAGCGCAAACTTAAGAAATCCTACAAAATTATCTTTCAGAAGCGTTATGACAAAATCCTCTAACATCAAAAGTTACCCTGAAAGAAGGCTGGTATTCTGGTGGAGCTCCGCCCTTTTCACCACCGAGATCGCCCAATGAACCACGAGGACCGCCACCGCGGTAGCCATCACGGTCGCCACCGAACCTTGGTCGATCTCCCTCAAAACGAGGTGGACCTCTGATAAGTTGACAAATACCATCAGCACAAATAGACAAATAAAGTAAAAAAAAATGATCAATTCAATAGCAGAACGCGTTTGATTCAAACGAAGAAGAGACAAGAAGCAGAATTGCACCTCGGGCGATCGCCTGGCGGGCCTCCCATAGGCCGGCCCGGCGGCTTAGCGGACTTCTTCAGCGTCGCAGGGACGATTTCAGAGGGAAGATTGAGGTATGTACGGAGGAACTCAATACCATCATTAGTGAGGAACCAGTAATAATGCATCCAAGCGAATGCCTCACGCACATACTCCTTCGATTTAAAGCTCTGCATTAGCTTAATAACTTGAAGGTTTGGGACATCGATCTCCGGGTGCTTTGCGAGGTTGAAATCCTTCTTCGCGTAACAAACACCCTCTAAAGTTCTCAAGCAACATGGGGACCATTTAGCTGACCACCGAATTCGAGAAAAAGAAAAATTAAAATATGCGTATAAGAACATCAGCACTGACCTTGAAAGAGGTACTTGGAGATCTCCATGCGGTTTTTCTCCGGGATGATCTGCAGACAAGAACAATTACGCAAATAGGCGTCAAACCAAAGACTGGTAAGAGTAAAAAACAGTGGAGAGCGGAAAGGAAATGACAGGGAGAGGAATACAAACCATTGTTGCGGAGGGGGGAGCAGTAGGAGACGGCCTTTTCCTTATCGCTCCTCGCTGCGGACTAGAGGAAGAACTCAAAACCCTAGTTTAGAACCGATTTATACGGCTGTGTGGCAATTAAATGTTGTCCATACTCCATAGGGTGGGCATCAATTCATAACCCAATATTTTTTAATTATTTTTTTTAATCTAGGAAAACTTAAGAAAGACGAAATTTAGATTATATAGCCAAATATGACTCTCACTCGATGCCATTTACTTTTAAGAACCCGTATTGAACCCCCTTTTAAATTGTATACAAGACTGTCATTCTGTCGATGAGCACAAGGCCAACTTATCAAACCGTATCTACTCCTAAACGATGTCAGCCCATTAATGATTATACTCATTTTGTGAAAAACCATGGAAAGGAAAAGATATCCAAGCGAGGATGAGGAAACTTATTTTATCTTCCGCAACAGTAATCTCTCGTTAAGAAAGATAATCTCACAAGAGGAGTAATTTTTTTGAGTATGGAGGACTACAACCTTTTCATTACACAGAACCAAAACCACTAACTACACGAGCCTATAAATTTCGACAAATACACAAGACCCGAGACCGCACCACCGACAACCACATTCGTTTTCCCAGCAGGAATAGCACTAGAAGGAAGGGTTTGAAAATATCCGTAAGCTTTTCTATGATTTAGTCGACCTCCTCCATTTTGCTCTCTTCGTTGCCTTCTTCTTCAAGGGGTGGCATGTCGACGTCATCAGCGCCGGTGTCCTCGTCGATGTTCAGACCCAGCTTCAGCATTCTGTGAATCCTGCCGGAAAAAGTGTTGGGATCATCCAGACTGAACCCGGAAGTGAGCAGAGCAGTCTCGTATAGTAGAAGTACGAGGTCCTTGACAGACTTGTCGTTCTTGTCTGCCTCCGCTCTTTTCCTCAGTTCTTCCATAATGCCGTTGTCAGGATTGATCTCCATAGTCTTCTTAGAAGACATGTAAGAGCTCATGCTGTTGTCCCTCAGAGCTTGGGCTTTCATAATTCTTTCCATGTTCGCTGTCCAGCCATATTCACCGGTCACCAAGCAGCAAGGCGAATCCACAATTCTATCAGAGACCACAACTTTCTCCACCTTATCTCCCAGAATGTCCTTCATCACTTTGCAAAGACTCTCGAAAGCAGCCTTCTTTGCTTCCTTCTTCTTTTTCTCCTCCTCATCCTCATCCAGTGTCAGTCCCTCCTTGGTTGCCGAAACGAGCTTCTTCCCATTGTACTCCTTCAGCTGCCCGACAGCGTACTCGTCAATTGCGTCGACCATGAAGAGGACTTCATACCCCTTCCTCTTCAGCTTCTCCAAGAAAGGGGAATTCTCAACAGCCTTCTTACTTTCACCAGTAATGTAGTATATGTCCTTCTGTCCCTCCTTCATCCTTGTCACGTAGTCCTTCAAGCTGGTCATCTCCTCCCCACTCTTAGTTGAGTAGTATCGAAGCAATTCCGCCAGCTTAGCTCTGTTCTGACTGTCCTCGTGGATGCCCAGCTTCAAATTCTTTGAGAAAGCCTCATAAAACTTGTTATAATCTTCCTTGTTTTCTGCAATCTCCGTGAACATCTCGATGCATTTCTTCACAAGGTTCTTTCTGATCACCTTCAAAATCTTGTTCTGCTGAAGCATTTCTCGGGAGATGTTCAAGGGGAGATCGTCAGAATCTACAACACCTTTCACAAATCCGAGATACTCTGGGATTAGCTCTTCACAGTTGTCCATTATAAAGACCCGCCGCACATAGAGCTTGATGTTGTTCATCTTCTTCCTCGTGTCAAAGAGATCAAAGGGCGCCCGCTTCGGAACAAACAGGATGGCCTTGAATTCCAGCTGGCCTTCAACGGAGAAATGCTTCACTGCAAGATGGTCCTCCCAGTCATTGGTCAGGCTCTTGTAGAACGAAGCATACTCCTCCTTGGTGATTTCCTCTGGTTTGCGCAACCAGATAGGCTTTTGCTTGTTAATGAGCGTCCATTCATGAGTCACTTCCTTCACCTTCTTCTTCTTGGATTTCGACTCCTTATCTTCATCCACTTCTTCAACCTCGCCCTCATTTTCTTTCTTTTCCTCCTCCTCGTCATCACTGACCTCCTTCTCCACGGTTTTCTCGGTCCATAGGTAAATTGGGTAGCTTATGAATTCTGAATGCTTCTTTACAAGATCCTTAATTCTCCTCTCCTCCAAGTATTCCAACTGTATTAAAGGGCGAAATTAGTTTAGGAACTTCAATTTCTGGCTAGATTTCAAAGTAAAACGAGACGGAGAGAATGAACAGGAAGGCACATGACAAACGCATCTTACCTGATCTTCTTTGAGGAAGAGAGTAATCTTCGTTCCCCTGCCAAGCTGCTCGCCATTGACATCCCTGGTAACAGTAAAAGAACCACCAGCTTGGGATTCCCACACATACTGTTCGTCATCGTTGTGCTTGGTGGTCACAATAACCTTCTCAGCCACCAAATAGGCAGAGTAGAAACCAACACCGAACTGACCAATCATACTAACATCGGCACCAGCTTGAAGAGCCTCCATGAACTCTTTTGTTCCGGACCTTGCAATGGTTCCCAAATTGTTCACTAAGTCTGCATCGAGGAACCTCAACTCAGAACCGTTTTAAAAAAAAACATAGGCTTAGCAGATGAAACAGATCCTCTCCTGTCCTACTTCCCAGTACTGTTTTAGAAAGCCCATGGCATTGCCTTGCGTTCAGCAAACTAGAGAATATAGAAAAACGGAAAAATAAAATACAACAGCAAAAGCACAACAATCTAACGACAGAAATCCCCTCGCCCATTTCAATTCAAAACCAATTAACAGAGTCCCAAATAACTCTGTTTAATCCTACGCATATCGGCCTGCGCTAAAATATCAGAGTCCCAAACAACATGTAACAAAAGGATTATTAGGAATCTTAATTGACAACTTACCCGCTTTAGTCATCCCGATACCGCTGTCCATGATCGAAAGCGTCTTGTTCACCTTGTCGGGAACAATCCTAATGAAGAGCTCCGGCTGTGCATCCAACTTGCTCTTGTCCGTCAAGCTCTCGAACCGGATCTTGTCCAAAGCCTTAAACAATCAGGACGAAAGATACACTACATTAGTATCTCGCGCATACCATCAAACCAGACTCTGTCAGGCTAAACTAAGGCTGTACTCACATCAGAGGAGTTGCTGATGAGCTCCCGAAGGAAAATCTCCTTGTTGCTGTAAAAGGTGTTGATGATCAAACTGAGAAGCTGGTTGATCTCCGCCTGGAAGGCGAAGGTCTCAGCTCCTCCAGCCATCTGAACGTCCGCCATTCCTCGCTCTTAACAAACGGCAACCGAATCAAGACAGAGAAAATAAGACCGCCTGAGCACGCAGAGATAATTACCTCGAATTTCTTCTCGAATTATCGCAGAGTTTTTGTCTCTACAAGATGGATTGATCTCATGGGGAAGAAGAGTATTTATACGAGCGTGTGGTTACGGGGTTTCTAGCTGCTTCGGGGGGCGGTGGGCGCGGGAAGACGAGAGGGAGTTCTGGAGACGCTGGGGGTTTCTGGAGAATTCTCATCCATCTGGCTTTGCATATTTCCGTTTTCTAATGGAATCCTTCAATGTACGAAATCCAGAAGCTTCTGTCGGGTTGAGGAGGTCCAGAAAGTTCTTTTGCTTGAATCTGAGATGGCGGGAACCCCGGGGGCCGTTAGCACAGTCACCGTTACTGGTTCCACTTTGCATAAGAAACGTGGGCCATGTCGTACTAAAGAGTCAATAAGGACCGGACTGACCGCCTCTGGGTCTGTTAGGTTTGGGTTCACATTGCCATGGTCGCGGGCCTTCCCTGCCCCCTCGGCCCCAAAAAGCACCACATTGAGGAATGTGAGTCCCATGAGCCCACCATAAACATGAAAATTACCACATTTCAACCTGAAATACGACATTTTAACCCGAAATGCGAAAGACGGTACCCCGGTTATGATGGGCTGACGTGGGCTCCATCTGCCTTGACGTGGGCGCATTTTGTGACCTATGGGTCGGGGATGGACTGCGCCATGTCGAACCCGTTAGGATTTACAGTTTAGTGGGCTGTTATAAACTGGGAAATGGCTCTGGTCTTGTAAAACAGACCGGACCGGATTTAACAGCCCAGGCTTGGGCAGTCTAGAGCTAACTATTTCGTTCCTTATTTCGAAAGTTGTCCTCCGTAGGAGGGAGTGGACGGAGAGCTAAGAACACGGAGTGCGACACCAGAAACTGTAAGTGTATTATATTCCCGCTCATTTTCGTTTTCTTCAGTCGTTAAATCAGACTGGTTGTATGATTCCGCTCAAAATTCTGTCACATCCGACAGTCTGTCTGGGACTCTGTTCAACTCCCCTATTCTCTCGCGTCGA
Organism: Aristolochia fimbriata; assembly: GCA_019845555.1. Taxonomy (NCBI): domain Eukaryota; kingdom Viridiplantae; phylum Streptophyta; class Magnoliopsida; order Piperales; family Aristolochiaceae; genus Aristolochia; species Aristolochia fimbriata. The sequence goes on along the minus strand of CM034079.1, from coordinate 40,142,327 downwards.
ATGCCTTAGGACCGTCTATATTCTCACTCTCCCAGTCTTTCTTCTCGACTCCCCCGACTCGCTTCTCCGACTTTTGTTGCGGTTGATAAGCTGTAATTTTGTGTAACAAGTTCTGAGGAGCCGTTCTTTAACGGTACGCGTCTGCTTTCTCTCTCTTAATGATCAATAAGTTATAGGGTTTACTCACATGGAAATCGGAGACGAAAATGTGGAAGCCGGATTCACATTGCTGTTCTTAGAGTCCCTTTTTCAAGTTCTGAATAGGATAAAAAATTCTTAGTTCTTAACTGTAACCAATACCTAACATCAGAAGGTTCAATTTGCAAAACTCTTTGTCGGCGCTGAAATTGGAATGGTTTTGCTTTCAAGTTATAATATCATTTATACGCAGACAGTCGACAGTTCACTGGTTGCTAATAGAAATGGATATTAATTATTTGTGTTTCAAACTAGAAAATTTACAACAGTGAGATATCGAAATAGTCTATCATTGAATTTCAAAGGGCTTTCTATCTCCTATGAAAATCTTTTAGAAAAGGAAGGGGGTAGAGATTCTCTGATAAGAAAGATCATATTTTTTTAAGAAGGACGGATTGGTGGGACCGAAACACATGCAAAACATTGTCAAGGTGTATTTCAAAGAACAAAATGGATAATAATTATCCGGTGATGATGCCAGAGAAACCGTTAGAATTGATTTTGTCCTAATGTCCGGTCCAACTAAACAAAGCTCCAGGATATTGAAGTTTTTCACTCCTGATTCTGTGAGAACCTTTCTGAATCTTTTTCGTGCTTCTATCAACATCCTAGATTGGTTCTGGAAGTGCTTGCATGTTTAAAAGTCCAGAGTTTGTTCTCTGCTACTTTTGTTCTGGTTTTTGCTTTGGTGTTCTTCTTTTACAAAAATCCATCTCCTGCCCTGCAAAAAATGGCCGAAGAAAAGCCCTAGTCCCTATATGATTTCACTGTCAAGGTAACGCTTTCATGTCTTCCTCCTACATATTCTAGTTTCTATGAACCCAAATATGTATTTATGTCTTGGGAACTTCATTGTTCTTTTATGTGTATTAGTTTCTCCGTTTTACAGTGCAAACTTTCACTGTCTTTTCTCCGCCCTCTCCTGCAAATTTGGAAATGGGTTCTAAAAAGTATTATGGAAACTGGTTTTGGAGGTTTCCCTTTGTTGTTTTACTCCACCCTTTCCATGAATTTAGTTTCTCTGATTTTAAACAAAAGAATGCGGAAATGATGTGTGTCTGAGTACATAGAGCAGGAAGGTTCTTCTCATTGTAAATGTGGCCTCCACGTGGTAAATGGTACCGTTATTCTATTTCTTTTCAATTCTTTCTGATTCAAATTTTAGTGAGTTCTAGCTTCCTAGATGTCATTTCTACTGTTTCGGTGTTTTCCACCTTCTCTCTGGGTTGAGCAACTTAGTGAGGTTCTTTGTGTAGGGTGGTGTTTTGTTGTGCCGTATCTGGTGGTTTTGTGTGGTGTCAATGACTGGTTGTCTTCTGACAATATCTAATAAGTTCTTTTGTACTTTTTATAAGCCTGAGTTGCTGTGCATGGAATGTTTTTTATCCTACCTGCTTTTTATGATGGCCTTTTCCCATTGGAGAGCATAGCATTTTTTCATTTATACAATGTTCTCTTGACAAGTTAAAAAAAAAGAAAACAAATTCTCATGATAAATACTGACACAGTTCTTGTTTGTTTGGGTGTATTTCAGGATTTTACGGAAAAGAATTTTGTTTGCATTGGATTCTAGAGTCTAAATATTAGAGAAAGCATCAGGGTTTTATTACTTTGCTTCAGAGCTTATCCATCCACTTGGGTGACTCAGATTGGTGTTATTCACCTAGTATAAGCCTGTAAGTTAGTAATTCTAATTTCGGTTTTGTTACACATCTATGCTGAAAATGGCTTCAACATATTCATATGGCAGCATGTGCTGCTTCTCTGTTTTAGACGACATATAGTAACTTCAAATTCTGTTTTTTTATTTGAAGATTACTAAAATTGTATATTTTGGTTTTGTTGTTCTGACAGGATTAGGATTTTGTTGAAATGAAGCTTTGTTCCCCCTTGTTGAAATCATTTAATTGAAGAGTCGGCTCATTGTGATTATTGGCACTGGACTGGCTAGTTTTTTTTTTTCCAAACCTTAGTTTTGAGTCTACTTAAAAGCCTTCCGTGTTTTCTTGGAGAAGGTATGATATGTAATCTGCAGTACCTTTTCTAGATTCAAGCCTGTCCGGTAGTAATGGCAACAAATAACAATAGCCAACTGAGAAATCCTACAGTCCCATCTCCTTTAGGAAATCCTGCCATGGTACCTTCAGCTATGACCATGAATCAGCTCTCTCATCTTCGCCCTCCCTCTCAAACCCAAACGCCTGGAATTTCCCACTTCCAAACCCAGTTTCAGTCTACACTCCAAGTTCAAGCCCAATACCAGGCACAGATGCAAGCCCAAGCGCAATCACTCGGCCACAATCAGAATGCTGGGTTGGCATCTTCACCTTCACCTTCCTCATCAACTCCTGGCACAGCAGAACCCCTGGTACCAGTGCAATCAATACTCCACCTAGAAACCTCCAGCTAGAACCCCTGGTACCAGTGCAATCAATACTCCACCTCCATTCAGGACGACAGAACTCACTCCAGCAGCTCGCAGAAAAAAGCAAAAACTTCCTGAGAAGCAGCTCCCTGATCGAGTTGCAGCACTTTTACCTGAATCTGTTCTTTATAGTCAATTGGTTGACTTTGAGTCTCAGGTTGATGCAGCTTTGGCTAGGAAGAAAATTGACATTCAGGAGTCCTTAAAGAATCCTCCTTGTATCCAGAAAACTCTCCGGATTTATGTTTTCAATACATATGCCAACCAAACTCGAACAATCCCAGAAAAACCCAACTCAGAACCTCCTTCGTGGTCTCTTAAGATAATCGGGAGAATTCTAGAAGATTCTGTGGATGCCGATTCAGCAGGTGGGATACCAAAACCAAGCCCATCATATCCAAAGTTCTCATCTTTCTTTAAAAGGATAACCATCACACTTGATCCTATGTTATATCCTGATAACCCGACAATTATTTGGGAACATGCTCGCTCACCAGCCCTTCATGAGGGGTTTGAAATTAAGAGAAAGGGAGACAAGGAATTTGTAGCAAATATTAGGCTGGAGATGAATTATGTACCCGAGAAGTTCAAACTGTCTCCACCTTTGATGGAAGTTCTTGGCATTGAGGTTGATACACGCCCAAGAATTGTTGCTGCAATTTGGCATTATGTGAAAGCAAAAAAGCTGCAAAATCCTAGTGACCCTTCGTATTTTGCATGTGATCCGCCTCTCCGAAAAGTTTTTGGAGAAGAAAAAGTGAAATTTTCCCATGTTTCACAAAAGATTTCTTCCCATCTGTCTCCTCCACAACCCATCCATTTGGAGCACAAGATTAAACTTTCAGGAAATCAGCCAGCTGCAAATCCATGCTATGATGTGGTAGTTGATATCCCCTTCCCAATACAGAGAGAAATGTCAGCTTTTTTGGCAAATACAGAGAAACACAAAGAGATTGTTGCATGTGATGATGCAATCTGTGCAGCTATTAAGAAGATTCATGAACATCGAAGGAGAAGGGCATTCTTTCTAGGTTTTAGTCAGTCTCCTGTTGAGTTTATTAATGTCCTGATTGCATCACAAAGCCGGGATCTGAAACTAGTTGCTGGCGAAGCCAGTCGAAATGCAGAAAAAGAGCGTCGAGCAGACTTCTATAACCAACCATGGTATATTTTCTCTCATTTCTTGTTATTTGCCTATTAGTTATCAGTGTTTTTTTCTAAGATTTTTCATCGTTGATTTCTCAATAGGGTTGAGGATGCTGTTATTCGTTATCTGAACCGGAAGCCAGCTGGAGGAAATGATGCCCCAGGAAGCACATTTTCCCTTTAATTGCATTGGAGTGTTTCAAATATCATCTTCGCTGGGTCTGTATGATGATATATGGGTGTAGAAGTACTTGATGGGATGAATGCTTGTAAATTTAGCTTCGTCAAAATTTTGCCCTTTTTGTTCATTTTTTTACAAGGATCTCTCTTTTAGCCTTTTTGATCTTCTTGTTACAGCATTCAGGTGTTTAATATACTGCCAGTATGGCCTTGACATCTATATACACGGACAAGATAAGTGGTTATTTTCTCTGCAGTTTTGTTCGTCATCTTCCTAATTATAATGTGGTGCACTTTCTTTTAGATATGTTCTTCTTGAATATTGGTTACAGTTATTATTTTATTCTCTTGAGCTTTATTCATTGATCTTGTTATGTATCTGTTGTTTTGTGCTTATAGTTATCATTATTGTTATTTGGTTTAAAACAATGCCTTAGCTTTTGTTGGGATGAGACAAAAGAATAACGTAAGTATTAAGGGTGAAGTTGTTTTTGGAGTATCAATTTATGCCATTTGCAAAAAGAACTATGGAAGAGGCACCCCCATGAACCAACACTCGCACTCACACACGCGCACACGCTCAGGTACATGCATGCATGCACGCACACATACTTAGGCACACTTACACAAGAATGGATGCATGCATGCATGCACACATGTATAGATGCACGCATGCATGCACACATGTATAGATGCACGCATGCATGCACACATGTATGGATGCACGCACGCATGGAAACACGCACATGCCCACACGCATGCATGGATGCATGTACATGCCCACACGCACGCATGGATGCATGTACATGCCCACACGCACATGCCCATACGCATGGATGCGCACACACGCACACACAAAGACAGTCATATACACAAAGATAATCACATTTACACATGCCACATATTGTCACATACTATTATATATTGTCATATACTTTCACATATTTTCACATACTGCCACATTCATATATCGTCACATGCTGTAACATACTTTGACATACTATCATAGCATTTTCACATACGGTCACATACGATCACATATTTTCACATACTATCACATACTTTCATATACTGTCACATACTTTCACATACTATCACATTGTTTCACATACACATACACTTGCTGACATATACACATGCACAAATAGACATGCACATAGATACACACTCTTGTACACGGACAAACAAACACACACACACATATACACATAAACATATACATATAACACATACACTTATATTATTTATTTATTTATTTTATTTTTTTGGAGGAAAGTGTGTATACATAACTACATTTTAAACCCTATACCCCCATTGCCCCCAAAGAGACTTGAACTCAAGACATCCTATTATAACTCCCACACAGTGACCGTTGAACTGTTGCTTAATTTCTCTACCTTCTTATATGTTTAATTTGACTTTTTTTTTACAGTATTTTTTAAAGAATAATTTATATTGAAGACTTGAGTACCCACATATGCACACAAGCTATCTTTATGATAAGAATACCTAGCGCATTGTCTAATTTCAAAATAGCTTTGAGAGCGGAAAACTCTTAAGTGAAAAGTTGCAGAAAAGCTAATTGCTTATAGTGCAACCAGGAAATAGTGAACATAAATTCACTATCACGCACCAGGGCTACCTGTACCTCACTGATATGGGAAATGCAAAGTCTATAAAATGAAAAAATATGAAACAATTTATCATTGATAACAAAAGCCTATGATACAACATTTAACAGCAGCTCCAGGAAATACAGGGTACTGCAAAATCCAAGAAATATTATATAGTACTAATAATTCTTGGGGAAATTCAATTCAAGCGTCTCAGAGAAATATTTTGGTACTCACCAAGAAAGAAAAATTTTGGAAATCTTAAGATCTGCCAACCGTAGCATGATATAATGCCTGGTAATTGAACCCTGATTTAAGCATTTCTTAAATTGTTTGGAAGCAAAAGTAATTCTGGATGTGCAAAGTTCTACTACTCTGATCTAAGCATTGAGATAATTTTATGAAGTTTGCTTCTTAATAAAATAGTGTTCTATTTGCAAGGAGCCTTGTGAGCGATTTTCTTTAATGCCAAACTTGCATCTTTTGGGAAGTATTGGGAAAGAGTTGTCACCATCCTGCAAATTGCAAAATAATAAATAATTATCAAATTGTCAACCACACAAGGAAAAAAGCATCTAAAATTTCACGTTTTGGCAAATAAAAGCAACACTTGGCTGAATAACCATGACAGCAAAAATTCCAATGAAAGAATGAAAGGACCCACCAAAGGCTGACTTGGAGATTTCAGAACTTTAATTTTCCCACCTCGTCCGTCTGCCCCAACGGCTATCAGATCTCCACTCAAGCCCGAGGAAGAGACTTTGTTCAGGCCACGCTTGCACCACTTTCCTAAGTATCTACTAGCACCTTCAGGACCCATAAGCGCAGGAGAAAAACAATTGTCACCTGCAGACAATAAATGGGAAAGTAGAAATAGAGAAACATATCATCAATTTGTAACTGAACAAAGATCTTACCAGCAGACATGATAAAGACTTTCCATGTCAGAGGATGACGATCAACAAAGACAAGTAATATGTGCAGGCCATCCAGTTCAGATGAATATATCATATAATACTCTAAAAATTATTCACCTGGCTCAGTGACCGCTTCATGATTTTCCCTCTTAATTTGAAGAACAGGTCCATTCTCCAAAGCAGCATCAAGTTTCTCCACAGCTGAAGCTTGAGGGCTAAGTACAATTATGTCTTCCTCAACAACTTTCTCTATATTTTTGGTCTTAGAACTTGCACCTCCAGAATGACTTTTGCTTCCAAACACAAAGGGTTCAGCAGATACTGTAGAGTAGAGGGGCCCAACAGAAGCAGATGAAGGCTGCCCTGAACTTTGAATAGATTTAACTATAGGCACATCAACAGAACTAGTATCAATATCTTCATCAAGATCAATTATGATGCACTCTTGCTTAATGGTTTTTCCATGCAATTCGGTCTGGCCCTTAGCCATACCCTCAGTTGATTTGAAACTTGTTAAGAAAGGCTTCCCTGGAGCAGTTTCTTCTGATTGTATTTTGGAATTAACAGGTCCTTTTGCTTGATCAACTTCCATCTTGATAGTTTTCATGGACAAATGTACAGTCCTTAAGGCATTGTTCTCTTTCTCTTCAAGGACTCTTTCCAACTCTTGCAGCCGCACCTAGAAAAGTTCATTAGACAATTTCTGAATCATGCTGTGCAAAGTAGCACAAAGGTGTTCAAACAGAAAAATAGCACAAAACATTGCAAGTAACAAATAGGCTGGCTGAGACGTCAATGAACCAATGTAATAACCTTTTTGCAAAGTAATTACACAAAATATTTTTGTATTATGATAAGATATATAATCATTTCCTTTTAAAAAAAAATAAATAAGAGCTTTTAGATCAAAAGGAAATGACAGCTTTGAACTATGTTTGAAAAAATCACAATATCAAGTTTCTTGGTGAATATAGGATCTCTTTGAGGTTGGTAAAAAAGTGAGTGTAAGTCCAAGAGAGGAAAAACCAAATAAAATTCCAAGACTAAGTATCATAATCTTCTCATTATATTTCTTTCTTCAAAGAAGTCAAATAAATTTTTTTTGAGAAAAATAATGCTGTATATTTGCAAGTAAAGATAGCATTTTCTCTTTGGGCAATTAAATCACTGCAAGCACCTATGACTCTCCAGCTCATAGAATGGGATACTCCAAAGTCAAGATTGACTGTAATCAAAAGATGAATCCTCCTTGATAGCTTCTCCACATCACTGAGAAAATTTTTGATATTTAGCAGCACCACAACATCTTGTTGAGGCTTCAACACTCAGCCAATATGGTGGCTGACTCCCTTGCCAAGAAAGGAGTCAATGACATCAAGCACTAAAGACTTTCTGCAGTGTTCCTAGTATTGCTAGCATTACACCTTTGAAAAAAATTAGCATCTGGCATGGTTTGTTGCAATATCATAATTTTCCCTCACAATAACATTTTCTCCAACTTCTTAAAAGATGAAACAAAAAAGATACCTCCAACTATTTCCATGAACAGAATGCTAATCCAACAATCTGGATGAAGGTTTGATTAATTCATATGGCCTTTTTGGGAAAGTTCTTTCCAATTGACTCCATGTTTTGTCATTGGCCAGGAAAAGCACTGATAACTCTGCTTGGCAAATGCTGTGAGGCTAAAACCGTAAAATGGATTATAATAGTTGTGCTAAAAGCAAAATTTGGTACAGTTGAGGGATACTTATTTCACATTGTTCAACTTTCCTATTCATTTCCTTGTAGATGCTTCAAATTTTATATACTATGAAATATCATAAAAATGAAATTGGTTTTATCAACTACGTGGCCTAAATAAACTAGTTATTTTCATCCCCTCATTCAGGATGGGAAACCAATAGAATTAAATGAGAAACCTCACACAACCTGAGCTGATTTGATGGAAGCAGCTCTCAGCCCTTAGGATAGGTTCAATGAGAGGGGAAGATACTGTGTCCCAACACAGTCAAATTACATACTTCTACAGCCCTTAGAATAGGTTCAATGAGAGAGGAAAGGCCCTGTGTCCCAACACAGAGAGTCAAACTGCATACTTCTATAGTTTATTATAGACAATGATGCATGTGAGTAACAAAAGTCGTGCAACTTTCTTTTTTTGTTGTTAATTGAAATTTTATTTCATAGTAAATTTTCCTGAGAACAATATGATCAAACAGATACAGCTACAGTTGCATTTCATGCTACTGAGCTGTGATTTCCTACTACCAAACATTTTAAATGAAAATACACCTCAAGGAACTTACTTTCAGTTTCTTTATTTTTTCTTCGGCCTTGTCAAGCTTTTTCTGAGAAAGAATCTCACCCCTTCCAAGCAGGTTGCACTGAGCCATCAAGGCTTTATACTTCCTTTTGAAAAATACAAATTAAAACATGCCAAAGTAAAACAATAAATGACACAGCAAAACTGGACAAGCAAATAGAGCAACTAATTTCTAATATAAGGGAGAGCAATAAAGTTCACCAAAGAATTGCAACATGAAGCCATTTTTAAATTCCCACAACTACAAAAATACTCTCATCTAAGGATAAATAGAGAGAGAGTCTGTCATGTTCTAATGTTAAGATTCAATTTTGGTGATTGATTTATTCCAACACAACTTTTGTTTGTGATAAACCAATGACAATACTGCTCCTAAAACCATAAGAAAAACAACTCTAACCCAATAGTTAATAATAATACCACTAATCATGAGCAGGTACAAGAAAAATATTTTGAACTTGCAGTGACCCCTGACTGAATATTTATGGATGTTTTAATCAAAACGTTTTCTCCTACCCCATGTCTTGGAATCTCTCCATAATTCATGGAACATTCTCTCCATATTCCATTTCTAAAAATATTATGAGAACTTCTCACAATTTCTACAAGGTATGAAGAGGGGTACCACCCATGGACTCTGAATAAACAATAACAGAAAACAAGTAAACAATATGGCAAAAAAAAAAGGTAATGCAGTTCCATGGTTTCTGCTTACTCTCCACTAGTGCAAAAGAATAAGCATTTGAAGAAAAGGCAACACAGGAATAAACTTTCGACTCGTAGTGTGTTTCGCTTCTTTTGTACATGACAGAAACAACTGGAAGGGCAGATAGTTCACATTGAAAATCTTAAAATGTCTATGTAACAGGAATCAATAATAACATGTGATTAGATGTTAAAAAAAAAACTATTAATGAATAATTGACAAAAACATTAATCACCCACTGGTTACGAAGGACAAGTGACTTCTTGAGAATGTCTGATGCCTCATTTGTGTTACCGCCACCTCCAACGCATGCAAGCTTTGTCATTTGCTCCTCATCCAGGTTCACATCAGATACCCTGATTCCTTAGCTAACGTTAATGGCAGAAGAGAAAAGAACTCACGAGAATACAGCAAAGCATTCTTACAGTTTGAGTGTAGCAAGCTCTTTGCTCAGAGCCAGACACCTCTCCTGAAGACGAGTCCTGTCATTGAATAACTTGTCGAATTCCTGCATATATAAAAGCAATATGTAGTAGAACAGAAGAAGCAAGAAAAAAGAAAAGAAAAACACACATGCAGACACGCGCACACACTCATTAGAAAACCCTTCTAAGAAACTAAAACTCTAGCTAAGAACAACAAGTGATTCATTTTCAGAAAAATACAACTTTGAAAATCATATTACATTTGCACTAAAGCTAACAAAGCATTGGAACAATTCTTGAGCTAAAGCTAATTTACCATAATTTTCGATTGAAGCATTTGGCCGATGGTTGCTTTCTCTAACTGAGCGTGTTCCTTCAGTTCCTCCTCTCTCTTGATACGTTGTCTGGTGAGAGAAAGCTGCAGAGAGAAACTAAGTTGCCAAATTACTATTTAAATTGAATAATCTCTAAAGGGCTTTTTGGCTCAGCAGGAAGATTGAGAACCTCCAAGAAAACGAAAATGGCATAAAGACATAACAGATATCTCTTACACAGCTGAACCAACTGAGCACTATCAAGTACCTCTTCATTCAGTTCATTCAATTGCTGCTGCTGCTGTCCAAAAACAAAATTCATCCCAGATATTTTACCCTCCAATTTCTTCACCTCTTGACGAAGTTCCTAAAGTGACAGCAAAGAAGAATTAAAGAAAAGTTAAGCCACCAAAAAACCACGTAACACTAAAAACCGAAGGGGGAAAACGTCGCACTTGCCTCGGCATCCACGTTACAATCGGAGGAGCTCTGAGAAGGAACGGATTGTGATGCCTCGTTCATGGATTGGAAATAAAGCCGAATAGCGCTTTTCTGTGAGCAAGCCTGCTTGCACACAGGGCAGCTGCTCTTCTTTCCGGCTGGGCAGTACTCGAACCATTGCTGAAGACTGCGAACAAAAAGCAGGACACCAATTAAATAAGACCCCAAAAAGAATAACGAAGCGCGCGATGAGGAGTGTGGAGTGGAGAGCAGGTAAAGCACCAGAGCTCGTGAAAGACGTGGCCGCAAATGGAGATTGCCTGGAGGTCCTCATGGATGGGCTTGAGGTCTTCGTAGCAGATTGAGCAGATGGTTTTGGCGAAGGCGTCGTCGCCGGCCTTTCTCATACTCTTTCCCGGTTGCAGGTGAGAGAATGCCAGAGCACGAAGACGGGGAATAGTATTTTAGGGCATGGAGACTCATTTGAAGTTTGAAGTCTTTGGATCAGGGGTAGGGGAAGATTGGCACTCCCGCCTGGCGGGAGCTTAAATTTCGACTTTACACGGTTATTTCCCGCGGACAGTGCCCAGTGGGCCGGTTGCTAATTGCCAATGACCAATCCATGCGGCTCTCTAGCGCTAACAAAATCATATAAATTCACCAAAAAAAAAAAAAACATTTAGAATCGCATCTCGAGATTTTTAGAATATTATAATAATGATAAAAAATTAAAATAATTAAATCTCTAATGTCGCCACGCAAAATCACAGCAAGGCAAAATATATGGTAAACTATGCTTATCCTTAAATAAATTAGTGTTACATTGAATAATACTTGCTCATTATGACTAATGGCAATGATGGATGTTACGACGATCGGTGCTACTGCTAATCGACGGTAGATAACTAGTTATGGCATTTGATCAACGTTATTATAAATATTTTGAAAATAGACATAATAAAAGTTATATTTTGCTTTAATAAATTAAAAACATTGTCCCTTCTCATTCTCAGTTACTATTTTGTAAGAAGGGAGTAAAGAATCCAATTTCTCACTCACCTGAGAGAGGAGTGAATTTTTAAGACATCAATATCCTTCAAATCAACGTCACCATACATTGAGCCGCTATTAACCATTCGGAATTTCTTATTATCCACCTAGCTGCGACCGTTCCTACGCATTAGGCAGTCAATCTCGGATGATAGCAAAACCCCGAATAACCAGAACTACAGAGGGCTTCAGCAGTAAAACTAACTTCACATTTTATGATTACAAGCCCCCTCACGGACAAAACTGAGGGCAACATGATATGAAATAGAAACAATCAGAATGGAGAGCAATAATACATGTTCTTACATAATCAGGAGAATTCAGTTATCCTCTCAAATTTCATGTTGCCTTCATCCACTATCGACATGTGTTTTCTCTTCTTAGATAACTTTGACGTGCTCTGAAACCCGCCTTGCTCGTCAGCAAACTGGGCTGCTGTTCGAGCCCGTAGTTCTTCCAAGCTTTCACCTTCTTTTGCTCTCTCCAAAACCTGAAATTGGATATGCCCACAGCCATCAGATGAAACCTTCTTGCATCTTTGTTTTAATGGCATACACACCCAATTGCAGTGCTATAAGTCTAGTACAATTATCTTACCAAATGCCGACCATACAGATGGGTACTAGAGAGAGCTTCAAGCGCATTTTGTGCCTCTTGCTTTGTTACATATTCCACAAATGCAAAGCCTCTGTGACCTCCCATTTTCATTGGCAGCCTTAGACTCTTAATCTGAAATGAATTTGGTTATCAGGAATAATAAGTGTAACAAGGCGAGGATGAACCCCCATATGGAATAGTAGAACAAATAAGTCTCACATAATTGGTGCAAGTCAGCTTCGTGTATAATTTAGATATATGTGGATTTCAAAGCATCTATTGGGACCACAGTGAAAGTACTCCAGACTAAGTAACCATTTTATATTTGAGATTTCATATAGAGGAAGGACCACATAACCCTCTGATACCGTCACAAAGGAAAGCCGTTATCATGATGCTGCAGTATACTGTAGCCAAATAGAAACATCCTCCCTCGGATCGAGATATGCTGTGAGGGTTCTAAAAACCCCAGGAAAATTATCTCATGCAAAAAGTCATACCAAAATTAAGCAAAGCAGTGCAATCACTACCTGACCAAACGGACTAAATAGCTGCCTCAGATCCTTTTCAGTTGCCTCAAAAGCAACATTCCTGACAATTAGTTTTGTGGTGCTCTTGTCCTTCTCGGATTTCTTTAAAGCCTCACCCTCCTTTTTGGTTCGACAGAGTTGCAGAATAAGAGCATGGCCGTCAAGAACAGTTCCCTGTATAAGAGAAAAGCTGATGCATCCATCCTTGGAAAATAAAATTGTAAACTAATAACTGAACCTCCTACCTTACCTGTATGTCCCTACAAACATTTGTTGCTGTCTCCACAGAATCAAACTCAAGGAAACCAAAACCCATGGAAACATTCTTTCCATTTTTCATGTGTTTCTTTACCTACAAATGATAGCACATGAAAGCAAATAAATTGGCGATGACTGAATATCAAACAAATATAGGTGAACTTTCTTAACAGTTACCTTAACACTACATAGCTTTCCCTCCCTCAAATTTTCAGCAAAATGCCTCCTCAGAGAGTCATCCGTGGTCTTGAAATTAAGATTTTTGACAAATACAGATCGTGACTACAAGAAGAAGAATCGAACTTATCAGCAAAAGATTGGATCCTTAGTATTATAAATGCCATCCAAAGACATAGACTAACACAGACAGGGAATCCAATATCACCGTCTCATGGCACAATATGAGAATAAACCAAGTCCAACCAGCCAAAGAAATAGAAAATCTGTCTTTACAGCCCAAAAAGGGAAATAACACGAATCGGAATGAAACTTTTTTTTTTCTTTTGAGAAAGGGTCATTCTGAATATTTATCTCTGAGCTCAAATTCTCAATATTTATTTCCTTGTCTTCAAATTAATTTCTTAGGCTGTTGATTCAGTTGTGCCAAAAGGGACATCATGGACACCATACAAAACCATATGACTGGAGACAATCTGCACTAAAATGCCGTCTTAACTTTTTCACATTTTCAACATTCAGTTTTTGCGTCTGCTCTGGATGATAACCCAAACAGCATAAGTGATGCCTCTGGAAGTGGCAGAAGAGTAGCCCATACTCTAAGAACCTTCCTGTTTCACACTTTAAATTCTCCACGTCTACATTAACCAGGCTGTCTCAGACTAAGCTTAAAAACAAATGTTTTACAAGTATTACTTTGACAAGACCAGAAGTTTTACCAGAGAATTTTGTAAAGAAAACACAAATCAAAAGTAAATAGAAGCAATGGACGCCTTTACCTCAACTCTGTCAGGATCTAAATCTTCTTCTGGTATTCCTTGGACACTTTGCTCCAATAATATTTTTTTAACTTCTTTTTCCCCCACTACAGAATTCTTCCGTGGCTCAGCCTCCCCTTTACTACCTGGAATGAGGATATCACTAGAAGCCCATTCCAAATACAGTGGTGCATCTCTGTCGTAGAGAATATGTTAGGCCTCATCCAGATAGCTAATAGATGTTAAAGAAAAAGTGTGATGCCAGATGATATCATGGACAAGGAAATCAAAGAAGTGTTATGGACAGAAAAATGTGACAAGTATATGACAGAAAAGCAGGTGAGTTGAATTCTTTGAATTGATGACCAAGAAGATCAGAAAATGCAACATTTTGACAGCACATGCACCAGTAAAAACAAAATTATGCTACTAAAGCTTTCATCTGATTGATATTTCTCGGGCCTTTCCACACAATCACTAAGGAAGCCTACACCAAATTATTGCTAGATCTGTGGCTTCAGACGAAAATTGCAGAACACAAATTACCAACTTTTAGTGATTCCAGAGATAATAAGCGAGAACTTAACCATCCTACCAACATTTTCTTCTTTTATTTTTTAATTTATTATTGAAGGTAACATTTGCCTATCAAGGTTCTAAAAAAAGCATTTGCAGAAGGCATAGACTAATAGTTATAACAAACCTGTATCGCTTATATGCTAAGCCTTTGAAAGCTGCACGAGCTTCAGCTGCTTCAAGAAAAACCACCTGAGAACATAAACAAGGATGGACCAAAAGAAACAGTAAGACAAGTAGGAACAGAAGGAAGAAATAGTAAGACAAGTAGGAACAGAAGGAAGAAATAGTAAGACAAGTAGGAACAGAAGGAAGAAATAGTAACAGAAAGACGAAATAGTAAGACAAGTAGGAACGGAGGTAATCATTTTCTTTGAACAACATTGTTTAGCCAATACAACATCCATCTCAAAAACTTTGATAATGTTCTTTCCATGGATCTTATATGTTTTTTTTTTTTTTTGAAATGGTGAATTTATTGCTTTCAGAAATTGCAAGTTACAAAGATTTCAATATTACATAAATTTTTTAGGAAATTTCAATATTACATAAATTACAATGGCATGATATGCCCTATTTGAAGTTCTCCCCAGCACTCCCCAGCACTGTCACTTATAGCGCCTCCAATCCCTGCTGGTCCTAGGTTTCCCATTGAGGACACATCAAAATCCAGTTTAATACACCCTTCCGGTGGCAGCTTCCATTCCTCCAACTTTAGTCTCTTACCCATGCTGAAGCATACCACTTCTTTCCAATGTTTATGGATGATAGAACTAGGTAGGGGGGGAATCTCATATATTAATGCTAAAATCAAAATAAAAAACCACAAACTACTTGCATTTCAATTACAACGAAATCCTTGATTCAGAAAAAAATGAGTTACTATTTCACTAGGTTCACATGATATCTCACATGTAAGTGCCAGAGAAGCATTTTACTGCAGCTCTATGATCTTTGAACGGTTGAAAAGCAAAGATGCAACAAAATGTTTTTGAGGCCCACAACTGCCACCATAATTATGTAACATCACAATCATCTTGCAGTATGAAAGTAAGGAAAAACACTCACAAAAATATAATGCATGCAGTTAATGCAATGATGAGGAATTCTCCTTTACCACTCCAATTCCATAACTGACCCAATATAAATTTTAAAGATGCATTATCCATAATCTGTAATCGTTTCAGCAGAAGCACAGATTTGCTAACCAGGGCTAACGTCTTTGTAGAGGGCAGAATAATCTTGTCTAAACTTCCAAATTTGCTAAACATCTTGAACAGGTCTCCCTCTGATGAACTGATCGGCAAATTTTTTACCAAAATCACATGGTTGCTTCTTTTTAAGTCCTTCGTTCTGCCAGCAGCAAAATTTTCCAAAGCCTCCACATTCACACCAGCATTCATTAATCCCTTCTTTGTCTCCGCAATCACTTGTGTTTCACCCAATGCAATCCGAACCGCAAGATCATCTGCCTCTCGATCAAGTAAATCACTTTTACTTACACCATATTTCCTTGCAATGTTTTCAGCAACCTGTTAAACAGGAATAAATTATTGCCCAAAACATTGAGAACCACAGAAAGTGAACAACATCAAGCTTGAGATTGCAAATTAAAACACTAAAATTTTCAATCCCCGTTATTGTTCTCCTCTTACCTTATCTTCTTCTATGGTTTATCAGGCTCAATGCCTCAAAAACAATAATAAAAGCTTTTTCTTTGAATATTTAAAGAAAGTAGGAACTTTATTATGGGAAGAGAGAAGAAGAAGAAAACAGACTACAGAAGCCTCAAGAAGAGGGGAGGGGTGATGACATGCAAAGCCATAACATGAATGTCATAATATCACTTTTATAACCATTACTTTTTCATTCTACGCAATACCAAATGTAACTCATGGGATCTAACAGACCAATGAATATGGCTGCAGATTGATTTATTAATGTATACATCGAGTTCGGATCGCCTGGTGCCAGCACCAGAGCTTTCATTTGGTGCAACCAACCAGATTGCGACATAATAGTGTCAGTTCACTCAAGTGCGATATTTTACATTGTTGTGTCGCAATCTGGTTGGCCACACCAGATGAACACTCTGGTAGATGAACACTCTGGTGCTTGCACCAAGCGATCTGAACCCATACACTACATATATGTGGTTTTTCAATAATATGGTTGTGGATCTACTTGCCAATGATGGTACTTTTAAAACTATTTTTCTTCCATTTACTCTTTATTGCAGTATGTAATGATTTCTCCGATTATTGACGTGTTTGTGCCCTGCCCTGCTTAAAACATTCTCTTGCAGTTCAAATAAGAAAACAAATGGATAACCAGTATGTGTCAGTATTTTGGAAATATAGAGGGAATCATTTAAAAAAAAAAAAAAAACTCAGCCTCATATCTCAGAATATATAAGTTCTCCAAGTTTTGAATTAAATACCGTGTCAGAGCGCACGAACAAACTGTTCCATGCCCGAGTATCACCACCAACTTCAGATGCTTTCTTCTGTTCCGCCCTTTGCTCCTTGAACGTTTTAATCGCACTCTTTGATCTGGAAATACCATAAGCATGACACATGAGTATAACAAAACCAACAATCCAAGAAGTTGTGCACTAATTAATGAAGATTTCCCTTACTCGAGTTTTTCAGAAGATGGAGGCTGTTTTGCTGGCATAACATGTAGCAGTCTCCCTTGGAAAATTGAATTGTCTAGCTCTCTTAAGGCTCTGAAAGACAAGACAAGCAAATCTCTGAGAAAAGTAGAAAAAGGGACAGTTGTGGGGGACGCCTTCATGTCTAAAATCAGTAGTAGTATAAAGCATAACAAAACAATGCCATTTTTACACTCGCCTTACTTCATGAATTGTTTCGCACTCGCTAAATGTCAGATTTATTTCCACTCACTAAATGTCAGATTTTTCTCCGCTGACTAAATGTCAGATTTTTCTCTCCACTGACTAAATGTCAGATTATTTCCATTCACTAAATGTATTCAGAAATCCCAGAGATGGGGGGAAATTTTGAGTTTGTCTGAGAATTAACTTTCTTTCTTTTAAAGGATTATATTTGCATTAAATTTGCAATTAAAATAATTCTTCATACATAAATTGGGGTACCATTAGTCCTATTTTTGTGGTCTGACAATTTTCATTTACTGAGACCAGGATACTCTGACATGCTAGTAGGAACATTTCAACCCACATTTGCAATTTTCGAGATGACTATAAATTCCAACTAAAATATCCACCAGGAATTTAAAAAAAAAATATCACCTCACTGCAGATTCTGGAAGCGAGAAAAGAACATAACCAATTCCTTTAGACCGTTTGGTATCTTTGTCAAGCACAATATGCACTTCTGACACATCACCATACTGGCCAAAAAGCTCCATCAGGTCTTCTTCACTGGATCAAATTAACTATCATAAGAAACGGTCCGACAAAAATATTTCAGATATTCCATGTAACCATCTTTTTTTTTTTTGAAAGTGCATGTAACCATCTTTTGTCCATTTCTATGCAGCAAATAAGCATGTGAAGAAGTATAAAGAACAAAACATACTTTGCAGTGTAAGGAAGATTACGGACAAAGAGACGTGTAATCTCAAGATCCTGATCTCTCTCTTCTTCTAAATCCTGTGATGGGTTTTCATTCTCATTATTTTCAGCTCCAACATTTTCAGGATGATCAATTCCTTCAACATTTTCAGGATGATCAATTTCTTCAACATTTTCTTCTTGGTCTTCCTCTTTTTCCACATGATTGCCTTTTTGGCCATCATTCTGTGAATCTTCATCACTACTTTCGGAATCAGACCAATTTTTTTTCACTCTACTTCTAAAATAGTCCATGTCCGATAGAACCTCATCGAGAGCTAGCTTATGCTGAGGTTGCTTCATCATAGTCTCCTCAGAACCATTCTGCCTGACACTTGAAATATCTCTAGGGTTCGCTTGGTCTACATCATCACCTGCAAGAGCAGGTTGTTTGTCCTGAATTTTCTTTGGCTGATTTTCCCTTCCTTTGTCATTTCCAGTAGTAGTGGGAGCTCCCAATGTATCATTAGACCATAACTTGGTTTTGATTCTTGGCTGCATGACTTCAAGAAATTCTTGTAATTTAAGATCACTGTTGGCACCACCTTGTTTGGGTTTCTTTGCATTGTCATATGGGATCCCTGTTCCTTTAGTCACTGACACTTTTTCTTTATTGGCATTCTGTGCACTTTGTTTCTGAGCAGAGTGCCGACTCCATGGACGTGGAATATCTGGGTCCCCAATTTTACGAGCAACCTGTGATTCAGACAGCATTCTATATAGTTCATTGTGAAGCATAAGGTGACATCCAAAATAATAAAGCAGGAAAAGAGAAAATCTTAAGAACGTGTCATGCATCTTCACTATACTTCAAGGTGAAATCAGTATGTAAAAGAGAGTTTACAGATGATGATGATAATATTTTTTTGACTATCAAAAAAGCAAAATAAAAGTTAAGGACTGGAAGTTGAAAGAATAGAATCCTAACTATGAGCAATCAATCACACCAAAATTCCTTTCACTGGAATTGATCTCCAAGTACTACTTCCAGTGCTTGAAATGTATTTCTATGAGTGGGGACAAAAATAACCCACGAATTTATAACATGAACCTTCTTCCAAAAACAAAAAAAAAGAATATGCCAGACCTGTCATAATAAATGATATCAACTAATCACTCAACGTAATTTCGAAGCCCCATGCACCACAAACTTAGCACCTTGTATGGGTTACTCCGGGAACTAAAGTAATGTTTAGCCACTTTCAGGGAGACAACTTCCAAAAATTAATATTCGAACATACAAAAAAGCAAGATATGTTCGAAACAAACACTGAGAATACAATGGGCAATCAATTTAGACAAAGACAGTTATTGAAACGTGTATGACTGATTAAACCACGAAAAGTAACAAAAGACCCGAGTAGTTCTACTCACCTCACAGGTAATCCTGCACGTGTCAAGATATGAATTGTTAAAAAACTTTATGGCTTCCTCTGCCTCCTTCTCTGACCTAAAGCCAACGAAAGCGAATTGCCTACTCATACCGTCCCTGCCAAAAAATAGAAACCCCTAAATTTATCAAAACTTTATTTCCCTCAATCATCAAACGAGCGAACTAGAAACACAGAAAACTACGAAAATTACAGTAGTACGAGAAAAAACGGAAGAATACTTTGTGCGCATGATTTTGGCATCGGTTATTTCCCCTTTCTGAGAGAAGAAATCTCTGACACGGTCCTCCGCAATGTAGCGCGGTAAGTTTTTTACGCATATTCGAGACCTGTGAACATCAAACTGAGTCGAAATTGGACAATAAGATAAAGAAAAATTAGCCAGCCGATATCGTGATACTCACATAGTTATTTCTTCAGTATCCTTCGGGTTTGAACTTTCCTGTGGCAATGAGCTGAAAAAGGTTTAAGCGGCTGAAAGACGCTTTAAAATGGCGGGAGAAAATACTCTGGGTGGACAGTTGAATTCTGTAATTAGGGTTTAAGAACCTCTAGTGTGTTGAAGAATAGTGTATGCTCTGTACAGTCTACAGCCGCGAACCACGCGAAGCCCAGTTCCACAAGTCGGTGAGGAAGTATTTTCCGTAGGTTGCCCGTACCCTTCTTTTCACAGAGTTACCGTATCGGAAATCCGGTACATGTAAAGGTTATATACGTACTGGGCATACCGTGATGGGTCTCGGTCCGTGGCGACCACGTAATACAAAATACGAGGTTACAGGTTGATATTGGTGTAAAGTGTAAACTGTAAATAAAAATTTAAATAATTGTATACATATTTCTATAATTTTATTTGCCTTATTTACTTTAGATTTATATAATTTTTCATCACAAATACTTAAAATAAACCAAAAATCTAAATATGCATATTTGCTTACATGTGGAAAATAGAATGTTGGATTAATCGAAACTCAAAATTTCAGTGAAGTTACAATTAATTATTATTTATATTATGAATTTGAAAGATATATACTTAAATGTGTAAAAAAAAAATCTTACATTTTAGAAAAAGAATACTTAAATTTTATGGAAAATTATTACAATCAGTATACTTACTACTTAGTTATTAAATAAATCATAGAAAATCTTTCACACTTCCACCTCCGGGTTTCGGGCCTTCGGCTAATGCGGACAGTAGAGTTCCAGCGTACCTCGGTCAACAGTTTGATTTTCGTTTCAACAAGCTCCCTTCCGAGTCGAACTGCGCAAAAAACATATAGGAAATTCAGAAGCCACTGGTACCAGGTACGACTAACGAAGGTTGCAGTTGCGGCTTTGCGCGCTGGCGAACCAGATGCATCACCGCGACGGTGCAAGTTGGCATCTAATCCTTTCAGCTAGCACTTACCTCTGGTCTGGAGTCTGGCGTCTGGCCTTTGGATCACAGCAAGAGCTAGCATCACTGTACATTGAAGAGCCCAAGAAGCCGCAGTAGAAAACAAATAAAAGAAATACGGGAGAGCAGAATACTATTATTTTAAATGTCTGCAGGTCAGATCACATTTTATATTATAAAGGAAAGCTCGCTCAGCTCTGCTTCTTTCTTCTGCTAATTTTATCTACCGATTCTAATCCCCGCGAAGAAAGACTCATACTGGCTTTTTTGGTATCACCAGTTTTTAGAGCAATGACGAACTCCGCGAATTTGAAGCACGGGATTTCCCTTTGGCGTCATCCGTCTTCTTTCATTAATCGTAGTTCGAGGACTACAGTTGCTTTTACCGGTGCTCAGAGAAGAGCTTTTATTGCTGCTTCGGCCGCTTTTTCTAATGAGAATCGAGAGTAAGTTTCTGGGTCGTGCTCGATCATTATTTTTAAATTGATCACCGCTCCATTACTTTTCTCTATCATCTTGAAGTTCATTGCCACAGGTATGTTATTGTTGGCGGCGGCAACTCTGCGGGATATGCTGCTCGGACATTTGTGGAACATGGCATGGCTGATGGGAGGCTCTGCATAGTGACAAAGGAGGTAAATATTTTGATATTTTAGTGCGCGTGTGTACGTGGGGGCCGGTTTGTGCTAGCTTGATTGTTGATTAATGAACTCTATGAAGCGTTATCCAGTATGGAGAAGTAAGCCCCTAAGTATTCCTTTATTATGTACGAGGCCTCTGAGGAAGGTGTCCTATTTCGATGAAATGTTCTTTGAAGAGATTCCAATTCAGCAACTGTTCTATAAATGATAATGCTTTCAGCACTCATAGAGTATGAGTTGATTACATCTTGGCGACATGCCAAAGCAGGTAGACAAGAGAAGAAAGGGAAGAGAGGAGCAACTGTATTTCTCTTATCGCACCACGTCAGGATCATGTTCTTGTATTTGAATGATCAACATGACATATCCCTGTCAGCGCCTTGGATATCCAAGTTTCTAATCATTCGAGAAGATTTACCTGTGTGAACGATCAGATGCCACCTTTATGTAGTTTATACTTCACGCTTGTCATTCATGTCAATTGTTTTTTGGGGGATATTTGTCGAATGTAATGGTGATATTATTTAAAATTATTCCACAGTCATCTTTGAAGGATGGAAACGTTCAAGAGCAAACTTAATTACATTTACACTATGAATCCCAGAGAAAAAAAGATTTCTACTCCATAATCTTGTAGAGCGTGGTATATGATGGCACAGATCCACATAGGCATCTATTAAAAGTCACAGGCAACAATCTAATGCTGTTATGTAAACTGATGCCAACTGAAGTTTTTTCTACCATCATGACATAATCTTCAAGAATTCTAATGTATACTGATTTTGTTGTTTACTATTCGCAGGCTTTTGCTCCTTATGAGCGCCCAGCATTAACTAAAGCTTATCTATTTCCTCTGGACAAGAAGCCTGCACGTTTGCCTGTAAGAATTAAACTTTCACTGTATTTACATTTGATCCAAGATAGTAATTTAATGACAATGCAGCAGGTCATTTGGGTCTGGGAAGTTTAATATGAATCATTTATAATCTGAAAACAGACTATTATCTATCCTCTAATTAATTACTCTATTTGTCATAGGGATTCCATACGTGTGTTGGGTCAGGTGGAGATAGACAAACCCCCGAGTGGTATAAGGAGCATGGAATTGAGGTATAGACAGTTACTTTTCTTCTTAATACGCATGTAATGTGTGTAGCTTCTGCGGTGTTGGATAATAATCTTCCTGCCATGTAATCATGCTTAGAGGTTTCCTATCAGTCGAATCAGAACTTTGCATTCTTTGTGGGTGAAGAAGGAAGGAGGCAGGGAGAAGGTTCTCCTTCAGGATAGAGATTGACCACTTGCGTCTTATATTATTCACTTAAATGAAGTTACATCCAAGTGAAAGAACATACCCTCTGCTTATATCTACCTGAAACCCGTAAATAGTAAAGAAAAGCTTAAAATTAAATCTGTGAACTTCTAAGCTTAAGGCCTATCCAACTAGAATAATAACTCATCTATTACCCCCACACCTTACAATGAAGTACTTTATTTTGTATATTTGAAGAAAATAGATTTATTTATTCATGTAAAACTATGTATGCAACAAACCAATTCTCGGGAAGTTTATGACTGAAGTAGTGTTTTATAAGTTACTTATTACTTGTAATGGATGTATAGATTTATTTGTGAGGGAAGTCGAAGCATCTTGGGATTCTCTGCCCTAGGCTGCTCCTCTTCTCTCCAAACTCATGACTCCCTTCTTTTCTTGTATGGATTACAAGTATTAGAAGATACTATTTGGAATCTAGTTATCATGTGGGAACCCCCCCACAAGAGGGATGATTATGGCATTGCAAATTCTCTAGCTAATGGCAGTGTGGACAACTACATATGATAACCTGTATTTCTCTCTATGCTTTGCTGAATACAGCAATATCTTCTATATTTTTTCTCAACTCTCAGTGTTATTACCTCTCTTATATGCTTTACACATTGTTTGAATTTTGAATACCTAAGACGATTTCTCATTTTCCTTAAGGTCTTGTATCAAGATCCTGTGACGGATATAGATGTCCAAACAAATACGTTGACAACATCTTCTGGCAAGCTTCTTAAGTTTGGTTCTCTTATTATTGCAACTGGTTGTTCTGCAGCAAGGTGCTATATCTGCTCTGATAACATTAGAATATATTATGTTATTGCTTACTTCATTAACCTCTCAAATATGAATGAAAGCAAAGGAGCTCCAAATATGTTGTTCATCTTCCTCTCAGGTTTCCAGAGAAAATTGGAGGAAACTTACCCGGTGTTCACTACATCAGGGATGTGGCTGATGCTGATTCACTTATATCATCATTGGTATGTACAACACATGTCTATTTCGTAGTTGTAAAATACTGTTTTGGTAAACTTGGAAAATCTTTGTTTTTTAATTACTCATTGTAGCTTTTTTGGCTCTCCCCCATGTGTTATCCTCTTAACAAGTCCTGTGTTGCTTCCAGGAGAATGCAAAGAAGGTCGTTGTAATTGGTGGGGGTTATATTGGTATGGAGGTTGCTGCTGCAACTGTTGGCTGGAAACTTGATACAACGGTGCCTATTCATTTTATGTGTAATCTTTCTTTGATATGAGCAGGATTGGCAGTAGAGCATACACTTACAATTTAACTTCAAACATTGAGTAGGTCATTTTTCCAGAGAATCATCTTATGCCAAGATTATTTACGCCTTTCTTAGCTCGGAGGTATGAAGAGCTTTATCAAGAGAATGGGGTCAAGTTCTTGAAGGTAGAAACTAGAATATGACATTCTGGGTCATACAGGATCACTTTGAGTGAACTTCCTTTAACTTGCTCTTCCATCTGTTGATAGGGTGCTCTTATAAATAAGCTGGAAGCTGGTCATGATGGAAGGGTAGCTGCTGTGAGGCTCGAAAATGGTTCTATTGTTGAAGCTGATACTGTATGTATGCTATTCTCTAACAGGCTGCCCAATCTTAAATCTCTTTCAGTTGAAACTAAGGATGCAAAACATGTGGTTAAAACCACTCTTAAAAACGTGAGGTTTTAAGTTCATGATTTCTGGTATTATTGAAATTTAGGTTATTGTTGGAATTGGAGCAAAACCTTCTGTCAGTCCCTTCGAGGAGCTAGGGTTGAATGCTGCAGTTGGAGGTTTACAGGTGGTGTACTTCCTCTTTTTTCTTTTCTTAATAAGATAGGATTTACTTTTTCTGACAAGGTCGGCTGTGTATCATTGAGAAGCTACTGGCTAAAAGCTGGCTGAACTAGTACCAGTGGAGAATGACTATGTAAGTTTATTGTGAACGTTCACAAAGCAGCTTGTATGCTACAAAAGGATATACATTGTAAAATACCAGCTTCATGGTATACATTGTAATTCATCATTAGCAAATCAATAAAGCTATCACTATTCTCAAAAAAAAGGCCCTGGCTGAACTTTATAGGGGGCTAGATATGATAATTGATAGGAGACACAGGCAATGAAACAATGACCATCTTGGATGACTTCCAGGAAAACCTGAATGGGTGGCAATGGAAATTATGGCACAAGATTGTAGCTGAGGAGAAATCTCCTAAAGCAAGCAATGCTCCTACTGAGAGGTCTCCCTCGCTGCCCCACTCAACCAACAGGCTTACAAGAAAACTCCTCCATATTTTCTTTCCATGGCATCTATATTCTTAGGCTTGTTCCCCATTAGCAAGCTAACACATGGCACCTGATCTTTCCCAGCAACAAGTTGTTGTCATTCATTTATCTTGAAGAGGCTTTCTTAGATCAACAACAATATACATGAAATGTGGGTGATGTATATGGAATTTGGCCAACCATCGGGACCCCCCTCAACATTTGCATCAACTCCCTCTTGTACTGTAGCCTTGTCCTCTAGGCTGAAAGTCAGAAGTGTGGTTGCATCTTTTCAATATCCTCCCATGTTGCCTCCTCGATTGTCTTGTCTAAAATGAATGAGAACCTAAGCGACCTGATGTCCTGCTTTGGGCACTCAATGACACGTAGGGATAACGTCTGGTTCATTTAGTAGCATGTAGTTGGCATCCAATGTATCAGTGAGGTTGGCTGAAAGGCTGATCCCCAACAGTACATTTCAGTAGGACACATTGTATATGGGATGGATTCTTGATCTGATCAAGAACCAATATCCGTAGTACACAATCAGTGCAAAGTCTGTAAGGGCCCATAAAATCCGGTTGCAAGTGTTGGCCTAATGTGTTGAGAAACAGATTTGCTGGCAGGGTGGATGAAGTTTTAATAAAAATAATCCCTTCTTGAAAAGGAAAATCCCTGCAATGAACATTTGTGAACACGAGTTTTAGCCCTTTGTAAATCAAACTTCAGTTAGCTTAGAGCTTCATCCATTTCCAACAAAATCTTATGAGACACTGTACCAAAGTGCAGAGCAGGTGTCTATACACTGGCTGGAAGGGGTGTATATTGGTAGTGACATTGTACCAACGTCCCTGTTTCTTTGCTGTTCAGAAGCAAAGCAATGCAAGTACATTTCAACGCATCTCTTCAACACCCACGTTTGTCTTTCCATCTTCAGGGGGTGCAAGGAGCTCGTCTTAAGTGTTATCTCCTGCAGTTTGAGGTACTCATTCCAAAAATTGCTAATGAATGTTGTGTTGTGATCACGCACAACGGACACTTCAAACAAACTACTTATTGGCAAAAATATCAGTAACTGTGCAGGCAGAGTAGTATATGTTTAATTAACATGAAATGGCGTGTTTGCACAGTCTATCCACCATGACACAAATAGCTTCATGATCCTTTGATTTGGACAAACCTGTGATAAAATCCATCAACACACTTTCCGCTAATAGCATCCAGAAATAGGGGTCATATGTAACAGTTCAGGGAGCCTGACCCATAGATCCTCCTGAAAACCAACCAAACCCATTTATAGCACTCGCTTTGTCTACAAAATGTGACACAGAGGAGTCCCACTTTGTAGTTGCAGAACCTTCACCCTTTAGTGATCAGCTTCTATGTGGGAAAGGTTGATGGCTCGTATGACATCCTATGGATCGTAAGTTCAAACCTTCAAACGAATTTATTCATTGAGATCTTCAGAAAAATAGCCAAATTCTGTTCTTCGAGCTAATCTGGTGCCTGGGCAAGGTTTTAACTCATCAGATAAGCTTTAATACTGCTCTCTAGCCTAATAACTTCCAACATGTAGTGTAAGTTCATCACTTTTCGGCCACAGTATCACTGGAACATTAAAGTAATAAGCATTTCCTAGGAAATTTGTTATACCTAGCAATCTCAAGAGTGTTCTATATGCATAGCTATCACATGAATTGTTTGTTGGTGAAGCCACTTAGACATTTCATTTTCTCCATGAACGATAAATGTTTTAAAAGTAGAAAACCACTACTATTATGAAAAGTGAAATTGTATTAATTAAGGTGAATTCTAATCTGATGTCTTGTTTCAGGTTGATAGTCTGTTCCGAACTAGTGTGCCCAGCATATTTGCCATTGGAGATGTAGCAGCATTCCCATTAAAGGTGGTCCCCTTGATTAAAACATTTGGTCTTGATGAATAAAATGAAAAAGAAGATTGTGTCAGTCAATGTAATTTTTTTTTTAAAACAGATGTATAACCGAATTGCACGAGTGGAACATGTGGATCATGCCCGTAAATCAGCCCAACATTGTGTTAAGGCATTATTAAGTGCCCAAACACATCCGTAAGGCCTTCTTATTTTTTGTTTCAATGCTAGTCTCCTATTGGTTCCACGAACTGATACCCCAAAGCAGTTTGAATTTGCTTAATCACAGTTGGATTTGTAAAATGCGGAAGCCTTTGTGATGATTTTTTTGGTTATCAGATATGACTACCTCCCATACTTTTACTCGAGGGTCTTTGAGTACGAAGGGAGTTCGAGGAGAGTCTGGTGGCAGTTTTTTGGTGACAATGGTAAATGACTGAAGTACTTATGCTTACTGTTCAACCAGTTTCTGTTCCTTGTTTCAGTACATCCTTCACATTTCTAATTCTGTACATATATCTCTTGTTAAGTTGGTGAGACAGTTGTAGTTGGAAACTTCGATCCCAAGATTGCTACTTTCTGGATAGACTCTGGTATGTCTTCACATTTATACAATTTCTTTCTCTATCCCTCTCTTTATCTGTGTGACTGTCTGTGTCTGTGTGCGCAAGTGTTTGTATGTGTTTGTGCATGCGTACGTACGACTGTGCAAATAGGTGTTTACACATTTTTTTCATGATGTGCTACAGGGAGATTGAAGGGAGTATTTCTTGAGAGTGGAAGTCCTGAGGTATCCATCTGTTTTTGCTTTTCATAGATGAAGTCCTCATGGTATTGCTACTACATTTTCTTACACTGGGAAGGAAACAATCTTACTTGAGATGTAGTGTTCGTTAGAAAAAGTAGGCATCCTTTTCTAGGGAAGAGTAGCATCCACTAGCCTACATGAAGACAACTCTTGAACTAAATCGTTTACCAAGCAAGTTAAAAAAGTTTTGAAGATGACCTATTCTTGCATGAAAAAGGATTCTGAGGCCATATTATTGCATGTTTTAAGCAGTTCTTATAAAAATAGCAGGTGGTGGCAAATGGTAGCTCTTCTTTTATGTGAATGTGCATATATGCACAAACATGAACATACTGTTATCATTTTTTTTACTGTGGTTTCAGATTTTCTTATTCTGTTTCATTTTGAGGATTTTTCTGTTACTTTAAGAAAACCTACTCGTAAGTTTAGTTTAGAGAGAAATTTAGACTCAGAAGGTCTGCACCAATCCTTGACAAACAACTATCTTCCTTTTCCATGGGTTTACAGATGTTAGTGATACATTTCATATAGTTTCTTTCTGAAAACATTTAGCTCACTGATTTGATTTTTTCACATTTTTGTTCTATTATTATTATCAGGAGTTTGCTCTCCTCCCTCTACTTGCTAGAGGCCAGCCTGCAGTTGACAAAGTCAAGCTTCAAAATGCTTCATCTGTAGAGTCTGCGCTTGAAATCGCAAGAAGCTCCTTGCAAGAGAAGTCAGCTGTCTAGTTCATTTTTTTGGAGACATCCGGAGAATCATGACTACGGCAGAAGAGATCGAGTTCCCGTTTTTCCATTTTTTCTCTTTGTGGTCTTTCTCCCTTATAGCTTGAGAGTTGAGAACCAGGGGACAGGCTATCTACAAATATGTATTAATAATACTGTCCCTTCTACTGAATATCTTCGATCGACTCACTTTTAAGACTTTCAACATGCGCAGAAATTTATGTTCTTTGGATTAAAGCACAACGAAGTCTGTATATTATAATGTCCGAGCTTACCTTTTCATGTAAATTTTTGTTTCGAATAAATCAATGGGATTACTTTTCTGAAACAAAAAAAAGAAAAAAAGAAAAATAACTTCCACGTCCCTCTTGGAGTTCATGTCAAGATGCTTATGTCCACAATAAAATAAAAAGTTCTTCGTGCACTGCATCAAAATCTTTGATTTGATGTGAAGTGGAAGACGAGGCAATAAAAAAGGGAAGTCAAAGACCCATAAGTCTTTTGTGGTATTCCTTAATTATGTCATAAACCGACAGAAAACACTACCCCATGTTAATTATAGGAGCCAGAGACCTTGTGAACACAAGCAAAAGAATATCGCAGCCAGCAAATCCATTTATTAAATTGCGCATTCATTAACCTTAGAGAGAAATCTCCATCTCTCATTCTTCCTGAATTTTTTTATTAATGCAGTATGTAGTAAAGGTAGGGAACACAACAGTTGAACGGGCGGCTTTTTATTCCAGCATTTCACAGGTCTACGTGCGATCCTCAAAGCCAGGAAACAGGAATACTCGACCGGGACGTGACTGCCATTGTCGTTCGAGAGACCGAGCTTCAATTCTTGTTAGAACTTAGAAAAGCAGCAGCAATGCTTTGGATTCAGAAGGCCTTTGCGGCATTCAAGATGGCCATTACGGTGGTCCGAAAGCGAGGCTCACAAGCCAAAAAGGCCGCGAAAGAGAGCGCCTTGTTTCACCATCTCGTCAAGCGACCCATCCCAATCCCACCCATTGTTCTTCTCCTGATCATGCTCACGATTTGGTGCTCTTCCACTCTGTTCTCCATCTCCTTCTTCCATGTCTGCATCTCCTCTCGAAAACTCAACCTATACTGCGTAACCGCCGGAACTCGACCGGATCATTTCCCCGAAATCGTACCCCAGAACAATTACGGTGAAGAAGTCGTCGCATTCCCCAATTCCACCATTGCCACTGATCATATAGCCACAAGCATTAAGGATGTCGTCCCAGAAAAGCAGAGTACTGCCTTAAGCACTTCGATCAACCCAGATGAAGAAGTCACATTCCCCAATGCCACCATTCCAACTGATATACCCAGCGTTAACGATGTCGTCCCAGAAAAACAGAGTGCCTTAATTAGCACTTCGATCAACCGAGATGATCAAGTCGACGCGAAGGAGAAGATCAATACGATCGATATCATAAAAACCGAAATCGAGCACGTGTCCGACAACGTCGTCAACAAGAGAGTTGTCGAAGACGAGATCAAATTCGCAGTCAACATCGTCAAAGAACAAATCCAAACGCTCAGATCGTCGTCGTCCGCGAGAAATGTCCGACGATCATGCGAAGGAAGGGGCGTTTTCGTTTACGACTTGCCACCCAAATTCAACAGAGATCTGGTGCAGCAATGTGGGAATTTGCTCCCTTGGTCAGATTTCTGCGATTACTTCACCAACGACGCCATGGGGAACCCGATTCCGGAGCTCGGCAAGGGATGGTACAACACTCACCAGTACTCGCTCGAACCCATTTTCCATTCCAGGATTTTGAACCATCCCTGCAGAGTAAACAACAGCGACGAAGCCGGTCTCTTCTACGTCCCGTTTTACGCTGGGATCGACGTGTTGAGATGGCACTTCAAGATTAACGTCTCCGACGAGATCAAAGACGAGCTCACTTTGGACCTCTTGAAATGGTTACAGTCCCAGAATTCCTGGACGAGAAACTCCGGTAAAGATCACGTATTCGTATTGGGGAAGATCTCCTGGGATTTCAGGAGGAGAGAGAAGGATGCATGGGGGACCCACTTTCTGGAGCACGATCAAATGCAGAACCCCACGAAGCTGTTGATCGAACGGCAACCGTGGCACGAGAACGACGTCGGGGTCCCACACCCGACCCAATTCCATCCCCACTCCGATCGCGACGTTCTCCAATGGCAATCGAAGCTCGCCCGTGCCGAGCGCCGCCACCTGGTGAGCTTCGCCGGCGGCTCGCGCCCCGACGCGCCGCTGAACATTCGCTCGGTTCTGATCGAGCAATGCAAGACCAGCACCGGGCACTGCCGGTTTTTGGACTGCAAGTCCGGCGAGTGCTCGATGCCCGACTCGGTGATCAATCTCTTCGCCGAGTCGGAGTTCTGCTTACAGCCACCGGGTGACAGCCCGACGAGAAAATCGGTGTTCGACTCGCTGGTCGCCGGGTGCATCCCGGTGCTTTTCGACCCCTTTACGGCTTATTACCAGTACCCGTGGCACTTGCCGGAGGATTACACCAAATATTCGGTGTACATAGACCAGGAGGAGGTGAGGCAGAAGAAGGTGGACGTGGTGGAGAGACTGAGCCAGGTCCCCATAGCCAAACGGGAAGAGATGAGGAAGTACATAGTTCATGAGCTGATGCCAGGTTTGGTTTATGGAGATTCGACTGCGGAATTTGACAAGTTCGAGGATGCTTTCAGTATATCAATGAATAATCTTCTTGATCGAGTCGGCAGGGCTAGTTCATAGATTATTACTTAATTTTCGTTTATTTATTCGTTCCAACTTCCAACAAATTAACAAGAAAATTGAAGAACATGAGCGGGGTGTTTACTGTTAAATGTACAGTTCTTTCGTGAAGGAAAATTTTTTGAACCAGTATAGGTACGTGTTTATAAAGTTATGGTCATGTTTTTTGAAGACAGACCGACCCGCTTCTTTCCACTACTCTTCTAAGGCCTTCGACAGGTATGTTTCCCTGCTCCTTCTCCTTCTTCCTTTCTTCTCCTTCTTTCCTTCTTTCCTTCTTCTCTTTCTCCTATCATTCTTCTTTTTTACTTCTTTGTTCTTCTCTTTTTCTTCTTCTCTCCTTAAAATATCTGTCGACTCGAACGGGTTCGAACTCGGTATCTTCTCGCGAGCTCGAACTATAGAATCCATGTTTGAGCTCGAGCTCAAGTTCGAATACTAACTAGGTTCTGGGTTCGAGCCGACCTCAAACCTAGGCATGTTCGGATCAGCTCGATCCCAGCCATATTTTCAAGTTTTCGTATTAACAGTGCCATCAAACATTTGTTTATATTAATTTTTTAATTATAATTTATAATTTCAAAAATAAAAACTTGCTAAAATTAAAATCAGAATTTTCGTTTGTACGAAGATCAGTGTTGGTGAAATATTCCTCCATTAACATTTCCCATATCCGATCCTATTGCTTAATTCGGGTTTTCCTGTACGGAAATCCCATCAGTATTCACGATATATAATTAATGTCACGATAATTAAATCGACTTAATACACACTAACCCATGTTAATTAAAGGTTCCACCAGAGACATTGTGATCACAAACAAAATAAAATCGCAGCTAGCAAATCCATTTATAAATTGCGCATTTATTAGATCTCCATCTCTCATTCTTCCTGGTATTTCTTTTAATGCCGATGTATGAAACGTAGGAAACACGTACAACAGTTGAAACTTGAAAGGGTGGCTTCTGAATCTCGGAAGTGCAGGGACGTGCGATCCATGAAGCGAAGGAATAGGAATTGACTGCCATTATCGTCCGAGCTAGAGACCGAGCCTCGCTGTAAGAAGACGTATAAATTAAAAGCAGCAGCAAAATTGCAATGAATTGATCGGAAGGCCTTGGCAGCATTCAAGATGGCCATTAGTACGGTGTTCCAAAAGCGAGCTGGGTCGTCACAAGCCAAAAAGGCCGCTAAAGAGAGTGCCTTGTTTCATCTTCTCGTCAAGCGATCCATCCCAGTCCCACCCATTGTTCTTCTCTTGATAATGCTAACGATTTGGTGCTCCTCCACTCTGTTCTCCATCTCCTTCTTCCATGTCTGCTTCTCCTCTCGAAAACTCAATTTACACTGCCTAACAGCCGGAATTCGACCCGATCTTTCATTTTAAATCGTACCCCAGAACAATATTTACGTCGGCGAAGAACTCATCACGTTCCCCAATATCACCAAAGCCACCACACCGATACAGCAAGCATCAAGAATGCCTTAACTAGCACTTGGACGACCAACCCAGATGAAGTCGACGAGAAGAAGAAGAACGCGATCGATGTCAAGCGCGAGTCCGACGACAACGTCGTCGGCAACAGCGTCGAAGACGAGATCGAAATCGCAGTCAATGCCGTCAAAGAGCAAATGCGAACGTTCAGGTCGTCGTCGTCGTCGTCCACGAGAAATATTAATGCCGTCACACGATCATCATCGTGCGACGGAAGAGGCGTCTTCGTTTACAACTTACCACCCAAATTCAACACAGATTTGGTGCGGCAATGTTGGAATTTACTCTCATGGGTAGATTTCTGCGCTTACTTAACCAACGACGCCATGGGGGACCCCATTCCGGAGCTCTGCAAGGGACGGTACAACAATCACCAGTACTCCCTCGAACCCGTTTTCCATTCCAGGATTTTGAACCATCCCTGCAGAGTAAACAACAGCGACGAAGCCCGTCTCTTCTACGTCCCGTTTTACGGTGGGATCGACGTGTTGAGATGGCACTTCAAGATTAACGTCTCCGAGGAGGTCAAAGACGAGCTCACTTTGGACCTCCTGAAATGGTTACAGTCCCAAAGTTCCTGGACGAGGAACTCCGGTAAAGATCACGTGTTCGTATTGGGGAAGATCTCCTGGGATTTTAGGAGGAAAGAGAAGCATAAATGGAGGAACACTCTCTGAAGCTCGACCAAATGCAGAACCCCACGAAGCTGTTGATCGAACGGCAACCGTGGCACGAGAACGACGTCGAACCCCACGAAGCTGTTGATCGAACGGCAACCGTGGCACGAGAAAGACGTCGGGGTCCCACACCCGACCCAATTCCATCCCCACTCCGATCACGATATCGTACAATGGCAATCGAAGCTCGCCCGTGCCGAGCGCCGCCACCTGGTGAGCTTCGCCGGCGGCGAGCGCCCTAACGCGCCGCAGAACAACCTCTCGGTTCTGATCAAGCAATGCAAGACCAGCGCCGGGCACAGCCGGTTTTTGGACTGCAAGTCCGGCGAGTGCTCCAAGCCCGACTCGGTGATCAATCTCTTCGCCGAGTCGGAGTTCTGCTTACAGCGACCGGGTGACAGCGCGACGAGAAAATCGGTGTTCGACTCGCTGGTCGCCGGGTGCATCCCTGTGCTTTTCGACCCCTTTACGGCTTATTACCAGTACACGTGGCACTAGCCGGAGGATTACACCAAATATTCGGTGTACATAGACCGGGAGGAGGTGAGGCAGAAGAAAGTGGACGTGGAGGAGAGACTGAGCGGGGTCCCTATAGCCAAACGGGAAGAGATGAGGAAGTATATAGTTCACGAGCTGATGCCCGGTTTGGTTTATGGAGATTCCACTGCGGATTTGACAAGTTCGAGGATGCTTTCAGTATATCGATGAATAATCTTCTCGATCGAGTCGGCAGGGCAACTTCTTAGATTAGTTTTCGTTTATTTATTCGTTACAACTTCCAACAAACAAGAAAATTGAAGAACATGATCGAAGTGTTTAGTGCTAAATGTACACTTCTTTCATGAAGCAAAAAAAATTTTAACCAGTACGTCGTTGCGTCCGGGGGAGTTCGGCATTAGGGGTTAGGACACAATCAATCCAGGTATGATAGCCAATAGCCAACGGGATTACATGGGGAGAGGTCTCTTCCTTCCGACCAGGATCTGCTGTGAACAAGTTTGCGTTCTAACAGGTATGACAGCCGATAGCCAAGCGCTTATTTCGTACCATACGCAGTTTTATTAAATATCTCGACCGGCCTTCAGGTTAAGTTATTTCAAACGCAGTTTTTCAAATCTCCTTATTGATAGTGAATACCAAACATTATTTACAAAAAATAAAAAGTATAATTTCAAAAATAAAAATTTGCTAAAAATTCAGAATTTTCCTTTGTGCGAAGATCAGTGTCATTGAAATCCTCCATCAAAATTACCCTTCTCCTATTGCTTAATTCCTGTCCTGTGATTACTGTTCGGACAAATCCTATCGTATTCACCATCTCCAGCTTGCATAACTCGTTTCTTCAGATCTGTGGTTACTTTTTTAAACAACTCACATATCACAACAGCACTTA
The DNA here is from genome assembly GCA_019845555.1 of Aristolochia fimbriata. Classification (NCBI taxonomy): domain Eukaryota; kingdom Viridiplantae; phylum Streptophyta; class Magnoliopsida; order Piperales; family Aristolochiaceae; genus Aristolochia; species Aristolochia fimbriata. The sequence continues at coordinate 40,107,325 of CM034079.1, read as the reverse complement.
AATGCAAGGAAGAAAAGAAAAAACAGAAAATCGGCACCATGGAGCTCCGTTGCTGGTTTTCGCAGCTTCGATTCCTCAACTTCACTATACCCGGGTTACCAAAAGAAAAAACTTCGCTATACCCAGCCAAAATAAAGAATTAAAATGAAAAGAAAAGGAAACAAAAATGGCTTATTGCATATTTAAACATGAGAAACAAAAGAAGAAAAAGGCAGTATCTACTTGCATGAGGCCTCTTCAGATTTCGCGCATTCCTTAGTGGCAACATGGACGCATCCTCCCGAGGCAGCCAAAAACTCTCCCAGCCAGAAAAAAGCTGATCTACTTACAACAAAATCTCGCCCATTGGCCTCGTAACATGGGCACCATGGAAAGCTGTCACCAGGTCCATCGTCATGCCATGTCCAAAATTGAACAGTAGTTGCCAAAACAACGGCTCCATTAGCAGTGCGAAACGATTGCTTATTGTATCTTGAACAGGTTTTTCAGCTTCACTACCAGCCTCCATTCATCATTAGACAAATCCTCCTGTAGCAATACAAATTAAAGACAATGCAGTAGTTAGATAGGAACAGCAAAGGATACTCGAAATCAGAAAATGATGCTATGACATCTATTTCAGCTTGGTTAAATTACCCGATAATTGGCTTTCAGTACATCAATTGAGCGCCTTGAGATCTGACTAACAAGTTCATCGTCTATCTCAAAATGCCGACCATACATCTTTTGCTGTTCTTCAGGTGTGGCACCAACAATCTGCAGAGAACAAGCAGCAAGTTAAGGAAAGAATACTAGAGCCAATTTGTAAGTGAAGCAGGTAGCTGAAAGCTTTTTGTAATGCTATTGATGTCTTATGTACCTTTATGGCAACCTTCTGCCCTTTTTTGGCAATATCAACCTGTTTGTGATTAATCTCTATGGATGCTATGCGCCCAATGCCAATGAAATCCCTGGAAGGCACACATATTGGAGTACCCACCTGCATTCCAAACAAATTAAAGAAACAAATCATTCAAATGAGCTCAACTGTAGTCAATAGTTAATTCTAAATAACAATAACGCTAAAAACAGTTCTCCACAAATATAAAAAACATTTTAAAAAACAATAACAATAAAAAACCAGATAAAAAAACAGTTCTCATCAAATAATCTGGTCATATAAAAACCACATTCAAACCAAAGCTATTACCTTTTTTTTTTTAAAAAAAAGTCGTCCAAAGTAAGCATTAGAAAATCTTTTTAAGAAAAAGTAAAATGAACGTCAATGATGCAGATTTTCACCACGTGCCCATAAAAAAACCACAGCAACATACAGTAAGGTAAATCTAGACGAAGTGAGAGAACCTTAGCAAGGCCTTCAAGTATGTCAACCCCCAAAACAATTGGGTCCTTCTTATTGAAAACACAGTTGGGCATAATCTTTAACACGCAGGGGAAGACTGCTTCCTCAGCAGCCTCCTTCTTCTTCTCTTCCTTGAGATTGTCAATATATGCCTTAAATTGGTCAAACAAATGGTAGATTATATCTGCACAAAATATCTTCACACCCATTTCATCTGCAAGTTCCCGAGCCTCAGGTGTTACTTTGACATCAAAGGCCAAAATGGTGGCAAACTCTTTTTTTCTTTCAAGCATAACACTGGCACGCATTATATCCTTCTTATGGACAGGCCCAATGCTTATCCCACTAACTGGAATTCTGACATCCGGACTCTTCAAGAACTCAAGTAACGCTTCAAGTGAACCGAGGGTAGAGGCTTGGACACACACACCCTCCCCACTCTTGTCAATCCTGCTCATGACAGATTTCATATCTGACATTGCAGTGTCCTTGATATCTTCAACATCATCATCAGGTCCCACCACATACAAACTTGTTCCGGAGATTGCATGTTCAAGGCCCTGCAAAGATGACAGCACTGGAATTCTTTAACAATAATCTCTCAGAAAACGAAGTCTATGGTTGAAATGAGGATTAACTTACCTGAGCAGTTATTTTAACACCCTGTGCAGCCTTGAGTTCCTTATGATGCTGGTAAGTACCCTATGTCAGAAAACCACAAAATTAGTCAAAGAAGATGAGCCACGCATAATATCATTTTATTATTTTAAGGCTCCTCATTGATTCATTCAAAAGAAGGCACAGACTTCTGCATAAAATAAATTTGGCTTCGTAAGTATATTATGTGATTACATTATGTATTTGCCTGAAGGCATTCATATAATTTTCCAGAGTTGCAGCAAGTTTCAAGATCAGCACACATTGTCTCAGATATGTTAACTTGAAGGAACACCCAGTTGGTTCCTGGTTATCTACCTTTTTTTTTTTTTTTTTTTTTTTTTTTTTTTTGAAATCTTTCATTCCTTTTGGTATGTAAATTACATTATATTTGCAGCAAAGTATATGCCCTTTGTCATTACAATTGTATGTTTACATCTTCCTCTAGAGTTTCCTTAGAGACCCCAACTTTAGCAAATTTGTCAGCTATGGAGTTAGCTGGACCTTACTCCAGGCTATACACCAATGTTCACCCCATGGTTAAAAAAAACGAAAGCGTATTCTCCATGTTAACAGAAAACAATTAAGCATATACTAAAATACTTAAGGAGCTCCAACTTGGATTCTCCCATATAAAGGTTACAAACATTTGAAAATAATTGGATTTGCAGATTCAGAGTGACAGAAGTCCTGTGTGACTTGGAAGTCATCTAAAAGATATTCTTTTATTGGAGAGTAGTGCTGCTGCCTTGGAAATTAAGACCAAAGCATAGCTACAGGTTGAGTGATGAAGTACAACAGAAGGCCACTCATATTTATAAAAGTGCCCCATATTTCTTTTTGAAATGTTACGTGTAGGGAAGCTTTTCCATATACTTAAGCCTAGATGATCCTTCCTCTGATATTTCACACCTTGTAGCACAATAATAATGGAGTCACAAATTTAATATATAAAGCCCCCTCACCTTTACTCGGAGTTCTTTCATTGGATGTGGTGTCAATAGGGCTCTAATGGAGGTAACAATAGGACCCTGACAAACAAAAATATTATGGGTAAGAAAGTAAACAATTTCAGATTTTGTGCAGGACTCAGAAGGGAGGTCAGTTTTCACTTACCTGCATACCACAGACAACAATCTGGTCTCCTTCATGCAGCATTCCATTAACAAGAACGACATCTATAGTTGTCCCCAGGCCTTCCACAACTTTGACTTCTAACACCGTGCACTGCAGAGCAGTTTCCAAAACAAGGAAGAAATGAAGAAAACATAGACAAAATTTAGTCAAGAATTCTAGAGACATGTTGTGAACCATGTATGGTAAAGCAGTTTCATTTTCTGAAGAGTTGTTTATATAGGAATAAAATGATCCTCGGGTGAAAAACAATCACACCTCAATTTCATTAGAAAACATGAGCTTCTTTTCCATGGTTTTTTGGGTCCACTGTACCAGTAGCAAGAGAAGATCTGGAATTCCTTCACCTCTGAAATTATCAAATGAAACCGTCAGTTTTCTACCACCAAAATGCACCAAGCTACATTGATCTTCAAATATCAAAAGAAAGGCACCAAATGACATACGTAATGGCACTTGTAGGAACAATACTGAATGTCTGTCCCATTTCTTTATTTTTATAGTAGAGCTCAGTGTTCACACCCTGCTCCATGAACTGTGTGACAATCTGAAAGAAAACAAAGATCATAGTAAATAAATATATGGGTAAAAAAAAAGAGAAAATATTGACTTGTGGCCTGACAAAAAATAAATTAAATTAAATAAAATAAGTAAGAGGCAACAAATTACTTGTTTAAGCCTCATTTTGAACTCATTTTGTACATCAGGGAGCTGTTGTTTCATCGTCTTCACAATAGGTGCATTCTGGGTCGACTTCCATTGATATAACCTATCCACCTTCAAAACAACAATCGCATTACATAAGATACCCATAAACATCTAAAGTAAAAATTAAAAGGAATATCAGCCCATGAATCAATATTACAAACATCCCTTGAATTTTAACTTCATACCTTATTCAAGGCAACAATAAATTCTGTATTCCGCATCTTCAAAAGGTTAAGTGATTCAATTGTTTGTGGTTCTAGCCCATGCATTATGTCAACAACCAAAATTGCAATATCACATAAACCTGAACCACGTGATCTTAAATTGGTGAATGACTCGTGTCCTGGAGTGTCAATAACCAACAACCCAGGAACCCGCAATTTTGCATCTGCCTTGAGCTCCTTGGTTCTTTCTCTAATGTTTTCAGCTGGGAAGTAGGTTGCACCAATTTGCTGAGTAATTCCTCCAGCCTCTCCCTCCTGAACATTAGTGCGCCTAATACAGTCAAGAAGTTTTGTTTTACCAGTATCGACATGACCCAGAATGCAACAAATGGGTGATCGTAAATCAGAATGCTCTGAGTCAGGTTCAGTTGCCTGTGCATCGCGACTCTTGAGGGCTTCTGTTCTTTTATCCTGCTTCTCTGAAGCTTGAAGTTCAGTATTTTTGCCCCGCTTCTCAGGAGCATGAATTTCAGTATTTTTCTCCCTCTTCTCTGCAGCTTGTGCTTCTCTTTCTTTGCCTTTATTTTCGACATTTTGACCTTTCTGAGGTGCAGCAGAAGGTGCCTTCTTGGATGCCACTTTTAGTTTTTCCACTTCAGTGGCGGTGGCTGTATCTACAGCAGCTGGTGGAGTCGAAGGCACTGATGATACTTTCATAACAATGGGTTTCATCTCTTCTTCTTCCTCCTCCTCAAAGACACTTTTAACAGGCAGAGCAATAACTTTTTCATCATCCCAACTCTTCGCATCCCACTCATCCTCATCGTCATCTTCTTCTGCAACTCCATTCTCAGCAAATTCTTCCACCTTCTCCTTCACCTCCTCTGCAGTAGTATCTTCTTCCACCTTTTCTATTTCCACTTTTACTATTTCTACTTTTTCTATTTCCACCTTTTCTATTTCCATAAGCTGCTCACTCTCAGGTAGAGTTTCCTGTTGTGCTTCTGCCTCCATGACTTCCTCCTTTTCAGCAGGTCCCCCATTAGATTGACCTGAACCAGGCTTTGACTTCTTTCTTTCATATTTTGGTTTTTTTGTGACAGTTTCGGAATTGGGAACCATCCCACTCGCAAGAAATTGATTCCTCATGGCTTCCAATCTGCGGGCCTCTTCCTTCTGTTTGCCAGTTAAAAGTTTACCCTCTTGCTTCTTTTTCAACAATTTTTCCTTTTCTCTTTCTTTTTTCTTCCTCTTTGCTTCCTCAGCCAATCTCTCTGCCTCCTCTATTCTTTTACGCTCTTCTTCCTCCTTCCTCAGCCTCTCTTCTTCCTCTCGCTTCTTCCTTTCCTCCGCCTCCTTACGCCGTGCTAGTGCTTCTTGCATTTCCCTCACATGCTTTGGAAGTTTCTTATCGGAAATTTTGCTCTTCATATCTTCTGTTCTATCTTCTTTAGCTTCAGCAGATGCAGTAGCAGCTGCTGCTGCTGCCTTTTTCTCTTTCTCTTTTTCCTTCTTCTTTTTCTTCTTTTTTGCAGCAGCAGATTCACCGACTTCAGCAACCCCTTCCTTCTCCTCTGCAGCAGCCTCATTGCCAACAGCCTCAGGCTGCTGCTGAACCTTGTCCTCCTGCGGAGGAGCCTGTAGACCAGCCTTCGCAGCGGGTGGAGCTTCCCCAAGCTCAGCAAGTATCTGGTCTAGGTCTTCTTCCTCTTGAGCACTTCTTTCAGCCTTTTTTTTGTTCTTTTTCTGCTTCTTGGAAGTTTCAACCACATCTTTAGCATCCCTGGAACCCATCATTTCACTTTCCACAACTCCCTGATTTGGCTTTTGGTCAATGCTATCCTGTACATCGTCCTCTGGGAATGCTGTCTCAAAAGCAGATCTTGTAGACAACTTATCATTATTGTTCTTTTTAGCATTTTTAGATGATTTTTTTTTCCCTGAGAAGGCAATTGTTATAGCATCATTTTCTTCAACTTCATTTTCATTTCCATCAGTATACGAAACTGATGGCTCCTCATCAACAATAGAAGCTTTCTTTGATGTTTTGGATGGTTTCTTTTTTCCTGAGAAGGCAATTGACATTTCATCTTCATTAATCGAACTAGAGAGACCTTCATCTAGAGGAGGACTTTTCTTAGAAGTTTTTGAAGACTTCTTCTTGCCAGAGAATGAAATCACAGGCTCATCTTCATCTTCTTGCTTTCCTGTCAGATCAACATCCTCCTCTAGATCATGAAATCCAAAACCTGGAGTCCTCTTAGTAGACTTGGAAGACTTCTTCTTACCTGAGAACGAAACTAGAGGCTCGTCCTCATAGTCATGCTTTTCCACCATTTCCTCATCATCATCCTCAAGGGCATCGAATCCCGAACCTGCAGTCTTCTTAGAGGACTTGGATGGCTTCTTCTTGCCAGAGAATGAAATTACGGTCTCATCCTCATCCCGTGGCTTTTCTGCAATGTCACGCTCCTCCTCAAGAGCATGGAATCCACTACTGGAACTCTTCTTAGAAGATTTGGAAGACTTCTTCTTGCCAGTAAATTGAATGCCAGGTTCCTCCTCATCCTCCTCATTAGTTGCCTCCATGTCACCTTCATCGTTTAGGGCATGGAATCCAGCAACAGGAGCCTTCTTAGAAGATTTAGAAGATTTCTTCTTACCAGAGAACGAAATTGCAGGTTCATCCTCATCCTCTGGCTTTTCCTCCAGATCATCACTGTCCTCGTCAAGAGCATTAAGAGCAGCAAAAGTACTGCTAGTCTTCTTTGAAGATTTTGAGGACTTCTTCTTACCAGTAAAAGAAACCGGAGGCTCCTCATCGTCATTGTTTTCCTCAAGTTCAGGTTTATCACCGTCATCCTCATCATCAAGGGCATCAAAAGCAGAACTGAATGTATTTGTAGATGTTTTCTTGGATTTCGTTTTTTTCTTACCAGCAAACTGAATTGGAGCAGATTCTTCTTCATCAGGAATTGGCATTTCATCTTGATCATCATCTTCATCGTCCAAAGAACCGGATGCTAAACCTGCCTTTTTACCCTTTCTTTTCCCGGTAAATGAGGGAGCCGTTTTTTCCTCATTCTCCTTCACAAGGCTCTCCTGATTCTGAGCTTCTTCAGTTCCAAGAGAGTACTCGTCGTCGTCGATAAGTAGATTCTTCTTTTTGGATTTAGTAACCTGAGGTGGGTTATCATCGTCACCGCCGCGGTTGGTCTTCTTCTTTCCCATGGGAACTAAATCTTGGGTGGCAAATCAGACGCCAGAAGAAAATTTTGAAACCCAGTCTGCAAAACAGCCTCCATAAAAATCCAGACTCAGAAACTGATCCACACTCCACAAAAGAGCCGTTCTAACAAACCGAAAACAATTCAACATGTACTTATAGCACACGAAAACTTCAAGCGATCGAATCAAACGCGTAGAAATGAAAAAACAGACACGCACGAAACAAAATGAATGAGAGCGAAAAGACGGCAAGCAATAAAATCCTCGCGAAAAAAAAAATAAAAAGTCATACATAATTACAGGACAGGTTCGAGAATATAAAACGATTACCTTAACACGACGAACAAAATTACTCTCCCACTAGATGTTTCAGACTGAATCGACCTAAAGACGATAAACAAAAATCACTCGCCCGCGAGACGTTCGGAGTGAAGCGGCAAAAAGAGAGCAGGCGCGGATCCAAGTCGTCGCAGAAATATCTTCCTCCCACCAGAGGAGGTCGATGAGAGCTCAGCAGAGACAGTGTTAATGTTTATGTCGCGAAGAAAGAAATGATACACGTTACCGGGTTGCAGCCGGACTTTAGGGTTTAGGCCTCTAGGGTAAGGCAGCGATTTGCGAATTGCAAAGATTTGCGTTCCAGGGAACCAGTGTGGACGGCTTTCCAGCTTTACGATTGGGCAGAGAAAATGGGTCCCCCTCGCTGTCTTTTTCTCTCTCCTAAAGCAGATCAAGAATCAAGATGTCGTATTAAAAAAGAAGAAAAAAAACAGATAAGCATGATATATATAGTATACTAGGAATTAACGAAGGACAAAACTAGAGAATATAGTAGTAAATAAAGGCTTGAAATTTTTCGTGAGATTTTTCCCAAAGTAAAAAATATAAAAATATGAGCAACTAATTTAATGTTTGCCCAGTTATAGATAATATGTCCTGAAAGTGGTTTTCACGAAGTGGTGATACCCAAGACCCAACCTTTTTTAGATTTATTATATAACTGGCACGGTACAAACCTTCGTATGTGTATACAACCATAGATTGCCCCTCGCTTAGATGCCGAGTTCTGGATAATATATAATCACATAGTCAATACAAAAGTATAATTGTATGGTTACATGAAGAAACGAAGCATGGTGGACGATGAGAAGGCCGCCTGAATGACAAGTTATTAAATTACTTTGACTTCTTAAAAAATAAAATAAAATTACTGTGGAAAATGGAGATAATCGAGTCGACTAACTTATTATAATTTCGGAGGAGCTTTTAATCCTCCATTTTTTTTTTTTGTTTAAATAATCGCCTGTGCTCGCTTGCCCATATAAGTTTTTAATGCTTTTTTTATGAGACAATTCATTTGTTTGATTTATTTCTTTAATGAGCGGGTTTGTAAATGTTTGTTTGTTTCATTTTTTTGGGAATTATTTAATTTGATCATTCAATAAAGAAAAAAGAACATGCGATTTTGTTATTATTATTATTATTATTATTATTTATTATACAGCCTGAGACTTTACATGAGTTCGATTGGAGTTGATAGCGCAACCACATTATAGTTTGAACTAGTTTAGAATAATATACATCTTATAAGTTGTATTTAGGTCCTGGACCGAATTCAAGTTGGGTTGGGTCCGATTCCAATATAACCAAACCCAAATCCCACTGGTCACCAGACCCGGTCCCCAACCGATTCTGTCTTTGATTCGCACAAGTGAAACAATAAAACCGTGCTTTTGTCTTCTTCACCGACGACCAGTACGGTGCTTTTGTCGTTCGTAATTATAAGACTGCATGTATTCCAACGACCAGTACGGTGGCAGTACCCACTACCCACTAGCAGCGAGTAGCGACCAGCGAGAGTTCCCGCGTCGGTAGATGCAAAAGCAGGAATCGCGCAAATATTCCATAGATGCAGCCTTCCGGAGTATCCATTTCCAATCTGTCTCCATTCTGCGTCAAATTTCCCTCTACAACTAACATTGATCTCCGCTCTCTTCCACTTCGTTTTCCGGTAGTCGTTACTAGCCATGGCCGCCTCGTTTCGACCAGTCCGCGCGGATGTGCGGCTGTGGTTGGTCCGAACGAGGCCGATTACTCTGAGAAGGTTGGTGCTCAAGAGAAAAAGCAGGAGCGCAAAGGCTGGATTCACTTCGTCGGTATTGGCGGCTGTGGTCTCTCGGCACTTGCCATGCTCGCACTAAAGCAGGTTTGGATACTAGGACTCGTCTTATGAGGTTTCAGCACTCTACCGTCTACGCTTGTACTTTATTTGGATCAGTAGGTTGGTCGATCTGTCTGTTGGATGTAGCACTTCGTCTTGTGTGATGTGAGCCTTGCAGCCGATACTGATTTTGCGATTTTCTCGGATTTTACAACTCCATTTTTGAGTCGGTCAGGGATTGGATCTCTGGTACTCTTTTACGGTGTCTAAAAATCTGTAGGATCATTACAAATTTAATACGATTGTCATTTGTCAACTGTCATATCTATTTGCAAGAAACACTTGGCCTCCCTTCCACTTTAATCTTTGTATTTACAGGCCAATCTACTATCGTGTGCTCATTTTTATGCTTCGGAGAATTGTTTGAAAATGACTAGGAGATAAATTTTTCATGAATTGCGATAGTGGAATCATACGAGATTCAAAGTTTGGAGGCGAACTTGAAACTTTCGAGAATCCATCACAAGATTCTAGTGAACCAATGTAAACAGAAAAATCAATTGACACTGGAAAGCATTTCTAATAGTATATAGTTTTTAACTGAAAGAACTTCTAAGAGTTTTTCAACTTTAAGGAAAAGGGACTATGGACCTAACCTTAGCCAAGGCTGACTGCACTCATTTCTTATCTTTACCATCAAAATTAAGTTGACTGAGTTTTTTATTGTTTCATATTTATTTATTTGATTGTATGCATTCATATCGATGTTATTCGAAGATTCTTTTAATCATTAATAAGGATGAGTGTTATTATAAACAAAATACTTTGTATGACATTCTTGTAAATTAAGTAATTTTTGGAAGGAAGGAAAAGTTAGGTGCAGTGAACTTAGGCTGGACTTAAGTCCTTCTTGCCTTCCGTCTAATTCTAGTTGTAGGACAGTTTTCCTTTGTGTTGAAAAATGCTTTAAAGTTTTATGTTTTCAAGTCATAGCTTTGAACAAGTTTGAGGGAGAGTGTTGAAGTAGGATGCTGGAAAGCTTAGAATAGTGGACGAGTTTTGATGGATACCAAATGATGCTATTTTTCTCTCTCTTTTTAAAATTTTATTTCCTTTCATCATCCCATTTCCTAGAAGTACTCAAATAACTTGTTATGCCATGCCTTAAGGTAATAAAAAGGCTGTTAGGGGCTGACTTAATCAACCTAACAAGCCAAACTTTTCTTTTTCTTGTGCATTCTCCTTCTTTTAGTAAAATTTAACAGATTTTATTTGTTTGATACGAATTTCACCAATTTCTGTTAGAACATACACAACATTTTAAAACTTTTGATGCATTTTAGAAAGTTTCCTCTGCACTTTGTTGATGATTGATGTGGGCCTAAGTGGATAGTCAGGGCTTTGTATTGTGAATTACACAAGGCTCTTTGTTTTTTGTTTTTCCCAATGCAACAGCCATGTTGCTTCTCCATTTCTCAAATCCATGGAATCATCACTGTTCACTTTTTAAATAAATTGTTAGAGATGTTATAATACAGAAATTTTATGTCGAAGTTCTTGAAACGGTTGTCAAAACTGTGAAATGTTCTGTTGAAAAACATTTACTTTCTGAAAGGTTTTCTGACATGGTCTGGAGCAGCTCTTTTATGATAGGCTTTAGTGGTATGTATTGATGGATTCAATTAAGCCTTGCTTTACTGGTATATATTGATGGATTTAATTAATGCTTGGAATAAAATTCCCTTACCTATTGTAGGGTTATAAGGTCAGTGGTTCAGATATCATGTGGACCACATTTATGGATGGACTCCAAGAAGCGGGGGCCCAATTATTTGTAGGGCATTCTGTATCCAATATACAGAGTGAAAATGGATCATGTCGGCCTACAGAGATTGTTGTTTCAAGTGCCATACCTCCAGACAATGAGGAGATTCTGCACTCAAATTCTGTTGAAATTCCAGTGTTTGTACCTGTCAATATTTTCTCTCATTTCCCAATTCAGAAAAGTAGTCTCTCCTTTTCTTTGACGGGTTCTAAGTATTTTGCTAGATAAACTATTTGAATGGAATGAACTTACTGTGGGTATTAAACGCAGAGGGTATTTGTTTTTCCCTACTATATTCTGTTCCTAGCATGTTAAATCTTATGACTAAAAGAATATCACTTAACTATGGTGCATTTTTCTGGTCATCACATACCCTAATATTTCGTATCTTTTGTGGACATCTTTCAAAGAATCAAGATAGAAAAATATGGCAGTGTTTCATGGGCTAATAAGAACTGTTTGTGCCATCTAGTTTTTGCATGTAAATTGCCTCCTATTTATTGTTGATGCATACATTTCCTTCATCGACTAATTATTAGTGTTTAATGGAGGTGTATTTTTCTATTCAGGTATAAGAGAGACCATTGGTTACAAAGGATAACAGAGCAGTACAGACTTATTGCAGTCAGTGGGACTCATGGTAAACATGTAGTTTGTAGTAAAACATTTACAGTGCAAGATTCTCAAATTATTCTTTTTAAGAACAAAAAAATTCTGTCAAGTGACATTACCAATTTGAAAGTTTTATTGCATGTGAATACTTGATGACAAAGCTTAATTAAAATGAAGATCTTTCCCTCAGCTTTGGTTGCTGTCGAGGGTTATTTAATGTGGTTCTTGTGCATACCATGCCAGAAGGATTAATGCATGGTTGTTCGCTTCGTTCGCTTCTGTACTCATGTAAAACTTCTAGTCATGGTTTGTCAGAAGGCACTGAACTATTTTCTCTTGGCGTACTCTGAATTTTTGTATATCATGTGAGCCTTTTGGAAATAGTTGTAAGGCAAAAGAAGTGGGACTAATTCAGTAAAAAATTATTGAAGTTGACTTGAGTGCAGTGTAGGGTGTCTCTTGAACTGAAAGTTTTCAATTTTTTATTACCGAATACTAAGTTTTCAAAAATGATATTAAGTGCTCTTTTAGACAATGGGAGATCTCTGCAGCTTTGTCATGGCCGTGAAACCAACTTTTTCTTCAAACCAGAGCTTCTGAGGCTCTACAATTCGTTGTTTTAACCATGATATATTCAATGCTTCACGATGGAATAATGCAAGAGAGTGAAATGAGTGTGAGAAGAGACAAAAAGAAAGAAAAACTAAAGAGAGTTTTTTCTCGTCTCCAGATCCATTAATTGATAATTGAGATTACATTATGAATATTCCTTCTAGACCTCTATGCACAACTCCATTGCATTAAAACTCTTTTAAGTTTCTTGATGGCACAATACTGTATAGTAAAAAACAATGACTTTGGATTTTTGGAGAACCCCTTATCCAAATTTTTTTTTTTAACTATTTTTCATTACATGATGGAACCAGGAAATCTCCAATCTGAAGCAAGAAAATCCTACTTTTTGTCAGTGGACTATTCTACTCCTTAAAACAATCGCATTAACCCAGTTGCTCCCAATTTTCCTGTACTGCTCCTATATGAGCATAACAATAATTCAAGAGACTCCTTTGGTGGCGTCTAAAACTATTCACTTATCCATTGTCAACACTGTTAAAAGTATAATAGATGAATTTTTCCCAAGTCTGTGATGAAGTTAAGGGACAGTCAGTTTCAAGTGTCGGTCATCTTATTTTTTAAGAAAAGGTGTAAGAATACCAGAAGTTAAAAGAACTAAAATTTTTTCTTGATTGTTGTTGACAGGAAAGAGTACTACTTGTGCTCTGCTTGCATATGTTTTAAAAGGAATAGGTGACAATCTCACAGCTGTAATTGGGGCCCATGTGCCACAGGTATATCTTTTTACATTTCAGCATTACATATCTTTGATAAAAGCAAACAACTTTTCAATGTGTACTTCTGGTTTGATTTTCTATTTGATATTCATCGAGCTAGAGGTTTTGATAATGCAAATGACACTAGAGTTTTGTTGCTTGATTAAAGTTAATCAAATAATTCATCGGTGTTGGCCACTTAAAGTTGACTGCTAATATATTTGCAGCTATCAGAAGGAAATATTATCTCAGGCCATGGCCCCAATTTTGTCTTAGAGGTACCTCAATCTTCTCTAGATTGTTTTGTGGAAATGAGTTTTTACTGTTGGACCAGGTCAATTGACCTTTTGATTCTTGTCAATCACCTTTTTAAGCATCTTTCTAACACAAAAATCACTGATGTAACTTGTGAATGTTTACCTTGACATACAGGCCGATGAATATGATGGTTGTTTCCTTGCCCTGTCACCTTATGTTGCAGTCATAACAAGTGTAGAATGGGAGCATGTTGATCTCTTTCCAAATGAGGTTTCTTATCTTCTTGTTCTTTTTATTTTCTTCAAATTTCCATGTTAGCAGATGAGCCAAACTAACAAATAAAGGGAAGCCCAATGTACCTGGGAGGAATGACTTGAAGAAGGCTGACTTAACAGTGAGAATGGTAGAGCTGAATGGAGGCAAGAAATTCCTTCCAAATATGGCTGAAAGAGAGGACCTGATTTTCTTTAAGAGGAAAGAATACTGAAAGTGTTAACATAGTATTACTTAATGCATGATTTTTCAGCAATAATTTTGACTAAACCCATATTTTTCATTGACTAGGAAGCAGTTAAAGATATGTATAGAAGATTTATTCAGAAAATAAGGGAGGGAGGGATTCTCATCTTATGTGGGGATAGGTATTATCTCCTGTTTTCATACTTTGATTTATGCCTGCATATTTTAGTGGTGCCAACTAGCATGATTTTGTGAGGTAATGACTTGAAACCCATTAGAATCCACAGGTTTATTGGAAAACATGGAAGAGATTAGGGTTTTCTAACTGTCCCCTCTATTTATAATACCAATAATTATCAAAATTTTAACATGAAATCCCATAATTTCTAAGAAACTACTTTCTACAAAAAAAATCTCAGGAAAAGCCTCATTAACTAACTTACCTTCTAGCATTTTCTTTCTACAAAAAAAGCTTAAAAGCTTGTCAAGGCTTGGGTTCCTTGCCGACTCTCTGGCATCAGATTCAAATTTTGCTGCAAATAGAAATTATAGAACATCAAAAGTTTCTAGCTAAAAAAAAAACTGAAGTTTGGGAATCAGGGCAAGAGTCTACCGGATGATCTTTATCACCTCCATTCTCAGTATATTTTGAAAATAGATGTTATTCACAAAAATATGTTTCTTCTTAGTTTACAAAGACATGGCCCCAACGTACTACACCAGGGAAGGAAAAGGAAGTGAATCCAGCTTCAAAACGCCTGACGTGAATTGGGCTCCTGCGCACTTCTAGCGCACAAGCCAAAGTAGCAAGAGGGCCATAAGGGGCACTCTTAGACCAGCAGTGCCTGCTTTAAAGGAACTTTCTTACAGTTTTCTACAAAACTATTTGTGGTGTATCATACTTCTATAGATTTTTCTTTCGTGGAAAAAATTTCTTCTACATTTAGAAAAGATTTGCTTCCATTAACTTGGATGAAAGCACTTCAGACTGATATTGTTTAGGAAGTCTTAACCTAAACAATGCAAAAATTCATTCTTGTCTGGCTTTGCTCCAAAACCTCTTTAACCTTGGATTTCATATTAATGGCTATTTACCTTTTTATTGTCAGCAAAACTGCTTGTAATTTGGCAAATTTACTCAATGTTGTCATGAAAAAGGCAAAATATGCCTGATATTATGACCTTTATTTTCTGTAAGCTTATATCCACTCAATGTACGCCTAAACAGGTGGAACAGGATCCTCTGATAATCATGTAATAACATAAAATTGTTCATCAATTTGATTTGGACCTTTATATGGGTGTTCAGACGTCACCTTTTTTTTGGCACAAATAAATTACCAAATTTTCCATGTTAAAGAAAATTCATATTATCTTTTTAGGAGGTATTTTTGTCTTTTCTCATGCCGATGGAGATAGGAATCTAGTCATACAGATACATAGGTATCTTTTCTGTTATTGAGAATCTTTAAAGATACATATTGTACAGAGTTATGTTCAGAGGGATGTTGGTAATTAACCTAGTATACAAACATGTCCATCTGTCTTCCATGAAGCTCATCAGGCATGGGATGACAGGATGGCTGAAGTACAAAACTGTTGGCTCATTGCTTACCTATATAGGATACCCTTCAATTGGGCATATTACATGAAAAGGAAAGCATTACAAACAATGCATGTACCCTGGTTTAATGGACATATATGAGAAGAAATGCCATTATTTGTTTTTCATAGTATTGTCGATTTGATTTTAAATGGTGCTTCAGTGCTGCAGAAATGTCTTTGCTCCATGAAGTGAAGAATAAGGATTCATCAGATAAGGAGCATCTGGTGCTAAGATCGGAATTGTCCAACTTGAAGTATAAGATAACAACATATGGAACATCACTTATGCATGAATGGAGTGCATCTTCTGTCCTACCTAATTCAGATGGAGGTTCTGATTACACGCTGGTAAGCTTTCTAGTGGTCCAGAATAATGCCTCAATGATGCAAGATGAGAAAAATTGTTGTTACTTACTTTTCAACTTTGGCTTACTTTTTTTGGATGGATTTGGACCCCAGCCTTTTTTATCTTTTGTAGGTTGCATTAGTTGTTCAAAGACATGAGTTTTGGCATGTGGTCAATTTATTTTGCAGGTTTTCTCTAATGCCTCTGTATCATCTGTAATCATGATATTGATCAGCTAGGAAGAAATCAGTTCTGCCTTAGCAGAAGCAGAACTGGGTCCCATACCCTAATTTTGGCAAATAATAAAGCGGATCTTATTATTTTTGTAATGTAATGAAATTCAGGGTTTATTGTTATTGTGGCCCCAGATTGAAAGAGTCTACGGGATGCCTTACCATTTTTATAATTAAATAAAATTCAAGATTGAATTTATTAATGTGCCTCCAAAATTTTAAGATGAAAAGTATTATTTTATTTTAGCACCCACACTTTCCCTTTTAATTTTTATACTGAATAAATTAATCTGAAAATGGAGATTGTATCTTCTGAAACTTCCTACATTTGCTTTTGTGTTTGTCTAAATTGCAAATGACATAGAAATCTCTTTAGGAGAAATAGAGTTTCCTTTTTCTTTCAAAAGTACTTTGGCCAATAAAAAATGATTAAGTGTAGTTTGTTAATGATAATAATGCCTATTGTTGAAATACAAAAAAAGTAAAGCCTTTTTTAATATTCTTTTTATTTTTGGTCATTTATTCTGATATAATAGTTATACCTTGATTTTGTTTTACTTTGATCTCGCCACATTTTTTTGTCCCTCCTGTGCCTTAGCTTGCATGCTTGTGTCAATAAGCTAAAATAACTTCTATAACACTCTCCTTGAGTTAATTGTATCCTCTCTATACCTTATACTTCTGGGGACTTTACTCAAATAAACTCTCAAATAAACTGAGTCATTAGAGCTATGATTTAGTTTAATGGCCCAGTGGTTCTCCTGCTAATTCAATAAGTAGGGGTTTTAGTATAATCAGATTATATAGAACATGGGATTTTCTCTTTGTTTGTATTCCTAACTGCAGATTGTGCAACTGTTAAAAGTTTGATTATTTCAATCCTAAATTTCCTGCAGCATCACTGGGGACATCCAATTGCTGAGATCAGCATTCAACTACCTGGAGTACACAACATTCTAAATTCATTAGCAGTTAAGTGTGAACCAGTCCCACTGTCAATAGTTCTGTTGCACTAAACTTGTCCAACTTTGTGGAAGTAATGACTGTATAATTTTCCCATTTACAAAAAATGACTGTATAATTTGTTTATTTTTTTATCTTCAGAAAAATAAATGCTCAAAATTATTCTACTTTAAATAAAATTGTTCTCTTTCTCTCTTTCACCTCTATAATAGAAAAAAAAGCTGTTGTTGATGTTACGTAATAAAACCGAGGTTTCTGACAGTGTTACTCGCCTTGATGGCTTAGCTCCTGTTCCAGTTTCATGAGAATCTGTTGACATTTTCATCTACAAACTGGCAAATGATTCGATGCAGATCTGTATGGCCTAAGTCTTAGCGAGGGGCCTTTTGTAACCTTATGAATTTTTTTGTATTATTGATCCAAAACTAGGTGTAAAACTTTACATTTTTATAAGGGAAAAAGTTCTACTTTCATATTGTGAAGTCAGTTTTGTAGAAGTGTGTTAAGATTGCGTTCCTGAAGAAAATTAAGGAGATGTAAGGGAGTTTATGGAAAAGAAACAAGAGGAATTAGGGGTCAGGTTATACCTTCCATTCTCTTACTTGTGTCGACTTGATTTATTTTGGCTAAACTGATGAGCTGTACTGGCATGAATCACTGCTGGCAAACTCTGAAAATATGGTATGGGAAATGCCTTTGAATCCTTGCAAAATATCCCAGTAAGTAAATCTTATCTGATCAAGTTTTTTATGTGGAAGCCGCGTTGTAACTTTAAGGTGGAGTGGATTTGCTAAAATTTGTGATTAACATGGTTTAAGAACCTACTTCACTGCGGGCACCATTATGATTCTGCAGTTTCCACTTCTGATTCTGAGTATTTTCAGGTTATTGCTACTGTAGCAGCTTTAGCAGGAGAAGATTCTCATATTTGTGACATAATCGACTCGATAAAATTTTACTTGAAGAGCTTCAGGGGTATCTCAAGGCGATTTGAGAGGATTGGTGCAATTCTTGGCTGCCACATATATGATGATTATGCTCACCATCCTACAGAGATTCGAGCAACTCTTCAAGCAGCACGCCAAATGTTTCCATTTCAGCCTATATGGGTGGTATTTCAACCACATACTTACAGGTTTGTCTCCACAAATGCATACAGGGTTCCTTGAGGAAAACCATGAGAAGCAGTATGCAGAAATGTAGTGTCCTCTTTTTTTACCAGTGGGTGCTACAATATGGTCTCCGTTTTTCATTTCTCCAAGGTGTCAAAATATTGTGTCCTTTTTTTGTTTCCTTTAGGCAGCAAAATGCAGTATCATTTCTTTCATTTTTTTGTTAGAGTTTCATATCTCTCCTGTTTGCAACATTTATCATATGCACCTGACATTTGTCTTATTGTAACTGAAACTCTTACAAAATGCAGCCGGCTATATGCACTGATGAAGGAATTTGCTGTTTCTCTTCAAGATGCTGACCATGTAATTGTGACTGAGGTATTTTGGTAGAGGACCTTGCTCTTTTCCATGATTATGGCATTCACATTTTCATCACTCATGTTTAGAACTATGGATTCCAGATTTATGCTGCGAGAGAAAGGAACATGTGGAATGTCTCTGGCAGAGACTTGGCAACCTCCATCACGAGTACTCCATCTGAATACATTTCAAGCATGGTAACATCATATAAACATAGGCTGTAGGTCTTAATGGTTCTTAATGGTATTTTTGATTGGCAAGTATTACATAAGCTCAAAGAGTTACAGCAAAACACCAACCGGTATGCAGTATTATGAGTGCTGCATGTCTTACAATGACAAAACTGTCTTAGGATTTTCTTGATCAAAGATTTTCTTTTCTGTCAATTTTGCAATTGATAGTTCATGCATCACAGTAGGTGAGTAGTAGATGACTTCTTTTCCTTGAATTCATGAACGAATCATCTGTGATTTATCCTGATAAGTTTTCTGGTTCTTACCATTGATTTATGGGCTGATTTGTTAGGAGGATGTTCTCACTACATTGGAACTTGCAATATCCTCTACTGCTGAAGAAATGGTCCTTTTGATCATGGGCGCAGGTATTTAGTTGCTATTCCTGCTGCAACTAGACTCTGATGTTGAACCTGACATAATCTGGAACCGTGCCAATTTGATTCACTTTCAGCTTAGTGTGGAGTTAGTACTTATAGGCTTTGCTGTAGGAACAATACATATTCAGTGCACCTAAAGGACCTAAATAGAATACGCATTGATAGGGTCGCAAATGTATAGGTTGAACTTTGAACAATGTTCTGTAAATTATATCCGACTCTTTAAGTATTTGTATAATTCAATTTGTTTAAATGTTCCGAGTTCTGAGGATCAGTACTAATGTTACACTTCTCTCCTGTGATCAGGTGATATCAACACGTTAGGCCCCGCTCTTCTAAAAAGATTTCAACGAATTAAGAAGGGGTTTTCCAAATAAATCCCCTGCGTACTATATGGTGGAAGAAAAGCGGAGTGCGCACAGTGAAAAATATTAATGGGATTGCCGTTGCTTTCATCTTTCCTAGTAACACTACATGAGTAGGCGCTACGTCCAGAGCATGAGGGATTTAAGGAGCATTTCTAAATTTATTTTGTTTTTGTGTATATACTTAGATGTTTGTTATTAACGTATTCTGATTCTGTATCAAATCTGGAGAGGCGATTATGTCCAGGGTTCTGCCTCACCTAATCCTAATGACAACTGTCTCTCTTGTCGATGTTCTGTCTTGACTGTAATCTTCTTTTTCCTTTCTATAACTAATCTACCACAAGCTATTGAAGGATCACTAGAGAAGATAAGTTGCTTAATTCTCTCGAGAGCATGAGCCGGTCAAGAAAAATCGTGTAGGAGAGGTTATTTATCTTTGGTTCTCTTAGATCCTCTTTGAACATTTGCTTTCGAACAAAAGAAATGGAGGTTGCTTAGGCTTATGCCATAATGGGAACAGTACTTTCGTTGTCCACACATATGTTAATATGCAGTAAAGAGGAGGTGCATTGGTCGTCATCTCCAGCAGTAGACCCCGTGGGCTGTAGAGATCCATTGAAAATGTTAAACAATTCCTGTGATTACCCATTTCCCATTCGCAAAGGTTGGGTGTGCTACAGATGAACTTTTGGTTTGGAATTTTCTTTGAAACTTATTCTGCGTGCGGCCCACCATTCTCGTCTTCGTAAATCGTAACAAAGCCAGAGTACATCCAGTCTCCACTCGTTCAGCCTCTCTCGCTCTCTCACTCTCGAAAATCATTCTTCCCCCATGGGAAAACCTCTCCGTCCCTTCTTCTTCTTCCTCGTAATTATCATCCATGCCATCTGGGAACCGAGACTTACCATCGAAGCAGCCCTCTCAGCTTGCAAGAACAAGTGCGGCTCCCTGGAGATCCAGTACCCTCTAGGCTCCGGCCCCGGGTGCGGCTCCCCCCGTTTCGAGTCTTCCATCTCCTGTTCCCCCTCGAACGACCAGCTCCTCCTCACCACCCACACCGGCTCCTACCCCGTCACCTCCATCTCCTACGCCGCCTCCACACTCACCGTGGTTCCCCCGCTCATGTCCACCTGCGCCGCCATGCACTCCTCCCCCAACTTCGGCCTCGACTGGTCCTCCCCCTTCCAGCCCGGTCCCTCCCTCTTTCTCCTCCTCGCCTGCTCCACCTCGGCCCCCTCCCTCACCTACAAGGGCACCCCTCTGTGCGACCCCATCAACGCCCACCTCTGCTCCGCCCTCTACACCTGCCCCTCCGTCACCTCCCTCGGCCTCCCCCTCTTCTCCCCTTCCAACTCCTGCTGCGCCTACTCCCCCGCCAACCTGGGCCCACACGGCGACCTCGACGTCCAGGGCCTCCGCTGCGCCGGATACACCTCCCTCGTCTCCCTCGGTGACGTCCCCACCGATCCCACCCGTTGGGAGTACGGCATCGTGCTCAAGTTCGGACTCGGCGGCGTCGATAGCTATAACTTCGCCGTGGCCTGCCAGGTCTGCCAGCGGAGCTCCGGCATCTGCGGATACGCTCCGCCCAGGAATAACTTCGTCTGCGTTTGCCAGAACGGCGTTAATACCAGCTCCGACTGTAACGGCCAGGCACCCATCTGGAATCGAGCCGCCACCCACCGCCCAAATTATCTCCTCGGGTTTTCTTTACATGGTTAGTATAATCTTTATTTTAATCTTATAATTTCTCTTCTGATATGCTTAGCTGATTAATTAGCTCCACCGTGGGTGCACTGTTATATCAGGGTGCAGCTGGTGGGTGATGATTCTGGGTCTGAGTTTCTTCCTCTTCAAGTAATTATTATGGAAACTGATGAAGAGCAGATCGGAATAAAGATACCGGGACGGCGAGATTCTTCTCTGTAGTTCATCTTTGCGCCACCATGGCCGAAAGTGCTAAGCTTTCTGTAGAAAAGTGGGCAATAATGGCGGAGAAAGGAGATGTTTTGGGGGAGTACGTACTCTGTAAGTGCTTCTCTTTTTGGAGAGATCCAACTTTGAAAAGATGGGTACCACCATGGGAGTAAGAGAGAGAGAGAGAGAGAGAGAGAGAGAGAGAGAGAGAGAGAGAGAGGGATTGAGCTTTTGTTAATTGTTACTTTTGATTCCGAAACTGATTACACGTAAGAAGCATAGAATGTCTGCATGTGGACGCTGTACATAGTTGCGAAAGCATGAGAAATTGGGACAGACGCCGCCACGTCCAGTTTTAGTTTGCATGTTGTCGATATCGTTCGTTGATTCCCGACGTCAGTTGCAAACTACTATCGAAGCTATCCGTAATTGATTAAAACTAATCACATAAGGCATAAAGTTAATTATTCGGTAATTAATACGTTAAAAGTATATATCATGACAGAACTCAAATTCATCCTATAATAGCCCAACTCTCTCTATATATCCAACAGGTTGACAGAAATAAAACTCACTTAAATATCAATATTTTATGGGGTTATAATTAAGCTTCATAGAGTTATTGGTTACTTATATAATTAACTATTTACTCATCTCGAAACTTTAACCCCACGAGAATTGTTTGGTTATATATCTGTCTGTTTTATTACATTCTTCTCTCCCTGGCAAAAAGGGATCAATCGAGCAAGTGGATCGCGTTTCAGTGCCCAAATATAAATATAAGGGGGGACAAGCATCATCCGTAAGAAAGGTGCAGTTTAGGGTTAACTTTAAAAGCAATATCGTGTGCTTTAAAAGAGAGGAATAGGATGCTTGGTCGGGGCCAGCTTTTTACCTGTCTTCATGTGGTCCAGGAGATTGGAACAAAAAGAAAGAAAATATAATCGAGATGCTTAGACTTCAGAGAAATACTTCATTTGGGTTGAAGAACATGTTTAATTATATGTATTTGGAGAGGACACTCTTTAAGTATTAACAATTAGTATTGGGTGCAGACACCCTAACCTGGACCTGGAATTACTTCCAAAAAAGTAGAGACCAGCCATTATCCTAGACATAAAATCATACTGAAGGACACATACCGTAATTAAATTGAGAAACAGACATATGGTAACTGAACTGTCAATTTGTCAAGGAGGTCCGTGTAATTTTATGCCATATGCTGCCAACCGGGTCAGTAATTCTCATTCATACTTTATGATGACTATTCTCAAACGGCATTATACTTATTAGACAACCATAATCTGGAAAACTAGTCCTCATGTCACCTGAAGAATATGTACAAATATTTGAGCCAAAACCAAGAGGGTATTGTATGCCCAAGGATTGGAGAATGTTAAGGGAGAACCAAGTATGTTGGCAATAAGGGGCTCGAGAGAAATCTTTTGCTTCACGCAGAAGATAAAACGTTTCCTATTACGCCAAATCTAGAAAGTAACTCAAAGGCTACGATTTTATTCTCTAGTCCAGACAATCTTTGAAAATTATCCAATATGAACTGATGGCATGCCTCAGTCAGAATTCATTGATTAACAACATTGATTATCACAATAAAAACTGACAGAGCTCAAACGTACGACGTTCTAACACAATTTTTCATAACTACCAGGGTTTTCCGATAATTTTACAAATAAGGGCAAGAGCTACAAGGCAAATAGTTGAGGATTAATCTACCAAAAAAATATTCAAATGACTGTTCCTCTGCTCAAAACTGTCACAGCTCAATTCTGGAGGAAAACATGGATGTGATCGGGTCCAGGCATCTCATTCCGTTTATGCTGCTGTGCTGGCCAGCTCCTTCTCAGATTTCGCCAGAACCAGACTTTGGGGCTGCAAAATATTTTACAAAAAAAGGTGTCAGATAATAGGTAACAGCCAGTTATCACCGATATTTAGCAAACAAAACTTAAAAATTGAACTAATTTTGATCTCATCAATGTCATTTTTCTAAACCAATGAGACGAGGTAGCTCGGAAGAATTCCCAATTTCCATGCAAGAGAATTGTGTAAGAAGCATTTTAGACAAAGATCAAATAAAAGGTTAGACTAGTCTGTTAAATCTTACAACAGACTAAATATATCAGTTTCATACTAAGGCCATATAGACTTAAATATAAAAAGGAAATTTTCAGACAATATATTAAAAATTATTAATATAAAAAGGTATTTTCCGTAGCTTTTTCCAGATAAATATGTATATAAGATTCTTACCCCAGCTAACTCCTTCTCATGCTTTGGAATGAATGCTGTGTCAACCTTACCATTTCTGAAGTCCTACAGTAGAGAGTGCACAACCAGTGGTCAAATAAACTTAGCAATTACTGGAAAAAAACACCAACTAAAGATCTAAGGATAGCAACAATCTGTCTAGGTTAGGCTTTCTAAACGACATCTCTGTAGCAAAGAATTCACGAGTCTGAGTCTCAGTTTACTACAAGCAGAGAAAGGCAGCTAAACATTTATCCACATATGACTTATACTAATATTTCTGTCAGAGCTGAGTTGCACAAATAGTAAGCGCAAAAGATAGGCTTCTACAATCGTCGGATGAGCTCATTTACCTCAATGTTGAGGATAAGCTTATGGTAGTCGATAGTGGTAGGAATTCCTGAAGACAAAGTAACTGGTTGTCAGCCACTCTCAAAATAACATCAGAGTCTCTATAACACTAGGAAAGAAATCAATGTTTGAGATACTTTCCAGATGAATGTTGTAATAGGGACAGACAATGCCTTTATAACCTATGCAATCTATAATTCCTTTGTAAATTACTCCCATTGACAGCAATAAAAACTTGCTATTCAAAAAATTTTTTCCAAATGAATGCATTCACCAACCTGTTATAACTGTATCATCCAGAGCTCTTTTCATACGCTCAATTGCCTTTTCTCTGGTCGGAGCCCAAACAATTAGCTAGAAGGCAGAAGGAAAGTCAGTGGATCCATAAATATACATGTGACCAAAAGAATACCGAACAGACTGCAGCCAATAACTAGCACCTTTCCCAACAAGGAGTCATAGCTGGGTGGGACGACATAATCAGGGTAGACATGACTATCCATTCTCACAAATGGCCCACCAGAAGGTAAGTAAGCTGTTATTTTTCCTGGTGACAGAAGGAAAACACTTAAAATGCATACACCAAATGCTAGAACATTGTGAAACAGCTTTGCAAATAGAAAGGAATCCTGGTCAAGAGGGAATCTTTACACAAGCACAGAAACACAGAGCATACCAGGTCCAGGTCGAAAGTTCTTAAAAGCATCTTCTGCATTAATACGGCATTCAATAGAATGTCCCCTAAGTACAATATCTTCCTGTAGAAACTCCATGAAATAAATGAGTCTGCGTATCGATAAATTTAAAGGGCTGCTTGACTTAAATTATCATTACCTGATTGTACTCAAGCTTTTCTCCAAGTGCCACACGAATTTGTTCCTCAATCAAGTCAGTTGAGGAGATCATTTCAGTGACAGGATGCTCCACCTGTGGTTTCACAATTAAGTAATCACTTGTACAGTTTGCATCACCAAGAGAAGTTATTTGAAATTTGTACAACAACTTACCTGGATTCTGGTGTTCATTTCCATGAAGTAGAAAGAACCCCTTTCATCCAGTAGAAATTCCACCGTTCCAACACCAATATATCCTATTGATGCTGCAGCAGCAACAGCTGCATCCCCCATGGCTTTCCGCAGTTCAGGAGTAAGTGCAGGAGAAGGAGCTTCTTCCAGAAGCTTTTGGTTCCTTCTCTGTTAAAGAAACAAATAACAATAAAATCTGCCCATCAAGGTCATAAACCATCACAGGGGTGATATCCTACATTTTTCGTCAAGAATGCTACCAAATATTTACTTTTACAAGAAGATTTCTCTGCAATTTTTATTTGACTCTAGCTAAGTTAATTTACTAATTATCAGTCGCTAGTCTCAAGTATCTGCCAGTGGTACCTGAATGCTGCAATCACGCTCTCCAAAGTGAACAACATTTCCATACTTATCTGCAAGAACCTGAAGATTCAATATAATTAGGGATACAAAATATACGAAAAGGGAGGGACAGAGGGAGAT